>LR215995.1:17107146-18357146 GCA_000469805.3 Hymenolepis microstoma | reverse complement strand
ATCCTTTAAACTGTTTAGAGAGGTGCTTCCCCATGCACAGTGAAGTTGGCTATTCCACTCACCAGTGTGTAACGATTAATATGGATTTGTGCCATTTGTAACCCCACAGACGATCAGGTTATCTGTTTCGACACCGATAGAGAAATAAATCGATTCTTATTGCCGACGAGATTTAAATCATCTCACTGTCTAGGATTCATGTTTATTTGAGAATAAGATTTAATGTAGTGTGAAAGGAAGTTGGGAAAAATAACGGGGGAGGGGGGGGGGAGAGAAAAGAAGACCCAGAGACTACGTAGAGAACATGCGAGCGGTTTATGTTACATCCCCGTGTGACAAGTGTGCTGTATGCTTGTATGCCTGCATGTAAGCTCTGCGCCAATACGAGTGTACAATATTCATGTCCAGATCGTGAAAACATTCGATCCCCATAGCAACAGACATGCATAAACCCTGTCCAGGCCGCTCTTGTAGTTGTAAACCGATTTTGTCATTTACTTCGAAAGCGAGCTTTAATCCGCATTGTGCATGTGAATGCATTTTAATTTCGATGTTTCCTTGACATCGAAGTAAAATTTTACTTGTGCCCAGGTGATATAATCTATTGCCTTACTGAACAAAAGATGGGTAGCTATGACTTGGGAATCAGGCTAGGGGAATTGCCCTAGATATTACACCTTCAAAATGTGACCACTTCCAAAGCGGAAGGGAAACGATACTGCTACAGAATGCTCAACTTAGAAGAAAACGTAACCCGCTAAATGAGTCATCTATAGTGCTGAATAAAACTCTATATTGGGTAAATGAAGAACTAGCATAAAGTGGAGAAAACAATAAAAGAAGAATTCAGCAGTTTATGTACCAAAAGATCAAATCATATCAATTCCTAGCTGCGTATCTTTCTGACAACCTCCATGGATTCGCACATATTTGCACATACCACCAACACGTGTGATCAACTTTGTTTTAGCAAGTATGTGACCGGAGAAAGGGCAACAAAAACACTTCAAGGGTTAGTAGCCTCAATCTTCTGTGACAGGACAAATAGAGTGTAATAATACAACCTATAAACTCTCTCAGCTATTATCCCATATTTCGGGAAGTTAAGTCAGGACGTTGGGGAAAGGTGAAAGAGGAGAAAAATGGGAGTTTTAAATGCCAGAAACCCACCCAGGGACCATTTGAAAATAACCGCATATAGTGAAGCGTAGTGAAAACAAAATTTCCTTCCTCCCCCCCTCCACCCCCCCGCCCCCTCA
Source organism: Hymenolepis microstoma (assembly GCA_000469805.3). Lineage (NCBI taxonomy): Eukaryota > Metazoa > Platyhelminthes > Cestoda > Cyclophyllidea > Hymenolepididae > Hymenolepis > Hymenolepis microstoma. The sequence continues at coordinate 18,355,887 of LR215995.1, read as the reverse complement.
CTCTTCGTGCTAATGTCTACTTCCCATCCTGTCTTGGCTGCTGGTTTTCTTCCCTTACTTACCGACTTTCATTTACCTTTCTCTTCTTTCGGGGTGGGAAGTTTTGGTGCTATCAACATAATTCTACGCACACGCGACAGGCATTGGGATTCCACACTCACCCTCGCACTTCCTCTCTTCCAATTTACGGTTTATCTCCACCGCTGGTCCAGCAAAAGGTCACCTTAGATAGCCTCCCCACCACCCTTCTGCCAGAACTTGGAGATTCGATTCCGTGAATGTCATGACATTTGTGCATGCCAAACCCCAAAAGATTTGGTTGGGGAGAGAGAGAGGGAAGAGAAGAGAGGGCAGGTGCAAAGAGAGGGATTCGGTTTGCGTCGCTCTTTTTTCCCTCCTCCTCCACCTAGCCCAATGATTAAGTGCGTGTGCTTGCGGTTTGGCTGTCGTCACTACGACCTTTCTGACGCTCATTTCAGAGCGCAAAGAAAAAAGTGTATACCTTCCTCCCCGCTCCACAAACGCTCATCCCAAAGTGTCAGGGGTAGGTGACCGGAAACTCGGATTTATGCGATGATTAGGGGGTTGGGAAAGGGGGGACGAATGGTGCTTCCAATAAGTGTGCGCGCGCACACCTGTAACCACACAAGGAAGAATACCTTGTAGCAATTACCTATCACTAACAAGTGTCAGTATCCAATGTTGCTGGTACTTCTGAAAGTAATGTCATCCGACTATGGGTGGGGGGGGGGGGGGGGGGGGGCGAGGAGGGTTGGGAGGTTAGGGTGGAGACTGGAAAGAAGAAAGGGAATGGAGCCTGTCAACATGAGAGTTGGTCAACAACTGTATTCTCGTGTTAAATGTATTGTCCTTCTGGCATATAATATTAGCATATAACGAGCGAACGCGTTGAACCAGCTTATGGAATTGCCATGTATTATTGTAACCAAATGTTCCATTAATAGGTCAATACCACATGGAATAACTTTTATTTTACTCTTGCACCTTAGATACTACATGTGCCAAGAATTGCCACTACTCTACCTGCTTCCGCCCACTTTCTATTACTATAACTCTGTCGGGATCGGACTCGTAATCTCTGGTAGAATTTGTAAACAGGACATTTAACTGAAACTATGGCACCCACGGTGTTTCCTGTTGAACTAATGCCTTAGAAGATTCTTATCAGAATGATGCGATCAATTTTATACGAAATAAAGATTACAATTGGTCTTAGGAACATTTCCATGAATTCAAATTCAAGAGCCTACCCATTCCAAATGGCATGCCCTACAGTTAAAGTGTGATGGATTCCTGTAATCTGTAATAAGATATGTTTTCCGTTGCATTCAAACAAGTCATGATGGAAGCAGCAAATGACCTTTCCATTGTCTTTCCAGAAAGCACTATGTGGGTTAATTTACGAATGACAGGAAAGGTAATCACCACATGAATGTACAACTAAATTAGGAATATTTTGTACTTGTCATCTAGAGAAAGGAGGAATAATTCTCCTTCGCTCTCACGTCTGTCAAAACTGACAACATCCACTGGAGAGTAGACGGAGAGAGAGAGAGAGAGAGTGCGAGAAAGTAGGTTTTATCCGCCTTCTATGTCATTTATACTTCAAACATCAATTTCCAATTCCATCTCAATATGTTCTGAACATTGTTCACCTCCCTACCCATTGTTGTTTTGCTCTGAAGGGCTTTCTTTTTATTTAAGAACTTTTGCAAGTCAACTGCCCGAGTCCACTCAAAGATAAAAATGCCCTATTAAGCCCGTTGCAAATTGGCCAATCACATATTTCTGCATATAAACGATGGCCTTACTCAGCCAATGATTGTAATCTAACCAGATTGAAAAGTATATTTTGAAAAAAGTAAAAACTTCAATCGAGTTCAGTTTCTAAATGAAAACTTGGTGGAATCTTTATTCTAGGCAAGGATATTCAAAGAATGACAGTTAATAGCAAATTTTTCTAATTGAAAATGACAATGTTGTGATCAGACCTTGAAAGTACCTGTCAGAAAATGGATAATAGCAACCAGAAAGGAAAAGAGATAATTAATTGGAAAATAGGGATTAAGGCTTCCTCCCCTATTCACTTATTAAATGTCAAATCTTCTTCTCGCGTCCTTGAAAAAACACCCAACTTCATCTTCACTTCGTCAACCGCAAAAGTCGAAGGGCATGAGGGGTGAGGCGAAACAGGTTTCCTTTTCACACTTCCTCTCTTCACGGTTTGGTGGCATTTGCTCCACAGAGCCATCTAAATGTCATTAGAGGTGAATAGGAGGGGGGGGGGGGGGGGGGGGGGAACTGTAAATGATCTTCTGATACACCGTGGAATGTGTGATAGTTTGTGCTTATTTTATCATCAGCATTATGTGCCATCATCACAGAAGGAATACTAGACCCCATTTTTATGACACAGTGGGGAGAAAAGTGGGCCTCAACATCACCCTCTCTATTTCCCTTTTGTCCACGTCTCCCCGACACCTGTTCGCAAGCACACTAAACCACATGGACCTTTTGAATGACGTGACTTATCACTGGACATGAAAACCACCAATAAGACCTACTCCATCACCACCGCCCTATAGTAGTGACCATGGGAGTTGATTAATATAAATCTATTCCCTTTCCCTTCTTTTCCCCTCCCCTCTCCGGTGTATTAACCGCAGAATAGCCCACAGTGGTCTGTGACTAATCATGATTGATTAAATGCACAAGATTATGGGATGAAGGGGAAGGTGAGGGGAACCATGGGGAATCAAAAAGATTCTTTATCTTGACGACAGTCTTGACAGAGCGAGAGAGTGAGAGAAGCCACAGGCGTGCACACATACGCATGGCAACTGATTTCTATTGGGACCAGGGCAGGGTATACAAGGTTTGCAGTAGGGGCTTTCTACTGTCTGGTCCCAAGCTGCTGAGAGAAGGTTTTTAGTCCCCATAGGGAGACTATGCAAATTAATGCCACTCATCAATATGCCATCAAACCAAAGCTGGCCACAAAAGGGGATTTAATATTTTTTTCTCTTCTCGGTGGCCGATTTATCTCGAGACATTCGCACTGGGTTGAACACGAATTAATACCAGTTTCGCTTTTAAGACGGTTTTATTACAGCTCTTGATAATATAATATCGGCAATTGTAGATCACAGAGACCTTATTCATCCACTTTTCAATAACTAACATATCATTAGAAAACAAATACAGGGTATTCAGGCTTTAAATCAAGAGATCTTCTCATTGCCAGTGCACTTCTATGCTATTTGAAATAGAGCTTAGCAAATTGACCACCAGAGATCTTGCGCAAGATTTCTAAATGGCCCAATTTACTAATAGAAATAACTGTTAAAATCTATCGGTAAATCAGTATTATCGAATATCTTTTTAGCACCAACAAATCAATTTTAACCCTTTAACACTCTGCAGGACCGAACAGTCCTCTTCAAAATAAGCTCCATTGGTACGAGACTTGCCGTTTGAAACATGTTTAATACGTCTATAGCCTTCGCTTGATACCAACAAAACTCGTCACGTCGGCGGCATCAGTCTGCTGTGAGACAGGCGTGAGTGTAGTTGGGTGCATTTTTCACAAAATAATTCGGGGGTTAAAGGGTTAACAAATATATGGATAGGGGCGAACGGTACGTGTATTATAATATTTCAACACTGGCTTTAATTTAAATGGACCCCTTTTGTCACTAATTAATTCAAGTACATCAATTAATTAACGAAAGATTGGAGTCAGAATTGATTTCAATTTAAGAATTGTACAATTCCTTTCTAACTTCCGATTCACAGAAAACGCGAATCTTCTAGCAGTCATTCAATTATCAATTTATAATTACTGTGAAATGGTGATTAAATGATTCGCCTTTAAAATAGATAAAAGGCGAGGAGCAATTCAAAAAATATGAACTAGAATTAAGTGTAATAAGATTAAATATTAAATTAGCGGGTGAACGTGAATCTGAATATTGGTACCTTAAATGATAAAAATCTTGTCTTTTGTCCACTAACACCTTCATGTAGGATTGAGCAATCAACAACAAAATCATTCTATTGGGGTGGGGGAGGAGGAGGAGGGGGGGGGGGAGAGTGAACTAGGCTTAATAGGGTTACACTTAGAATTACTTTATCGCGTTCATTTAAGGGTATTGAAATGAAATGGCTCATTACTTTAGCGTCGAATGTAGAAATTAATTGCTACAAATGTGAGAAATTAAGCAAGAAACAGAGCAGTAGAAAGCCTTGACGACACCTCACCAACTGCGCTTATAATTTTTCAACATCGAAAGGACTTTAATTTCACAAATCATAAAAAATGAAGACTAGATGCGGGCTTACGTCCAGAGAGAGAAAGAGAGAGAGAGAAGAGACGATTTGAAATAAAAAAATCGACGAAGGAGAGAAGGCAGAAGAGAGGAAGAAGATGAAGTAGACGAAGTGTTTAAGACGAAGAAGTTTGTCCAAAACGTTTGCCGTCACATTTTCACACATACGCACACACACACATACACGCATGGGCTGTTCAGTAACAGTTGTTACTCTCCCCAATAAACGCATAACCTGGCAAATGAATACAGACGACGTGAACGAAAGGGGTGACTGTTAAATTTGTGTGCGTGTGTGTGTGTGTGTGTCTAAGCCCTTCTTCTTCTTCTCTTTGACGGTTTTTCCACAAAACTATCTCTCAAGGAAGGCCTTGTTTGTGAATTAGCTTCCTTCGCGACGTATGCACAGTTGGTGAAATGGCAGTAAGTGGAGACTATAGCGCAGCGATTGAATCTGGGGAGTAAATTTGTATCAGTTTCTCAAAAGCTTATACTACTTTTTTGTCGATTTTAATGGAATCCACAACAACTGGTCTGGTTAAAATTTGTGAAAATGAAACAATTACCCCTGGTTAAAATGCCAGAAATGGGTCTTATAAAGCCAAATTCTCCCTGTTCAAATGCAACGGGTGGAAGGACCATTCGAGAATTCGATTCCTAGAAAGAGGGATGTTGAAAATAAGCTCCAGTCTGCCTCTGTTATTGAATATGAAGCAGTAATTCGCCTTTCTTTAGATTTATCACGGAAACTGCAAAACGATTAGTGATATATAGAAGGAAAACCGGAAATCGAGTTACCTTTACAGAGGCGAATTATCAAGTCAACAAGACCTTCAAGAATATATCATTAATATAAATTATTTTCATTTACTTAATCTCAAGGTAGGCTAATGAATCGAGGAAATTGGTGTTTTAGGATAAGAAAAGATTAAATTACTAATCTCTTCTAACATCAATTTGCCACACATAAATGCTATAACTACCACTACTGTAAATTGCAGTTCTGTCAAGGAGTTATAGTCAAAGTAAAATACAGAAGTTAAATTGGAACTCAAAGAAAATGCACAGGAGACTTACCGAATTCCATGGAGATTGAAGATTGATTCCAAGTGCTCCGTTTGTTCCCAGAACTGAGTTGATTCCACCAGCGGTAGATGTGTTGGTAGTATTGGTGATAGTAGAGGGGTTCATTTCTTTTTGTCCTTGTCGCATATGTTGCAACACCTTCTGTTTGCGTCTTATATATTCAAATGTCCTAAAGAGGCCCAAAACAGAAGGGTATATGTTAATCTAGTCTACACGCGAGCGCAACGCACAAATGCGTCCGTGAAAGCACAAATGTGCGGTGATGATAGTTTAGCGCGCGACAGGGCGTGCGCATCCCGACGACGAATGGGTGACGAGGTTAGTGGTGACACATGGTGCGTTCGTGTTAGATTACGCGCGTTTGTGGACCACACGCAGATGACGGCGGATGAGATATGAACCAATAAAGAGGGACTTATGAAAGGTGACAACCTTGTGTTGGTCATTAAATATTTGGGATGCCGTTTACCAAGGCGACCCGAATACAATGACGCTGCTATAGATTAATCGAGCTTAAGTTATAGAACGAGGGAGATTTAAGGGCCAATTTAATAAGTTTTTGTTAACTAAAAATTTTTAGGTATTGTACAAAACAGCCTCGATTAAATGCATTATGTTTTAAAAAATTGAAATTTCCGTGTAAACGACAAAATAGTCTGCTTATGAAGAAAAAACTATACAAAAACATTAAGACGAAGTCAAACTTTAAGGGTGATTTCTCATGCCGCTTTATTTACCTGTTGACATTCCGTAAGATACTGCAAAGTTTGAAGGCCCTAAAAGTAAATCTTTCTGAAAAACGTTCGATGGCAAATCATACATGTAATATTTTATTTAGGTTTCAATTTCATTAGGAGCTTTTCCATTCGGATGATACAATGTGTTTCTTCCAGTCTATCACCGTGTTTAAACTAACACCAGAAAACGATTGTACAGATGTCTTTGTCAGTCGCACATACCTGCTCACGACTATAAGAAGACCTACACGAATCAAAGTCACGTGACCAACCACTCAAGCAGATCAACGGGCCAACATTTGCATTTTTCAATTCTCTTTTGAAAAGACTCACTGCTTTAGAAGTAGAATACTTGTTCAAGTAGTTTACCAATTCAGTTGCATGTCTAAAACATTTTTCTCTTGCGTATGCTCCATGTGCCTACAAATGTAATAATGGGATGTTCGAATTTTTTTGCTATCTCAATCTTACTTTGTGGGGTGGGCATTATCCTGTTGAAGAATAATCCCTTTTCACTTAAATAATTTTGTTCATTTCTCTCCTAGTCTTCCCATTTGTTGACATTATACTTGGAGTGAGTCTGCTTCGCCAGGTTTTAGTAACTCGAAATGAATTATTCCACATTTCCACACCAAATGCATGAAAATTGGTTCCAAAGGGTCAGACCTGGCCTGCCTTATGAAATGGAATGGGTGTTTGATTTGGAGACAACCGCTGTTTGTTCTTCTAACATTGTAGTAAATAATCCGCTTTACACCCAAGATTACAATTTAGTGTAAAATGGGCAAATTCTTTGTTTTAACAACAAGGAAATTGACGCGCTTCTTGGACCATCTTTGTTATACTTCAGAGTCGATGCGGCAACCATCTTTCCAATCTATTCAATTTAATCATGCGTTCCCAACGCGACTGTTTAGTTGATCATGAAAAGTAAGCTTCTTCATTACTTCTTTCATAGTTAGCCGAGGATCTAATTCAATCAGGTATTTTAATAATTTAATAAAATTCTTATTGCCAATTTAATTCCTTTAAACCAAAATTGATATCATTGGACTGTGTGCACTTGTCCATAAATTTCAATAATGGTTTCCGTGGCCTTGCAGACGTTCAAGCCCTGAGGAGAGAAAGGCAACATGCAGTTTTTGGTATTCAACAAAAAAATTACATTTACTGCCTATAAATAATGCTGAGCAACTTGTCTACTGGTCAGATACCGAACTCAAACATCTGGTGTTCAAATGCAAGATTTGTCATTGATACCCTTAATATTTGAATTCGTTTTGGCGATAATTGGACTGAATACCGTTTTTTTGAGCTGAGTTACTGATTTTTTATGTCTGCAAAACTTCCTCACACCAAAAGGTGGGTAGTTTAATGGGTTCGACACTATCGTCAAGTTGTTAAAACTCGGAAAACTACTCTGGATGTGTCCAGTCTCGCATTATTCAGTAAAAATTGAGTGATTTGCCAAGTTTTATTTATAGCCATTGTAATTGCAAATTTAATGGAAATAATTCGCTCTCTTAATTAGTTGGCCGGGCCACTAAATAGTCACGAGATCCCCCTCCCCCTCCCCCTCTTTTAAAGAAGTCTTTTGGATGGTGGACATTGTCCATTCAAAAAAATTTATTCCCGATTTCGACTACTCGGTTGGTGTTGAAATATAAACGAAAGAAAGGACTGGTTTACTAGGCTCTCAAGGGTTAAAACATTTCCTTGTTCTGGTGAATTGATTTGCATTATCTTATGCAAAGGTTGAGACATAATATTAAGGCATTCAACTCCTTGTAACATTTATTTATTTATATCAGATGGCAGGCTTTATGATAGTTATCATTAGCCTTTTAGTTCACTTCGGGCTTCACAGGGGGGAGAAACGTCAAAGTCACGAAAGTCGAGAGGGAAAGAGAAGAGTGATTAACAGATGTAAAAGAGACAGACACAAAGGTAGAGAAAAAGGTAAGGTAAGGTGAGTACTGTGGAAGTGGTTGAATATGACACACAGTGGGGTCATGGTAGCTTGAAGTCAATTACCGATTTATAGACTTATTTGCCGTATGTGTATACGTTGCCCTGTAACGTAGTACTGTGTAATTTTCATGAATGCAATTTATACTCATCCATACTTTCTTAATCCCGAAGCATCAGGTGTAGCATCTTGAAAGTGAGTGTAGTACTGTCTTAGCTATTCCGCAGTTAGAAGGGACTTTTCTATTTAAAGTAACTCTTTTTCTACTCTACACAATGCAGAGAGTAGAAGTTATGAAATTTAAAAGTTATGTTTCTATTTACTCAGTCTTTACAATGACAGCGGCAGTCCACTGACACCCAGAAACAATTGCCAAGGCATAGGGGAGAGGGTTAGAACACTTAGGGTCCGCAGCCCGCAATGATCAGTGCTGACAGCAGAGTGGCTATCGCAGACAAAAAAGTGGCCAAAGGCCGCAAAAGAAACTTAATGACGGCCGAAGTCTGGGACTACTAAGGAATAAAAGAGCAGGAAATAAGTCACGAAAATAATTTATCATCCAGAAATGACCAGCTGAATTTGGGTGAATGAGAAGGCATAAATCAGCCACACAAATACCCACATTCACACTTAAAGAGGTTAGAAAAAAAAACAATTAGCAGTTGCGGTTTTTCAAAAAGACATAAGCCAGATTTGGCTGCTATGGAAAGAAGGACCCGGTATTATAATCTATGCAATTTTTACTTAGATACCATGGAAGACTATTTGGAAATTAAAGGAGTAAGAGGAATAGACGGTGAAACAAGCTATAACTTTAAAGTTAGTCACTCCTATTATCTGCTTTGATTCTTTCATTAACCACGGCAGAAAGACCTTCCTTTTCAATGTGAACATTTAATCCATTAACAGATATTAATCTATGATACAAAAGTCGGGAGGGGGGGGGGGGAGGGAGTGAACATTCCGTAGGTTAGACCAATAATGTGTTTTAATTTATTTATTCAAAAAAAAGGAAATTTGAGGTGATAAACTTGAAAGTTAAAGCTAATGATATGGTTGAACCAAATCCAAAATGAGTGATTTACTAGGATATAGCTTATTCAAGTAGGCAATCATTAAACAAATGCCTCCTCCAATAGAGAGGAAGGCTAAAAGTCATTCGTCGGGATTAAGTAAAAGGAACGAAACTAGCCTAAAGAGCCAGCTTAAAAAGCAAAATTGGTAATGGCTCCAAAAATAGAGATCATTAGTTCAGCGCCCAGAATGTCCAGCCGCAGTAGTTGATAAAAAGGTAGGTAAAAATCGAGTTCTCATAAGGGAGGCTCAATGATGCCACATACTAACTCACAATAAGCGTTTAATTATGAAGGATGCTTTAAAACCTCCGAGAAGTGAGCCGTATCCATTGTCAGCAACCTCCTACTAATACCGTACCTATGTTTGCTGGCGCTTCACGCCGCAATATCATTTTTCCTTGCCAGGTGGTTAATACGAGACAATGTTGATAGACACTTGCCTCTGTTTCCCTCCTTATTTCTCTCAAAGGTACATTCTAAAAACCAACTCCAATGCGAACCTTTAATTTAATCAACGTTTTTTAGTAATTTGTCACTAAGCTATTCAAATTTGTTTAGTTTTAACACAATAGAAATTTGGTTTCTGTCATTCTGTTCAATTAATTAATTAATTCATTAATTGGATAGATGTCCAATGAGAATTAAAAGAAAACGCACACAACATCACGCTTATGTCAGATCGATCAAGATGTAGAGAAAGTCATGGCTAGGACAGCCAATAACGTCAGTAACTGGTTCTAGAAGCGGAAGAGCAATAAATACTCCTTCACTGTTGATTGTTAATTTTGTCCTCATTCAAACAACTCGTATAAAACCACAGTTCAATTCCTGCCATTTCAAGCGCAAGAATGTTCTAGCTGAAAGAAATGTGCGTGTCTTAAACTGTTAATATAAACTCTCCTGAACAGGATTTCGGTGGGAGACAGGATAATGTTTCGGCGTCCCCAAAGAGGGAATGCACCTTTTATTGCCCTCGACTAGGATATCCGTACCCGCACCGGCAGATTTTCATATCGAATTTCGGTGTAGCAAACGCTTAGAAATAATATAGAACGCACTGAAATATAAAACCACACTGGCACAAATTTCACTTGAGATATACTGTTAGATAACAATTCAAGGCTGGAGATAGGAAGTAATCGAGTGATTCATAATTGAGTTTATTTACCTGACTAGCCCGCATTGACAATCACAGACACGGGTAATAAGACCCTTAATAATGATTCTGAGTAACTAGGGTAGATTATAAACTTTAAACTCATTTTTGGGCAAGAAGGCAAAAGGGGAAAAAACAGGCAGAGAATACGCAGCCAAGGAGGTACTAACAGTTGATTTGTCTGTAATTCAAGTCATCTAATCAACCGAGATTAAGAAATTGAGTCAATTTGCTTTTAAGTAATATTTTTATCACTATAGCGGGCCTAACTGCAAAAATCACTTTCCGATTTCAAGGAATTACCAGAATCGATTTCATTGGAGATTAGAGTGATGTCAGAGATAGTATCTAGTTGCGGCTTGACTTTCTTCTCTATGATAATACAGGTTATATACAACTGCCTGCCTTCAGGCATTGAACGACGGCATTGAGAAATTTAAAGGATCCAGTAGACTGCTATAAAGCCATCTTATACCTTAAATATCCTCTTTATCACTCCGGAATTTCGTTTCTCCTCTCCACGAACATCACCAATATGATTTCCGAAGGGACCATCTCTCGTAGAGTGCATTTCGTAGTATCGCAAACAAGATGATAGGGTTTTCTGCATGAACTATTCCACTGCTTATTCCTCCTCTCTAAAAGGTTGAGCAATTCCTCTATTGTTACAGTTTCATCAATTTTCTCTGGATCGTAGCTCCGTTCCTTTTTTACTATTTATCTTCTTAGTCTTGAAAGGCAATTTCACGATTTTGTCAAATTATTTTTTAGAATTTCGATACAAATACTCGAGTATCAGGAATCCCGTAGATCAATAAGGGCCGAAAGACAAAAATTCCGACTGATCGAAATATCCATTTATTCAAATCCACACCAAGCCCCATTTTAAATTTCAAACACTAAAAAACAACTCACAAAGTTCAAACTAACTTTCCACCAAACGGCTAGAAGAGAAAGAATACTCAATGGCCTTGGTGTAATTTGTTTTACTTTTTATGGCTTATTGAGAAGCCATCCTCAGTTACTCCTGAAGCATCAATCCATTGAGCAATGATTTTTATTACTTTTGTATGCCAATTAACATCGATTGCAAAAGCAACCTATGAAAAATTTTCAATCGATGGTTTATCAATTAACCACGTTAACAAATAAGTTGGAATCACTGCTCAACCCCTGAATTATTCGAAGAAATTTCTAGTAGAACCTTCTATGCATATCCACATTAAATAACTCAAAAGTAAGTATCGCATAATTAGGAAGGGGGAGATATATTTGATCACCAATATTTGATGAGCTAAAATTTGTCATAAATTAAGATTGAGGAACTAGTGGTCCAAAGCCTTCAGTTTTATTAAAGGTTCAGAAGCCAAAGGAGAGTAAAATATGAAGATATTATTCTTAAAAGTGAAAAAAGGATAATTTATGGTTCTCTCTTTGTACTTCATGCTTCTTTGAGTTAACCCTTTAACGCCCTTCAGGACCGTACGGTCCTCTTTCAAAATAAGCTAAATTGGTACTAGACTCGTAACAGAAGTCGCTATTGCCGTTTGAAACATATTGAATGCGTCTTTAGCCTTCGCCTGATACTACCAAAACTCATCATGTCGACATCAGTCTGCTATGAGGTACGGGTGGGTGTGGTTGAGCGCATTTTTTTTCAAAAAATTATTTGGAGGGTTAAAGGGTTTGGGATGAATGTCCAATGCACAAACCTAAAGACTATTGGATAGAAAAATTTTCATACTCGTTATAATAGAGAATTTAGCATTACATTCATGGGAATCCATTGGTGTAATAATGAAGTATTTTGCCTCTTATAATATTCTTGAAGTTCAGTGCAGTAATGATGCGTCGTTTTCTTAATTTAACGACAGACATTCTAAAACAGTTGGTAAACGTTGCCTAACAAGATGGAGCTTTAATTGAACAAATATGTCAATGCATTTCAACACGGCACAGCAGCCTGTCAAATTATCTCTGTAATTTTTTGCGGAAAGCAAGGGAAAATAGTCTTAATTGTGAAGATAAATTTTACTTTTGTGACTGACAGGTGACTGCAATGATACCAAGACAAACTATTTTCCACCTTTTCAGTGAAATACATCAGTATGGAGGGAATTAATTATGCCTCTGATTGTTAAGAGATTCAGCAAGATTACAGACAAGTTGGTTTTGACTTCACATTGTTACTGATGTCAAATCAAGCCAATATAATATTGTTAGAATGTTTGCTAACCAGGGTCAGTTAAAAGTCATTCAAGATGGACAAATCAGAATGTCTTTGGAGTAAATCATCAGTTTCGAAGGTAGAGGCGCTACGATATGCAAAGCACGTTATCATAGACTGAAGTAGACATAGATATCCAGTGTTATGTTTATAAAAACGTCCCTTTATCCATAATAAAGCATTCTCTAATCCATTATTCTTACTATGTTATAATAATTTGTATCAATTCAAATCATCCTTGATAAGCCCTTTATCATCCTGCCATCTCGGAAATTCCGAAAATTTCACTAGTTCATTCCACTTATCGTCTCTGCAACTCTCGAAAATGGAGCAAAACCACCAACTAATCTATTTAAACTTTATGAATACAAGTGGCGGATCGTTGAGATATCCTTTCTCACTTCAAAAAACATCGAGTACCAGCAAATTTTTTTCCTTTGAAGTAGTTGCGTAGCAATTTGTCAAAAAGCATGTTCTATAATGCAGATACTATTAAAATCCTCAATATGATGCAATACGTCTTGATGCAATTGAAGAAAATTGAAAAATAATGCAGTTGGCAATGATACAAGAAGAGGAGGGGGAGGGGTGGGGGAGGAGGGAGCGGGAGGGGCTGCTGTGGATGGATCTGTTGACTTGACGATTTAATTAGAAGGCTTGTCATTATTATCTTCTTACTGCAGATTCTAGAAGATGGAAGAGATTAGCGAATAGCTTGTTAGATTTTACTCAGTCTCAATCTTCCCTGAAACCTTATTTGTAAAGTTAATGAACAACTGAAATTAATTTATCCACGCCGAATTAATTCAATATTTGCAAACTTATTCCTGTTTTTGCGAGCCAATAAGTTTTCTTCCCCAAACTACACAAACTACGCAATTGCCACATTCGTTGACAGATTCTGTGATTTTCGGACATGTCAAAGAGTGAAGGGGAGAGGGCAAGGTACGAAGGTATGATGACAGCCGAGAAACCCTAACCTAGGGGTTCAAATCTGGGTCAGTTGTGGAAAGTGTTTGCCCGAACCACACGACTTTCAGGTTTCTGGCTTCACACCCCCTACCTTCTTCCAACAGTAGAACACATTGTTACATATTGCATACTTTTTAAACTTGGCCAAGTAAGAGGCTTATAGTGAAGGATGATTAGCACTTCTGGGAGTTGACATCTGATAGTCAGAAGGGCAGAAATTTCTCTCGAAAGGATATAAGCGAGAGTAAAGTGAGTGAAGAAGTTTGTGGGATTTGAACTGGTGCTAAAAATTTCGTCGTTGGAGGTGGCTTGAATGTAACGAATAAGAAAAGACCTGCAAGCATTAGAAAATGACAAGAGAAGCAAAATTTGCAACATGCCTCTAGTCTAGTTTCCCACATTTTGGTTCCAATAACATTTTTGAGTAATTAAAACTTTGGGAATTTTCGGACTTTAACTGGTAATATATGGGTGAAATAATTTTCTCTTCATTTAATCAAATTGCCGCGAATCTGGTATACTAATCAATTAGCTTGAAGGTGGTGGAAGAGTTGTCGCTTGCAACTGAGGCCACACGGAACTCCCTCATCGATATACTGGAATTCACAAGCCATGAACCCTTTTGTCCAATTCGCCTTTTCGACAGGATCTTTAAATCAAAGCACTCATTATTAAGATTGGATTGTTTCGAATTTGTTCTCCGACTCTATTTTAAAGACAATTTTAACATTTTCCTTTTATAATTTAATTTTAAAATCCAATGGATTTTAGCAGAATTTTCAATGGTAAATAAGCAATAAGAAGTTACTATTAATATTATGATCCGCGGAAATTCAGATAAATTTAAAGTTTTATAATTGAAAACTGATTTTAAGGCAAAATCTAGAATGTCAAATGTGTTCTACATCGTTCTCTTAAACTAGACTTCACTAGATTAATGGTTAACTTCAATACTTTATACTAGTGAAATTCGATTAGCTTGGCCCATTCTCTAGATTGGTGATTGGGCTCGAGCCCACGATGTCCAGCCCTAGGAGAATTGCTAGGTAATTGTAAAGATTGATCAATGCATTACAATATATTTTTCTTCTAATAGTCAAAAGATGGAAAAATGGTACTGCCTCGCATAATCCCACTTCAATGGAACCATTATTTGCCATTAATAAAGCAAAGTGACTCCAAAAATCTCTACTTCGTGCCAGCTCAGAAGATTTGTGTTTAAAGCTTTCATCAGAAAATTAAAGATTACAGATTTAGATATTATCACGTTTAATAAAGATATAATTCAAAATGTGTAAAGTGAATTTTTTTCACACGTTTTTAGACAGTAATTAGCGCCTACCTGTATGAAAATTAGGTATTGCCATCTCTGTAATAATTTGCTATATAACAGAAACTCAGAGTAGTGGCTAGTACCTTCATATATAGTTTCACTCTCATTTGTTTGGAATGACCATTCCCAAATCTAATTCAAATGGATTTGCATTTGCTTATCAAGAATTATGACAAATGATTTATACGTAATCATGTTCATTTGTTCATCCCAAAAATATGCCTCCACTCGTTCATTCAGTCATTCCAGTGGCTTGCAAGTGTCATTCTGCCACTAACATCACATTTGCTTCACTCACCCCCCCCCCACACCCTCCCCACCCATCCAGCCTCTCATCGAAGGAATTCGTGCGAGTATCAATGTCGCTTTTTTCCACCACAGCTTCTCGGTTTGTGATGTATCCCATAGCTGACAAGTGGGATTGTTGAATTACTGTTACTTCCAACTTGACATTAATGCAACGTGCTGTGGTTTAAGAATGGGAGGCCCCTGTGTAACATTTCTGACATGACTTGGACAGTCAGAATAACTTGGATTTGATAAGGGGTGAGGTAGTATAAGAGGGAGAGGAAGAAGTGTCGATGGGAAGTGAAATACATGTAAAGATAGCAGGTCTGATTTTAGATCTGTTGAAGAAGAACTGTGGCCGAAATTAGTCGTGGGAGAGAGAGAGCTGAGATGGGTAAGGGAAGAATACCAGAAAAGGAAGTGTCCAACGTGGAACGGTGCAAACATAAACTGTTTATGTTCGACATTGCCATGGATTACAGGTAGACATTTTGTCATATAGTCAGTTGGATGGGATTTACAGTTTGGCGCCCCACGTTTTATTTGCTCTTCCTGGGATCGAATTTAACTTGTAAGTACTTGGTTAAGAAAGTTGGAGACTTAACTATAAATGAGTAGTCGGTTTTATCCTCATATTCACTACGCAGTTATTTTGTGATGTTCTAAGGTGCGAATTAATAGACTTTACTTTACCACAAATGGGAGTTCAAAGTGAAACTGGTCTCATTAAAAGATATTTTTAGCAAATTACTTGAGGCCATTTAGGAAAGCGATTTCAAACACTATTATTGCGTATAGGCGTTATGGGATCTCCACGGTTAGCGAATCAAATTCACCCTGTCATTGTGAGGTTGACCGTTCTGCCAAGAGGGTGTGCGCCTCTGATAAGTTAGACGTGCTCACTGACAGCTACCCTTGGCCATCACTTCTCAATATATCTACTCAGAAATAGATAGATAGAAAATATTGTTCGCTCAGACATTTAATCGTTTGAATGCAAAAAAAAATGCTTTCAATCTCGATTCGAACTCTCACTTACGGATTTTCCTTTATCATTAAACAATTTATATTCGTTTTTTGACTTCTACAAGATCCTCAAGAGAAATATATTTTCAAATATTTTTTCAATAGTCGAGTCTATCAGACTTGCCTTTCAGAATCTTCTCCATACCAGATTCAGATTTATCTAATTGGAAGTGTAATTTTTTGGGTGCATAGTTAATAGCGAAAATGTATTAAATTATTCAAACCCAAAATTGTCGAGTTGGATTCTCTATGCATTTCAATGAGATTTGTAAATTCCTTTTATACCCATACAGTTTTAACCTGCACTCATAGTCACAAGGTCTCGATTGAATACAAGCAATACCTATTCGAGATCAATCATCGACTAACTTGATAACCACTATCGGTAAGATTGCTGGTGTTTTCGGTATGACTTATCCGTGCCTTTCCAGAGACGAGAATTTGGATCTCTCAATAAGCAAAACTTGCATTTCTTACCAGTTTCGAGTCTGTGTGGATAGACGAAATTATGGCTGGCCGCATTTCGGTGTCTGAAAGATAATTAACAACTGAGGAGCCCCCATTTTAAGACATTTTGTTAATTCGTTCCCAGTGAATAACTACAATTTGCTGATATCTAATTTTTTAATTACTGGAAATAAAATTACCCATTTAAACAAAACATTGTCTAGATGGTTAATGCCAAACGTGTTTACCATAAATATGTATTTAAATAAAGGCCACTTTATATGCTGCTAAGTGATGAATCGGCTTTCGGAATCTGATGTGAAAATGGTATACTTTCGACAGTTTTCAGTTACATAATTCCCATGAAATCTAAGGATATTTTGGATGATCCTGCGTGAAATATTAATTTGCCATTATCCATTAAAGCCGTTAGAGTCATTATTTCATTGTACCGTTGATGCTACACTTGATTACAGTGAAAAGGTATGCATGATTAAAGTATTTCAAAAATGAAAGTTTTGAAATATTTATGTATCAATTACACTCAAATTTATTTGAAAGATCAAGAACCCGGCATCATTAACTCTCGAGGTTTATGGAATTACTTTTATCCACAAAAGTAAGCGGAAGTCTATTAGCAATACTTTGAACTTCCAGGTCCATTCAAGGTGGTATCCATAAAGCCTAATTTAAGTAAACGAAAGACGTGCGCTGGATGTTCCGATGAGAAGTTCGCACTCTACCACTTCATTGTCTGACCTGAATTAACTACTGCAGACTGTCACCTATATCATCAGGCGTGCTTCGATTATTATTGATTTTATGAACTCTAGCTTGATGCAATGAGCTGCACAACGTCCATCATTACAATTACCACTCGTGACAAAGTAGGATATCGAGATAATTTCACAGGTGATAAAACTGAGCCAAAATTAGCACATATAACTGAGTCAAGTTGGCGAATTTTCACTTTCGTTAAATTCTGGAACCATGGCGGTGTCCACTTTCACAATAGCAGTATAATTTGCGCAGTAAACTTAAAATATTCCAACACCCGAGTTAAATACTGTTAGTCCCGAGTTTCGGGGTGAGTTCTGTGAGTGATGTTCACTGCTCATTGATCAATTGATTCACTGGAATGATAGGTTAAATCATCTTGATTCGTGTGCATCAATTCAGGCAAGTAGAGGAGACAAAATCCAGTTCCATCTTCATTTATTGATTAGATCACCTTTAATTCTTTGGTTAAAAGAATACATATTCCATTGCAATAGATCGTCGAGGGGAAAACCACATTTCCTCCTTGATGTAAAATAACCTAAAAATTCTACATTGTCTATAAGGCATAAACAAACATCTTTATCAAACTGGCTTAAACATTTAGTTAGCAAGATCAAAACCAATTGTAATTAAAGTTTTATAGAGCTAAACGAGATTAACTTTCAAGTAGAGATATGGCAATTAAATGTGTTCTCCTTTTCTAATAATTTTACTAGTAAGATACGCTCAGTCAAATTTTGTTTTGGTAAAATTTTGATGAAAGTGGCAAAATATTTTCTGGATCATGTTTTGACATAAAAACTCCGAAGTCGGACGGATCTCTTTGACTTCTTTTTCCCAAGGAAGGAAGAGGAGAAAATATCCCAGTATGAATTCACCTTGTCAATAGATCCAACCCAGGTGAAAGTGGTACTGACACTCAAAAACCTAAATGGAGAAATGCCAGAGTCATTATCCAATGCAGTTTTCGAAATACTTACAAGATCAAAGAGATTAGCTTACAAAGCGGTTTTATCGGATGGAAGAACAGTGTCTCCATAAAGGACCTTGACCTTTGTCTCTCATTAGACTTCATTTAACTACATATTTTGAAGTACTTCCAGCCTCGCCTTAATCAAGATATTAGGACTAATCAGCGGATTAATGTCCCTCGACAATAGTCTCTATTGATATTTGCTGCGAAGCCAATTTATGCGTATCGATGCTACTTTTGAGTTCAAATGCATAATGTGCTTGTTTCTACTCTTTTCAATCCACCTCCTTTGAGCATCGCTGAATTGAAATTTGAGATTCCGAAATTAAATGTGACGCTTTACTCTGCGATAAACCACATACTAATAGGGGTAACACTTGAAATTTTCAATTTGACTTGCTGGTCCAAATGATCCCATCACTGTCTTTGCTCAAGGAGAGTGTTCTGTAATTACCTGCTGGTCTGACTCCTATAATATCACACTAGTTATTTGACTTTATACAAATAATATTTCCCCCGATTGTACGGATTCGGATGCAAGTCAATAGTTTACCGAATACCAGCGAATTAACTAGCTTCTGGATGCTCAAAGTTGTTCAAAGCTAATGCATCGTTACTAAGAGAGACCAAAATTATTACATAAAACAGACGGAATAAATTAAAGCTACATGCATTCATATAACTTCATTATTTTCTCATAAATAAATTTATGCTTTGAGAAGTGTTCATATTTTTAGCTAACGGTGCCTAAAATAATACATTAGAAAATTAATTATTTTATTCCGTTGGATTTTATCAAATAGAATAATTGGGAGAAAGCAACTTCATTTAAATTTAACTGGATGAGAAGTGCAAGAGGCCCTTTCATTTATATCATTTAATAATAAATCTAATTCGAGTATTCGAATACAATTATTGCTATAATTCTATTGTTTATTCTGTCAAAAACTAAAAGCAGTGCCTTCAATCCAGTACTTATCTATTCCGAAGTCTTCACCCATTACTCAATTCAAGTATTCTATTTGCTACTTTTCAGCCAATCAAGTCAGTCTTCCGACCTGAACTTGGTTACCGATTTGCATTCGCAATTGTAAATGCAATGTAATGTAATGCCATTCCTCTGTTACGATGAATTCTCATCAACGGACCAACCACATTTCTTTTGCGCCTTTTCTCCCAACGAGAGGGGCCTGTCAAGCGCAAATGCTCTCTGTCAAATGGATATCATATTGGTTACTTAGTAGAAAAGAATTCTCAATATTTGACACCACTGTACCTATTGTAGAAACCGTTACCTGTACTGTCTTTGTGCATGAAATTACCTCCTGCATTTTTTTCTTGTATTTCTTTAAGATTGCCAAATATATGTATTCCTCTCCACTCTACCTTGGGTCACTTGATTAGAGGAAAGTCGTTTTGGAAGAATATTAGTTTGTTTACCTTCGTCGTCGTTAGAAGTCACTCCAGAGTGTATCTTCTTTCCACCTCTCGAGTGTGGTTGTCCGTCCTCTCTGTTATTTTTGATTCTGATCGCCTTTTTATTTCACTTTCCAAACGCAAACATGATGTGCTTGGATGCGCGTCCTCCATTTCCGAGCCATTTCTCCTTTCATCATTCGCCTTCTGGTTTGAACTTCTTTGCTTTTAATTTTAAACTTCCCAATGCACTTTACTCCTACTTCTGTACAGCGTGGGCTTCAGTTATTCCACTCGAACAGCTCAACTGAAATGCGAACACAGACGTGTTTTCTCAACAGTAGGTACTTACTGGCTGAGTTCTCGAGAGCGCGGTTTTAATTAAGATTTATTAGGCCACATGCTATAGACAAGGTAAAATAAATGGGCAAAAAGGGTTCATAAAAGTAAGATAAAGGAGGACAGTAGGAGGAAGCCATAACTACCATGCTATTAAAATTGATTACATTGAAAATCCCTCTCTCTGGCTCAATATATCGCGTATTGCTAGCACCGACTGGCGAGCATGCCTTTGATTAATCAAAGCAAAGCGCTTAATAGTTGACAGAATCAAGCATTTTTTTTCTGAATTATAAAAATACCCATATTTGCATTTGTTTACTTTGTCAATAAGACTTATGAAATCCTCAAACTACCAAACACAACTTTCCTGGCATAATTGATCCAGTGACTTTAATTGTAAATCCTCTGAATTTTGATCCCACTGATTTTAAGGCCAAAGAGCACACTCTGAGGGTTGCACTGGTCTTGATATTTCGACAGCGCGTAAATTCATCAATAAATTGCATTCCTTACTCCTGTCAAAAGAATGACACTTAGTTGGCTTATTTAGTATTGCCTTGAGGTTAATTAAAACAAATTGCAGGCTTTAAATTTACTACGATCATGTCATGAAAGAGATCTAGCCAACAATAATTTTTTCTCCATTTTATTGTATCCGGTTGATAATAATCCACAATTAAAACGAAATAAATGAAAAAAAATGTTTTTAGGCAGAAATGATCGAATATAATTTTTGAATTTGATTATAAAGGAACAGTTTTTTTCCATCAAACCAGGGAAAAATCAAACTATATAAGGTAATTAACACCATTCTTTTTGTCATTATAGGGATTCCGAGGAAGCGACACCCAACCCTTCTGTATTTTTTTGCGAAGCCTCCTCCGTCTGAAGACTTTGCGTATTCTTTTCTGTAGTTTGAGTTTGTGTAGTGAGTTCATTGTTGTTTACCGTTGCCGCCTTCGAGGTTACGATTAAATCTTCATGTACTGGCTCTCTGCTTTCTGGATTCGTTTCTTCCGACTTTAGAATCTCAGTATCCACTGTCGTCTCTTGAGTTGGTTTAGGGGTTAACCTCTGAACTTCCTTCTCAGTTTCTTCTCCCAATTCACTAGTTTTTGAAGATTCTTTCTCCGATTGCGAGTCAATTTTGTTTTCAGTTTCTGTGACTACTGAAACTGGTTCAGTTTCTTCAGGTTTCAAAATTTTCGTTTTATCTTCATTTTTTGGTTCAGCTATCTCTTGAAAATCTGTCTTCGATTTTGAATTAACTTCATCAGATGCTGAAGCTTCCGTTGGATTTTCTTCAGTCTCTTTCTCTGCACTTGGAACTGCAGCTCTCAGCGATGAAGATGTACCGTCTTCAGTGATGGGAGTTTTGGACTCTATTTCTTGCATACTTGTTGTTGAATAAGGAGAATCCGTCATTATTTGTGAATTATCTTCTTTAGGAAAGGTGCTTTCTGTTTTTGTCGTCTCTTCCAAAAGTTGTGGTTGTTTTGTTTCCATTGCAGACGAGAATTCTTCCGATTTAGGTGATTTATTTTCCATTTCTACTGACTTCTCATCTACATTTTCCACTTCAGCATCTGATTCTGGAGTGATTTCTATTGGTTTTGTCTCTTCCGTTTCTATTTTTGACACCTTCTCTACCGATGTAGTAATTGTTGTTTCCGTATCCGAAGTCTCCATGTCCAATTCTAGTGACTTTTGTTCAGTTTTCGCAGTTGGTTCGGTGAATTTATAAGTCTCCTCCTCAGATTCTTTTATTAGATCTTCGGGGTTTGAACCTTCGGTTGCTTCTTCCGTTATGGAAGCTTCTGTTAACTTTTCCTCTTTTTGAAGTTCCGTTTCTAAGCTCAAATTCGTCCCTTCGTCATTTTGGCTCTCTGGCACATTAGCATCTGCTCTTGATGCTTCTAAAATTTCTTCATCCGTAGATGGGCTCGTTGAAAATAAATGAGAAAATAGTGACGCTACAGTCTGTAGAGGTGTTGTAGTTCTTTCTACTTCTGCATCTTCTTCTTTCTCCTCAATTTCCAATTCTTCACCTGTATCAGTGCCAAACTCCTCAGTGGTTGCAGGAACAACCGTTGAAAGATGATCTGCATCCATTGCAAATTGTTCGTGTCTCTCAGCGGCTTCAATTCTTCCGACAAGATCTGCTACTTCCTCTTCACTTACAACCGTCCATCCTTGTTTATCGTCCTCGTCATCCTCCACAATGGAGTCGCTTTCAGTGAAATCCTGTTCATATGGGTCAGTATCGTCATTGAAGTAAGAACTAGCAAAGTCTAACTCAGGATAGGACATATCGTCAAAGAATTGGGCTATGACAGTTGAAAAAAGAACAAGAGTTAGAAGGGAAAGTCTTTCGATAAACATGGTGTAGAGATTAGTAGGAAAGCAGTTATGCACTAGAATTCTTCAAATGGGCGGATATATATATTCAGCGATGGTCATAAATCATTTAGAAGTTATAACCTTCCTAAAATTATGGACTTTGGGCGTAGACAATGGAAAATTTTCCCTGATTTGTTTCGAATAACTTAATTCCTGGGGAAAATATTTTCTATTTAAAATTAAAAATAGTGAGGGAGTATAAATTAAAGCTAGCGGTTTCCTATTTGTTACGAACTGAGCAACTTAATAACTTATAATTTAAATAAACTCACTTTTCACCTAATCTTCCAAATTGTACACGTATTTATGTATATTTTGTGTTAGTCGTTCATGGCTATTAAATGAATGCTCGATTAAAATAAATTTTATTTCTAAATAAACTAAAATGCTGAAATTCAAGCCTAAATCTTTCACTAATTTGGGCTGTGATATTTAATGGGAAAATTGTCCAAGTTAAAGAATACTACCAAGTGGCTAATTCTATATTTGGAAATATGATAATGGTAGGAAGTTGATGGGGAATAGCTCAAAGCTGTACTTTCTCCAGGTTATTTCCATGACGTGCATAACCCTTATCGATTTACTGACAGCTTTGCAGTTAGTCAGGGCGGCAACTGCAATCGGGCCAGTCCTATTTTGAGGACGGCATTATATATATATATGTATTATATATAAAGCTAATAATATAATAAAATATCATCTACAAACTACGTGCCTGTACTATTTGCCCGTGTTTGAGTCAACTGTATCATGGCAGGGAGATCATATTGACAGTAACTAGACTCTCCAGGATTATAAAAATGTAAAGGAAATATATCAAAAGGTATGAATGTTTGAAATGCCTTAAACCTGAAGTGATAAAACCTTTTATGAACATGAACAAACATTTGCTGTCTCTGCTAAGAAACGCCGTCACTTCAACATTCTACTCAAAGTGTTCTAATTGGAAAAAGTGCCTTTAATTTGGTTTCCGTTAACAATACTGTTCAACTATTTAACGCTATTGCCAAGCTTTATTAATGATGGCAATCAGAAAATATCACAGAAGACTTGGTTAGTGATTCCGAAAGAAATGTGTAATTACCCCCTTTTTAACCTACTTCAAAACGTGCAATTTTTGGTATTAACGAAATAAAGATTTGTGGTATGATGAAAATGTGATATTTGTAAAAGATCAAGCTCGAAATTCGAAAGCACATTCCATTCAGAAATCTGAAATGATATCTTCTCATATTTCGTTTTAAAGTAAAATGCCATTCATTGTCATAAGTTAAATAGCGATCAAACTAGTCACAAATCTTATCGAAATTAATATTAAGTAATTATTAATAAATTTGCTAAAATTCTCTGAAGCTCACCTTGCCGAATGTGTAACTTTTATGATTAACTAACAATAAATTACTATTTTTATCTTAAAGTTACATTAAAATAACAAAATCAAATTCTGCCAAATTTTATTAAATTTCCCACAATGTTTTCTACTTAATATTTTAAGTAACAACAATTTAAAATCCTATAGCAATGGGGCTTGAAATGTAATCAATTTTGCATTCATCCAAGCCATTCGCAAACAGATAATGAGAGTCGTAACAATTATTAAGATCCTTGAGAAAAATTAGGAACTATTCATCAGGATGGCTCATATAGTGAAGATTTTTAAGATTATTAACTTAAGAAATTCTCCACTCTATCCTGCACTAAAACTGTAAACTGTCTCTCTTCCTGGCCATTGAAAAAAAAATGAAAACAGCGCAGCCAGCTCTTATTGAATAAATAGTACCCATCAATAAGCACTGGACTCCACGAGCAAGCATTTGCTGCAATTTCTTATCTCTTCTTAAGATTGAGTTAGCAGAATGACGTCGCATGATATTAAGTTGCCCATACGATCTTAATTTAGCGGTGGTGAAAAAACTAAAATTCTAACCAAGTGGAGCCAAACGAGGGTTTAAAATACCTTAATAATATTAATTGAATTCATTGTGGATATAATGTAGACATCTTTCAAACTCTTAACCCATTTGAAAATCGTACCTTTCAATTTAAATGTCTAGGAAATATACATATTACAGAAACGAAAAGGTGTCAAAACGATTTTATAGGAATCCTTTGAAGTTTAAAACGCTAAAGTTAATGGTCAAAATCACGAGTCGGTGTAGTACATGAGAGATAAGGGTGCGTTCAGATTCCACTCTTGTGCTTTTAGGGTGTGGACTGCAAGTGAACTCGACTTTGATAATCACTGGCACCAGTCCTCGTTAACCACAGTATCGGTTATTTCTCCATGTATTGCTTAGTGAATAATTTCGCGTGACCGTTTACTGTATGCCTTTTCTATCAGTCTACGTGTGCGTGATCTTGAACCAGACACACCCCTTTAAGTGCGTTTCAACTTGAAAGAAAAAAACTTTTTTAAGGCTATGTGTTGTTGTCATTTTTTTATTATTATTCTTAACAAATAAAATATCCAGTTTGTAATCACGGATTGCGTCTGAAAAATGATGATAAACACGAGCTAATTATCACTTCTTATTAAACTTGGAAACCTTTCCAAGTTTTTATTTTACTCTCTTATGAATGCGGTTGAGTAAGTAATACTGCTTAAAAAAGGTTTTCTCGCTCCAATATTATCAGCAAATTGATTGAAAAGATTGCAATTGCTCAAAATGCATTTGTCACACGGTTACTTCTCTATTATTTACAAAATTCCGACATTTTCTCCCAAATTGATTCATTAAAGTAAAGTTAAATACAAAATAAGCCTGTTTACTGGCGATTTCTCCAAGAAAATCTTTAAGCTCATTGTCTAGTATATGAAGTCACAATAGGCTATAATTAGCCATAGTTACTTCAATGTGTATCGCGAATTGATCAATAAATATCAATAATATTGATAATTTGCTATCATGGGGAGCGTGTAAACCAAATGTGCGATTGAAGTGATTATTTCTATTACGTTATGTCTTATCATTGCCATACTGAATTCCGGACGACATAGTTACAATCGATGTTGTAATCAATTTCTGTTCATTCAGTACTAATTGGGTAAGAAATTTTATAAAGTTGTGAAGGGTGAATGCCAGCGAATAAATAATACTAATATAATCCCAACTAAATCGAAATGGCAAATCGTTTATTTGAAATGAAGATTAACTCAGAGATCAAGTACTTATTTTCGGAAGATCTATCTACAATATCTTTCTTCCAATTCTACTATGCAATAAAACGAAAGAGGCAAATGGAAAGAACTATGTGTGCACATAGATCCACTAAAGCTAGTAGACGGATGAGAATTTGCGTATGTGAGAAGGTGACGCAATTTGGTTTATGAGTTGAGGCAAGTATTCGGAAAGTGGTATAAAAATAAGACCGTCAATGGGGGTACTGATCCAGTGGGATGAATGGTAAAGCACGCAGATATGAAATCTTCAAGAAGCGCATTTACACCTCTTGGAGGTGGCTTTTGCTTCCAACCTTTCCCTCCAAGTGTCTATAAAATGGGAAAAACTACCGTCAAGCCTGAATCATACCAAATTTGCTCAATAATATGGACTTCAAGAAGATAAATAATGCTAACTCTAAATAAGTTTCCTAATCTAGTGGGGTCATCTAGCCTATAGGTAGCGGATATTTCCTACCCTATTTATTGACAACTACAAAATAACATGATGACTCTGAAAGAAGACTACGTCTGTTTAATAAGACATAGTTTGAAACAGGACCATCCGAATGAATGAATGAAAATGGGGGGGGGGAGAGAGGGGAGGAGGGTGCGCGATAGACTAACCTCCACGTGGTGCACCCTGGGCAACGTATACTCATACGCCAAAAAGTCTATAAACCGGCAGTTGACTCCTAACTACCATGATCCAACTGTATGTCATGTTCGACAACTTCCACAGTACTCACCTTAACCTTACCTTCTTCTCTACCTTTGTGTCTGTCTCTTTTACAACTGTGAATCACTCTTCTCTTTCCCTCTCGACT
Organism: Hymenolepis microstoma; assembly: GCA_000469805.3. Taxonomy (NCBI): domain Eukaryota; kingdom Metazoa; phylum Platyhelminthes; class Cestoda; order Cyclophyllidea; family Hymenolepididae; genus Hymenolepis; species Hymenolepis microstoma. The sequence goes on along the minus strand of LR215995.1, from coordinate 18,329,323 downwards.
TTCGTGACTTTGACGTTTCTCCCCTCTGTGAAGCCTGAAGTGAACTAAAGGACTAATGATAACTATCATAAAGCCTGCCATTTGCTATAAATAAATAAATGAATGAAAATGGAAGAGTAAAAATGTTAAAATGTTCGTAATAAATGAAATTTTTGTTCCCTTTAGAGGGTAACGAGTATAACATGGAGGTATCGATCGGTTAAATTTTCGCCTGAACCGCTTGAAGGTGTATGCGAGTTTGTTAAAAGATTGCGTGCTTACAGAAGACTCAGTGAGAAAATAAAATGTTGGGTGAAAAAAGCTTTAGTACTAATTCCTTACAATTTGATGCTTGGCAATGCTAATACTTTCGCATTTTCTCATGATTGCCAATAAACTAGTTAGTAGTATAAAACTTTCCTGACTCATTCTGTCCTTTTCATAATTTCTTTAATTTATTTACGAAGTCTATCAACTGGAAAAGGCGATATGAGAAGTGTTCATATTTATCGTGTTTAAACCCAAATGGAGGTTTGATTAATTATAATTTCTTTCCATTCAGCGGTCAAAAATAATTGAGATTAATTAATTATTTACATTCCTATGAGTTTACGTTTATTCGTTTATTGTAATTCAGTCAATTACATTCTGTGGTCGTTCTTACCAGCCTTCCTGTGCGTGATTGAATGGGGCACACCTTCATAATTGTCCATAGACTCGAGTTAATTAGGTTTTAGTCTCGTTTATGTACTTCAAAATAATTTTTTTACAGATCATTCAAACTTGTACTTTGCGGAGATTAATAAAACAAAATCCCAACTTAGTTAATTTACAACTTCAAATTAAGAGAAAAAATAGGCGCCAGGGTATTAACCAATCAACCGATAATCTGGAATAACCGACTAATTAGCGCCCCAAGGTTATAATCAAAAGACAGAATAAAAGGACCAGTTCAGTGCTCTATGACGGTTGTTTTATCACTGCCTGGACAAAAATGTGATATTTTGAAATATTCTGATTTCTAACTATACAAGGGAGTGCAAAGACCGAAAGAGGACTGCATTACAAGTGATAAACTACAGTCTAAGTCAATCAGATTGGTTCAGTTTAGGCCATTTAATAATACAATCAAAGATTATAATAACTCAGAAGAACTAAAGGAAATTCGAAAAAATTGCGGTTACGGACTTCCACAATTGAAAATGCATTGGCTCCAGTCAGTCGCTTAAAATGCCTATATTCGACATGCTTAAGAGTAACAAAATCCAAATTGACTTACTATTGACGTTCTGAATTGTAGTGTAATGACATCTTCTACTTTACTGACAAGCAATTCATTCAATTCAATCATTTTTCCCACCTCTGGAATTATTTAACCCATTTTAAAGTCCTGAAAAATGTACACTCTCTCAGTCATTTTCTTATTGAATGATATTTCTGAATGCTGTCCTAAGCTCATTTTTCTCTCCCTCACTGAGTTTCTAAATTTGACAAATCTGCTTGGGCTCTACATAAATTTCGTTTCGATCTTAAGGAACACTTTCTGAAACCGGGATCATCCTAGTCAATAACGATTAGTTGGATAAAAATTGAAAGATTAAAAAGCATAGTGTAAAAATGACTTTTTGCCTTGAATATAGCAATCAAACTCTTGGCAAAACCCCATTGACAGGCTTAATAATTCGAAATTTTCACAATGAAAAGAAAAATTTACCTAAGGTAGTACTTAAGCTGTGGAAATGAGAAGTCCACTCCATCAGAGCTCCATTTATTCGAGTTCGCGTCCACTTTCTTTCCACTTACTTGATGTAGCATCCATTTCCAAACAAAAGAACCAACCAGTTGGTTGACCATTTTCGAGTTCGTGGCGCCTTTTCAACTAAATTATGTTTTGCAAATGTAAGAAATAGAATTTTTTGCACCCCTCTCCGCCTCCACTCCCGATTGAATTTATTCATCAATTCAACTCCACCTTACCGATAAGTGACTTGAAAAGGACTGTATTTCAAATGAAACAAATGCAATTAAGTCCTCAATTGCGTAAATAAATCCTTGGGACAGCTAATTCTCACATGAATAAACAGAGCGACTGCAAATTGCGATATAGTATAGAGTAAAAGTACATTTGCAGTATAAACAACAAGAAACCAAATGTCTTAAAAGTAAACTAATTAATTTCCAAATATAGCATTGATTCACTCTGCTGATTATCCCAATTGCAAGCCACCAATACATGCTTTTCCATACCACACAAGGTGGAGAGACAGTAAACCCAAGTTTTGTTGGGTTTCAGCCCTGTCTGTCGGCTTTCTGGAGGATCTCTGATTAATAAAGTAGATGATCGTGTTCAACGTGCATTTTTGCAAAGATTTCTATTCAATTTCAATAAGTGCCGATGATGCAGTCTTTAGGTTCATTTTTTTGTTTTTTCTTTGTTTCAAATTTAGTGCTTTCTGTAAGCCAATGAACGTCGAAACTCTGGAAGATGAGCATTTACTCTGTGCGAGACTATTTCATTAACTAGAGGAAGTTTTAGGCAATACATGGCCATATTGTTGTCTAACATTTAATTAAGGCGTGGTGTAAAGTTTATTAGACAATTAATCACTAAGATTTACTAAAACACGTGACGGAAACATCTTTGCATAATCAGTACATCCATTAAATGAAAAAAAATGGCTCACTGAACACGTCAATTCAAGAAAACGAAATCTCTCTAAATGCAATTTAAGGTAGAATTAGGCAGGTCATGAGTGTGAATGATAGATATCATTTCGCTTCTAATTTATTTGTCACATTAAGCCCCGGCTATTTGTCGCATTTGCTCAAATGTCTTTTTCCACTTCTTTAAACAAGAATCATTTTTTCTTCATTAAGCATTGGAAACTACTAGAAAAGTAGGTATGTTACATGAACTGGAAGGACTCAGAGGCAAATACAGATGAGAGCAGATCAGGTCAACAGTTTATATCACGATATTGGATAACACATTGCTAATTAAGTAGGCTCCCAGTAAATCGTTATTATTACATTTTAAAGGCTAAAAACTCGGTTCACTGCGAAATTATAATCTCTGATTAACAGAACTCTAAGATTTAAGTAATGATAAAACCTTAGTCCGTTGGTATTCGATTTAACTACCGAGTAAGCAAGCACCGCACTGTCCAACCTCTGCTCCCCCTCCCCATCTTACCCTCCACCAATGGATCCGTAGACGTCGGATATTACGAAGGAGGTGGGCTTTGGGAATAGGAGGATTTTTTTGTGATTTGTCGTTTACGGTGATGGCCATTCCCATCACCATAATACGGTTGTGATGAGGCCGAAAGTGTTTCATCAGCGTACTTGCGTGTTGATTGGTGATTAATTTTGGTTAGACTTATTCACATTTCTCTCCAGCATGCCTCTGGGCTAGGAAAACCATAAGCATGGCTGAAGTGCAGTACTTTACACATGGAGCTATACAACAAAGGTGGATTTAGTGAGATTGGGAAAAGGCGTGGAAAGCATAAGTTTTGCAGGAAGAGAAGTGAGGTGAGTGAGGAATATACAGGCAATAGAGGATTTTCAGAATAGAAGGAACAGATAATTTGGTGAAATTGTTCAGAAGTTAGGAGGCACGGAGGTGTGGAGAGAGAGAGAGAGAGAGAGTTTATGAAGAAAATCAGCTACAGGTATGGGGTAGAACACATTGTCATCCGTGAAGAACAGGAGGAATTATCTGCGATGGCCCAAACAGCGATTGAGCAGGCACTGATCTGGCGTTCTCGTGTGTGAACGATTGGCAAGCATGCAGTACAATGATAGAGGAAATTGAGTGCATATAATAAACGCACTTGGGTTAATGAGTTTGAGTGCTCAGGTACAACAATTTCAACGTTAACATAGATTTGGCTGATATCAACAACGCTAAATTCTTGACGTATTACCGGGTATATAATTAAATACACAGAAATTAAATTTTAAATCTATACTTATTAGTATGTCTTCAGAGTGTATTCTACCGTTAATAAGCGTTTTTGTTTACATTTTTAGATCAATGCACTTGGATGGAGTGCCGAGAGAGTTTTAAAGCGATCGTGTGCCCCAAATTTCAATTGGATGTATCACCCTTCAGTTAGGTATTTGTTTAACTTATAGTTGTTACTAGATTATTATTTACTATAATAACATTAAACATTATTATTTTTATCCCCAGAAGACAAAAAAATTTAATTTGAACAAATGAAACTATTATGACACAATCAAAACTTCATGCCCAATTTAATTCTCTGACCAAGATTATATAATCTTTACTTATTAGATCGCATTTACTACCTCAAGGTCTACTTTTTGCAAAAATTCAAATTTCATGACTTTTTGTTAGAAACTAGGCCTATTAATACATAGGTGCCCGAGGAACATAATAGTAATCACCAAGAGTTCACTGATGAGAGGGAGAGCTCTCGAGAGTCCCCTAAGTAGATTACGATTTATTCCACAGAAATGAATATGCGTTGAAATTATAATGATTGAAGGGCGCTCGGCATATTAGCCGGTTCATTAATTTGGATTGTTAATAATGCCATTTGGTTGCATTTGCTCCCTTAATACTGCAAAGCAAGTAATCGACTCTACCCAGTGCATCTATTCCTGGTCAATCAGAAATTTAAGTTCTCTGTTATCATCTAAAAAAATCAGAACTAAAACTCAGAACTGAAGTCTGAATAGTCTTAAAGATTTTCACTTTCGCGATAGGCCGATTGTTGCACTTACTGAATAATTCGTTAAAAATACTCCAGTTTCGGTCATTTGAAGGTCATATTATTATGTACTTTTCTTCCCAACATTTTCTTCCTACTAAAATATAATTTTCTATCTTAAATGACCGTGATTTAATGACTCATTGTATAATTTTGGTTGGATCAAGGAATCAGTTCATATCGAAGACTGCTGGCATCCTTGCATTCTTCCAAGCTTTGTGGGATAAAAAAAAACATTCGAAGATATCTAAGGAAGGAAAAAGTGATTACTTTTCTTGAGCAGAAGCTTCAATAAAGTTCTGGGGACTTTCCCTATATTTCCTAGTGAGCCAACAACGCCAGTTTGACAATAAAGATTTTATACGTACTAAGCTTTCTACTCTAATCTACATCATATCCTCGTAGAGATTTATAAATGAGAAAATTGAAGAATAGTTGTTAGGCCCTTTCTTTTGCGTGAACTGGCTTTCTATTTCGACTTTTGGAAGGCCCCTCAGTTGCATTTCTGAACTTCTACCTAAGATTCTCGGCACTCACAAAGTTAATAAAATTTGCTTAATTGATCTTAAAAACAAAATTGAAATTATTGAGAGAATTTTTCTGGCCTTTGGGAAAGATATGACGCCATAATTTCAAGGACAGTTACCCTGTAGTGGATTTGCTACCTAACTAAGCCTGACTGTACTCAGAAACCTCACTGGCAGATTCTCCTAGTTCGTAAGACCTCCCCCCCCCCAGAATTAGCTAAGTTATTGCAGAGCTAGGAAGAGACAGAGGTATCCAGGGTACGCGCTTATTCTAGACATGCATGGCGTGAGTGTAACAAGGGAAGAATCTTAGTCATTCAACATGGCGGATTAAGTAAAATGAGCAGAGGCTTTTGATTGGCCATTGACTGTGTGTCCTCGCACTCAATCCGTACGCGAAGTTGAACGGCCGCACCTTCAAGTCACGCTGTGCGCTCATGCGACGACGTGTCCCACAACCCTCAGACCACTGCATGAGACCTTGGCAATTAATTTAAGCACTCTACACGCAGTAATACTGTGATAAAATACGTCAACCCTTTACTATTTCTTAAGCAACAAGATTACTATTTGGAAATGTTTTTTATGAAAATGGGTCAAGAATTTGTGAGTAGTACTTTCACTTAATCTTCCTTTAAATTAAAAGGCTTCACAAAAACCATTTTGGAGTTTGTTAATCCTATCTAACCTCCTCTAAGTCCTTTGTGAAACTAGTTACAATGAAATATATAAGCTGTTATTAAATAAAAATCTTTTAAACGAACACAAAAAACTCAAATTCACTCCATGCATTAAATTTTTGGAAAATTAATTCGTGCTTCATTCATTAAGCGCTAGAAATGTTGAATTCAACCCTCAAAAAAGTGAATTGAAATTTAATTCATCGTTAACGGATAATTTATGTACATCTGCTTGAGAATGTACTCACCATGAAATGGGATGGTTAAATAATTAATTTTTTGTAGTGAAAACTATATAAAATAGAACGGCATCCATCATCCATACACTTTGAGTAAGTAATTAGATGGGAGTTATGTACATCCGAAGGTTTATCGGGCTGCTGCGCTATTTTTGATTTAGAAGTAACACTAATCCTCGTAGTAAATCGATTTTAACACTATTACCAAGTTAGAACGTGCAATATCCCCTTACTAAACTACCAATATTCCTTGCGTTGCTTCTTTAGAAGTGAGAAAATCAAAATTCGATTTGGCCATAAGGGTAATTCTAAGTGTAAATGACTGCAAATGGAAGATGGAGTAGCCAAAAGAGAATTAAGGAAAGATGTGAGAGTCGAAAAGGAACCAATAAAAATGTACAATTTGTCAATCAGATGGCGCGGGGAAGTGAATCATGTAAAATAACAATAATTATCCCGTGCTAAAACTATAATGAGTAATCACGACAAACGTTTAGTTAAAATGTCCTAATATTCGGTGAACTAATTTCAAGAAAAATGTGGCTGCTGTTCAGAAACCGATAGTAACATCATTAGTTTTTAATCTAACACAAATTATGTGAATAGGTACAGGATTTGAATGCACAAGTATCCGTTGATTAATACAATTTCTAATTAGGAGCCCTTCATGGAACTCCAATAGTTGTGAACTAAAGCTGACACCTAGACTTCACAGCATGACCTTGACATAACGTGAAGTTACGTAATAATTATCGACGCCTGAGTTTTGGGCTTGATACTTTTAACCCACTTTTTCTTGACGTAAGAAGTTATCCTCATAAATAGCATGCATCCTATGCATGATCACTGTAGTCTCGAATCTAGACCCGGTAGACAAAATCTAGATTTTATCATTTAGACTTATTCATATCTCGTACTGTCCGGTTTGGTATAACGGTCCAAGCCTTTTTTGGGAGGTGCTAATAGAAACTGACAAAAGGTATATTACCAGCACCTAATTCATGCTCTGGATGATTCACAAGCTCGATGAAGATTATTCTCAATCACTCTACTTGAATAAAAGTTAAAGTACTGAAGATCATTAGATTGGAAAACTGTAGTCTGACTGGTATTGGATGGTATGATTGGTCATTTCTTCAACTGGCTGTGCACCGAAGAATTTTGAGCCCATGGTCTTAGACTTTGGAGATTCGAATATTGACTGTTGCACTAGTGATATACATTGAAAGCTGCTTTCAACATTCAGCTTTAGTAAAGCATCCCATCTGATTGTCGGTATTAACAATTGTGATTGTCTGCACAACTCATTGGAATTGAAATGATAACTTAACAACCCTTTGTAGTTTTTGAAAGCTAATATGGTTGGAAGCATCCTTTGATGTTCTGATATCTGCACAAAAGTTTTTTTGTTTTGATGCTATTGTATCGGTCCTCCTTGTTGACTAGATGCTTAATCACTTTCGAATAAGCTGTATGTTGACAGTTGCGCTGACACCACACAATTTACTCTGTACAGTCCACCTGAGAAGTTGTTTAGGTGTGAAACAATTAAGTAGAATGCTCGATCACGCCCGCTGGTAGTGATAGAAATGTATAACAATTACTCTATTAAGTAAGTGAATATTTATTGAGATAGGGGTGTGAACTTCTAGGTCGTCCGAATGTAATTAATACATGAATTATTGGTCTTGTGATAAACACCAAGTTATTTAAGTACAAATAAAAGCAACGTCAAACCAGCTAAAGTTTGTCTCAATTTGATAGGAGTCCAACTGACTCATTTGATACTTGTGGTTGCTTATTTGAGTTGTAATTTTGAATATGTCCAATTAAAAGACTCAGGTTTAACTAATTTTACTGATTTTTGATGTAAACCTTCTGCAGATAAAATCACTCAATGTTTGACGTAGGATGAATTAGAAGAATTGTATGAGACGCGGTTTCTCTTTTTTTTCAATTTAAGCAACACATTGCTCATAAATCAAACTTTGTTAGCTGCCCTAGGTCAATGAATAAATGTCTATTTTAACGGATATTCGCCAAAGATCATCGATAAAAAAAGGGAATTTTTATTATTATGATCTGGGTAGTCAGTGATTTAATGTTCCAAAATAGTGACTGTCTATGGATGACCAACATGCTGATTGGAAATCACTTTGAAATTAGTGTTTTTTCTACTGTCAGTTTTTCGATTTGATCATTCATTATCATGCATCAACATCGTGGTAGTCTGGGGTAAAATTGAAATGCCTATTTCCACCTGAGTGAAATGACCTTTTGGCCTAAATTGAATTCTCCCTAGACTAGAACATTTAAAATTAACAATTTCACTATTTAATTTCCTTTTTTATTTTGAGGTCCCAAATCACATAATATGAATTAAGCGCATTAAGTGCTTTTGAATCATCATAAAAATTAGGATCGATAATATCTCACTTAACAGGCCACAGCCAACTGAGATAATTAAAATGGTGGTTTCTGACCATAACGACAGTTGATCATAGAATAAAACAAGTTAATTAATTCTTATTATCTCAAAGTAGTTGAGCTGACCTCTATTCAAGATAATATTCCTGTCGGATGGAAATTGGCAAAAATTAACCCATAGACTGATCATTATGACTTTTAACTTCTTTGTCTTGTAAATGCTCGTTACTCGAAACGATGCTGAGGAGAAAACGAAGCGTTTGCTGGGTTTTACTTTCACAAAAAAAATACCGTGATTAATAAAAGTGGTTTTATTTCAGGGTTTGTTGATTTTTGTCGGATCAATCTTCCATTGACAGCTTTTTTCCCATCATTCAAGTTTCTGAATCACGGGGTGCGCGATAGACTTAACTCCACCTGGTGCACCCTGGGCAACGTATACTCATACGGCAAATAAGTCTAGAAATCGGCAGTTGACCTCAAACTACCATGACCCCACTGTGTGTCATATTCGACCTCTTCCACAGTACTCACCTTACCTTACCTTTTTCTCTACCTTTGTGTCTGCCTCTTTTACATCTGTTAATCACTCTTCTCTTTCCCTCTCGACTTTTGTGAATTTGACGCTTCTCCCCTCTGTGAAGCCCGAAGTGAACTAAAGGGCTGTTAACTATCATAAAGCCTGCCATTTGATATAAATAAGTTTCCGGAGCACAGGTTCCGGAGCTTTAGTGATCTCTCCCTAATTTAAATTGACATTCAACGACTGGACTCTTTAATCTTAGATTCATATACATAATGTTATGATCTTTCGGGCTTAGTGAATGGCAGCATGCAACGGAGACCTTAGTCATCCCCCAGTAGGAACAAAACATTAATTATAGTGAAAGTTTTCTTTTGCATCAAAACCCGACATACTTTAGTCACTAATATGTAAATCATATTTAAAACGAACTAATTTCGTAGATCCCGGCAATCAAAGCTGAAGTGCAAACAAGAAAGTGTGAAAATATCCATAAGAGTAATCAGCTGTTCAGTGAATTGCACAACTGGTTACTTTTGCATGTCACAACACAAATTGACATTTAATCGACCTATTCACATTATATCCCTTAGCACACTCTGGATAAATGATAAGAAATAACTTCAAGTTTTAAATAGATCAGTGTAATACCTTTGTACTTGTTCTTTACCATTTACTGAAACGCATCAAGCTTCAGAAAATGATTGGTTAAAATAAGTTGGCGAACCACTTGTCGGTCCCATTTATGGCGTTTTAATTGGCCTACAATCTCGGCCAATCGCACAATTCCAATTTCCAACAATATTTGCCCGAAGTAGTAATTGGTTGTCTGTTAGTGTTAATTAATTTTCTCGGTTTGACTCAGCAACCATTAATCAATTTGCTTTAAACTATTTAGTCGTATTCAAAATTTTATTCAAAATGGTATCTTTAGCAATCACGGAAAAACGAAGAGACCATTTTTGTTTAAATTTCATTAAGGTTAAATAAAATTAGAAAATTAATACTTCATGTAGAAACCATTAGCGATATATGAAAAGAAAATGACATAATGATAACATATATTTAGCCATCTAGCGTTCAGTAGAAGTACAAAACTGATGGTAAACAAATTTGTTGGTAGTCATTTGTTCAATTTTTTCTACCTTTCTCATCCTTGAAATTTGTTATAGAGGTAAATTCATAGACGGCATTCACTTACGCACGTACCTCTGAATAAATCCACTGGAAAGATGTAGATCAAAGAGGAGTGGTGGATTAAAACCTCTAATTACCAAAAGACAATTTTCAGACTTTCTCGCCAACATGTTTTTTGCATTGAATACCAATATGCAATTTTCAATACAACTAATATCCGATTACACTGCTTGTGGCCAATAAATGACTTAGATTGATAAACAGACTGTAAACAAGATTTAAAATACCCAGAATATGATATCAGAGTTATTAAAAAGAGATAAAATCCAAGTCGAGATCCAATAACTCCTAAGAGTCAACCGTGGCACAAATGATGGACCCTGAATCACGCACGGTGCCCATGATCATTGGTCCTAGTTCTCACTGAGATCATGATTCGGTAATAACTGTCCTCTGCTGTCGGCTGTTGATCCACAATGGCCTTGGAAAAAAGCATGCAAACAAATACCTTAGGCGCAGCATTCATTGCTTTGACGACAGCACATATTACCTCCTGATTGGGCTGCGTGTCAAGGTCTCACCATACCATTCATTTGTGTGATTCAGTCCTTTAACCAATCACTTGCATGCTGTAAAATGACCAGGCACATTGGCGCGTGGTAACAACATTCATTGGCAAGTGTAGGCCTCGAATGTATATTTAAGTCTAGTAAATCATGAAACCGGCTCTATATCTTTAGACAGTCATTTAGTAATGCTTCCTCTAAAAAAATTGACGGATAAAGTCTCAAAACGCACCCCATATCAACCATATCCTACGTCTCGGATACGACATGTATCTCCTCAAATACAGTTCCTTATACAACAAATTGTTTCCAGTCTCAGTAATTTCCGACAGGGTTCGTTTGATGCCTTAGTAACAAGATGATTTACTACATTTTGTTTGGTTTTCCTTGACTCTTGTCTAATACTGTCTCTCTGCAGGGATACAACCGCTTAATGGAAATGACCAAATCAAAACAGGTGAGATTTTATGCGCACTTAATTATTTATCGATTTTTATGCGCGTTTAAATTTAGAGCACTAGTCATGCTTCCTGCTGATCCGAATTTTACCTACCATTGATAATCTAACGGCTATTTTAATAGATGTTTTAACTTAATTAGATCCAGCTGGCATACGAGTACTACTCTGCGGTGACGCAGGAGATCTGCGCCGAATCGTAGACGCAGTTTCAGCAGCTGTTAATGATGATCCCTTCATCCTATCTCGAATTATCGTTGCAACCGAAGATGTACGTTTCAGCCATAAAGTAGATATCTTAATTTGCATGTAATTGTAGCGGCTACACGATTTAAGCATAACAGCTGAAAGAACTTGGTTTATGACGATTTTAAGTGTAACGAATTTGATAGCAGTTTGTTTTCATTCAAGACCCACATTTCTTGCGTTGGAAACGAATTAAGAATGGCGAATTCACCGAATTTTTAGATTGTCCCCTTCGCTCATGAACTGCCGGAAATTTCTAAACCCCAAATAGTAGAATGGAACGAGGCAGATTATGAAGAATATCTCATCGAACGCGTGAAACGCAGAGCGGGCGACTTTGTCATTGGATTAGCTATTGATCTTTCCCCAACCATCCGCAGGGTACGAAGAATACGGCAGTTACTGGAGAAGGTGAGAATAAAAACTCTAAATTCTCCATTTTTCTTATTTTCTTATTCTCATCAAAATCCTTCTTTCGGCAGGATGGTACATTAATAATTCCAAATGAGGGCAAAGGGTGGAGGACGGCATATCCCGAACTCCTTGGTAGCTTTGTGGTTGACGGAGGTCGTTTCTTAACTATGATAGATTGTGTTCCTGGGGTTGCCAATTCAATTCGTGACTCCGAACTCTATCTTCCCCTTGAAAGGCGAGTTTGTCCCCGACCTGGAATTATAGATCTTCGAGAAGCTATTCATCATTCCGGCCCAAGAGGGATGTAAATGTTCTCTACCATATGGCTATGCGCTCCTCCAGTTTATTCTGTATTTCACTTTTGTTTGCTATGTAGTTGTCTTGTAAATTGTCTTCCAAATCCATTCCACTTTTTATGAGAGTTTATTGTTTTCCTACATTCCAAAGTATTTTATGTGCGTAAAAGTATATATGGAATTTTAAAGTCATTACTTCGACTTTTCTCTGCTTTTCATCTCTGAGTTGGTAGTAAATCTAATATGAAAATTAGTTTTCGAAACGAGATTAGGAGATCTTGTTGTATTTATCTGTCCACCCCGAAATGTAGACTTATCTTATCTTCAGAAGAAGGTAGAAATTCTAGTTAGTGATCGTTAATATGATCCTCGAAGAAACTGTGAACAAACGACGCTTTTTACTGCCATTAATCTATTTGTTCGCGTCGACTCGCGTATACCGATAATTTGGCATATCGTGACTAACAAAGACCACACTGCTTAAGGATGACTGTTAAGCCAGATGGAGTCTAGTTTGGGGCTCTTAATAGAGTAGTGCGTATCAAGCTTTCAGCTGAGATTGCGGGGGATTTAAGAATGTTAGAGATATCAACTGTTGCGAAAGAAACGAACTTAGTAGGAATGAGAACCAAATGGCATTTATTCTAGAAATATGGAAATTGGTTAATAACATTGACAGGTTCTTTCTTGATTTTTCACATTTTAGTAAAAGGCAGAGTTTAAATTGATTAATGCAAAGATTTGAACTGCAGGTAGAGGAGAAATGGATGATTATTGCAATGGGTAATGGTGAATTGTGATATCCATTTCCATCATCAGCGCCCTTCACTTCTGATTATTGTAGTATTATGAGCTCTGCTCAGATATGGGCCTTCTTTAAAAACATCTCTGAAATTTTTTTTTGATTTGATATCAGCTAATTTCATTCGCTTCTGGTATGTGATAAAAACAGCACTCTAGCAACAAAATCCTTGGATATTGTGTTAAAACGGATGTGGCAGAGGGTTGGCTACCAGAAGAAACTGAAATGTAGGAGCGTGTGAATGATTATTTCTTAATGCGTAACTCTGGCCATATTTAATTAATCCCCGCAAGCAGTCTTATGGTGATGTATAAGTTCTTTATCCATGTAGATGCCTGATTGAGTTGTCTGCAAGTACTTGCAGTCAATACATAATGTCCCTATTCATGGCACCTAAATGTGTTTATTTGTGTATTTACTAAGCCTATACTATCAGGTAAAAAATTAAAAAAATATGGCCTTTGGTACTCTAAAGCAATGTCTGCAAATATCATCATCATGACTTAAAAACCAAAGTAGTTTGCAGCTCTGTTGAAATCAGTTATTTTTTAGCAGGTCCTAAGATCCTAATAGGTGTGAGATCGCGCCGATGTTTGGCTATCAAAATGTGTCAAAGTGGCTGAAAGTCGGAATTTTGGCAAAGACTCGGGGATATGATTAGGGTATATTTATCAATTTCACGAAATAAGTTCGTTAGCTTTCAAAACTAGAAAACTGGCGAATTTTCCCTCTCACACTTGTTTCATGTTTTTCTTCGGTTGTTTAGATATATACCTTTAACATTAAAGCTTATGACATGCCAATTAGTGCATATTATGCTCGATTTACCTGAAATTTTTTTCTTTCAACCAATCTATTTATTAAGCAGTTCTCAAACATATGTCTGCATTTTTTCTAACCCATCTATGGAGACGTAGTGGTTCTGTTATTCCCATATCAGATACAATTATTTGAGTAATAGTTATAGTATTTCAGTTATTTTTTATTTGTCGGAAGGAAAACAATTTAATTTTTTTTCCACGAAAAAATAGGTAGGCAAGGCTACGTGAATGCGTATTCGTAAGAGTGCAGCATTAAAAATCAATAAGGAAATGAAATTTAAGGCGATCGGTGATAAATTTGTGAAAAATTAATTTCCACCAAATGTCCTCTTGCGGTGTGATTTAAAATATCGTAGTCCTATTTAGAAATTATATTCCTCAAATGTTTTGCTTCATCAAATGGCACAAGTAAGAACTCCGCTTTGAAAATCAGACTGCTAATTAACTAAATACTTTTCGAGAATTGTAATTTTTTATTACAAATTCTAAAATAACCAATTCTAACATCGCAACTCATTTAGAAGACCTTAAATAATATATCACATTATCATAAAAACAAAGATAACCGAAGCCCTTCAATCAAATCTGTAATTACAAAAGGCTACTTCAGCTCAATAGCAACTTTTTTACCAGTTCAATTTTGAATTAAGTATCTAAATAAACGATTTACTAAGCTGTCCTATTTTGGACAAAGGGTGGAGATGAATAAGACACCAAAGACAAAATGCACGCACAACTGTGCTGAAGGAACAAATTGCAAACGCCTTTTCTCATTTATTTTACTCGCAAAACAGCAGGTTACGAATGACGTAATAACTTCCAATAAGAAGAAAATCGATAAGTTCGACACGAACTCAACTCATCTATAACGTAAAACAATTAATAGTGGAATTTAAATCAGTTCGAAAGAACACAGTTTCAAATATTCACTTGATTGGTCGAAAACAAAATTTAGTGTTTTTTAAAGGAATTCACTTTTCGGGGCCTTATTACCAAGGGATATAAAAACCTACATTTCTTTTGTTTTAGAATCAAATTATCATGATTTATTCCCAAACGTGCACTCAGTTTATAATTAAGGTGATCATTTTGTGTGGGTAGAGTACCTTCATTATTCGTAGTATTACAGTTTCAAAAAGAAGGAAATTCTCGAATATTAAGTACCAACTAATGAAGTAGACGAGTGGAATTTTTGCTAGGCTTTCGACAAAGTCGACCTTAGGCTGACTGGGAGAACTATATAAGATCCCCGTGAATTTTTCATATATGCATAAAAACACATATATTTGTGTTTACTCGATGGCTTTATCTAGCTTGTGGAGTGTACAACGTCAAGGCTGACCAAAGGAATCTCATGCGCTCAATAATATCCAGAACAGTGCGATCGTATTATCGATCGTGTTGTGGGTGTGGATGCCTTATCACCAAACCAGTGATTAATATTTTTTCTAAGGAAGTGCATTTAAACACTGATTGTTTTCCAATTTGCCAATAAACACTTTTCATTCAGATTTTTCTGTATCCTTATTACTTTAATCATAGCCTAACTTTTGCGGGAGCAAATATTTGTGCCAGAGGACTCAGCTGTTGTGTTAATCCTCAGCTAGCTAGATTTCTAAGACGATTACCAATTGTGCAGCATCCGATGCAAGCTTAATTTCATTTTAATACTAATTTCTCTGCCTTCAAGTTTCTAACTCATCTCCTCTATCAAGCAGTTTATAGTCTTCTCTTTACGTGATTTCTGTTTCCATAAAATTTTTTTTTCAGCAGACAGGTAATAAATCTTAGACTACTTCTTTCCCATACTTTTGTTACCAAGGTCGTTAAAGCTTGAGAGGCCAATAGATAAAAATGTTAACATCATCTCCATATGCCAATCAAAAATCATTGCCATCTAACACTAAAGAATCACACCAACAATAATTGAGTCGAATAAATGAATTAACTAACGAGAATATGGGCCAACTACCTCTATACCACTCTAACTATTTAAGAGACTAATATAAAGCGACTTCTCTGCGTTATAGTGAAATGAAATCAGATCTGCAACTGTGATTTGCATTTTTTCTGGCGTCCGATTTGGTGAGGTTTCATTTTGCATTTGC
This sequence comes from Hymenolepis microstoma, assembly GCA_000469805.3. NCBI lineage: Eukaryota > Metazoa > Platyhelminthes > Cestoda > Cyclophyllidea > Hymenolepididae > Hymenolepis > Hymenolepis microstoma. The sequence continues at coordinate 18,313,359 of LR215995.1, read as the reverse complement.
CTTAATTTAATGAAGAAACATTCCAGAAACCCCGGGAAGAGTTTACTCGATAATTTTTTGATTAAACTTACGATTTCACTACATGTTAGTAAGAAAGGTTAAAGGTTAACCAAAAATGTGTCTACAACTTAGTAGACATGCATCTAACATGATGTAATTAATCTACACATATAACTTATGCTAATGAGTTGAATAGGAACAAAGTTATTGCCAACCAAAGGCACTCGGTCTAAACTACGTATCGATCTGAAAAAGAGAATTCAATGATTCATAATTATGTAGAATGAGGGTTTGCACAGCTAGTAGTTACCGAAACCAATTCATCACATGCTAAAATGGAATAAAACAGTTAAGTAACTTAGGGTAAGTTAGCTGATTAGCTTAATCAAATCTAAAATAAAGTTAACTGTACAGTATAATTGAAAATACATGAGAAATGAGTTCCCTTTTGCCTTTTTTACAAGTTTGTTAGGAAAATCCGTTGGTTAAACTATTTTTAACTCCTTTAACCTTGATGATATCAAAAAAGTTGGACACAATGCAAGTTATATCTTCCTACTCGGGACTGTAGGGTCGTTATTGAAGTAAGAACGAACCAATCATTGAATACTTATTCATATTAACATGCTGTTTAATTTTCCTTATTAGTGCAATTATGGCTATTAACCATTCTAATAAAATTAATTAATAAATTCATTTGAATGGACCTAGATTAATATTATGGAACTCAAATTAAAAGACCACTGGTCCTAATTAATCGGAATTCTAGTTGCATGATTTCATTAACTTCATACACATCACCATAATTCAATTTCTGTTCTGACTTATAAATTGCATGCTTAACGCAATTAAGTATCGTAGACAGTTATCAAACTCTCGTACTCGATTTCAATTTATATAACTTAGAAAAGAGCAAGTTAAACAGTCAAATGCTTCAAAAGTGGCGTCCAAGGGAATAAAGGTATCTACTAGATCTTATTTCCCTTGTGGCATTAATGTACTAGATGTTAAGCCCGCCTAAAAATAAGAAATATTGTGGCTTTTTATTCGTTTGTATTTTGGTTGTCATGTCACGTTTTTTGCATGGCAAATGAGATTCATTTGATATTATCCGATTTGCTATGTTCAATTGTATATCACATAAGCAGAGATTGTGACAGTTTATCGTCCTGAGCAAGCTTTGGATATGCACTCTTGTAGCAATAGGTATCGTTTTGTTCAGTTGACAGCTATACTAATCAATATCTCGATAATCGATATTAGTGAATAAACTTGTTTCGGGAAATAGTTGAATTGTGCCTTCCTTGAATTTAAATTTATTGTTTGCTGTAAAAAGCTACAAACCAATCATTTCACTTTCCGATTTCGCTTCTTGTAGACTCTTCACCTAGCAAAATTCGGAACCAAAAAGTTTTAACGTTCTGAACTGTTAGACCCAACGCAAATTATCAGACAATATTACCCTTGTTAAGAAAATCCATAATGGTGCAAATGACTAAGCCTCCAGTTATTTTAAACCACACAAGAATATATGCATTTCGATTTTCATATCTGGTGAGTATATTTAGCTACGATGTTATTCCGTTATGTAAACCACCTCTTCCTATTTCATTTAGAAATTTATATCAATGAACTACGACAATCTTCGATTAGTTCATGCCGCTAGTTCTGGAGATCTTCTATATTCTAACGATCAAGCCAGACCTGAAATACAGGCATAAAGAATGGATTCGATAATTGTTGGCAATCGAACTGACTGTCGTGAAATTTTATTTCCCTTAATATTTATTTTAAAAAGAGTTAATACAATTGGCTAAGACTGGAATTTAAGAATAATCACAGTTATCTGCGATTGGATAACTAATGACAATCAGTTTGACAATGAGTTTACTCATTAATGAATTCAATGGTTAGATGATTCGGATACAATCACAAAAATGCTTATTAGGTAGACTATAGTGTGACGCGCCTTATCAAACCGACGTTTTTTCGATATTTAGAATAATAAATTTTCCTATTTTCTCTGAAGTGAAATACAAAAATGTTTTTTTTTCTTTATAAATAGAAGCAATCATGACTCATTCTTATGCACTGAAGTTGCGAGTAAATAATGGATAGTTTGACCTTGTTAAAATTCTCTAATGCCAAAAAACTGTCCTGACCCAATTTCGGATTAATCAGCTAAGTTTGTGTATGTACATAGATGTTTATTTTCAGTCCAAAATCTACGTCGGCTCGCCAAAAAATCGTTATCTTAACTCGATAGGGCTTTCCAAAAGTCGTGATGTACAGAACACACGGCTGGGTTGTAGGAATAGTAGGGGGACATTTTGTAAGACACAAGAGATTAAATCAGTAATTTACTCGAAAAAAAGGATCATAATTACTCCGTTTTAATTGAAATTGGTCTTAATGCAGTTTTTAACATTCTGAGTTCCATCACTGACCTGGGACCTTACATTAACGCGTGCAGTTACAACTTTACTCGTTCCGCAGATCTCGACAGAACAGATTTTAAAATGTAGGTTGGAAAAAGCTACGTGAATACGTACATATGCTTTTTGAATATCAACATCAAGTGGAATTTCTCCCCTTAAATTGTGGTCTAACGCCAAACAGAATCCTGCTATGAAAGGTATTGAGGGTGAGGCACCAATCGGAACCGAACCTAGGCTGGAATCCTTGTGTCTTGACTGGAATTTCACAACTGTACTTTTTTCTGCCCCTAATAAATATTTTACTGAAAGTTACGTGACTCCCAACCCAAATCGCAACTTTGAACAAATAAGCGGATCGATTCTAGCCATATTTGTCGTTTAAACAAAGATCGTGAAACCTTCACCTATATCAATACTCATAAAACCTTGTGACGCAAATACATTCGGTGTATTTCATTCTTATTTAAGGTGCGTCTTTGCGTTCGCTTATTTAAATTCAATGGGTTATTAAACCGTGTAATGCTGTCAATCAAAATGATTGATCTCCTCCACCTTCTAAACGGTTTATCAACATTGTAAGCACACAACCAATGAGTCGTCACGTGACAGCTGGACCAGAAACGACATTCGCATTCGTATGGTACCAACTATTCTCTGGAACGGTCCCATATCCAGCCAAATCTCTTGCTTACATGACTTAACCAAGGTCGTAGGTCACTCATACCACTTGATATGCACCTATGGAACTCGAGAAAACGTCCTCTGGCCCGGCAGACGGGCACTTTGACCACTAATATGTAAAGATTTATTAAATTTGAATGATTTAGCAGGAGTGACTTCTCAAGCACCTTCATACTTAGCTTGACTTGATCCTAAAAAGTGAGGTCGTACTTCTGACGTCTTTGATAGTGACTAGCTAAAACTGTTGCATAATAAACACGATAATTTATGACGATGGCGTGACCACGAACAGGATTAATATCTTGCAACCTTGAACTCAAGAATCATTTATGCTGCATCATTTTAACAAATTAAGACATAAAAATGAACACATTTCAAAAAGACTTAACAGAAATTCATTTGATTCATAGAAAAAATCGCATTCCTGATCGCTATTATCACATATGAAAATTTATCTTCTGTTGGTGACTTCAGTCGCTTCAAATACGTCTATTTACAAACACCCAGCATAATTGAAACTCGTTTTCTAGAGGGAATTATTTTAAGCATTTGCCAGTCAAATTTAACTATTTAATAATGCTTGCGAATATGATTTACCTGTAAATTCATGTCAAGTTGTGAATGGGTGCATATGTGATGACCAGCTTCTATGCGTGTCGCATGACTACTCACTCCTGACATTATTTAAACCGTATCGATTTGTAAAGCGCTAAAATACTTGATACAATGAACCATTGATGTTAGATGAATCATTTGTCTACCATAGTGCTGTGATTTTAATCAATACTTTCTTGTATAACTAGCCATTGGTGGTAGTTTCATATTCTGTTAATGAATGCTTTCATGTTATTCATCGATTTCATCTTCATCTTTCTCATCATCACTAGCTTTTAATCGATGAGTCATCGGATTTGTTCTCTGCATATTCATCGATTATTCTTCGTCCTGTTTGGATGGATTTTGCATGAATGTAATAACCTTTACATTCATTCAAAATCCTTTACTTTTGTTGTTCTAAATTCGTTGTGATTTTATATTTATGTGCTGATTTGGAATAGATAAATAAATCCCTCTAATGTTACTTCGTGTACCCATTGGATCTCTGACAAAAAGCCCTATGAACTACGTGATTTCTCGAGATATAGTATACCCTAAAAGTCAACATGGTGATTAATCAAATTGAGGATGTGGACATGAAAACCTGTTTCCTTTTGGGAGGCAGCCATCCATATAACACAAGCTCGGGGAATCAAGAAAATTCCTTTTACTCTTTCTAACTTTCTCAAAATGGTATTTGAGAAACTCTCAATCTGACTTAAGTTGACATTAATCAGAACAAGTGCCGATTTTTAAATCACCAACATTCCTCAATTTTAGAGCTAAATGGTACAACCCTTTGAAAATGTGTTTGACGGAATCCGTGATATGATCGTTCACTATCCATGTGCATGGATTTTAAATGGATACAGTTTCCAGGCGAATGAAACATCAACACTGAAAAAGTAAAAGTCCATTTCTTTCAATTATCATTCGTAAATATCGTGATTTGTGCAAAAACAGCATTCGGACAAAATGCTCTACATTTGACATAGGTCGTGATATTGTGATTTCACAGTTGATAAACTAAATGTCTTGATCAAAAATTGCTTTCCGCATACTCCAAGACCCACTTTCACAGTCATGTTTTGCTTACTAACAAGCTTCTCAGCAAAAAATATAAAGTAAGGAAACTATAGGAATTAAATTGGACGAATAAATTGATACAAATTCTTTTCTAAATGGAGTTTATTCACCTCTTCGGTAAGGGTAAACTAGCAAAAAGTGTCAATAAATTTTTCAATCAAACGTAATGAAAATTCTCCACTAGAAGTATGCAAATTGGGATGTTTTATTGGCTATCGTAACAGTACGAGAGAACTGAACATAGAAACAGCTAACCCTAGATCAACTAACTGCGCCTTTCAACCACTATTGGCTATACTTACATAAATTTTCGTTTTTTAAACGTGGCGCCCAAATAAATAGGAATGTGCTAAGCGTACTTTTCAAGGCACTGGCGCACTTTTCAGGTGAAATGTACTATGCGCTCTGGTTTACACCAGGACAATTTTGATAGCTTGTTAAAATGGTATTTTATACTACTGTGAACAAATTTACTATCTCAAGTTCATTCTAGGCTACCGATATACGATTAAAAATTTTGAATATAGATTATTTGAAACCTGGATCTTCTACATTTCGCACATCCTCCCACTTCTCCGATCTTCCTGATAATTCAGTGAGATAATATGAACTTCCAAATATTAGGCAATTTGTAATTATGGGGCTGAATGGAAGAACGATGCATTTTAATATAGTTTATTTAAAGAGTAATGGAGTTGTGATGGGGCAAAGTTAAGAAATTGGAAAGCCGCTAATAAATTAAGCTTGGTTTCGTTAGATTTTTAATTATAGCTCTATATGTACTGTCATTTGCATTATGGCCAAACGTTATAGGTTTCGAATTTGGCGAATTAACACCCAGAAAGTTGAGCGATGATTCTTATTCTTATTGAATTACCTAAGGCATAGGTGAAAATTACTAAGGCTAAACGATACTTAACCGGTTAATGAGATTACAGAACACCCCTTTAATCAGAAATCACATTTGTATTATAGTTATAATAGGTCAGTCTAACGAATAAATACGTCGTAAAGCCAGCAACCTCGGCTAATGGGATAGCCAAAGAAGGGAGGTCAGTGGAGCCATCGGCCAGAACGGAGAATATGTCCCGCTCTGAGGGAGGAGACTATAGTTCTCAAAAGATGGCACACGTTCTTTGCATTCGTTATAGGTCTTACAAAACTTGTACCATTAAAAAAGTCAACAAATATAATCAAGTCATAACTTATACAATTTATTAACTGTACATATGTTTAATTTAATTACAAGAGTAGATTTATCGAACACCAGCCCTGAACCTGAAGTCATTAAGTTCATCCTCATCAATATCACTGTCATCCTCATCTATTTCTTCCTCTTCCTTGATATTTGCTGTAACATCCGATTTCACAATTTTTTTCCTCGCAAGATTAGCTTCTTTGAGTAATTCCAGCTCATGGACCTTCTCCCACATTGCCCTACAAGGTAGAAGTTAGTAAGATAAAAATCACAAGATAAAATAGCAACTACTTATCTCACGTCAGTAGCGACATTGTTGAAGAGTGGCAGGTACCAAAGTGTTAATAAACTACGAAAAGAGATACACAACCAACTCTCCAATTCAATTTCAAGCACAGAGTAGTAGCTTATTAGAAGATATTCATGAATAGGGGGTGGAAAAAAGCAAATTGGATAGACGCTAATACGAGTAAGTGAATGAACGAACAAAATAACTAATGGAAAAATATGACAGAATGGAAACTTTTAAACAACAGTTTTGAACAGCTTGAAAACATTCACTGAATTATAAAAGGGAATTTAACACAAAGGACTTACATTTGCTTGTCAACTTCGGCTAGATTTCTCGCCACAACCATTTCTTCATTGTCTTTTTCAAGTATCTGATCCGATTCCTAAAAAAGAAACCAATAAAAAGTCTCAGTAATAACACGAAGCAAAGATTTGGGTTTTTAGTGGACCTTAATTACTAAATTGGCTGGTCCGATAATCACGGATAAAGTTAAGATCAATGCACGAGCTCTCATTACCCGGAATCCCTTAAACCATATACTCAGTAGACTAGCTATGAAACGAGTAAGAGAAATAAATGACCAAAAGAACATGAATATCAGTAAAGATTCCAACAGATAGTTGGAAATAGCAGAAGAATATCATCCAGTTAGACCAATGGAGGTAAAATGAAGTGAACCTAACTACCTCTATGTGTTTAGTGCTTGAAACGAATAAGGCGTAAATGAGATTGATGGGAAATAGTGAATATCAAAAAGTTTTAATGTAATTTCAGGTGACATATAAAATAAAACATCACTTTGATAGAAAAATAACTAACTCATACATCTGACATAAATTAATATTCACACACCTGACGAAAAAAATATGAAATAAAACGATCATAAGTAATTTCTACATGACAAATAAAAAAGCAAAGGAACCAAAAATGAGAAAACAAACGAACTTGATTAAGAGCCCCGAGTTCCTTTTGAAAAGCCTCCATTTCTTCATCCATTTTGTCTCTGAAAGGTACATGTCGGGCTTCTGCATCCTTTCGCGCATCGTCGAAAAATCCTTCAGGTAAAACTCCTTTCTGCACTTCTTCAGCTTTTTCTTCTTTTTTAGGCTTCTCTTTATCTGGAATATCTGGGACCTTGAACTCTGTCTCTTTAAGTTTAGAGTCACTTGATTCAACATCCGTTATAGTTTTGTTGAAAGTCTCCACCTTCGGTTGCTAAAACATGTAAAATTGGAAAATACATTGTTACCTTAGCAGGTATAGCATGGCTTTTAACCTGTTCGTGAATCCTTTTAAGAACATCTGTACCTCGGGCAGCATTCTAAAGTTATAGATTCATTTTTTGAAGTGGAAATCATACTTCTTTATGTGTTTTGCTCAAAATATGTGCTCTCCATGTAATTTCAGATTTAATTGGGACTCCGCAAACAATACATGAAATTTTACCCAGTGAATTATACCTGAAAGAAAATATAGCAAAGCATTCAATCTTACTTTATATGTGGGTGTTCAATTCGTTTCGAACTAAGTTTAGAAGCCTTCAGCAGCGCCCTCGCGTCCATTGGATGATCCTAGTTATTTCAATCATCGTCCTAATAACCTGTAAGTTAAAACTATGAATACTATCAAATCAAACACATTATTTACAATTAAGTTACTTGATAATATTTTCATTTTCTCAAAATATATTTTAAAAGTTAGAGATCACTGTCAAATCATTCTATATGTGTTTTTCATAAATCCTTAAATTAAAATATTTGATTTCTATAAAACTATTTCAGCAGGAATTGTAATCCCTGAATTTATTATTAAACTTCATGTTATTTATGGCTGGAGTTATACGGACCTGTTTGTTTGAAGGATATTGTTTTTAGTGGTTGGTAAAATTAATTGAAATATCTTCGCATGTTCAAATTATGCTTAAAGCGAAATTTTCCTTATGGTATAACATGGTATTTGTCTACCAATTTCCCCTTAACATATCGGATATTTTTGTTCTGCATTTAACCAATTTTCAACCTCTTTAAGCTCACTAATTAAAATTAAATGCATATCATCTGCTGCTATTTATACATACTCATCTTAACTCGTTTTGCCCTTTGATTTTACTATGTGGATATCATTTATCTGTACAGTCTCTCATAGTCTATTAACTGAGCGTTAGAAAATGAGTACCACTACGCTCTTTCCTTTCTTGTAACTTTCGCAAGATACATTGTTTATTATGCCACCACGAATGATGTAGCAGAAGCAAAATAACCAAACGCACCTAGATTTTCCTTTTTATGCTCCACATGAGATGCTTGGCCATAACCACATACGTAAAAGCAGTTTAACGAGAATTACTTTGCCCACCCTTTCTCCATCCACTAGACTATTCAGTTCGAAAAGACTATAACTATTTGCTCACAACTCTCTGAATGCCAGATGTCTTGCGATCTCAAATGGAACACGCTATACCGAATTAAAAATGTGCTTGAGCAAGTCTGCGTTTTAAATCACTGTGCCACCTCGTGTCCATGGTTGGATATATGATATATGTGTGTGATATATTTTTTGATTATGCGCTCCTGATGGAAGTTTTACGTTGATCTATTTCAAACTGCGTGATAACAGACACATCCCACAGCTATTTGCTGTAAAAAAGCATGGATAAGCTCACTTTAGCATAACTATGTAAAGCGCATGCTATATATGCACTGTAAACTCAAGTTAAATACGATCAAATAATTCTTTCCAATTAAATAATAAACGCATGCTAATCATTCGAAACTCGATTGCGGGCGAATTACGACATGCATCCATATAAAAAGGAAAAAAAGAACAAATAGGGGCAGAAGTCGACTGATTCAAATGAGTAGAAAGAGAGAGAGAGTTCCTAGTTAATTTTCTTCGTTTCAGACGATATTAAGAAGTCAAAGGATTCGCAAGGTTCGAGGGAAAAAAGCAATGAAGACTGATCTCACTCAATTGAACTTCCACGTTCTCACACAGGCATCCTGACCCGTGCTAATGAGCTCCGTATTCGATTTCCAGATTAGAGAGGTGATCATATTTGCTGGATGAGCATCTATAGAGAAGAAAGGAAATGGTTAGATGAAGATCGCTAAGAGTAAGGGGTAACAATGACGACAATTTCAAAGCTAGTTCAACGCACTTCTAACTTCGCAGATCCTTGAGGAGGCTGTGGGACTGAAAACCATAATGGCACAGTCTAGACCACCAGTGGCTAAGTGTTTTCCATCTGGAGTCCAAGCTGCGCAAGTTACACGAGCTGAATGGTCCCGCCATTCACGAGTTTTACTGAATCTCGGGTTTCCATTTTCGACACCTTCAACCTAAATTCAGAAATGCAGATATAAAGTACGTGATGAGATAAAATGTCATTTCGATATTCATGGATGTAAATTTAATCAATTTATTCAATTTGAGCATATAAAATAGTAGGAGTGATAACGAAATGGCTACAGGTAACAATACTTGAATGATGAAAGACGTATTCAGAATAATTTCTGCAAAGAATATGACAGTCTGCTAACAGGTTTATAAGTAGGATTTATAAAAGGGACTAATGACTAGACCACCGAATTCTTCGCAAAATTGATTTGATGAACTTTTTCTTCCCTCAGTCCAGTGAAAATAGGTGGCATCTTAGCATGTGTAGCGGATTAGCTACCCTAATAAGAGTCGACTATGATCAGAAATCTCTGTGGCAGCTCTTCCTAGTCAGAAAGGCTATCACGAAGATAGAGAACAGGAAGACGTGGTGCAAACAAAGCGTATATTGAAGATTATGGTATCGAGAAACTTGATTAGTTATCAAATAATCCTAGCATATTTTGTGTGATCGGTGCTCTGCACGTACGGATTGCGTACGCCACACATGCATTTTAGTGTTACTAAGGCATAATCGTTGAAACAAATATGAACAATAATGTTGAACTTCATAGGCTTCAAGAGAGAAATTACATTTTTAAAATCCAAAACCACTGAAAAGTAATAGCGCCATTTGTCTACAGTCTATTTGATCGATTGCATTCAACCGAGTTCATTTGCATCTGAAAGTAGGTACCTATTTATAAAGTACCATGGAAACCAAAGTTCAAGAGCACAACCTGAGTAAGCCAACCATGACTTGGAGAATGGTATGTGCAAAAGACGTAATAAATAGAGAACTCAAGTAAGTGTAGTATTTAACGATTTTTAAGCAAGAGTAAATACGAAATAAGTGTATAGTGGTCAAGGAATAGCAAAAGACCTTTGGCCGCAAGCCACAAAAATTAGATGAAGAAAAACTGGTCCAATCTATGGAAAATAGTGTAACTAAATGGCTAAGCATATAGCGAACAAATAACTACTAATTACTACTACTAATAAATAACTACTAATTTCCTCACTCTAACGTCTCTATTTAACGTGATATTGACAATAAAGCTCCTGACTCTTTGTTAATAGTTCTTAATATATTTAAATTACGGTCAGTAGAAATAGCTTTAAAGGAGTCTCACCTTGAACAGACGAAGATACCGATTAGAATCGCCAGCAATGAGGTAGGATGCGTCAGGAGAGAAGGCCAGAGTGGTACAGTCGGCTTCCATCTTTACACCCTCTGCCACGGTAACCAAGGTCTTGCCACCGTCAGCCAGAAGGTAGAATTCGACGTTGCCGTCCTATAAACATCCATTTATAAGAAAGAAATTAGGGGAAATTCTCTCAGAAAAGATATAATCGGCACTCGGATTCTATCTAAGGACAGTGGTAAGGAAATGGACAACTACTCATACCAGGAATTCAAAATAATTAATCTATCTATGCTACGCTCTTTTCAAATATGTTTAATATAACAGAATGAGGAAAGAAGAGGAAGAAAGTTAAAAGAGGGAGATGAGAGAGTAGCCGCACGAGCAATAGCTAGCAAGCGGGAGTAGAAATACCAAAGAATTCAAATGAGTCACTGGGACAAGGATGCGCGAGGTTATGGATGCAGGTGTACTTTCAAATGAAAAGGGAAAGCGGAGAATGGATAAACTCGTCTAGACTGCAAAGGTTTAGCTTATATAAAAATGTAAATAAAGGGTAATTTGCAAAAACGAACGGAGAGTCATTCTTCAAACTACTTTCCGATCAGGCCTTCGTTTCTATAACTTCAGAGTTTTGAAGAGATGGTAGAAACAAGGCCACAAATGAGTTGGTGAAGTAATGTGGAGGGGGGGGGGAGGGATAGTTCTTGTAAGGGCTTGACAATTTTGTCAATAAATCCAGTAAGAGTTCAGGACACCACATCTCTGAATGTCACTGTTCGAAGTCCTTTCAAACAAATCCAGCCGCCTCATTTTTCTTATCACACTTGAGACAAAGAGTGAATACGATTACCAATTATCTGAGGAAATTTCCGAAAATCGATACCAGTTTACGCCTTCCAATACCAACTTGGTTTTGCAATAGTAGGAGTATACTACTTATTAACTCTGGTCATACAAACAATATATCTCGGCGAAATGAAAATAAGTTGAAGATGGTGAAATTATTCAAAACATTTTTCGCTAAATCGATAATACCTAAGGAGGTCAGTGTGAACTTTCAAAAAGGGAGCGTGCATATGGGTTCAGAGATTGGAACCTGGTGATGAGGGCATTCGTAAAGTGCAAAATTGGGAGAGCGGTATGGTCATGGCAACGAAAATAATCTTTTGCGGATAGAAATTTGAAGCCATTAAAAAATATATATATGAAGGCTTCAAAATTGTTTAACTAAGAATTTAAAGGCTACTTAGCACAGGGCGACACAATCGGTAGAGAATGACACGATATATATCTAAATAATATAAGTGACATTGGTCTAATGAGATTATCAAAATAGTTTTTTTAGAGAAAGAATTAAGAAATTATCGCCTATTATCGACAGACAAGTGCAATATCTCGAATATTGCTTGAATTCGTAATGTATACAAAGAATGGTGTTTGTGGATATGCAATCCTAACACGATTAAACTCGGCAGCTATTAGTATTTATTCAAGTTGTGGCAAATGTATTTAATTACAAATCATGTTTGCTGCAAGCACAATTTTAATAAACGCTGGACTCGCTATACGTCTGTTTCTTCTATATCATTAAGGCAAGTTAACTAATTCCGGGAGTCATTACATACTAGGGGATTTTGCCATAGAGATTACTAAGGATAAGCCAAGGATTATTCGTGCAGCAATCAGCTACAAGTTGTCGGTTTTCTTTTGGTTAAAGGAGAGAAATGCTGTCAATCGAAATTAGTAGATATCGTGAAAATTTAAAGAAATAAAATAAATGAATAAAACGCAAACTGCCGCTTTATTCTTTACAACACCTCAATAAACTGAAACACCAAAATAAGTGCATTCTCGTAGAATAGGGAGTTAATCATTGAAAAGACCCCACCTCCCCTCCCCAAATACTATAAATGACCCAAAATGTTGCATGGCTATCTTATAATGAAGACGGCTAAAGAGTGAAAGGACAGTTTCGACCCTCATCTTAAAGAGAGGAAATATTTGTATGCAAGGTGGGAATCGATTACATATTACCATTTAGGCCAATATGACATAAGAGATAAGGTAGACGAATTTATGAATTTGAATGATAAGATTTTATCGCCTAACATGCACCCATTCCCCTCATTCATTCCTAGGCAACGATAAGCGATACTGCGTATGGCAATGTCGATATATGGAAATCCAAAATACCGGTCTATATTCATTGTATCTTCCAAACACGACAACCATTAAAAGGTTTCCCAGGCCCATTAAAGCAAGTACTAACGGAGCCTAGCTTGAGTGGAGGGCAGGGACTATGGATTCGTATTCCGTCACCCCTATTGTTCACAAGAGTTAACAAAAGCAGTGGATTATGCGTACTTTAATTACTTTTAGAAGCCTCCAATACCCCAAACTCAGAGCTCAGCAAAATTGAGCAAACATTTTCGTATTCTTCGGGTCATCTCCAGCAACGACTCATAATTTTAGAGCATTGTACTAATTTTGCAAAATTGCAAATAATAAATTATATCTAATAAAGATGCCAATTTGCTACTTTGATTTCTTGTTTAGTTCTGGATAAAAATATCCCATTTTATCCCATACTTACTATCAGAATCATTGACCTTTTGACTTCTGACTTTTCAGACATACATATTGACCACTGCGACTCCAGTACACGACCACACATTCATACACCAGAACATATTTAAAAATAATTGTGGAATGAATTGAATAGGTAAAGGCACGTGAACACTAACATTCTTTCCAACAGCGAGTATTTCTCCATCCTCAGAGATACAGCCCGTGGAAGCTTCCAGTGAGATCTCAAGCATAGTCAAAGGTGTGGTGGGGGCGCCAGGGGCAAGTGAAAAGACGTAGAGATGCTTCATGCAGATGGCCACAATAAGGGATTTGCTAGGTGCGATACAGAGACCACGAGGCTGGGAGGCCAGTTTCATGGATTGCCTGAAATGAAAGGGAACACTTAATCATATACCATCAGAAAGGCCGTTATTTATGCATTAGCAGTATGGAACACAAACCATAGTTATATTCCTCGATTTCCAAAATACGTAGTCCCGATTTCATTAACACCAAAAAGGAAATCTCAAGCGAACTTTTTAGCTCTCCAATATTAAGGATATTTGCGCGATAAGATGCTTAGCAAAAGGGAATTTGGCTCTCAGGTAATGAAATCAATGATGAAAGGGAGCGAAACAATGAATGGTGAATTGTACATGGCGATGTTGACAGTGATTCAGCTAATAAACCAATTTGGAAAGAGAACTAGCCAATACAAAACCAACATGAGAACACTTTCAACGCAAGAATTATCGAAAGACAAATATTCCACATGGACTATGCATAAGCTCCCTTTTAAAAATTCAATATTGTATGGGCATTTCATAAACAAATGTAAGAATTCCACTATTGATAATATCAGCTGATATGAATTTACTTCATATACCATCTTTCACGGACTAAAATTAGTCAAATGCCAAAAGACAACTCAAAACCGCACACCTTCCCCTTAAGAGAAGTACTAGCTACACTTGACTGGGGTCGAAGGGAGCTGACCTTACGAGACTCATATTTTATCATTCTCCCCCCCCCCCCCCCACCCTATTGGTTATAAATAACCAGTACGGTTGGCCATTCATTTTTTGGTTCTACACCAACTACTTCACATCAGACGTTTTGCTATAAAATTGCGCACGGTAATGGCACAACTACAGCCTGATGCATCAAAATAGGTCGTTAATCGAACTGAACACTGTTAGTTATTCAATTAGTACGTTTTAAAGTGATGACGAATAAGAGTTCTTTAAAGATAAAGAGATCAAGGAATCTTCTAAATACTCAGTGTATTAGAGAGTGTTGAATAAAAAAAAACGGTAAACGCAAAAGCAATGGAGAATATTTAAAGACCGATATAATAGCCAATTATGGATATTTCGATAGTTGCGATACTCGCAAATGAATAGGTCATTTGAAACCAATGGCCTGTACGAAGCAAAACGCCTGCGAGAATTAAACGCCCTATGAAGAAAATCAGTGTCAATTTTAAGCATTGTTGTTGAAGAAAAGCTGCATGGTGATAATTAATCACTACTCTCATAACAAATTTCAATCGAGTAACCCAAAATTCCTACTTACGCGTGATCTACTCAATAAATTTACAGTGAATTGAAATGAACAATAGAGAGATTGAGCAGCGAAACAATTTCAACAAATTATCGAGTCGCAATCTATTTAAAGTCTTTTTTTCACAATTATCCCGTAGACAACTTCCTCAAGAAAATACAATATCCACAATTATACTAAGGAAATAATAATTAAAATAAAAAGCACCCCTTTCAAACCCGATTGTCATACGAACTTCAGCCAAGCACATTCAGCAACAGTACCATATTAGGAAGTCGACTCTGATTGGTTCCTCTAACGAACCAATAGTAAACACGTCAGTAATTTTGACCGAATAGCGGCGCAGAACCGAATCAAGAGGAATCTAACGAGGAACCAATTTAAGGTCAAATAAGGGGATTAAATACGCATTAAGACTTTGAAAAAAGACGAAACAAAATGACTCACTCGTATGTTTTCTTTGATAGTGAGCCGAAAACGATACAGTCGTCAACAGCAACTGAGGCGACACGATCTCCGCATGTAACCACGCCGTTAATAGCTGAAGTATGACCCTCTTTACCCTCAAAAGGCTCAGCCAAACCAGAAGAGAGGTTCCATCGAACCATTAAACCATCGTAAGAAGTTGTAATGAGTTGCTCAGTAGATGTAGAGTAGCAAGAACGTTGAATGGGTCGAGAGTGACCAAAGATCACATTTGACGGGACTTCTAGTTTAGATGCATTATCAGCGACGTCAAAGCAAGTCATTGAACCACCCAGACCTAGAGAGACGATTTTTCCCACAGTCCAAACACAGCCGAGCTAAATGAACCAAGATGTCCGAATTAGGTGACATTTAAGAGAGAAAAGTGAATAGTTGCTAGTAGCGTAAAGAACGAACCCATAAAGAAGCCAGTAGATCCTAATCTATGGAGAACAAATGTATTCAGTAATGCATTCTTTCTAGGTACGATATAGCTTCCTTACTTTTTATGGAGGCTGAAAGTGGGCAAAAGAGTAACTAAGAGCATATATAACTGAATAAAGCATCTTAAGAAAAAAAAACCAGAATCCGCAAAAGGCGACAGGTTAAAAAGAGGTTTCTAAAGTCAAAGCTCCAATTAATGCTAAAGTATAACAACTTCACAGGATTAACCGATAATTACGCAAAAACGGATATGCTCACGTAGTAGTCTAACGTGGTAAAAACCGACAAAGCAAGACTAAAGCTTGGGTCATGAACTAATTTTAGAGGAGGAATATATATAATTATCCACTCTAAATCAGCTTAAAGTTAAAATGGGGGTCTATTTCAAATCCAATTAATAAAATGCACATCTGAATTTGAGCTCTGCACTCGAAAACAGACATCGGTACATTTTTCTGCCACACAATTGCCAAGGCACAAGATTAGAACTCTCTGCTGTTTTAAAACGTGAATCAAGAGACGTCAAAATCTGTGACTTGATGAATTGCCAGACCTATTACACCCAAAATAAGTTACAGAAGATTTTAATATAGATTAGAGTTAACGACAGTTGTATCGAACAATCCGCAATAATGGGCCTTTATTTTTAAAGATGTGTCTTTAACGAACCCTTTATTTTAAGGTTGAAACATCACATTCGATATGAATTATTACAATCATCTTAATGAACTAAGCTAATTACAAATTGTCTAAGTAGTTAAGGAGCAAAGACGAATTAGATTGAACTAGCCGCTTTTTAATTATGAAAGAGCAAAATGTTATCATTTAACCTTTTAAAAATACTCTAAGGAGATCAATTCCAGTGATGTGTGACAAAAAACCAGACAACAGTTTTCGCTTTCATACAGAAACCAATACTGAAATAGTTTGCGAGAAAAGCTTCCATCATGAATGGAAAAATAACTGAGAGTTTGTGAGCTTAAAGCGGACTTCACAAGTCAGTAATTTACGGAGAAACTAAACTAACATGTTATATGAAAAAGACACGAGTGTTATATTGGCCTCTTCTACCTTTTGAATAGGTTCCCATAAGAGATCCATCAGTCAAGATAGGAGAGTTCTAGAAATAGCTAACCTGCATATTACCCAACTTGTCTTCGAAAGAATACTCAGAGAGCATTTCGAAAGGTTGGGTAGAGTTCCAGAGCTTAATCTTCTTATCGGCCGACACAGAAACCAGCCTTTCGCCAGATGGTGAAAAGTCGATACCGTAAATGCCGCCTTTATGAGCAGGGGAACCAATCTCGGAAATCTTTTCTCCCGAAGTAGCATCATAGGCAAATAATTTACCATCAGAACCACCAGTGACAAAGATATCACCTTTGGGAGAGAATTTGCAACACTGGACAAAGTTAGTGTGATCTCGGAGATTTTTGGAGAACTTGAAAGGCGGTCCTTCAAGGAATGTCACAGTGAAATCCTCACTTCCTGTCACTAGCCGATAAGGTCGAGTTGGCTTCATGTCAACACAGTTAATCGGCTTTGACATGCCAACCACTTCTCCTACCTCAGTACCCATTTCAGCGTTAATCACCTTACCAAACCTAAGACGAAGATAAGTTTCAGAAAACTTAAATTTTTAACTCACTTTTCACCACTATTTCCACCAACAGCAATCCTTTGATTGTCACTTGACCAACAGATATCATTAATTGAAGCCAAAACAGGGAATTCATTTTTAAGCAAATGTTCCTTTTGTGTTGTATCCCAGACATGCAATTTGCCAGATTTATCTGAATTAACCAAGTAATTGCATTTTTTAATTTAAAACCATACCTCCAGATGCAATGTAAAACCCACTAGGAGAATATTTTGCACATAGGACTTCAAAACTGTGACCACTATACACGTCGTTATCCATTTTTGACTATATTTTATAATGATAAACGATTTTGCTTACAGTTAGATCACGAATAAATACGTTTTTCTTGTTCGTATAAACAATAAAGCCACCCTTTGGGTGGGCACCAATTATAACATGCTTTCCTCTCTCAACAAAAGGAACAGCAGGATATAACTTATCTGAAAAGGCGAATTATTTTAAATGCAAGTGTACCAAGTGTCAAAGCCATTGTTACAGTAGATGAATAACGGGAAGAACAAATCTATTAACACAACTGGCCGTTCAGGAAATAAGAGCAATACAAAACGCCCTAGGAAATCAAATTACTCCGGTTAGCCTTGAGACCTTAAACAAGATTTATATGCATTTCCGCTCACTTATGTTTTTTTCGCTATTATGCGATTATATTTAATTTTGAACATTCTAGTTACACATTAAAATATATTATTTGTTTATTGAATTGGAAGGGAGATAACAGAAAGGATAATATAATTACAAGAAAGAATTTAATCACTTCGAGCAAAACACGCAATCACAGTTTGCTATTAGAGACTTCAAATTCGATTTATCAAATGCACTGAAAAAGACTTCTGACTGCATTTCTTAATCCTTTAAAGTTCATTTTATGCATTAATAATTATAATTATTATTCTATTATGACTTATTGACATGAAATATTCTCACTTTAAATAGAACGACTTATAAAGGCATGATTCTTAATTTCATTTAAATTAAAACCCGATCTGATCCCTGGAGTACTAGTTGATTATATATGTTTTGAGATGGAAAAGAAAATAACTGTAAGTATTGATACGGTCATGTCAGTTAGAAATATACACCAATTTGGTAACAAATTAATGTTTAATTAAACATTTAACCGAACAGAGCATGGTGGCCTAGCAACATTATAATCCTTTACTACCAAGTTATCAACTAATATTTCCATTAAAATCTGTTGTATTTTGCAACGTGGAACAAATTGCAATATATTCCAAAATAAAGGTGTTTACACAAAATTAGTTATTAGGTGAATTTAAAAAAGTATATATTTATATTATAGAATTCACTACTTAACGGTGCTTCAATTATCGAGTACAGAAACCAATAGTAATTGAATGATGTAATAAACTTCGAATATTGGAAAATAAATCGGAACAGCTGTAAAAACAGTTCTTTTAACCTATTTGAACACAGTGTACCAATTAATCGCTGAGTATTGCATAGATAAATTCGGGAATTTATAAGATATTGAATCAAAAGCTCTTTTAAAAGAATTTTAGGTAGAAAATGAATTAACATCGTGTTTAAATATTAATAAATGGCTATTTGTTTTGAAGCCATAAACGACAGAAAAGGTTTAAATCGTGTCTATTTTGTTTATTAACTGCAACTTCCTTGCACATAGAGTAGCTTATCCGCTACAAATGTCACGACCAGATAGGATCCACTGACTACACCAGTTAACTCAATTAACGCAAAATTACTAGTGATCCGCCTATTTCGGATTTTTGAGTTCAAACAAACCCATCCAAAATACATAGTCGGATATATACTTAAAATGCATTAACCACAAATTATATCGAGTTAACGGAGGATTTACGTGAATTAAATAGAGAGGGAAGTAGAGGTGGAAACTATTACGCAAACTTATTCACACACAACAATCCATGTTATTACACTGAATTGAAATAAGGTAACGAAGCCAATCTAGTGTAGTGATTCAGTGTATTGTTTTAACTCATTTTTTTCCTGGGGTTTGTGGAATACGCAATCCCAACACAATTAAACCAAGAAAATTCACACGCATTCAAACATTCTGAAAGGTGTAGTCGTGAGTCCAGAGGCCTTCTCATCCAATTAGCTATTAATATTCGCTCAAGTTATGCTAAATGTATTCAATTACTAATCATGCTTGCGGTGAGCATAATTTCAATAAACGCTATACTCGCTATACATCCGCTTTTTCCATATCCGATTAACAAATAAGGGAGACTTTCTACACTTGGACATTCTGTCATAGAGATTATTGAGGATAAGTCAAGGCTTATTTGTGTAGCAATCCTCTTCAGGTTCATCTAATGGCTGGCCTAATTATTGGTAAATGGAATATCATGACTATTTTACTAATGAAAATTCTGTTTTGTCTCCAATTTTTCATAATAAATAAATCGTAATGCATGTGCTTATAAGAAACAACTTATCATTTTTAATACTTGTTTATTATTTTAATCAACTAAACCGAAGAGAATTTTCGAATAACATCATTCGGTAAAGCAACCGAAAACAGAGAGGTAAGGTTCGAGATGGAATGTAATTAAGGATTAGAAAGGAAGCATCAGAAGAGACACTTCATTTTATCTTAGAATGCAGGTTGTAGGATATTCACTTAATTTTTAGTGAATTACACCGTTTTTAAAAATCGAAGTATGGATTAAACTTTTTACTACAATCTCCAATGTTTATTGACCGGTTGATTGCAAATTCTGACGGTCGGTCTTGTCACTTTCTTTCAGAGATCGGAAAAGTGCCAAGATTTTGTAAAAAAATTTGGTAATTTACATGATCCTAAAATTTTCAAAGATCACAGTACAGAGTTTGTTTAAGGTGAACTATAATAATAATAATAATAACGATAATAAAATAGTCGATTGCTAAACTGACATAGAGTCTCTCCATACCGCCATACACTATTCAGAAACAAGGGTCATATACGTGACAAAGTTTCTTGAAAAGTTGGCAACGCTCTTTTATTACTAGAGAGAGTTTATAGTAATGCTAATTTTGTAATATTTTATGACTCTACGTGGCAAGTTATGGTTATTTTATACCATTTTTAACTTTAGCATGCTAACATCGATCCTGATCACCCAGTATATGATAAACCAAGAGGATATTCTTTCCTAAAATAAAGCTGATGGGTAATTATTGGAGCATCACAAAAGGTCGTCATTTTGAATTATATATAGGATACCATGTTAGAGGTTTTCTTACCCTTACCCTCAAAAAAAGCGACTTGTGAGGCAAGTGTGACCCTTTCAAACCTTAGAAATTAAACGAAAACTAAAGATGATTCATCTCAATAACGATTTTTAAAAGGTCAATTTTTTAATAATTTCACTCAGGCTAGTCAAAAGGGATCTATTATAACAATTGACGGATACAAACAAACATAGGACCGATAAATGAAGCTGTTTTAGGCTCAATTACCCTCTCTCTGATATATCAATAACTAAAAGTCAAGTGAAATAAACTTTCGCTTTCACTAATTCTCATCATTATTATCTGTTAGGAAGGAAAATCAAATTGTTTCGGTGCGCTCTAATGCAGCTCACGATCTATATTGCTTTTGAAGTGGATCACCAATTTTTTATTCACTTACTAACAAAATTCAAAATAGTCTCATTTAGAAGTATGTCATCATTCTTAACTTCATTGGAGATATTGGAAGCTATTTGCCAATCCCCATATTCATGCTCTGTCTAATAATTAAAACTTGCACATCTTAGCACTATCACTGGTGAGAAGAGGATTTTAATCATGATCGCAAAATTCGATATTATCTTTAATGCGATGTAGAAACTAGTATGAACAATTGATGGTTGCCATGCAGATAGCCATTTTTCCCACTGAATATATATGTGACCAAGAAAGTATAAGACAATTCGGCCAAGTATGTTTTTGGGGGAGGTTTATGGCGAGCCCATGCAAACTCAGTCTTCCAAAACGATCTCAAATTATTTCTCAATCTCCTCTATAGTTTCGTTAACCACATGAATGTTATCCATAAAGTCAAAGACACAGTCGAGGAAGAATACAAACCGAATAGGGTGGCCATGGGGGCCTTTGAAATATCTACTTCAGCCATAGAAATTTGATTAAAAGTTCGAACAATATCAATTTTGGAGTTCTTATTATTCTTGAGATTGGATGAGAAGTCCCGTGTATTATGCATGGGTAGTTGTCAAGGCATTTGATTTAATTAAGGGCGAGGTAGTCGCCATAGGGAAGCCAATCGTCAGATTTCTAAGGGATCGTTTAAAGAACAGGTGATTAATTACTGAAAGAATGCCGAATGACACAAAGATAAAGCATGTATTGGACTTCGTCCTTGCAACGGAGTGATCTACAAGTTTTGCCACGATAAACAGGAGGATGGAAGGGAGAGGGGTGGGGGGGAATCAAAAGATTGAACACAGGTTATGAAAAAGTATTTGGGACAGGGGTGTTCGGTACACTTAGGGTAAAGGTTTGCTAGTGGAAGAAGGCCGAAGTACCAGAAGAGATCTACGGTAATAATTTAATTGGAGATACCAGCAATGATGAAAATTCATTGAGAGTTTCGGTGGCCCTAAGATCTAGAATGATTTATTTGGGGCCGTATATCTCAGTTAGGGATCTGTTGGCGGTTATTATCATAAAGGGTTGTTCTTAGGAAGTTCGATAAGCAGAGGTAGGAGAATTATAGGAAGCTCCTCTCTGAAATAGATCAAATACGGTGGGCCGGAGTACCAATCTTGAAGAAAAAAGCGGTTACGTGAATGACCACTAACAGTCTCTGCATATTCGATTCCTGACTGGGCCTGAAACTGGTAGGATAAAATACAGTAAAGGTGTTGCATTTAATATTGTTTTTGGACCTCAAGGTATTATGCTTTTGCTAGAAAGTAACGAAAGTTGGGTCGAAATATCAATAAGAAAATGCGATGGTGACAGTCCTTTCACTCACCACCTTCAGACATTTGAGGTTTTGAAAAAAAGCTGATTGGTGGCTCTAACTAGTAATTCCTCGTCACAACAGATACATCTTATGAGGTTTTATATGACTTGTGACGAATCTTTCAATTCAATTAAACTATACCATATTTCATTGATCGCTGTGCTTACATTTCCCATTTTAAGCACAAATGCACCCATGAAAATGAGGTTCGATTTTCGATCTTATTGACCACAAAAATGTTATTCACCTTGTTAATTCTAAATGAGTACACTAAGATACCTCTCTTAGTCCGCATCGAATTTACTTAACTTATTGGTACTACGTACAAATGGGCTTAATATACCACTCAAAGTTTCAACTCTGTGGGGAGCGACAAATACAAATGTCAGGACAACTGCTTTAATTCTCACTCTTGCATTTTTTTTACATAAGGTTGGCTTTAAGTTAAACTCATTCAGATTACTCTACTTATCCCCACCGATTTATAAAGCTTGTATCACTAGCCTGAATGAAGGGCATTGAAATGTAGAATTCAATATTAGATTTAATATTTCGGTTTTAATGAACTTACTCAATTAAAACAAGCTAACTATTTATCCTAAAAAAACAAAGCACTATTTTCTAAACTCTGAGGAGTACGGTAATGGTTTCATTCAAGGATCAAAGGGAAAATCATGATAGTGAACATGATAGCAGTGAACTTTTCCTATTAAGTAAAAGTGCACAATTTGAATTCAGAACGTTATTTAAGTGAAGCCACTTCGATAGCCTGCCCATTTTATGAGCTCTACATAGCAACAACTGTCAAATATTCTAGTAATTCACTTTCCCTCTCTCTCCTGTTTTACTGAATTCAGAAGATAGAAGAACAAGTCAAATTGCTCCACAATAAACAGTAGTACTGTCCATTGCCCACTAAACACTAGATTTTTCTGTCTGTCCGAAAAAGGTATTGGTTAAAAGTTTGGTCCGCATTCTATTTTTTCTGCCAATTACTTCTTAACACTCACCCCCTAGACCCCATTTTGTTGTTCATTAATTTTAAGGATCGATCAACCACCACAGCTGCCACTTTCTCTTCCAATAAATAAGATATAATTAGGCTTATTTGAGTCAACGTGATTTTTTTTCACATAGCAAAACTAACTTGAGCGGGCTTTGGCAAACTCCAAACCTTCCGAAGTTTTATTAATATCACGTCCACCCACACAACACTAGTTATGATAGTTGACGGATAGCGTGTGAAAGAAGGTGCAAATCCTCCCAGGTTTTTGTAAAACACAAGCACAGTAGGTGTACATAAGTATCCACTTTCGTTCAAGCGCAGAATTAGGCAATCTAATTAATTTTGAATTGAATGGCTCAGATATTAATAGGCTAAGCAGAGAAGGCGTCGAGAAACCACCTTAGTGGAAAATGATATTATCTTAGGTGGAAAACTCGATCGACTTGCAAGTATAATTCTATTTTTTTAAACAAAATCTCTAGCCATTTCAAGTAATGAAAACAATAAATGTAAAATTTTCTTACTCAGATCTCAAATTGATGGAACAAAATATACGACGACCATCAGCATATGTATAACTACGTCTTGGCACTTTATAAACAACATGTGTGCTTATAAGCAAATACTGGATTACGCAGTACTGCTTTCCATCCTAAACTACGTCTTATCCAAATAATTAGCTGGAAACATTGTTCAGCTGATCATTGTTTACAAAATGAATACATCACAAAAATAGTCCTTTTTTAAACTATTTTAAGAGAAAAAACAGTTTATGTTAAAAGTAGGCACTCGTTAAACCAGTAAGCTCTCATAATGGAGGCATTTCAGTTACCCTTCCTATTTTCTTCCTCTACCTTTCAGTTTCAAAAGTGACTCTCACAACTTTGATATTTGTTGCTTCAAGCATAAAGTATCCAATTAATCTAGATTTGGCCATATTCTATGTCTGCTATTTTATTGGACAGATAAGGTGGAAAGGGTTCAAAATCACCGTATATTAAAAAATGTCGGTGGTGGTGCCTACAATTTCGAATCGCCGCTCAACGATCAACCTTTTACCGGTTTAGAAGAACTGAATAACCTTTATGAAGTGATGTACAATCACCTTTCTCTAAATCAACAATAATTAGGGAGGAAGATCATCAGATTCACAAGATTTTTGCATATTCCAATATTGGTGTTTTAATAAGAATTTTGACAGCCAAGGGTAAAATGCATTCCATGGCACATGATCAAGTATGGCCCACATCAAGTATGGGTGTGATTATTATAATAAGTGAAAAAAATACTCGAAATAGCTGTTATCTTACGAAATTACTCCACCTAATTTCATATAAAATCCTGTCGTTAATTGAACGTTTTGAGAAAAGTATGAATTAATTATTAGGGTGATTAAAAATACCCATGTGACCAGAACTTAATCATTAACCTTCCAAGGATTGATGATATTGGGATTTGCATTGAGTATGCTTTACTATAAGCAAAACACTGATACGGCTGACCTTAGCTTACAATCCTTGAAAATATTAAAAGAACCCTGAATTTGCTTCATTCATATGTATTTTATAAAAAAAGGAACTGTTTCTTGATAAGAAGCTGGGGTAAATAGCCTGTAGCGGATTATCTACCTAACTAAGCCTGGCTGAACTCAGAAACCTCTAACACGTCCCCCTGGAAATAGCTAAGTCACTGCCAAGTTAAGAAACAGACGTGGTGTGAGGAACACGTCTATTCGCTGTCTCAATATGGCATGTTATGAGATATAGGAAACTTAGTCATAATCAAAATGGCGGGTTCGATAAAATAAACGAGGGCCCCTTGATTGGCTATGTTCACCGTACTCAATTCGCACCTTCACGCGCGCGTGCGATCATGCTCCCACAAGGCCATGGTATCTAAAATAGACGCAGTTAGGATAACAACCAAGTGAATGCAAGTGTATTGATTTTTTTACAAAAGGTATATTTAACGAGTAATATAGCTAGAAGATGCGAATTGACTTAGGAACCAGATTTCAGACATTATTACGAATGAGCAAATGCCACTCAAGTTTCTGAAATATGAGAGGAGGGCAAAGAATAAGACATCCCAAATAATTGTGGCGTGAAGAAAATTACTGTTATAAATTAACTAGTATTCTACAATAGCTATAAATCTCAGAACCCAATAATAACATGGCGTTGCCTTAATAGGGGGTTTTCCATTAACGCTTGCAAAATTGCACTTGAAATTCTTTATTTAATTGAATCGATTTAAACAACAAATTGACCTAAAAAATAGACTGATAAGAAGTGTAGAGCTTTTAGTATTACACTAGGTGGAGGAGGAGGCAGTGAGCATTTGAGGAATACTTTTACCACAGAATAAATCAATACAATTCAATTCTCCCCCTCCCCCGTTCCCCACAGGGTCTTGCAACATATAAGTGATCGATTTTCCCTCGCCACTGGCATATATTGATTCCACTATTTTTGCAAGTACCGATTCTTTTCTCTCTGGCTCTCTTACATGTACCTCTCACAATGTACCTTGATACATTTCACGTTCTCAGCATTCAGACTTGGGAAGTTTGTTCATTTGTTTGCTCCCATTAGTTATAGTGCGGAGCCTACTATCAAGTAAACATAACAACTTGCGCTTGAAAATAAATCTTTGCTATTCAAATCGTTTTATAATTATGCCACAATGAAGCAGTAGCATACAAATATAATCATCATTATTATTTCTCTTGTGACTATGTAAAAGTCATGAGAAAAAAGGAATTAGGCTCAATTTTCTTCATTTAAATAGCTATTAACGTAACTGCTTATATGAACCTTTTCGCTACGTAGTGAGAGTGAGTTGTAAAAGGTGACAACTCGTTACTAATAGCCCGATGTACTGGTTATGGTGGCTCTAAGCAAACATTTCAAATTTGTTTACAATCCTGGTTCTAAATTGAATTTTCATGCCAACAGTCCCTCAACAATTCACAGCACAACTGTGACCCCAGAATAAGATAAACTTGGTTTCCGAAAGTCAGCTGAAAATTTTCCGTCGTGTATTTAAGCTAAAAAAAACCTTCTCATCTCCCAACGTGGAGTGGACTAATGCGTATTTGGTATTCATAGAAATTTGACTAACACCCTTATCTCCCCAATTATAAATTGAAATGTGGTCATTTTAACGTTTCAAACTTCACACAACTGTTTATTCAGCTGAATAGTAAACCAGGGCGGTAGATGTGCGAATATGCTGCTTTCAGTGCAACTTATAAATTCGCATATAGTGAAGAATGCCCTTCTTGATACAGCGGTTAGTGTGACGGTAAATTTGACTGCAAAAGTGATATTTATTCAACTTGAAATTCTCACTTATGTTCGATTAATTGCTAGCCTTGTTTATATAACTTCCACTACAGGCTTCATTACCATCATGCTTGACAAAGCAAGAAAATGAAAGTCTAAGAATGGAAAAAGAAATTACTTCATTTTAAAAAGAAGAAGGAGGAATGAAGGAATTAAAATAAATTAGCTTTTCCAAGCCAGTGAATCAATAGGTAGCTATTTTTATAGCTTTTAACAGCCAAAGGGTTAATTCACTAACACACACAAAATCGGGGCGTGCTATCTTCGTGTGATTCACAGAACGTGATTCTATCAGATAGCGGAGTTTGGCACTTGGCAATCATAGGTTTTTCATCTCACCTTCATCTACAGGGCGTCGATAAAACCGGAGATCCATATAGATAAGTATCATTTTACCGAAAAATTTCAACTATGGCTGATCTTCAGTAATACGAAGAATACGTATATATTTCTTTCTAGAAGTCGCCATCAATATTTTGCTTTCCTTTGTCTGTTTGCCATCAATCTAGAGTCATTATTTATGCTTGTAATATTTTGACAAAGGTATTTTAAAAGTGTTGCAATACCTTCTCTGCTAATTGACAATTAAATGATGAATTTTACAATCTGATGCCAAAATGAATGTATCCATATATTTTTGTTGCTGTTTGAATTGCTCTCTTGAAACTAAAAACGCAAATAAACAGAACTTGTTGTACTTTGTCAAATTGTTGAATGGTTGTATAATTCTGCTAACTTCTTTTCTTTTCAGTGCCTCATATCTATTACTCACGAATTGAAGCCCAAGCACTACTTTGAAGCAGGTGTGTGTCTTCTAATATCAGATGAATATGAATCGGATTTTTAAGCAAAGATTTTTGAAAAGATTGGAAAATTCAAATCCGATTTTTAAAGATCAATTTGTCCTTATGGCTTAGCAACAGTTGTAAATAAAGCTCTCGAATTATTAGAATATGAGAGACTTTTTAGAGCAGGCGGCGCTAAGTATGACCTCGGTTTTGCAGAGATGGTTAGATTCGGACTGAAGATATCCAAGTCTCAAAAAACCTATTTCCTTTCCGTAGTAAATTTAATGACCTTATAAACCTTTGTTTTCAAAAACTAAAGGAAAATATGAATTGCACATTCACTTTATCGGGATAGCCTGACTGTATAAACGTGTTATTAAGTCCAGGTATAGATGGGGTCGGGGAGGGGGAGGAAGTCAAATAGGATCTAGGCAGTAAGACAACTCCAAATGTAATGAAAATCCTATTCTCTCCTTTCTCCCCTCCCCCCCCCCTTCCCGTTCACACTTCACCACTTAAGTTTGGCTTTGTGAAGCTTCGGGATACGCGATCGTGTGAAATATCATGAGAATTTTAATGAAACACACTAAAATGTGGTTATGCTCATGCAATTTCTTCCCATTAATGATTGGCATTAATTGTGAAGACAGCCAAAGTCGGATTTTAGAAGGACAATGTAATGAATTGTTTCTAGTAAATTAAAAGAGAAAAAAATGAAAATGGTCAAAAATGTTGTTGAGACAATATTTGTCTTTGGCAAAATTCCAGCAATGATGATTCTTCTGAGGAAACCATTTTCCCAAAAGAGTCTTGAAAAATTTCCCTGATGGTTTCACAGTTTGATTTAAAAACTTATTACTTAATTATATTTTATTCAATCACAAAAGTAATGATTTTTATTCACTTTTCAAGCCTTTGGTTTTTGGTTTTATCTGGAAGAAAGGTTTTTGAACAAAGAATACATCAGACAACTATCTGCATTTATTCCACCCCTCCCCCACACTATTAAATTCAGCAATGGTTATATAATCATTTACTCCACTTAGGTAGATTTCAGCCTCTAGGAGCAATGACAATACTTTGTGTCTATTTAGTTGAAATTATTTTTAAAAACACAATAGAAAACTTGTTTAGTACATAACGCTACCAATGCTGATAGAGGGAATCTCATGCGCTCTCTAACAGTCTGGAAGGCACAGCCTTGCAACTGATTGCTAAGGAAGCAAGTTGGGCTATAAGTGCAGATACCTCTCAACCAACCAGCAATCAGTAGTCGCTGCATTGTTACCATATCCTTAATTCTATTTTAATGACTAGGTTTTGTGATATTGTTACGCAACCAGGGTAAACACTGTTCACATCACATACCCTGTTTCTTCGATACTAATTTAGCTAATTTAGGAAGCAATTTTATACTTGGGAATTTTTGCCGGAAAAGACTGCTGACGTTAAGTCAATACTTATTTGTGTAGTATCCTCTGCAAACTTTCGCAAGTTCTTTCCTTAGTTTATTGAAGTAAAATTAAGAATAAATAATAACTAACTCATTTAACTGAGTTAGTGATTTACGGCTGAGAAATCACTCAAAGTTCCAATTTGAAATTAATTGATACTGAGGTGAGACACGTCAAAACAAACTTTAGTCAAGAAATGCAGATAATGCTTCTGAAGATCTAATAGAATTGGGTCCTTTAAAATCGCTGACTTTCACTCTAATACTAAGCAATTAGCTCTCCAGCTGTAGGATTTTGCATTTTTCATTTATGTCAATAATAGTAACTTGACAAAAGAACTCAAAGCTCGAGTGGGGGGAAACTGCTTGGAGGAAAGGGTTGGGAGCTTTGGTCCATGGGATTCAGGATAATTTCTACCTCCTACACAACCAGGAAAAAATATACCGCTGTATTTACCAACTATTTTTGAAAAAGATCATGCCGAATTTGTTGTCAAAACTAAGAATGTCGTTCTGATGCACCTTATTTCAACCATCTCCGTCTCTAAAATGACTCAACGTATTCGCAAAGCAGGTATCAGAAGGCCTTGTTAATCATTGCAGTTTACATGCTGGCTCGAGAGCCTTGAAACAATTGCAGTTATTAAAATCCTTTTCAGTCTTTTTGGTATCCCATACTGCGCACAAAATCTCCCCGAATTTAAGCTTGTGTTAACAGTTACTTAGAATACTACCACGCAATGACCCATAATTTCGAGAAATTTAATAAGGTATTTAAAATTAGCAAATAATCTTAAGATTGGTAATTTAAATTCTCACGGATGAAATTTATTCCTTTTCATTCCACACACCGTCTTTACACTTGCCATAATCTACTTAAATAACGTTTTATAAATAAAAAATGTACTATCATTTCTCATGTATTTTAATCACACTTTAGCCTAAATTTCTCCGATTTAAAGTTGATGCATTTTTCACAAATTATCAGATTATGTTGTAGAGATTACTGTCGATTAACCTGTGGATTTTTTCACATTGTGTATAAATTTTGAAGCGAATATATGACCGTTTTAATTACCTATTTCGCTCCCAAGAAAAAACGGCAAATTTTGTTGTGTGAATCACGTGACAGACGCTTTCTTTGGCGCCAAAAGGAGGAAAATTTACCGTGAAATAATGAGTTCCTGTTTTAATCCCACCTATCGAATATGACACAATTGTGTGTGTGTGTGTGTGTGTGTGTGTGGTAGAGTTCACATTGAGTGAAATCAAGTGAGTTTCATAATGTTGAATCACATTGGCATCAGGCAAAATAGGGACGAGTTAATCAAATTTATAGGAAAAAGCATTCTGTAAAATAAAGTGGTGAAGAAACTCAAATGTTTCGATGATGAAAAACTGCTCAAAAAAAATCGTGACTGCATCGAATTCAAATGAAGCAAAACTTTTAGCTCTCCCAACTAGATTCTGAAGTCGTTAATTAGTCCTTCATCTCCTGATTAAAATTTCAAAAAATTTTTTATTGCCATGAGTAATAATAATTATGCCCCAAATATGCGCCCATAAAATAAATTAAAAAGGGGTTTAGAGCAAATATACATAATTAAATTTACGTCTTTTTAACGTTATTTCAGCCCACTACATTTCAATGAATAGGGTTGAAATGGAATTTCGAAATTTCCTTTGGAGTTTGTCCTCCTATTCTTTCACACGCTTTTCGAATATATAATTTTTCCCTCATTCCATCCAGGTTGTGCTTCAAATACTGATGGAGGTGTGGGACATGTCGTCGCATGAGCGCACAGCGTGATTTGAAGGTGCGGCCGTTCAACTTCGCGTACGGATTGTGTGCGAGACACACAGCCAATGGCCAATCAAAAGCCTCCGTTCGTTTTACTTAATCCGCCATGTTGAATGACTAGCTTCCTCCCTTGTTACACTCACCGCCATGCATGTCTAGAATAAACGCATGCCCTGGATACGTCTGTTTCTTGTAAAGCTTTGCAGTAGCTTAGCTAATTCAGTGGGACGTACTAAGTAGGAGAAATTGCCACTGAGGTTTCTGAGTACAGTCGGGTTTAGCTAGGTAGCTAATCCGCTACAGAGGATAAATGTATTAGGTATACAACTTTAACCCCGTTTTTTTAATTTGAGACTTTATTGCGACAAAATAATTACATACATTAAGTTTCAAAGTATTGTGCATTGTTAGCTACCACTTTGGCCCATTTCTCGGGCAGTAGGCGGATCCGGCATCACCTAAAAGTTTTCATCTTTCGATAAGATCCATGAGTCGATCCAATATTCCACTTCTTCATACGAGCTGAAGTGCTGGTCAGCCAGGCCGTGTGCCATTGAGCGAAATAGGTGAAAATCAGCAGATGGAGCAACAACATATAGGGAGTATGGCGGGTGAAGTAAAATTTCCCATTTCAACGTTTCAAGATATTTTTTCACCACTTTGGCAACGTGAGGAGGTCTAGCATTATCACGCTGTAAAGTAACCTTATCGTGTTTCTCGTTGTACTGTAGCCGTTTTTCTTTTTACTTGAGCACGACTCAGGCCCATCAATTGCGTTCTATAACTCTCACCTGTGATGTTTTCAGACGGTTTCAGAAGCTCATAATAAATTACGCCAAGTTGGCCCCCAGACCAAACGCAAAGCGTGAATTTTGGGCCATGCATATTCGGCCGGAGTGTTGTCGTAACAGTATGACCACCGGGCAATCCCCACGATTTTCTGTGCGCTTGGGATTATTGTAATGTCCCCTCCAACTTTCGTCTCCAGTAACAATGCGATGGAGAAGTCCCTTTCGCGTTTGTCTTTTCAGCAGCTGTTCACCAACAAACAAGCGTCACTCGACAGACATCTCATGGTTTCAACTTGTGGGGTAGCCAATATCTTTTTTTCTCAATCATTCCCAACTGTTTCAGGCGTTTTGAAATTGCTTGCTCACTGATACCCACCCAATGATTTTGAT
This sequence comes from Hymenolepis microstoma, assembly GCA_000469805.3. Lineage (NCBI taxonomy): Eukaryota > Metazoa > Platyhelminthes > Cestoda > Cyclophyllidea > Hymenolepididae > Hymenolepis > Hymenolepis microstoma. The sequence goes on along the minus strand of LR215995.1, from coordinate 18,281,308 downwards.
AATTCTTCTTGAGCTTGACACGAGTCTTCACTAAGAATGGCTCGCCTCCAATTCTGCATCTTTAACAACTTTTCCCGTCCACCAGTATGTCGGTCTTCGACAGCAAAATCACCACTCTTAAAATGTTGGAACCATTCCCGCCGATAAGTTCTGTCAATAATAGCCGTTTTACCATAAGTATCTGAGAAAATCCAGTGAGCTTCAGCCAGTCCGCAGATTTTTTCATATTGAAATAAAAAAGTAATACTCACAAGAATTCGGTTTAAATTCGAACATATTTAATTAAAAATTGTATTATTATGCAAACAAAAATTAAGTTATATCAAAGTAGCTTATATTTACAAATATCAAAACAAAGTGTTCGACATCTGTGATTAATATATTTCAGCTACTTCCGACCACTACCGCCATCTTTTGGAAGACGGCTGGAGCAAAGTTGTAGATCTAATAGACTTTAAAATATTTCGAACTAAAAATATGTCGATAGTTTAGCCAAATTACTTCTTTACTATTATTTTACTACTCGTAATAATACCATTGTAAAGAAAGTGGACGAACAAAGTGAAAATCGGTGTGACCTTGGATTGCCAAATTAATCCTCCTCGTTATCTTCCAGGTGCTTTTGTACATGCATGTCCTAATTTGGACTGTCATGTCCAAGGTAAGTGAAGTGTACATTCATTAACCCCTAGTTTTTGCTGTCCTCTCAACTTAAGAGAGGAGAAAGTTTCGAAAAACTGAAAAAATGTGCTATCTTCTGCAATATCCAACTGTCAGCGTGAAACGAATAGGGGGAGAGGATGACGCCCGTGAAGTGATAAAATTAAAATTTTGTTTTTATTGTACAAAAAATGTGAAACAATTTTCTAACCGATGTTATCCTTAATTCAGTCACACTCCCAATTATTATGTAACCAGGATTAGAGGTTGGGAAGTTCTAGACAGAAAAATGGTCTAATTAATTTGGTCTCGTGAAAATATTTTCCACGCAGAGGTCTCAGTCAAGATTAACTTTTATTAAATTGGTTAGTTAATTCGTGAATTCGGAGGTATGATAGTCTGGTCACATAGTATGGTAGAATTAGTAAAAAAAAAGAATTCTTAATAGCAATGGCTTTCATGCATCAAAATAAATAATTTTCATCAAATTGTAAAAAAATTTTGTTCAAAAATATCATATTTTACAAATTTTCTAAATTAATACCCCAACTTAGTCTTGTAAACTTATCACTGATTTAGTTGAAATTATACCTTTTTGTAAGTTTATGTAAACAAGGTTAGTGAAAAGTGTTTACAATTATCACCACCCTGTTCGCTTCAACTTTTGACCATCAAATGTCAATCAAGTAACAACCGGAGAGATTTTGACACTCGTCCCATGTCGGTTATGATTAATGGCGATTAGATTATATCCAAATCATCGTGTTCCTTCGCCCTCCACAGTGTTAAGATTGGTCGTTAACGATGAAAGAAAGATCATAGTAAAAGTGGAAGCAATAAATAAATACCCACTATTTGAGGCCTAATTTCAATACTTATTTGTATCAAATAACAGGCTTTATGATAGTTATCATTAGTCCTTTAGTTGACTTCAGCCTTCACAGAGGGGAGGAACATCAAGGTCACAGAAAGTCGAGAGGGGGGGGGGGAACAGAAGAGTGATTCACAGTTGTGAAAGAGAGAGACACAAAGGTTGAGAAGTGGAAGTGGTCGAATATGACCTACAGCTGGGTCATGGTAGTTTGAAGTCAACGGCCGGTTTATCGACCTTTTTGCCGTATGAGTTTACGTTGTTCAGGGTGAACCACGTAGAGGTAAGTCTATCACGCACTCCTAATTTCAATATTAAGATCAACCATATCAATCTCACACACCTATTGGTATTTTCTTACTCTGGTTTAGGAGTTTTGGAAACCGTTATATTGGAATAACAGGTGATTGTACCAACAATAATGTACTGTACTCTTTGCGCTCTAGATTGACGACAGGTGCTTGGAATATAAGCGTATGCCGATCACACCCATGTCAAATTTAAATAATACATGGACTCTAAGTTGGCGAATTTTGAGGAAATTTTGAAAAAAGCTAAACAGTTTAGTGGAATGTTTGCGTTGGTTCTAAGAATTGGGAAATTAGCACTGCCTGCAGTGAATTCAAAGAGATTGATTGGATCTATACTTTCCACCTAACATTCTTTTGGGAAAGCACTATCCGACACCCACCAAGGAGAGATGAGTGGCTTCATGAAGCCTCCGTAGTGAGCAATTCGAATGATGCCACTTTGTGAAGGGACCAGATTTTGAAAGAAATATTCGCCATTCACATCCGTAGATGTGCACTTATTTGCATCAATCTCTGGTCTTCTGTATTGCTTATTAGCTAATATACTTCCAACCGATTGAGGATAGCTTTGGGGGTATGCTTATCTTCACAACGTTACCTGGGGTAGAGGATTTTAGTCAATACGTCAAGATGGCTCTCGCCTCGCACTCGGTAACATATTTCATTCTTGCACACGTCTTCTATATTTCACTACCCTTAATACTATCCCTGTTAGAGTTTCCGTAATAAAGAAAAATTAAGAATACATATCATACAATGTCGCAATTCAACTTCAATTCAATCCTCCTTTTCCTCTCTCATTCCTCATCTTCTGATCTCCGATAAACTCTTAATTGTCAGATGATTGAGAGGTTTCTGTTTCCTTTAAGCTCTACTGGCCAGATAGATTAGTTGATTCTATATTGGCGAGACGATTCTTGACATCTTACTCCTACAAAAAAGACCAATCCTTTCGGGCTAACGCTTAATTAGATTTTCATCACAAGCACACAGCCAACTATCAACTCAATCTGCGAATGTTTTAATTTATGCCAAAAAAAATTGGATGCCTACAGTTCTTTTCTTTTCTCTCTTATTCCGATATCGGCTCTTTACAGCACCTGGACACCTTTCTCTTGCCCATTTATTTTAATACAATTCATGAGCAACTACACATCCTGTTGACTTCAGAGTGCTAGACCTTAAGAAAACAAAAAAAGGAGTTTTGAGATAAAATCTTCACAGTATTTACTTAACTTTGTGCAATGAAACTACAAGATAAAACAGAAACATTTCGAAAGGATAAAATGGGGCAAGGTCGCCGAATGAGCTACCTTGCAGCGAAAATTTTCACACGAAAGGGTGCATAAATTGTGATTGAGCGAAATTATGATGGTTTACAGTTCTCACTGAGACGAAACAGGGAGGGAGTTTGTACAGGAGATCTTACATAGTGAAGTGATTACTAAAATCTGACTAAGTAGCAGGACGAATGCTTTGCCAGTGTGTACTTCGGCTACCAATAATGGCGAACGCAGACCAAGTCGGTGTGGCTTGGAGTACCTGCGAAATGCCAGAGAAGTGTTCTGCTAGGAAGTTGCCAGGTTGTTCGAACAATCGACGCAGGATATCTGGGGCTTCCTGACAAGTTGCCATAATGGTCAGGGGAAATTGTCGTATTACCCAGGGAGAGATTAGTGTTGTCCCGGCCAACAGTACAGGCACTCCTAGGGGATAATTGAGAAAGGCTTCTTGAACTGATGCTGTTAATTGTCGAAGATTTCTGTCGGGATGATCTGAAAGAGCAAACAAGTTAAGCCTAACACCAATCACCTGAAAATGCCTTCTCTAAGTAGGAATGAAGAATAAGGGAAATAGGAAATTAAACCACATAATGGAGTCATTACGATAACTTTGATTATTATAGAAAATATAAGGAATTAAATTTATCAAAACTGTCAAATGTGGTTTAACTAAACAAGGGGTCCTACTTTCAAACGACCAGAGTTAGTGGGATTTTGAAGGGCTTCACATCACCAGGAAGAATGACGAAAAACAGTGAGTGTACCCTTGATTTCAAACAAGAGAAAAAATGCCTTTGCACTTTGAAACTCCAGATCATTCTATTCTCTAGTCGACCTTGTAGGTGATCACTTTGATTAAATAAGGACCTATTAAAATCGCAGAGTAGTCAAGTTAATCACGAGTTACTCAAGATAACGCACGTTTTTTTTAAGTTTTCACCGGCAGATAGAAATCACACCTTTTACAAATACTGCAAAATCGGATATCTAAGAAAGCCGAAGATATATGCGAGAAATAGGCATTTCTGGATGAGAATGGAAGAAAATATAAGATGAGATAATAATCTTGAGTGACTTTTCAAAGAAAGGAAGATATGGATTCCACGAATTGGATACTCAAGAAGTGATTTGAAAATAACTTGTAGCCCCGATATGAAACAAGAAAACTGGATTGGAAAATTGCTAGGATTAGTTAATATCTGCATAAAAGTAGAAAGGAATATATAAAATTTCTAGGAAATCTCTTCAAGCAAAAATAATTTATACTTGTTCAATACGATTCTTACTAATTTTTAAATAATAGGTAGGACTCGAATGCGGTCAAATACCAAAAATGGAAATATGAGATGAATCACATAGGTTATAAAAGGTTAACGGAAGGAGTAGCTTGGAAAAGCGAATTATAATAGCGCTCAAGAACGCAAAAATTGAACTGTGTCATTGATTGCATTCAAACAACTCTACAACGATCTGAATAGAAATCGGTCAATTGGAATAATGTTGACATTTACCGATCAGTAAGAAAATCGAGAATGCGCACATGGTCACATAAATTTAAGGAGAAAATAGATAAGAACCATTATGCCATTTTTTCGTTCAGGTGACTTTAATTTTGAGTGCTGTGAATAATTCCCGCAAAAAAACATTTGTTATAATTAATGGTGTTGAGAGAAAGATATGAGCTAAACCTCAGATTCCTAGCGCGGAATATCCGTAATGTGAAAGTATCTCTATCTGATTCCTTCCATTTTTTTAATACCAGAGAAAGGGGAAGAAAACAGTACTTAAGTTTGTTATCTATTTTACTACTTTACAAAGACTAAAATATTGAAATTGAAATATTGTGCCTTTTGTGCTTTTTAAAGAAAGACTACAGCAAAAAGAATCCCGGAACTGGCTGTATTATTATTATTACTATTCAGTCAATTGTTTGTAACCAGAAATATTCTCCGACTAAATAAAATGATTAGAAACGTGCAGGAAATAGCTATCGCATTTATTGCAATAGTGGACATTGTAAAAGGAACATTATCCGAATTGTAACTGAGAGTTATTACCAATTTGCAGGGAATAATTCAAACGGAAATAGATTATTAATGCAGAAATTAATAAGAAACATTTAAAGTAAATAAAAAAACCTCTGACAATACGAGAAAAAATTGACGACACTGCATAGTAATAAAAAAACATTTCATGCAATTTCCTAACGTTTGAATGAATGGAAATTGCTCTTTTTCTGAATTATGTCATAAATTTAAAATTTTACATGTATTGGCAGATGTTTATTTCCAAAAACCTTCTCCTCCCAAATATCTACATTCTAAAAATTCTACTGAGTTCACATCACTTCACACAAAGCAATAGCAGTAGTGTGTTGCTTCAAGAATTCTTGGAAAATATTGCAGGGCGTTAACCTCAATTGGTGTAAAATTGTACTAATTAAGTGATATTCAATGAGGTTAGTCATTAGAGAAACGTGATAAGCATATGCTTATGTGTAGTTTAATTAAGTGTGTGTCCACAAACAGGTAGTAACACTCATTAGCGTTTAAAGCTCAAGGAATCACCTTGACAAAGGAGATTCGTCAGTCTCCTTGAGGTGGTCAATCTTACGTTTAAAATTCCGATCTCTTAATCTTTTAAAGCACAACTTTAATCTCAGCTTTAGGTAGTTTAGGACTTATCCATTTCATGTCATCAGTCAACAACTTAAAACAAGAAGTACTATCCTAATATCATAGCAGATATAAGGAAAAGCATGGTTAAGACGACGTTCGCCCGCATGAAAAAATTAATTGAAAAAAACTTAAATGCATTAGGTAGGTAGAAGAGAACTGGAGCAAGTATTAGCAGGGTAATCTATAAACTAAAGCAGTGTTTTAGTGATTGAGCACGACATAAACACGAAAATATGAGATCAAATTAGGAAATCGATAAACCATTAAACCATACAAAGAATTCAGTGAAAAAGCAGGAGAAACCAGATAAGCGAATTACGATAAAAGTCCAATGAAGCGGAAGAATAAGACCACTACAGCTTTACTTTTTCACATAATTTAATTGATAGCAAAGAAAAATGACATAAATGATTAAATCTCATTACTGTTAAGGCATTACAATTGATTCCATGTTTATTCCCCCTATATAGCATGATAAAACCTGAATTTTCATGTGTGCTTGAGGTCAAGTTTATGCCAGGGTTGGAAACTTCCGGTCCAGTGTGAAACCTGCTGAAAATATAGGCCTACTTTTGTCCTAAAAGTGGTTAAGTTGAAAAAGAAGATCTTACAACGGAAAGAATGGGTATAGAAATCCAATTGCAAATTCTTCAATCTGCCAATTTATTATACTAGGAAGAAAGAGCACCTGGGATCTGGAATGGGTGACATAAATTAGGCACCTACCACTGAAAACATGGGAAAGCCCTCAAATGAGACATTCAAAATACGAACCACGAGCATGAAGAATTGCTGATTGGAAGTAGCTTTCTTAAGTTTTAAATTTATATTACTTAGGAATAAGGAGGGAAATATTAGTTAATTTGCAAGAATAGAATTAAATTGAACTTTAAGGTAAGGTGATGACATAAGCGAAATATATTAGGAGTACTTTAAAAGTTTATAATGATCAAATCTAAATAATAATAATAAGAACCACAAATCGTTGTCAATAAAAAATACAGAAAAGACTGCATTAATTTGCAGAGAACATCTTGACTGTTTAAACTTTGTACATTCACCTATATTGGCCTTTGAAATGGAAAGTTTAGGCAAAATGACAGCTTTATGATTTAAAGCATAAGAGTTATGCCATCATTCAATCTTTCTTGTTAAGGTTTATGAATAAGAATGAACGTATGTCTTCACTTATGGAAGCTGGCATCCCATGCATATGTCCTTGAAACAACCTTCAAGTATCTCTTTTGAAGAAGTTCCTCAGAGTGAAGAAATACCAATGACAGGTTCATATTTAGTCTTCAATTCGAAAGCGCCAAATATCTCTGCCTGGTTTTTACTCCAACTATGTCTTTGTTTATATGGATTAAGTATAAAAAATTCACCTCCGTAGCAGGCTTAATGTGATCTAGCACTAAATACGAAAACGAGTACAGAGCACCCTTCCCATTCGGAGAGCTAAATACTATCTTCTTCTTTCCCAACTTTACTTACTTTATAATTAACCGATTTAATTTATCGCATTGTATGAGGGTTGCAAGGGAATTAGAAGTTTTATTATCAATAAGCTAGCAATAAAGCCAACTAAAAAGGTATAATTATTTTTAGCTTATCCGAATTTATAAGAGCGTGGGCAAATCATTACAAACTGCCAATAATTATCGATCGATAGTAAGTAAAAAGTAGCTGGGATTGCAGTTTATGGCAGCCTAACTAAAGCCCACAAAGTAATATTTCGTAGAAAAGATGGGGCTGTTTGCGAATTTCACTTCCGTCACAAATCTTCTCCATTTATGCTTGTCCTATAATTCCGGGACAATCTCTAATAGCAAGTGACTATTAGGTATTGGTGGACGCTTAAGAAGTACGTGTTCTTTTGACTGAGGAATTCCAGAAATGTGTAATCAGAGTGTAGTTAAGTTTGAGGATGATAAACCGCAGATACAACTTACTCGGTCTTATTAGGGGAATTGAGTAGTCGTAGATAGTGCTGATATACCGAGGAATATACGCAGTACCTAGAAGAGGAAAGAGCGAAAAAAAAACGAATAAAGGAGTGTATAAACCAGCAAATGAAATTCCAAATTAATATATCAGCTGATCGACATTTAAAGTACTGCAGAAAAATAAGGAATGCACTTGTGAATGTCCTCGTTTTAAACTCGGTGGCCATTAAAAACAACAAAATTGGTATGATGAAATCCACATCTATGCTTTTTAGGAGACTTCAATTATGAACTAATATCACAATCTTCCTTGACCACAAGGAGATGAATATTTAACTTCATTGGTGTCTGCCACAAATCGACCAACTAAGTAATATTGTCCCCTAAAATTACCAAATTCCTAAAATGTGCCGAATCAAATAGAAGGTACTTTGGAACCACTCTGATGCGGAACTCCCATTCCATCTCCCTTATTTCAACCAATACAGTAGGCCACACATATCAATGTATGTGCTAAGAAGAGCATCCAGCTTGATTTAGTGGAAGAACACATAGAGCATTGCATCGTCTGGAATAATTTTACCATCAAGCATAGTGAATTAAATAATTGGTTAGGAGTTGAAATATAGGAGATATTCAAATAAGGCAAATAAGAATAAATAAGGAATTCAAAAAGAAGACTAGAACAAAGTCACCTGACTTCAAAATTCATCGGAAGATCGAATTTTACCCAACAGGAACTATGCCACATTACACCCATTTAAGCAGACAGCCAAGATGTGGGATGATGACAAAAGGATGTTCATCAATCTCATGCCTCCGTGTCTTAACTTGAGCTTGTCATATGTATAGTTACTGCAAAACAAGACACCAACCGAGAAGTAATTTATGTTTATGAAATTCGGACCTCATTGATCAACTGTTTCAATTCAGAGATTATTTACATATTTTTAGTATATAATTCATTCGGATGCATTCATTATTAGACCTGGATTACTTGATAAAGTATTTAGAATGGTCTTTAATAAAGTAGTCATACTTCACAATAACACGGTATGTACTTACAATTCCTAGCTCCACTTAATGACGTTATAGACACCCTCTTCATTTGCCAGTCTTAACCAGTGTGGTGCACTATTCCGCTTAACATGTGTACGCTGATGGGAATCGAACTCCTTGACCTCTGTAACGGCAGACGAGCAGAGTGAACAACGCACTGCCGATGCACAGGCAGTTTCATAACTAATATCACCGGAAATTCCTTAATTGTCTAACTCTACTTGTAATGATAACGATAAATAAGTGGAATTAACTTGAGCACTGAATTTATACAAAGAAGTTAAGAGTTTTATCATAAATTATATCATTACTTTTGATTAAAAAATCGATAAAGCCGGGACACAAATTAACGAGAGCTTGCATTTTTAATAAATCGTCCATAATTCCTTATTTACTTAGAATCAAATTGATCTCTATTTCATTTACTTTCTTCAGATGAGAAATATTCTCAAACATTATATTTAGTCAATAGAATCCTACCGAATTGCAACTTAACGTCAAAGAAGAGCTAACATTTACCGTTGCCATGGTGACAATTAGCATATAAATTAGTCGCAACTTACTCAAATTAATAAGAGCAACGGAGAATTGAGGAATAGCTTTCCAAAGAGGACTAAGCGAACTTTTTTCGATTTCAGAATTGAGCTGAGCTTCTTTAGTGGTGGATACGATCACCTGGAATTGGGAAGAGGGGTGTTCGTAATTAAACAAGGAAAAGCGCAAGTATTTACTTGTACGAAGAGTCACGTGAGAGGAGAAAAGGAACTAAATTTAGCTCCTAAGTGTGATACATTCCCGTACATTCATAATGACTAGTTGGCCGAAATATTCTACTGCCTTTCCCAGAAATGCTATTTTCTCTAGAGCTTGCATAATTTTCAGGACACTCGTCCGATTAAATACTTCAATAAGCCCTATTTAAAAAGTAAATAAGGTCAAACATCGAAATAAACAACTTACTATTAACCAGTTCAGCACTTTTATCCTCATACTAAGTAGCTATTGAAAAATGAAATACTTACTGATCTAGAGTAAAGAAGAAATCACAACTAAACACCATGGAATGCAAAGCTTCTAACCCTGAATATATTATGTAAGTACTTAATTCCTCAACTGTTATCAGGCCTAGATTATCAATATTTTATTAGCTTTCTATCTCACAAAAGCAGCCATAGGACTCATTCCTCGGACCTTGAGCGCTTTATTGATTTTTCCTCTACCTAATATCTGTTTTGAGAGCTACTCTCTTACTTGGTCCTACTTCCCTCTCACTGTCGAAGTAAAAGCAAAAATATTTTGAATAATTAATCAAATTCAAATGTTGTTATGTTTTTTACTTCAGTGAATAGTGAACAACACATTGATCTAAAAATTGTTAATCAAATTGATATATTTCGATAAGACATAAATTGTTAATCTATTAAAAAGACGGATTATGAGAAATTATAGACAACTTACTTGCTTAGGATTCGGTTGATCACAGTCCATTGATTTGTCGAATTTCGGATGAGGACCATACGTTAGAACTGCGTTTTGGGCTAGTTTTAGCGTATCAGGAGAACAACTTTCCAACATGGCACGAACGATTTCATAAGCTTCCTTATCACACAGGTCTACAGTATTCGATCTTCCGACATCAAGGCTGTATCGCTTTTTAGTAGACGAACTTAGTTCCTTCTCGACCTTTTGCACCTTTTCAATGCGTTGTTTCTTAATACCCTCTTCAGAAGGTGGGAGGCTTAAAGGAGAAAGATCTTTTGAACTTTCATCGATTATTCCACTTTCTGTTTCGAGATATAAGCGAGGGTAGGGGTTTTTCACTTTAGGTGCGGCTTCACTTCGATGAATAGAATCTTGAATTTCTTCTTTTAAATCTATTCTTTCCAGTGGATCTTCATCATGTTTCCCGAAGAAGACAGCAAATACAGGTACTTCTTGAATAGGCTGAATATCAACAGTCCCTTTTATTCTCTCATGCTCCTTCTGTGCTTGACCCACAGATACAATTTCTTCATTTACGTCGTGTACCGCTGCTAAAAGAGGTAGTTCTTGGGTCGAAGTGATAATGGGCTGAATAAACGACAGTTCTTTAACTTCTGTCTCTCTTCCGGATTCATTTTGAGATTTGTTCACGGGTAGAATTTCTTCATCTAAATCCTGTGCTGGCACAGACACAAGCGTTTCTTGAACTAATGCGACTGGTGCAAGCTTCTCATCGAAAATTTGAACATTTTGATGAACATACGGAGTTATTTCAATCGTTTCTTGATTCACTAACCCAGGTATTCTTTCAGAGTTATCCAAATCTTGATCAATATCGTCGGTTACATATGGGAATGTAGACGCTGTACTTTTTCGAAGCGTACTAACTGCGGAATGAATTCCAGAATCCGCCGAATTTTCCATTATTGGCGTTTCATTTTGCGAACTTAGGGCATACATCTCTTGATGTGGTTCTTCGTTGGATATTGAGTGATCACCGGTTATTTCTGCTGCAAAGACTATTCCTTTTTGAGTTCCATTTATACTGCATTCGTCATTTTTCTTGGAAAATTCTGACTGAGAGATAAGACCCTCTTTGTCAAGCGAAGAATACCCAAGGGATGTAGTATCAGTACCCCCAATTGAATGAAGACCTGAATCTCTAGATGCTTTGAAAGATCTTGAGGCATTTCGACACATATGGGGAAGGGATTCGGTAGTAAAGTCTTGATAGTCAGCCTCTCCCATTTTCAAATTGGATTGATCAGCAACTGCTGATTCACGTTTTAGGTTGGACAAAGAAGTACCCGCCGATTTGTTCCCACTCATTGTTATTTCTTCAAACTCCAGTGAATTATTTCGGCTTAGTTGAGAAATAGATTCATTTAGAAGTAGTTCTTCAATTTGCAAGTCAGTTGACTGATAGGGACTAGTTCCAGCTGGTGTATCGGCAGGTGTTTCAGGGGAATTCTCTGGTGTAAAGACTTTTTCTGTTATTTCTGAGTTCAAATTTGGGGACGAGTTGTAATTCCTTTCCGACGTTTGATCCTCATTTGCATCATCAAATTCTTGACTAACATCCAGTTCTGCTTTCTGAACATTGGCTAGATGATTTGATGAATTAACTAGAGATGGATTCTGTAATTCCATTGATTTGGTATGTCCTTCGTAGATCACTGTTTCTGCACTCGAAAATATCGATTGATGAGCACAAGAGCCAACGCTATTTTCCGATCTCATTGGATTTTGGATAACAACAGGTGTCCTTTGTTGGATAGAATCCGTTTTATCCTTAATGACAAAGTCCGCGTCGTTGATCGCAGTTCCTTCAACAGCATTCCGTTTATACTTATCAGAAATGTCAGAAGTATCCTCGGGAGGAGTTCTTTGTTCATATCGAGTTACCTGAGGTTTAATAGCGTTCTCAAAGCTCTCCTCTTGTGCTTGAAGTATATAATCATCAGATGGCGTTTTGAAAAATTCCATGGCAATTGTTGAATCTCCTGCAGAAATAGTTAATTCTTCTGAATTTGGATTCGCTATTCCTTGGAATAATCGAGGTTCATTTATCAAGGGCGTTATTTCTTCCTCCTTGTGCATTGAAGTCTTAAGAGGAGGAATACCAGGTTTAATGAAAGGACTAATTCCACACATTCCAGATTTATCAGAAAGAATTGTCGTATCAGACAAATTTTCCTCATCTGCGAATTTCAACGAATATTCTAGGTCATTTCCACGCTGTGCCTCTATACTAGAGTCCATGTGATTTGAAGCAACACTATGACTAGATTTTTGATTTCTGGAATGCGCCCAAGCGAAATAATGCCCGTCAAGATAAGACGGTGAGGAGGTAGATAAGAAAGATTGAGGAGAAGCAGTTGCAGCCTGTTGAAGATCATGACGTAGGTGTAGACTCGGATTGGAAGTGCTGACTTCTGAAGATTCAAGGCTATAGTTACTTGCTATTCCTGAGTCCCATCTTGTTCTCGTTCGACTACCACTGATCAACATGTTCGTCTTCCGTTTTGTTGGCGATGTTGACATGGTAAAATATGGGGTAAGCCTTCTATTAAGACTTTCGTCTTCTACCTGAACTTGAAGGCCCCGTCCATGTAGTGCATTGGTTTTAATTTCTGTTGGGTCGATTTCCGGAGATATAGACTGGATAACTTCAGGAGTTCGAACAACAATTTCCTGTTTTCCTCCTTCCTTCCGCCTACCTTTAGGAAATCTGAGACCGGAGAGGATACATAAAAAATCAGATTTCGATTTCTTTGATAACACCGAATCAGAATTTCGTCTCTGTTTCTCTTTCGGTTTCTTAGACGTATTAGATTTTTTTCTAGGATGCCTGGTGTAGAAACACATGTCATCTGCTGAGTATGATCGATGAATGGAATATCTAGACTCTAACTGACGAAAAGGGGACCACTGGGTTGTGGAGGACAAGGAGGGTGTAGGAAGGAAAAGACGTCTTGAGTTCCCTTGTTCAGACAATCGAATGAACTTCGGTTTAGAGAGTTTGTCATGTTTTGCCCTTTTAGTTTTAATTGGTTCAACAATATGCGCAGCTGATTGGTAGAAAGGAAATGTTGGTGAGGTTACAGCGTTCTCATTGGTTGAAGCTTTGGAAATATTTATTGGCAGAAGCTCAGTCAGTTGTTTTGTTCTTACTGGTTCTGGAGTTAGTGGGACTTGAGCTATATCAGTAAAACATAGTTTAAACTGAAGTTAAATTTAAACAAAATATAAATAAAATGGTAAAAATAAAGTTATTTATTTTTCAAGATGTTGCTTTGGCCAAAAGCAATGGAACACAGGGTTTTTGTTTAAATGAAGTTGATAAATGATTAGAATGATTAAATTATGCTGGAAAATTATATTCATTAACTTTCATACCATTTTCTTTTTAGATTAACACTTGTTGTGAGAAAGGCGAGATTAATTTCTAGCAAAGATTCCACATACACACAGCATCTCAAGTTAGCATATTCTTTGGTCGAAAAAACTCCTCCTTATCATACGTTTTTGCTGATTGTCTGTGTCAATTAACCCAAAAGCATATTGTTGCTAAGGGAAAGTTATTTGAACAATCAAAGGTTCTATTTGAGACAAGTGATAAGGCATTCCGTTTAAATTTCATTACTTTGGTACTGATGAAATTTCAGTAATGCAAGGTTTTAGCACTCGACAATTAGTGTTATTACAACCGATTTTTATGTTGATAGCGTTTGAATTAAGTCACCTTATTTTAAAAGTGTAGTTAAAACCCATTTATTTTGTGAATGAGACAATAATTAGGTGTGCATTGATTGATGAAATTGAACTTCATTTAGGACATTTGTAAGAATTCTTATATGTTAATATGATTAAAACGTAGACTAATTAGCTTATAGTTTACTTTTAATCGTCAAATATTTGATGAAGGGATTTGGGGCTGTTGATCTCGAGGATGGTGGAATTGGGACTAAAATTTAAATATTGAAAAAAAGAAATTATTTATCATTTGAAGAAAAGAATAATTGCAAATTTGCTACAGAATTTTTCTAATTGGCAAATTATGCCAGAAAATGATATACAAACCTTTATAATGTGATTTATATGGTGATGAATTTGTCAAAAATGAATAAGATTATAAATTCACAAAGTTCGAGTGATTCTTCTTTAAATGAAATAAAGTTAAAATCAGAATTAACGTTAAAATAAATGAAACTTTCCGACACCACATCCTAAACTTGATTATATTCCTGAGTATAATTGCTTAGTTAATTCAAGGCAAGTATCGTAAGATAATTACTTTGCTTTAAATACTGGGGGCAATTGCATTATTTATAATCTCGTGGGAAAATGTTAGCAGAACTTTCAAAGAAAACTATTATCTTTTATCAAGTAATTTATTTGGCAAATGTTACTTCTTTTGGGCTAAATTTTTGAAAGGTCACTCGACACTTACTATTTAAGTAGGATCGTTATATAACTTTTTACAAAAGATAGATTATAATCATTGGATTACTTGCTTCATTTACTTCATAACTGTGAGTATACTGCTTAATTTATTTTCAACAAGAACATCAGAAAGTTTAGTAATAAATATCAATGAAAAAATTGTGTCAAATTGTTAACACTTTAAATATAAAAAAATCTATAGTATTTCATATCCCTTTTCGTTATAACTAAAAATAGCTTGTATCCATAAACTTACTTAGTGACTTATTATATTCTACTCTATTTAATTAGTATTGAACTGAAACAACAATAAATTCTTCTTCCATAGCTGAGATTTCGGCCTGTAGAACGTGAAGTTTAAATGTTTTGAACAGAACGAAGCATGATTAACTGCATTTGTAAATTCATAATTAATTTAAGTAGCTTTAAATTCAATCAAGATTAAAGACGCATTTGGTAAATGTAAGTAGGATATCCTATGCACTAAATGTGAAATAAGAACGTTCTGAATCAAGTTATACTATTATGATATTGATATGTGCTCAGTGGCTTAAAACTATGCCCTCAGTTGCTCAGACTCGGAAGGCCAAAATGGAAGTGCTCGTAAATTACAACATGATTCCGCTTCATCTTAGTGAACAAATAAATTAAGGCACATGGAAATCGATAGTTTTTCTGGTTATTCAATAATTGCTAAAGAGCGCGAGTTATCAATAATCGATAAGGCTAGGCTTTTATCGAAATGCTAGATGATTTCAGCTCAAAATAGAATGCTTATCAATGCTTTACTGCTCTTTACCCGAGGAATTTAATGATAATTTGTACTTTCAAGTAAATGAGGGAATGAGTATTACGTTATTAAATTAAACAATTTATATTTATCATTTGTTTATTTAGTACGATTTCTAGGCCCTCCATCAAACATATCGAGTAAAGGTTTATTCAACTAATGCTTCGTCAAATTATTAAATAAAATGATAGCTTAAACCATTAAATCTAGTAAAGTTTTAGAAGCGTTTTGAACTGTTCATTATGACATGCGACAAAAGAAAGAGTTGAAAATGTTGACTTGTTACTGAATTTTGTAGTACTATTAATAAGATAATAAACATACTGACATCCTACTTACATTTTGCAAGTAGAATGTGAAAATCTTAGAAACTTAGGTGCCCAGAATTGAGAAGATAAAAATTACAAAACCCACTTTTTAAATGCTTCAACCCTTTTCACAGATCACTTTCTCATAGTCATGCATTCGCTAGTTCCAATATCATGATCCATATTATCCGTTACAGTGTATGTTTTCTTTGCTCGGACCCTAGAGAGAGAGGGAGATGTAATCAAAATTCTATTTATATCCAATTTCGGCTGGGAAAGATTAAAAAAAATAATTGATAATTCTAACTCGGCGAGATTGAATATAATTGCTTAGAAGATGGATCTAAAGATGCCATGGCTGTGATTTGACGTAGTATGATAATGACGAGGCATCGATATTACGCTTCGGTTTACAAAATAGCCTAGTTTCGTCTCAGTGTCACTATCCTTACAAATCTTTCAACATTCCATTGTTTTGTGCCAATTATTAATCGAAGTTCTTAGCTTATACTGACCGACCGATCTCTAAGTGATGGAACTTGCCAAATACATACTTGGTTGGTGAAAGAATGTAGATAGATATTAGTTGAAGCATTTCTTAATTCAACGGGACTTTTCACTAAATTGCTATTCAATCTCACTTCAATGTAAGTTAAAATCAATGCCAATAAGATCTAGTGTTCATGATTACGAAGGTCTTAAGGAAAGATTGGCACCTACCACACTTCAAATCAAGAGAAATTGGGGTATATCAATACTAAAACTTGTGAACTTTACTCTGAAAGCATGCGTCTCTCAGTTTACCACACTAACTTTATTAAAAGATTTTCGAAAAATGATCCTTATTAAATGGAAACTAGAATTAGACAAAGGTTCTTCCATACAACTATCAACTCCAATTCCGGATCTTTACCTATGGCCTCATGTATTTGGAATTTCTTAACTACGCATTAATTTTCTAGAATTTCAAACCAACGTTATATTTTGTGACTAGAACAGAGTTAAATTTAAGGTGAAATCAGAACTCGTGTCCTCATAATATGAGACGCAAAATACTATTACGCAATCATAGCGATGTCATACTCAGAAAAAAGTAAATTAATTTCTCATGGAAAATAATCATTAGGAAATGCATTAGATGACGTAATTTTCAATAAGCTTCATTATTTTTTTCGATGACATTGAGTTATATATTTGATGGAAAAGTTTTGTGAACATTTCTAATGAATTCTAAGTCCCATTCATGTCCAAGTATACTTGGATAGGCGCAACAATCTTAAAACTTAGATTACAATGGTGGGCTTGTCTGTAAAATGAGCAATCACGAATTCGATACCCGTCAGCGCACTTTCAGTGAACTAGAGAAGTGCGCATACTGTAAAGAATGACAGAGTCCGTTCTTCTCACTACGAAGAATAAATGCATTTGGGGTTTATGCTATTTAATTTATCAGCAAATTAGCATCAGCTAAGGCATACCATAAACATTGAATTATTTATTCACTTACATAGCAAATAAGTGCGTACTCGTTCATTCAAATGTGATTCGATATTTTAATCAGCATAATGTAAGTATTAGAAGACAATCTAACTGAAAGGTCATTTTCCAATAATATAAAAAGGAAGTATGGTAACTCAGAATTTGTGTTCCGTTGGTTTCAAAACGTTAATGAAGTTGCTTGGCCTAACCAATGCATTGAATATGCTCTAATCTTTGAGTTGAGAATGTTAATCGTTTTAACTTTGAAGCATACTAAAATGGACATGTTTTGTATCGCGTGGTATAATACTAGCAAAAAGCTACTATCAGCCTCGTTGCCAGTTAAGTATATTCCACATTTCAATACATCAGGAGAAAAACAAATCCTTTGTGGTGACAGGACACAACAAAACAGTACATGACTAAAGTACAGTTTTATGCATCTCTTTAATCATCTCCTTATTAATCCATAGAAAACCATGAGAGAAAAAAATCTGTTGGAGTTTGGCTATCGTCTCTCATTTCTCCCAAAGTCGAACTCTTTCTTGGTGATATCAATAATAACAATTGATTTAACCTGAGTTCGCCTTAATTTGAGGACACAGTTAATAAAGAGAAAGCATCCTATATACTCTTTTTCAATATTATACTTTTCTAAACAACATGCTATAATAAATAGAATAGTAAGTTATGCCGTTGTACTCAAAATATTCAGATGGGAATACTTTCTCGATTCTTCTATTTCAACTAGCGAAGTTGTAAAAAATTTCACAGAATTATGGGCTTTAAAGGAATAGTCAAATCCCCAGAACACAAACAAATTCACTTATCAATGTACATGCACATTACCACTTTTGGCTAGTCTTGTATTCATGGAAAATTTTAAGTCCCAAAATAAAAATTATGTGCTTAAAATGCAAGATCTTGCATTTCCCCCGCAAAACAACCGTCCATCAGGTGACTATCATTAACTGATAGCACTATTTGAATTTGCTTTGTATTGTCATATCAAATTCATGCGATGATTGGGACACTTGAAGCATTCAGTTACTATCAGAAGTCATAGGACTAATGTGGCGGCCTACAGACTGACGAGTTTGCCATATGCGAAATAAGAAGGACTTTTATTGACGTTATTGCCCTGTTAACTTGAAAATTTTTCAGGCACTAAACGTGTGAAAAATAAATTGGCCAGCCACGCACTCCACCTGTATCTTCGTGTTGAGTAATTACATGCAAGTATTCCATGTGTAAGGCGGTTTTCTTTTCAGCGAGAAGAAGAAAAAAATGTTGTCGGGAAAATAAATTTCAGTACCAAAATATTACAATTTAAAAATAGAAAGGAATGCCAAAATGAAGAGAGATAATATCTGACTACGCTCTCTTTCCACTATTCTTGAATTTGAAAGTTAAGTAACATTTTTGTCTAAGTGGTATACTTGATATGATATTAGAATAAATGCCTCTTAAAATTCATAACACCGTCTGCTTTTTTACGAATTTGTTGCCCCCACCTTAGCCAATCAATATCGAGTAATCAATTGCTTTCTTTCTTAGTTATCACCTTTTTTTCCGAGCACTTGCGTTTGTCTATTAGCGGTTGGTCACATGCCCGTTGTCTGTTCATGGGCGTGCACCTTCGATGTCTAGCATCAATACACTGAGAATTACCAAGACTTAATAATGTTATCTTAATGGCGATCTTCCTTCTTTTACAACCCATCATATTTCAGCGGGCTCTTTGAATCATTTGCAGGACTCAGTGTATTCCTTAGATTGCCAATCTTTTGACAAATAGACCGTTATAAGTACATTAGGCCAACTAAAAGAGACGTGTTCGATTAGTCCAGAGTAATTAGCGCGGTGAAAAGGATGGCTTACGGTCTCATGAAATGCCATAATTAATAACGCCAAAGTTTTTTATTAGTAAATTAACTATAAAGCAAATTCATGCATTATAAATTTAAAAATTTCCTATTGATAAGGTGAATTATGCATAACTGTATTCAGCTAGACGTTGACTTACGGAAGTAAACCTTTTTTAACAAAGTGGCAAAATAAAGGCGCAGCTTTTGTTAGGTCACAAGACATTTTGCTTCTTCTTCTGAATCTAAACTGCTGCGCGATGGTGAATAGCCTAGATTCTATTATTGCTTGCGTTCAGCAATATGGCTGAAGGCCTTATCTTTTCGAACTAGAGTCTATTTCTACATTTCAATAAAATTTACTTACATTGTTAATTAGTTGTCAAATCGATGGTTAATTTACTAATGACAATATTAGTTCGTCTCAATTTATTGGCTGTGAATTCAAATTTGAATGGAAAATGAAGATCTACTTCCCAATCATCTTAAAATTTTCTCAGGCCAAGATGAAATTGCAAAATAAAACAAACCTTAGTAAAATGAGAATTCATACGAATTATTTTTTTAAATGCATATGTCAATAATTTTTTGAACTATTTTGCATTTATTCTCATAGAGTCTACATGAAAGGACATAGCGAATTTAAAAAGAGTGCCTGTCAAAGCCTTGAGTTCATTGGTAATTAAATAACTATAACGACACGACAGTTTAACTCACTTCTTTTCAGACTCTATTTCATAATCGGTGCTATTTTGTCCTTTGAAGTCAACTGAATTAGATGTGTATGAACAGGCTGCATTATTTATCTTATAAAAGGTGAATCAATCATTCATAACATCTGACAAATAATGAATAGTAAGCACTAACTGATTAAATTTCAGGAATTATTGAGTAATACGGATATTGACAAGCTTGAACAATTCCAAATTGCATGGAAGGATCAGTATTTTTTAAGTTGACTCACCTTTGAAGGTTATCCATCATTTCAACTGACCCGATAAAATGTTAAATCAATAATAAAAATGAGTAAAATATAAAGTTCATCATATAAAGAGAAGGTCCAAATTCCAGAGATATTTAAATAAGTACTTGAGTTCTTATGGTGTGGGTTTAATCATTAATATTGAAATGAATTTTATTAGTTGTTTAAAAGAACTAAAAAGGGAAATTAACTACCATGAAGATAAACATAATAGGGTCACATATATTACTCACTCTGTAATCTTCCAAAAAGTGCTTCCCATTGATGTTCTGCAGAGATCCAGTCATTAGGACTGAGTGGAAAGAGGAGAGGCTTTGTGAGGAAGAGGTTTGGATCAAACAATTTTTGACCCTCAGGGGGTCCCAAGTAGACCACTATTCCTCGACTTCTCCATGTTGGCCGGATGGTCAGAAACACCAGCATTCGAGGGTAGATGATATCCAACGAAGCTGCATTTTTCCCTGAGGTGATAAAAATGACATAGTCCGAGTGTCTCAAGAATTTCTCCTCAAATTCATCAAACCTCATATTCAAGAAAGCTTCTCCACTCCTTTGTGGAATATATGATCTTGATCCAAGGATCTCATGAACTCTTCTACAGAGGTATCCAGCAAATTCATTCGCGAGATCATCTTCTAAATTGTCAGGATGATCTGGAGGGAGGAAGGTATGCGGAGTGAGAATTGTGAACTTGTAAAGGCGCTCACTTTCTTTCTTTACAGAAGAAACAGGGAGTAAATACGGGGAATCACTGTTCATTTAGCTCGTTCTGTGTGCGTGTCTCCAAAAAAATTATTAATGTGAAAATTATTTCGAAAGTCAGGAGACCACGTCTATCGAAAATGCTTTAGAGTAAAAGGTGCCAATGTTTGGCTTTTCAACTGCACGCACACCTGATTGGCAGTTTCACTTCCAGCGAATTTATATAACCTTGTAGCTGGAGCCGTCAGCACTGATTGGTTAGCGGAAAAGAGCCAATATTAAGTGCTTGCTGGCATGTGCTTATGAAAATCTGCTTTAGTGTTTATATTAAATTTAAATTTGCGCTTTCTTTAAGGCCGCATGAACTTGTAATCTATGGTGCAGGGGAAGTTGTTTCTAATTAGAAATCATTATTTGTTAAAATGAGTTCTAAGATTCATAATGGAAAATTAGAAAATTTAAGGTGGTTTTTATCAGTTTTAACAACTACACACCCATATAAACACAATTTCCAGCACAGTTCTTTTACCTAATGGATGTACCTTGAATGAGGCTTAATATCGTCTTTTAGTACTAATAGCGGAATCAATTGTATTGATGATCATTATAGTGTTTTCCGACCATCATGGAGCCTTTAAAGTCGCTTCTCCAACAAAGAAGTCAATTTGGCTTCAAAATTTATTCATCCAAAAAGTCTTTTATTCCATTTGAGTATCTAATGTTCAACAACATATTTTGGAAAAAGTTGATTTTATCAGGTTATAAGTCTATTTATTTCTGATGGAATCATTTTATTTAAACTTTAAATTTAATTAAGTGGGACAAGAATGCAAAGTTAACTCACAATAAAAGAAGCCTTCTTCTTAACAGGTCCTCTATCCTGTAACTTATTATTTTAAATTTCAACCTTTCTGATAGAAATGATAATTTTCTTCACAGGCTTTATTTGTGAATCGATTAAGTAAATAATTTATTGTGTGTATGGTCATTTCATCAAGTGACGACTATTTTTATAGGTAGGCAAAATTAGTGAAATAAAAGTGGGAGTTGAGAAGACGGTTTACACTTTAACAAGACTAATACTAAATGGTCTTCTGTTAATTGATCCTCAATAAGCGAGACCAACATCAATAACTAAAGATAATAGTGGGCCTTTGAACACTTAAAAACAATAAGTAGGATAATTGAAGTTGGTGATATTTATACTATTATTAAGTAAAACTAATTGAAAACTATCATACAAACTTGTTGAAGCTGCAAATAATTAAAAAGTTGTAGTTTAAAATGAAATAATCTGTTGGAACCGCCTAATCCTCAATTTGGCATTAATGCATTGGTTACTCTAAGAATGACTTTGAATTGACGGTTGCACAGCCATAATTTCGTTGTGGTTAGTGGAGTGAAAAAAAATACTACAGCTGATTATTTGGACCTTACTAATCAAATTTTTTTTTCAATAGCTCAAGTAGATATTGAGTACTGAGTTAAATTCATCCTTTTGTTTTGCGTTTTAATCACGTGCATTTCAATCTCCTTTGTGTTCTCCTGCCCTTTTCACCGTCTGTGCGGACATTTATCCATATTCACTAAGGATCAACATAATACCTCATTCTTTTCGTTCGCTTCCACTCTCCATGATGTCCCTGCAATGAATATCCAATATTAGAAATTCCGATTGACAGTACCAGTCACCTTCCTTACGTGATACTATTCAATAATTCTAGTAAATAGTTCAATTCTCCAATATTCGAATAATCTTTTTTATACTGAATGGTTGTGGCTTTTAGTGGAACAAAATTCAAAATACTTCACTCCTGTTTGGAAAAAATTTGATTCCTTTTTGTTTGAAATTGATATTTTTTGATATTTAAGAACAAAAAATTAAAACTCAACTTGTTCGTGAAAGTGTAAGTATTGTGCAAATGGATCTTGGTTAATTAAATAACCAAAGTAAAGCTCTCATCTGGATTTACAAAATTTCAAAAATATGGTACCATCACAACTAACATCCTTATGACTACAGGGCGAAAAAGCTTTATTAAGCAGAATTAAACATAATAAAAGTTACCCCAAGTCTATTGCTGAATCCATTTTGACTAATCGTATAAGTCTGAAGTTACCACTTGTATTTCAAACAATTCAAATGCTGTTATTGAAAATTAATCGGATTCGTTAAGATTTGCATTAAATATGATATAGGCACTAGTTGAAAATGATATAATATTAACATTCATTTATGGATTTTCAATGTGAATCGAAATAATATTACCTTAAAATCATCCTGCTGATTTAATTTTAAATATATTGATTTCGTTGACATATTCACACATTAATCATAAAGCTTATTGACTTATGCACATTATTGTGTGACTTTATCGCATGAAAATTAATCAAATTATTGGTTTGGGAGAGTAAAGTACAATCGAAGTCTTGGCGCCTATGATTTCTTAGATTCACATTCCATTGTTTATTAAAAAGTAGTTTTTCTTGGCATTGATTTCAGATGCTTATGGAATTCTTTATGAAATTCAAAAGTAGTGGCCAGAATACTTATATATCGCGTACTAAATGCATTGACATCCAATCTTTGGACAGAATAGTGAAAACGGGAATAAGATAACTGAATATAATCCGATAATTATTCATTTTTAAAGAATTGCACAATGAAAATCAATATAGTATGATACAGTACTCAAGATAAAATTCCTAAAATATGAACTATAAAAAGATTTATTTCAGAGTCACATTAACACCAAAAAGACAATTTTAGACAATAAGTGGACATAATTTCAACCATTTGTACACAAAATGAATTTCTCAACAGAGTGGGTATTTTGAATTACCTGATAACTGGGGAGTCATTTTAACGGAATAAATTTTCTCGATAGATTCGGTGCTGCTCGTTTCAAAGGAATCGATGATTTGAAGATTACAGTCTTTAATGACCAAAATGTTATCGACAAATAATATTAAGCTAATGAGCTCACACAATAATTATTAACTATTTGAATCAGAAAATGTTCAATTTGAAAGTGAGATATGAAATCGAATCGTTCAATGCCCTATTCAGATTCTGCGGTACTCTGCAAAATTAATTCGTCCCACTGGAAGTTGAATTTTTAATAATTTTTTTTGCATATGTAAAGCTGTCACATCTTTATTGGCGAAGAGAAAGCATGTATGCGAACTATGCTGAAATGGAGGTAATTTCAT
Source organism: Hymenolepis microstoma (assembly GCA_000469805.3). Taxonomy (NCBI): domain Eukaryota; kingdom Metazoa; phylum Platyhelminthes; class Cestoda; order Cyclophyllidea; family Hymenolepididae; genus Hymenolepis; species Hymenolepis microstoma. The sequence goes on along the minus strand of LR215995.1, from coordinate 18,257,236 downwards.
GGTAAACAATAGGCGAAGTTCAGTCATATGTCCTCTATCTTCCTCCTGCGGAATTTCAGCAAATGCGGTCACATTTTACGTTGGTGAGCACCCACAATCTTTTGGAAGTAGCCTAGATTCCGTTTGCAATAATAAACTGATATATCAAATATGTAGCTATTTTAAACGTCTGATTTGCGAATTACTCTACCATTAAAAATGCATGAGTTTGCCTGTTTCAGGATCCGAGTAGAGTCTTTTAACACAATATGGCGATTGATAGTACCGACATTAGTCAGGTGCACTCCCATGCTCATCTGACAACAATACCACTCTATCTTTTAACTGGTTGGTGGATCTCTGAAATAATAAACTCTCCTTATACTTGGTTAATCCAATAGCACTTTCTTTTTTGAAAAAAATTAAGCAGGCGAAGTACTAGAAAGTAGGAAAGTCAGATAATTATGTGGAAGCATTTTATTGCACGATTCTGCTATGTAAATGTTATGAAAAATGTAAAACCTGATCATTATTTTAATGCACTTTACACTGCTTGAAATGAACGAGAAGGCCTTTACAAACTGGATTCGCATCCAGAAAATTCTAGTGCGTGTGCCGTTCTTTCGTTCACCCATGGTAGCGCTGTAGATTCTGAGGACGTACGATAATTTTGGAGACTCAGCCTAAAAATATTCCTAGCAATCTGCAAAATGATCAATAATTACATTAATGTAATCCTTTTCAGATTCCAATGTTTCATGTTTCTAACCCACATTTACACTGCACTCTCTTATCCAACTCCTGTCATTCAACTCCTACGGTCATGTTGTTAAATCAGCTCTCCCCTGTCTGTAGTTTCTACTAACTTCTACTTCACAGACTTCTTTTTTTTCCATCTCTAACCATCCATCATATAGTTACGGATCCTGTTTCACTTCTTTTCACTTTGCGTCGCTTTAGATGTACCCTAGTATTTGGCCCTCTATAAACGAAAAGGATAATATACACGCACTAGTCATTAATAAACAGGTCTCAATTTCTAAGTCTTTTGGTAAAAGTAAATGAGTCGAAATTAACTTATTACAATCTCGCCATCTCTACATATATATATATGCAATTTTTATATATATGCAATTATTATGGTTATTACATTTGTAGCAGAGGTATTTCCAACTTATTCTACTTATTTTAAGTTTAGAAATAATTAATGCCAGGAATGAAATACCCACCACCCACACAGAAAGCATGGCGCGATTGTAACAAATGCATATACAATTTTTTAATAAAATTGGGTTATGCAGCCTTCATCAGTAACAAGGACGTTTATTCTAGGGATTATCTAAAAATTGCACAACAAGAAAAAAAGGTATTGACAGAATGAATATTTCAACTTTTCTTCATTCCATGAAAAGGAATGGACTTAATATTTTAAACGCAACTGTATCACTAAAGTCAACCAATCATTCTTAAACCTCAGATTTATAAGCCTTTATTTTCCACTAAATTCCAAGTTGACGCTTTGTATTCGTTGGCATTTTATAATTCACCATCTCGTGGTTTTGGATATTCGACATACTAATATAGTTTATTAAGCACTCACAAGAAACGTTTTCTTAAGCAAATATGAAATGTCTCCTACAATCTCAGTAACTTCTACGGTAGGAAATAGATTTGCGATAGACATGTATTTGATCGGAATTCTACATCAGCAAGTCTAATTTTTTACTAAATAACAAGTATTTTAGGTCAATATTAATAGAATTGAACTGGTTTCATTTCTTTCTTTGATATGCCATTTCCTGTAAAGCTGTCAATGTTAGATATTAAAGTAGAATGTCAAGGAAGAGCAGAACGCTTGCGAAAATTTAGCATGCTTTTAATTAAAAAAATACTTAAATATGTTTAATACATGCAAACATTGACTGACATAGTAATACTTAAAAATACAACGACACATTTTTATAATAACTCTAGAGCCATTATGGAGGCCAAAGCCGTTTGTCGTAATGTAAATTAAATCCATTTAATAGGCAATCAGATTAAACCAAGGAAATGACAAAAATCTCACATTCGAACAAGTACGAAATTGACTTGAACGAAGGACAGATCTTGCATTCTGCCAAATCTCTAGTTGACAAGCGTGATTGAAAGTCTCAACCCTGGTTGCTCATCCATGGTCACTTTATACACACGTGCCCATTGTTCAATACGCCACTTGAGCACTGGTGATTATGGTGACTAAGTTGTGAGTGGAGAGTGAGGGGGGGGGTGCTCTTGAGTAAACACCATCATTAATCGTTAATTGACACCATTATGTCTGGATATAAGAGAGGTACGTTTGGGAGGTGAGTAAAATGCAATTCCCCAACTTTTTACGTTTTTTTCGGGTGTTCTCTGTTTTATTCATTTTGAATATTTATTAATGTCATTAAATAACAGTAGGAAAAAGTGCTGATATGGAAGGCATATATACAGAAATCTGATTAACTTTAAAATCACTAGAAGTTTCTAAATTGTAATGGTTTCCTCTCACCTAAGAAAAAAAGAGAAATAAATTGCATGCACCTTTTTCTTAAAATATGCGATACGATTGAATTAGGTACTTTCTGGTTTGTTGAAAGGCAAAGCTTTCGGTGGCGGTCACATGCTAATTAGAAGTCAGTTTACGCCGTTTTATGGCTATATTTCAGATTTTATGACACCGGTACTCTTGAGACCTTCTTCACTTACTTTCCAAACTTTTAAAAGTTTACAGTAGGAAGATAAATTTGATGAGCCAGTATCTCAATAATGTGGATGTACTTTGGATGTACTTGCACCTGGAATCACCTTGGATTAAACGATGTTGAGCTTTGCACAAAGTAACCTACTTTTTGAAGACTTATTGTCAATCGCGAATAGCTAAATTCATCAAAATTCTAAGGCTCGATTTCAAGATTTTTAAAAATTGTTCTCAAAAAGGTGCCCACTCCATTTGAATACTCTTAATGTGGATGCATTTAACCTAAACCCTTTAATATCTTTGGCACTCATACGAGTTCCTTTGCACTTATATTGTAGGCAATGATTTATTGTCATTTGAAATATCACCTACTTTAATAGTTGATAATTTATCCATAGTGTGACGAAATTGAGCAGATTTTACATGAAGAACATTAAGAATTTAGAATATTAAGAACAACTGATAGAAACATTACTGTGTGTTAGTTTATTTCAGTTGTATGTGCATTGTTTGTGTTTGTTTTATTCTCATAGAATTTGCAGAGATCACGTAAATAAGGAAATTTAAAATAATGCTCAAATGACCTGCATGTTTGTTTGTTTTCCCGTCAATCTATTTCGTCACGTGGGCATCACCACGCCTACAGGAACCTATGAGAAGTCCGCCTGATTATACAATCATTTATTATGAGAAAATGAAAATAGGTAATTGGGAATTTTTATCACAACTAATTATCAGATGTTAGATCAAGTGATTTTTACAACGCTTCAGCCCTGTAACGTCCTTGGGACTGTACGGTCCTATTTCAAAATAAGGTCCATTGGTACTAGACTCTTAACAAAAGGCTCTATTGCCATTTAAAACACATTCAATACGTCTATAGCCCTCGCCTGATACCACCAAAACTCATCACGCCGGATTCAGTCTGCTGTGAGACATAAGTGAGTGTGGTTGGGTGAATTTTTCAAAAAAATTCGGGCCTTAAAGGGTTAATACGGTTTTACAGTGGAAGGACTGTTGAATGGAAATGCTCATGACAAGAAATTTTATTCCAAATAACTTCAGACTCCACGAATTAGCTTAACTTGCGTTTACGAAATGTAACAACCAAGTTGACCTATTGAGGTCGAAATGAAACAAATACTCTTATATTTCAATGGGTCGGTCGATTTCTGTAACCATTCCTTCCGAACATCAATTACTGCACTACAGGCAACTATTTTATATGTCTTGGAAAATGTCACTGAAAATAACTGAATATTGTAATAAAGTTACGCAGCACTTGTTGCCAATAGAAACCTTATGACCTTTTTCTGCAGACAATTAAATAATATTTTACTGTAATCGATTCTGATAATATTATGCTTACTATTTACTAATTAAGTATACATTTTTGTTTGATTATCTTTTAAATAGACCGCTTTTTAAATGACAGTTTTTTACAGCTATATCTATTAAAGTCAAATCCATCATTTTGGTGACTGGTAAATCATAGAAATACGGTTCAGTTGAGATTGGCGTTAGGATTCGGGGACACTTTCAGATGATTTTAATAAAAAGGAATTCAATTGTGATGTACGCCTAAATACCATGTATTTGGTCCCAGATCAGTCCAGCTAGAGAGGATTGAACGGAAATGCCTAAACGCCAAGGTAGCAAGATCGTGAGTCAATGAAGGAAGCTACAACTATTCTTTGTTTAACATCATTTATTTGATTTCAGTGGGATATTATTTTGTAACGGTCAAAATTGGCGATAAGGTTTTAAGTGGATGAGAACCTTCCTTTTCATATATATTGTACAAGGATTTGAGATGGCTTTGGAGTGTTATTGAATGCAATTCCCTATTATTCCTGAACATACCAAACATTTATTTGTATATTTATTGAACTGAGGTGCACATTACGAATAAAAATTAGGAGAATTTGAAGGCATCTATTTAGGCTATTAAAAATAAATTTTAGTGAAAAATATAGTATTTCTTTGGTCTTTAATTTTATAAATGAGGTTTAATGTATCGAAGAAAGCCCATTAAAAGAGGAGTAATGTTTTACAGGCCATTTTGCGCTTAAATTTAAGGCATTTATTTTATTCCTTCTCCGATGCCTTGAATTGAGTCTTTCAGAGCGGTTTTGTGGCATTTTCAGACAATAGGTCAAAAAATATGTTGCGTTTACAAATTAGTCAGAAAAATTTCATCAAAAATGGCAAAGACTTCACCTTAATGATTAATTTAATTTTCGTCTCAATGCTATAAAGCAAACGTCACCGGGTTGAAGAAATCCCTGCTTATAACATACAATTGGAGGAATGTTATGGTATGGTATGACAGGATAGAGGGAAGAAGTGATGATGATTATGTTAGTGGGAGGGCGGGGAAAAATCTGAAAAAAAGAGAACAAAAACCGAAAGTTTCAAGTTCTAGAGCGAGATTTGTAAAAGAAGCAGGCTGCAGCAATTAGAAGCATAGCCATGGTACCAAGGCTAAGTTTGCCCCACATGCTTCTTGTTGGTACTTCAGATGATTTCAGCTGAATTGCGACAAAATTGTTAAATCCTGAAAAGATTAATCAAAATAGTTATTTCAGTAATAGCTCCCACTTAATTAAATGATTTCCATTACTGGTCATGGGTACAAGGAAGCGTCAGAATGCCGGATTCAGCAGGTGCGATTGGATGTTTCGTTAACTAGATATGCACTGATGCTCGTAAAATGCTCAACCCATGGTTTTACAAAATGACAGTGACTTTAGTGTTAGATTTATTGCTACTATTTGTTATCATGACATTTGCATTGTTCCATATGGTGATATTACAACGCTTAACATTGGACATCCCATTTCTGGAAATAAGGTAAAACTTCGTCCAATCATTTTCGTTAACTAAATCCTCAAACCCATTTATTGTGACCTATTTGAATGCCGTCAAATAACTTGAGCTCGTTGAAGTAATACCAGGTATGTATTTAAAAACAATTTGAGTTGGCTCTGAAGTGTTATCTTAAAGTAAATCGATTCTTCGCCTTCATCACTAAGTTCGGTATGTGACAAAACCTTCGTAAAACTAAATATTCTATTTTACCTTGTTTTATAGCACCTCTTATTGAAATTCACTAATTAGCTTAAGCACGATTTTCGATTTCTACTTACTTTTACTCCTATTCTCTCTTACTGTGCAGCGAAATTCACAAAGCATAGGCGTTTTTCTTAGCCTCGTAACAATACTCCTTTAACGTTTCAGAGTGTTAAATATGGATTAATGTAATAAATGAAAGCGCCACAAGCAACTTTTGACTTGACCTACCATTAATTTCGTGAGGAAGCACGTTTGATAGGTGGCCAACAGAGTGATGAAGATCTTCTACGTCTAAATAAAAATTTGCTAAATTATTTACCAAAATCATAAAAAAAGACGTTTGTGTTAGAATTTACCATAACACAATATAAGCAACGCAATTACTTCAGGCCAAGAACAATGAGTGTTAAAATGAAATAAATACTCCTTTGAAAATGAGTATTCCTTTTGTAGCATAAACAGTATCAAGCGAGTGCGAAATTTAAGTGAAAAAAGCAATTAAATGTCATTATACTGTCATTAAAAAAGGCGTTAGCTAAACTCATATTTACCCTAAAATGGAATTTGAAAGACATGTCATACGTCAAGTTTGGAAAATATTCAGATTTTATAACAAGATGCTGTGTACCTTTATCACGAATTAATTCTTCTTTCGGAGAGTCTGTTTGATTTGGGGCAGAAGGTTCTAGAACAAATAAAGGTATTCAAACAGTAATAGAGTTTAATTATAAATATTAAGCAAAGTATAATTTTAAGAATTGTTTCTAACAATATTCAATATGTTTTCGTTGATAAATTGGAGATGACAGGCAAACACCCTCCTCTACCACGCATTGCACCGATTACATTTCACATTACCTTTGTTATTTTAAAATATGATTTTGAAAATAAAATGATTCTAAGTTGTATTTCTTTTGGAAAATGAGTGTCTTAATCAACCTCCGCCTTCGTTATCAAAAGAATTTTACACCATTTCTTAAAAAAAAATGAAGAGAATTATTTACACGTGTTTAGGAAAGTTTGGAGCTCGTAAACTGCTATCAACACGATACCTCGATCATTAGAGGAAACGACCTCATTAGCAATTAATACCGCTAAAGTTTAGACTGCCAGCATCAAGTAAAGCTTAGACTCGTTCAGTTCGGGTGTGCACTTGGTTTCTTTTGATCAGAAGAAGTCAAACTGAACTCTGATATGAGGGAATGGAAAAGAACTAAGTAATGCAAATTTTTGTTTTTGGGGGCAAATTTCACTTTATTTTTCGTCAGATAGTTTTTTTGGTTAGGCTTCAAAGCGAAAGCTCTCGCAGATGGTTGAATATCATATTCCTTTCGTAAAAGCTGAAGTGTCTAAATTATAAATCTGGTTTGAAGCAAAAAACCGTGATGATTGTGGTTATGAAGGTGCATTCAACAGCAAAATGGGTGATGAAATGGGTCTAAAAGAGAGAAATTTTGGGTTTAGAGGAAAGTTGTTTTTGCAACGGATGTAACCGAAACATAACAAGAAAGATGATCATTTTATTTGTCAATCGCCCTTTAGATATGGAGCTTTCATTTATGTTGGCAGTACCTAATGGCTTACGGCCAATTATTTCTTGTCCATTTCGATAACTACTTCACCTGGTTTATTTATATCTTCTACGTTTGTTCATTCAATTCATTCTGTATAACGATAAAGATTTAATTGGATAGAAATTTAGCAACGTTATGTTCATAGTGAAGGTGTATCGAAATGGTTACTTACCACTCCCTACAGGATTTTTTGAGGACGTCTGTTCTTCAGTGACTGTCGCTGAAATATAGAATAGATACATCATAAAAGACATTTGTTATTCATTTTCAGGAAAGCGTATCAAGTTTGTCTAATCAAAGTATTTGATAGCCAATAGTGTTTTGGCCAAAACTCTACCAAAAACCTCTCTTGAGATTGTTTGATATAGAGCCAGCACATTCGGTTTTGCAAGAATGTGTACCGTTTAAATTTAAAAGCTTGATTAAATAATTAGTTGTGGACTACGCTTCATGAGCCATTTATGATTGATTTGGCGATTGTCAGAACGAACCAGATTTTACCTCTATGCATGCTTGGTTCAGTCTATCAAATTTTTAATTACTACTCAAATGATGGCTCAACAATACTTTACTCCATTTCAATTGATTACCAACCTATCTTTACCGCTAGTTTCCTATAAATTACTCAATTTCTTTAAAAGCATGCAGCCTCTTTTTCTACAGGTACTACGCCATAGTCTTTGTCATGCTCAGCTCTAAAGTTCATTTTTTGGCACATATTGAACTGGTTCTCTACTCTTCAACTTCTTCCCACCAACCTCTACAGTTAATCTTCCCTTTTTCTGCAGTCCCTTTGAGCTGAAGTTTGAGCTCTTCTCATTCTACCTCTCTCCAATAAGCGGGATTGTAGTGCTGTTGCTGCAATTTCATCAACTTTTTCCTTACTTTTGGTATCTTAACATTTAAATAAAGAGCTGCATTCCGTCTAGGCAGCAAATTCTTCAAAAAATCATCATACCATGGTTTTCATTTTGATTAAAAATGAAAACATGGCTAACTATTTTACTTTAGATTCAATGTAGTCTCAACGACCTATCAGAAAACTATAGAAAAATTCAAATTATCTTAGCGTAAATAAAAAATTGATAATTAAAACGTCATTACACCAATTACACAGTAAATGGTACTGCTTCCTTGGGGCAGAATAAACAGAAATTGGTTCACGTTCTTGACACCAAGCCTGAGCAGGATAATAAGAAAAAATAAAAATCATCATTGTCAATAGCGTGACAATATGATGCTTATATTTGTATAAAAAGCCAATAGTTTAGTTAACTGTAGTGAGTTGTGCTCAGTGGAATGTACTATTGCTCATCCCATTTTCCACTTGGTAATAGGATTAGAAAGCTTGGAAAAATCGATAAGGATGTTAGAGTATTGAAATAGATCAGTCTGTCAAAAGCCTATGGATATAGTTAACGCAGTACTCAGCCCCCCCCCACCCCCCCAACCGAATTGTGACGATTGACCACTGGCAAGTCAAAAAGTGAACTGTTTTCATTTTTAAAATTTGTACAAACCGATGTTCCTGAATTCATAAGAGTAGGATTCCTGATGTCCGTATTACATGAGTTCCTTATTACTGACCACCTCGTCCGTTTCATGTTTTCGACTCGTTTGCTGCTCAATTTATTCAGATTCTGTTTCATTTTTAAATCTTAAAAACGCCTTTTTAAACCCACGAATTCCAAAATCGGCCTTCCACCAATTTTTCTTCGTTTAATTGCAATTTGGTGTGCATATTTTCGGAACAGAATAACAAAAACCGTCTACCAACTCCTGAACCGTTTATGTCATTATGTTAACGCGATGAATCATATGAAAAGCACCTCGATAAACTCATAGTTTAAATGAGTTTAAAAGGTACTTAATTTTGGATTAAAATATCGAAGTAAATACTGAAGAAAGACTTTAAAGGGCACTCATTCGATATGGCAGGATTGATCATCAATTTCCAGCCAAATTTCACGCCTTTTGCAAATTTAATAATATTTTCCATTTACCGAGATTTCTATCTAGTGTCAAGATCACATTGCCATACATTAATCGACGTGTCTATTAAACTTATAGGACCTCTCACTCATTCGCCGGACAAGGTACTTCCGTTTTAAACACAGTAATCACCATATTTACTCTCGCTTGTATTCTACACTATCTTTTGACAGTTCTCAACCTTGAGTCTTCGAATACCTAGAAGCTCTTTTAATACTCTACTCCAAACATTACGGTTTTCACCACACACCCAATCAGCAAACTCCTTTGGTCAGGTCCTACTACTAGCTTCACATTCTCAGCAGCCTCCCAAACTGGAATTTTCTATGCCACCTCGATCGTCTTCTACATTTGTAGCCCTCTTCCTAAACCCACTATTCATAAGCTAAAGCCATATTCTTACTTGTCTCTCCTTTTTCTTCCTATCGTTTCTAGCTGTTCATTTTGTGACCTTGGTATTTTTCCTGAAACTGATAAATGACAGCCTATACTTTTATATGTATTTTATTGAGTCCGCAACATGGTAAAACACTGTTTTGTTCAGAGCATTCGATAATAAGCTATAAGTTACCATTAAATAAATCAAATTATTGGATGTGAAATTTTTCTTTACTCTCATTGACTTAATACAATTCCCCAAATTGAAGTAGAAACAGCTATATATTAATTCGGTTAAAAAATTATTACAAAATTGATTCAAGGAATGTATTTGCCCCACATGGGTAACCAACAGAATTCAAATGGAGTTTTGCCCACTTCCATATGATCCGCCCTACTGGAAGATATATTTTCCCTATAATTAGAACATTCCGAAGAAAATTAATGACAAATATTTAGTTTTACGTTAGTAAATAGAAGCATTGGTATTAACCTGATTCCCTCTAAGTTTACAAATCCCATCATTAGACAATGAGATTTAATCAAGCCTACTCATTTAAGTTATTGTTACAAGAAGAATTTATTTACCTGTTTCCCAACTTTTCATGGTTTATTCCTCAATACTACCGATATTTATTGACAATCGAAAGGGTGATTGTGAATAACTTCAGCGATCATTAGTGAGTAATATGTTTAAACGTGTTTACAGCTATCATGCTGCAGAAGGAGTCTTTTGAAGTGATTAGACCAATAATGATTTATGAATCAAGTGCATAAATTGTGAAATTAAAATTTGTAAACAAAATCATGAAATAAGTATGCAATCATTCAATATTACAGAATGGAATATTTCCTCCTCACAATTCGTAAAATTGCGTGCCTTCCACACTGGGGTACAATTTCATTAAAAAATAATAGCCTTTTAGCATCTCCAAAAAGACAGATAAAAATCGATATTTCACACCAACTTGCACCTGACAAAAACGCTCATTCAACAACTAATCAGATCCCGGAACCGCCATTAGTTGAATTTGGATGAATCATTTTAGATGGTAATATTTGTATCTTTTCCTACTAACTGGGCATTATGGTCCTGAAACCGAGAGCTCCAATCATAGAAGATCAAGTTTGGTACTTGTTGGATAAAATAGTATATTTTATTCAAAGATAAAGCACGAAATTGAGGTAAAAATTGGTCATATTTATTTACAACTCTGGATAATTATTAAATTATACTAAAATTAGGTACTTTTGTTGGAGGTAATGTGAAAAACTGGAAAGGTTAGATTAACTTGTGGGAACACAACTTTAGCATGACAAATGTAGAAGCCTCTCGACCAATCAATGACCAATGTCAATACGATCAATCAATGGTCAATTCCAGCACACGGTTACCCGATCAATCAATGATTCAAGTTATATGAGGTCATCATGCCATAAAGTGTATATAATGACTAAGTTCCAAGTCATACACATTACACAGCACGCTAGGACATATCACGCTTTTACGCTAGCACGCCAGTACGCCATTCTAAATAAACGTGTTCCACGGTATACGTCTGTTTCTTCTATTCTGGGAGACTTACCAACTAGGAAAATCTGCCATAGAGGTCTCTGAGAACAGTCAAGGCTTATTAAGGTAGTTAATCCGCTACAAACTACTTGTGTATTATTTAGCTCGGAATGTGTGATGATTTGTAAATCTTCTAAGGTTAGAACACCAATTTTGCACATGACCTTTTGCATTATACTCCGCATTAAAAGCCAAGGCCTAAATTTATGTAAACAAAATAAGATTCTTGGCATTTTGACATCACCTTTTATGGACGATTTTACCACATCGCTTTGTCAAATTAAAAATTTCGCATTAGGTTACGACTTGCTATATAGTTAACAATAAGACAGGTTACTGAATAAAAATCGATGGTCGAGCTAAATTTTGTAGCAGAAACGGAATTCACCCATTTTCAAGTAGTATTCTTGACCTTAAGTTAATATCGCCCAGTCACTGATAATGCTTCAACCTAGATAGACACATTTTAGAAGTTTTCAAAGTAATTTGTATTCTTATATATGGGCGATTAATCAAACTTAGAATCAAGCAATAAATAGAATTAAATGGCAAAGTGTATTCTGGATATAAAGACATTTATAATTATCCTGCAAAATGTCAAATCAGACGACTTCATCACAATCAAATGTAACTTAAATTGCAATAAAGTATACTTAATATAATTGAATTAAGATCTTACGTATATGTTGACTTAATTTGCGTTAACAGCTGCAATTTATTTAAGAAATGCGCATTCGATTCACTCGTTGTTACATGGTTTAGATGAAACGTTGGCATATTGGATTAATTGAAATTAATTGAGGCTGGCATCTGAGAGTTTCAGCCAAACATATGGCAATGTTTCATATTAACTTGACATCAATGCAAAAACCTTAAATAAGAAAGATGAGCATTATGAATTTTTCCCTTTTATATATTTATGATTAAAAATTTTACTTAAATGTAATCCTCAGAATGTTACCTCAACTATTGAGTTATCACGGTTTGCATTTTATATAAAATCATTTTTAAATCTAAGCGAGCCTTAGAATGTTAGATATCTGATCGTATTTGATTAAATCAAAGAAGGATCAATGCCATAAGAGAATTCATGAAGGCGTAAATGGATTAGAGTCTTAAATAGTTAGCTAAAAATGATTGTGATTTTTTGGTATTTCGGTGTTACAAATAAGTTTAGAATGTAAATTAAGTGTTTGTGAGTAATCAAAGAAGTTGATCGGTGAAATTTGCGTTTAATAATTAGAATGTAGTAAACGGTAGTTAATACATTCGCTACTTAACGGGAAGTTGACTTCAAAAAGGAGAAACAAAAAAAACCACATTCCAAAAACAACAATTCTTTCTCAAGCCCTTCTCAGATCTTTCACAGTGCAGTGAGAAATAAGTATTCACCTGCCGGAAATTCAAATTTTTATCCTATTTAACTAACGAGTTGGCATGAAACCTACCCACGTGTGCGGCACAAATGAAATGCTAACTGCTCCAAAAAAGAGGAAGCAATGCGAGGTTTGTTTCTGAAACATCAATTCTTCGCCCAAGATAGGTGAAATGCTTTCCGTCGAAAGCAGTGGTCCTATGCATTTTCTGAGTTCAACAAGTATTCAAGTGCAGTATTTAAGGCATTGAAGTCGTTTATTACTTATACTATTTCCCACTTCGTAAATTGAAAACCCTGGAGGTGTCACCTTCTTTAAATGGCATATCATTTTCCGATTTTGTTAATAATTCAAAAGTATGAATTATTAGAGGAATGTATGAAATTATTAAATAAAATAATCTTACTGAATGCTGCTTTTAAAGGTTGACTGGAAGTTGGATCACTTCCTCTATTTTACATTTAATTCCCTCTTTTATTGCATTATTGACTAAACCGAGATCACAAAATCAAAGCTAGAAATAGTGGCAATTTTCAAACAAGAATAGACATGATATTTTACAGTCAAAAGGTAAATTGAAGTTAAAACAGCAGAAGCTAAGTGAACTGTAGCGAGCAAATTTGCATTTTAGTGAAACAGCGAAGAACGTATTTATTTCCCAAAGTTTGATTGGACCCAGAGTGCTAGAAACGTTTAAACAATTTATATAAATCAATGTTAGCCATTTTTAGGACTTGGCTACAAAGATCGAGCCCTGGCTAATCTCTTTAAATAATATTCTACTTTGCCAAATAGTCTTTGCATCTTATTTGCCACATGAAACGACAGTTTTTGGAGAAATTTTAAATCTCAAAAGAATGACGTTGTCAGTCTTTTTAGCTTAGACGAGTTACAATTAAAGTTGACATCTCGCATTACCGTTCTTGTCAACTTACGATGAATGAATTCTGCTATTACCTTCCATTGGTTAACTTCCTTTTCCCAGTGATTTGGAGAAGTTGGAAAAATCACAGGTGGATGATGAAATATTTTGGGATCAAATTTCTTTCCATTTTTCCCAATTTCGCCTAAACTCACGAGGAGCATCCGCTTTAACCACCAAGGTCGAAAGGTTAAGTGAACAAGCAGTCTAGGATATATAGCGTCAAGAAGGCAGATTTTCTGTCCAGGTATCACGATAATAGCACAATCAGCTACTTCCAAGGCTTGCAGAAAGTTCTCGAAGGTTTCATCCAAGTCAGCACCACCGGTGGATTTAGTAGCCACACTGAATAAATTCAGTTCACTTTGGGCTTTACCTGCTAACCATTCAGAGAAAGCATTCGAAATATCCGTAGGAGAATGAGGTTTTCGATTATCGATTATGAGAGCATGAGGAGTGAAAATGACAAGATGATTTGAGGAATTAATAACTGAAGGCATTGCGAGAGACAGGGTTTTAAATCTGGTACTACTCATGCAGGAAAGTTCGTTTTGTCCAATGGGAAAATAAGGTAAGTAAACCTTATTGCGTCTGTTTTTACCCACCTCTTATTAACTAGCTAATGGCAATGGTTGGACAGTGGGGGGATGAAGCCTCGCGATTGGTTTATGGACTTTCTACTGATAGGAGGGCAACTTCAAGGTCAAAAGAAAGTGGGATTGCAGGCAGACTTCTAAATATAGATAACAAATGTTGCATCTTACCTTATTTTTACTGTCACTTTGAATGCAAGTCATTAAATAGATTTTGATTGACGATCTTAACATTCATTTTGTGTTGTTTTTTATCGAACCTTACATTTACACAAAAATTAATTTTTTTGAACACATGGAATAACCTTGCTCATGAAGCAGAGCCCTCGGTCTCTCTTATCCCTACTATAAGGTATTAAGGATATTTTGGCATTTTGGAACTACATCAGGTCTGAAAATAGCGGTGGAGGCTAAATAAATTCAATTACGCACAAGTTCTATCAGAATTATTTGTTGAATAACATGTTGTTTTATGCCTCACTGCCAATATTAAAAATAAATTGCAAATTCTTTTCATAGGTTAAAGGTGAAGCAAAAAATTAGGAAATACGGTTTTGCTTGTGCATTTTAACTTAATTTAAAATGGCTTACTAAGCAATTAAGAGGTTTTCTGCCATGTGATGTAATTGCAGGTACTCATTTTACACATTCAAAAACGATATCTAAAGTGTACACTATTCGAATTGATAGGGACCGATTTATTCAAAATTTTGAGACTATGAAAGACAGATAGTGTTTGAGGTCGTTCTAGTATACTCCTCAACATCACTAGTTGAGGGACGAATGTTCATATACTTTGTCGATTTTCAGGCCCAACTTGAGACCTTGCGGACAGTCAATTATCATTACCCCCTTAGGCAGATTAAGAAGAAAGATTATAAACCTGACTCCATAGGGAAGTATTGGAGTTGGTAGAATAAGCAGGCAGCGAAATACTGGAACTAGCAGAAAGTATTTAAGAGTAAGTCAACTCGAAGGTACACCAAGATATATTTTGCAACCAATCACAAAAAACTTCAGACATGTAGGTAAAAAATAGAACCAGACATTCACGTGCACTCAATGGCTTTGCCACTAACCTCTAACCTCTCCCCTCTCTTTACAATTATGCTTCACAAGATTAGAACACATTTTTTTCAGTAGCAGATCAGTATTCTCTACTATATTCTAACGAACTTTTAAGGTAGACATTAATGTGTTGCTTGAATCGATTTATTTAATCCGAGTAACAAGAAAGAAGATCTGCTCAACACTATGGACTTGATATTGGAGCTATTCCATAATATCTCCATAATCTAACGTACTCATTTTTTTTTAAATTATTCCACTGACAACTTTAAGTTTATGAAGAGCTTATTTTAACCCTTATCTCATAAGTATTCGCATCACTTGTAAGATAATATTATATTTGAGGAAACCAGATTGGTGATTGAATTATATCCGGTAGACAAACTCCTTCAAATTCTACCCTTTAAATATTTTCCAATTCTCACTGTACTGAGAGTATAGAGTGAAAGAAGTTGAGGCAGTTTATTGGTAAGAAGTCACAGAATTTAAATGGCCTGTCGATACAGATTTGTGTAAAGAAGAATTATATGGGGTTAGGTGAGCTAACTCAGGTTTTGTCTTTTCTCACAAACAGGTTCTAAAAGACTAATTGAAATGAACAAGAATACTTAGGCAATGCAGAAATCTACACCAGGGAGTTCTGCCGCCAAAACATTATAAGCTGTCTACTATCGCAGTAGAAGAATTTTTTGTGCACCAAGAGTTCAAAGGTATCGGAAATTCATCTATTATCAATAGCATATTTTCGGTGAATTTTCACACCACTGAAATAATGCGTAAAACTACGCCATCATTAAAATACGTAGGAATTAAAAATTGCATTTTTTGGCAACAAAGCTATGCCATATTTGTATCAAAAAAAATCGCCAATAAAGGTAGTGCTGACGATGCAGTTCACTTAGATCTAACTTATCTATCATAGATAGACAGAAAAGCAACATGTCCAACACCTGTTTGTGAGGAGAGAAATAGTTTCGCAGGGTTAATGTAGAGAAGATCAACTATATTGACAGTTTTGTTCATTTGTCTTGTTGACATTAACTACTCTGATGTCAATACAAATACCGGATAAGTATGATAGGGCATAGAAACCATATTCAGGATTGTTTATTCCAGACAAAGTCGTGTTACTTTGGCGTTGTTGTGGATACACAAATGTGATGATGCCATATTTGAGACTGAAAAAGTAAACCTGAACTGACTTTACTTCATTTTGTTCCTCTGAATGAAAAACATCTTTTCCAAGCCAATCTTTATAATGTTAGTGCAGTTGAAAAATATTCTGGGGAACTAGCTTCCCACCAACTCAGTAGTTTATTGCAATTAACCGGCGCAGTTTTCTTTCTAACGATGATCATCAGTCTAGGGCCGCCGACTTCGGCTATTATTATCGAAAATCTTGAAATAAGAGTGCGCCTTCAAATTCCAAAAAGGGCCAAAATTTCATCATCAGTATTACATTTGATTAATTATGCGACAGCATCCTATGAAATCATATTAACTACCTTGTTGTAATAGGCTGTGGGACTCGTCATCGCATGAGCGCACAGCGTGATTTGAAGGTGCGGCCGTTCAACTTCGCGTACCGTTTGAGTGCGAGGACACACAGCCAATGGCCAATCAAAAGCCTTCGCTTGTTTTACTTAATCCGCCATGTTGAGTGACTAAGTTTCCCTCCTTGTTAAACTCCACGCCATGCATGTCTAGAATAAACGCGTGCCCTGGATACGTCTGTTTCTTGTAAAGCTTTGCAGTTGCTTAGCTACTTCAGTGGAATGTACTAAAAAGGAGAAATTGCCACTGAGGTTTCTGAGTACAGTAAGGCTTAGTTAGGTAGCTAATCCGTTACAAGGCTTACAATTGTTTTCAGTACTAATAAAAATAAGACAATGGATGAAAAAATGTGCAACAAAGATCATAAAATTTCATTTAATATTGTTACTCAAAATCAACGAGAATAACCAAGTCATTTGATTGACCAATTGTTGAGTGGAGGAAGGATGTTCGCACTTGAGGGAACTGAGCAAATAGAACAAAATGCTAAACCTACAAAGCAACAAAATAATGGGATTGTTATCAAAGTTGAACTATGAATAAAAGGATTTCGAAATGTAATCCACTGATCAACTCTTGATCTGTGCAAATCATTAATCGTCAGACTTGTCAAAATTGAAAAAATCTACTGAGGAAAGAAAACTCCTGGAGATGCAAAGCATATTACTTGAACTCCAACCCCAAGGTGTAAAAAGTGTTTACGTATTCACGACGACAGTATTTTGAACCACATAATTTTGAAAATGAGTTAGGATTATTGCTTATTACCCTGAGACTATTCACTTATCATGGAAATTAACTCCCTCCCCCACACCCTCCTCCCCTTTTACATAAAGATGATCAACAAAAAACAGGTAAAATTTTGTAATTTTATCTCATAGGAAATAGGTTTTTGCACAGTATAGGTAATACGCATTATGGAGTGCACATCGGTACCATGGATGGACGAAGAAATCTCATCAGCACTCAAACAGTCTAGAAGGTGTGTCGCCATTGGAGCAAGTGCCCATCAGCGATCAATAGTCGCTGCACTGTTAGCATAATTTAGCTAATTTCGGGAACAATTTCATACTAGGAGCTACGTTCGAGAGGATTGTTGAGGTTTAGTCAAGACTGACTTGTGCAGCATCCGCTACGGCACAAATACACTTTAGTACCCCATATTTGAAGATTTTTTCAAACCCGTTTAATTAGTGGTCTTGCGATGTTTGATTCAAATATTTGAAAACGCAATTAAACAGAGTCGATCATTTAAAAGTTCAAAACCACAGCATTGTAAATCACAAACTTCGGTATGTTGGCGTTTGGAATATTTACTCATATATTTGTTCTATCAAATATTTTAAGTAAATTAAGCAATCTGCATCAAATAATTTGAGACCATAAAGCTCTTTATTTTTTACAACAGAACACAAAAATAAGATGAATAATAATGAACCAATTTGTTCGGTTTTGATTTTTGGGGTAAATAAAAGACTATCCTTGTCATTTTTCAGCTATGATTTTCAGCCATTCTTCAATTTTGCAACTTTTTACCAGACCCTTTCTACCCATAGACGCCAATGTCCATATGGGAGGAGGGGGGTGGGGGGTGGGGAGTGGGGGATGGGGAGGGGGGCGAGGTGCATTTGGTGAAAGTATGGAATAAAGCCAGGACCACAAAATAGACTTATATGAATTTCGAAATTTATCCATTTACACACATGCCTAATAGACATAGCTTTCGGCATCGTTTCCAACTATTTTAGAGTTAGAATTTCAGGATTTCCTGCCTAGATCCCTACTACCCGGGAAAAGTTGAGTCCCTGAAGTTTAATTTACATACATCTTGAATATTACCGAATCCAAGTAAGAGAGTGAAGTGTAATTAATTTAAAGTTGATGACCATCAATATCTTCCACCCTTACGACGCTGGAGAAATAAATTTTTATGGCGTCTGAGGAATAAAGGCACTGGTCGCAAGTTTTCATAAGTGAACTTTTGCTTTCAATTGCCTTTGCATTGCAACATATTTAATGGATCATCTCAATTTACTCTTCTCTTTTTGAAGTTCAATCCAATCAGCATGAGGCAATATAATCTTTTAGTATCAGTTGTAAGTTTGGGGAATTTCTATGTGGACTTCTTTCATTTGCTTTATTTCTATTATTATTGTCTACTTAGAATACCCCACCTCTCACGACTTCCAGTGAAGCAGACGCATTCACGAGATTATTTGCAACAACTTGAGTGAACTTTTATTCGACCCCAAATATTGTCTAGACAAGATAGAACAAAATACTCCCGACCTTCCTCTGTTTGTTTTAAAGAAAATCAAACACTATTGAGAAATTGTGAAATCTTCTTAATGGTCTTGTCCTTTTGCACTTCAATAAGGCGTTTTTTTGGTTTTTTATTTTATTTTATAAAATATGGTTGGTTCTTCTCAATATTTACCAATTTTGAAGTGCATTCTTAACATGTATTAGATTAATTTATGATAAGTAGAAAACATCTAACTTATCTGCCATTTTTTCCGACATTTGCAAGAATTATGTGATGTAATATTACGTCTCAACTTAATCAAAGTCACGCAGTAAGCATTGTTGAAAATTTGCCCGCTTAAGTACATTGCCGCCATTTCACGAGGAAAGGGGAAAATGCTTGTCAAACAAATTTTGGCTGACGTCCTTCTCAAGCTCTCCAAGTCGAACTCACATTCATGTTCCAGAGTGTTATATCTACTTATTTATTAATCAAAGATTGGTTCAAAATTCTGATTTTGGTAGTTCTCAATTTGGTGCTTACTTTCCCGAGCTTATCGAATGGCGAAGTGTCACTTGATATGTACTGCTATTTCCGTAAACTTTATTGAATAAAAGCAGCTGATCTAAGTTCCCTTAACTCTCCGTTCAATTTCTATTTAATATTATGATCATAATCAAATTCAAATTTGGGCCAACTTCAGCTTGCAGAATTCACTTATAAAAGTGCAGGGGCCAGAATTCTCAGATGTTTACTCGTAATTGGTTGAAACCGTGTTTATTTTCAGAGATGTCACCTTTTGCGTATTTGTACGCATTTGGTTCGTTCAGCGATTCACATCGAAAACCATTCGATCCAGCGGATTTATTCACTTACTTCCAGTTGTGGGCAAATGTCAGACCTACCATCTCACAACTCAGAAATGTCTGTGGAAGATGCTGAAAGCTTCTCTGGTTCATTCAAGTTAGAGTCTCCAACAGTTGATGCTGTATTGGAAGATGTTGTGAAACCGTTTGGTGTATGGCAGATAGTCATTCTAACGCTCTGCATTTTTACTGATATTCCAACAATAATTTTCCCAATTTATGGTGACTCAATGCCATCAAAATTTCACTGCCAAATGGAACCACATATTCAGGAGATGCTTCTACCGAATAAAACCGCATCGCCTCCTTCAAAAATTCATCAACCAAAAGGTCCACTGGAGCTTTCCGGAAACAGTTATCCGGTATCATTTGACAAGGTTGCTTCCGCTATTGGTCCATGGGGAAACCAAACTAAAAAACCTGGATGTCACCGATATAAGCGGAATTACTTAAACATTACAAGCTTAAATCAATTGTTCTTGAGTGTAAAACCAGGTCCTTTAGAAGCTTGTCCATGGGGATATGTCTACGAGGCGGATGAATATCAGTATCCTTCTGGAATTGCTATTGAATGGGACTTGGTATGCGACAGAGAGTGGCTTGTTTCACTGAGTACTTCCATGTATATGTTTGGAATGATGCCAGGACTGTGGATTGGGGGTATGGCTGCTGATGCTATCGGTAGAAGACCAACAGCAAACCTCTTCTGGGGTTTTCAAATGGTTATTGGTGTCGCCTGCTCATTCGCCCCCGATATCATAACCTTCGTGGTTTTCAGATTTCTCCTTGGATTTGCCACAGTTGCCAGGGCTAACGCTCTACTCATTCTTCCTGTGGAACTTACTACCGCAAAATATCGCTTTATTATTTCCTCCAGTATGTGTATTGTTCAAGGATTGCTAATTCGAGGTCTAGCTACTCTTGCTGCATATTATATACCTTATTGGCGATGGTTACATTTAGCTATTGTAGCACCGCTTGCTCTTGGTGTTCTACAGTTCTGGATAATACCTGAGTCTCCTCGATGGCTACTTTCAAAGAAACGAGATGTAGAAGCGGCTGATGTTCTTTATAGGGGATATCTTATTAATTTAAGGGGTTGGCGTTTCTGGAGGAACAACGAATCGGCTAAGCTAAATCTAGGCGATTTTATCAACTACTTCTCTTCTACATTTGAAAAGAAAACTGAGGAAGAAACTCGAATGCATTGTTGTCGATCTTTCTGTGATCAGTTAAAACAACCATATCAGACTAAATATCTATTGAAGGTTAGTGTTATAGCAACTTTCCTATTCACTGCTCAAGCTGCTTGTCTTATTGGAGTAATGCTCTATGGTCGAATTGTGAAAGGTTATGTCTATATCGTTGCTTTGATTAACAATCTCACTGGAATTCCAGGAACTATTCTCTCCGCGATTTTGTATGCTAAGATTCGACGCAGAAGGATGCCACTTCTGATTACTTCGATCCTAGCAACTCTGAGTTTGATTTTCGGAGGTGCTTATGCAGCTTTAGCAAGTTCAGGAAATGATATAATACTAACCATCAGTTCTAACATTGCGCTTATACTTTGCACAGCCATCAGTAATATGATACTTACATATATTCCCGAGCTATATCCTTCCTGCATTCGGTCCCAAGGATTGGGAAATGCTGCCGGAATAGGAAGAATTGGTGCAACGATTGGGACTTTCGTGAACGGTCTAGATAAGAAAGTTGGTCATGGAATACCAATGCTTGTATACGCTGGGTTTCTGCTTGCTTCTTGTTTCGCTCTAGTATTCCTCCCAGACACAACGGGGGAAAATTTGCAAGATGTGATAGAAGGAAAGAATGAGACCAATCCAGAATCTGAAGAGGTTCTAAAATTGTAACTTATTCATTCCAAATATAAGAGATTTTTATTAATTTTGGTGAATTTATAATCCTCATACTTGGTGTGATAGGAGTTGGTAATTGTAAAATTTAACTTTATTGAAATGTAACTAAAAGACCACCAAAAATGTATTTTGAGATGACACTTTTGATTTTGATCCGACTTGGAAAGATACATTCCCCTTTGGTTAATAATTCACTACATTTTGCCTCAATTTGTACACTCTAATTACGTATTCAGATTCGTTTATCAATTACCACTCGAATAAATAAGCCTTTGGGTTTTCACCAGTGAACGCTTCCTGCCATCCTTTTATCGAACACTGAGCATTATATTACTCACTTCAAACCAAAAAACTTCACAGCAATTCTGCTTAAATGTAATTTGGCGAGGTGGTTTATGCTTTATGTATGCCTCGTCTTTGCCTTGTCTCGAAGTTGTAATAATTGAAAGAATATTTGTTGCAAGTCAGATCAATAAGTCAAGATTCTTTTTTTAGGCAACAAGGTTTTAATGGATCACTATTTCAAATTAGAATTTCACTTTAGATAATTAAATTATATTAAGAAAATATAAAGTTTCAGTTTAGTTCTCGCCTCCATTTGCTTACAAGTACGTATATGAACTAGATTGGTTACATCTGCTTCATCGGAGGGATAAGTAAGCGTTAAAATAGAAGTAAAATTTAATCAATATTGACGGGAAGGTATAGTCGTTATTTAAACTGGGACTGATTAAAATATCCACAAAATGAGAGTTGCAATTTGAAATAAAGTGGATATCTCATTTTCAGCCTTGAAGGTACAATTAAAACCTAGAGTTACAATATTTTGTCCTATCGTCCTGCTCTTTAAGTGCGGTCTATACAAAACGCCTTGATGTAATTGATGCAGCCACCAAAGTGGCGCTGCAAATGGTGCATCAAAGTTTTTTTTACTAAAACTTAATTGATTTCTTTCTCAAAGTTCGGTTTCTTTTTCAAATGGGGAACAAATATACAATGTAAGTTTCAATGTGAATTTTAGGTTGAAAGAGTCTTTGATAAGGCACCTTACATCTACCATGATAAAGAACCTTAGAGGGAACAGTTAGCTACACTAATTTATGGATACAGCGAAAGTGCAGCTCTCAGATAAGATATTTGGTATGAAACTATGGGTTGAGTTTTGTTTTATGATAGGATAATGTTGGAGAATAAAAATGGAACATGTATTGGTCTTATTCAAAATCAATCTCCTTGTTAGAGAACCCCTGATTCAGCAGGCAGATAAATTCTACACGGATAATGGACAACTTAAAGATTGGATTAAATTTTTTACAAAATCGTTCTATACTAACTAAAATATCATCAATCTAACCCATTGACAAGGTTAAACTACGTGGAACGATGTGGCATGTAAGTTAGCTGCTGCAGTAATATCTGCGCATGGTTAGGTATTGCGCCATTAGACAAAACTTGTATCAATTTTAACTCCCCAAAGTCAATGACTGTATGACGTAATTCCGACTTGCAAACATGAGGTTATAGCGTGGTTCTATACCCGAAGGCGAATTGACCAACGGTGCTCATTAAGTCTAATTAGAAGCAGACCCGTGGAACTACCTTTATATTCAATAAGAGCGTCAGTCATATGATTAGTATAGAGAATTATTGTAGTCAAACTGTCAAGTTTATTTGGATTTTACATAAAATAAATTTAAAAATCAAAATGAATCGGTATCTGAGAGCCACCAAAATGTAAAACAGAATAGCATAGCTAATCTAAACTACTAGAAAGCCCTAACTGACATCTGCCTGATCTATATTATTGGACAAAGGACGAGAACAGAAACCGACCAGAGTCAAATGCCAGATCGGATTGATAGGTAAGTCAACATAATTTGTCTTAATATTTATGCAAGCCAATAACTTTGCAAGTTAATTGCCAAGACCCAATATTATCAGTTTCATTATCTATCTCCCAAATTCACCCTACTTCTCTTATCGCTCGGTTTTTGTCTTATTAACTGGTATAATGGTGGAAATAATTACAATAGTCTTTGGAAATACGGACTTTTTTACGAATTCTCAGGATTTCCATAAAGGTCGGAGACTTACCTAGGAAATGTCGATTATTTAAATTTAGTGACGTTTTATAAAGGACATGATTTAAGTGTTTTGCGGTTAATACAGATAGAGCATTTTTGTCTGAAGTGTCGAGTGCGTCTCAAATATTAAATCTTTGGGAAAATTTTCGCGTGAATATGTACAAATTGATTGCTAAAGTTGAAGGAGTTATTCTTGTTCATGATACGAGCATATTTTGCCAACAATACCTCTTATTCTCCGCCGTCTAATACATTTCTAAACCTGTATTGCAACCGCAGAAATCTAATTCTCTTCCCGTTGAAATTAATTTGCAGTAAAATACTGTAGACATGGATGTGGAGAACTTGGAGAATAGGCTATCTCCTTTCTAAATGAAAATAAACTGTACCGCACAAGAAGAGAGATAATGAGGTTAAATTTTGGCTGCCAGGAGTTGAGTAGGACCAGGAACGGAGAGTAAAAAAGGTTGCATTGACGAGCTTTGTGCTCTGTCAGAGAAAAAAATAGTGGAGATAATGCAATTCTTGGAAGAAATTTAATAATTCTCGTGATTTTTAAGAACAGGTTCCAGGCTCGCCAGCACTTAAGCGCATTCCGTTTCCGCACTCTATTGAGAGTTAAATCACGTTATGAATAGTTCATCTAATCAAATATAAAGAATAACCATGTGCCATCAGAATGCTTACGATTTTCGTAACTGAATAGGCTTAGACATGAGAAAGGATAGTGAGAAATTTAGTGAATAAAAGAATAAACTAATAGGGATAAAGAGCAGTTATATGCAGAACACAGAGTTATGTTTAAGAAACAATGCGAACGAAACGATTGGAATGTATTAACCAGGCACAAAGAAAATCTGTACACTACATTTAAATAAAATTCTCGTTTAACGTAGATTACAAACAAAAAAATCCCAAAGCTATAAACAGGATATTTACAATCTATAAAATTGGAGCGTGCTCTATGATTCATGGAGATGGGTTTGTTGAGTTAGTGTTACATTGTTAATGATACTATACAGAAGCTTGTGATTCAGTTGAGGAATTGGTTGGCAGCAAATACCTTTGTGGTAACTGATACAAAATTAGGAAAGATTTTGAGAAAATTACCAAGCAGTGCAGTTCTGTCGAAAAAAAACATTCTTTAAAAATGAATAAAAAGTGATGGTAACTAATTTACTTTACACTAAATCAATACCATCAAAAGGGATAAACGAGACTACTGAAGTTTAATAATTTTGATTACTTAATAAATCCATTGTAAATAAGAATAGGTAAACCACCAAATGAATTTGAACCGCTAAAAACAGTTGTAGTTGGGCCTAAAATACATAGCCATTAATAGGCTTCATTGTTTCCCAACCAATCATACTATTTTCAAAAATTTTGGTTACCTTTTCTGATCTTAACAACGAGATACCTGACTCGCAAATAACGAGAAAAAAGTGGTTATGGGTCTGGAGATAGTTCAACAATCATGAACATTTTCAACATTGTAGAAGTCAATAAAAAGTATTAAAATACGTAAAATCAGTCTTTAAATTTTGAAGATAACAATAATAACGTATTATATGTTAAAATATTTTGGAAATTTGAAGGTCATCATGTCATTAGCATATCGCCTTTTTTGTTCTTCGATACTCGCCATTTGATAAAATGTGCAAGTGCAAATAATTGTAGTTTGAATACCAAGGGTTGCCTTTCAAAATAATAACACGACGATATATAGTATTGGTGTAAAGACAATGCACTGGGTAAGAATTCCTCTGGTAAAGAATATACTAAAATACATCCCAAATGCGAAATTAGCAAAAAGCAACATCTAAGTGCAAAAGGATATTAACTTAATTTCTGACGGTTAGAAGAACAATTTTATGATTAGATGGGAGTCAATTAATATAAAAAGATAGATAGATGCATAAGTTTGAGATTTTTATTAAAACATTAATTCTGTCAATTATATAAAATTAGCGCGAAGTCATATTATCCTATTCTTAACTATGTAGTTGTACCAAAACCCACAAGTTACAATTTCGCAAATAACTAAAATGAAATCGTAATTTTTGCACCTATTTCCATAAAATTATTCAACGCGTATTGAAAACAAATTTTAACAAACAAATTTTTAACCTTAAAATTCATTTGAATAGTATAATCAGTAAAATCTACAAATGATTTATTTAAACCGTTAATCACTGACCGATAAGCTATATGGACGAAAGACTCGAAAAAAGCTAAAGATTTGAGCGATACTGTACATATATATTAGCATTGCATTCTTAATGCCCATAATGGAATTGATAAAAGATATTCTATTTGTTTTACAAAGCCATTTACAGAAGAAATATTTTTACGTTAATGGAATATTGGCAATGAGTAAAAAAAGGGCTTGTCATTACAATAAAAAACAGTTTATCAGATTTAAATTAAAATATCTGAATTTCAAAAGCAATATGAATAAGAATTTTATTGCTTTTATGTTATTGCTCTGTTTCCTTTGAGATATATTAGGGTCCATTGAAGCATCACTTTGATTTGTCCAATAACACGCTGATACGATTGGCTCAATTTTCATTGTGCATGGTAATTTCAGCCCTTTTCAATTTCCTTGAAGATGGAGACGATGATAATGAATCAACCCCTTGTTGTGGACCTTGTACGTTCATTTGTAACCATATTCTTTTTAAAATCTGTAAACACGCATTTATTATCTATTCTAACTTACTTATGTTGCTTATTCTTGTGTTTGCCAGTAACTTTATTGCTATAATTTCAATAGGAGAAATTAATAAATGTTTTCATTAACATTGTAAAGAAAGAAGTTGAATTTCTTAAATCTTAATTATTATTGATATGATTTATTGATACTTGCTGTAGTATTATCTGTTTTCGATTGCTCTACCACTTTTATTAAAATGATTTGTTTTCTTAGGGCACAGGTGTGCTAAAAGCTGGATTTGCTGCAGATCAGGTCCCTAAATATTACTTCCCGAACTTGTAAGAAAATATTCTCTTTTCTCTTTTTCTTATTTCTCATGCATCTACCGAGTTTACGCCCTTGTTTTTTAGTATTGGTCGACCCAAACATGTTCGAGCAATGGCCGGAGCGATTGAAGGGGACCATTTCATCGGTCCAAAAGCCCAAGAGCATCGCGGTCTTCTCAATATCCGTTATCCAATCGAACACGGAATCGTTCGTGACTGGAGCGATATGGAACATATCTGGAATTACATCTACAGTAAGGATCAACTCATGGTCAGTCCTGAGGAACATCCAGTCCTTTTTACAGAAGCTCCTCTTAATCCCAGGTGGAATCGAGAGAAAATGGCGGAGATGCTTTTTGAAACATTCAGTGTTCCTGCTCTCTATGTATCTATGCAGGCAGTTCTCAGTCTGTGAGTTTTACTTTGTTCATATTTTTTTGTATGATTTTGTGTCAGGACCAATTTTTGCTGAATTATCGCGACGGTCATGAAGTTTTGAATAGGATGTGTGCGCCCTGTCACTTTAGAATAAACAATTAACTGTTTTTCAAAGTAAAAATTTCGTGTAGATGTTACCTAATTATTGATTTCCAATTTGATCTTAAGTGTCTTTCTCATAGGTATCTCTCCAATGAATTAATGTAAATCATTTTGTCGTGGTTTGAGTACGGTCTAATGAATGAAAAATTCTTGCTTTTTCCTTCAAGTTAAGACTTAGGTCGTTATAGTAAAAGGTATGCTAACCTATTTCACATACCTTATTCATGTTCTGACTGGTTCTTCATTCTTCCCTTAAACATTTTCTTCAAACTAAACCTCGTCTTTTCCACTTGCGCTAATAACGACTTGCATTTAGCCGTCCTACTTGAGTCCTCTGTTAGTTAAATTCACTTGAAATCCCCGCTTTGTTGCATTTTAGGCAAATGCACTACTGTCTTTTAATACTTGTGCATTTTAATCTGCATTCGTTTCGATTACTTAAAATATGACTCACTTCTACTGGTAGAGTGCGTGTAAGCAGTCACTTGCTGCGCGTTGTGCATTTGGAATGGCAGAATTTATAATGAGAAATGTTATTTAAGGCACCCACTGCTGAAACTGATCAATGGTTTTCTTGTACTAAGTGTGTTTAACTGAGATGCAAACGTTTTAAATAGCATTTTTGTGGTCATGCTTGTGGAGTTGTCTCCATTTTACTACCATTATTCGGTGTTATTGTAAATAACACCGCGATATGCTCGTTGACTACAAATTTCTACTGCCTCCTCTCGTAAAAAATCGTTCAATGTATTAGCTTGATTTGTCCATGTCCTCACACAGGGCCTATTTTTTGGTTTACTTTAACCTATTACTTTTGTCGCACCCCGTAACATATTTTGTGTAAAACTATTTTGTCCTAATGTTTTCTTTTTTGACACTGTTCTAATCCACTCTTTGTTGCGGTTCTAGCTACGCCTCGGGTCGAACAACAGGAGTAGTCTTAGATGCCGGGGACGGCGTAACCCACGCCGCCCCAATTTACGAGGGCTACGCTCTTCCACATTCCATCGAGCGCACTGATCTCGCAGGTCGAGATGTAACACGCTACTTACGTCTCCTGCTACGCAAAGAAGGCACTGATCTCCATACAACTGCAGAATTTGAGATTGTTCGACAGATTAAGGAACGTTGTTGCTTTATTTCCCTCAATCCTGGCAAAGTGGAGGCTGTAGATGCTCAGGAATTGTATCGTCTGCCAGACGGTTCTGCTCTCCAGGTTGGATCGGCGAGATTCAAGGCACCAGAATTACTCTTCCGCCCAGATTTGATTGGAGAAGAGTATTTTGGTATCCATCAGGTTAGCTTTCGCTTTATTTATAATTTATTTTGATGGAAGGTATTTTTAACTATCTTCAAGATAACTGAAAAAATTGAAGGGTCGAATTATCTCATCTGTTGAGTGGTAACGAGATCGATTCCCATCACTTTATATCTAGCTGCATAACAAAAGTCTGTGGTGCAGTTATTCGATGCTTGCCTTTACGTTTTCGTATGAAGTATCCAGCCAACCCTATGGTTTATTTGTTGTTAAATAGGAGTGGCAAAATGGAAGTTCCTCGCAGTAATGCCTTCCATTAGCTCAAGTTAAGTGAGCTTGAAATGTGTTACAAGATACCATTTCCCTTTTGAAAGGTTCCTTTTATTCAACTATTTCCGTTATCGGTTATGACATCTCATTGCCTATTTCTTCAATCAAGTTCTTCTCGTTTCGCTTTCTGGCTGACGTTTTGTAAAGCGTAGCTAGTATCCCTTAGTTTCTTACACAGTGCAATTCTCTTGTGCACTCATTGCTCTCAGCAGTAGGCCCATTGATCCAGTTCTGCTTTTATTCTCTGCCAGCCTGTTACAGCCTGCTTAAGGCAATCTATGTGCTTATTAACCATAAAATACTGTTGCTTTCATTTTTGAGAGCTCAGCATTTGTATCCTATTGTTTATTGGATGGGGTTAATAGGTACCTTTGTTGGGAGCTGGAAATTAAACCAAGGCTACTTTAACATTATGTTTATCACAGTGTCCGCTTAAGCACAATGATTAGTGAACTTTCATACCTAAAAAACGGCGTTACATTAAATATGCGAAAGGAATGTGAAATTTGAAAGTTTCCAACCTGGAGGGCAAATGATTGTTAAGGTCTCTTCGCTTTGAGATACGTGGGTGAGTCAAAATGTTCTCATAAAAATGCCATAACTTTAGATAGAGCGAATATTCACAGGGTTTTAAAAGTCCAAGTATGTCTTTGGAGCTTCCTTAATAACATACAACTGTCCGATCATTCTATGCAAGGTCAGGATCAAGGCAGGTTACATCTCAAGATAGCTAGTGAATTTCAATCCTTCAAATGGCGCATTTTGAGATCAGGTCTAGCATAAAATTATTAGCTAAACTAAATTGGAAACCTGTTCAGATCATAGAAGCCTTACAACAGCTTTATGGGGACTCTGAGCCATGTAGAGCAGTCATTTGTGATTGGATGAAACGCTTTAAAGAAGAGAGCAGAATGCAACTTAATGACGACCCACGAGGAGGGAGACCCGCCACAGCAAGAAATCAAGAAAACCTTTCTCTTATGCAGAAAGAGTTACCATTGAGGAAATTGCCAATGACCAGCATTTCAAATTCTCACTGAAAATCTTGGCTTGAGCAAACTCTCGATAAGCACGATGGGTTCCAAAGGAGTTACAGGAACAACAACTGACCCAAAGAGCTTAACTTTCTTTAGCGACTTTGGCAAAGATGGGGGGAAATGAGGGTGATCTCTTAAGTGCTGTGTTACCTGAGTTGAAACTTGGATCTACCAATTCGGTCCAGAAAACAAAACTCAAACAAAACAAAAGAGTAGGATCCAAAGGGAACACCTGGGGGGCCTCTCTAGTTCATAGCTGAAAGGTGCGTTAAGAAGGTCATGGCCACTATTTTCGATATTCGAAAGGAGTGATATTGATAGACTTTCACGGAGGACAGAAATCGGTCGCCTCCAGTTATTATGAAGGCATTTGAAGAAGTTGAAGAGATTCCTGGCGCCAAAAATGGCGGGGAGAATCTGCACAGTTGAAGTTTGTTTTATCATGACAGTCTTTCTGCACATTCTTCAAAAGCTGCCAGGGTCCTGTTGCGCGAATTTTGATGAGAAGCACTTCCATATCCTCCTTGTAGTTCAGACCTAGCTCCCTCAGACTTTTTTGTTTCTAGAACTGCAAGAACATCTTAAAGGCACCCGATTTACGTCTTTAGATGAAGCCGAAGAATGTAATTTCATGGTCCCAGAGACAACTCCCAAAATTCTACCGTGATGAGATTTACCGGGTGGAAATATAAATAATAAAAGTGCATGGCCAACAATCGAGCCTATGTAGAAAAATGAATGTAATCAATTGTTAACTAAATAAATTAAGGACTGAGAACCTTTGGACTCACCCTCCTATTTGATTCTGAAGGAATCTTAATGGGGCCTGTAGTTGCTCTTGCAGCAAGTTTGTATTTTTAAGCCCATTTTGGAAAGTGGAAGGTATCTTAGAACTCTTCCTTCTATTAGCTTCCCGAGTCTGTTTGGGACTTGACTTGAATAAAGAGAGGGTGTCCATATGTTACACGTATTCTACCGTTTTCACCTTATCGGATTTATATCAGTGCAGTTAATAATTCACATTTTTAGTTTTGTGATTTCTGACCACTATAGCACTGGCTCAGGTATATTCTACAAGCTAATTCATAAGTTTGAACAATTGGCTGGTGTCAGCAGTCCCAATGCTAAGATCTTTCAGCACCATGGTATGACTGGTTTACATCAAAAGGTCGTATGAAAACCAATGGGTGGAAAGGTTTTCGAGCGGACGTGGATGAAGTTAGAGTACAAATGCCAGAGCATCTAAGGAACCCTGCCTTGCTCCTTTACTGAACTTGTTTTTTTATTATCTTTTGGGCTTTTTATCATGATTTTCTGTATCAAAGTCTTACTTCAGGATCTGACTCCTAGGTTCTTGCGTTGTTTTATACCTGAGTGTTCTGATCTGAACTACCTACTGGTAGATTAAATTGAGAGATAGACATACACACTTAGAAGCATGACCAATATCTTTTTATTGAACAGTTCTTCTAAGATGAATATGTGAGACTTCTTTTTCGAATTTCATTTATCAGATCAAAGTGGATTATGAAAACCACGCTTTCCAGCAGTATTGCCATCAATATTTAATTAAAACACCTCTTTGTAATAGTATTGTAATTTATATCATTGAATCTCTTAGACCTTCATATCTTCATGGATTTGAGGCTATTTACTAGGATAGTGATGAGCGCTGAGGGCCTTTCCGGGGAACGATTGCACCAAAAGTTTGTATACGCTTGGATTTTCATTTCATCGCATTTTGAATTACAAAACAGAACCATAAACGCAGAATCAGAATTTTTTAACGAATCGACAGAGATACCAATTCTACTTTTAGCGTTACAATGGCGTAATTTGAGATTTACGCCAAACATGAATTGACTCAGCTTAGTTTGGGTTAACTTACTCAATATTAAATGCTATTTGTTCTACTTTGGATCGTTTATTCT
This sequence comes from Hymenolepis microstoma, assembly GCA_000469805.3. Classification (NCBI taxonomy): domain Eukaryota; kingdom Metazoa; phylum Platyhelminthes; class Cestoda; order Cyclophyllidea; family Hymenolepididae; genus Hymenolepis; species Hymenolepis microstoma. The sequence continues at coordinate 18,225,274 of LR215995.1, read as the reverse complement.
CTTCTCTGTTATTTCAGATACTTGCCTCATCCAGTATACTACTTATTTTTTGGTAGGTTCTGGGCTACTCCATTCAGAAGTCAGACATGGACTTGCGTCGTATGTTATATGAAAACATTGTTCTCTCTGGTGGATCAACTCTATTCAAAGGTTTGTTTTTGTGCTTCTACTCAACACGATATAAGTAGCAAGAATTATCAAACTGATTTGTTCTCTTCTCAATAGGGTTTGGAGCTCGTATTTTATTAGAAATGAAGAGGCTTGCACCTAAAGACTCTAGACTTCGTATAGCGGCACCGCCTGAGCGTCTCTATTCAACCTGGACAGGTGGTTCTATTTTAGCTTCTCTAAATACGTTCAAGAACATGTGGATAACGAAACAGGAGTATGAGAATGAAGGCCCAGCAGTACTACATAGAAAATTTCTTTAATGACACCGCTTTGCCTGTCTGCCTGTAAGAGTTTTTTGGGTTTTAATCCGTGCACTCCGTGTCAAGCGCGTGCGCATATACTACTGATATCCTGTGAATTGCGTGTGTGTATTTTTTCTTTCCCATTTTTCCCCACTCCCAATCACTGCCACATTTCGTGACCTTTTCTCTTTCACGCTGAATCTATCGATCTATTGTTTTGGTTACTGGAATGAGCTATCATCAATAATAATCATTATCTTTTGATCCCTTGCTTTGTTGTTTATGGATTGGGGAACGGACCTGCGCATAAGTTGACCTAATCGCCATATTATTGGTACCCTAAGAGTGGGAATGAGTTGAGCTTAGTGCCTTCGAAACGTACGATCTTTATGGGAATCAGCATACCCTCCTTAGTTTTGAAGATCAAGAGTAGAGTTAAACCGATGGCATACTAGACAATTACTTGGAAGTGAGAACATAAAATAAAAAAAAATATCCCCAAATTAAGTGGTTATTGCTTTCACATTATCAAGCCTTTCTCGCAGTTCGATTTCGTATTTTTACTTGGACATTTACCAACCGGCAATTTCTTGATGCCATGTCTACTTCGGTAAGTAGAAAATATTCCGACAATGGTTTCGTTGTCCTTGTCAATTCCAGACCAATATGCAAATGCTCGTGCAATAGAGTTCCTTCGGCTGAGACCATGGTGGTTGTCATGGTACTGTTGTAATACAGCTCCTTTGAGTTCTGAAGAAATGACGGCACGAGTTGTAGAGGTCAAACATGCATTTACCGCAGACCTATTGTTATGCCTTCTCTAGAGTTGTGGAAGATCAACCATATGAATTGCTTTTCGCCGTCCATTGAGAACTTATTTCAGACTGCATTCTAGGTGTCACATTTTATGCATTATTTGCAGTTATTGGTATTTTGCTAGCAGCCTCAAGTATTAAGCGTCTGGCTTGCAATTTTCTTGTCAGAATATATCTAATTGTTGATGAGATCTGGAAGAAAACGCGTTTCGATATGCTTTATCAGCATAATAGTCAAGAAGGATGATTGATCACCGCTGAAGTCGACTTTCAGTAAAAACTTGGATGCCATCTTTATATCGGCAGATAGGTTTTGCTACCCGTTATAAGTGTGGAATGCGGTTTGCAGATGAATTTATGGAAACATTAAATTTTTATAAATGATGGCCAAAGATAAGTGTTCGGTCTGACTGGAACCGTCAAGGGAGGCATGAGAGATAACTCCATCACTGCCTTAGTTCGAGGCATTTACAGCATTCACAGCAAATTTTCATTGCAATGACAATACATCAATCACTTTGCTTTATGAAATTTTTCTTACATTTGAGTACCCAATTCCACTTGGTACTTTTCCCGGCAACTCTTTTGGAGGGCGCACATAGTATGCAGTGTTGACAGAAGTAATAATGAGGCAGCTTATTAGACAATAGCACAGAACATAATGTGATGTCTATAGATAAGAAAGTTTTCTTTAAATGCCCGATGCTTTTCTCAATCCCGGTGGAGAAAATTTTTGCCAAAAATAAATTCTATGAACTCAGTAGAGGCACATGCAATGTACATTTCTCAGCTCTCAGATGAAATTCATACTCCTGAATGCACTGAAGAGGTGAGATGAAACGTGACCGAAAACAATTATGTTGTATGAGAATGCAGCAGTACTAGAGAGGCCTGATATTGTGGTGTCTATTACTTGTTGAAGGTAGAGGGCGCTATCTTGACACCAAATGGAGGTTTGCTATATTTTAATACATAACGTGTCTCAGGCGCAAATTCGATTGGTAAGTAAGCCTTCAATAAATCAAAATTTACAAGGCATTTGAGATAATATCATTTCGAATTGTTAGTGGATAGAAATTGAGTTCCAATGTGGCATTTAGACTAGTAGAATAGTCAGCTCACAACCGGTTTGTCTCATCTACATACTGAATAACGATGATAGGGCATTTTGACCACGAAGCAGGCTTTAGAATGTCGCCTTGTTTCAGACGTCAACCATAGCCAAGTGCTTCATTATAAGCACATAGATATAACCAGAATTATCAGCAATTATCATTGTGAAATAAATCATGGGTGAACTTTAAATGACCTCTGAAGATAGGAGTTCTGCCATAAGCAAGACCTTTATCTGTTCACTGTGGTTTATACGAATTATTTGTACAATTAAATAAATCAGTGAAATCTTAAAAATGAAAATTACTGTCAATACATGATTTTTTTCAAGAAGCATACCAAAATCGCTGTCTAAGCAATAAATTGAATTTAAATAGATTACTAAGAGAATCCAGTAGAAATCAAATAGTGTACTGATTGCATTTCTTACATCAGATCAGTTAATGATTTTTTTATGAATGCCCTGAAATATATTAAATTTTTTAATTTTTACTATTTGAATTAGTGTCAATTTATTTAAAACCACCTTGGTAACCGCTTTTTTATTCCTTTGTGAAAATAAATGAATTAAAACGGTAGATCATCCACTGAGATTCAAGTACAGTCTTGCTCCCATTTGTACACTTTTGTGATTGGTTAGTGACAGGAAGCACACGAATTTAAATACTTACATCCCGATGCTGTCTGTTCGGAATCCTCAGACACAGTAAGTAATTATGAATGGGTTCAATGAATTTTACCTATATTGCTAAAATAAAAATAGGCCCAGTTTATAATAAATAGCATTGGAAAAAAGTAATCTTTTGTTATTTAACATGACTTCCCATTATCTTTAAAGTAACTTGCAAGACTTTAAAATTAGTGTGCTGTAGTGCGTACTTTCAATGCAAAGCAAAACTTACATTTTGTTAGAATCGCATTTTTTTCACTGAAATTTTTGATAAATATTAACTTGGCCTCCAACTATTTATAGTACGAATGGAAAACGATTTAGTAATATTAGTTTATTAATTGAATAGCTACCAATGAGTCAAGTGAATAAATAGAAATTTATTGCAATTACCTTTTGATTAAAATATTACTCTGAAAAATCAAACAAATAGTGAGTTATCTGTACTCTTAAAACACCACTCGTTAAAGACAATTTTAACAACGAACGACAACATTTAAGATTTATTTGTCACCTTATGAATAATCAAGAAATTTTGACAAAATGCTACATTTTCAACTCAATAACTTTACTTATAGTCGAAATAAACTAAACGCATCAATTTCAAGTGCTGTGCGTGGCCGTTTAATGAAATAGCCAGAATTCTATAATTTCATACAATATAATTTAAATATACTTATTATTCTCGACCATTTAAATACGCTCAAAAGACTTGAATGCTTTATGTTCCTTTAAGTTTAGAAAACGCTACCTTGAAATACCCATGTCGCCAAGATTCCGCCTTCAAATCCTAGTTCTCTCAATTTGTCTTCTGTTGGAGTTCTCGTTCCAAGGTTCAGCAAGTGAAATCCAACGTCTCGGTAAAGGGCATTCTTTATATCGCTATGACAATTGGAGTAAACGCAATGTTCCAGACTTCTCTTCCTGGAGGCAACTTGGAAGTATAGAACACTACGAAATTGTTGCAATTCCACGAATAGATGCTGAAGAAGTCGAGTCTGTTTCCAAGAGGGGGGCATATCTTGACCTCCCTTGGGGCTAACCTACACCACCTTCACATTTCCCTCATTAATACAAACTACTTCGTAAATAATTCAATGTTTTTTTTTCTATCGCAGTTTTGATGTAATAAATGCCGGCTTTTTTGAAAGTTGAAAATCAAATTCCTAAAATATAACAGGTTAATGAACAAAATCCAATGCTTCCAAAAATATTTTTGAGGCAATCTTTTGCTATACGATTTGGGCCCAACGAATCTGCAAGGGTAAAAAATTTCCACCCTCCCAGCCTACACCCCTTCCTGCCCCGAGTAGACGCTAATGATGGAGTGGAGGTCGACTTTTAAAGGAATGAAAAGGTGGAAGGTGAAGGGGCGGGAGGTTAGAGGACAGCATGGACTCTAGGTTAGAGAAAGGTGACGATAAACCTCCCATATATGCAGAATCAGCACTTAAAGTTAAGGTGCAGACATTGTTGGTATCTGAATGAGTCTAAACCTGACTGCCCTTAAGCAGTCACCATGCCTTCTATTTGCCTTCCTCGCGTTAACAACTCTGTTTTTGAAATGCTATGAGTTTCCATATTTTATCGCCCACCAATTCAAGTTTGCAGTTAATTTATTTTCTTTCGATATGGGCAGCAGCCAACAAATAGTACCATCTTACGGAAAAAAATTAATAAATGATGAATAACTTTGGCGGAATGATTTCGAAAGTTTAGTAAAACGTAAAGGCTGATTAACAGCATTAACGCAAAATTGTGGAAATATACCTTTGTAAAGCAAAAAGAAAGTTTATTTAAATTAGTTGCTATTCTTTTTGCTCGCGGTGCATTCTTCCAAAGTGAATCCGTGCTTTCTCAAAATATTCAATGATTCAAAAGAAGGTGAATATGAAAACTGGAATTTACAAAAAACTCTTTAAAATATAAGTGGGGAGTAAGTGAGCTTATCTGCACAATTCCTTTCACTATGCTAAAGTTTTTTGAAATTTGAGTAACTCTAGAGGTGCTATTGTTCAGGCACCTAAAGTACCATAAATGCCTATAGGGTTCTCTTTTAAGGTGAGGGGAATATTGCAAAAACTGCAAATCAAGCCAAAATATACCACATCTTTTCAACTTCTGGTATGCTCTCGCAATTGTTTGAATTGTAAAAGATATTTCGACTTTAAGTTAGCAAATAATCCAAAGTATTAAAGGTAAATGGGTATTCTACAAGTGTATGCTTCAAATTGTGAAAAAATCAGACTAAACTGCCACTACGAGTTAGTTAAAATATCAGAAATTGCTTTATTAAAACGGATTATTTATAGAATAACATCCATATAAGGTAATAACCTTGAATAAATCACATTTTACAATCAAACAAATTCCTTCGGCACACAAAAGTGTAGATAATTGACACAAGCATTGGCCATATACTCCCAAGAAGACATCTAAGTAAGTAAATCACTCAGCGCAACAAAATGGAGGGTGGAATGGAGCAGAATAATGTTCTTTGAGCAAAATAAGGGTGCATTACTCCCCATTAGAGTAATTGGAATCTCCATTTGATTAACAGATAAGGTCATAAAAATAATAACGCTGCAGCTGAATCCGCCTTTTAACTTGATTAGCACACAGGAATTATGCAGGTTAGGTAATTTTGTAGAACATTAGCCAATCTTTGTCATAAATAGGCATCCTTTTATTAATATCTTACTACTCAGATATACGTTGTGATTTCTAAAACAATGCCATTACTGGTGGAGTGTGCGCGGCTGCAATAACAGTGCTTTATTCTAGCAAAAAGTTTGGAAAGTCTGAATATTTTTATCCTCACTATAATTGCCCCTTTCTGTACAAAGAGCTGAATTAGTTTGAGTAAATTACTATTAGAATTTATCCAGTTAAATTTACGAATAAAAGAGAATCTGAGAAAATTCCTGTGGATTAGAGCCTTTTATAAAAATGCGTTGATGCTATTGATTCTTATGTGGTAAATGTTTACAATAACTCCAGTGGTGCCGAAAAATTCACTTTTATTTCTTAAGAAAGCATGCTTAAATTGGCCAAATTAAGCGCACCCAAGGCAGTTGTCCTCGTCAAGGGTAGTAAGTAATGATTCTTACCATTAACTATCTATCTTTGTGCTTTAATGTATTGCTTATTCTAAGTGTCATTTTATTAGTGTTCATGAATAGTAGCATGGCGTGAAAATATATTGTCTGCGACTTGGATAGGGGTTGCGCTTAACCCATCAGCCCTCCAAAACACCGCGATCAACTCCGCTCAGTTGAGTGAGTGAAATAAATGTAAAATAAATCGGTTATAATGGAAAAAACGATGGATGTGTAAGGAGGGTAGAATGTCAATAGGTAAATAGATAAGGCAAGCGGTGGTGATGCACTTTAAGTAGTCAGTCGGTATTTTTTCTTGATAAGTTGGCAAGGGGATTAGCAGCTTGTATGTACGAGAAGTAGGGAATTAATCTGAGTGAAAATAATTAGGCCCATAATATTTATTTTAAATATCGAAACAATGCTATTCAGAAAATATTTTCCGTAAATTCATTAATATGGTAAAACGGTGTGAGATTTCTCTGCTAGAGAACGTTCAAGGACTTCACAGTGAGCTTTTGTTCGAAACTCTAATTTATCGTAAGGGATTTTTAAACGAACAATTAATAATTGAAAATAAACTCTAGTGAAAATGGCAACAGCAATTTCCTTTCTGAGTACCATTTCAAATTGCCCCTTGATTCCAATATTGCACATTATTATATTATCGAATGAACCAAATGCTTAGTGTCAATATATTGTATTATTTCACAATAACTTTGCACCCGTTTACCCTTGGTGCAGATCTATTTTCTCCTTAAGGTTTTCAGATTCAGGAGTTTCTTCTGATATGAAAAGGTGAAAATGTGCTTTGAATTCAATTAAAGGGCATACATAATCATGGTAAGTATAGGATTTCAATCTTACATACAAATAATAAAATGTGTGAATATTATTATATTCTTTTGTAACTTGTTGGGATTGTTAAGCAACTTCATTTCGAATGATCTTCGGAATGTTAATGTTCGCTAAAATGCAATTAAATTGTTTGGTTATAAAATGACAAGACTGATCATTTAATTGTTTCAATTAATCAATAAATTCAAAGCATTAAGAATACAGGTTCACTATGAAAATCCTGAAGTATGAAATTTTTGAGCTGAGACCAAATCTAAATCAATTTATTGTACAAGTATTTCAGTTCCATTGTTTCATTCGTTAATTCATAATTTGAAGTCACTCTTTCCTTAACTATCATAATATTCTAAGTATTCCATGATTAAAAATGTGATATTTTAGATCGCGGTTGTGATTTGTTCTGCTTTTATCATTTTTTAAAAAGAGAATATTCAATTAAATCTAAAAAATGGCATGATAGACCTTCTGAGAACATTTTTTCGACAACACAACCTTGAATTTGACTATCATGTCTAAGTGACCAATTATTCTACAAATTACTTGGGAGTATAAGGGTAAATATAAGATTTCAGTCTCATTAAAGGCAAGAACTCAACCATGCTTTTATATTCGAATAGTGAGTATTTCATCAACTTTTGAGAACTGTTTAAATAATACAACTGCAATAAATCTAAATTTAAATGCTAACAGGCTTATTCACGCGTTTCGATAGAGTTTATGAACTTTAGTACCACTGAACAATGAACCACCTAAACGGTTCAGTTATGAATCCAGTTACTGGGTAACCCTAACTGAAAATGAAAGGCTTGGATAAAATTTTATACTCGTTTCAGCTTAACTATTACAGAAAATTACCTCGCTCTTACACTAGAGATGCACATCTTCCAAAGGAAAAGGGATGATCGGGCAACATTTTGGTTTCATTTCTTTTCGCAAATAGCCGCTTTACGGTTAATGAGAATGCAAAGAAATTGTAATTGAAGCCTTTGTGCAGATTTGGTTCAGATCTAATATTTTCACTGCTCTTAGAAACCAGAAGCCAATGCAAATTATCACTAAAACATCTTGAATTCTATAGGATCATAATGATAAAAGGATTTGGCATCATTAATTAAGTTATATTAAATAGGTTTTTTTAAAGTAAATGCCCCATGTCACTCTTCTTCAGCATCAACAAAATGCTACAGGGAGTCATATATCTCCCTATCTGAGTGATATTTTTGTTATAAGCTTTATTCAATCTTTCTGAACACATTTGCACAGAAATGCTCAAAGATATCTCAAAGAAGAACCAAGGAAATACTCAAAATATTACAAATCTTAATTGGGAGAACGCATTCTAATGAGATCAATGAGTCATTTTAGTGCGTTATAGCATTGGAAGGATTAAGGCAAGATCTTCAAGGGTCAAGATGAGTTAAAATCTGGAAGCATTTATTTGTTTATATTTGTATAAGTTATAAAGTTGGCTTTATAATGTTCCGAGGCTTGAGGTATATTTTTTTGCTGATTGGCTCCTCAGCTCGATTCTTTTTACGAATACACAGCATTATTAGAGAGTTCACTCAAAGATGAATTTGAATATTAGATGTACATTAATTTATACAAACGAAGTTATTAACATATTTAGGTCAATTTAATTAGCCCCTCATTCATTGAAATTTAAATTCAATTTAAATATTCTTATATGACTCCCATGACTGTATTTGTTTAAATAATTTGGATACTTATTATTTGCCTTATAAAGCTTTAAAAATTAGATTGAATTAGGTAAAAGATGCAAATGAAAATGCTTGAATTGTAGAACCTAGCCGCTTTTTTTATTTATATATAAAATTATTATAATTCTTAACTTCTATAAAATAATTCAGTAGATGCTTTGATTTAGTGGTAATAACTTATGAGAAATTGAATTAAATTAAATGACATCTCTGAACCATCAGTTAATGTAATAAGGCATTCCTGATTATAGTCCTGTCATTTGCTTTCCCATTTAAATATGACGTTTAATTGCTGTCACTTGTCCTGCTTAATATGACTAAATTGGGAAGGAAAATAAATGGCTCTCAAATAACGATTATTTAAAGTACATTTTCAACTGTCATGATCTATAAATCAATAGTCTAATCAAACGAAGAAGAACGCGAATTTTCGTTAGTAAGGAGAACATTTATTAATTTGACTCAAAAGGTAGCCGCTATGGCGTAACTCAAAGAAATTTGTGTAAACATGTAAGGATTAAATAATATTACGGTAATAACAAGAAATAAATATGGAATGTAATATTAATTTCAACAAGGATAAATATTTAGTATTTTTTAAAGGGCCACATTACCTCCTGAAAAATCGCCTTTTCATGCCGCGCCTTCCATTTAGAACTACTTCCTCGAAATCACTTGAAGTTCTTCCAGTGGCTCCATGTTTCATGTTGATAACATATTACCCAGAGCTGGTGAATGATGCAGCTCCGGTCTATTTCTCCTAACCCTTAGTATCCCTGTCTAAGATTTCTCATCAAGTCTTCGATGAACAGCTATCTTGAAGTTATGGAGGGAATTGCCATGACTCCCTCTCCTTAGCCTTTATCGGGGCATTCGTTGCTGATTGGCACATTGTGTTTTTCATTGGTTTCGGGAAGATTCTCATTCACTGTCTGTTGACAGCATTCACTTTTAGAACTAATTTTGATCCATTACATATCACAGGAACTAGTTCAGGATGATGTTTCATTTTTTCCTCATTCTTCACTAATGCATTAGTAGAGGTTCTTCTGCGAATTTCCATTTAGCTATAAATGTTTTCCCTCAAGCTGGCTAACGGCTCGGTCATTATACTGCCGATTGATTCAACGCTCTACTTTATGAATTCTAATTTCATTTGGCACATTATATCCTTATATCCTTGAGATTTATATAGAAAAAAACCGACAAAACGCAAATCATTACGACGACAGTAATTAGATAGATGTTCATGGAAACTAGCAATATTCTGGAAAAAAACACCATCAATACTTCTTTTGAAATAATTATCTTTGCCAGGCCCCTACTGATTCAAGTTACTGTCAGATTTAATATTCAAATTTGGGCATTTATTACCAAAATCCTCCACTGAAATTTCTTCCACTTTCTTCAATCACTCCGAGAATTTGACAATAGCTATCAGTTTGAAGATCACTTAATAATAGCAAGTTATTGAAAAATTGCAATAAGGCAGAAAAACAGTATTAAGATGTCAAGTATGGGCTATCCCGTCCTTCAGTGGTGGCAGGACATTTAAAGCACCTTCGAAACTCAGAAGACTTCTCATGAGACAAATCGAGGGATGAAGCAAAATTTTTGCATTAAATTTTAGGTCCGAAATTATTCTCGGATGTATGACAGATTTGAATTTTCACTTTCAATTAGTTATAATCTTAGTGACAATCTTTCATTTCAACTGGAATATCAGCGCAGTATTTGTTTTGGAAAAAAATCATCACACTTTTTAAGTCAGTTGTGAAAAAAAGTTTGTTCCACCTTTTTCACAATGAAATTTATTAACTTTCCGAATTAAAGAATCTGCCAACAGTTTTGTTAATGAAATATTCGACTTATAGGTTTCCATACAATTGGACATAGAAACCTCTATTGTGATGCCATGGTAATTTTCCTGATACGCCTTTAGCAATAGTTTGCAAAATTTCTGTTGCTTCAAAAGATAACGTTAATTCCTCTTCCATGTAGGTTTAATTTTAAAACATTACTCTTTGCAATTTTACTAAATATTCAATTTTGAGTTTTTCCATCTTCCTTCGCAAAGTAATGTGGTCTCAACCAAGGGATCGAAAATAACAAGTTCTTTATGTTGTGGGGAAATTCGATCATCTTTTAAATCTAACAATACTTAGTACAGCGTGATTCATTCTAATTCGCACAATGCGAAGTTGACGTTAACCTTTATTTCGCTAATGACGCGAAGAAAATGCGAGTGAATTATTAATTTTGTAAGAAGGGAGTAAAAATAATCAAGCATAATTATATATATTGCCTTGACACCCACTTATGGCGTCTGAGGGGTAATGCTCACGTCGATAATGGATGAATTTTGTCAACATTGTTTGAAAATTTCACACGTTTCGGAACTTCATACTTTGCCTTATCCATTCGTCTTTTCTTGAGATGACGCACAAAGTTAAAGAGCGGAATTGATATATTTGTCGTCTATTCACGGCCTTTTGGTCAAACTTCTAGTCTAGGCCCTGAGTATGCTCAAGTTGACTTATTTATCCGATTGGTAATGTGATTATCTCCAAGAGACTTTTAGCGGTTGACAGTTGAGGAAATTTACCATTAATTACTATGTCTCACTTTTATCTGCAGAAAATAATGCCGGCAAGTTTAAAAAAACTTTTAGTAGTAATACGCCCTCCTTCCATGCAATACTGTGCTCAAAATCAGTATAAGAATGAAGAAGGACTAGAGTGCATGTGAGTAACATTTGAACACGTAACATGTTCCCTAGACTGGCATTTAGCTAAAACAAGCCATTTGAATACTTTCTATAAACAGACCTCAGTCATTTAATTAACTTATTGTCGTTAAAAGTCATCCTGCAAGAACAAGTATCCATTAATATCCTAATATCAATATATTGAAAGGAATTCGTGATTAATAGCCTTGGGCCCATTCTTTCTGCTTAATTTATAAATTTTTCTAATGGGTTTAATTTACTACTTCGTTTTACTAAGTAACAGTTGTTAGCTCAACAAAGCTAATGATTTTGAGGTAAATAAGATAAGTTAGGAGATAATTTACACGTTTTGGTTATTAAGTAGCATCGGAGCACGGAAGAAGGCAAATTATCGTAGTGGGAAATAATGATATGAGAAAATTCTAGTGTCGAGAATTTTGCCTCCCGATCAGTGTTATAATTAACATTGTAGTAATCAAATCTAGATGAAACTTATTGGCTCTAATTGTATGCATTGTATTGTTTAATGACCTCATATCCATGATATGGCAAGTCAGAATTGACCCAACTGATTGACCACTTTGGTCATTCACATAGATTTGCTTGCACTCGCAAGCAAAATTGATGAATTTGACAATGCATTTAAAATGCCTCAGATCTTCCAAAACCTCCTTCAAATTCATATAATTACAAAAAACCTTTAATACACTGTAGTAATCAATTTTATGGGTACATTTACCTAAATCAAGTTATTGAAATATTAATTTTCAATGGATAGAAACGTATTAAAAGAAAGTTTCCATTGAATGGGGTGTAAATAATGCTTATTTACCTAGCGTCTGTCTAGAAGTGTGTGCTCAATATCTCAAAAATTTAACTAAAAGTGACATTTTTTCAAAATGACCTATTAAAATTCTTTTTAAAAAGGCAAGCTTTTCTTTAAAGTTCATGAATTATCAATCCCGCGCCTAAAGGATGCGAACAAACAAGAAACATGTTAATATTTTATTGAGAATCTCGAGTTCTGTCTTGTTTTTCTTAGTCTAATTGACTAAAGATCAATTTTAAGGGAAGCATTTAATATAAATATTAATTAATTAATTTATTTGTAACATTTTCACAAACACACTGTTTTTTATTAATCTAGTCATGTTCTTGCTTTAACAAATGATCACTTACTGTTTGCCTTAGAGCTGACTTGATATGAGCGTATTATTACCTGTCGGATATTTATTGAAGGCATGACAACGAAATTGTTGCGGTGAAGACCTGAGAAAGTCAATCTTTGTGTGCTTATACAACACTATTCCCGCCATCATTTGAAATATTCAAATGAATTATGTTGAGACTGAGAAAACGTCGAAAAATATGCATCGAGAAATACCTCAGAGTAATGACTTGAAGGCTATTCAATTTTGGAATTATGCATTTATCATTCGTTTTAAAGCTAAATGGGAATTTGTATCTTAAGCTATCAAGGAGTGTGGACTGGGTTTACTTAATGTAACCACCATCTTTCAAAGAAATAATTTTCTATCAACATAGTCTCCCTGAATTTAGTTTCATGTTAAAATGGCATAAATAATTATTTCGAAAAACAAGCATAAACAGAACAGATTGTCAAAAGGTTTAAGCTTTCTCTAAAACAAGATAATTTCATCTTGAAATGTAAATTAATAAGCGGAATTTAACTGGCACTGTGCTCTTGCTAACGTGTTTCCTACTTCTTTAATTGACTAGAGGGAAAGGAGTGAGAAAAGGAATTGATTGCTTTTTAAATATGTGCTCATGATTACATAGGCAAATAAACATTTCTTTTATGCTGAAACATCTCGTACCTCAAATGCAGTAAGTATCATGTCCAAAGCTTGTTAAAGTTAGAAATATTTTGATTCCTCAAGTTTTATCGATTACGGCTTGAGAAATTGCATTGAGGCCATTTGGCAAATGAGTTCTTACTCAGTGAGGTTCCAAAGTACCAACTCTCCACCTTCGTTATGCGATGTTAGCGCTTCCTCTTTTAAATAACCAGGAAATATTTTTATTTAAGAGGGAAAGGATTAGACGACTTTCAATCCAAAACCTGTCAGAACGGGGAAAAAAGATTCAAAATCATAAGTAAATTAATAACGTATTAAAGTTGTTTTAATGCGTAATCACACAGAGGTGATATTGCGAACAACGAGAGGTAGAGTATTTAAGCAGATAATTAATCATTAGATTGAAATTCCCCGAATCTGTAAAGTTTTTGGACTTCGAGGTAGGTAAAAATTTCTGAATGCTTCTGAATGTCTTTCCCATTCTGCTTATCCATGCTCTTGGAGCAAGCCCAAACTGAATTGGAGGCATCCTATTGAGCGTAGAATTTTGGGTTCCCGCGTAGACGATTTTAGGCCAGAAGACAATTTTTGGTAATATTAGTGACAAAAAGTGAGACTTACAAACAGAGATACTACATTTCTTTTTCTAACAGACGAGAGGAAGAGTGTAAATAAACCTTTTTTTATTTGAATGAAGACGGAGTTTTTCCTTCTGTCGATTAGATAAAAGCTGCAGTCGCGCCGTTCTTTTTAACACTGATTAAATTTTCTGTAGCAATTGAAGCAAAATACACCGAGGGCCCACTTTAGACTTATAATTGTTTTCATCCTAATCAAATCGTTTGAAATGCTTCCTATTACGACAAGTTTATTCTCATCAAAAGGAGGGTAAATCCTCATAAAGGCAAATGGTCATCCACTTAGGTTAAACATCCCTCTGTAGCAAATGCACAGTTGAAAAGTGCTATTTGACCGTAGGTTCGCTATTATTTGCAGGACAAAAAGGGTGATTTTTGATTGTCCATTGGTACTTCAGCACGGTAACCAGTGAAAGTATCGGTGAAAATTGGTGAATTAGAATGAAGTTAGTGCATCAAAAGAATCGTAAACTATGTTGCATTACTATGGTTACCTAATGGTCATATGTGACTGCTGTAAATTCAAACGTACTATATTTTAGACTTATGGAATAGCTTACCGGAGTCCAAGCAACCGTATACTCATGATGTAAAGAATCTGTTGACAACTTGATGGTTCAATTTACATTATCGACATATGATCCACGCATTTGTAATCATCATATTAGGCCTACAACTTTGCTTCCGTCGATTTTGTTTAATTTGAGGCTTTATTACAACAAAACGATTACATACATTAAGTTTCAAAGTATTGTCCATCGTTTGCTACCACTTTGGCCCATCTCTCAGGCAGCAGGCGAATCCCGCGGCAAAATTATTTCTCATCTTTCGATAAGATCCATGAGTCAATTCAATTTTTCACTTCTTCATAGAAGCTGAATTCAGCCAGGCCGTGTGTGGTGAAAATCAGCAGATGGATCAACATCTGGAGAGCACGGCAGGTGAGGTAAAATTTCCTTCTCAATATTTGGAGGTATTTTTTCACCACTTTGGCAACGTGAGGAGGTCTAGCATTATCACGCTGTAAAGTAACCTTATCGTGTCTCTCGTTGTGCTGTGGCCGTTTTTCTTTTTACTTGAGCACGGCTCAGGCCCATCAATCGCGTTCTATAACGCTCACCTGTGATGGTTTAGACGGTTTCAGAAGCTCATAATAAATTACTCCAAACTGGTCTCCAAACTAAACGCAAAACATGACTTTTGGGCCATGGATATTCGGCCGAGGTTTCGTCGTAGCAGCATGACCACTACGCTGTAATGTAATGTATGTAATGTACCCTCCAATTTTCGTCTCCAGTAACAATACAATGGAGAAATCCCTTTCGCGTTTGCCTTTCCAGCAGCTGTTCACAAGCAAACAAATTTTGCTCAACAGACATCTCATGGTTTCAACTCGCGGGATAGCCAATATCCTTTTTTCCCAATCATTCCAAACTATTTCTGGCGTTTTGAAATTGCTTCCTGACTGATACCCACCCAATGATTCTGATAATTCTTCTTGAGTTTGACACGAGTTCTCACTAAGGATGACTCGCCTCCAATTCTGCATCTTCAACGACTTTTTCCAGTCCACCACTATGCCGATCCTCGACAGCAAAATCACCACTCACCACTCGCCGACTCGTTCTGCCACTAATAGCCCTTTTACTACAAGCATCTGAGATAATCCGGTGAGCCTCAGTCAGTCCGCAGATTTTTTTTAAATAAAAAAGCAATAATTCCCTCAAAAGACGAGAAATCGGTTAAAATTCGGAATAGTTAAATAAAACTTGTATTATTATGCAAACTCAAATTAAGTTATATCAGGATAAGATTATATTTACAAATGTCAAAACAAAGTGTTCGGCATCTGTGATTAATATATTTCAACCACTACTGACTACTACCGTCATCTTTTGGAAGACGTCTGGAGCAAAGTTGTAGACCTAACAGATCTTTTGTTCATAGCGAAAAATCATTTGTTAGCGTATCACTGTATTAAGATACTCGAAATACCTAATCTCAAACTCAAATCAAGTGTCTTTGAGTTTTTTCACAATGGATCATGAAATCCGTCGAAACCACCATATCGAAAATATACTGGACTGGACATGGAAAATTGAGGCAATAATGTCTTGCATTAAATGGAATAATTTTGAGGGGGGAAGGTGAATGATTCGGACGAGGCTTGGAAGCTGCAACACTTGATGAAATAAAATTTGATCTCAGAAATCTGCCTTATTTGGTTGGTGGTTTTGATTCCAGCATACAGCATTCAAGTGTGAAGTTTAAACAAAACGTTTTTACTTGAGGTCTTCAATTTTTAAAGATCAAGATTGATGATTGTTAAAGGATGTCCATGAAACCGATTATAGGAAAATATATTCTTCTACGTGTCTAGTTGTTAAAAGTCCTCTAAGATTTTGACAACAGCAAACTTCTTTAGCTGATTTAACCAATAATCCACAATGCTAAGCTGCAAACCGTGAAGGTATTAATTTCCAGTGTCAGAGTCCGAACTTTGGGAAAGATGCTGTTGGGCATCTGTGCACAAAACATGTTGGTGGGAGAGAAGAAACATTTATCAATTTTATAGAAATACATATATCACCGTTGACAAAAGCGCACTGAAAAATATTTTTCGAAAATCTGAGTTACTTTGCGTTTCTTAACTCTACCACACAACTGCTAAACTCGAGTTCATAAGCCATATCCTTTCTGCTATTCTACACATCTCTATTTCTCTACTGCCTTTCACTAATGCAACATCTAAAATATTATCGTTTCTAAGCAGAAACAAATTCATTAAATTGGATTCTCGGGGTCCATAGAGGGAGAGAGAGAGCACAAACTAGAAACAAACTTACTTAAGAATTTCGAAAAAAACGAAATATACGGACGAACAATTGGTAATAAAAGAGATGTTTAAAAGAAACCAAGCAGGCATAAAACCAAACAAATTTGATTGCCACAGAAAGGAAAAAATATATATATATTTGATAGTAACATAATTTTTCCTTTGCAATTGGGCGTTTAATGAACATAGTGACTACATTCAACACAACGCAAAGCGAAACGCAGAATTCCTATCAAGATAACTAGCAAAACGATAAAGACATCATGAACATTAATAGCTCAAATGCTATGCAAAATAAAGCTCCCGGAACGATTTGCAGCTTCAAATTCAACTGATCTTTAAAACACGTCATTTACAAGTAAGCAAAACCAATTTAAATAAATAAATTTAAATAGTAAAAGGAAAGGCATCGAAAATATTCGTTAAAGTACCTTAAAAAGGAATGTTTAATGCAATTTTTTAATAGATTATATTATTCACTATGGAAAGAAGATTAGTGAAATTCGCTTTCCTCTTCAAGTTCTACGTAATTGTATAATTTCTGCTAAAGCAATGGGAATTTTTGTTTCTACTTTTAATTTTGGAACATTTTTTAAGTGAAAAGAGATTAATATATGTGCCACCGGCATAGAAAACTGTATCTGAAAGCAATGAAATCGTGTGCAATTGATTTTACGTCGAAAACATCTCAGCTTGGTTTTTAAGTTAAGGATCAGTTTTAATTGTCAAACATAATAATAATAATAGTAATAATAGCAATTTTAGTTAATTTGAACAAGGCTTTGGAGATTGTTACACTAATAATAATAAATGAATAATATTTATTTATTTCGCAAATATTTTTCACCTGACGACTTTTGAAAAGGTGGATTATGTTTTTTGTTCAATTTTGTACAAATGTAGCAAATATTTGTGCACGATTAACAGACGAATGGATTTGGAATGTATTTGCACCCGATAAATCTAACACTGAATTGGTTCCACATAGCACCCACATAACCTTATCGAAAAAATTTAATCTCATGTTTTTAAAGAGTTTAATAATGCTAATGTTCTTTAATCCACAATCAATCAATAAATTTCCTCACTACCACTTGGCACTCTTCAAATATGACAAAAGTTTAGATCCGTTCATGGCAACCACCAACACTCCTTGCTTTTAAGATAGAAAATTAACGAATGGGTTGTCTAAATCTGATGAATATGACTATTGTACTCAATTTTACTATATGCTAATCTAATATCCGCTAACTGGGCACATATGAGTAGAATACTAGGTGAATTAGTCAACAAAACAAATCAACGTACAACAATCCACACTCAACTTGGCTTCGGCATTTATATTAATTTATTATTGGCAGTAGTTCAAGCATAATTTGCATACAACTTACGCCAAGTACTTATGGCAGGGGTAAGTGATGTTGTTCTGAGACTTCGGTAGTATTTAACGCTTCCCAGCTATGTAATAAATCAATAAGCATGAATGTGGTAGCACCAAAGCAATGCTTAACTACTGACCTTAATAAACCTTAGTTTATTAAACTAAAATTGAATTATTTTTTTAGTCAAATTTCACCAAATATGCTTTTGATTTAAAAAGTTTGTGACTATTAAGAGATTACTATGAGTTCATTATGTCTAGACGTTCAAATGTTTGGGCACTTAATCTTCAGTGTTTTCGTTCCATTGCTTATTTGTTTTTCTCTTTGCGACATCGAGAAGGCGCTTCTGCTAGAAAGAGTACTTTTGTCACTTTTGATGTTTAAATAATTATTTTGCAGGGAGTGCCTTTTGAGGTGCATCCCAAAATTTTGCATATTCTATTACATTGATTGTATTTAAGAATGAAGTAATGGCTGTAGTCAGAATTTTGGTCGCCAATGCATCTCGGAATATTCAGATGATGTTGAGAGTATGACAGGATAGATGAAGCATAGTTGTGTACCTTGATTTTGAATCCGGTGGTACACTGCCTATTATTCACTAATGACCTGTGAACTTCGCACGAAATAGAGAAATTTAGAACGCCCACACATAAATAGATAATTTAGTGTTATCAAAAGTGATTTCTGGTAAAATGAAAATGCATAGACACGTGACTAGCCCTTGATAGACCTTTTAAAAACTCACGAAAGCGCAGATGAGTACAATTAGCCAATAATTGTAGTGGCGACTTCCCCACATGTGGTCTTACATATTCAGGTATTAGAGTGGGAATCCAGTTTACGTTAATTCAATGTATGACAGTTAAAGATTCCGAATTGGTCTCTTGATTTTAATTGGAAGATTCATATTTGATGATATTCTTGTTTCAGATAATCAACATGTTTAATGTTAACTTTAAAGTGCCTGAAGTACCGAGATTCATTCTGTAAATGCAGCCAAGATCCCTCAACGGAACACTCTGATGTATATGTGGTATTTAAGAAAAATCACTGTGAATATAATGCAAAAATGGAATACAGACAGACACTTTTTCACTGCCGCAGAGTTTATGACGAAAATATTTATTCATTTAAAACAAGTAAATTGTTATTGTGAATTGGCCGACCAAAAAGCGGTCATTTTTGCAGTCGGTTGCAAAGTTACTTGAGGGAGTAGCAAATGTTGGAGTGATTATGGCAGCTCCTATTGACACTGCTCCAATGGAATTTAGCCTCGTCTGACTTATAAAATCTTGTCCAAGTTCAAATTAAAGACTAATAATAATAATAATTTTTAAATATGTTAATGAAGTTAACGAAATATATTTAGCCTCACGAGACTAATTTATGGAAATGTGATGGTGTCATATGCACTTTTTTAACAGGCAGTTACAAATGACGGTAAATGACTGAATTCTTCCTAATAATATCATAGCAATACAACGCAAATTTAAATAGAAACCTTTTTTAGTGACCCAAGTTTTCACGAATATGGATCGTAGACATTAAAGTGGTATGTAGACATCTCAATGATGTAATGTTATGCCTATTAAATATTTGCCCGAACGGTACTATACCACAAATGAAGTTCTGTTTTCCGCCAATTATTCGAAAAATTGGTTTTCAAAGTTATCGTCTGAAATGATTTAATTAATATTTGTTCATTTTGAAGCAAGCGATGTAAATGTATTATTAGTTTGAGGAGAGAGTAGTGACAAAAGAGGCGGTTTACCAGGCTTTAAACATACTGGTGTGCTAGAATTCAAAGATGTGCTTAGAGGTCAGATATAAATATTAAATTTCTAAAATCCTTGGTTTGACTCCATGTTTGTTGACGGCTTCAACTGACTCTGCGCTCAAACTACATAATTCAATAATAAAATACTCACGATGAAATAGTTACTTAATGAACATAAGTAGAAATTAAAATGCCTTTTTCATTATTAACACAATCCCTACTACCGACTGAAAAGCATTCAGCGTGATTAAAAGCGATAGATAATTAAGTTTTATTGGTGAGATCTGTGGTCATGTTAAAGGCATCATGCTATCCAATTTACAAGGATATATATTAGTAAGAGCTGTGTGCACTAATGAGTAGTTAGAAGTGGATCAAATTCTATGATCCACTAAGATCAAATTCTTGAGTGTACAAAAGAGGATCGTCGGGCGACTAACAGTCGAACAGATTGCCGTTTGACGAGGAAAAGAATAAATCATTTGTACAAAGTAGGCAGAACATTTGATCAGAAAAAAAGTGGTAAAGTAATGGCAAACGGGACTCTTGTGACAATGGGAATAGCGGAAAAATAGTCCTAATAACTTTCGTCGGTATTAGTGGTGAGTGGATGAGACGTGTGAGTAAACGTAGGAAAATAAATACTTTACAGAAAGTGTCAGTCAAGTTTCCTTATTTACGAAGTTGTCTATCCTTATGTCTTACGTGGCAGTGGTGGATGCGTATATCTAGTGCTTTGCAAACATAATCCGAGGTTCCATTACTTAAACACACATGCATTTAAAAGCCCTATCTACAATCCGATAGGCAATATCTGAATCATCAACATCCAGCCAATTCCTATCCTCAATGATCGACCCTGTTTTCATTGCCGATACAGTACCGCACTCGCTCATACATGATCGTATTTGCAGTTGTTTTCCAAACTTCTCTTAGCTATTTGTCCATCAATCACCCTTCTATTAAAACTGCCGTTGTGCTTCTTATCTGCATTGGCAATTCATTTGAATCACGTTAAATGTGGTTGCCTGTAGTATTTTCTTGGCCATTTCGGGCGCATTTGTGCACAAACAGAGCTAAACTCGCTTATAGATAAAAGTACTGCTTGCGCCAGATTTATACTCATATCTTACTACTTCCTGTTGCAAATGCAATCAGTATTCGCGGATTGTCAAGATAAGAAATAGCTTAAACAGACTAAAACAAACAGACTAAGAGAAAATTGAATGTGCCGCAATCAAATACTCATAATTTCTGATGCCAACATTCTTCTGGCAGCGCAAAACTTAGCTTATTTGAAGGTGGCTTTGAAGTTGCGTTCTTATCAAATTGGATGATTGGTGATGTAGAAGTTGAAAAAAGTAATATTTACACGGCAAATGTGTAACTACCGTTGACATTTTATATGATCGACTGGTGGAATAGCGCAACTATCGAGTTGTGGTAGAGATTCAATTCTGCTACACTTCTATACCACCTGCAATTGATTATTTGTAAAGATGCTGTTTGTAAAGAAGGGCCAAGTAGATCCTTAAAAGCAAATGTGGCTAGGTTGCTAATTGTATCGGGCACCAATGTTTGGATGACTAATCTCCAGTATTTTCTTTGCTTCTTTCCCTTTCTCTTTCAGAAATAGCGAAGTACGTTCTGCTAGAAATAGTACATTCAGTATCATATCCAATTTATAACCCTCCTAAAGCTAATTACACAGAGACGAAAAGCGCCCTCAATGGAGGCAGTAGTGGTGGTAATAGAAAACAGTTCAGGACATATCAAATCTGTCGTGATATGCATAATAGAAAAGGAACAATAATATATTTGTCACCTCAAATGCCCAAAACTAACCACATTATGATATTTGGTCTTGAAGCTTGAAAGAAATTTCGCTCCCAAATTTGGCAAATTGAAATTACCTCAAGGACTATTAAGCTACTAATATGGAATAATAAAATAGTGGAGAATTTGCATCAACTAAATTGAAAAATGACAAATCATCTTTTCTATGTAATTTGTCAACTACTTGTGAAAAGTTGGTAGAATTACCTTCTAACTACTCATTTATCGCGTTAAGACATCTAAAATTGATTACTTATAAAGCATTGTTTAAAAATTAGGGCCAGGTAGATGCTTTTGAGCAAATACGCTTAGGCCTAGAGAAAAATTTCGGATAAAAGAGACCTGTTACATACTGTGTGTGCATTAAATTCAGTATTTGTAAAAGTATGTGACTTCACTTGGCATTGATGTAACTGTGACCGTAATATCTCAAGCGAATCGGTAAGTTCAGACTAGCTGAGAGTGGGTGGAGTACTGTGATGAGTAGGCCATATTGCTACTGTATTGATTAATTCAACCGGTTACTGGTTTAGTTTCTTCCTAGCCTTAACGAAAGTGCATCGGATTTCAAAAGAAATGGTTGGAACTTTTGAATGATTAATTATGCAAAGATTGTGAGAAGATTTGTTGGATCAAAAGGACCAATGCATGAAGTGCCTTTATATACATTTTGAGTGACACTATGAAAGCGATATTAAAGGAAAGTCCAACTTGTAAAAATTTGTGCCGCGTACTTCCTGTAGTAGTTTCCTCAGATGGTGGAGTTATTGCGGAAAGTTTGATAGTCATCAAGACTGAGACCCGACTCTTCATCTTAAATCTTAGATCTTAAAACTGTGCGTGGTCGCATTGGTGTATCAGTGGGCACTGACTTGTTCAACTCAAAGCCAATGTTATTCCTAAGACAAATGTTTCTGATCATTGGCGCTCAACTAAGTTAAGGTGCACATAGTGTGGAAACGTGTTGACCAGAGTTGGGTAGGAGACTACTCGTGTGGCTCAGGAAGAAGGATATTGGAGTCAGAATAGAAATTCTGATAACTTCGCACTAAAACGTTAATTTAATTTATCGTATTAATTTGCCCATTTTGATCCTCCACTATGAGTGCAAAATAATTTTAACCGCCATGACAAGCATAGCACTTTTTAAATTTCGGATCGTAAGATATATACGGAAAGAACTTTAAGTCGGGCCTCTACTTCCAAATCCTCTAAGTAAACGATCCACGCACAGTTTTAAGATCTAACATTTAAGATGAAGAGTTGGGTCATGTTTTCGATTAAGTTTTTGAATAAATGTAAAAGACAAACTGTGAAAAGTCTACCCTGAATAACATTAAGAGTTAAATAGTATGACAGATTAAGGACAAATTGAAGAAACTCTGAAGATAAAGAAATGTGTGTATCTGTGTGTTGGTTCATAATGAGGCGCATCTGAATAGAGAAGTCTAGTGCCAGCGATTCGAAAGAATAAATACTTTTATTCACAGTCTGTAGAATATATCCTGTCGGACTCGATTGATGCTTTGTAGTGAATGGTACCAAATCTACAAACAACTTCGTGAATAGTAATCTGGTTTACCGTGTCTCAGTCATAAGCTTCATGTAGTAAAAGGAGGAAATTGGTCGATAGAGAGTCCTGCCGACCAGTGCGTATGAGTAACAGTAATGACAACGATAGTACAAAGGTATTGCTTTACTTTTTTCGAAAATCTGATGATAGTAGACGTCTTTGCACTTCACTATTTCCATGAAACTTGGAGAGAGAGCTTTCAGCTAGAGAATTTTGCATTTGTAATTGTTCCGGCAATGAGAAATCAGTCAAGCCATAAAGTATATTCGCGTCATGATCGATTGATCTCAACCAAGACTTGAAGTTTAAAATAGAATTCTACAAAGTGTTAGTGTGAATTTCATAAAAGGTAACTTAAAGACTTATAAAATAACGCAATGGTGAAGTCTTCTTCTTCGAAGTTCCGCTGTGTGTTTGAATTTGAACTTTCATGAACAGCATTTAACCAGAATTTCACTAATCCGTTTGATGTTACGATTTCTGAAATTCAGACAACGAACTAGAACAGTGTCATGGGGACCGTTCGTTTCTACCAGGTATATGAGGAACCAAGACTAGAATAACCCAACTAATTTTAGTTCAAAGCTTTGACAGATAAAGCACGTTTCGCATGCACAATTGAGACCTCCTCTTTAGACTCTATTTCGATTCTATTTTAATAGCATGGTGTAAAATTATCCAATCAGAAAATACTTTGTGACATTTTAGAGGTACTCTAACTTTGGAGGTTTGCTCATGTTGGGACTCTGGCGCACTTTATTCCTATTATAAATCAATATATACCTGTTCAATATACGAATACAATTGGCATTATTTTCTGGATTCAAGAAGTTGAATGAGAACACTACTTATTAGGAACTAAACGTTAAAATTTCCTCCAATTTCGCTAAGACATCGCGAGGTGGTATTTGCATACTCTAACTTGACACATTCTTTAATTGGCGTAAGTTGTGAGAATTGTCGTCAAAATTGGAGAACATGTTTGCTAATAAGTCATTTATTTATCTAATGGTAGTCAAGCAGGTGAAAACTTGAATGTGACTGTCGAATTGATAAGTACCTCCACTGTGATGAATATTTCCCTAATTACAAGCGTTTCAAACTGTAAATGTAGGCTGAAGGTTTTAAGGTTTGGTGGATGTGTCAACGTCATGTTGAAATGGCAGAGAAAGAGGAGGAGTTATAAACTGAACCATCAGCCGACTTGGATGTCATGCATCGTTAATTATTAGAAACATAATCCAATGACCCAAGTGAAGGCCAAGTACAAAAACTAGGATTTAGCTTCATAATACGAGAAAATGTTGCACTATAAAAGCAACAATGCAGAAGCGCTTCTTTCTACTAACTAAGGAAAAATGTGTATACGAAAGGCCCTAGCATCGACAAGTAGCATGGACAAAATCGCGTGCCTTTATAACATTCTCAGTGCATTGATTCTTGTAAGATTAACTCGTTATATAATAATTATTTAATATTTTAGATTATTGGCATTGTTGTTACACTGCTTGGTTTCATATTAATGGATAACGATAAAAGACACGACTCCACTGATGACTTCAGGGTATTCATGCACAACTTTATTGCTGTTGGATTCTTAACCATATTACAGCCTCTGGCTGGGTTTCTTGCTTCATTTCGTAATAGAATGAATGGTTTTGCTGCAGTAAGTTCTTTCCTACTCACCTTTTTATTGCACAAACATGGAAAGAGTTTTGTGACTCTGATAACTTTAATACCACTGAGGCGAAGATTTGCATAATCACTAGCATACTAATTACAACAGCTAACTCGAGTTCTGACATTATTTGAATGCTACATATCGATATATTTCAATGAAATTTCTTTACTGATTTTCACGTCGGTTTAAGTAAATGCTAGAAGAAATACTGAATAGGCTTTGGCAAAACAGCTTAAGCTCTGAAACTCACTTTTCATTTGCATTTTAATATGGATAAAAATCCATGTAGAATATACTTCGCATAAAGTTCTTTGAAGCCATTTAATTTGCCAATAAAAATGCACAGGTTATGATTTGTGCCTCATTGTTCTAACACCTTCAGGATACTTGTGAAGATCGTTTCTAATGGCAAGCAGTCTTCAAGACAATTAGGCAATGATGCACTGTTCTTCGTGGACACAGTTTCGAATTCTCTTACAAATTCATATTCACATGTTTCGACAAACACTTTTAAGCTTTCTGTTACTAGAAGAATGTGGACCCTAGGAATTGCGAGTATCTGAAGAATGATTTATTGTGACACATCATTCTTTCTTCTCAATTAATATTTAAGCTTTTACAACCTATCACTTACTCGTTTCTTTCCTTTTCAGAACTTAGCCGTGGGGTACATCTGCACTGTCTATGAATTGGTACTTACAACTATATACATTTGGAAATATTGGGATTACGGAGCAGCTTTGCTATCCTTGATGGCCATTAATGCTGTCGTTCTAAACTTCGGAGCAATGTTAATTATAGATTGGAACAACACATGGCGACATTACCCAGAACCTGAGTAGGCAAACAAATTTTTCTAAATCTACTTTTGAATCTCAAATAAATGATAGTCTGGAAAAATAAAGAATCATTTACGCATTATCCTTGTAAATATTACTTACGCACACTCCACATAAGCCATCTTTAAGTTGAGAAAAATCTCATGACAAATAAAAAGAAAACGGTCATAGAATTCGGACTTCTTTCAACTTAAAGTGCCTTTGAATGTAAGTATTGTTGTGGGTATTTTCGTCACACAAAAAGACGCCTGCTATTCAATTCTTAATACGTCTTTAGGAGCTGAGGATTGATGCTTGTCGGAACACAACCGACTTCGCTAGAAGTAGAACATAATGCCCATTTGCCAAACAAGTCTACTAACCACATTCACCCACATAGTGTCCATGCATTTGACTGTATCAAAATGCCTCTGTCATCTCGTGGCGACACATGAGTAACTATTCCGTAAAGGCATAAACATGCCATTGCATTTAATTATAATTCGCATGAACTTAACAAACCGAGACCCTCAATCAAAAATCTATCTATTCTAATACGATGTCTCATATAACGTAAATGGGACAGTATTAAAACTGTGTGATTTTAGTCGGTTTTTAATGTCCTGATGTCAAACTTAAAAACAACTAAAACCTATTCCCCTCTTTGAAAGACGAGGAATTGTCAAAAACAGCTACTAATATTGATTTTAAATTAGGTTTGCAATGTTGAAATGTTGAAAGTTATGATCAGGCCATATTGGCACAACAAAATGCTACTATAATGAATCTGCCAATACTGTACTGATTAATACAATTGAATTTTGTTTGAATCTGCCAAGCCTCAATGACAGTGCGCTGTTGACTTCATTGAAAAGGGCAAATAAAATTGTACAAAATATCTGAAATTGCGGTTACTTCCTTAAGCGGAACTGAGTGCTTCCAACTGTATTTGAAAACTAGCGCTTTCCGTAGATAACTGTCTGTGATCTTGAAAATATCAATATGAATACGGTCAAACTTGAAGCATTTCAAACTTTGCTAAATATATTGTTGAAGGTGTTGGGTACTGTGACGACTCAGAATAAGGGTGCTTATGTTTATCTGTGTGTTAAAATGAATTGACATTTTTTTCCGAATCTTTAAAAGTATGAATATGAAGAATTTAAAAACTTTCTAAAGATATTGCTGAAGATGTTGTATACTGCGGTGACGCAGAATAAAGCTGCTGATGTTTGTAACTATTATTTAAATCATTGCCTTAAAAATTAAGGGAGTTATTTACACGTGTGTACAGTCCATATTAGTCATAATTTAATTAATAAGAAAATGTTCATAAAGTTGGTACTTCTTCCAACTTAAATTGACTTTGAATGTAAGTGCTGTTGGAGATACTGCCGCAATTTTTTTCTCTATTATTATGTCACACAAAGAGGCATGTAGTCAGCATGTAGTCGGATTTCATTCTTAACACATCTCTCAGTGCTAAGTATTTAAGCTAGTCGAGAGAGAGCCGACTTCGCTAGAAATTGAAAACGACGGCTCTTTTCTAAACAAGGCTACTAAGCACATTCACACACATAGTGTTCATGCATTTGACTGCGTCAAAATGCCTCTATCAGCACTTGGCGACATATGAGTAACTATTCGTAAGGGCATAAGCATGCCATTGCATTTAATTTGACTGGGAATATGGAGAGCTGTTGTATAAATTGTTTGGAAATTAAAGTCTCGTTCGAAAAAAATTCAAAATCAAGTCAACAGACGGTGGTCAATTCATAATATGAGTTCCAATTTGACAAAATCCGTTAATTTGTAAAGTATCAGATGCTTTAAGGCGGGCCAATTTAACAGCAGGTTATGGGAGTTCTGTCAGTATCCTTGAACAAACAATGAATGGGTTAGTTATACCTTTCAATGTAGAGTTTTGACAAAGGAAGTTTAATCTCCTCCTAATAATATCACACAGATGGTTGGGAAGAATAAGTGCCCATTAACCTTAATATTTTAAATTATATTTGAATTTTATACTCTATCCACCTCAAAACCACGACTGTGCATGTGAAAATTAGTTTCGACACCAGGCGGTTTTTGTGCCATTCATTTTTCAAGATCCTGAACACCGCGATTTGCCCAACATCGTCCCTCCATTTCAGTTGTAAGAACTCACGATCTGAATCCGGTCTTGTTTACCACTGCTGCTCTATACACGCTATTTTACTCTACAAAATAGCCGATAATTCCATTTTAAAATGCAAAATCGATCTTAATTTTATTTGGCGAATTGTATTGCCTTTGGTAAACATGAGACCATTCGATTAATACTGCATCCAGCCTGCACTGAGGCAATAATGTTTCACGTGATTATTGCATTACCTCACCCTATCTCCGTTGATCCCATGAAACCATACTTCGCGGATTTGTGTGGAGATAACTACAGTAGTGCACAATGTAACATTTAGCTAAAAACAAGTGCACGAGATTTAAGTGGCTTGTGAAATATGGTGTCGCTTATCGTCAATTTTCATGCGTTATTGCTTTATGAGCTTTACAAGAAGTATTCGTTGATGATGTATCTAACATGTTGGCGATTATTGCAACCATGCATATTTTCTCGGAAGTCACTTTGATATTCACATGCGCCTCATCATGAACCAATCCACAGATGCACGCATTCGTTTATTTATTTTGAATTGCGCTAAAATGTCCTGTGAATTTCCATCTACTTCAACTCTAATGTTGTTAATAACTGTCGTTCCGCTCTGTGTGTTTAAATTGTTTATATAGAAAGTTGGAAATTTAGGCTTGAGTAATAGGACGATGAAGAAGAATGAATAGAAACTCCGTCATAATGCAGGTAGTAAGTAAAAAACTGTATTCGCAAGGAATAAGTGAAATATTTGACATAACAGATCGAATCTCTGCGGGATTTTGATAAGTGCTGATGAGACTCCAGGTGAACTTGTTCCCATCTTCATAGTTTGGTTTACCAAAAGTAGCTTAACACTTTTCTGCTAAATTTGTCATGTTTGCTTAAACAATTTGTCTGAAATTCTTTTTCTAAAAGATCGTTGATTTCGTCAGCACCAATTACCTCGTTTACTGTCCCAAATAACTGCAACATTCAAAGTTTTAAACATCCGCTCCACCAATCATGCAAACACACAATGAGAAATACAAAGGCATTTTTAAACAATGTAGCATTCAAGCCGTCTTAAACTTATCAGTAAAAATCCTCCACATACTAAGAAGATGGCTTCAATGACAATTAATAATATAAAGGGTGCACAAATTATTACATATTCGTGAATGTATATAACTGTAAATGCAATTTCGCAGACAATGCAGAAGACTCCAAAGATAAAATGCTGAAAAGGAAATAATAGGAAATTGGTAGGTTACGCAGGCTAAAATATTCTTCGAAAAGAAAAATGAATGTGTCACAATCAGCAACCATTCCTTAAGTACTTGCCATTTCTGATGACTGCATTCTTCGGGCAACAGAAAACTTAAAGGCGGATGTCGATGCATATGACCATGAAGTGGGAAGAGAATTCAAAGCTACGTCTACGTGGCTCGAACGAGCTTCAACAAAAAAAAGACTACCTTTGCGTCGTTTCATAAGTATTTAACTTTATGTAAAATTCCTTTTAGTACATCATTGAATTCCATGTTAAACCCTAAGTCGTGGTCGCGATGAATCGATCAAAGCGCCAAAGAATTTTTGGCTCGACAGATTTATCACTGCTGAAGCAGACGTAATTGTTTAATGCTCCGGTTAAAAGTGTAAATCTTCGACTCCTTATTAATCCCGTGCAAGTCCCATAAACTTGATTTAAAGTCTCTGAACCAACTAGCTAGTAAATTAAGCAAACCTCAATATTGAAAGGTCCAACTAACCCATTAAGTGTCTGCTCACGGATTGCGAAAGTGGTTCCTTAGACTTACACCGAGTAAATTTTGAGTCCATTTGAGAAATCGCTCTCCTGTTGGATGGTTGAAATATTTCAGCAGCAGCATGGTTTCAACAAACTCATCCCCACATCTGCTCTCTATGCTCATGGAGGGTCATGGAAAAGGCAGCTGTCTAACAATGGGATACACAAATTACAAATTAGCTTCAATCAAACTTGAGTAGATTGGTTCCCTCTAACTTTGCTATTCAATCTATTGCAACTACTTTCACGATGCCAATCATGCTAATGGCCTTATTACTCCTACTTTAAATCAACTAGTAGCTTTCTTCTCTTAATTCATAACACAGATTCCTCCAGAAAATAGCTTCAAAATAGCGTCAGGAGATAGGAACAGATGTACTGATCATTGAGTGATCAAGCACATCTTCAAACTGAAATCAGGAGGAAGTTCTTTACAAAGAATTATTTTAACCAGAACACTTTTTCAAATAGTTGAAGCTCAGGTATATTGATGTCCTTCCGTCATTTAGTCACCTGTTACTAATTTGAAGATAGTGAAATAAATCTGATTTAGGACGAATTCATTCTCTCATAGGATAAACAACATCGATCATTACAGCAATCAAAGCATATATTCAACGGCTGATTTCAAACAAAATTAAGCGTAAAATGTCATGAGGAGGGTGCTGGCTTTGATTTAAGGCTTCTCCGTATTGCCGGCATTGTGAAGGGACAAACAAACCTATTTTTCAATAAATCTATCTATATACCGAAATTAGCACGATTTTTTTAATGTTCTTGTGATGAAAAAATGAGACAAGGAACAGAGTTCAATTTAATACTTGAGCTCCACTTTTTGACTAAATCCTTTACTATGTAAACCATTAGATGATTTGGAAGCAGGCCACCTTAGCAACAGGTTATGGGACTCTGATGCATTTTCACGCCAGCTTAATCCATTTTCAATATTCATGAAAAAAACACGGAATATTTAAGAGGCCCATTTCCATCAAAACGGTTAGCAAACTCTTCACCACTAGTAATTCAGTTGGAAAGTCTAAAAACGGAATTATCATGCCAATAAGAATCCAATAGGAATACGCCACTTAAATTTCGATGTGGAAGGTGGGGCTAAATGGAAGGATAAGAAAAACTCTAAAGAGAGCAGTGTGTCGAGTCTTCTTATCTGTCTTTATGTCTTATGAGGTGCTTCATTACTCAAACACAGTGGTGTCCGAATGTTTCCAGTCCCCTTTGTTAAAAAAGGGAGAAGGCAGTGTATTTTTGCTAAATTTTCTAAGTGAATTACTTGTGAAATGAGAAGTAAAAATGAGAAGTGAATTTCTCCAACATGTCCTGACACTTTCATACTGTTTTAATCCTAATGATGTCCAGTATGGTTGGTGCAGCACTTTTCAAATACTTAGCCGAAAATATGACCTAGATCATCTTCTTAGATCGAATGTCTTGGAGCTGTAGGTTTGTTTGTGTGCCTATATAGTTTTCAATGAGGGTTTTGAAGGGAAAGCTCGAGTGAGAGAACGCTGTTCAAGATGAGTGGTGGCGGTAATGAGTTGGATGTGCGTGCGTGGAGGGGAGGGGGGTGGGGAGGGGGAATCGAGTGAATCTCCTTTCTGTGAGTTAATAGCAGGGACAAATTTGGACTGTATTTCTCACAACACTTACATCCAAAGTCATTTTATTTTAGGGGAAGTACAAATTTGTTGAACATTTTCTCCACATTTTGTCTTGAGAACTTTCTCAAATTAAAAGATGACTGGTGTGAAATGTGCCAGAATATGACCTAACTAATACCAAAAGGTGAATTTAGAAGTTTTCTAGCACACTAACATACATCACCACCTCTATCATGTGTCAACACAATACACAACACTTCTAAAAGTATGTTTTGAAAGTTTTAATTGCTTCACCTTTGGCCGCATTCATATGCATATTTTCAAAGTTTCGTGAAAAAATGTCATGTGTCAAAAGGGGTTGAAAGTACCCAACCCTGTTGAAGGAGGTATTTTGCACATTTTATTTATCTTTTAAATGAAGTTATCAATACACCTCCATTAGGGCTTGGAAAATTAAAACAGGACCTAGATTTATTCAACAATATAAAAACATTGTGTTGTGCCAACATGGCCTACTCAACGCAATACTCCACCCATTCTCATTTAGTCTGAATTTACCGATTCACTTGATGCACTAATGTCACAGTTAGATCAATGTCAAGTCACGTTAAATGTCTCTATTCTCCAAGAATTTTCTCTGATACTATTTCCGACCTAAGCATATTTGCTTGTAAGAATCTACAGGACCCTCCATTGCAAACAATGTTTCACAAATGATCGATTACAGGTGGTATAAAAGTGGAGCAAAGCTAAACCACAGCTGAAACTCGTTAACTGCACAGTTCTACCAATCGCGCATAAAAAAATCGAGATTTCAAAATAATCACACTATATTTTATTAAGTGGCGTATGAACCAAAACACTCAATGTGTGGAATTATAAGCTTGAGTGATACTAGGACTTCTGAGAGTGAAAAGAAACTCCGTCTTTATGCGAATAGTATGTACTATAATCCCACTCACAAGGAGTTTGTGAAATAGTCGACATAACAAATCGAATCACAATGGACTTTCCTTCAGTTTCGATGAGAACTCAGGTCAAATTGTTCAAATCTTCACCGTTTTAATGCCCAAGAGTAGCACGACACTTTCCTACTAAAGTAATTGCAAATTTGTCAAGATTGTTTAACACAAATAACAGATTTTCACACTTTTCAATTTGACTGAAATTCACTTTTGGAAATAAATCTGTGATTTTATCGACAACAGTTTCCTTATATACTGATCCAATTAATTGCGAAATTTAGAGTTACAAACATCCACTACACTGATTATGCGAACACGCACAATGAAATTCAAAGGCATTTATAAACAATGCAGCATTTTATTCAAACCGTTTTAAATAATTAATTAACAATCCTCCACATATTAAGGCGATGACATTAAGAGCCACCAACAATATTGAATTCACTCCATATTCTATATATTTATGAAAGTAGCTAATTGTGAATCCGATTTCATAGACAGTGCAGACGACCCCAAAGACAGAATGGGAGAAAAGAAATATCAAGTAAGTGGTAGGTTATTCAGGCTAAATAATTTTTGAAATAAATGTGGAAAGAGTCGCCGTCAATCTTCTTTATGTAATCGCAATTTCTGCTGCTACTGCTAATTTCCTTCTTGCACGAGAAGAATTAAAGGTGGATGACGAAGCATGTGGCCATGAAGTGGGAGAAGAATTCAAAACTATGTCGATGAAGAAACGTGCAAATTTGAACAACTGTCTCGAAGAATACTCACCAGTAGAAATGAATTTCTCAAGTATCCTGAAAGTGTTAGAATAGAGTCACAAATCATAAACTGTGCAATAGAGCATTATTATTGACAATATTAATGGCTGAAGAGAGCTTTATGCGAAGTATTTTCTACATGGATATTTAATTCAAATTAAAATGAAATTGAGAAGTGAGTTTCAGAGATTGATGTGTCTACCAAAGGTAACTCAGTATTTCAATAAAGCAGCTATATTGAAATTAATCGTCATTAAGAGTTCTAACGTTTCCATCACTCGAGCTAGCCATTTGAAAGCGGCTAATGAGTATGCAAATATACGCAAATCCGTGTTATATGAATTAAATGGAGAAACATGAGTAGCCAGAAGATCTTGAGAGAAAGCGTTTTATACCACTTTCATGAAACAGAAAGATCTGACCATTTATAAGACTTATTTGACTCCTGCAAAACACGTCCTTCTAGTGAGCATCGTTGGCATCGTTGAAGATTCTGAGCACTTCCAAGGCTCATTTGTCACTCGGCCTCCAACTTTTTCTTCCATTTAGGTACATTCTAACAACTGACATACCCTTGGGAATAATAATCGCACACAGACGTAAATCCAGATAACCACATAGATAGATAAGCTAATTACATGGGATAAAGAGTGTATAATTCCTTCAACTCTATTGAAGAATGTCAAATCGGACTTTCAAGGTACTTTTAACTTCATACATGTGATGCAATGGCTCTCTAAATATAATTTTCCACATTTGTACTTAACTATATCAATATGAATATCATTGGCCTATTTGCTTTTCTTGATTGCAATGTCCTTTGCATATTCCACCTTATTCTTCCACATTAGACGCAGTCAAATTGAATACTATCAGTGGAAAACGAAGGACATTACGAGTATGTGTTTCCAATACTACCCCGTGAAAAGAAATACGATTAATATTTTGCATAACATGCCATGATTAAATGATAATTACGATTGTGGAAATGTGATCTGTATGCATAGAATAGTCCATTTCAATAGAACTTAAATGCAATGAAATGTCGTGAATTCAAGGTAACTATATGCACATTGAGTGTTTTGTCTCATACGCCACTTATTAAAATATGGTGCGTTTACTTTGAAATTTCGCTATTTGTATGTTCGTTTAGTAGAATTTTCTTGCTACCGAGTTGTAGCAGTGGTCCGATTTTGCACTACCTTCATAACATCTGCAAATTGATTATTTGTGAAGCATTGTTTGCAGAGGAGGGCTCTGTAGATCCTTACAAGCAAATGTGCTTAGATCGGAAATAGCATGAGAGAAAATTCTTGGAGAATAGAGACCTGTTACATTCTCAGTGTGCAATAAATGCAGTATTTATCAAAGACGTGAGATTTCACATGACATCTAAAGCGAATCGGTAAGTTCAGACTAGCTGAGAGTGGGTTGGGGCCTGAGGTGAGTAGGCCATATTGGCAGAACACAATGCTACTGTATTGATTAATGCAACCGGTTCCTGTTTTAATTTCTTCCTAGCCTTAACGAAAGTGCGCTGTTGACTTCATTGAAAAAGACAAATAGGAATGTGCAGCATGTGGAAAAGAGGAGAAACGCTACTTGGCATTGATGTAACTGTGACAGTATTGTCCTTGCATGAATTTGGCAAAATTTATTTTGAAGCATTTACAAATTTTCCAAACATATTGTTGAAGATGTAGTGTACTGTGACGTCAGTGGATAGAGGTGTTATTATATGTGTGTGTGTGTTAAAATAATTCTAAATTTACCTTTATGTATTATTCAAATATTAGTCATCATATCTCAAACAATTATTTACGCTTCTGATCATTCCACATCAGCCACATTTTAATTTGAGAAATTTCTCAAGAAATAATATAAAGAAAATGGAATTAGTACTTCTTCCAACTTAAAATGGCTTGGATGTAAGTGCTTTTGCAGGCAGTGTCACAATTTGTGTCTAATTATGAAGACACAAAAGTGGCATTATAACCTCTCTCCGCACCGTATAAAACAAACAGCCCGTTAAATGCTTAATGAAAGAAACTTAATGAGGGGGTTCGGCCTCCTTTCTTTCAGCACTTTCAGTTTTCTTTCAAACTCTGAATGACTATTCATGCAGGAATCGTTCTGTAACCGCAAAGCAGAAACGGCATCCAAGGGTGAAGTAGTTTTTGGACAACAATTTTGCACTCTGCTCGCCACCGCTTGATCTACCTACGTTCCGTTGTGAATGGGTTTGTCTTCAAGGTATACGTGCTGAGTTAGTCAAACATCCATTATTCAATGCCCATGCAGTTGAGTATGAAACTATATTTCCGAGATTTGTTAAAACGTCACTGACATTAGTGTGTCTACAGCTGTGTGGTTTATTCCAATTTTAGTGCGAATTCTTTCAAATACTAATGTGGACCAGTTATATTTATCCATCGATTTGAAATGTATGTGTGGATCCAAGCAGAACGAGTGTGACTTATCCAGAAGTATTCCGTTTATTTATTTCACTAAACAATTAATATGATGTTAATCATGGAAGGCATTAAATTCAAACCAAAAGTATACAATTTAATCATTGGGTTTCAATCAACATAGCTGCGCATGATATGGGGATATAGGAAGTAGTCAAAAGAGGTTCTTTTGGTCCTCACAATAATATGTGTCTTCAGCAGCCTGTAATTCTCTTCTTTGCACATCTTTAGGAGCAGAGGATTTACGCCTATTGAGACAGAATGGGCATTGCTGGAAGTCGAACACAATGCCCATTTGCCAAACAAGGCTACTAAGCACATTCACACACATAGTGTTCATGCATTTGACTGCGTCAAAATGCCTCTATCAGCACTTGGCGACACATGAGTAACTATTCCGTAAGAGCATAAACACGCCATTGCATTTAATTCTGTAGGAAAAAGAGCTCTTCACACAAACTTATTCTCCTAGTCTGCTCACTTATTAGCCATAAATGAGTGCAACATTTGTGGAATTATATCGTTCCATAATTGTGGCCTTCTATCAGTCAGCTGAGGAATATGAAAGGTGGGATTGACCTGACACAAATGTGTCTAACTCTCATGTGGGTGTAATAGTTTTTAATCCTCTTATTAGACATCTAAATAATATAATTCAATAAGGGAATTTTAACAAACCGAGACCCACAATCAAAAATCTATCTATTCTAATACGATGTCTCATATAACGTAAATGGGACAGGATTAAAACTGTGTGATTTTAGTCGGTTATTAATGTCCTGATGTCAAACTTAAAAACAACTAAAACCTATTCCCCTCTTTGAAAGACGAGGAATTGTCAAAAACAGCTACTAATATTGATTTTAAATTAGGTTTGCAACGTTGAAATGTTGAAAGTAGCTGCCCCCCTAGGCGTGAGTGACACAAACATTCTATTTTACCATTTTATGGGGCGTCGAAGCATCTTTCCAAAATCCCCATGCCTTGTACGCTACAAGGTAAATGTGAAACCTAGGCTAGAATAGCGTCCACCACTCTTAATTCAGAGCATTAGAGGATAAAGCAAATACCGCATGTACCATGGAGTCCTTTTTAGGCTCGAATTCGTTCCTATGTCAATGAAGTCGTGGAAAATAATCTGAACAGGAAACATTTTGTGGCATTTTGTGGCATTTCAACTTCGGAGGGATGCCCTCGTTTGAAACCTGGCGTATTTTGTTCTTATAATGAATCGATATGTGCAATTGACATTATATTCTGGATTCAAGAAGCTGAATGCGAACACTATTTGATAAGAACTAAGCTTTCAAATATCCTCTAAATACGCTAAGACATGTCGAGGTAGTATTTGCATACTCTCCACTAACACTATCATAAACTGGCCCAACTTGTATGAGGTGTTGACTATGTATAAAACATGTTTGTCAATGAGTCATTTATAGTTCTAATGGTGTAAACTTCAATTTGAATGCCAGACTAATAAGTTCCTACACTTTAAAGAGTAGTTCTCAAATCGTAAGTTTTGACCGAAGGATTAAGGGTTTGGCGGATGTGTCAAGGTCATGTTGAAATGACAGAGAAAGAGAAACAGATAGAAATCGAACCTTCATCCAACTTTGATGACATAATTATTAATAACATTATTCAAATATAGGCCAAGTACAATAGCTGACCTTGACTTCATAATGCGAGGATATTTCATACTATAAAAGCAAAATTGTAGGAGCTCCTTTTTATACACACATAAAATGAATGCAACAAAAAGTAGAACAGAAAAGTTGGCATCGGCTTTTTATAAATCCAATTACATCTGGTTGGTAAGATTAACTCATTTTATATTACTTAATTTTGTAGATAATTGCCTCTTGTGTTTCAACGTTTGGCTTAGTATTTATGTTTATTAATAGAAGTTAGGCTTCCAGTGGTGACTTCAGAGTACTCACACATCGTACTCTTGCTATTTCGGCTATAACCATGTTACAACCTATGGTTTACTATTTTGGTTACTGGTCCAGTAAATTAATTGGTCTTGCTTCAGTAAGTTCCCTTCTACCTGCTTTTAATACATAAACAGGGAATGCGATTTGTGACTCTGATAAATTTAATACAACTGAGGCACTAATTTGTATACTCATTATCGACCATACTAGAATACGTCTCTTTTACTAATTTTTATTTCGGCTTAAACAAACGCCAGAAGAATTTTGTAAACAACTTAACCTCTGGAACTTACTTCTCATTTTCATCTTAATATGGTAAAATATCCATGATGAACATACTTCGTGTAAAGTTCACTTCATCCATTTTATTTGTGAATAAAAAAGCGATCCAGGTAAAGAGCTGTATTGTACAGGTTACGATTTGTGCCCCATTGTTCTAACACTTATGGGATACTTCAGAAAATCATTTCTACTTGTAAGTAGTCTTCAAGGCAATTGACCAAAGTTGCACTGCTCTTCAAGGACGTAGCTTTGAATTCTCTTACAACTTCATGGTCACATGCATTGACATCCACCTTTAAGTTTTCTGATGCCAGAAGAATTTGGTCATCAGAAATTGCGAATACTTAAGAAATGGTTGATGATTGTGACACATTCATTTTAGCCTGCATAACCTATCAATTTCCTGTTATTTCCTTTTCAGCATTTTGTCTTTGGAGTCTTCTGCATTGCCCACGAAGTCGCATTTACAGTTATGTACATTCACGAATATGTAATAATTTGTGCACCCATTATATTATTAATTGTCATCAAAGCCATCTTCTTAGTATGTGCAGGATTGTTAATTTATTATTTGAGAAGACCTGAATAAAGTGCTACATTGTTTAAAAATGCTTTTACATTTGGCTTCATGTCTATGCATGATTGGTGGAATCGGTATGTGAAACTTTGAATTTTATAATTAATAGAGACAGTACATCAGGGAAATAGCATTTTCGTTATCAGCCATCTACATCCAAAAGAAGGAAAATACTATCAGAGGTTGAATTTCAGTCAGTATGAAAAAAATGAAGATCTGTAATTAGTGTGAGCAATCATGACAAATTGAACAAATGAATATAGTCAAAGTGGAAGCATTTCAAATATTCACAAATGTATTTTGAAGCTTGCGATCACTTTGAAAATAGAAAATAGAGGTGTTGTTGTTTACTGGGATTCAATTAACATTGAATGTCGAGACTGAATAGTCATTGCTAGAAGTAGAACATAATGCCTCTTTGACAAACATGGCTACTAAGAACCTTCACACACATAGTAAATTAAGCGAACCTCAATATTGAAAGGTCCAACTAACCCATTAAGTGTCTGCTCACGGATAGCGAAAGTGGTTCCTTAGACTTAGACCGAGTAAATTTCGAGTCCATTTGAGAAATCGCTCTCCTGTTGGATGGTTGAAATATTTCAGCAGCAGCATGGTTTCAACAAACTCATCCCCACATCTGCTCTCTATGCTCATGGAAGGTCATAGAATCGGCAGCTGGTCTAACAATGGGATGCACAAAGTACAAATTAGCTTCAATCAAACTTGAGTAGATTGGTTCCCTCTAACTTTGCTATTCCATCTACTGCGACTACTTCTACGATGCCAATCATGCTAATGGCCTTATTACTCCCACTTTACATATGTTAGCAGTGCTCTTCTCGTAATTCATAACATGACCTCCTCCAGAATGCCGTTTCGAAACAGCGTCATATGATATGGACAGAGGTCCTAGTGCTTGAGTTAACTATGACTCCAGGCTTCTCCATATTGTCACCATTGTGAGCAGATAACCAAACATATTCATAACTGAATCGAATTAGAGACACTTAAGGCTCTCGCACCGAAACGAAGTAGAATTTGCAATGTTCATGTGACAATCCCTTTAAATTGTAACCGATCAACCAGTGAATGGCAAATATAACTTATAAATGCTATTAACTATAATAGTAATAGTGACGAAATGACGACATTAACGTCAAATATGCTTACGTTTTATTGTTTTCAAAGGCAATGCTTGTTCCAATTACTTGAATTTATTATAATTTTTAATAATATTATTATTATAATGTTATTTAACATTTAAGGCTAATCCTCAGCTTAATCAGAGAATTGAAATGCTATCGAATTAGAATCAATTGCGCACGATTGCATTGAATTAAGATACAGTTTTCTGTGGCAACTACTTATATATAGATCTATCTTCACTTTAAAAAATTCCAGGAAAATTAACCAATTAAACAAAAATTTCCACTGTGTTAGCAAAAATTATACAACTATGTGCAACTGCTAAACGAAGGAAGAGTTCAATCAGAACGTATCTCAAAATGTCATTGAGTGAGAGTTAAGTATGATTCCAGGCTTCTTCATATTGTGAACATTGTGAGTAGATAACCATTTATATTCTTATCTGAATCACATTAGAAACTATTCAAGTCCCCACACCGAAATAACCGAGTATTTGCAATGTTCATGTGACAACTCCTTTAAGTTGTAACTATTCAACAAGGCCTATTCGTTCATGACTAAGATCCTGTTTATAAACCAAAAACATTTATCATTCGCAAATTGAAACATAAAAGAATATATGACAGGCAAAGTAGCGCCATGTGCCTCCAGAATGCATGTTCGAATGTGAAGACCATCAGATGTATTGGAAGCAAACCACCTTGGCAACAGGTTAGAGGACCTTTATGCGCTTTCACTTTACCTTGACCCATTTTCAATATCCGTGAACAGACACGGAAATCGTTAGGGGTCCATTTTATTATAGTGGTTTATCAAACTGTTTAACTCTAATAATATGCTAGTATTAGTAAGGCTGCTGGAGAATCCATTCGATAAATTCCTCCAATTAAATCAATCTTTCCAGATAGCAGGTTTGACCATTCAGGGTATACTCGTCAATATTTTAGCTCCTTGAAAACATTGGCAAGCTTCAAAACATTCACTAAACTCAAGTAGCATTTACAAATTTGCTTCAAACAATCCTGCTTCCATCAGAATCATCTTGGCAACTTCACTTTTATGTATTAAGTGTGTAACACGACTATCCTTATATTAACTTAATCTGAATTGAATATAGTCATCAAATTTTTCCCGATCATGTAGAATAGCAGAGCACATAACACGGCTTATCTACCTCATAAAGTGCCTTTTTGCATAATTTGTCTTCACTTTAAAATACTGCTTCAGTGACTATCACATTAAATATATTTGTATATTATTTAAGTACATCGAATACTTTAGATCTGGTTTATGAGGCTTGAAAGTAATCAATAAGGAAGCAAACCTAAACGGCCACCTTTCTGAGCTCCACTTCAGAAACAGGGTTAAAGCCGAGTTCACTGTGAATGCATTGTGCTCAAAACTTCCAAAATGGGAATTATATATTTAGAATCAAAATTTCTCCCACTATTTTAATTCTAATGTGGTTGATCCAGTGTTTGTCTTTTACATTTATTCAAATTCCTACCCGAATATATGACCCATCTCATCATCTTAGCTCGTAGGTCTTGGCATAATACGTAGATGCGTGTGCATAGATTGTAAACATAGGGGGCTGGAAAATGAAGGATTGAGCAAGAAGACGATGTCTGAGAGTGAGAAGATACGCCATTATAATGTGGGCGATATGTACTATAACCGTACTTGTAAGGTGTATGTGAGCTAATCGACATAACAAATCAAATCACTACGGACTTTCCGTTGGGCTGATGAGAACTCAGATAACATTGTGCTAATCTTCACTCCTTTTGTCCTTTGATTGCGACAGCACTCATTTCTTTATTTATTGTCTCAAGTAATCATAAAATTCAAGGTTTTAAACAATCATTCGACAAATCATGCACACACATGTAGTCAAATACAAGGACATTTTTAAGGTATGATGTGTCCCATTAAAGTCGCCTTAAATTTTAATGAACAATCCACCGCTTAATATAATGGCGACACTAAGGTTCACCATAAATGCTAGTGTTCCTAGAAAGTATCAAAAATATGACAAGAGAATTTAGATATAGGTCCGATTTCATGGGCACTACAGATGACCCTCACATTAAAGTGCTGAAAATGAAACAACAAGTAATTTGTAGCCCAAAAAGGCTCTGAAAAGTAAGATGAATGTGTCACAAGCAATCAATCTTTAAATATTCGCAATTTTTGACGTCAGCATTCTTCTGGCAGTACACAACTTAATGGTGGCATTTCTTAGCTTATTCGAAGGATGATTTTAATTTGCATTCTTATCAAATTAAAAGATGAATGGTGTAGAAAGTGCATAAGTTGTATTAATTAGTAAAGTAGCATCCGCATGGCCTGTCTGAATCTATTGATTCACTAGAGGTATTATGACCTGTGGGACACGTCATCGCATGAGCGCACAGCGTGACTTGAAGGTGCGGCCGTTCAACTTCGCGTACGGATTGAGTGCAGAGAGGACACACAGCCAATGGCCAATCAAAAACCTCTGCTCGTTTTACTTAATCCGCCATGTTGAATGACTAAGCTTCCTCCCTTGTTACACTCCACGCCATGCATGTCTAGAATAAACGCGTACCCTGGATACCTCTATCTCTTCTTAGCTAAGCTACTTCAGTGGGACGTACTAACTAGGAGAATCTGCCACTGAGGTTTCTGAGTACAGTCAGGCTTAGTTAGGTAGCTAATCCGCTACAAGATGGGGTTCGCAGTCCAATTCGCATTCCAAACTACTCCTAAGATGTTGGGCCTTTGAAACCTTTAATCATTGTAAAGTTACAGCAGCACAGAATTTCGTTTGTTAAGATTCTATATTTATTGATTTGAACAGATCACTTTCCCATATGGGAGGTAATATGCCTTTTACCAGAAGTCCATTTTATACAACAATTGCCAATCTTTCTAGATGCATGATGAATGCCTGACTACCTTGAACACTCTTTACTCCTTCATATCATTTTGGACGCAAACGCTGATAAACGAGATTAGCATAGGTACATTTTGAACCTATTAATGATCAAAGACGTTCTTACAAAGTATCACTTATGATGATATTGAGACGCATTAATCGGAATTGCACGATGTCTTATTAACTAATTTGCACATTGTGGCTAATCCATCATGACATGGTTTTTCTGGTGTTAATTATAGTTTCATGCTCTCCAATCCAACTCAAGTTTATTAGTGCATGACCTCATCTGACTTCTGGAATCTTGCTCAAGTCCCAGTTAAGGAACAATTTGTCTAATAATGCTTCTTAAACGTATTGATGAGGTTAATAAACGATACTTAGCTCCATGAGACTAATTTATGGAAAAGTGTCCTATGCACTTCTTTGGCAGGCGGTTACAAATGACGATAAATGACTGAATTCTTTGTATTAATATCACAGCAATACAACGCAGATTTAAGTGGATGCCACTTTTTGGATGCCGTTGGTTTTCATGAATATGGACATCAGGCTTTAAAGTGGTATTCATGCATCTCAACGATCCAAAATCATACCTATATGAAATTTTTGGAGAGGAACTCTAGAATGAATGAAATTCTGTTTTTCACCAAACATTCAAAGAACTGGATGGCAAAATTTGTCGTCTGAATGGATTTTGTCAATATTTGTTTATTTTAAAGCAAACGACTAAGAGGTAGAGCAAGCGATGCAAATATGATCTTAGATGGAGGAGAGGGTAGTATCAAAATAAGTGGTTTATCAGGGTTAAAACATACTGACCTATTAGAATTCAACGACCACCGAGTTGTCCAGATTTGGATATTACGCTTGGCACTGGATGTAATTATGAAGTGCTTAATTGTCAGAGGTGAATTTTACCTTTCCAGAATCCTTGGTATGATTCCAGTCATGGTGACTGCTTCAATCGATTCTGCACAAAGTCTTACGGCTCAATTCTACTAGCATCCACTAACACAATACTCGCAAAAAGAATATTTACTTAATGACTGTAAGCGGAAATCAAGATGCTTTTTTCATTACTGATGCAGAGTGCATACTTGCGACTGGAAAGCATTCCAAGTGAATAAAATCAATTGGTAATTGAGTTTAATTGTTGAAATCATTGGTCATTTTGAAAGCGTCATTCTATCCAATTTAGGAAAGATGTGTAAATGGTTAGTAAGAGCTGCGTGCACTAGAGTGTAGCTAGATTTGGAGCAAATTCGATGCTCAGTTAAAATGAAAATAAAAAATGTAATTTGTCGCGTCTCAATGAAAGTGCATTGATAACTTCACTAAAAAAGAAAAATAAAAATCTACAGAATATCTGAAATAGCGGTTACTTCCTTAAGCAAAATTGGGTGCTTTCGACTGTCTTCTTCCAAATTAAATTGACTTTGAATGTGAATGTTGTTGCTAATATAGACACAATCTTTCATCAATTTTTAAGTCACAGAACGGGTATTCTTCACCCCCACCGCCTAACCCACAGATCGCAATATGCATGATGAAATTTATCTATGTAAGGACCGCCTACTCTCCTTCAGCTCTTTGAGTTTGCTCCCAAACTGTCCATGAATTCAGATTATATCGAACGACAATTCATGCTCGTATCATTCTGCAACCGCAAAGGGTGAAGTAACTTTGAACAAAAATGTTGCATTCTGCTCGTCTTCACTGATCTACTTAAGTTTCGTTGTGAGTTAGTTTGATAGCAAGTAATTGATATTTAATGCCCATAGATTTGAGGATAAACCAATATTTTTGTACTTTGTTGAAGCGTCAATGATGTTAGTGAGTCGTTTAGTTCAATTTTAATTTGAATTTGCTCAAATGTTACAGTGGACCAGTTTTATTTATCCATCGATTTTAAATAATTGAGTGAAGCCATTCAGAGCTATTGTGTTTTATACAGAAGCGCTCTGTTTATTTAGTAAATAGTAAAGTTTGTAAATAAACAGAAGATAACAATGGCAGTTAGTCCAACAATGGACGCCCAAAAGTCAAATTGGCAACGAACAAACATGAGTGGATTGGTTCCCCCCTAACT
This sequence comes from Hymenolepis microstoma, assembly GCA_000469805.3. Taxonomy (NCBI): domain Eukaryota; kingdom Metazoa; phylum Platyhelminthes; class Cestoda; order Cyclophyllidea; family Hymenolepididae; genus Hymenolepis; species Hymenolepis microstoma. Next base: position 18,180,783 of record LR215995.1, on the reverse strand, counting down.
TTGCCATTCCACCTACTGCAACCACTTTCACGATGCCAATCATGCTAATGGCCTTATTACTCCTACTTTAAATCAACTAGTAGCACTCTTCTCGAAATTTAGAACATGACCTCCTCCCGAAAACGGTTTCAAAACAGCGTCATGAGATAAGGCAGATGTACTGGCACTTGAGTGGTTGATTGCATCTACAAAAAATTAAGAGAACATTATTTAATAATAATTAAGTTGAAAAGATCACTTGTTCAAACGGTTAAGACACATTTCTAGTCAAGACCTTTGAAAATGGTTTAAAAGTAGATAAAATGTTACCTGTTTGAACAGAATAGTAAGTGCAGCAGGTTTGCCAGAAGACCGTGGATGACGTAAATCGTTCTGCGTTAGGTAAAATTCCTCCACTCATAGACTAAGCAATCTAAATTATTAGCGTGATCAAAGCTTGCATTTAAGTGTAAAGTTCTATGAAAATGTATCACAAAGAGCCATTGAGTGGGCGTTAACTATGATTCCAGGCCTCTCTGTACTGTCAGCGTCGTGAGCAGATAATCGAGTACATTCTTAACTGAATGGCGTTAGAAACGCCAAAAGTTCCCACACCAAAACAAAAGAGAATTTGCAATGCTTGTATGACCATTCTCTTAAATTGTAACTATTCAACGAAGCCTATTTGTTCAAGACAAAGATCGCGTTTTTAAATCAAAAACGTTTATCATTCACAAATTGAAATTTGAAAGGAGAATCTTCAAATTACAAAGTGACATCAAGTGCCTCCCTTATGCAAATGTGGCTGTGAAAATTAGTGGTGAAAAGATGTTAAAATTGTTGAGACATTTGAGGTTGGTTCAAACCTGTCGAAATTAAGAGAATAGACAATGTTCAGTTTAATGTCTGATCTCCAATTTTGACAAAATAAGTTAATCCGTAAACGATCAAATGAGTTGGAATTAATGCCAACTTGGCAACGGTTTTTAAAACCCTGATGAACTTTCACTCTGCCTTAACCCATTTTCAGTATGCTTTAGGGGCATATTTCATTCATTAGGCAACTCTTCACCACTATTAATATTATGGGATTAGTTGGAAAGTTCAATGTTGTAGTTTTCAAACTCGAGAAGAACTCATAATCATCACCTCTTGTGCATTGAATTAACGTTTATTCGATTTCCACGCTAATATCTGGAAATGCAAGAACACATTTGGAGAAGTCATTTCTGCAGGTATTGGCTAATTGAATTCATCTTGGATATCTAAAAGGATTGTTAGGGGATAGTCACGTGATTATGCGTTTTCATTTTACCAAAAATCAATCTTATTATATGTAAATAATCACTTTATGTTTCGCCGCTCTGAATCCCACTATTTTATTAGACGATCATTAGCCATAAGGAAATAACTAGTAACGCAGTTTGGTGCCAAAATCAACTTATAAGCTGTTTTTCGCTCACCTTGTCTCTTTATCAACATCATTTGAATATTTTGCTGTGCACTGGCGACCGAAATTCTGTCTACGGCTGTTATTTTAGTCTTAACTACAATATATGTAACAGAATATGCAAAGTTTTGGAACGCAATTCAAGGGACACTCATTGCAAAATAATCCTTTAAACACCAAAACGGTGAAAATTACTAATTCTAGCAAAAGCACTTAACGACTTCTCAAGGAAAAGCGGCAGTCAAAGCGCATTCAAGTTAATTAACTATCAATATTTTATGGTCAATTAGCTTCTTTCAGAAAACAAAACTTGTTTTAACTTTTCATGATTGGTTATGACGACGATGTTGAGGTTTGTTGGATCAACGCAGCCAATAGAAAGGTGGCACGATCTGTATTTTGAGCAACATGCTAAAAGGGGTATCAAAATAAAATCCAATCTGTGGAATTTGCTGTCGTAGCTTCCACCAATAGTAGAGTTGTTGAGGAAAGTTTGAGAGTTTGAAAAAAGGATGAATAATTGTATTTCGTCAAAGGTTTAGTGCAAGAGATACATCGAGACTGAAGGCACTTTTAGAGACAGTGAGGGTAAATAGCCTTCCCACGCATAAATTTTGACCGTCATTAGCGTCCAAACACTTTGGGATGCACATATTGTGAAAACGTGTTAACCAGAATTTGGTAGGAGATTACTCGTGTGGTTCAGGAGGACTGATATTGAAGTCCGAACAGAATCTTTAGATTGGGGCTTTTGGCAAGTTAACACTAAAATGTTAATTTGATTTTTCCGATTTATATTTATCATTTTAATCCTCCGCCATGAATATAAAGTAAAACTTAAATTAATATGACAAACGTAGCATTTTCCCAAAGTTCAGAACGTAAAATATATGAAAAAGAACTTTAATTAGAAAATTCATTTTCGAGTCATCTATGTAAATTATCTATGAGCACACACACCTACGTACAGCTCTGAGATCTAAGAACTAAGACAATGAGCAGGGTCATATATTCGACTAAGTGTTTTAATAAATGTAAGAAACGAACAATGGAAAGACCAATCTGAACAACGTTAAGATTTAAGTAGCAGGAACGATTTAGAACGTGTTGGTGAAACGCTAAATATAAACGAATGTGTACATCTGTGTGTTGGTTCATACTGAAGGGCATCCAAATAAAAACGAGATAAAATATGAAAATCCAATTCTTACGATTTAAAAATTGAATGAATTTCTTCACATACATGACGCACTCGAATGATACTTCGAAGGGGAGTCTGAGTCAACTTGCAATTCGACAATGGGAAAATGGTGGGCTATTTTCATTAATTTATTTCTCATACTCTGCATAATCATCAGCCATAACTCCCTAATTTTGCACTTTATTCAACCAGATGAGGATTATTAAACAGAACATTGACCCGACGATAAGTTGTCCAACTCTCCTGCGGGCTTATCGCACATCGATGAAATAATATTAAATGAGAAATTTTCAATAACTTGATACCCACAATCGTACTATTTGTCCAAACACTCCTTTAATCGGTGTTAAACAAATGCGATATTTCTATTAACGAAAATATGACATTGTGACACTACGAAGTATTAATGCAACACTTGTTTTAAATATATGCACTAGAGAAGACATTATTAAAAATGCATGATTTAACTGGACAACGAATGTACTAACGACAAAAGTAAACACCTGATCATTATACAAGCAGTTTGTTGTGATCACTACCTAACACTTTTGAAACCATGATTCCACTCCTAATTCAGAGAATTGACAGATAAAGAAAATTCAGCATGCACAAAGGAGTCTCCTTTAGACGCGAGTTCATTTTCATTTAAAAAGAGCGGTGTACAATCATTCGGTCGGGAAACATTTTGTGTCATATTAGAGACACATCGACTTTGAAGGTTTGCTCATGTTGGAACCCTGGCATATTTCTTTTTCTCATAACGAACCAATATATGCCTGTTCAATATGCTAATGCAATTGGCATTATATTCTGGATTTAAGAAGTTGAATGCAAACACAGCTTATTAAGAACTAAACTATGAAATATCCTCCAAATATGCTAAAATACGACGAGGTGGTATTTGCATAATCTCCTTTAACGTTTTCGCAAGAGTTGTCAACTGTATATCAGGACAAGTTCGCAAATGACTCATGAAAAAACGAAACTATTAATGAAGTATAGAATGAATTTTCAAATACAGACGTGTTTAAGTAATAAAACCTCATTTTACGTTTGCAATTTATGAGATATACGTGTGCGCCATTGCCTCATTAAGTTTTCATTTTCCTACCATTTACTCATAAGTCCCTTCTCCCCACAAAGAACCGCCCCCCTCCCCCCACCTCATTGATGTGTGTGGCGTAAGTAACCTAAATTATCTCCTAGAGGTTTAGTCAGAACTGAAGTCAACTCCCTGCTTATCCAATTATAAAGGACCAAAAATTCAGAAAAGATTTATAATCATAAAATAAACTTTGCCTGCTCATTAGCGGAGGCATAATAGTATCAGTGGTTTTCAATTTGAATTATTTTATAATCGAATTGTACTCTGCGTACTGTGCAATTGCATTTACAGACTTTATTGCTTAGGAAAAGGGCAAGACGTTGTAAACCAGCAAAGCCACATGCACGCTCACGGTTTAAATCGCTATTTATCTGCCATAAGAGAAACTTAATAACCCACATTGCATGACGTTACACTTCTCTGCGTATGGGCATGGAGAGCAGATGTGGAGATGGGTTTGTCGAAATCATGCTTCCGCTGAACTATTTCAGCCACCCACCAGGAGAGCGATTTCTCAAATGCATTCCAAATCTACTCGGTCTCAAATTTTCACTTTATTTTTGACCGTGGCAACAAATAAGAATGCCGTTTATTGTAATCTTTTATATTTTATTTTCCCTTTTACTTTCTCTATCCAACATTTTATTTTTTCAATCAAAATATATGACTGCCCAACAACATGAACGGTAACATTCTAATGAAGTCCACTTTTTCTAAGAGGTGTATCTTTGGTATCTATGCACCTTCCGATATGGCTTAATAAGTTGATTAATTTAATGCTTGTATAGACAGTCTATTTTTTAGTTTTCATTCCACACACCTAGATGTGCACTTTCGCAGTTGTTGCATGCTCCTGCCATCAATATTTCCAATATTTTCAATAGTCATACCTCCATCTTCAATAGCTGAAGCTATTCTTGGTCCGACTGCATTTTATGAAGAATAAAGCACTTGAGCAAAATATGCGGAATATTTTGAGCAGAAAAACTGTCAACTTTATCATGATAAAGGGAATCCAACAAAAATGAACCACAACATTTCCGTGCGTGGGAGACGTTGGGGGATGAGGTGGGGGATGGGGTGGGGGAAGAGACTCGTGTGTAAATGATGGAAAAATAAGCACTTTATGAGGCAATGGCGTACACGTATATCTCATAACTTACAAACGTAATCTGAGATTTTATTACTTTAACACGTCTGTGTTTAAAATTCCTTTCTATACTCCATTAATAATTCCGTATTTCCATGAGTCATTTGCATGCTCTCATATATAATCGACAACTATTCCAAGTTACTACAGTTCATGAAAGCGAAATGTGAGAAAAAAGAGAAACCTGTATACTTAATACGCACTATGTTCTCAGTGGATATTTTATACAAAGTAAAATGTAAATGAAAAGTAATTTTCACCTACATGTCCTGAAACTTTCCAATAATTTTATTTCTAATGTTGTCCAGTGGGGTTGGTGCACCAATTGTCAAATAATTGGCCATAAACATGGCCTAGCTCATCATCTTAGGTCGAAGGTCATGGAGCTGTGGATTGATGTGGGTGCTTAGATCGCTTAGAAAGAGGGTTTTGAAGCGAACCTTTGTGTGGGAGAAAATTGTTTAAGGGAAGTGGTGGTGTAATGAGGTTGGCATGCGTGTTTAGGAGGGAGGAGTGGGGAGACTTTTAAGTATGTCTCCTTCTGTGGCTTAATGGTAGTGAATAATTTTGACCACACTTCACACAACACTTACATCCAAAGTCATATTAATTTGGAGCAAGTACTAATTTTGGGAACATTTTCTTTACATTTTGCCTTGAGAACTTTCTCAAATTAGAAGATGGCTGATATGAAATGTGTTAAAGTAATACTTGCTTGGCACATGTGCAAATAATTATTAATTTGTCAAGACAATAATATTAATAATACTTAGAGGTAAATTTGGAAATATTTTAGCACACAAACATATATCCGTGCTTCTATGCTGCATTGCCACAACACACAACCTCTTCAACAATGTGCTTAGCAATTTTTGAAATGCCTCACCTTTGGCCGTATTCATATCGCACAAATTGCCTAGTGATAAAAGCAGTTGAAAGCATCCAATTTTGCTTCAGGAAGTAACCGAAATTTCAGATATTTTCCACATTTTATTTGCACTTTTCAATTTAGCCAACAATGCACTTTCGTTTAGGCTAGGAAGAAATTAAAACAGGAACCGGTTGTATTAAGCAATACAGTAACATTGTGTTGTGCCAATATGGCCTACTCATCACAGTACTCTACCCACTCTCAGCTAGTCTGAACTTACCGATTCGCTTGAGATATTACGGTCACAGTTACATCAATGCCAAGTGAAGTCACATACTTTTACAAATGCTGAATTTAATGCACACACAGTATGTAACAGGTCTCTTTTATCCGACATTTTTCTCTAAGCCTAAGTGTATTTGCTCAAAAGCATCTACCTGGCCCTAATTTTTAAACAATGTTTCATAAATAATCAATTGTAGATGTCTTAACACGATAAATGAGTAGTCAGAAGGTAATTCTACCAGCATTTCGCAAGTAGTTGACAAATTACACAGAAAAGATGATTTGTCAATTTTCAATTTCGTTGATGCAAATTCTCCACTATTTTATTATTCCGTATTAGTAGCTTAATAGTCCTTGAGGTAATTTCAATTTGCCAAATTTGGGAGCGAAATTTCTTTCAATCTTTAAGACCAAATATCATAATGTTGTTAGTTTTGGGCATTTGAGGTGACAAATATATTACTGTTTCTTTTCTATTATGCATATCACGACAGATTTGATATGTCCTGAGCTCTCTTTTATTATCACAATTTGCTTTACACTACAGCCTCCATTGAAGGTGCTTTTCATCTCTGTGTAATTAGTTTTAGGAGGGTTATAAATTTGATGTGATATTGAATGTACTATTTCTAGCAGAAGGTACTTCGCTATTTCTGAAAAAGAAAGAGAACGAAGCAAAGAAAATACTGGAGTTTAGTCGTTCAAATATTTGAAACGCCTAGAAACAATGGACTAATATTAATCTCCTACACTAATGATTATGATAAGAATATTTGGATTGCTGTGATATTATTATTTATTATAGCAAAAATAAATTATTCTTTTTTATTTATCATATGGAGCATATCATGAGCATGTGGAAAATTAAAAGTGATACCTGAATGTCTCATGTGCAAGCAAACAGTTAATTCTTTCATACTCTAATTTGAATAATACCTAAAAGTAAATTAGGAAATATTTTAATGGGCACACATACACCAACATCTCTATTCTGCGTAGTCAAAGCAATTATCATCTCCAAAAATATATTAAGCAATTTTAAAATGCTTCAACTTTGAACGTATTTATATTCATTTTTTTTCAACGTTTCATCAGACTTCTGAAATCTTGCTCAAGTTCCAATTAAAAACCAATTTGTTTACTAATACTTCTTAAATACATTGATAAGGTTAACAAGGTATATTTAGCTCCACGGGACTAATTTATAGAAATGTGGTAGTGGAATATGCTATTCTTTGGCAGACAGTTTCAAATGACGATGAATGACTGAATTCTTCCTAACAATATCATAGCAATACAACGCAGATTTAAATGGAAGCTAATTTATGGGTGACATTAGTTTTCATGAATATGAACGGTAGGTTCTCTACAAATAAGAACATCTATAAACATTTGTAATATTGTAATCATTATTATAATCATTTTTCTTATCATTACTATTACTGTATGAGATTAATATAAGTCCATCATTTCTAGGTGTTTCAAATGTTTGGACGTCTAATTTTCAGCATTTTAGTTGCGTCTTTCCTTTTCTTTTTGAGAAATCGTGAAGTACCTTCTGCTTGAAATAGTACTTCCTCTATCTTTGATGCTTGAATAATTACTTCGCAGAGAGTGTGTCTTGAATTGAATAGACTTTATTCAAGAATAAAATAACAGCTGTAGTCAGAATTTCGGTCGTCAATGAAACTCGAAAGATTCAAATGGTATTGATAAAGAAGCAGAGTAGATGAATAACAGTTGTATATCTTAATTTTGACACCAAAATTCGCATTATGGGGTTTAAGCCGATATGTTTATGTATCCATTAGACTGAAATTTATCCCTCGCCAGAGAGGAAGAAAAGGAGCAAGAAGAGCAGAGAATTCAGGATACTTCATTAACTCTTTTCTGATAGAATGGAGGGCTCCTGGTGAACTAATACCATTTGACTGATAGCGGATTTGTTCCGATTAAACTGCCAATCTTGCAGGAGTGGTGTGCGCTTGGACAACGACAAGGATGAAACCTTGCAATAATTGAAAAGGACAGTCATGGCTTCCTTTATATAACCAAGCTTGGTGAAGTTCGTCTTCCCACAGTCTTCTCATTGACAACAAACATAGACACTACTGACTTTGCATGGAAACAGATATTGTTGCAAGTCCAATCCGATTCTCCGACATACCTAACTATTTTAGCCAAAAGTCAAACTTTGGATGCAGAATAAAATTAGAAGAGGAAAACGATAGTGAGATGCCAGCTTTAGACTCATTTTATCAGTCTAGAGACAAACAAAGAACAAATATCACAGAGCCTCATATGTTGGTAGTCAAAATCAAGAGAAATACGTGAATTAAGCCATTGTTTCATTCTTAACGTCAACATCACAAACTTTGGAGCCTTCTTCAAATACGGAAAGCATCTAACTCTAAATCAACTACCTTATACACAACCAAGTGTATGTGTATCTTCTTAGAATTCGGTTTCCCAAGCTATTCCCTTTTAAGAAGAAGCTCTTCATTATAAAATGACATATCATAGAAGAGTGAAGTATGGCTATCAGCTCAAATTAATTTGGAGGAGCCAGCAAAAATTTGAATTGTTTGAAGATAAGACCATAAGGTTGGTATTAGTGTGATGGATTAATTAGAGTAGAATAAAACAAAAACCCCCGTTGATGAAGACTTTTCAAACTAATAGATGAATAATGAAAACATATATGGGTCGGTCGGTTGTTCATTACTGTCGGTTCAGTGTTTGTGGTCGGTATTTATTCAAATGATTAGAGGAAAAATTGACCCAGCTTACCAACGTATATCCTAGGTCTTTGAGCTGTGCATAGACGTGTGTGCGCAAATCTTTGGAAATATACTCTCGAGTGATACTACAATGTCTGAGTGTGGGAAGAAACTCCGTCATTATGCGCCCGGTATGTACTATAACATACTCGCAAAGAGTTCGTGAATAGTCGACATAACAAATCGAATTGGAACGGACTTTCCTCCAATGTTGATGAGAACTCAGATAAAATTTTTCCAATCACCACCATTATATTTACCAATAGTAGCATAACGCTTTGCTGACGAATTAACTGCTGGAGTTGTCATGATTGCTCACACCTGTTCTCTATTCATTTGACCAAAATTCAGTCTCAGACAAAACTTTCTAACTTTTGGAAATGGATGGTCGTTTGCGTCAACACTAATTTCCTTATTTGCTGTCCCAATTAATTGCAAAATTCAGATTTTTAATCATTCACTCCACCAATCATGCAAACGTACGAAGTCAAATACAAAAAATGTTTTTTAATCAATATATCATTTTATTCAGTCTTTATCGTGTCACAAAATAACACTGCTCCACATACTACGAAGATGACATTAATGACCATAAATAATACAGAAGTGACTCCCCATGCTATATATTCCCGAATGTATAGAATTGTAAATCCGATTTCGTAGCCGATGCTGATGAGCGCAAAGATAAAATACTGAAAAGGAAATAACAAGTAAGTGGGTGGTTATACAGGCTGAAACATTCTTCGAAAAGAAACATAGATGTACCGTAGTTAACCAATCCTTAAGTACTTGCAATTTCTGAAATCCACAATCTTCTGGCAACAGGAAGCTTAAAGATGGATGTAGCCATGAAGTGTAATAGAGGTGCACATCGTAACCCGTACAGTACAGCTCTTTATCCACATCACATGGCTTAAGAGAACTTTATACGATATGTGCTCTAAATGGATATTTTATCCACATTAAAACTGAAATCCATGGACATTTAATATTCTAGGAGTACCAGTACTCCAGCCAGCTGTTGTATGGCAGATAATGACTATGCAAAGTTATGCTTCAGTGTTATTAAAGGTATCAGAGTCGTAAAACGCATTCCCAGCTTTAAGAAGTAAAAAGAGGGTAGAAGAGAACTTACTGCAATAAGACCAGCAATTCTGCTATAGCAAGAACCAAAAGCATAAGTCAGAGGTTGTAATGTGGTTACGATCCCAACACCAGTAGCATAATGTGTGAGTGTTTTGAAGTCATAATTGGAAGCGTATTTTTTACTGCTATACATGAAGAGGAAAATTGACAACGTAAATAAAATGCCGCCTGTCTACAAAATGAAACAATACATAATGAGCTAATCTTACAAACCAGGCGAAATTGAGTTTTTCAAAAGCGCATGACAGTTTCTTCATTCTTCTTTTTGATGACAAGAAGTTTCATGCATCCATTTTAGGCACATTGAAGAAGGTGCTTCTGCAATTTTGCTTTTATAGTGCGAAATTTTCTTGTATTATAAAGTCAAGGTCTGGTGTGTTACCTGACCTATATTTGGAAAGTAGAAGAATGTTTCTAATAATCATGCTATCAAAGTTGGATGCCGCAACATGCATATAATAGTTACCGATGCGTTTAATTTTTTACCCGCTTCTCTTTCTCTGTCATTTAAACATGTCACTGACACCTCCACTAAACCTTAAATCCTTTAGACGACACTCATGATTTGAGAACTGCTCATCAAAGTGGAGGTAATTATCAGTTTCCACCTGCTCAACTACCATAAGGTCAATAAATGACTCAATGACTTCTTTCTCGAAGAAGGGTATTTTTTATACCGATGCACCTTCCCATATGGTTTAGTATGTTGAATGATTTAATGCTGGCATAAATGGTCTATTTTTTAATTTTATTCCACACTCTATGACCTAGATGTGCACTTTACCAATTTTTCCATGCACCTGCCATGAATAATTTCATATTTTCAATAATCCTATTTCCATTTTCATCAATGGAGACTATTCTTTCTTCACAAATGACCCTACATTCTGCCTGTTTAAACTGTACTATAAATATGCAATGTAATATTTGCTCTCAAGTTACTGATTTTCACACATTCATGGTGAGAGTGCTACTACAACATAATGATTTAATATAGTGGTAAAAATAACTGCTCAAAAGGAAATGTCTCATAGACAAGTTGGCATTTGATTATTGCATCACCAGTATTAACTTCAATCAGTGTTGCTGGATGGTGTAACATCTGCAAAATTAGTATCTCGCGAAACAGGCGATGGGTGTACCATGAATTTGCTTGAAATCGAACGATAAGTATAATTGATTCCCTGAATTCTCAATAAAATAAGGAAGAACAATTCAGTTGTTGACACACTGCATCATTAACGCTTTTTCAACTCCGAAAAATATTGTCTTCTCTGCACATATATATATATATATATATATATATATGCATTTTGTGGTGGCTAGTTGACCATCTTCAAGATGTGTATCTCGCAGACCAAATAACTCACAACGAAATGTGGGTAGATCAAGCGGTAACGAGCAGAGTGCAAAACTGTTGCCTCAAAACTACTTAAACCGTTTATGGGTTTCATCTTTGCGTTTGCAGAATGATTGGTCATTCGATATAATCACAAATCATACACAGTTTCAAATTATACTCAATGTGCTGAAGGACATTAGGCGAATATCGCATTGTATTTCTTTTATTATGCATTTTACGATCTGCAATTCAAACAAATAGTGCCAAATTTTGGTCAATTCATTTTCACACTATGTGCTACTCAAATTTATAACACCCTAAAGTTCAGAAGCATTCATCTCAGGAATAACTTTGGCTTTGAATTGAACAAAGCAATACCCGCTGATGCACAACTGTGACCACGTATCGATACCATCGAAATATTAATGCTCTTGTTCAATTTTTGCACATGTATGTGCACATTTCTTCATGCTTTTGCATAAAGGTTTGAAGTTTATGAAAAACCACCCAGTCTATCTTCAAATTCTCTGTTGGCAATAACTGAAAAATAAGTATTACTAGGAAATGAATCAAACTAACTTATTGGGTATTGGGGATGAAAATGTTCAATTTTGATGGACACAGGACAATCAGTTTTGCTTGGAAATTCAGTTGGCTGAATAGGTAGAGGTAACCCTCATACGTGTTAGCCGGGGAGCCCTTTTCGATGCTTGAGGTGGATTTCAATTTTAATGCTTAACGATTAAATGTTTTCAAATACCCATTATCTTCGGAGTACTTTGGAAAGCGAATCAGCTTATGCAGAGTATCTAAATGATGATTATATGGCTTTTTAGATAGGAAATAGGTTTAGTTTCCAAATAACAGCTGTTAGTGAATTTGTTAAGGTTTTCATTGAGGGTCAAAATGTGTACCTTTCTCACAGCTCTCTCCAGAAATCATTGGAGTGCTGACATTTGTTTGTAAGACCGCAGCGAGACATTTGCTCCGATTATCAGTCTTTCTAAGCATTATTTTACTTAAAATTATATACTAAATAAAGCTCTTATTTATTTCTCACCTTTTATGGTTTCATGGACTTATCTCTCTCAACCCCTTTCCCCCTCACATGATCTATTTTCTAGCAAAGTACATGGGAGGAATGGGTGGAAAAGAATGTCACTTCCTGTGACTTAATAGTAGGGAATAATCTTGACCATACTTTCCACAACACTTACATTCAAAGTTAAATTAATTTGGAAGAAGTACTAATCTTTTGAGCATTCTGTTTTCATTTCTTCTTGAGAACTATCCAACTTAACATATGAGTGATGTGGAAAATGTAAAAGTGATACTTGAATGACAAATGTGTAACTAATTCTTTAATAATTTTAAAACCATGATTTGAATAATACCTAAAAGTTAACTTAGAAAAATTTTAGCATACACATAAACCAAAACAAAGAAATAATGCTGAAATCAGGTTGTTTATAATTGTTAGATTAATAGACTTCTGCTGTTAACGAGTTGCACCACTTTTAGAACACCTGGAATTGATTATTTGCGAAGCATTGTTTACGAAGGAGGGCAAATTGTATTAGAGAAACGAGACCTGTTACGTGCAGCGGGTGCATTAAATGCAGCATTTATTAAAGACGGGTAACTTCACATGGCATTCATGTAACTATGACCTTAATAACTCCAGGGGATCTGAAAGTTCAGACAAGCTGAGAGTGGGTTGAGCATTGAGATGGGTAAGCCATATTGGTACAACATAATGCTACTGTATTGATTAACACAACCGGTTCCTGTTTTAATTTCTTCCTAGCCTTAACGAAAGTGCGCTGATGACTTCATTGAAAAAGACCAGTAAAATTGTGCAAAAAATATCTTAAATTGCGGTAACTTCCTTAAGCGGAACTGGGTGCTTTCAACTGTTTTGAAAAATAACATTTTCAGTAGATAACTGTCTGTCTTGAAAATGTAAAAATGAATACGGTCAAATTTTAAGCAATTCAAAAATTGGTAAACATATTTTTGGAGATGTGACGACACAGGATAGAGGTGTGCTCTGTAAGTATTACCTTTGCACATTCCACATCAGCCATTTTTAATTTGAGAAATTTTTAAAGACATTATGTAAGGATAATTTTAACAGGATCGGTACTTCCACCAAATTAAAGAGACTTTGAATGTAAGTTTTGTTGCAGCTGTTTTCACTATTTTTCTTTATTTTTAAGTTACAATAAGGGAATTTCTTTACCTCCACCACCCTACCACATAACCAGCAGATCGTAAATTGCATAATAAAATAAATCTACTGCAATATCCTCCTAATCTTCTTCAGCTCATTGAATATAATGTGAAACTGCGTATGACTTGTGATTGTATCGAAAGACAATTCATGCTCGAATCGTTCTGTCACCGCAGAGAAGAACCGGCATCAAAGGGTGAAGTAGTTTTGGGACAACAATTTTGCACTCTGCTCGTCACCGCTTGATCTACCTACGTTTCGTTGTGAATGGGTTTGTCTACAAGGTATACGTGCTGAGTTGGTCAAATAACCAATATTCAATGCCCATGGGGTTGAGGATGAAACAATATTTTCGAGATATTTTAAAACGTCAATGACATTTGTGTGTCTATAGCTGTGTCGCTCATTCCAAGTTTAATGAGAATTCTTTCAAGTACTACTGTGGACCAATTATACTTATCCATCGATTTTAAATTCATAGGTGGTTCCATACAGAGCTATTTCGATATAATCAGAAGTTTTCAGTTTATTTATTTTACCAATCAATTAACGGGAAACTAGTCATGGGGGATATGCAATTCAAACCAAAAAGTAAACAATTTAATGATTGGCATTCAATCAACATAGTTGAATATGTTTTCTGATCGGATTATTTTACACAACACCTTTAAAATAGAAATGAACACGAGTCTAGAGAGGACTCCATGGTTCATGGGGAACTTGCTGTATCTGCTAATGCTCTGAATTAGGAGAAGTGGGGCTATTCAAGTCTTGGTTACACATTTACGCCATAGTGTTCATGACATGGGATATTGGAAAGATTGGTTAACTAGAATGCTTGCGTTGCTTGCGCCTAGGGGGAAGGGTAGCTGCTTTCAAATTTCAATATGGAAAAATAAAGAAAGTAGGCGATCTGCAGGTTAGGCGCTGGGGATAATGAAAGCATCTTTTCGTGACATAAATATTAGAGAAAAATGGTGACAATACCTGCTACAACACTCACATCCAATGTAGATGTTGGAAGAACTACTAATTTGTTGAATTATTTCTTTGTCAAACAAGGCTACTGAGCATTGTCTCACACAAAGTGATCATGCATATAACGGCGTCAAAATGGCTCTATCAGCATTTCTAGACATATAATTGACAAATCAGTAAGGGGATAGACAAGCTATTCCACTAAATTCGACTGAAAATGTCGAGATGTATTACATAAATTTATTTCTCAAAGTCGGCATAATCATCAGTCATAATTGAGGACAAAATTGTTGAAATATATCGCCCCACAAGTTAACTCTTTTCTTCAATCGTTTTGGGACTGTTAAACGGAATGCTGACCCGACAAAAGTGTGTCTAACTCTCATTTGAGAGTAATCGTTTCAATCCTCTTGTTAGACATCTAAATAATGCGATTCAATGGCGAAAGTTTAACAGACTGATGCCTACGATCTCAATATCTGTTTGCGTATTTCTCTAATCAGTGGTACTTTAATACGATATCTCATAAAGCGTAGATATGTCATTGTACCGCTACTCGATATTTGTATAATCCCTGTTTTTATCGTACTGATGTCAACACTAAACACCTACAAAACCCATCCCAATGTAAACGACAAAGAATCGTTAAAAACCGCTAATACTGATTTCACTTTATTGAAATGGTGAAAGTAGCTGTGTGGATTCTCTTTTTACGCTGTTATGGATCATTGACTCATCTTTGCACAGGCTACATGTCATGCTCACAATTGAGTAAATGTGAAACAAAAACAAGAATAACTCCATTAATCCTAATTCAGCACGTTGGCAGATAAGGCAAATTCCACTTAAACCATTGAGTTCTCTTTGAATGCGAGTTCATTCTCATTTAAAGAAGTCGTGTAAATCAACCGATCAAGAAACACTTAGTGACATTTTAGAGGAACTCAGACTTTAGAGGCTTCATCTTGTTTGAAAATTGGCGTAATTTTTTTTATAACAAACCAATATATATATATATATATCTTCAATAAGCTAATGTAGTTGAATCATACTGTGGATGTAAAAAGTTGAATGCGAACATTACTTATTAAGAACTCAACTTCAAAATATCCTAAAAATACTCTAAGACTTGGGAGATGGTATTTGCATACTTTAATTTAATGCATTCATTAATTGCTATGATTTGTAAGATTTGTTGCCTATAAATGTTAATATGTTTGCCAATGAGTCATTTGCTGATTCAACGGTATTCAAGCAGATGAAAACTTGAATATGACTGTCAAACACTCAAATTACTTCACTTTAAAGAGCAGTTCTGAAATCGCAAGTGTTGGCTGAAGGACTTAATGTTTGATGGCTGTGTCGACGTCATATTGAAATGATAGAGAAGGAGAAGCAGAAGAGTAATTGAACCATGGTGTCATGCATCCGTAATTATTAGAAACATGATGTATCATTCCTGGATGTAGGATCAGGTAACAAATCCGACCTTGACTTCATAATGCGGAAAAATTTAGTATTATAAATATAAAATTGAAGGAACTTCTTTTTCTAAGTTCTTAAAACGTGCGTGTGTGCATTGAAAAGATGCATTGATAACAACGGATTAGCATCAAAAGTTTTCAATAAGACCATGTTTGTAAGATTAACTCTGTATATTATTAATTTTGTAGGTTATTGGCATTCTAATTACAGTGACTGGTTTCCTCCATGTGATATATGGTTGTGCATTTTAAAATGGAATTATTGGCCATTTTGTAGAGTAAAATAGCGTGTATAGAGCAGCAGTGGTAAACAAGACCGGATTCAGATCGTGAGTTCTTACAACTGAAGTAGAGGGACGATGTTGGACAAATCGGTGTGTTCGCGAATTCGACCAATGAATTGCGCAAAATCTACTCGATGACTAATTTCCACCGCCCATATGTACAATCGTAGTTTTAACGTGAGTAGAGCATACAATTCATATATAATTTCAAATATTGTGGTTATTGGGAAATTATTCTTCCCAACCGCTTGCAATTCATGACTCCTTGAAAAAATCAACTGCAGCAGGAGTATTATCAATTTCATTTATTCCAATCAATATGGTTGGCGATACTTTCATTACTAAAAATCATTCGAAGTGATGTTCAGGCTTTTTACTTGACCTACTTCTCTTCCTCTGACATTTCAGCATGATGTTGAAACATCCAACAGAACTTAAATCCTTCAGCCAAAACTTGCCATTTGAAAAGTGCTCTTCAAAGTAGATGTACTTATCAGTCTGACAGTCGCATTCAAGTTTCCACCTTTTCGACTACCATTAGATCAATAAATGACTCAATGGCAAACATGTTCTCCAATTTAGACGGCAACTCTCACTAGCTGCACTAGTCCATGAAAGCGTTAATAGAGAGTATGCGAATACTACCTCGACATGTCTTAGTGCAGTTTGAAGATATTTTAAAGTTGAGATCTTAATAAGTAATGTTTGCATTCAACTTCTTGAATCCAGAATAAATTGCCAACTGCATTAGCATATTGAGCAGGCATAGCGAAGCCTGTTCTGTCCCGAAAAGCGTAGATCCTTAGCACTTAAATGTGTGTTAAGAATTGAACTGCATGCAACTGACAACATGCCACTTTTTGTGACATTCACCATTGAGACCTCTTTAGACTCGATTTAGATTCTATTTTAATAGTATGGTGTAAAATTATCCAATCAGAAAATATATTGTGACATTTTAGAGTTACTCTAACTTTGGAGGTTTGCTCATGTTGGGACTCTGGCGTATTTTATACCTATTATAAATCAATATATACCTGTTCAATATACGAATACAAATTGCATTATTTCCTGGATTCAAGAAGTTGAATGAGAACACTACATATTAGGAACTAAACGTTAAAATTTCCTCCAGTTTCGCTAAGACATCGCGAGGTGGTATTTGCATACTCTAATTTGACCCATTCTTTAATTGTGAGAATTGCCTTATAAATTGGACAACATGTTTGCTAATAAGTCACTTATTTATCTAATGGTAGTCAAGCAGGTGAAAACATGAATGTGACTGTCGAATTGATAAGTACCTCCACTTTGATGACTATTTCCCTAATTACAAGGGTTTTAAACTGTAAATGTAAGCCGAAGGTTTTAAGGTTTGATGGATGTGTCAACGTCATGTTGAAATGGCAGAGAAAGAGGAGGAGTTATAAGCTGAACCATCAGCCGACTTGGATGTCATGCATCGTTAATTATTAGAAACATAATCCAATGACCCAAGTGAAGGCCAAGTACAAAAAAGGCTTTAGCTTCATAATACGAGAAAATGTTGCACTATAAAAGCAACAATGCAGAAGCGCTTCTTTCTACTAACTAAGGAAAAATGTGTATACGAAAGGCCCTAGCATCGACAAGTAGCATGGACAAAATCGCGTGCCTTTATAACATTCTCAGTGCATTGATTCTTGTAAGATTAACTCGTTATATAATAATTATTTAATATTTTAGATTATTGGCATTGTTGTTACACTGCTTGGTTTCATATTAATGGATAACGATAAAAGACACGACTCCACTGATGACTTCAGGGTATTCATGCACAACTTTATTGCTGTTGGATTCTTAACCATATTACAGCCTCTGGCTGGGTTTCTTGCTTCATTTCGTAATAGAATGAATGGTTTTGCTGCAGTAAGTTCTTTCATACTCACCTTTTTATTGCACAAACATGGAAAGAGTTTTGTGACTCTGATAACTTAAATACCACTAAGGCGAAGATTTGCATAATCACTAGCATACTAATTACAACAGCATTAAAACAGCTAACTCGAGTGCTGACATTATTAGAATGCTACATATCGATACATTTCAATGAAATTTCTTTATTGATTTTCACGTCGGTTTGAGTAAATGCTAGAAGAAATACTGAATAGGCTTTGGCAAAACAGCTTAATCTCTGAAGCTCACTTTCCATTTGAATTTTACTATGGATGAAACATCCATGTAGAATATACTTCGCATAAGGTTCTTTTAAGCCATTTAATTTACCAATAAAAATGCGCAGATTATGAATTGTGCCTCATTGTTCTAACACCTTCAGGATACTTGTGAAGTTCATTTCTAATGGCAAGCAATGTTACACCGTTCTTCATGGAGGTAGTTTCGAATTCTCTTACAAATTCATGTTTACATGTTTCGACAACCACCTTTAAGCTTTCTGTTACCAGAAGAATGTGGACTCCAGGAATTGCGAGTATCTGAAGAATGATTTATTGTGACACATCATTCTTTCTTCTCAATTAATATTTAAGCTCTTACAATCCATCACTTACTCGTTTCTTTCCTTTTCAGAACTTTGCCGTGGGTTTCATCTGCACTGTCTACGAATACTTACTTACAGCTATATACATTTGGAAATATTGGGATTACGGAGCAGCTTTGCTATCCTTGATGGCCATTGATGCTGTCGTTCTACTATTCGGAGCAATGTTAATTATAGATTGGAACAACACATGGCGACAATACCCGGAACCTGAGTAGGCGAACAAATTTTACTAAATCTAATTTTAAATCTCAATTAAATGATAGTCTGGAAAAATAAAGAATTATTTACGCATTATCCTTGTAAATATTACCTTTGCATACTCCACATAAGCCATCTTTTAAATTGAGAAAAATCTCATGACAAATGAAAAGAAAACGTTTATAGAATTCGGACTTCTTTCAACTTAAAGTGCCTTTGAATGTAAGTATTGTTGTGGGTATTTTCGTCACACAATAAGACGCCTGCAATTCAATTCCTAATACGTCCTTAGGAGCTGAGGATTGATGCTTGTGGAAACACAACCGACTTCGCTAGAAGTAGAACACAATGCCCATTTGCCAAACAAGGCTACTAAGCACATTCACACACATAGTGTTCATGCATTTGACTGCATCAAAATGCCCCTGTCATCTCGTGGCGACACATGAGTAACTACTGCGTAAGAGCATAAACATGCCATAGCATTTAATTCTGTAGGAAAAAGAGCTCTTCACACAAACTTATTCTCCTAGTCTGCTTACTTATCAGCCATAATGAGTGCCACATTTGTTGAATTATATCGCTCCATAATTGTGGCCTTCTATCAGTCAGCTGAGGTATATGAAAGGTAGGATTGACCTGACACAAATGTGTCTAACTCTCATGTAGGAGTAATAGTTTTTAATCCTCTTATTAGACATCTAAATAATATAATTCAATAAGGGAATTTTAACAAACCGAGACCCACAATCAAAAATCTATCTATTCTAATACGATGTCTCATATAACGTAAATGGGACAGGATTAAATACTGTGTGATTTTAGTCGGTTATTAATGTCCTGATGTCAAAATTAAGAACAACTAAAACCTATTCCCCTCTTTGAAAGACGAGGAATTGTCAAAAACAGCTACTAATATTGATTTTAAATTAGGTTTGCAATGTTGAAATGTTGAAAGTTATGATCAGGCCATATTGGCACAACACAATGCTACTATAGTGATTAATGCAATTGAATTTTATTTTGATTTGCCAAGCCTCAATGACAGTGCGCTGTTGACTTCATTGAAAAGGACAAATAAAGTTGTACAAAATATCTGAAATTGCGGTTACTTCCTTAAGCGGAACTGAGTGCTTCCAACTGTCTTTGGAAACTAACACTTTCTGTAGATAACAGTCTGTGATCTTGAAAATATCAATATGAATACGGTCAAACTTGAAGCATTTCAAACTTTGCTAAATATATTGTTGAAGGTGTTGGATATTGTGCGACTCAGAATAAGGGTGCTTATGTTTATTTGTGTGTTAAAATGAATTGACATTTTTTTCCGAATCTTTAAAAGTATGAATATGAAGAATTTAAAAACTTTCTAAAGATATTGCTGAAGATGTTGTATACTGCGGTGACGCAAGATAGAGCTGCTGATGTTTGTAACTATTATTTAAATCATTGCCTTACAAATTAAAGGAATTATTTATACGTATGCACATTCCATACTAGTTATAATTTAATAAATAAGAAAATGTTCGTAAAATGAGTACTTCTTCCAACTTAAAGTGACTATTATTAAGTCACGCAAAGGGTCATGTAGTCAGCAGCCTGGATTTCATTCTTAACACATCTCTCAGTGCTAAGTACTGAAGCTAGTCGAGAGAGAACCGACTTCGCTAGAATTAAAACACAACGTCTCTTTGCCAACATGGCTACTAAGCACATTCACACACATAGTAAATGGGCTTATGACTGCGTCAAAATGCCGCAATCAGCACTCGCAATTGCATTAATTTGGACTGAAAAATAGCGAGCTATTGAATTAATTTATTTCTCATAGTCTGCTTAATCATCAGCCATAATTGAGTGCAAAAATTGTTGAATTTTATCGCTCCACAATTTTGCACTTCTATCAGTCAGATGAGGATTATTCAACTATATTTGTCTACATACTTCCCAAATCGGTGTTGAGAAAATGAGATATTTTTCATAACCAAAATGTGGCACCGTGCTACCACTTATGTTAAACGTATTTAATAGGGCTGGAATTGTTAAAAAAACTGCATGATTTAAATTTACTACTAATGTACTAATGAAAAAATTTAAATATTTCATTTTTATACAAGTTGCTATCTATGTTCACTAGAGAGTAAATGTGAAACCAAGACTTGAATAGCCCCACTAACCCTAATTTAGAGCATTGACACATACATCAAATTCTGCATGAACCATTAAGTTCCATTTAGATAAGGCAGATTCTGCCTGCACCATTGTTAATACTTGCGTGGCTTTCTATTTTAAAGAGCTGGTTCAAAATCATCCTGTCAGGAAACATTTTGTGGCATTTTAGGGACACTTAGATTTTGGAGGCTTGCTCTTGCTGGAACCGTGGCAAGCAATCTTATGCCTATTCAATAAACTAATGCAATTGACGTTATTTTCTGAGTTGATTGCGAACACTTCTTGTTACTAACATAAGCTTAACATATCGTGCAAATACGCTAAGACGTGCCGAGGTGGTATTTGCATACTCTCCATTTGCGATTTTAAATACTTTTGCAACATGCAAGACTGTTTGACTTCAAATGAGAACACGTGAGCCAATGAGCCATTTTTTGATCTTGTGGTAGTCGAGCAGGTGGAGACTTGAATGGGACTGTCAAACTGATAAGTATCTCCACTTTAAGGAGAAGTTCTCAAATTGCAAGTGTTGGTGGAGGATTTCAGGCTTGGTGGTTGTGTTAACGTTATGTTGAAATGGTGAAGAAAGAGAAGGGAATAAATACTGAACCATCATCCAACTTGAATGTCACTCATGGGTAATTATTAGAAACATTATTCAATGTATCAAATGTAAGTCAAGTGCAAAGCCTGGCCTTGACTTCAGAAAATGAGACAATTTTACACTATAAAAGCAAAATTGCATAAGGTTTCCTCTATATGCACTTAAATTGTGTATAAGAAAGATCATGGTATCGGCAAGAAGCATTACTAACATCGCATTTCTATTGAAAGCTTTAAATGTGGCGTTACTTGTAGGATTAACATTTTGTATGAGTCGTGTTTTGTAGGTTATTGGCAGTATTTTTACAGCAACTGGTTTCGCCTATGTGCATTACGATGGAAAATACGCTCGCAGTTATGACTTCAGAACACTCATACACAACTTTACTGCCGTTGGAATCTTTACCATATCAACACCATTGGCTTATCTTTTTGTCTACTGTCGTAGTAAAATGTTTGGACTTATTGCAGTAAGTTCTTTTCTGGCCTCTTTTTAATTCATAAAGCAGGGAATTAGTTTTGCGACTCTGATACATTTAATACCGTCGAGGTGTAGATTTGCAAACACATTATCGGCCTTACACAATTAGCTTGAGTGCTGACACTACTAGAATTGTAATTGCACATGGATTTCAATACAGCTCCTTTACTGATTTTATGTCGGTTTAAGTAAACACCAGAAGAAACACTGAATAGACTTTGGCAAACGTCTTAATCTCTGAAACTCACTTTTCATTTTCATTTAAATGTAGATAAAATATCCATTTAGAATATAATTCATAAAAAGTTTTCTTAGGCCATTTAATTTACAACAAAAATGTGATCTGGATAAAGAGCTGAACTGCACAGGCTACGGTTTGTGCCTCATTGTTCTAACACCTTCAGAATACTTGAGAAATTCATTTCTACTGATAAGTAGTCTTCAAGACAATTGGCCAAAGTTGCTCTGTTCTCCGTGAACGTAGTTTTGATTTCTCTTACAACTTCATAGTCAGCTGCTTCGACATCCACCTTTAAGCTTCCCGCTGACAGAAGAATGTGACCATCAGAAATTGAGAGTACTTAAGAAATTGTGAATTGTAAAACGTCCATTTTTCTTTTCGAAGTCTGTTTTATCCCTTTTAACCTCACACTTACTCATTTCTTTTTCTTTTTCAGAACATTGCCGTGGGCGGTATCTCCACTGTCTATGAAATCATACTTGCAATTATATACATTCAGGACTATGTATTATTTGGATTATCTTTTATTCTACTGATGCTCATTAATGTCTTTGTTCTAATATGTGGAGGATTGTTAATTAATCATATCAGGTAGATGAATAAATGCTACATTGTTTAATATTGCTATTGTATTCGAATTCCTATGTTTGTTTGATATGTGGATTAGTATCTGAACCTTGGAATTTCGTAAGTAATCGTTACAGTAAATAAGGATACTATTGTGGTCTCAATCACCGATTTATTTTCAAAAGAAGGAAAATACTATCTGAGACGGAATTTCGGTCAAATTGGCGAGAGAGTAAATCTATTATTTGTGCCAGAAACCATGCCAAATTTAGCAGTTAATTTAGCAGTAAAGGGTCATGTTATTATTGCTAAATAAAAAAGTGAAGATTGGAACAATTTTATTTGAGTTCTCATCAAAACTGAAGGAAAGTCTGTAGCAATTCAATTTGTGATTTCAAATAACTCAGATGCTCATTGCGAGTGATGTTATAGTACATGCCACCCACATAACTGCCTTTCTTCTCGCCCTCAGATATCGTAGTGTCCCTCAAGCGTATTTCCAAACCGTGTATGTAAACGATGCGAGCACACACTCGTCTATGCACAGCCCAAATGACCTAAGATATAAAGTGTTGAATTAGGTCGTATTTTCCACAAAGTATTCGGATAAATGTAGACGACAAAAAATTATGAGCAACATTTGAATTAAAATAGAATGAAAGCTATAGGACAAATTGAAGAAACTGTGTGCATCTTGGCGTCGATTCATAAATTCTTTTCTCCCCTGGTCGCTTAATCGACTTAAAGGTTGGTTTTATTGGCAATGATCTTCACATCATAAACGAGCCTTACAAACACAAACACCAGTACTCTTTCGACTTTCGTCAATATCTGTTCCCATTCTTCTTATTTGGAATGAAAAACTAGTGTAGAATTAGCCTCCACTTAATTAAAAAATAACAAATCATCTTTTCTATGTAAATTGTCAACTGCTTGTGAAAAATGTGTAGAATTAACTTCTTACTGTTCACTTCCCGTGTGAAGTCTTCCTTGGTTAGTTTGAAGGTGTGAAATAAATTTTCATTTAAAACATTTTAATTAAAAAAATGTGAACACTATATCTGGTTTAAGCGATTTCAAAAGCCTTTGATTCTTCTGAAAATTCGTGCATGGGCAGATTAAGCAAATTCCGCATTCTCCATTGAGTTCCCTTTAGAATCGAGAAGTAGTGTAACATCATTATCGTTTGGTTAACTAAATGAACTGCTAAATTTGTCATGATACCTCACGCAGATAGCAGGTCTGCCCTCTTTTCAGTTCGACTGAAGTCCAGTCTCAGATAGTATTGTCTTCAATTTGGAAATATACTTTTAATAGCGACAACACTATTTTCTCATTTACTGGCCCAGTTAGTTGTAAAATTCGAAATTTCCAATCTCCACTCCACCGATCATGCAAACACGCAAAGTCAAATACAAAAACATTTTTAAACAATGTAGCATTTCAGATATGCAACCTGAGGTAATTGATTAACAATTCTCCATATATTATGTCAAGGAAGATATAGACCATTAATGAAATAAAAGCTACTCCAAATACTACATATTCCCAATATTTCCAAATGTATAAAATTGCAAATACGATTTCATTGACACCCACGGCAATGTCCTGAAAATGAAAATAACGAGTAAGTAGGAGGTTACAAGGCATAAAACAGTCTCCGAAAAGAAAAATGAATGTTTCACATTCAATCATTCTTCAAATACTTGCAATTCCTATTGTCCACATTCTTCCGGTAATAGGAAGCTTAAAGGTTGTTGTCGAAACATGTGATCGTGAATTTGTAAGAGGATTCAAACTACGTCCATATAGAACAGAGCAAATTTGGCCAATTGTCTTGAAAACTACTTGTCATTAGAAATGAACTTCTCAAAATATCATAACCTGTGCATTTTTAAAAAGAACTTTAAAGAACTTTATGCGAAGTATATTCTACATGGATGTTTTATCCATAGTAAAATGCAAATGGAAAGTGAGCTTCAGAGATTAAGGTGTTTGTCAAAGATTCTTCAGTATTTCTTCTAGCATTTATTTAAACCGACATGAAAATCAGTAAAGAAGTTTCATTCAAATCTATCGATATGTAGCATTCTATTAGTGTCAGCACTCAAACTAGAAGTTGTAAAGCATCTAATGAATGTTCAAATCGAGTCCTCTATGTTATTAACGGTATCGGAGTCATAAAACTCTTTTATTGTCTATGAATTTAAAACAGGGTATAAAAAAGCCTACTACCACTAATCACAGTGCCATATGAACTAGCAAGAAACCAATAGGATGCTCATGGAAAGTCATAGAATCGGCAGCTGGTCTAACAATGGGATGCACAAAGTACAAATTAGCTTCAATCAAACTTGAGTAGATTGGTTCCCTCTAACTTTGCTATTCCATCTACTGCGACTACTTCTACGATGCCAATCATGCTAATGGCCTTATTATTCCCACTTTACATATGTTAGCAGTGCTCTTCTCGTAATTCATAACACAGCTTCCTCCCGGAAATAGTTTTAAAACAGCGTCAGGAGATAGGAACAGATGTACTGATAATTGAGTGATCAAGTACATCTTCAAACTGAAATAAGGAGGAAGTTCTTTACAAAGAATTATTTTAACCAGAACACTTTTTCAAATAGTTGAAGCTCAGGTATATTGATGTCCTTCCGTCATTTAGTCACCTGTTACTAATTTGAAGATAGTGAAATAAATCTGATTTAGGACGAATTACTTCTCTCATAGGAGAAGCGACATCGATCATTAACGCAATCCAAGCTTATATTCAACGGCTGATTTCAAACAAAATTAAGCGTAAAATGTCATGAGGAGGGTGCTGGCTTTGATTTAAGGCTTCTCCGTATTGCCAGCATTGTGAAGGGACAAACAAACCTATTTATCAATAAATCTATCTATATACCGAAATTAGCACGATTTTTTTTATGTTCTTGTGATGAAAAAATTGAGACAAGGGACAGAGCTCAATTTAATACTTGAGCTCCACTTTTTGACTAAATCCTTTACTATGTAAACCATTAGATGATTTGGAAGCAGGCCACCTTGGCAACAGGCTATAGAACTCTGATACATCTTCACTCTACCTTGACCCATTTTCAATATCCATGAAAAAAACACGGAATATTTTAGAGGCCCATTTCATTCAAAACGTTGAGCAAACTCTTACCCACTAGTAATATGTTAGTATTAGTAAGACAGATGATTGAAATTCAGTTGGAAAGTCTAAAAACGGAATTATCATGCCAATAAGAATCCAATAGGAATACGCCACTTAAATTTCGATGTGGAAGGTGGGGCTAAATGGAAGGATAAGAAAAACTCTAAAGAGAGCAGTGTGTCGAGTCTTCTTATCTGTCTTTATGTCTTATGAGGTGCTTCATTACTCAAACACAGTGGTGTCCGAATGTTTCCAGTCCCCTTTGTTAAAAAAGGGAGAAGGCAGTGTATTTTTGCTAAATTTTCTAAGTGAATTACTTGTGAAATGAGAAGTAAAAATGAGAAGTGAATTTCTCCAACATGTCCTGACACTTTCATACTGTTTTAATCCTAATGATGTCCAGTATGGTTGGTGCAGCACTTTTCAAATACTTAGCCGAAAATATGACCTAGATCATTATCTTAGATCGAATGTCTTGGAGCTGTAGGTTTGTTTGTGTGCCTATATAGTTTTCAATGAGGGTTTTGAAGGGAAAGCTCGAGTGAGAGAACGCTGTTCAAGATGAGTGGTGGCGGTAATGAGTTGGATGTGCGTGCGTGGAGGGGAGGGGGGTGGGGAGGGTGGAATCGAGTGAATCTCCTTTCTGTGAGTTAATAGCAGGGACAAATTTGGACTGTATTTCTCACAACACTTACATCCAAAGTCATTTTATTTTAGGGGAAGTACAAATTTGTTGAACATTTTCTCCACATTTTGTCTTGAGAACTTTCTCAAATTAAAAGATGACTGGTGTGAAATGTGCCAGAATATGACCTAACTAATACCTAAAGGTGAATTTAGAAGTTTTCTAGCACACTAACATACATCACCACCTCTATCATGTGTCAACACAATACACAACACTTCTAAAAGTATGTTTTGAAAGTTTTAATTGCTTCACCTTTGGCCGCATTCATATGCATATTTTCAAAGTTTCGTGAAAAAATGTCATGTGTCAAAAGGGGTTGAAAGTACCCAACCCTGTTGAAGGAGGTATTTTGCACATTTTATTTATCTTTTAAATGAAGTTATCAATACACCTCCATTAGGGCTTGGAAAATTAAAACAGGACCTAGATTTATTCAACAATATAAAAACATTGTGTTGTGCCAACATGGCCTACTCAACGCAATACTCCACCCATTCTCATTTAGTCTGAATTTACCGATTCACTTGATGCACTAATGTCACAGTTAGATCAATGTCAAGTCACGTTTAATGTCTCTTTTCTCCAAGAATTTTCTCTGATACTATTTCCGACCTAAGCATATTTGCTTGTAAGAATCTACAGGACCCTCCATTGCAAACAATGTTTCACAAATGATCGATTACAGGTGGTATAAAAGTGGAGCAAAGCTAAACCACAGCTGAAACTCGTTAACTGCACAGTTCTACCAATCGCGCATAAAAAAATCGAGATTTCAAAATAATCACACTATATTTTATTAAGTGGCGTATGAACCAAAACACTCAATGTGTGGAATTATAAGCTTGAGTGATACTAGGACTTCTGAGAGTGAAAAGAAACTCCGTCTTTATGCGAATAGTATGTACTATAATCCCACTCACAAGGAGTTTGTGAAACAGCCGACATAACAAATTTAATCGCAATGGACTTTCCTTTAGTTTCGATGAGAACTCAGGTCAAATTGTTCAAATCTTCACCATGTTAATGCCCAAGAGTAGCACGACACTTTCCTACTATTGTAACTGCGAATTTGTCAAGATTGCTTAACACAAATAACAGATTTGCCCACTTTTCAATTTGACTGAAATTCACTTTTAGAAATAAATCAGTGATTGCATCAACAGCAGTTTCCTTATATACTGATCCAATTAATTACGAAATTTAGAGTTACAAACATTCACTACACTGATTATGCGAACACACACAATGAAATACAAAGGCATTTATAAACAACGCAGCATTTTATTCAAACCGTTTTAAATAATTAATTAACAATCCTCCACATATTAAGGCGATGACATTAAGAGCCACCAACAATATTGAATTCACTCCATATTCTATATATTTATGAAAGTAGCTAATTGTAAATCCGATTTCATAAACAGTGCAGACGACCCCAAAGACAGAATGGGAGAAAAGAGATATCAAGTAAGTGGTAGGTTATTCAGGCTAAATAATTTTTGAAATAAATGTGGAAAGAGTCGCCGTCAATCTTCTTTATGTAATCGCAATTTCTGCTGCTACTGCTAATTTCCTTCTTGCACGGGAAGAATTAAAGGTGGATGACGAAGCGTGTGACCATGAAGTGGGAGGAGAATTCAAAACTGTGTGTATGAAGAAACGTGCAAATTTGAACAACTGTCTCGAAGAATAATTAACAGTAGAAATGAACTTTTCAAGTTTCTTGAAAGTGCTAGAATAGAGTCACAAATCATAACCTGTGTAATAGAGCATTATTATTGACAATATTAATGGCTGAAGAGAGCTTTATGCGAAGTGTTTTCTACATGGATATTTAAATCAAATCAAAATGAAATTGGGAAGTGAGTTTCAGAGATTGATGTGTCTACCAAAGGTAACTCAGTATTTCAATAAAGCAGCCATATTGAAATTAATCGTCATTAAGAGTTCTAACATTTTCATCACTCGAGCTAGCTGTGTGAATGCAGAAAATGAGTATGCAAATATACGAAAAATCCGTGTTATATGAATTAAATGGAGAAACATGAGTAGCCAGAAGATCTTGAGAGAAAGTGTTTTATTATAAACTCTAAATATCACTTTCATGAAACAGAAAGATCTGACCATTTATAAGACTTATTTGACTCCTGCAAAACACGTCCTTCTAGTGAGCATCGTTGGCATCGTTGAAGATTCTGAGCACTTCCAATGCTCATTTGTCACTCGGCCTCCAACTTTTTCTTCCATTTAGGTACATTCTCACAACTGACATACCCTTGGGAATAATAATCGCACACAGACGTAAATCCAGATAACCACATAGATAGATAAGCTAATTACATGGGATAAAGAGTGTATAATTCCTTCAACTCTATTGAAGAATGTCAAATCGGACTTTCAAGGTACTTTTAACTTCATACATGTGATGCAATGGCTCTCTAAATATAATTTTCCACATTTGTACTTAACTATATCAATATGAATATCATTGGCCTATTTGCTTTTCTTGATTGCAATGTCCTTTGCATATTCCACCTTATTCTTCCACATTAGACGCAGTCAAATTGAATACTATCAGTGGAAAACGAAGGACATTACGAGTATGTGTTTCCAATACTACCTCGTGAAAAGAAATACGATTAATATTTTGCATAACATGCCATGATTAAATGATAATTACGATTGTGGAAATGTGATCTGTATGCATAGAATAGTCCATTTCAATAGAACTTAAATGCAATGAAATGTCGTGAATTCAAGGTAACTATATGCACATTGAGTGTTTTGTCTCATACGCCACTTATTAAAATATGGTGCGTTTACTTTGAAATTTCGCTATTTGTATGCTCGTTTAGTAGAATTTTCTTGCTACCGAGTTGTAGCAGTGGTCCGATTTTGCACTACCTTTATAACATCTGCAAATTGATTATTTGTGAAGCATTGTTTGCAGAGGAGGGCCCTGTAGATCCTTACAAGCAAATATGCTTAGATCGGAAATAGTATGAGAGAAAATTCTTGGAGAATAGAGACCTGTTGCATTCTCTGGGTGCAATAAATGCAGCATTTATCAAAGGCGCGAAATTTCACAAGGCATCTCAAGCGTATCGGTAAGTTCAGACTAGCTGAGAGTGGATTGAGGATTGAGATGAGTAGGCCATATTGGCAGAACACAATGCTACTGTATTGATTAATGCAACCGGTTACTGTTTTAATTTCTTCCTAGCCTTAACGAAAGTGCGCTGTTGACTTCATTGAAAAAGACAAATAGGAATGTGAAGCATTTGGAAAAGAGGGGAAACGCTACTTGGCATTGATGTAACTGTGACAATATTGTCCTTGCGTAAGTTTGGCAAAATATATTTTGAAGCATTTACAAATTTTCTAAACATATTGTTGAAAATGTAGTATACTGTGGCGTCAGGGGATACAGGTGTTATTATAATTGTGCATGTTAAAATAATTCTAAATTTACCTTCATGTATTATTCAAATCCTAGTCATGAAATCTTAAACAGTTATTTGCGCTTCTGATCATTCCACATCAGTCATATTTTCATTTGAGAAATTTCTCAAGACACAATGCAAAGGAAATGGAATTAGTACTTCTTCCAACTTAAAATGGCTTGGATGTAAGTGCTTTTGCAGGCAGTGTCACAATTTGTGTCTAATTATGAAGACACAAAAGTGGCATTATAACCTCTCTCCGCATCGTATAAAACAAACAGCCCGTTAAATGCTTAATGAAAGAAACTTAATGAGGGGGTTCGGCCTCCTTTCTTTCAGCACTTTCAGTTTTCTTTCAAACCCTGAATGACAATTCATGCGAGAATCGTTCTGTCACCGCAAAGAAGAAACACATAAATTTGTGAAGTAGTTTTGGGACAACAATTTTGCACTCTGCTCGTCACCGCTTGGTCTACCTACGTTTCGTTGTGAATTGGTTTGGCTGCAAGGTATACGTGATGAATTAGTCAAACAACCAATATTCAATGCCCATGCAGTTGAGGATGAAACAATATTTTCGAGATTTGTTAAAATGTCACTGACATTAGTGTGTCTACGGCTGTGTCGTTCATTCCAAGTTTAGTGAGAATTCTTTCAAATACTAATGTGGACCAATTATATTTATCCATCGATTTGAAATGTATGTGTGGATCCAAGCAGAGCGAGTGTGACTTATCCAAAAGTATTCCGTTTATTTATTTCGCCAAACAATTAATATGATGTTAATCATGGAAGGCATTTAATTCAAACCAAAAGTATACAATTTAATCATTGGGTTTCAATCAACATAGCTGCGCATGATATGGAGATATGGGAAGTAGTCAAAAGGGGTTCCTTCGGTCCTCACAATGATATGTGTCTTCAGCTGCCAGCAATTCTTATCTTTGCACATCTTTAGGAGCAGAGGATTGATGCTTGTCGAAACACAACCGACTTCGCTAGAAGTAGAACACAATGCCCATTTGCCAAACAGGACTACTAAGCACATTCACACACATAGTGTTCATGCATTTGACTGCGTCCAAATGCCTCTATCAGCACTTGGCGACATATGAGTAACTATTGCGTAAGGGCATAAACATGCCATTGCATTTAACTCTATTGGAAAGTGGTGCTTCGCATGAACTTATTCTCCTAGTCTGCTTACTTATCAGCCATAATGAGTGCCACATTTGTTGAATTATATCGCTCCATAATTGTGGCCTTCTATCAGTCAGCTGAGGAATATGAAAGGTGGAATTGACCTGACACAAATGTGTCTAACTCTCATGCAGGAGTAATAGTTTTTAATCCTCTTATTAGACATCTAAATAATACTATTCAAAAACGTAATTTTAACAAACCGATACCCACAATCAAAAATCTATCTATTCTGATACGATGTCTCATATAACGTAAATGGGACAGGATTAAATACTGTGTGATTTTAGTCGGTTATTAATGTCCTGATGTCAAAATTAAGAACAACTAAAACCTATTCCCCTCTTTGAAAGACGAGGAATTGTCAAAAACAGCTACTGATATTGATTTCAAATTAGGTTTGCAAAGTTGAAATGTTGAAAGTAGCTGTCCTCCTAGGCGTGAGTGACACAAACATTCTATTTTTACCATTTTATGCGGCGTCGACGCATCTTTCCAAAATCCCCATGCCTTGTACACTACGAGGTAGATGTGAAACTTAGGCCAGAATGGCGCCCACAACTCCTAATTCAGAGCATTTGAGGGTAAAGCAATTTCCGCATGTACCATAAATCTTGTTTGAACATTGGCGTAATTTTTTTTATAACAAACCAATGTGTATTTATATATATATATCTTCAATAAGCTAATGTAGTTGAATCATACTGTGGATGTAAAAAGTTGAATGCGAACATTACTTATTAAGAACTCAACTTCAAAATATCCTAAAAATACTCTAAGACTTAGGAGATGGTATTTGCATACTTTAATTTAATGCATTCATTAATTGCTATGATTTGCAAGATTTGTCGCCTATAAATGTTAATATGTTTGCCAATGAGTCATTTGCTGATTCAACGGTAGTCAAGCAGATGAAAACTTAAATATGACTTAAATTACTTCACTTTAAAGGGCAGTTCTGAAATCGCAAGTGTTGGCTGAAGGATTAAAGACTTGGTGGATGTGTCAAGGTCATGTTGAAATGACAGAGAAGGAGAAGCAGATAGAAATTGAACCGTCACCCAACTTTGATGACATAATTATTATTAACATTACACATTAATGTTAAATTTTTCATTTTCCACTCAAATTAAGTGGAATGCCATTTTATTCTTCTACGGAATTAAATGCAATGAAATGCTTATATGTCGCCAAGTGCTGATAGAGGCATTTTGACGCAGTCACATGCATGGACACTATGTGTATGAATGTGATTAGCAGCCTTGTTTGGCAAAGAGGCATTGTGTCCTACTTCTAGCAATGGCTATTCAGTCTCGACATTCAATGTTAATTGAATCCCAGTAAACATCTCTATTCCCTATTTTCAATGCAATCTCAATCTTCAACCTATATTTATTAATATTTGAAATGCTTCAATTTTGGCTATATTCATTTTTTCAATTTGTCATGATTGATCACACTAATTACAGATCTTACATTTTTTCAAATTGACTGAAATTCAGTCTCTGGTAGCATTTTTCCTTCTTTTGGATGCAGATGGCTGATAACGAAAATGCTATTTCCCTGATATACTGACTCAATTAATTATAAAATTCAAAGTTTCACATACCGATTCCACCAATCATGCATAGACAAGAAGCCAAATGTAAAAGCATTTTTAAACAATGTAGCACTTTATTCAGGTCTTCTCAAATAACAAAATTAACAATCCTGCACATACTAAGAAGATGGCTTTGATGACAATTAATAATATAATGGGTGCACAAATTATTACATATTCATGAATGTATATAGCTGTAAATGCGATTTCGCAGAAAATACAGATGATCCCAAAGATAATATGCTGAAAAGGAAATAACAGGAAATTGATAGGTTATGCAGGCTAAAATGAATGTGTCACAATCATCAAACATTTCTTAAGTATTCGCAATTTCTGATGACAAAATTCTTCTGACATCAGAAAACTTAAAGGTGGATATCGATGCATGTGACCATGAAGTTGTAAGAGATTTCAAAGCTACGTCCTTGAAGAGCAGTGCAACTTTGTTCAATTGCCTTGAAGACTACTTACAAGTAGAAAAGATTTCCTGAATTGTCCCAATACAGCACTTTACCTGGATCGCATTTTTATTCACAAATAAAATGGATGAAGTGAACTTTACACGAAGTATGTTCATCATGGATATTTTTCCATATTAAGATGAAAATGAGAAGTGAGTTTTCAAAGTTATTCTGGCGTTTGCTTAAGCCGAAATAAAAATTAGTAAAAGAGATGTATTCTAGTATGGTCGATAATGAGCATACAAATTAGTGCCTCAGTTGTATTAAATTTATCAGAGTCACAAAGCGCATCCCCTGTTTATGTATTAAAAACAGGTAGAAGAGAACTTACTGAAGCAAGACCAATTAATTTACTGGACCAGTAACCAAAATATTAAACCATAGGTTGTAACATGGTTATAGCCGAAATAGCAAGAGTACGATGTGTGAGTACTCTGAAGTCACCACTGGAAGCGTAACTTCTATTAATAAACATAAATAGTAAGCCAAACGTTGAAACACAAGTGGCAATTATCTACAAAATTAAGTAATATAAAATGAGTTAATCTTGCCAACCAGATGTAATTAGATTTATAAAAAGCCGATGCCAACTTTTCTGTTCTACTTTTCGGTGCATCCATTTTAAGTGTGTATAATAAGGAGCTCCTACAATTTTGCTTTTATAGTGTGAAATATTCTCGTATTATGAAGTCAAGGTCAGCTATTGTACTTGACCTATATTTGAATAATTTTATTAATAATTATGTCATCAAAGTTGGGTGATGGTTCAATTTCTATCTGCTTCTCTTTCTCTGTCATTTCAACATGAACTTGACACATCCACCAAGTCTTTAATCCTTCTGTCAACACTTGCGATTTGAGAATTACTATTTAAAGAGTAGGAACTTATCAGTCTGGCATTCAAAGTGAATTTTGCACCATTAGAGCAATAAATGGCTCATTGACAAACATGTTTTATACATAGTCAACACCTCATACAAGTTGGGCCAGTTTATGATAGTGTTAGTGGAGAGTACGCAAATACTACCTCGACATGTCTTAGCGTATTTAGAGGATATTTGAAAGCTTAGTTCTTATCAAATAGTGTTCGCATTCAACATCTTGAATCTAGAATATAATGCCAATTGCATATATCGATTCATTGTAAGAACAAAATACGCCAGGTTTCAAACAAGAACAACCCTCCGAAGTTGGAATTCCTCTAAAATGTCACAAAATGTAGCTTTGTTCAGATAATTTTCCAGGACTTGTTTAAAGTAGGAACGAACTCGTGTCTAAATAGGACTTTATGGTACATGAGGAAATTGTTTTACCCTCAAATGCTCTGAATTAGGAGTTGTGGGCGCCATTCTGGCCTAAGTTTCACATCTACCTCGTAGTGTACAAGGCATGGGGATTTTGGAAAGATGCGTCGACGCCGCATAAAATGGTAAAAATAGAATGTTTGTGTCACTCACGCCTAGGAGGACAGCTACTTTCAACATTTCAACTTTGCAAACCTAATTTGAAATCAATATCAGTAGCTGTTTTTGACAATTCCTCGTCTTTCAAAGAGGGGAATAGGTTTTAGTTGTTCTTAATTTTGACATCAGGACATTAATAACCGACTAAAATCACACAGTATTTAATCCTGTCCCATTTACGTTATATGAGACATCGTATCAGAATAGATAGATTTTTGATTGTGGGTATCGGTTTGTTAAAATTACGTTTTTGAATAGTATTATTTAGATGTCTAATAAGAGGATTAAAAACTATTACTCCTGCATGAGAGTTAGACACATTTGTGTCAGGTCAATTCCACCTTTCATATTCCTCAGCTGACTGATAGAAGGCCACAATTATGGAGCGATATAATTCAACAAATGTGGCACTCATTATGGCTGATAAGTAAGCAGACTAGGAGAATAAGTTCATGCGAAGCACCACTTTCCAATAGAGTTAAATGCAATGGCATGTTTATGCCCTTACGCAATAGTTACTCATATGTCGCCAAGTGCTGATAGAGGCATTTGGACGCAGTCAAATGCATGAACACTATGTGTGTGAATGTGCTTAGTAGTCCTGTTTGGCAAATGGGCATTGTGTTCTACTTCTAGCGAAGTCGGTTGTGTTTCGACAAGCATCAATCCTCTGCTCCTAAAGATGTGCAAAGATAAGAATTGCTGGCAGCTGAAGACACATATCATTGTGAGGACCGAAGGAACCCCTTTTGACTACTTCCCATATCTCCATATCATGCGCAGCTATGTTGATTGAAACCCAATGATTAAATTGTATACTTTTGGTTTGAATTAAATGCCTTCCATGATTAACATCATATTAATTGTTTGGCGAAATAAATAAACGGAATACTTTTGGATAAGTCACACTCGCTCTGCTTGGATCCACACATACATTTCAAATCGATGGATAAATATAATTGGTCCACATTAGTATTTGAAAGAATTCTCACTAAACTTGGAATGAACGACACAGCCGTAGACACACTAATGTCAGTGACATTTTAACAAATCTCGAAAATATTGTTTCATCCTCAACTGCATGGGCATTGAATATTGGTTGTTTGACTAATTCATCACGTATACCTTGCAGCCAAACCAATTCACAACGAAACGTAGGTAGACCAAGCGGTGACGAGCAGAGTGCAAAATTGTTGTCCCAAAACTACTTCACAAATTTATGTGTTTCTTCTTTGCGGTGACAGAACGATTCTCGCATGAATTGTCATTCAGGGTTTGAAAGAAAACTGAAAGTGCTGAAAGAAAGGAGGCCGAACCCCCTCATTAAGTTTCTTTCATTAAGCATTTAACGGGCTGTTTGTTTTATACGATGCGGAGAGAGGTTATAATGCCACTTTTGTGTCTTCATAATTAGACACAAATTGTGACACTGCCTGCAAAAGCACTTACATCCAAGCCATTTTAAGTTGGAAGAAGTACTAATTCCATTTCCTTTGCATTGTGTCTTGAGAAATTTCTCAAATGAAAATATGACTGATGTGGAATGATCAGAAGCGCAAATAACTGTTTAAGATTTCATGACTAGGATTTGAATAATACATGAAGGTAAATTTAGAATTATTTTAACATGCACAATTATAATAACACCTGTATCCCCTGACGCCACAGTATACTACATTTTCAACAATATGTTTAGAAAATTTGTAAATGCTTCAAAATATATTTTGCCAAACTTACGCAAGGACAATATTGTCACAGTTACATCAATGCCAAGTAGCGTTTCCCCTCTTTTCCAAATGCTTCACATTCCTATTTGTCTTTTTCAATGAAGTCAACAGCGCACTTTCGTTAAGGCTAGGAAGAAATTAAAACAGTAACCGGTTGCATTAATCAATACAGTAGCATTGTGTTCTGCCAATATGGCCTACTCATCTCAATCCTCAATCCACTCTCAGCTAGTCTGAACTTACCGATACGCTTGAGATGCCTTGTGAAATTTCGCGCCTTTGATAAATGCTGCATTTATTGCACCCAGAGAATGCAACAGGTCTCTATTCTCCAAGAATTTTCTCTCATACTATTTCCGATCTAAGCATATTTGCTTGTAAGGATCTACAGGGCCCTCCTCTGCAAACAATGCTTCACAAATAATCAATTTGCAGATGTTATAAAGGTAGTGCAAAATCGGACCACTGCTACAACTCGGTAGCAAGAAAATTCTACTAAACGAGCATACAAATAGCGAAATTTCAAAGTAAACGCACCATATTTTAATAAGTGGCGTATGAGACAAAACACTCAATGTGCATATAGTTACCTTGAATTCACGACATTTCATTGCATTTAAGTTCTATTGAAATGGACTATTCTATGCATACAGATCACATTTCCACAATCGTAATTATCATTTAATCATGGCATGTTATGCAAAATATTAATCGTATTTCTTTTCACGAGGTAGTATTGGAAACACATACTCGTAATGTCCTTCGTTTTCCACTGATAGTATTCAATTTGACTGCGTCTAATGTGGAAGAATAAGGTGGAATATGCAAAGGACATTGCAATCAAGAAAAGCAAATAGGCCAATGATATTCATATTGATATAGTTAAGTACAAATGTGGAAAATTATATTTAGAGAGCCATTGCATCACATGTATGAAGTTAAAAGTACCTTGAAAGTCCGATTTGACATTCTTCAATAGAGTTGAAGGAATTATACACTCTTTATCCCATGTAATTAGCTTATCTATCTATGTGGTTATCTGGATTTACGTCTGTGTGCGATTATTATTCCCAAGGGTATGTCAGTTGTGAGAATGTACCTAAATGGAAGAAAAAGTTGGAGGCCGAGTGACAAATGAGCATTGGAAGTGCTCAGAATCTTCAACGATGCCAACGATGCTCACTAGAAGGACGTGTTTTGCAGGAGTCAAATAAGTCTTATAAATGGTCAGATCTTTCTGTTTCATGAAAGTGATATTTAGAGTTTATAATAAAACACTTTCTCTCAAGATCTTCTGGCTACTCATGTTTCTCCATTTAATTCATATAACACGGATTTTTCGTATATTTGCATACTCATTTTCTGCATTCACACAGCTAGCTCGAGTGATGAAAATGTTAGAACTCTTAATGACGATTAATTTCAATATGGCTGCTTTATTGAAATACTGAGTTACCTTTGGTAGACACATCAATCTCTGAAACTCACTTCCCAATTTCATTTTGATTTGATTTAAATATCCATGTAGAAAACACTTCGCATAAAGCTCTCTTCAGCCATTAATATTGTCAATAATAATGCTCTATTACACAGGTTATGATTTGTGACTCTATTCTAGCACTTTCAAGAAACTTGAAAAGTTCATTTCTACTGTTAATTATTCTTCGAGACAGTTGTTCAAATTTGCACGTTTCTTCATACACACAGTTTTGAATTCTCCTCCCACTTCATGGTCACACGCTTCGTCATCCACCTTTAATTCTTCTCGTGCAAGAAGGAAATTAGCAGTAGCAGCAGAAATTGCGATTACATAAAGAAGATTGACGGCGACTCTTTCCACATTTATTTCAAAAATTATTTAGCCTGAATAACCTACCACTTACTTGATATTTCTTTTCTCCCATTCTGTCTTTGGGGTCGTCTGCACTGTCTATGAAATCGGATTTACAATTAGCTACTTTCATAAATATATAGAATATGGAGTGAATTCAATATTGTTGGTGGCTCTTAATGTCATCGCCTTAATATGTGGAGGATGGTTAATTAATTATTTAAAACGGTTTGAATAAAATGCTGCGTTGTTTATAAATGCCTTTGTATTTCATTGTGTGTGTTCGCATAATCAGTGTAGTGAATGTTTGTAACTCTAAATTTCGTAATTAATTGGATCAGTATATAAGGAAACTGCTGTTGATGCAATCACTGATTTATTTCTAAAAGTGAATTTCAGTCAAATTGAAAAGTGGGCAAATCTGTTATTTGTGTTAAGCAATCTTGACAAATTCGCAGTTACAATAGTAGGAAAGTGTCGTGCTACTCTTGGGCATTAACATGGTGAAGATTTGAACAATTTGACCTGAGTTCTCATCGAAACTAAAGGAAAGTCCATTGCGATTAAATTTGTTATGTCGGCTGTTTCACAAATTCCTTGTAAGTAGAATTATAGTACATACCATTCGCATAAGACGGAGTTTCCTCTCACTCTCAGAAATCCTAGTATCACTCAAGCTTATAATTCCACACATTGAGTGTTTTGGTTCATACGCCACTTATAAAAATAAGGCGTGATTATTTTGAAATTTCGATTTTTTATGCGAGATTGGTAGAACTGTGCAGTTAACGAGTTTCAGCTGTGGTTTAGCTTTGCTCCACTTTTATACCACCTGTAATCGATCATTTGTGAAACATTGTTTGCAATGGAGGGTCCTGTAGATCCTTACAAGCAAATATGCTTAGGTCGGAAATAGTATCAGAGAAAATTCTTGGAGAAAAGAGACATTAAACGTGACTTGACATTGATCTAACTGTGACATTAGTGCATCAAGTGAATCGGTAAATTCAGACTAAATGAGAATGGGTGGAGTATTGCGTTGAGTAGGCCATGTTGGCACAACACAATGTTTTTATATTGTTGAATAAATCTAGGTCCTGTTTTAATTTTCCAAGCCCTAATGGAGGTGTATTGATAACTTCATTTAAAAGATAAATAAAATGTGCAAAATACCTCCTTCAACAGGGTTGGGTACTTTCAACCCCTTTTGACACATGACATTTTTTCACGAAACTTTGAAAATATGCATATGAATGCGGCCAAAGGTGAAGCAATTAAAACTTTCAAAACATACTTTTAGAAGTGTTGTGTATTGTGTTGACACATAATAGAGGTGGTGATGTATGTTAGTGTGCTAGAAAACTTCTAAATTCACCTTTAGGTATTAGTTAGGTCATATTCTGGCACATTTCACACCAGTCATCTTTTAATTTGAGAAAGTTCTCAAGACAAAATGTGGAGAAAATGTTCAACAAATTTGTACTTCCCCTAAAATAAAATGACTTTGGATGTAAGTGTTGTGAGAAATACAGTCCAAATTTGTCCCTGCTATTAACTCACAGAAAGGAGATTCACTCGATTCCACCCTCCCCACCCCCCTCCCCTCCATGCACGCACATCCAACTCATTACCGCCACCACTCATCTTGAACAGCGTTCTCTCACTCAAGCTTTCCCTTCAAAACCCTCATTGAAAACTATATAGGCACACAAACAAACCTACAGCTCCAAGACCTTCGATCTAAGATAATGATCTAGGTCATATTTTCAGCTAAGTATTCGAAAAGTGCTGCACCAACCATACTGGACATCATTAGGATTAAAACAGTATGAAAGTGTCAGGACATGTTGGAGAAATTCACTTCTCATTTTTACTTCTCATTTCACAAGTAATTCACTTAGAAAATTTAGCAAAAATACACTGCCTTCTCCCTTTTTTAACAAAGGGGACTGGAAACATTCGGACACCACTGTGTTTGAGTAATGAAGCACCTCATAAGACATAAAGACAGATAAGAAGACTCGACACACTGCTCTCTTTAGAGTTTTTCTTATCCTTCCATTTAGCCCCACCTTCCACATCGAAATTTAAGTGGCGTATTCCTATTGGATTCTTATTGGCATGATAATTCCGTTTTTAGACTTTCCAACTGAATTTCAATCATCTGTCTTACTAATACTAACATATTACTAGTGGGTAAGAGTTTGCTCAACGTTTTGAATGAAATGGGCCTCTAAAATATTCCGTGTTTTTTTCATGGATATTGAAAATGGGTCAAGGTTGAGTAAAGGTGTATCAGAGGCCAATAAC
The DNA here is from genome assembly GCA_000469805.3 of Hymenolepis microstoma. NCBI lineage: Eukaryota > Metazoa > Platyhelminthes > Cestoda > Cyclophyllidea > Hymenolepididae > Hymenolepis > Hymenolepis microstoma. Next base: position 18,139,802 of record LR215995.1, on the reverse strand, counting down.
CTGTTTCCAAGGTGGCCTACTTCCAAATCATATAATGGTTTGCATATTAACGGATTTTGTCCAAAAGTGGAGCTGAAGTATTGAATTGAACTCTATCCCTTTTCTCAATTTTTTCATTACAAGAACATTAAAAAGTCGTGTTAATTTCGGTATATAGGTAGACTCACTGAAAAATAGGTTTATTTGTCCATTCACAATGCTGGCAATACGGAGAAGCCTTAAATCAAAGCCAACACCCTCCTCATGATATTTTTCGCTTAATTTTGTTTGAAATCAGCCGTTGAATATAAGCTTGGATTGCGTTAATGATCGATGTCGCTTCTCCTATGAGAGAAGTAATTCGTCCTAAATCAGATTTATTTCACGATCTTCTGGCCAACTTGCTGCAACTACCATGTTGTTCAAATTAGTAACATTTTATGCCCTTTTAACACTTTTTTAGGTGACTAAATGACGGAAGGACATCAATATACCTGAGCTTCAACTATTTGAAAAAGTGCTCTCGTTAAAATAATTCTTTGTAAAGAACTTCCTCCTCACTTCAGTTTGAAGATGTGCTTGATCACTCAATTGTCAGTACATCTGTTCCTATCTCCTGACGCTATTTTGAAGCTATTTTCTGGAGGAATCTGTGTTATGAATTAAGAGAAGAAAGCTACTAGTTGATTTAAAGTAGGAGTAATAAGGCCATTAGCATGATTGGCATCGTGAAAGTAGTTGCAATAGATTGAATAGCAAAGTTAGAGGGAACCAATCTACTCAAGTTTGATTGAAGCTAATTTGTAATTTGTGTATCCCATTGTTAGACAGCTGCCTTTTCCATGACCCTCCATGAGCATAGAGAGCAGATGTGGGGATGAGTTTGTTGAAACCATGCTGCTGCTGAAATATTTCAACCATCCAACAGGAGAGCGATTTCTCAAATGGACTCAAAATTTACTCGGTGTAAGTCTAAGGAACCACTTTCGCAATCCGTGAGCAGACACTTAATGGGTTAGTTGGACCTTTCAATATTGAGGTTTGCTTAATTTACTAGCTAGTTGGTTCAGAGACTTTAAATCAGGTTTATGGGACTTGCACGGGATTAATAAGGAGTCGAAGATTTACACTTTTAACCGGAGCATTAAACAATTACGTCTGCTTCAGCAGTGATAAATCTGTCGAGCCAAAAATTCTTTGGCGCTTTGATCGATTCATCGCGACCACGACTTAGGGTTTAACATGGAATTCAATGATGTACTAAAAGGAATTTTACATAAAGTTAAATACTTATGAAACGACGCAAAGGTAGTCTTTTTTTTGTTGAAGCTCGTTCGAGCCACGTAGACGTAGCTTTGAATTCTCTTCCCACTTCATGGTCATATGCATCGACATCCGCCTTTAAGTTTTCTGTTGCCCGAAGAATGCAGTCATCAGAAATGGCAAGTACTTAAGGAATGGTTGATGATTGTGACACATTCATTTTTCTTTTCGAAGAATATTTTAGCCTGCGTAACCTACCAATTTCCTATTATTTCCTTTTCAGCATTTTATCTTTGGAGTCTTCTGCATTGTCTGCGAAATCGCATTTACAGTTATATACATTCACGAATATGTAATAATTTGTGCACCCTTTATATTATTAATTGTCATTGACGCCATCTTCTTAGTATGTGGAGGATTTTTACTGATAAGTTTAAGACGGCTTGAATGCTACATTGTTTAAAAATGCCTTTGTATTTCTCATTGTGTGTTTGCATGATTGGTGGAGCGGATGTTTAAAACTTTGAATGTTGCAGTTATTTGGGACAGTAAACGAGGTAATTGGTGCTGACGAAATCAACGATCTTTTAGAAAAAGAATTTCAGACAAATTGTTTAAGCAAACATGACAAATTTAGCAGAAAAGTGTTAAGCTACTTTTGGTAAACCAAACTATGAAGATGGGAACAAGTTCACCTGGAGTCTCATCAGCACTTATCAAAATCCCGCAGAGATTCGATCTGTTATGTCAAATATTTCACTTATTCCTTGCGAATACAGTTTTTTACTTACTACCTGCATTATGACGGAGTTTCTATTCATTCTTCTTCATCGTCCTATTACTCAAGCCTAAATTTCCAACTTTCTATATAAACAATTTAAACACACAGAGCGGAACGACAGTTATTAACAACATTAGAGTTGAAGTAGATGGAAATTCACAGGACATTTTAGCGCAATTCAAAATAAATAAACGAATGCGTGCATCTGTGGATTGGTTCATGATGAGGCGCATGTGAATATCAAAGTGACTTCCGAGAAAATATGCATGGTTGCAATAATCGCCAACATGTTAGATACATCATCAACGAATACTTCTTGTAAAGCTCATAAAGCAATAACGCATGAAAATTGACGATAAGCGACACCATATTTCACAAGCCACTTAAATCTCGTGCACTTGTTTTTAGCTAAATGTTACATTGTGCACTACTGTAGTTATCTCCACACAAATCCGCGAAGTATGGTTTCATGGGATCAATGGAGATAGGGTGAGGTAATGCAATAATCACATGAACCATTATTGCCTCAGTGCAGACTGGATGCAGTATTAATCGTATGGCCTCATGTTTACCAAAGGCAATACAATTCGCCAAATAAAATTAAGATCGATTTTGCATTTTAAAATGGAATTATCGGCCATTTTGTAGAGTAAAATAGCGTGTATAGAGCAGCAGTGGTAAACAAGACCGGATTCAGATCGTGAGTTCTTACACTTGAAATGGAGGGACGATGTTGGGCAAATCGCGGTGTTCACGATCTTGAAAAATGAATGGCACGAAAACCGCCTGGTGTCGAAACTAATTTCCACATGCACAGTCGTGGTTTTGAGGTGGATAGAGTATAAAATTCAAATATAATTTAAAATATTAAGGTTAATGGGCACTTATTCTTCCCAACCATCTGTGTGATATTATTAGGAGGAGATTAAACTTCCTTTGTCATCTTGCATTGCTTGACTTCAGGAAATTCCTGTCGCATATTAATTCTCTAAAGGAATCGCAATTTAATTTCATTATTCATTTCAAATCTACTTCTAGATATTTAAGAAGGAATAATGCTCTAATCGATTGTTATTGTTTGTATTTATGAAAAAGTTGGCTCTAGCATGAATGAGAATACTAATTACTTACCTATTTGGGGTGACAAAATGTTTTAACAAATCAAATACTCGCATATTATTCCAAATTATACGTTTACCACAAAACACTGCAATTGGGCATGGAATGCAAAGTTCATTAATTAAAGGAGATAAGCGCATCGCCACTTTAATGCAACAGCACGTTTGTTCGATTTATTGCTTTTCAATCAGCGAGTGGCTACATTTGGTGTATCTTATTAATTACCTAGTTTATAAATCAGAGCCAAAGCAATATGGACGTGATGTAACTCAACAAATCAATTGATGATTGGATTAAAGTTTGAGACTAAGCTAACGTACTCACAGAATGATGAAGGATTGTCAAAAGTTTCTTTGAGCATTCCATACATGACCTTCTCCCAAACATAGTTTCAAAACAGCGTCAGGGGCTAGGAACATATGTCCATGCACTTGAGTGGTCAAATGCATCTCCAAAACAAAAATAGGGCAGTTCTTAGTGAAGAATTAAGATTACGAGAGCATTTTTTCAAAAGGTTGGAGCACAGATGTTCTGATGAACTTCTGACATTCGGGAATCTGAAAAAAAAGTTAAAAGTAGGTAAAATGCTACTTATTTGAAAGGCATAGTTGCAGCAGGGTTGTCAGCAAACCATGAAAGCTGTAAATTCTTCTGCTTTAGGTAGAATTCCTTCATTCATATATATATATATATCATTAGCGTAATCAAGGCTTACATATAAATGCGAATTTCAGTCAAAGTAAATCACAAAATACCATTGAACGGGAGTTAAATATGAGATCAGGCTTCTCCACATTGCCAGCATTGTGAAAATATAAACGAACATATTCCTAACTGAATCACGTTAGAGAAACTTTAGGTTCTACACCTAGATAAACGAGAACTTGCAACGTTCATATAACAATCACTTTTAATTTTGATTGCTCAACAGGGCCTATTCACTCAAGACTAAGATCGTGTTTAAAAACTAAGAATGTTTATCATTCACAAATTGAAATTTGAAAGTATAATCTACAACGATCAAATCGACATCAATTGTCACCAAAATGCATGATTCGCTGTGTAAATAAGTGGAGAGTTGTTGTATAAATTGTTTGGAAATTAAAGGCTCGTTCGAAAAAAATTCAAAATCAAGTCAACAGACGGTGGTCAATTCATAATATGAGTTCCACTTTGACAAAATCCGTTAATTTGTAAAGCATCAGATGCTTTAAGGCGGGCCAATTTAACAGCAGGTTATGGAAGTTTCGTCAGTATCCTTGAACAAACAATGAATGGGTTAATTGTACCTTTCAATATAGAGTTTTGTCAAATTCTCCACCACTAGCAATATAATAGCATTAGTATGAATGCTGATTGAAATCCAGTTGAGAAGTCTTATCATTATAGTGCTCCAAACTAGTGACAAACTCGTAACCATTACATCTCATACATTAAATCAACATTTACTGGATTCTTAGGCTAATATTCGGCTATGCAAGGACATGTGGAGCAGTCACCGCTGCAGGTATTGGCTAGTTCTACATCTCTGAGGCCGCTTGAATTTCTAAAACGATTCTTAAGAGCTATTCACGTGCTTATGCACTTTTGGTATATATGGACAATCTCCTTATGCGTTGATATTCTGAATTCTTTTATTTTTTTGTCAACGTCACTAACCGCAAAAGAAGAATCATTAGTGCGTATTTTCAGTAGTAAAATCAAGATATACAACTGTTCTTCTTCTTCTTCTACCTTGACTCACCCCCAACATTATTCAAATATTCCGAGATGCATTGTCAAATGTCTAAATTCTTCCTAATTATATCACTGTAATCCAATGCAGGTTCAAATGAGAGGCCAGTCTATATAAACAAGGATATAAGGCTTTTAAATGAACATCATTTTGTTAAAATTTCGTCTTTGCATCATATTATTTGGATGCATAGAAGGTGGATTAAAATATGTATGAGAGTTAGATACATTTGTGTCAGGTCATTGTTCCATTTAATAATCATCATCTCATTGATAGAAGTACAAAATTATAGAGCGATATATTTCGACAATTTTTGACCTCAGTAAAGGCTAATAAAAAAGAAAACCATGAGAAAAAAATTACTGCCATAGCTCTCCATATTTCCAGTCAAATTAAATGCAATGGCATGCTTATGTCCTTACGCAATAGTTACTCATGTGTCGCCACGAGATGACAGAGGCATTTTGATGCAGTCAAATGCATGGACACTGTGTGGGTGAATGTGGTTAGTAGACTTGTTTGGCAAATGGGCATTATGTTCTACTTCTAGCGAAGTCGGTTGTGTTCCGACAAGCATCAATCCTCAGCTCCTAAAGACGTATTAAGAATTGAATAGCAGGCGTCTTTTTGTGTGACGAAAATACCCACAACAATACTTACATTCAAAGGCACTTTAAGTTGAAAGAAGTCCGAATTCTATGACCGTTTTCTTTTTATTTGTCATGAGATTTTTCTCAACTTAAAGATGGCTTATGTGGAGTGTGCGTAAGTAATATTTACAAGGATAATGCGTAAATGATTCTTTATTTTTCCAGACTATCATTTAATTGAGATTTAAAATTAGATTTAGAAAAATTTGTTTGCGTACTCAGGTTCCGGGTATTGTCGCCATGTGTTGTTCCAATCTATAATTAACATTGCTCCGAAGAGTAGAACGACAATATCAATGGCCATCAAGGATAGCAAAGCTGCTCCATAATCCCAATATTTCCAAATGTATATAGTTGCAAGTACCAATTCATAGACAGTGCAGATGAACCCCACGGCAAAGTTCTGAAAAGGAAAGAAACGAGTAAGTGATAGGTTGTAAAAGCTTAAATATTAATTGAGAAGAAAGAATGATGTGTCACAATAAATCATTCTTCAGATACTCGCATTCTTCTAGTAACAGAAAGCTTAAAAGTGTTTGTCGAAACATGTGAATATGAATTTGTAAGAGAATTCGAAACTGTGTCCACGAAGAACAGTGCATCATTGCCTAATTGTCTTGAAGACTGCTTGCCATTAGAAACGATCTTCACAAGTATCCTGAAGGTGTTAGAACAATGAGGCACAAATCATAACCTGTGCATTTTTATTGGCAAATTAAATGGCTTCAAAGAACTTTATGCGAAGTATATTCTACATGGATTTTTATCCATATTAAAATGCAAATGAAAAGTGAGTTTCAGAGCTTAAGCTGTTTTGCCAAAGCCTATTCAGTATTTCTTCTAGCATTTACTTAAACCGACGTGAAAATCAGTAAAGAAATTTCATTGAAATATATCGATATGTAGCATTCAAATAATGTCAGAACTCGAGTTAGCTGTTGTAATTAGTATGCTAGTGAGTATGCAAATCTTCGCCTCAGTGGTATTAAAGTTATCAGAGTCACAAAACTCTTTCCATGTTTGTGCAATAAAAAGGTGAGTATGAAAGAACTTATTGCAGCAAAACCATTCATTCTATTACGAAATGAAGCAAGAAACCCAGCCAGAGGCTGTAATATGGTTAAGAATCCAACAGCAATAAAGTTGTGCATGAATACCCTGAAGTCATCAGTGGAGTCGTGTCTTTTATCGTTATCCATTAATATGAAACCAAGCAGTGTAACAACAATGCCAATAATCTAAAATATTAAATAATTATTATATAACGAGTTAATCTTACAAGAATCAATGCACTGAGAATGTTATAAAGGCACGCGATTTTGTCCATGCTACTTGTCGATGCTAGGGCCTTTCGTATACACATTTTTCCTTAGTTAGTAGAAAGAAGCGCTTCTGCATTGTTGCTTTTATAGTGCAACATTTTCTCGTATTATGAAGCTAAAGCCTTTTTTGTACTTGGCCTTCACTTGGGTCATTGGATTATGTTTCTAATAATTAACGATGCATGACATCCAAGTCGGCTGATGGTTCAGCTTATAACTCCTCCTCTTTCTCTGCCATTTCAACATGACGTTGACACATCCATCAAACCTTAAAACCTTCAGCTTACATTTACAGTTTAAAACCCTTGTAATTAGGGAAATAGTCATCAAAGTGGAGGTACTTATCAATTCGACAGTCACATTCATGTTTTCACCTGCTTGACTACCATTAGATAAATAAATGACTTATTAGCAAACATGTTCTCCAATTTGGACGAAAATTCTCACAACTTACGCCAATTAAAGAATGTGTCATGTTAGAGTATGCATATACCACCTCGCGATATCTTAGCGTATCTGGAGGAAATTTTAACGTTTAATTCCTAATAAGTAGTGTTCTCATTCAACTTCTTGAATCCAGAAAATAATGCCAATTGTATTCGTATATTGAACAGGTATATATTGATTTATAATAGGAATAAAGTGCGCCAGAGTCCCAACATGAGCAAACCTCCAAAGTTAGAGTACCTCTAAAATGTCACAAAGTATTTTCTGATTGGATAATTTAGAATCGAAATCGAGTCTAAAGAGGTCTCAATGGTGAATGTCACAAAAAGCGGCAAGTTGTCAGTTGCATGCAATTCAATTCTTAACACATCTTTAAGTGTTGAGAATTTACGCTTTTCGAGACAGAACCGGCTTAGCTATGCCTTCTCAATATGCTAATGCAGTTGGCAATTTATTCTGGATTCAAGAAGTTGAATGCAAACATTACTTATTAAGATCTCAACTTTAAAATATCTTCAAACTGCACTAAGACATGTCGAGGTAGTATTCGCATACTCTCTATTAACGCTTTCATGGACTAGTGCAGCTAGTGAGAGTTGCCGTCTAAATTGGAGAACATGTTTGCCATTGAGTCATTTATTGATCTAATGGTAGTCGAAAAGGTGGAAACTTGAATGCGACTGTCAGACTGATAAGTACATCTACTTTGAAGAGCACTTTTCAAATGGCAAGTTTTGGCTGAAGGATTTAAGTTCTGTTGGATGTTTCAACATCATGCTGAAATGTCAGAGGAAGAGAAGTAGGTCAAGTAAAAAGCCTGAACATCACTTCGAATGATTTTTAGTAATGAAAGTATCGCCAACCATATTGATTGGAATAAATGAAATTGATAATACTCCTGCTGCAGTTGATTTTTTCAAGGAGTCATGAATTGCAAGCGGTTGGGAAGAATAATTTCCCAATAACCACAATATTTGAAATTATATATGAATTGTATGCTCTACTCACGTTAAAACTACGATTGTACATATGGGCGGTGGAAATTAGTCATCGAGTAGATTTTGCGCAATTCATTGGTCGAATTCGCGAACACACCGATTTGTCCAACATCGTCCCTCTACTTCAGTTGTAAGAACTCACGATCTGAATCCGGTCTTGTTTACCACTGCTGCTCTATACACGCTATTTTACTCTACAAAATGGCCAATAATTCCATTTTAAAATGCACAATCGATCTTCAGTTTATTTGGCAAATTGCATTACCTTTGTTAACTAAGAGACCATGCAATTAATACGGCATCCAGTTTACATTGAATCAAAAATGGTTCACGTGATTATTACATTACTTTATTCTAACTCTATTGATCCCATGGAACCATAATTTGCAGATTCATGAGGAAGCAGCCACAATGTAACATTCAACTAAAAACAGGAGCATGAAATTTAAGTGGTTTGTGATATAGTGTTGCTTATTGTCATTTTTAATGCACTTTACAAGAAGTAGTCGTTGATGATATAAGTAACATGTTGGATAAGGGGAGATTAAGGTTAGAGTTAGGGAGACACTTGGATATTCACATGAACCAACCCACAAATGCACACATTCGTTTATCTTTAGAGCTTTGCTACCATGCCCTTTCATTTTAATTCTAATGTAGTACAATACCGATGGTCCGCTGTTTGTCGTTTGCATTTATTCAGTTTTCTGCTAAGTTTGTCATGATTGCCAACACTAGTTACAGATCCTCTCACTTTTCAATTTGACTAAGATTCAGACTTGGATAAAATTGTCTTTCTTTTGGAAATAGATTTTTGATTACATCACCACTAGTTTTCTTATTTACTGTCCCGATTTAATCGTAAAATCTAAACTTTTAAACATCCACTCCACCTATCATGCGAGCACACGAAGTGAAATACAAAGGCATTTTTAAAGAATTTGGCATTTTATTCACGCTGTTTTAAGTTTATCATTGACAATCCTCAGTATACTAAAACGATAACATTAAGGACCATCATTAAACCAATAATTCCTTCAAATACTTTATATTCCTGAATGTATATATTTATAAGGCATATTTCATAGACCGTGCAGATGAACCCCACATCAAAGTTCTGAAAAGGAAATAACAAGTAAGTCGGTGGTTATGCGGCCAGCAGACATTCTTCATATACTCGCAACTTCTGATGTCAACTCTCTTCTGGCAACAGTAAGCTTAGAAATTGATGACGAAGCATGGAACGATGAAGTTTTAGGAGAATTTCAAACTACGTTTATGAAGAACAGTGCACATTACCCAATCATCTTGAAGATATTTACTGGTAGAAATGAATTACGCAAGTATCCTGAAGGTATTGCGACAAAGATGCAAGAATCGCAGCCTGTACTATTAATCTTTGGTTTGACATATCGTATTTTTATTGTCCAAGTAAGAAATCATTTATACTGGCTTAAGAATACTTAATACGAAGTATGTTCTAAATGGACATTTTATTCACATTTAAGTTAGAATGAAAAGTTAATTTCGGAGATTAAGTGTTTGTCGAAGCCTATTCAATAGTTCTTTTAGCGTTTACTTAGGCTAACATTAAAATGAATAGAGCAGCCATATTGAAATCTATCGACAATAAAAATTCGAACATGGTCACCACTCGAGCTAACTGTGTATGGCAGCTAATGAACATGCAAACTGTGCCCCAGAGGTGTTAAATGTATCAGAGTCGCAAAACTCATTTCTTGCTTTATGCATTAAAAGAAGGGGAGAAAAGAACTTAATGCAACAAGACAAAACATTTTACTACGACAGTAGACAAGCCAGAGGTGTTAATGTGGTTAAGATCCCAACAGCAGTAAAGTTATGTATTTCCTACAGTCATTACTGTGAGCGTATTCTTAACCTTATATCACATGGAGGCAACCAGTCACTGTAATTAGAATGCCAATAACCTACAAAATTAATAATATACAGAGTTAATCTTACAAACACGGTCTCATCGAAAATTTTTTATGCTAATCCATTGTTATCAATGCATCTTTTCGATGCCATGACTTAATCTACACACATATATATTGGTTTGTTATGTGTAAAAATACGCTAGTGTTTAAACAAGATGAAGCCTCCAAAGTCAGAGTTCCTCTAAAATGTCATTAAGTGTTTCTTGATGGATTGATTTACACGACTCCTTTAAATGGGAATGAACTCGCATTCAAAGAGAACTCAATGGTTTAAGTGGAATTTGCCTTATTTGCCATGCTCTGAATTAGGATTAGTGGAGCTATTCCTGTTTGTTTCACATTTACTCAATTGTGAGCATGACATGTAGCCTGTGCAAAGATGAGTCAATGATCCATAACAGCGTAAAAAGAGAATCCACACAGCTACTTTCACCATTTCAATAAAGTGAAATCAGTATTAGCGGTTTTTAACGATTCTTTGTCGTTTACATTGGGATGGGTTTTGTAGATGTTTAGTGTTGAAATCAGTATGATAAAAACAGGGATTATACAAATATCTAGTAGCGGTACAATGACATGAGATATCGTATTAAAGTACCACTGATTAGAGAAATACGCAAACAGATATTGAGATCGTAGGCATCAGTCTGTTAAACTTTCGCCATTGAATCGCATTATTTAGATGTCTAACAAGAGGATTGAAACGATTACTCTCAAATGAGAGTTAGACACACTTTTGTCGGGTCAGCATTCCGTTTAACAGTCCCAAAACGATTGAAGAAAAGAGTTAACTTGTGGGGCGATATATTTCAACAATTTTGTCCTCAATTATGACTGATGATTATGCCGACTTTGAGAAATAAATTTATGTAATACATCTCGACATTTTCAGTCGAATTTAGTGGAATAGCTTGTCTATCCCCTTACTGATTTGTCAATTATATGTCTAGAAATGCTGATAGAGCCATTTTGACGCCGTTATATGCATGATCACTTTGTGTGAGACAATGCTCAGTAGCCTTGTTTGACAAAGAAATAATTCAACAAATTAGTAGTTCTTCCAACATCTACATTGGATGTGAGTGTTGTAGCAGGTATTGTCACCATTTTTCTCTAATATTTATGTCACGAAAAGATGCTTTCATTATCCCCAGCGCCTAACCTGCAGATCGCCTACTTTCTTTATTTTTCCATATTGAAATTTGAAAGCAGCTACCCTTCCCCCTAGGCGCAAGCAACGCAAGCATTCTAGTTAACCAATCTTTCCAATATCCCATGTCATGAACACTATGGCGTAAATGTGTAACCAAGACTTGAATAGCCCCACTTCTCCTAATTCAGAGCATTAGCAGATACAGCAAGTTCCCCATGAACCATGGAGTCCTCTCTAGACTCGTGTTCATTTCTATTTTAAAGGTGTTGTGTAAAATAATCCGATCAGAAAACATATTCAACTATGTTGATTGAATGCCAATCATTAAATTGTTTACTTTTTGGTTTGAATTGCATATCCCCCATGACTAGTTTCCCGTTAATTGATTGGTAAAATAAATAAACTGAAAACTTCTGATTATATCGAAATAGCTCTGTATGGAACCACCTATGAATTTAAAATCGATGGATAAGTATAATTGGTCCACAGTAGTACTTGAAAGAATTCTCATTAAACTTGGAATGAGCGACACAGCTATAGACACACAAATGTCATTGACGTTTTAAAATATCTCGAAAATATTGTTTCATCCTCAACTCCATGGGCATTGAATATTGGTTATTTGACCAACTCAGCACGTATACCTTGTAGACAAACCCATTCACAACGAAACGTAGGTAGATCAAGCGGTGACGAGCAGAGTGCAAAATTGTTGTCCCAAAACTACTTCACCCTTTGATGCCGGTTCTTCTCTGCGGTGACAGAACGATTCGAGCATGAATTGTCTTTCGATACAATCACAAGTCATACGCAGTTTCACATTATATTCAATGAGCTGAAGAAGATTAGGAGGATATTGCAGTAGATTTATTTTATTATGCAATTTACGATCTGCTGGTTATGTGGTAGGGTGGTGGAGGTAAAGAAATTCCCTTATTGTAACTTAAAAATAAAGAAAAATAGTGAAAACAGCTGCAACAAAACTTACATTCAAAGTCTCTTTAATTTGGTGGAAGTACCGATCCTGTTAAAATTATCCTTACATAATGTCTTTAAAAATTTCTCAAATTAAAAATGGCTGATGTGGAATGTGCAAAGGTAATACTTACAGAGCACACCTCTATCCTGTGTCGTCACATCTCCAAAAATATGTTTACCAATTTTTGAATTGCTTAAAATTTGACCGTATTCATTTTTACATTTTCAAGACAGACAGTTATCTACTGAAAATGTTATTTTTCAAAACAGTTGAAAGCACCCAGTTCCGCTTAAGGAAGTTACCGCAATTTAAGATATTTTTTGCACAATTTTACTGGTCTTTTTCAATGAAGTCATCAGCGCACTTTCGTTAAGGCTAGGAAGAAATTAAAACAGGAACCGGTTGTGTTAATCAATACAGTAGCATTATGTTGTACCAATATGGCTTACCCATCTCAATGCTCAACCCACTCTCAGCTTGTCTGAACTTTCAGATCCCCTGGAGTTATTAAGGTCATAGTTACATGAATGCCATGTGAAGTTACCCGTCTTTAATAAATGCTGCATTTAATGCACCCGCTGCACGTAACAGGTCTCGTTTCTCTAATACAATTTGCCCTCCTTCGTAAACAATGCTTCGCAAATAATCAATTCCAGGTGTTCTAAAAGTGGTGCAACTCGTTAACAGCAGAAGTCTATTAATCTAACAATTATAAACAACCTGATTTCAGCATTATTTCTTTGTTTTGGTTTATGTGTATGCTAAAATTTTTCTAAGTTAACTTTTAGGTATTATTCAAATCATGGTTTTAAAATTATTAAAGAATTAGTTACACATTTGTCATTCAAGTATCACTTTTACATTTTCCACATCACTCATATGTTAAGTTGGATAGTTCTCAAGAAGAAATGAAAACAGAATGCTCAAAAGATTAGTACTTCTTCCAAATTAATTTAACTTTGAATGTAAGTGTTGTGGAAAGTATGGTCAAGATTATTCCCTACTATTAAGTCACAGGAAGTGACATTCTTTTCCACCCATTCCTCCCATGTACTTTGCTAGAAAATAGATCATGTGAGGGGGAAAGGGGTTGAGAGAGATAAGTCCATGAAACCATAAAAGGTGAGAAATAAATAAGAGCTTTATTTAGTATATAATTTTAAGTAAAATAATGCTTAGAAAGACTGATAATCGGAGCAAATGTCTCGCTGCGGTCTTACAAACAAATGTCAGCACTCCAATGATTTCTGGAGAGAGCTGTGAGAAAGGTACACATTTTGACCCTCAATGAAAACCTTAACAAATTCACTAACAGCTGTTATTTGGAAACTAAACCTATTTCCTATCTAAAAAGCCATATAATCATCATTTAGATACTCTGCATAAGCTGATTCGCTTTCCAAAGTACTCCGAAGATAATGGGTATTTGAAAACATTTAATCGTTAAGCATTAAAATTGAAATCCACCTCAAGCATCGAAAAGGGCTCCCCGGCTAACACGTATGAGGGTTACCTCTACCTATTCAGCCAACTGAATTTCCAAGCAAAACTGATTGTCCTGTGTCCATCAAAATTGAACATTTTCATCCCCAATACCCAATAAGTTAGTTTGATTCATTTCCTAGTAATACTTATTTTTCAGTTATTGCCAACAGAGAATTTGAAGATAGACTGGGTGGTTTTTCATAAACTTCAAACCTTTATGCAAAAGCATGAAGAAATGTGCACATACATGTGCAAAAATTGAACAAGAGCATTAATATTTCGATGGTATCGATACGTGGTCACAGTTGTGCATCAGCGGGTATTGCTTTGTTCAATTCAAAGCCAAAGTTATTCCTGAGATGAATGCTTCTGAACTTTAGGGTGTTATAAATTTGAGTAGCACATAGTGTGAAAATGAATTGACCAAAATTTGGCACTATTTGTTTGAATTGCAGATCGTAAAATGCATAATAAAAGAAATACAATGCGATATTCGCCTAATGTCCTTCAGCACATTGAGTATAATTTGAAACTGTGTATGATTTGTGATTATATCGAATGACCAATCATTCTGCAAACGCAAAGATGAAACCCATAAACGGTTTAAGTAGTTTTGAGGCAACGGTTTTGCACTCTGCTCGTTACCGCTTGATCTACCCACATTTCGTTGTGAGTTATTTGGTCTGCGAGATACACATCTTGAAGATGGTCAACTAGCCACCACAAAATGCATATATATATATATATATATATATATATGTGCAGAGAAGACAATATTTTTCGGAGTTGAAAAAGCGTTAATGATGCAGTGTGTCAACAACTGAATTGTTCTTCCTTATTTTATTGAGAATTCAGGGAATCAATTATACTTATCGTTCGATTTCAAGCAAATTCATGGTACACCCATCGCCTGTTTCGCGAGATACTAATTTTGCAGATGTTACACCATCCAGCAACACTGATTGAAGTTAATACTGGTGATGCAATAATCAAATGCCAACTTGTCTATGAGACATTTCCTTTTGAGCAGTTATTTTTACCACTATATTAAATCATTATGTTGTAGTAGCACTCTCACCATGAATGTGTGAAAATCAGTAACTTGAGAGCAAATATTACATTGCATATTTATAGTACAGTTTAAACAGGCAGAATGTAGGGTCATTTGTGAAGAAAGAATAGTCTCCATTGATGAAAATGGAAATAGGATTATTGAAAATATGAAATTATTCATGGCAGGTGCATGGAAAAATTGGTAAAGTGCACATCTAGGTCATAGAGTGTGGAATAAAATTAAAAAATAGACCATTTATGCCAGCATTAAATCATTCAACATACTAAACCATATGGGAAGGTGCATCGGTATAAAAAATACCCTTCTTCGAGAAAGAAGTCATTGAGTCATTTATTGACCTTATGGTAGTTGAGCAGGTGGAAACTGATAATTACCTCCACTTTGATGAGCAGTTCTCAAATCATGAGTGTCGTCTAAAGGATTTAAGGTTTAGTGGAGGTGTCAGTGACATGTTTAAATGACAGAGAAAGAGAAGCGGGTAAAAAATTAAACGCATCGGTAACTATTATATGCATGTTGCGGCATCCAACTTTGATAGCATGATTATTAGAAACATTCTTCTACTTTCCAAATATAGGTCAGGTAACACACCAGACCTTGACTTTATAATACAAGAAAATTTCGCACTATAAAAGCAAAATTGCAGAAGCACCTTCTTCAATGTGCCTAAAATGGATGCATGAAACTTCTTGTCATCAAAAAGAAGAATGAAGAAACTGTCATGCGCTTTTGAAAAACTCAATTTCGCCTGGTTTGTAAGATTAGCTCATTATGTATTGTTTCATTTTGTAGACAGGCGGCATTTTATTTACGTTGTCAATTTTCCTCTTCATGTATAGCAGTAAAAAATACGCTTCCAATTATGACTTCAAAACACTCACACATTATGCTACTGGTGTTGGGATCGTAACCACATTACAACCTCTGACTTATGCTTTTGGTTCTTGCTATAGCAGAATTGCTGGTCTTATTGCAGTAAGTTCTCTTCTACCCTCTTTTTACTTCTTAAAGCTGGGAATGCGTTTTACGACTCTGATACCTTTAATAACACTGAAGCATAACTTTGCATAGTCATTATCTGCCATACAACAGCTGGCTGGAGTACTGGTACTCCTAGAATATTAAATGTCCATGGATTTCAGTTTTAATGTGGATAAAATATCCATTTAGAGCACATATCGTATAAAGTTCTCTTAAGCCATGTGATGTGGATAAAGAGCTGTACTGTACGGGTTACGATGTGCACCTCTATTTCACTTCATGGCTACATCCATCTTTAAGCTTCCTGTTGCCAGAAGATTGTGGATTTCAGAAATTGCAAGTACCTAAGGATTGGTTAACTACGGTACATCTATGTTTCTTTTCGAAGAATGTTTCAGCCTGTATAACCACCCACTTACTTGTTATTTCCTTTTCAGTATTTTATCTTTGCGCTCATCAGCATCGGCTACGAAATCGGATTTACAATTCTATACATTCGGGAATATATAGCATGGGGAGTCACTTCTGTATTATTTATGGTCATTAATGTCATCTTCGTAGTATGTGGAGCAGTGTTATTTTGTGACACGATAAAGACTGAATAAAATGATATATTGATTAAAAAACATTTTTTGTATTTGACTTCGTACGTTTGCATGATTGGTGGAGTGAATGATTAAAAATCTGAATTTTGCAATTAATTGGGACAGCAAATAAGGAAATTAGTGTTGACGCAAACGACCATCCATTTCCAAAAGTTAGAAAGTTTTGTCTGAGACTGAATTTTGGTCAAATGAATAGAGAACAGGTGTGAGCAATCATGACAACTCCAGCAGTTAATTCGTCAGCAAAGCGTTATGCTACTATTGGTAAATATAATGGTGGTGATTGGAAAAATTTTATCTGAGTTCTCATCAACATTGGAGGAAAGTCCGTTCCAATTCGATTTGTTATGTCGACTATTCACGAACTCTTTGCGAGTATGTTATAGTACATACCGGGCGCATAATGACGGAGTTTCTTCCCACACTCAGACATTGTAGTATCACTCGAGAGTATATTTCCAAAGATTTGCGCACACACGTCTATGCACAGCTCAAAGACCTAGGATATACGTTGGTAAGCTGGGTCAATTTTTCCTCTAATCATTTGAATAAATACCGACCACAAACACTGAACCGACAGTAATGAACAACCGACCGACCCATATATGTTTTCATTATTCATCTATTAGTTTGAAAAGTCTTCATCAACGGGGGTTTTTGTTTTATTCTACTCTAATTAATCCATCACACTAATACCAACCTTATGGTCTTATCTTCAAACAATTCAAATTTTTGCTGGCTCCTCCAAATTAATTTGAGCTGATAGCCATACTTCACTCTTCTATGATATGTCATTTTATAATGAAGAGCTTCTTCTTAAAAGGGAATAGCTTGGGAAACCGAATTCTAAGAAGATACACATACACTTGGTTGTGTATAAGGTAGTTGATTTAGAGTTAGATGCTTTCCGTATTTGAAGAAGGCTCCAAAGTTTGTGATGTTGACGTTAAGAATGAAACAATGGCTTAATTCACGTATTTCTCTTGATTTTGACTACCAACATATGAGGCTCTGTGATATTTGTTCTTTGTTTGTCTCTAGACTGATAAAATGAGTCTAAAGCTGGCATCTCACTATCGTTTTCCTCTTCTAATTTTATTCTGCATCCAAAGTTTGACTTTTGGCTAAAATAGTTAGGTATGTCGGAGAATCGGATTGGACTTGCAACAATATCTGTTTCCATGCAAAGTCAGTAGTGTCTATGTTTGTTGTCAATGAGAAGACTGTGGGAAGACGAACTTCACCAAGCTTGGTTATATAAAGGAAGCCATGACTGTCCTTTTCAATTATTGCAAGGTTTCATCCTTGTCGTTGTCCAAGCGCACACCACTCCTGCAAGATTGGCAGTTTAATCGGAACAAATCCGCTATCAGTCAAATGGTATTAGTTCACCAGGAGCCCTCCATTCTATCAGAAAAGAGTTAATGAAGTATCCTGAATTCTCTGCTCTTCTTGCTCCTTTTCTTCCTCTCTGGCGAGGGATAAATTTCAGTCTAATGGATACATAAACATATCGGCTTAAACCCCATAATGCGAATTTTGGTGTCAAAATTAAGATATACAACTGTTATTCATCTACTCTGCTTCTTTATCAATACCATTTGAATCTTTCGAGTTTCATTGACGACCGAAATTCTGACTACAGCTGTTATTTTATTCTTGAATAAAGTCTATTCAATTCAAGACACACTCTCTGCGAAGTAATTATTCAAGCATCAAAGATAGAGGAAGTACTATTTCAAGCAGAAGGTACTTCACGATTTCTCAAAAAGAAAAGGAAAGACGCAACTAAAATGCTGAAAATTAGACGTCCAAACATTTGAAACACCTAGAAATGATGGACTTATATTAATCTCATACAGTAATAGTAATGATAAGAAAAATGATTATAATAATGATTACAATATTACAAATGTTTATAGATGTTCTTATTTGTAGAGAACCTACCGTTCATATTCATGAAAACTAATGTCACCCATAAATTAGCTTCCATTTAAATCTGCGTTGTATTGCTATGATATTGTTAGGAAGAATTCAGTCATTCATCGTCATTTGAAACTGTCTGCCAAAGAATAGCATATTCCACTACCACATTTCTATAAATTAGTCCCGTGGAGCTAAATATACCTTGTTAACCTTATCAATGTATTTAAGAAGTATTAGTAAACAAATTGGTTTTTAATTGGAACTTGAGCAAGATTTCAGAAGTCTGATGAAACGTTGAAAAAAAATGAATATAAATACGTTCAAAGTTGAAGCATTTTAAAATTGCTTAATATATTTTTGGAGATGATAATTGCTTTGACTACGCAGAATAGAGATGTTGGTGTATGTGTGCCCATTAAAATATTTCCTAATTTACTTTTAGGTATTATTCAAATTAGAGTATGAAAGAATTAACTGTTTGCTTGCACATGAGACATTCAGGTATCACTTTTAATTTTCCACATGCTCATGATATGCTCCATATGATAAATAAAAAAGAATAATTTATTTTTGCTATAATAAATAATAATATCACAGCAATCCAAATATTCTTATCATAATCATTAGTGTAGGAGATTAATATTAGTCCATTGTTTCTAGGCGTTTCAAATATTTGAACGACTAAACTCCAGTATTTTCTTTGCTTCGTTCTCTTTCTTTTTCAGAAATAGCGAAGTACCTTCTGCTAGAAATAGTACATTCAATATCACATCAAATTTATAACCCTCCTAAAACTAATTACACAGAGATGAAAAGCACCTTCAATGGAGGCTGTAGTGTAAAGCAAATTGTGATAATAAAAGAGAGCTCAGGACATATCAAATCTGTCGTGATATGCATAATAGAAAAGAAACAGTAATATATTTGTCACCTCAAATGCCCAAAACTAACAACATTATGATATTTGGTCTTAAAGATTGAAAGAAATTTCGCTCCCAAATTTGGCAAATTGAAATTACCTCAAGGACTATTAAGCTACTAATACGGAATAATAAAATAGTGGAGAATTTGCATCAACGAAATTGAAAATTGACAAATCATCTTTTCTGTGTAATTTGTCAACTACTTGCGAAATGCTGGTAGAATTACCTTCTGACTACTCATTTATCGTGTTAAGACATCTAAAATTGATTACTTATAAAGCATTGTTTAAAAATTAGGGCCAGGTAGATGCTTTTGAGCAAATACACTTAGGCTTAGAGAAAAATGTCGGATAAAAGAGACCTGTTACATACTGTGTGTGCATTAAATTCAGCATTTGTAAAAGTATGTGACTTCACTTGGCATTGATGTAACTGTGACCGTAATATCTCAAGCGAATCGGTAAGTTCAGACTAGCTGAGAGTGGGTAGAGTACTGTGATGAGTAGGCCATATTGGCACAACACAATGTTACTGTATTGCTTAATACAACCGGTTCCTGTTTTAATTTCTTCCTAGCCTAAACGAAAGTGCATTGTTGGCTAAATTGAAAAGTGCAAATAAAATGTGGAAAATATCTGAAATTTCGGTTACTTCCTGAAGCAAAATTGGATGCTTTCAACTGCTTTTATCACTAGGCAATTTGTGCGATATGAATACGGCCAAAGGTGAGGCATTTCAAAAATTGCTAAGCACATTGTTGAAGAGGTTGTGTGTTGTGGCAATGCAGCATAGAAGCACGGATATATGTTTGTGTGCTAAAATATTTCCAAATTTACCTCTAAGTATTATTAATATTATTGTCTTGACAAATTAATAATTATTTGCACATGTGCCAAGCAAGTATTACTTTAACACATTTCATATCAGCCATCTTCTAATTTGAGAAAGTTCTCAAGGCAAAATGTAAAGAAAATGTTCCCAAAATTAGTACTTGCTCCAAATTAATATGACTTTGGATGTAAGTGTTGTGTGAAGTGTGGTCAAAATTATTCACTACCATTAAGCCACAGAAGGAGACATACTTAAAAGTCTCCCCACTCCTCCCTCCTAAACACGCATGCCAACCTCATTACACCACCACTTCCCTTAAACAATTTTCTCCCACACAAAGGTTCGCTTCAAAACCCTCTTTCTAAGCGATCTAAGCACCCACATCAATCCACAGCTCCATGACCTTCGACCTAAGATGATGAGCTAGGCCATGTTTATGGCCAATTATTTGACAATTGGTGCACCAACCCCACTGGACAACATTAGAAATAAAATTATTGGAAAGTTTCAGGACATGTAGGTGAAAATTACTTTTCATTTACATTTTACTTTGTATAAAATATCCACTGAGAACATAGTGCGTATTAAGTATACAGGTTTCTCTTTTTTCTCACATTTCGCTTTCATGAACTGTAGTAACTTGGAATAGTTGTCGATTATATATGAGAGCATGCAAATGACTCATGGAAATACGGAATTATTAATGGAGTATAGAAAGGAATTTTAAACACAGACGTGTTAAAGTAATAAAATCTCAGATTACGTTTGTAAGTTATGAGATATACGTGTACGCCATTGCCTCATAAAGTGCTTATTTTTCCATCATTTACACACGAGTCTCTTCCCCCACCCCATCCCCCACCTCATCCCCCAACGTCTCCCACGCACGGAAATGTTGTGGTTCATTTTTGTTGGATTCCCTTTATCATGATAAAGTTGACAGTTTTTCTGCTCAAAATATTCCGCATATTTTGCTCAAGTGCTTTATTCTTCATAAAATGCAGTCGGACCAAGAATAGCTTCAGCTATTGAAGATGGAGGTATGACTATTGAAAATATTGGAAATATTGATGGCAGAAGCATGCAACAACTGCGAAAGTGCACATCTAGGTGTGTGGAATGAAAACTAAAAAATAGACTGTCTATACAAGCATTAAATTAATCAACTTATTAAGCCATATCGGAAGGTGCATAGATACCAAAGATACACCTCTTAGAAAAAGTGGACTTCATTAGAATGTTACCGTTCATGTTGTTGGGCAGTCATATATTTTGATTGAAAAAATAAAATGTTGGATAGAGAAAGTAAAAGGGAAAATAAAATATAAAAGATTACAATAAACGGCATTCTTATTTGTTGCCACGGTCAAAAATAAAGTGAAAATTTGAGACCGAGTAGATTTGGAATGCATTTGAGAAATCGCTCTCCTGGTGGGTGGCTGAAATAGTTCAGCGGAAGCATGATTTCGACAAACCCATCTCCACATCTGCTCTCCATGCCCATACGCAGAGAAGTGTAACGTCATGCAATGTGGGTTATTAAGTTTCTCTTATGGCAGATAAATAGCGATTTAAACCGTGAGCGTGCATGTGGCTTTGCTGGTTTACAACGTCTTGCCCTTTTCCTAAGCAATAAAGTCTGTAAATGCAATTGCACAGTACGCAGAGTACAATTCGATTATAAAATAATTCAAATTGAAAACCACTGATACTATTATGCCTCCGCTAATGAGCAGGCAAAGTTTATTTTATGATTATAAATCTTTTCTGAATTTTTGGTCCTTTATAATTGGATAAGCAGGGAGTTGACTTCAGTTCTGACTAAACCTCTAGGAGATAATTTAGGTTACTTACGCCACACACATCAATGAGGTGGGGGGAGGGGGGCGGTTCTTTGTGGGGAGAAGGGACTTATGAGTAAATGGTAGGAAAATGAAAACTTAATGAGGCAATGGCGCACACGTATATCTCATAAATTGCAAACGTAAAATGAGGTTTTATTACTTAAACACGTCTGTATTTGAAAATTCATTCTATACTTCATTAATAGTTTCGTTTTTTCATGAGTCATTTGCGAACTTGTCCTGATATACAGTTGACAACTCTTGCGAAAACGTTAAAGGAGATTATGCAAATACCACCTCGTCGTATTTTAGCATATTTGGAGGATATTTCATAGTTTAGTTCTTAATAAGCTGTGTTTGCATTCAACTTCTTAAATCCAGAATATAATGCCAATTGCATTAGCATATTGAACAGGCATATATTGGTTCGTTATGAGAAAAAGAAATATGCCAGGGTTCCAACATGAGCAAACCTTCAAAGTCGATGTGTCTCTAATATGACACAAAATGTTTCCCGACCGAATGATTGTACACCGCTCTTTTTAAATGAAAATGAACTCGCGTCTAAAGGAGACTCCTTTGTGCATGCTGAATTTTCTTTATCTGTCAATTCTCTGAATTAGGAGTGGAATCATGGTTTCAAAAGTGTTAGGTAGTGATCACAACAAACTGCTTGTATAATGATCAGGTGTTTACTTTTGTCGTTAGTACATTCGTTGTCCAGTTAAATCATCCATTTTTAATAATGTCTTCTCTAGTACATATATTTAAAACAAGTGTTGCATTAATACTTCGTAGTGTCACAATGTCATATTTTCGTTAATAGAAATATCGCATTTGTTTAACACCGATTAAAGGAGTGTTTGGACAAATAGTACGATTGTGGGTATCAAGTTATTGAAAATTTCTCATTTAATATTATTTCATCGATGTGCGATAAGCCCGCAGGAGAGTTGGACAACTTATCGTCGGGTCAATGTTCTGTTTAATAATCCTCATCTGGTTGAATAAAGTGCAAAATTAGGGAGTTATGGCTGATGATTATGCAGAGTATGAGAAATAAATTAATGAAAATAGCCCACCATTTTCCCATTGTCGAATTGCAAGTTGACTCAGACTCCCCTTCGAAGTATCATTCGAGTGCGTCATGTATGTGAAGAAATTCATTCAATTTTTAAATCGTAAGAATTGGATTTTCATATTTTATCTCGTTTTTATTTGGATGCCCTTCAGTATGAACCAACACACAGATGTACACATTCGTTTATATTTAGCGTTTCACCAACACGTTCTAAATCGTTCCTGCTACTTAAATCTTAACGTTGTTCAGATTGGTCTTTCCATTGTTCGTTTCTTACATTTATTAAAACACTTAGTCGAATATATGACCCTGCTCATTGTCTTAGTTCTTAGATCTCAGAGCTGTACGTAGGTGTGTGTGCTCATAGATAATTTACATAGATGACTCGAAAATGAATTTTCTAATTAAAGTTCTTTTTCATATATTTTACGTTCTGAACTTTGGGAAAATGCTACGTTTGTCATATTAATTTAAGTTTTACTTTATATTCATGGCGGAGGATTAAAATGATAAATATAAATCGGAAAAATCAAATTAACATTTTAGTGTTAACTTGCCAAAAGCCCCAATCTAAAGATTCTGTTCGGACTTCAATATCAGTCCTCCTGAACCACACGAGTAATCTCCTACCAAATTCTGGTTAACACGTTTTCACAATATGTGCATCCCAAAGTGTTTGGACGCTAATGACGGTCAAAATTTATGCGTGGGAAGGCTATTTACCCTCACTGTCTCTAAAAGTGCCTTCAGTCTCGATGTATCTCTTGCACTAAACCTTTGACGAAATACAATTATTCATCCTTTTTTCAAACTCTCAAACTTTCCTCAACAACTCTACTATTGGTGGAAGCTACGACAGCAAATTCCACAGATTGGATTTTATTTTGATACCCCTTTTAGCATGTTGCTCAAAATACAGATCGTGCCACCTTTCTATTGGCTGCGTTGATCCAACAAACCTCAACATCGTCGTCATAACCAATCATGAAAAGTTAAAACAAGTTTTGTTTTCTGAAAGAAGCTAATTGACCATAAAATATTGATAGTTAATTAACTTGAATGCGCTTTGACTGCCGCTTTTCCTTGAGAAGTCGTTAAGTGCTTTTGCTAGAATTAGTAATTTTCACCGTTTTGGTGTTTAAAGGATTATTTTGCAATGAGTGTCCCTTGAATTGCGTTCCAAAACTTTGCATATTCTGTTACATATATTGTAGTTAAGACTAAAATAACAGCCGTAGACAGAATTTCGGTCGCCAGTGCACAGCAAAATATTCAAATGATGTTGATAAAGAGACAAGGTGAGCGAAAAACAGCTTATAAGTTGATTTTGGCACCAAACTGCGTTACTAGTTATTTCCTTATGGCTAATGATCGTCTAATAAAATAGTGGGATTCAGAGCGGCGAAACATAAAGTGATTATTTACATATAATAAGATTGATTTTTGGTAAAATGAAAACGCATAATCACGTGACTATCCCCTAACAATCCTTTTAGATATCCAAGATGAATTCAATTAGCCAATACCTGCAGAAATGACTTCTCCACATGTGTTCTTGCATTTCCAGATATTAGCGTGGAAATCGAATAAACGTTAATTCAATGCACAAGAGGTGATGATTATGAGTTCTTCTCGAGTTTGAAAACTACAACATTGAACTTTCCAACTAATCCCATAATATTAATAGTGGTGAAGAGTTGCCTAATGAATGAAATATGCCCCTAAAGCATACTGAAAATGGGTTAAGGCAGAGTGAAAGTTCATCAGGGTTTTAAAAACCGTTGCCAAGTTGGCATTAATTCCAACTCATTTGATCGTTTACGGATTAACTTATTTTGTCAAAATTGGAGATCAGACATTAAACTGAACATTGTCTATTCTCTTAATTTCGACAGGTTTGAACCAACCTCAAATGTCTCAACAATTTTAACATCTTTTCACCACTAATTTTCACAGCCACATTTGCATAAGGGAGGCACTTGATGTCACTTTGTAATTTGAAGATTCTCCTTTCAAATTTCAATTTGTGAATGATAAACGTTTTTGATTTAAAAACGCGATCTTTGTCTTGAACAAATAGGCCTCGTTGAATAGTTACAATTTAAGAGAATGGTCATACAAGCATTGCAAATTCTCTTTTGTTTTGGTGTGGGAACTTTTGGCGTTTCTAACGCCATTCAGTTAAGAATGTACTCGATTATCTGCTCACGACGCTGACAGTACAGAGAGGCCTGGAATCATAGTTAACGCCCACTCAATGGCTCTTTGTGATACATTTTCATAGAACTTTACACTTAAATGCAAGCTTTGATCACGCTAATAATTTAGATTGCTTAGTCTATGAGTGGAGGAATTTTACCTAACGCAGAACGATTTACGTCATCCACGGTCTTCTGGCAAACCTGCTGCACTTACTATTCTGTTCAAACAGGTAACATTTTATCTACTTTTAAACCATTTTCAAAGGTCTTGACTAGAAATGTGTCTTAACCGTTTGAACAAGTGATCTTTTCAACTTAATTATTATTAAATAATGTTCTCTTAATTTTTTGTAGATGCAATCAACCACTCAAGTGCCAGTACATCTGCCTTATCTCATGACGCTGTTTTGAAACCGTTTTCGGGAGGAGGTCATGTTCTAAATTTCGAGAAGAGTGCTACTAGTTGATTTAAAGTAGGAGTAATAAGGCCATTAGCATGATTGGCATCGTGAAAGTGGTTGCAGTAGGTGGAATGGCAAAGTTAGGGGGGAACCAATCCACTCATGTTTGTTCGTTGCCAATTTGACTTTTGGGCGTCCATTGTTGGACTAACTGCCATTGTTATCTTCTGTTTATTTACAAACTTTACTATTTACTAAATAAACAGAGCGCTTCTGTATAAAACACAATAGCTCTGAATGGCTTCACTCAATTATTTAAAATCGATGGATAAATAAAACTGGTCCACTGTAACATTTGAGCAAATTCAAATTAAAATTGAACTAAACGACTCACTAACATCATTGACGCTTCAACAAAGTACAAAAATATTGGTTTATCCTCAAATCTATGGGCATTAAATATCAATTACTTGCTATCAAACTAACTCACAACGAAACTTAAGTAGATCAGTGAAGACGAGCAGAATGCAACATTTTTGTTCAAAGTTACTTCACCCTTTGCGGTTGCAGAATGATACGAGCATGAATTGTCGTTCGATATAATCTGAATTCATGGACAGTTTGGGAGCAAACTCAAAGAGCTGAAGGAGAGTAGGCGGTCCTTACATAGATAAATTTCATCATGCATATTGCGATCTGTGGGTTAGGCGGTGGGGGTGAAGAATACCCGTTCTGTGACTTAAAAATTGATGAAAGATTGTGTCTATATTAGCAACAACATTCACATTCAAAGTCAATTTAATTTGGAAGAAGACAGTCGAAAGCACCCAATTTTGCTTAAGGAAGTAACCGCTATTTCAGATATTCTGTAGATTTTTATTTTTCTTTTTTAGTGAAGTTATCAATGCACTTTCATTGAGACGCGACAAATTACATTTTTTATTTTCATTTTAACTGAGCATCGAATTTGCTCCAAATCTAGCTACACTCTAGTGCACGCAGCTCTTACTAACCATTTACACATCTTTCCTAAATTGGATAGAATGACGCTTTCAAAATGACCAATGATTTCAACAATTAAACTCAATTACCAATTGATTTTATTCACTTGGAATGCTTTCCAGTCGCAAGTATGCACTCTGCATCAGTAATGAAAAAAGCATCTTGATTTCCGCTTACAGTCATTAAGTAAATATTCTTTTTGCGAGTATTGTGTTAGTGGATGCTAGTAGAATTGAGCCGTAAGACTTTGTGCAGAATCGATTGAAGCAGTCACCATGACTGGAATCATACCAAGGATTCTGGAAAGGTAAAATTCACCTCTGACAATTAAGCACTTCATAATTACATCCAGTGCCAAGCGTAATATCCAAATCTGGACAACTCGGTGGTCGTTGAATTCTAATAGGTCAGTATGTTTTAACCCTGATAAACCACTTATTTTGATACTACCCTCTCCTCCATCTAAGATCATATTTGCATCGCTTGCTCTACCTCTTAGTCGTTTGCTTTAAAATAAACAAATATTGACAAAATCCATTCAGACGACAAATTTTGCCATCCAGTTCTTTGAATGTTTGGTGAAAAACAGAATTTCATTCATTCTAGAGTTCCTCTCCAAAAATTTCATATAGGTATGATTTTGGATCGTTGAGATGCATGAATACCACTTTAAAGCCTGATGTCCATATTCATGAAAACCAACGGCATCCAAAAAGTGGCATCCACTTAAATCTGCGTTGTATTGCTGTGATATTAATACAAAGAATTCAGTCATTTATCGTCATTTGTAACCGCCTGCCAAAGAAGTGCATAGGACACTTTTCCATAAATTAGTCTCATGGAGCTAAGTATCGTTTATTAACCTCATCAATACGTTTAAGAAGCATTATTAGACAAATTGTTCCTTAACTGGGACTTGAGCAAGATTCCAGAAGTCAGATGAGGTCATGCACTAATAAACTTGAGTTGGATTGGAGAGCATGAAACTATAATTAACACCAGAAAAACCATGTCATGATGGATTAGCCACAATGTGCAAATTAGTTAATAAGACATCGTGCAATTCCGATTAATGCGTCTCAATATCATCATAAGTGATACTTTGTAAGAACGTCTTTGATCATTAATAGGTTCAAAATGTACCTATGCTAATCTCGTTTATCAGCGTTTGCGTCCAAAATGATATGAAGGAGTAAAGAGTGTTCAAGGTAGTCAGGCATTCATCATGCATCTAGAAAGATTGGCAATTGTTGTATAAAATGGACTTCTGGTAAAAGGCATATTACCTCCCATATGGGAAAGTGATCTGTTCAAATCAATAAATATAGAATCTTAACAAACGAAATTCTGTGCTGCTGTAACTTTACAATGATTAAAGGTTTCAAAGGCCCAACATCTTAGGAGTAGTTTGGAATGCGAATTGGACTGCGAACCCCATCTTGTAGCGGATTAGCTACCTAACTAAGCCTGACTGTACTCAGAAACCTCAGTGGCAGATTCTCCTAGTTAGTACGTCCCACTGAAGTAGCTTAGCTAAGAAGAGATAGAGGTATCCAGGGTACGCGTTTATTCTAGACATGCATGGCGTGGAGTGTAACAAGGGAGGAAGCTTAGTCATTCAACATGGCGGATTAAGTAAAACGAGCAGAGGTTTTTGATTGGCCATTGGCTGTGTGTCCTCTCTGCACTCAATCCGTACGCGAAGTTGAACGGCCGCACCTTCAAGTCACGCTGTGCGCTCATGCGATGACGTGTCCCACAGGTCATAATACCTCTAGTGAATCAATAGATTCAGACAGGCCATGCGGATGCTACTTTACTAATTAATACAACTTATGCACTTTCTACACCATTCATCTTTTAATTTGATAAGAATGCAAATTAAAATCATCCTTCGAATAAGCTAAGAAATGCCACCATTAAGTTGTGTACTGCCAGAAGAATGCTGACGTCAAAAATTGCGAATATTTAAAGATTGATTGCTTGTGACACATTCATCTTACTTTTCAGAGCCTTTTTGGGCTACAAATTACTTGTTGTTTCATTTTCAGCACTTTAATGTGAGGGTCATCTGTAGTGCCCATGAAATCGGACCTATATCTAAATTCTCTTGTCATATTTTTGATACTTTCTAGGAACACTAGCATTTATGGTGAACCTTAGTGTCGCCATTATATTAAGCGGTGGATTGTTCATTAAAATTTAAGGCGACTTTAATGGGACACATCATACCTTAAAAATGTCCTTGTATTTGACTACATGTGTGTGCATGATTTGTCGAATGATTGTTTAAAACCTTGAATTTTATGATTACTTGAGACAATAAATAAAGAAATGAGTGCTGTCGCAATCAAAGGACAAAAGGAGTGAAGATTAGCACAATGTTATCTGAGTTCTCATCAGCCCAACGGAAAGTCCGTAGTGATTTGATTTGTTATGTCGATTAGCTCACATACACCTTACAAGTACGGTTATAGTACATATCGCCCACATTATAATGGCGTATCTTCTCACTCTCAGACATCGTCTTCTTGCTCAATCCTTCATTTTCCAGCCCCCTATGTTTACAATCTATGCACACGCATCTACGTATTATGCCAAGACCTACGAGCTAAGATGATGAGATGGGTCATATATTCGGGTAGGAATTTGAATAAATGTAAAAGACAAACACTGGATCAACCACATTAGAATTAAAATAGTGGGAGAAATTTTGATTCTAAATATATAATTCCCATTTTGGAAGTTTTGAGCACAATGCATTCACAGTGAACTCGGCTTTAACCCTGTTTCTGAAGTGGAGCTCAGAAAGGTGGCCGTTTAGGTTTGCTTCCTTATTGATTACTTTCAAGCCTCATAAACCAGATCTAAAGTATTCGATGTACTTAAATAATATACAAATATATTTAATGTGATAGTCACTGAAGCAGTATTTTAAAGTGAAGACAAATTATGCAAAAAGGCACTTTATGAGGTAGATAAGCCGTGTTATGTGCTCTGCTATTCTACATGATCGGGAAAAATTTGATGACTATATTCAATTCAGATTAAGTTAATATAAGGATAGTCGTGTTACACACTTAATACATAAAAGTGAAGTTGCCAAGATGATTCTGATGGAAGCAGGATTGTTTGAAGCAAATTTGTAAATGCTACTTGAGTTTAGTGAATGTTTTGAAGCTTGCCAATGTTTTCAAGGAGCTAAAATATTGACGAGTATACCCTGAATGGTCAAACCTGCTATCTGGAAAGATTGATTTAATTGGAGGAATTTATCGAATGGATTCTCCAGCAGCCTTACTAATACTAGCATATTATTAGAGTTAAACAGTTTGATAAACCACTATAATAAAATGGACCCCTAACGATTTCCGTGTCTGTTCACGGATATTGAAAATGGGTCAAGGTAAAGTGAAAGCGCATAAAGGTCCTCTAACCTGTTGCCAAGGTGGTTTGCTTCCAATACATCTGATGGTCTTCACATTCGAACATGCATTCTGGAGGCACATGGCGCTACTTTGCCTGTCATATATTCTTTTATGTTTCAATTTGCGAATGATAAATGTTTTTGGTTTATAAACAGGATCTTAGTCATGAACGAATAGGCCTTGTTGAATAGTTACAACTTAAAGGGGTTGTCACATGAACATTGCAAATACTCGGTTATTTCGGTGTGGGGACTTGAATAGTTTCTAATGTGATTCAGATAAGAATATAAATGGTTATCTACTCACAATGTTCACAATATGAAGAAGCCTGGAATCATACTTAACTCTCACTCAATGACATTTTGAGATACGTTCTGATTGAACTCTTCCTTCGTTTAGCAGTTGCACATAGTTGTATAATTTTTGCTAACACAGTGGAAATTTTTGTTTAATTGGTTAATTTTCCTGGAATTTTTTAAAGTGAAGATAGATTTATATATAAGTAGTTGCCACAGAAAACTGTATCTTAATTCAATGCAATCGTGCGCAATTGATTCTAATTCGATAGCATTTCAATTCTCTGATTAAGCTGAGGATTAGCCTTAAATGTTAAATAACATTATAATAATAATATTATTAAAAATTATAATAAATTCAAGTAATTGGAACAAGCATTGCCTTTGAAAACAATAAAACGTGAGCATATTTGACGTTAATGTCGTCATTTCGTCACTATTACTATTATAGTTAATAGCATTTATAAGTTATATTTGCCATTCACTGGTTGATCGGTTACAATTTAAAGGGATTGTCACATGAACATTGCAAATTCTACTTCATTTCGGTGCGAGAGCCTTAAGTGTCTCTAATTCGATTCAGTTATGAATATGTTTGGTTATCTGCTCACAATGGTGACAATATGGAGAAGCCTGGAGTCATAGTTAACTCAAGCACTAGGACCTCTGTCCATATCATATGACGCTGTTTCGAAACGGCATTCTGGAGGAGGTCATGTTATGAATTACGAGAAGAGCACTGCTAACATATGTAAAGTGGGAGTAA
Source organism: Hymenolepis microstoma (assembly GCA_000469805.3). Classification (NCBI taxonomy): domain Eukaryota; kingdom Metazoa; phylum Platyhelminthes; class Cestoda; order Cyclophyllidea; family Hymenolepididae; genus Hymenolepis; species Hymenolepis microstoma. The sequence goes on along the minus strand of LR215995.1, from coordinate 18,108,573 downwards.
TAAGGCCATTAGCATGATTGGCATCGTAGAAGTAGTCGCAGTAGATGGAATAGCAAAGTTAGAGGGAACCAATCTACTCAAGTTTGATTGGAGCTAATTTGTACTTTGTGCATCCCATTGTTAGACCAGCTGCCGATTCTATGACTTTCCATGAGCATAGAGAGCAGATGTGGGGATGAGTTTGTTGAAACCATGCTGCTGCTGAAATATTTCAACCATCCAACAGGAGAGCGATTTCTCAAATGGACTCGAAATTTACTCGGTCTAAGTCTAAGGAACCACTTTCGCTATCCGTGAGCAGACACTTAATGGGTTAGTTGGACCTTTCAATATTGAGGTTCGCTTAATTTACTATGTGTGTGAAGGTTCTTAGTAGCCATGTTTGTCAAAGAGGCATTGTGTTTTACTTCTAGCAATGACTATTCAGTCTCGACATTCAATGTTAATTGAATCCCAGTAAACAACAACACTTCCATTTTCTATTTTCAAAGTGATCGCAAGCTTCAAAATACATTTGTGAATATTTGAAATGCTTCAACTTTGACTATATTCATTTGTTCAATTTGTCATGATTGCTCACACTAATTACAGATCTTCATTTTTTTCATACTGACTGAAATTCAACCTCTGATAGTATTTTCCTTCTTTTGGATGTAGATGGCTGATAACGAAAATGCTATTTCCCTGATGTACTGTCTCTATTAATTATAAAATTCAAAGTTTCACATACCGATTCCACCAATCATGCATAGACAAGAAGCCAAATGTAAAAGCATTTTTAAACAATGTAGCACTTTATTCAGGTCTTCTCAAATAATAAATTAACAATCCTGCACATACTAAGAAGATGGCTTTGATGACAATTAATAATATAATGGGTGCACAAATTATTACATATTCGTGAATGTACATAACTGTAAATGCGACTTCGTGGGCAATGCAGAAGACTCCAAAGACAAAATGCTGAAAAGGAAATAACAGGAAATTGATAGGTTATGCAGGCTAAAATGAATGTGTCACAATCATCAACCATTTCTTAAGTATTCGCAATTTCTGATGACCAAATTCTTCTGGCATCAGAAAACTTAAAGGTGGATGTCAATGCATGTGACCATGAAGTTGTAAGAGAATTCAAAGCTACGTCCTTGAAGAGCAGTGCAACTTTGGTCAATTGCCTTGAAGACTACTTACAAGTAGAAATGATTTTCTGAAGTATCCCATAAGTGTTAGAACAATGGGGCACAAATCGTAACCTGTACAATACAGCTCTTTACCTGGATCGCTTTTTTATTCACAAATAAAATGGATGAAGTGAACTTTACACGAAGTATGTTCATCATGGATATTTTACCATATTAAGATGAAAATGAGAAGTAAGTTCCAGAGGTTAAGTTGTTTACAAAATTCTTCTGGCGTTTGTTTAAGCCGAAATAAAAATTAGTAAAAGAGACGTATTCTAGTATGGTCGATAATGAGTATACAAATTAGTGCCTCAGTTGTATTAAATTTATCAGAGTCACAAAGCGCATTCCCTGTTTATGTATTAAAAGCAGGTAGAAGGGAACTTACTGCAATAAGACCAATTAGTTCACTGTGCCAGTAACCAAGATAGTAAATCATAGGTTGTAACACGGTTATAGTCGAAATAGTAAGAGTACGATGTGTGAGTACTCTGAAGTCACCACTGGAAGCGTAACTTTCATTAATAAACATAAATACTAAGCCAAACGATGAAACACAAGAGGCAATTATCTACAAAATTAAGTAATATAAAATGAGTTAATCTTACCAACCAGATGTAATTGGATTTATAAAAAGCCGATGCCAACTTTTCTGTTCTACTTTTTGTTGCATCCATTTTATGTGTGTATAAAAAGGAGCTCCTACAATTTTGCTTTTATAGTATGAAATATCCTCGTATTATGAAGTCAAGGTCAGCTATTGTACTTGACCTATATTTGAATAATGTTATTAATAATTATGTCATTAAAGTTGGATGAAGGTTCGATTTCTATCTGTTTCTCTTTCTCTGTCATTTCAACATGACCTTGACACATCCGCCAAACCCTTAATCTTTCAGTCAAAACTTACGATTTGAGAACTACTCTTTAAAGTGTAGGAATTTATTAGTCTGGCATTCAAATTGAAGTTTACACCATTAGAACTATAAATGACTCATTGACAAACATGTCTTATACATAGTCAACACCTCATACAAGTTGGGCCAGTTTATGATAGTGTTAGTGGAGAGTATGCAAATACTACCTCGACATGTCTTAGCGTATTTAGAGGATATTTGAAAGCTTAGTTCTTATCAAATAGTGTTCGCATTCAGCTTCTTGAATCCAGAATATAATGTCAATTGCACATATCGATTCATTATAAGAACAAAATACGCCAGGTTTCAAACGAGGGCATCCCTCCGAAGTTGAAATGCCACAAAATGCCACAAAATGTTTCCTGTTCAGATTATTTTCCACGACTTCATTGACATAGGAACGAATTCGAGCCTAAAAAGGACTCCATGGTACATGCGGTATTTGCTTTATCCTCTAATGCTCTGAATTAAGAGTGGTGGACGCTATTCTAGCCTAGGTTTCACATTTACCTTGTAGCGTACAAGGCATGGGGATTTTGGAAAGATGCTTCGACGCCCCATAAAATGGTAAAATAGAATGTTTGTGTCACTCACGCCTAGGGGGGCAGCTACTTTCAACATTTCAACGTTGCAAACCTAATTTAAAATCAATATTAGTAGCTGTTTTTGACAATTCCTCGTCTTTCAAAGAGGGGAATAGGTTTTAGTTGTTCTTAATTTTGACATCAGGACATTAATAACCGACTAAAATCACACAGTTTTAATACTGTCCCATTTACGTTATATGAGACATCGTATTAGAATAGATAGATTTTTGATTGTGGGTCTCGGTTGGTTAAAATTCCCTTATTGAATACTATTATTTAGATGTCTAATAAGAGGATTAAAAACTATTACACCCACATGAGAGTTAGACACATTTGTGTCAGGTCAATCCCACCTTTCATATTCCTCAGCTGACTGATAGAAGGCCACAATTATGGAACGATATAATTCCACAAATGTTGCACTCATTTATGACTAATAAGTGAGCAGACTAGGAGAATAAGTTTGTGTGAAGAGCTCTTTTTCCTACAGAATTAAATGCAATGGCGTGTTTATGCTCTTACGGAATAGTTACTCATGTGTCGCCAAGTGCTGATAGAGGCATTTTGACGCAGTCAAATGCATGAACACTATGTGTGTGAATGTGCTTAGTAGCCTTGTTTGGCAAATGGGCATTGTGTTCGACTTCCAGCAATGCCCATTCTGTCTCAATAGGCGTAAATCCTCTGCTCCTAAAGATGTGCAAAGAAGAGAATTACAGGCTGCTGAAGACACATATTATTGTGAGGACCAAAAGAACCTCTTTTGACTACTTCCTATATCCCCATATCATGCGCAGCTATGTTGATTGAAACCCAATGATTAAATTGTATACTTTTGGTTTGAATTTAATGCCTTCCATGATTAACATCATATTAATTGTTTAGTGAAATAAATAAACGGAATACTTCTGGATAAGTCACACTCGTTCTGCTTGGATCCACACATACATTTCAAATCGATGGATAAATATAACTGGTCCACATTAGTATTTGAAAGAATTCGCACTAAAATTGGAATAAACCACACAGCTGTAGACACACTAATGTCAGTGACGTTTTAACAAATCTCGGAAATATAGTTTCATACTCAACTGCATGGGCATTGAATAATGGATGTTTGACTAACTCAGCACGTATACCTTGAAGACAAACCCATTCACAACGGAACGTAGGTAGATCAAGCGGTGGCGAGCAGAGTGCAAAATTGTTGTCCAAAAACTACTTCACCCTTGGATGCCGTTTCTGCTTTGCGGTTACAGAACGATTCCTGCATGAATAGTCATTCAGAGTTTGAAAGAAAACTGAAAGTGCTGAAAGAAAGGAGGCCGAACCCCCTCATTAAGTTTCTTTCATTAAGCATTTAACGGGCTGTTTGTTTTATACGGTGCGGAGAGAGGTTATAATGCCACTTTTGTGTCTTCATAATTAGACACAAATTGTGACACTGCCTGCAAAAGCACTTACATCCAAGCCATTTTAAGTTGGAAGAAGTACTAATTCCATTTTCTTTATATTATTTCTTGAGAAATTTCTCAAATTAAAATGTGGCTGATGTGGAATGATCAGAAGCGTAAATAATTGTTTGAGATATGATGACTAATATTTGAATAATACATAAAGGTAAATTTAGAATTATTTTAACACACACACACATATAATAACACCTCTATCCCCTGACGTCACAGTACACTACATCTTCAACAATATGTTTGGAAAATTTGTAAATGCTTCAAAATAAATTTTGCCAAATTCATGCAAGGACAATACTGTCACAGTTACATCAATGCCAAGTAGCGTTTCTCCTCTTTTCCACATGCTGCACATTCCTATTTGTCTTTTTCAATGAAGTCAACAGCGCACTTTCGTTAAGGCTAGGAAGAAATTAAAACAGGAACCGGTTGCATTAATCAATACAGTAGCATTGTGTTCTGCCAATATGGCCTACTCACCTCAGGCCCCAACCCACTCTCAGCTAGTCTGAACTTACCGATTCGCTTTAGATGTCATGTGAAATCTCACGTCTTTGATAAATACTGCATTTATTGCACACTGAGAATGTAACAGGTCTCTATTCTCCAAGAATTTTCTCTCATGCTATTTCCGATCTAAGCACATTTGCTTGTAAGGATCTACAGAGCCCTCCTCTGCAAACAATGCTTCACAAATAATCAATTTGCAGATGTTATGAAGGTAGTGCAAAATCGGACCACTGCTACAACTCGGTAGCAAGAAAATTCTACTAAACGAACATACAAATAGCGAAATTTCAAAGTAAACGCACCATATTTTAATAAGTGGCGTATGAGACAAAACACTCAATGTGCATATAGTTACCTTGAATTCACGACATTTCATTGCATTTAAGTTCTATTGAAATGGACTATTCTATGCATACAGATCACATTTCCACAATCGTAATTATCATTTAATCATGGCACGTTATGCAAAATATTAATCGTATTTCTTTTCACGAGGTAGTATTGGAAACACATACTCGTAATGTCCTTCGTTTTCCACTGATAGTATTCAATTTGACTGCGTCTAATGTGGAAGAATAAGGTGGAATATGCAAAAGACATTGCAATCAAGAAAAGCAAATAGGCCAATGATATTCATATTGATATAGTTAAGTACAAATGTGGAAAATTATATTTAGAGAGCCATTGCATCACATGTATGAAGTTAAAAGTACCTTGAAAGTCCGATTTGACATTCTTCAATAGAGTTGAAGGAATTATACACTCTTTATCCCATGTAATTAGCTTATCTATCTATGTGGTTATCTGGATTTACGTCTGTGTGCGATTATTATTCCCAAGGGTATGTCAGTTGTTAGAATGTACCTAAATGGAAGAAAAAGTTGGAGGCCGAGTGACAAATGAGCCTTGGAAGTGCTCAGAATCTTCAACGATGCCAACGATGCTCACTAGAAGGACGTGTTTTGCAGGAGTCAAATAAGTCTTATAAATGGTCAGATTTTTCTGTTTCATGAAAGTGGTATCTAGAGTTTATAATAAATCGCTTTCTCTCAAGATCTTCTGGCTACTCATGTTTCTCCGTTTAATTCATATAACACGGATTTGCGTATATTTGCATACTCATTAGCCGCTTTCAAAAGGCTAGCTCGAGTGATGGAAACGTTAGAACTCTTAATGACGATTAATTTCAATATAGCTGCTTTATTGAAATACTGAGTTACCTTTGGTAGACACATCAATCTCTGAAACTCACTTCCCAATTTCATTTTGATTTGATTTAAATATCCATGTAGAAAACACTTCGCATAAAGCTCTCTTCAGCCATTAATATTGTCAATAATAATGCTCTATTGCACAGTTTATGATTTGTGACTCTATTCTAACACTTTCAGGATACTTGAGAAATTCATTTCTACTGGTGGGTATTCTTCGAGACAGTTGTTCAAATTTGCACGTTTCTTCATAGACATAGTTTTGAATTCTTCTCCCACTTCATGGCCACATGCTTCGTCATCCACCTTTAATTCTTCTCGTGCAAGAAGGAAATTAGCAGTAGCAGCAGAAATTGCGATTACATAAAGAAGGTTGATGGAGACTCTTCCCACATTTATTTCAAAAAATTATTTAGCCTGAATAACCTACCACTTACTTGATATTTCTCTTCCCCCATTCTATCTTTGGGGTCATCTGCACTGTCTATGAAGTCGGATTTACAATTATCTACTTTCATGAATATATAGAATATGGAGTGAATTCAATATTGTTGATGGCTCTTACTGTCATCGCCTTAATATGTGGAGGATTGTTAATTAATTATTTAAAACGGTTTGAATAAAATGCTGCATTGTTTATAAATGCCTTTGTATTTCGTTGTGCGTGTTCGCATAATCAGTGTAGTGGATGTTTGTAACTCTAAATTTCGCAATTAATTGGATCAGTATATAAGGAAACTGTTGTCGATAAAATCACAGATTTATTTCCAAAAGTGAATTTCAGTCAAATTGAAAAGTGTGAAAATATGTTATTTGTGTTAAACAATCTTGACAAATTTGCAATTACTTTAGTAGGAAAGTGTTGTGCTACTCTTGGGCATTAAAACGGTGAAGATTTGAACAATTTGACCTGAGTTCTCATCGAAACTGAAGGAAAGTCCATTGTGATTCGATTTGTTATGTCGACTATTTCACAAACTCCTTGTGAGTGGGATTATAGTACATACTATTCGCATAAAGACGGAGTTTCTTTTCACTCTCAGAAGTCCTAGTATCACTCAAGCTTATAATTCCACACATTGAGTGTTTTGGTTCATACGCCACTTAATAAAATATAGTGTGATTATTTTGAAATCTCGATTTTTTTATGCGCGATTGGTAGAACTGTGCAGTTAACGAGTTTCAGCTGTGGTTTAGCTTTGCTCCACTTTTATACCACCTGTAATCGATCATTTGTGAAACATTGTTTGCAATGGAGGGTCCTGTAGATTCTTACAAGCAAATATGCTTAGGTCGGAAATAGTATCAGAGAAAATTCTTGGAGAAAAGAGACATTAAACGTGACTTGACATTGATCTAACTGTGACATTAGTGCATCAAGTGAATCGGTAAATTCAGACTAAATGAGAATGGGTGGAGTATTGCGTTGAGTAGGCCATGTTGGCACAACACAATGTTTTTATATTGTTGAATAAATCTAGGTCCTGTTTTAATTTTCCAAGCCCTAATGGAGGTGTATTGATAACTTCATTTAAAAGATAAATAAAATGTGCAAAATACCTCCTTCAACAGGGTTGGGTACTTTCAACCCCTTTTGACACATGACATTTTTTCACGAAACTTTGAAAATATGCATATGAATGCGGCCAAAGGTGAAGCAATTAAAACTTTCAAAACATACTTTTAGAAGTGTTGTGTATTGTGTTGACACATGATAGAGGTGGTGATGTATGTTAGTGTGCTAGAAAACTTCTAAATTCACCTTTTGGTATTAGTTAGGTCATATTCTGGCACATTTCACACCAGTCATCTTTTAATTTGAGAAAGTTCTCAAGACAAAATGTGGAGAAAATGTTCAACAAATTTGTACTTCCCCTAAAATAAAATGACTTTGGATGTAAGTGTTGTGAGAAATACAGTCCAAATTTGTCCCTGCTATTAACTCACAGAAAGGAGATTTACTCGATTCCCCCTCCCCACCCCCCTCCCCTCCACGCACGCACATCCAACTCATTACCGCCACCACTCATCTTGAACAGCGTTCTCTCACTCGAGCTTTCCCTTCAAAACCCTCATTGAAAACTATATAGGCACACAAACAAACCTACAGCTCCAAGACATTCGATCTAAGAAGATGATCTAGGTCATATTTTCGGCTAAGTATTTGAAAAGTGCTGCACCAACCATACTGGACATCATTAGGATTAAAACAGTATGAAAGTGTCAGGACATGTTGGAGAAATTCACTTCTCATTTTTACTTCTCATTTCACAAGTAATTCACTTAGAAAATTTAGCAAAAATACACTGCCTTCTCCCTTTTTTAACAAAGGGGACTGGAAACATTCGGACACCACTGTGTTTGAGTAATGAAGCACCTCATAAGACATAAAGACAGATAAGAAGACTCGACACACTGCTCTCTTTAGAGTTTTTCTTATCCTTCCATTTAGCCCCACCTTCCACATCGAAATTTAAGTGGCGTATTCCTATTGGATTCTTATTGGCATGATAATTCCGTTTTTAGACTTTCCAACTGAATTTCAATCATCTGTCTTACTAATACTAACATATTACTAGTGGGTAAGAGTTTGCTCAACGTTTTGAATGAAATGGGCCTCTAAAATATTCCATGTTTTTTTCATGGATATTGAAAATGGGTCAAGGTAGAGTGAAGATGTATCAGAGTCCTATAGCCTGTTGCCAAGGTGGCCTGCTTCCAAATCATCTAATAGTTTGCATATTAACGGATTTTGTCCAAAAGTGGAGCTGAAGTATTGAATTGAACTCTATCCCTTTTCTCAATTTTTTCATTACAAGAACATTAAAAAATCGTGCTAATTTCGGTATATAGATAGATTCACTGAAAAATACGTTTGTTTGTCTCTTTACAATGCCGGCAATACGGAGAAGCCTTAAATCAATGCTAACGCCCTCCTCATGACATTTTTCGCTTAATTTTGTTTGAAATCAGCCGTTGAATATAAGCTTGGATTGCGTTAATGATCGATGTCGCTTCTCCTATGAGAGAAGTAATTCGTCCTAAATCAGATTTATTTCACGATCTTCTGGCCAACTTGCTGCAGCTACCATATTGTTCAAATTAGTAACATTTTATGCCTTTTAACACTTCTTTCAGGTAACTAAATGACGGAAGGACATCAATATACCTGAGCTTCAGCTATTTGAAAAAGTGTTCTCGTTAAAATAATTCTGTGTAAAGAACTTCCTCCTGATTTCAGTTTGAAGATGTGCTTGATCACTCAATGATCAGTACATCTGTTCCTATCTCCTGACGCTATTTTGAAGCTATTTTCTGGAGGAGGCTGTGTTATGAATTAAGAGAAGAGTGTTACTAATTGATTTAAAGTAGGAGTAATAAGGCCATTAGCATGATTGGCATCGTAGAAGTAGTTGCAGTAGATGGAGTAGTAAAGTTAGGGTGAACCAATCCACTCAAGTTTGATTGAAGCTGATTTGTACTTTGTGCATCCCATTTTTAGACCAGCTGTCTATTCCTATTTCAGCTTATTTACTAAATTGAATTCATATTGGAACTCTTTGAGTAATGAATCACAAATGAAATTATCAGTGTTCAAGAAGCTGATTTTTCTGATGCTAAGTGAACTTATCTCTGGCTAATATCAACTTGAATGTAGATACAGTGGTTTTTTATGAACTTCAGAGCTATATGTAAACAAATGAAGAAATAATTATTCATTGTTTGAAAGTCATAATGGCAAATTTTAAGGAATAAATCTACCGGTTCAAAAAATACTGTAAATTTTGGCTGTTACGATACCACTTTTATTTAATTAAACTGATCGCTTTCCCATAAGGACAGTAATATGTCTTTTGTCAGAATATCTCCAGGTCTCCTAAGTGAGTGGTGGATGCTTGACAAACTTGAATAGTCTTCATTCTTTCATAAATGGGACTAGCTAGTGCGTTTTAAACCAAGCAGGGACCAGGTATAACAACGCAGATTTAAATGTAAGCCTATTTAGGGTGACTTTAGTTTCCATGAATATGAGCATTAGGCTTTGGTGTTTTATTCATGATTCTCAACAATTTAAAATCATTCCTATTTAAAATTTACCGAACGAAACTATAAAATGGATGAAATTCTGTTTTCACTATGAATTCAAAGAACTGGATGACAAATATTATCGTCTGAATGATTTTGTCAATATTTGTTTATTTAGAAGCAACTGACTAAGAGAGACAAAGAGAGTAAGCGGTTCTAGTGGGATGCTAGAAAGAGGAGAGAGAAGTGTCAAAATAAGTGGTTTGTCAGACTTTAAACATATTGGCCTAATAGAATTCAACGATGAACGAATTGTTCACTTGTGCATGATACTTTCGGCATTGAATGTAATTTTGAAGTGCTTAACTGTATGAGGTAAATTTTACCTTTTAAGAGTCCATGTTTTGTTTCCAAGTTTGATGATGGGTTCAATTGATTCTGCGCTCAATCATATCATTCTCAATACAATACTCAAAATGAAATATTTGTTTAATTGCAATATTAGTAAAAAAACAAAATGTATTTCTAATTATAATTGACACAATCCTTACTTGTGACTGAAAAGCATTCAGAGTGAATAAAAGCAATAAGTATTTGAGTGGTCAGATTGAAAACGTCATGCTATCCAATTAAGGAACGATTTGTCACTGGTTAGTAGGGGATGCGCACACAAAAGCCTAACTAGAGTTGGATCAAATTCCATCCTCTGCTAAAATCAAATTATATGAGAATTCTTGCATGTGGAAACAGGGATCGTCCTTGCAGCTAGCAGTTGACATCAACCTCTCCGAAACAGATATCAAACGAAGGAATATTGGTCAGACTGCATTTTGATGAGGAAAAGAATAAAGGACTTGAGCAAATCGGTGGTACATTCGATCAGAAACAAGAGTAAATTAATAGGAAGCTGAACTCTCGTGCTAATGGGAATTTACTAAAAATAATCCATAAGGCTTTCGTGGGCAGGGGTGGTGGATGGGACGTGTGAGTAAACGGTTGGAAAATAAATACCTTGAAGAAAGTATAGTCGAGTTTCAGTATTTCCAAAGTTGTCTGTCTTTATGTCTTATTTGGCAATGTTGGAGACATATATCTCGTGCTTTACAAGCATAATACAAGGTTTTACTACTCAGACACGTCTATGTTCAAAAGTTTTATTTACATACCCATAGGCATCATCAAATTCCAACCAACTCCTTTCATCAATGACGATCCTATTTCCATTAACGACACAGGACCTCACTCAAACATTATCGTAGTTGCAGCCATTTTACAAACTTCTCTTCCGTCAATCACTTTTCTATTATCACTGACGTTAGGTTTCTTATTTGCTCTTGATCTACGTTTGATTTACGTTCAGCGCGATTGGCTGTTGTGCTTTCATCACCGTTTGGTGGGTATTTCTGCACAATCTCTCAAAACTAGCTTTGGTTCTTGCATTTTCAAGAACCATATTTATTTCTTACTGCATCATGATGATAAATTCACTACTTCATGTCATTAGGATTCTGGAAATCGAATCAGCCTAGAGGTAAAAGAAGGCAATTTGTTACTTACATGAACAGCATAGTGGTTGCAGAAAGTTTGTAAGAAGACCTTGAATGTTATTAATTTTTTCTACGATTCATAGGACCCCTTCTCTGAATTCAAAGCAAAGTCGCCAAGAACCATTGCAAATGCGCAGAATCTTCATCGATGCTAATGATGGTTGAACAAACTTTATACTCACTAGAAGGTTCTGCAAGTGTGGTCGTTTTTGCAGAGACTAAATACATGTACTTGTAATAGCCTTAGTTATCCTCTGCGTACTTCAAAGAAAAAAGTACTATGTACATTGTGTATTGTATTCAAGGGCAACAAATAGACAAAGTATCTAGAAGATTTGATTTTTGTCAAAAGTCATTCCACTACATATTGGAAATGTGAGCTTATTTCACGCCTTCTAACTGGAGTAACTGCAGTAAGAATTTACTCGAGAAGTGAGCATTTAGAAGGTAATTCTACCAACGGATCAGTAAAATGTGACAAGTAACGCTGAAAAGTTGATTTGTCACATTTTAATTAAGTTGAAGAAAATTCTTCACTTTTTTCCATTCCATTTGAGGTGATTTCGATTAGAAAAACTTGGAGCAAATGTGCGTCTAATCTTCAAGACCAAATATCATAATCCAACAACTGTTAAATCAACATTGTCAAAGATTTCACTTCAAATCAGATGAACAGTGAAAGGGTATGGATTGTCAAATATGAAGTTAGCCGTTGAATTAGAGCGCAATATTTTCTTAACTTTTTTCACAATGCTTTGATGAAAAATCGACATAACCGCCTCTCTATTTCGTTATTCGATGTTATGAAAGTTTCAATCATTTTTAAGTAAGTGTTCGTGGCACAAATTCGGAGATTCTAGTCCTGTTCTGACAATTTTGCCTTAATGAACCATTGATGTATTTCCCACTGCATTGCATGGAGGGTTATTGGAAGGATGGAATTTAAAGTATGGCATTCATATAAGTATTTTGCATTATAATTAACTTTAACTCGCATATTTCATATTGATCATTATTACATTATTCAATTGCCCATTAATTTTATTCAATCTGAGTGTTTTTCAGTCGCAAGTATGCACTGCATCAATAATGAAAAATATATCATGTTTTCTACTTACAGTCATTAAGTGAATAGTTTATCGAGAGCATTGTATTTGTGAACATATGCAGATATTAATGACAGGATTAAGAGCAGATTCAATTTTGGCCGTCAACAAGCTTGAAATCATAACCGGAATTCTAAAATGTTGACATTCACCTCTGATCATTAAGCGCTTCGAAATTACGTTCAATGCTAAACGCATCATGCAAATGTGAACAACTCAAAAAGTATGGGAATTCCATTTGGGTAACACATTTAACCTCAGATTATCATCTTCTTTTGACTCCACTCTCTCCTCTCTCTAATATCACACTAGAACCGCCTGCCAGTTGCTTCAAATTGAATATTTCAAAAATGGCTTCCCACATTAACTTTGCGATCCATTTCGCAAAATGCTTGGCAGAACATCAAATTTCATTAATTCCGATTTGAGTTCAGGAATCAAATGTCTTGACAAAAATGAGTTGAATAGAGAACAAAAATTGTAATAAAATTTGATGAGGTGAGCTTTACCATGCCAGACATAGCTTAAGTATATAAAGGAAGGCATTACAGAAAGCTCAGACCGTCAGGGTCATGTTCACGTTGTCCACGCGCACACCACTACTGCAAGATTGGCAGTTTAATCGGAACAAAGCTGCTATCAGTTGAATGGTATCAGGAAAGAGTTGATAAAGTATCCTGAATTGTCTGCTCTTCTAATTCCTTTACTTCCTCTCTGGCAAGGAATTAAGTTCAGCCTAATGGATACAGAAATATATCGACTTAAACCCCACAGTGCTTGCATTACTGGTATTTTAAGATAGTCGTGATTTTCTAAAGTACTACAATAATGCGAAACAAATATCCCACAATGTGCGCATAGTTCTAAGATAAAAGTGCTCTTAGATTCTTATATCTTTGTTGTTTTAACAAGAATTTCAGTAGCAAATCAACTCTATTCGAATTTGCATGATTTTGCCATTATCAGTCAACTTCTCGTATACTATCGAACGATTGGAGCATATGTAAATAACTTATTGGATTAAAATAAGAATAGGTATTTCTATTTGGATGACGTCTGCTTCATTCTCAATGAGAGCATGATTGCGAAGGTCACGAAGATGGTGTGGCCAGCTGTTCAACAACTATAAAGTCTCTAAGGGTTTGGCTAAAAAATGGGAAGTATTGTAGGAATAAACATCTGCAGATCTATCAACTAAACTATGCTCATTCAAGATGGAAACATTTTTATCGGCTATTTGCATTTATATAGTCTTTTGGTACATCAGTTGTAAAATAGCTGTAGCTGAAGACAGAATTGGCTTTTACTGACATAGAGTAACATTATGACCATGTTTGGCATTTTGAGGCCAAAGAAGGACAATATATAACCCGCCTATAACTTATTACATAGAGACAAAAAGCACCTTCAATGGAGGCTGTAGTGTAAAGCAAATTGTGATAATAGAAACAGCTCAGGACATATCAAACCCGTCGTGATAAGCATAATAGGAAAAGAACGATCATATCTGCTATCTCAAATGTCCCAATCTCACAAAATTATGATATTTGGTCTAGAAGTTAGGAAAGACTTTTGCTCCTAAGTTCGCCAAATCGAAGTTATCTCATGGGTTATTAAGTGACTAATATGGAATGGAAAAAGGAGAATTTTCTTTAACTAAGTTGAAAAATGACAAATCATCTTTCCTTAGTTTAGCTTGAAGGAGTGAAGTAGATTTTCGTCTAACTTTTGTGATGGAATGATTTTCTAAATGAAGTTTTACAAATTCCTCTTTAGATAGCTGAAACCCCCACATTATCAAATCTGCTAAATCCTTTGTTCATCTGTTTTCCTTGTATGCAATGCACAATGTACATACCGCCTTGTTCTTTAAAAGACGCCGAGGATAACTAATGCTATTACAACAAGTACATGCGAGCTCAGTACTACCTTATTGTAGAAATGTGATCAGTATAATTAGAGTAGTCCATTCAAAAGAACTTAATTGCAATGATATATCATGAATCCCAAATAACTATAAGCGCATTGGATGTTTGAGTTCGTATGCCACCCATTAATATATTGTGTGCACATTTTGAAGTTCGATTGTTGCAATGCGCGATTGGTAGAATCGCGCAGCTAACGAGTTGTAGTGAGGGTTCAATTTTGCTCCGCTTTTATAACATCTGCAAATCGATTATTTGTGAAGATGCTGTTTGCAAAGGAGGGCCAAGTAGATGCTTCTGACCTAATATGCGTGAGATGGCAATTGTATCGGGCACAAATGTTGGAGAAAATAGACTTGTTACCTACTGGGTGTGCCTTAAATACATCAGTTAAAAAAGGCATGAGACTTCACTTGGCAATGATGGTAAAGTGACCGTAATACCTCAAGAGAATCGATAAGTTCAGTCTATCTGTGAACGGGTGGAGTATTGTGATGAACAGGTCATTTTGGCACAGTAGAGTGCTTCTCCATCGATTAATACGACTGTGCACTTGCCAGGCTTGGTCTTTTTTTGAAAAGGTAAAGTAAATTTTCATTTTAAACATATGGCGATATGGCTTTCTAAAAGTAATTTTTGCAATATTGACCAAACATTTAAATATGGGCTATTCCACTTCACTGAAAGTAAGCGCAAAATCCATATTAAGTAGGTATTTATTGAATTTCAGTAGATAGGTGCCTGAAAGCTTTAAAATATGAAGATTAATTCGGTCGAACTTGCAGCATTTTAAAAAAATGTTAAATATAATTTTATTTTGACATTTAAATAATTCCAGATTATTTTTTAAATAGTATTCAAATCACAATCTTGAAAAATTGTAGATTGCATTATACATTTCTCATGCAAGCCATCCATTTTTACTTACCACATCAGCCACCACTTAATTTGAGAACATTACTATGAAAAAATAGTAGGAAAATTTTTGCGAAATTAGTACCTCTTCCAACCTAAAGTGAATTTCGATGCAAATGTTTGAGCCAGCAGTGTCAAAATTTTTATCTACCGTTAAGTCACATTCTTTTTCCCCAACCCCCCATCCATTAATATGCCGGAAAATAGATAAAGGCCAAACCACACCTACCAAAATTTGAAAAATGGCATTTGGTATCATTGAATGATCAATTATGACAAAGGTTGTTGATATTTCAGAGGTTAGTAGGTACTAATACTTGGTCGTATTTGTGCATCCGTGGGCGCAGGCTTCTTCAACTCAAGGTCAGTGGTATTCCTAAGATAAATGTTTATGGTAATTAGCGATCTAACAATTTAGGGTACACATAGTGTTTAAAAGTTTTAAGCAGAATTGGAAGAAGACTACTCGTCTCTATTAAAAATATGTGGTTTGTATGCACAGTAGCTTTTAAGTTGGAAATGCTTTAGATAGGCAAGTAAATTGCAATATTTTGATGTGGCAGTCTGAACAACATCCGTCTACTCAATTCGACTGTATTGCAGTGACATTTTTACTCTGAATTTTGAATCCCCAGTATCATAAAGCTGATATTGAAACGCTTTTATTATTATTTAGAAAAGAAAATCGCTGTTTTTTCCATCATACCACTACTGAAACTCATAGTACAATAGGAAGTAGGATTTGAGTTATGTTACGTCCAGCAGATGAAGTACCGTTAAGTAATCCAACAATGAAAATCGAAGAGAATCTAATACTGCTCTGATAATTTAAACTTACTAAGCATTATTTTTTAAGTTATACAAAGGAACTCGTAATTTTGATACTGGTGGAATTTATGGCAATAGAAAGGGGATTTCTAAAAATACTTTTCGAAAGCCATTCCATGTTGAAACTGAAAATTTACTTCACTCTATCAGACTAAATCAAGCCTAACAAGACATCATGCAAGAAGCAAGCAGTTAGAGGATGATTTAACAAAATTTTCTCAATTAGTTAACAAATTACGTAGGAAAGATGATTTTTCATTTTTCAATTTAGTTGAAAAAATCCTCCACTTTCTTCAATTTCATACAAGTTACCTGAGAGTATATGAAGTGATTAAGATTATTCAAAAACTGGAGTTTATTACGAGGGTAAATTTTCTTAGGAGAAAAGTATGCTTTAAATTCTATCCTTCCAATGACCCCCTATATGAAATGCAATGTGAAATAAACTGAAGGTTCATTAAGTTGAGACTGTCAGATATGTACTAGAATCTCTGAAATTAAGCTACTAACACTTTTTAAAATAATTGGAACTTTCATGCCACCAGAAGATCAGAATGGAGAGGCGAGAGAATCGATTTTTTCAGCAGGGTGTTGTGAGCAAAGTCAAGATAAGTACATATGTCACTGGTAGTGAATTTGAAATATGAACTGGTATTGTCTTGAATAAATCCATTATTAAATATATATATTATATATATATATATATATATATAATAAATATATTTACTTTTCTGACCCCGACGACAAGACAAAGAGGCGACCATCAAACCGATTTCAAGGACCGGCTTATTAAGCCTATCTTTTTCAAAGAAATCACACAACTCTAATGATGTTGTCGTCTTTATTGAATGAATTCACTTAATTTAATTCATTAACCTACTTAATCTTTACGAGTGTGTGTGCCCACTGAAACATTCCTATTATTATATTTTTAAAATTATTCGTTTATTTGATACCGAACAGTAGTAAATAAAAATTGCAAAATTTACATCTTTTGCAATTTCTGTGAACTTATTGACTTACGCATGTATTGACGTAACTTAACGAATTAGTTAATAAGAGCTATAATGCAGATAGAATGTGCCTAACGATCCACGATTGTCTGATCTAAGTAATTAGTGCATTCTACTTTAAATACTCATGCATCAGGCCATTTCCCCAATACGATGCTTGTAATTACTTACCACGTTGATTACCATGCACACTTTATAGATGCTATCTGTGGCAAACATATGTCTCGTTGATGCGTACTTTAATAGGTTTATTGACAAGGTTTTGATTAAAAGGGACTGAATGCTCATTCTTATAAAATGGCCTTTTGAGCCTATTTTTGTACAGCAACCGAAATATGGAACGCGATTATCTTAAGGGTAGATATCATGAGCAAATTAGTTTCATATGGATTGGCTGGTATCATGGCTGTTAATTGATTCGAAAATGGAGATTGGAATAAATTATAAATAGACCTTCGATAAATTAAAGGCATAGAACATATATAGTCAAATTTATCTTACTGAGTCATTTGAGATATTTGTTTTAAAATGTGTGTAAATGAAATGCCTTAGTTGGTTACCACTTCTACTCGACGAACAAGGAAATCTTATGCGTATTCTAAGAGGCTAGAGGATGCGTCATGAAACTGATTCCGTATTGAACAAGTTGGTCGAGAGTGCAGAGATCTCTCAATCAATGAGCAATCAATAGTCCTTGCAACGTAGCGTAATCCAAGTTGTATTTTTTTAAGCTAAGCTTTGCTTAGTGGCCATAAGCTGTAATAAGCGCTGTTCACTCGACACAAACTGTCTCACTGATGTTAGTTAATTTCAGTAGGAGGTTGTCAAGTTCTTCAAACTACATTCGCATTTTCCCTTTTAATGTTCCAATGATGTTACCCCTTAATCACTTAAATCTAAATTATTGCCAATAGGAACCTTCTTTAAAATTTCTCCAAAATAACTTAGATGCTCGGTGTCAATTTCACTTACTGAAGTGCATAATGATTATAAATATTTTTTGTCAACTTGTAAACCTCGATATCACTAAAATGGAGTTTAAAGTAAGATCAATTTTCCTGTTTTATTCGTTGCGCTTAATTCCTTCCACAAGTAATGAGCATTGGCCTTTACTGCATAAACTGGCGTAAAATGTGCAAATGCCTATTTAATGGCATTAGGTCGGATGGAGTTGTAGTAAACTGATGCTAGAAACACTTGCCTGATTTTTGAAAAGTAAAGACTGGCGTATTTTATTTTACACATTAGCTTTACAAGTGCTTTACTATTTATCACTTTGGGATTCGAATTTTCGCCCGAACTATCGAAATTTATTTAATTACTGCTAAGAATTGGGAAAAAAACGTATCCTATAACACCGTAAAACCATCCGCTTTGTGTTCTAATCTAGAGTGTGGTCAAACAACAACAAAGTGACTTGCCTTCAGTAGAACTAAAGGTTATTACTTCTACAAATGATTGGGCTCATGGATATGGAGACCACCCTTACACATTGGTACCTTAATTACAATGACTGGACTTCCAAATAATAGGCTGAATAACTCTGCTTAAATGTCACCCTGTAACAGCCCATTAGTGCCTATCGGGATGCAATTAGTAAAATAAAGTGCATCTGCAATTTTGGGGAAAAGAGATTTTTCCATAATGCACTTTACCACAAGTTAAGGTGATACGATCAGAGCTTGAAAGAAAAGGGCAGCCTACTTATACTTTTAATATCCGTTTTCCTCATATGCTCAGTGGTCCCAATAGAAGTGGCCATGTAATTCTCACACTTGTTCATCCCAAAATTTTTGTCTGTTGTGTGGTTTATATTTCATAAACCTCTCTATCTTCATAGTTTTCTGCTTTTTTTACTCTCCTATTGTATATTATTTTGTGTGTACTCAAATTTACTCAAATTCGCAGCACCACGTCCAGTTGGTAAATATTGCTTTCAACGTACTAATATGGATGTATGAGTGCTTCAATAATTTGTTAAATTTGTTGTTTTATATTGTGCTATGGAAAATTATGCAACCTCTCGACATCAGAGAAGTCAATATGATTGTGTTCGAATGTCAACAGAAACACCATCTATATGCCTGGAAATTATTCTCCTTTTCCAATTTCAAAGTAAGAACCTTTTGGTAATAAGGCACAAGTCTATAGTAGAAACAATATTTTAATTGACTTTATGGATACCAAGGGAATGAAGGTGGCTCTTTTACTTACTGCAAATGAGCAAAGTGCACTTAAAAGACATATGCGTAGGGTTAACGTGATAACGTGAGGACATGATGGATGTGTTAGGGAGATTAAGGTCACAACAAGGGAACACAACTTCCAGATCTAATAATGATCAGATCATCTTTACGTCCCATTTATGGGAATAGAAATTTGAAAATTCCAGCAGTCATCGTCTTAAAAACAGGCAATTAAAGTATGAACATACTTTTTCAAATTCAAATCAATTCGTAGCGTATAGTTTGCTAATGGGCTTCCTACTAGAACGATGTGGAAATTTAGTGACTTAGTGTCTGGATAAGTAATCATGAAAGCGTTCTCTCATGAAGTCATTAATGTCCATTTGCCATTAGAAGAAAAATGAGCCAAGCTGTTTTGTGACAGAGCAGTTATGCAAGACCGATTTCAAATCGGCTTGCTTTTTTGTTCACAATTTCTTTCGCTATTTAATGAATACGAACATGAGACATGAAGTGCATTATAATGCATTTTTAAGCCTTTGAAATGGACTTCTAGCCCAATATTACTTTTGAGCTTAGAAAGCTCAGCTTCATCTATGCGTTCTTCCAAACAGGAAAAGATTCATTTATAAATAAGAAAAATTCCATAAATATTCTATTTAAGGTTAAGTAACCTCGGTTCAGATTGTGTTTTCTAAGAACTTCATGCAGACAAACCGCACGATTTTTTAGACTTGACGCATTGCAATGGGGTTTATTTAAAAGAGCCGAATTTAGATTTCTGTCCAATTGCAAAGCTTTCGGATATGATTGATTCCGTTGGCAATACATTTACTCTGAGGCTATAACGTTAATCCCGTCTCTTGAGATCCTTTCGCGTTGAATCACGTTAAATGCCAATGTGAGAATGTAGGTTTTGTCATGACTTGCACATAAAGACTTTTTGCTAAAAATTCAGCATACTGCTACATAACTTCATTAAAGTGAAGGTCAACAATAAATGCCTACCTTGGAGGGCCTGTATTTTACAGCTACCTAAACGGTAGGTCAATTTACAAACCAAAAAGACAAGAGTTGAGTGTAAACCAAAGTGTGCAACGGAAATGGATGAGGAGAATGGATAAATTGGGAAATTGGAAACCAAATGGGCAAAGTTGCACTGTTCTTCACGGATGTAGTCTTGAATTCTCCTCCAACTTCATGGTCATATGCTTCGCCATCCACCTTTACGTTTTCTGTTGCAGAAAAATCTGAACATCAGAAATTGAGAGTATTTAAAGATGAGTTAATTGCAACACGTCCATTTTTATTGTCGAAGAATTACCTGTTATTTCTTTTTCAGCACTTCATCCTTGGGGTCATTAGCAGTGTCCTACAGCATAGTTATGCTACTGCAGCAACCCTAATATTTATAATAATCGCCAATATCATCACTTTAGTGTGCGGAGGAGTGTTAATCATAAATTGTTTCAAACGGCGTGAATAAAATGCTACCTTAGTTAAATGTGCTTTTGTATTTGACTTTGCGTGTTTGCTTGATTGGTGGGGTGGATATTGGAAACTTTGAATTTTGCAACTAATTGGGCCAGTAAATGAGGAAACTAGTGTTGTCACTATTAAAATATATTTTCAAAATGAAGAAAATATTATCTCAGACTGGACTTCAGTCGAACTGAAAAGAGGGCAGACCTGTTATCTGGGTGAGGTATCATAACAAATCTAGTGGTTCATTTAGTAGTAAAGTGTCTTGTCGACTATTTTACATACACCTTGCGAACGAATGTGTGCATCTGTGGCGTCTTTTATAGCTTTTTTTTCTTTCCTGGCCTCTTAATCACTTAAAATTTTATTTTATTTGCAATGATCTTTACATTATATTTGATCCTCAGCAAACTCAAACAACGGTACTCACTCGAGTCATGTTATCATACCGAGGAGTTGCCTGTGTGGGTATGGGATGCAGACTTGGCTAGTAACTTCATCAGTCTTGCATGTAAGCTACTAATAGGAAATTTGAAAGAAAGCCTGTAGGTCAATTTCTGCCAGGCCATGCTGTGGTAATGAACGCTGAGAGGATGATCGCTGCCTCTCAGATGCTTAGTCATGAATGGCCATTGGTCCTCCAATCCCTATTTCAGACCCCCATCGACCCCTCTATCTTTTAGCATTTATCTCTCGGTTAGTTTCACAATCTATGAATGCATATATTTCTCAGTCATCTCCACCATGTATAAAATCCGAAATCTGGCAATAGAGTTCCCTGTGTGAATAATAGTAATGAGTACGACAGCGCAAGCTTTTTTCTTTACGTTGTGCGAAAGGCTGACAGTTGTGAAGGCCTACACACTTCATTGCTTACATGAGGATTTACACTTTTATCTATAGGATTTAAGATTGTCGGTTGTTTCCGTAACGGTGAAACAGTCACTGTTAGAAAATCATAATGGCATATTTTTGGATAAGGACCCATTAAGCATAAATCCACCAATGCAAAAACACAAAAAATGTTGGTTGTCAAGTTATAGTATTAATTGAATTGAAATGATCGCCTTCTCATAAGGGAATTAATGGATCTTTTGTCAGAAATGCCTTTTATACAAGAATCGCCAAGCCTTCTGGGTACATGATGGATGCTTGGCTAACATGAACAGTCTCCGTTTCTTAATATCCTTTCGTACGCAAAAAGCTGATAAATGAGATTAATACTTTGTTCCGAAGATAGGCTAATAGCTATTTTTCTTCCACTTTCAGTGTCAGTTTTCATTAAACGCTTTGGATTTGAAAAGTAAAAAAGTTTGGTCGCCTATTTTTTAGTATTTTAATTGGTCATTTCAGTTTCTCTTTGAGAAATAGGAAATTTGCTTCTACTAAATATAGTGCATTCCGCAGTTTTGATGTTTAAATAATTACTTTGCAAAGAATGCCTGTCGAATTGCGATCCAAAATTTTGCGTATTCTCTTACATTAATTGAAATCAAGAATAAAATAACAATTGCAGCCAGAAATTTGGACACCAATGCATCTAGGAAAATGTGAACGATTTTGGGAATGAGACAAGGTAGAAGAAGAAGAACAGTTGTGTATCTTGATTTTAACTCCCAAAATTTCCATTTATGGTTTACGATCTTGACACAAAATAGGGGAATTCAGCGTAACTCACATCTAACCATAAAAAATTCATTTTGCTTAGATAAAAACGAATATCTGTCATCTTTGAACGGCTATTCAGCCTGGTCTTATTAGTTTACCTCTACAGGTGGATTTTAACACCGATGCAAATCTACTTATCATTCACTTATACCTTGTGATCTTCACATAGGATAGAGGAATTCAGCGTGCCAACACATAAAGAGATTATTTGCAGATATCGAAAGTGATTTATTTTAAAATGAAAATGCATAAGCACTTGACAACAACTTAATAGCCTATTTAGAAATTCAAGAAGCTCCAGATAAGTAGAATTCGTTAATTAATGTAGCTATGACTTCTTGTATGTTCGGATATTAAAGTGGGGGTCAAATAACGTTGATTCATTGTACGGAAGGTGATGATTTAGAGTTTGTATTATATTACTAGTGGTGTCCAACCCTCTAAAATGAAATCTGCCCCAAAGCATTCAGTTTTTGCTCACGGATATTGAAAATGGGTCAAAGTAGAATGAAAGTGCACAAGAGCCCTATCACCTGTTGCTAAGTTGGTCTGCTTTTAAATAGACCGATTTTGTGAAAAGATGAGGAACACAGGTATTAAATTGAACATTGTCCATTGTCTCAATTTCGACACAACTGAACCAGCCTGTAACGTCACAATAATTTTAGCACCAACTCCCTCCTAATTTTTACAGCCGAACCTGTATTCTAGTGACGTTTGATGCCCCTTTGTTCCCAGCCGGTAATATCAAGTTTATAAAACGTGTGTTTGTATTGCATAGCAGTTAATTTTGAGTTACAACTGGATCGTGGACGATACAGGCAGAGAAATGAAAATTCACTTTCATCACCCTTTTAATCTGATCTCATTTTAATGACATTGCTTTTATAGAGCTGCTGTTTGCATTAAAAGTTTGTCAAACGCCTTCACTCAGTCATGTGATATTCCTTCAGCCACATGAACTCTTTCTAGTCCTGCGGTCGAGGTTACTAAGTGTATCTATTGACCGTGCATTAACTTTGTTTGTCAAAGGAATAAGGTGACTTTTTATGCTTCATGAAGTACTATTGATACCTTTGACTCTTTCTACATGTGAAACTACTAAAAACAGAGAGTAGTAGAAAATATACGACTGACACAAAATTGCCGTCTTATGCGAAGAAACAAGGAGATATGATGACTTTGTACACCTCTGCTTCTATTTCCCCACACTTACTATTGCCACATTTGACACACCTACCTGATTCACTCGAATTACAGAGTAAAACCAAAACACAAGTAAAATGTTCATTAAATAGAAACATTGAGCATTATTTTGAGCTCCTGTACATGCGAAGGGGAGCCTTTCTAAGTACTATTTTACCTTATATTGTATTGTCTGTCACCATAGTGCCAGATATAACATTTTCACGCTAATGGATGAAAAAGTGGGGTGATAGAGGGAAGACAAAGGCGTATTACATTAGTTATTCACTGATAGTATTTAATTTTATAGCGCAATGAAAATTAAAGTATTATATGCATTGGGTATTTCATACAATGACATCAAAGGGACAAAGATTCTCGCAGAAATGATATTGCAATGACTTAAGGGGCAGTAAAGGATGAATTTGTAAAATTAATTTTAGGAATCCATCTAATCATAGTTTGTATAAAAAATTAATTCACTCCTTCAAATTAGACCAAACCTATCAAGAACTCACACAAGAAGTGAGGAAATAGAAGGCAATTCTCCTAACTTTCATAAACAGTTAAACTATCTCCTAGAAGGCTTGGAATTATTTTATAAAATAGATTTCTGACAAAAGACACATCACTTCCCTTTTGGAATTTAATTAATATAGTACCCTAGTAACCAATATTCAGTGCCATTATATCTTTCTAACGATCAATAATTCCAATTTGGAGTTGTCGGAAAACAACCTTATCTATTTTCTATCTGTCTGTCGGCAATGATTAATAAAATTATTATTACTAGGAAATGAATCAAGCTAACTTATTGGGTATCGGTTTGAAAATTTTCAATTTGGATGGACACAGGACAGTCAGTTTTGCTTGGAAATCCAGTTGGCTGAATAGGTTGACTTAACCCTCACACGTGTTAGCCAGAAAATCCTTGTCGATGCTTGAGGTGGATGTCAATTCGAATTTTGAAGGATTAAGGGTTGTCAATTACCCAACATATTCGGAGTAGTTTGGAATTTGAATCAGCTGGTGTACTGCATCTAAATGATGAATATATGGTTTTGGTTTAAATGGGAAGTAGTTTAAACTTCAAAATTCCAAATATTTGAGAATGAAAATTTTACAGAAGCTCAAAGTGTTAAGTTGAGCGTACTTTTCTCAAGGCTCACTCAAGAAATCAATTGAGTATAGATACATAGAGGGTTGAACACGCTTTAGTGACACTATTGTGTCTGTGAGTGAAAAGGAACTCCGTCTTTATGACAGTGGTATGTACTATAACCCTACTCGCAAGAAGTATGTGCAATATTCGACATAACAAATCAAATAGCTACGGATTTTCCTCCAGTGTTGGTGAGAACTCAGATTAAATTGTTCCACTCGTCATGATTCATCACAAATAACAGATCTGTCTTCCTTCACTTTAGCTGAATTTCAGTCTCAGACAATACTGTTTATCTTTTGGAAATAGATCGTTGCTTGGGACAACTCTAGTTGCCTTATTTAATGCCCCCAATTAATGGTAAAATTCGAAGTTTTAAACATCAGCTCCACCAATCATGCAAATGTATGAAGTCAAATCCAGAAGCATTTTTCAAATAATAAGGCATTTTATTAATGGGATCTGTAGCAATTAATGAACACTCCTTCGCATTTTAAAGCGGTTACATTAAGGAGCATCATAAATAGAAGCATTCCTCCAGTATCATTATTATGCTGTAGGTAAGCAATTATAAGTCCGATTCCAAAGGCACTGGAGATGACCATCACAATCTATTTTGAAGTAGCAGTATTCCTAGTAATGATGATGCCACGAAACCAGAGTTGGCGGATTTATGGGGAAATAACTACAGTAGTGCACAATGTAACATTCAACTAAAAGCAAGAACACGTGATTTAAATAGTTCGTGGTATAGTGTCGTTCATCTTCACTATTCGTGAGTATTTAATTTACGTGTTCACAAGAAATAGCGGTCGAGGATATAAATAATAAGCTGGATAAGGGGAGATTAAGGCAACTCTACATGGTTTCCTTGGAGACACTATAATGTCTGGACGTACATATTCGTTTATACTTAGGGTTTCTCCAATTTGATTTTAACAGCAATATTAACATTCAGATCTACAAGTATCCATCGATACAATACATACAATAAAATATTTACTTAATGACAATATAAGTAGAAAATAATAAGCATTTTCCATTATTGTTTCAGAGTCCTTACCTGCGAATGAAAGGTATTCAGAATGAACAAAGGTAATAGGTATTTGAATTTCATTGGCCATTTTGAAAGCATCATACTATTCAATTTATAAGAATGGTTAGTAGGGGCTGCGTGCACTAAAGCGTACCCAGAGTTGGATCAAATTCTATGCTTTACTAAATTGAACGAATAAAAATTATAATCTGTTGAAAAAAGAATAAATCTGAGGACTAACAGTTAACATCTTCTTTCCGAAACAGAGTACAGACGTAGGAACATTGAACAGATTGCCGTTCGACGGTGAAAAGAATAAAGCGCTTGTGCAAAGTGGGCGGAAAAGATGCAAATATAAAAGTAGCAAATTTATAGCAAACGGAACTCACATGAAATAGTTAATCCCATAGGAATACACCACATAAATTTCGGGGTGGGGTGGATGAGGGATATGGAGTCAAAGTATATATACATATTTTAGGCGAAAGAATTAAAGACAGACTCTGGAAGGGAAAGTTGTATGTGCTGCGGCGACCCTACAAATAAAGACTAATAATCCGCAATAGCAACACCATCTGCAATAAAGCTCTAAGATACTTCAACAGTATAGAAAAAACAAAGTGTCAAGTGAATATTTTTCATTACAAACTATGGCCAACTGTCAATGCAATCAAAAATTAACACATTTAAAACAACTTTGATAGATGGGATGACATCTGCGCTCACATCCACAGCGTAACCACCCACTCTCTAGAGTATTCTAACTAACTAGACGTTACTTTGATTGTTCTCGATACCGCGTACCCTCCGCACAAGTATAAGAATAAGCAGTCACCGATATTATTGGGCAAATTTTCCTTTACATCAGAATTGGCAAAATACGGAAAAATGTTATAGAATGATAATACAATGTGAAAACGGTCAGCTATTTATAAAATGAAGCAAACTTGAATGTGGAAATAGTTCAAAGAGTATCGTTAATATTTCATCTATTTAGAATAATTAAATAAGTTCATTCAAATAGCATTCATAAAAGTAAAGAGAACACAAACTGACAGGGTATAAGAAGAGATTTCGAGTGGCGAAGCACTTTTAGTTGGTGAATCTAATATGGTGGGTTGAGCGAATTTAATCGGAGCTCTGGTGACGGTGTCTTGGTGATGTGCCGGAGCAACGTCTTCATTTTTCCTGATCGGTTGGCGTTGACGGAAACTGTTAGCCGTAGATATTAGCCTCCATTTGCTACCTAGGCGAAGTGAATCGAAAGCCAAAATGGAGAAAATGAGTGTTGAAAGAATTAAAACCACAGCCAACTTTAGTGACATTTCAGAACCAATATGCAATGAAGCTTGTTTGGAGATTTTGCGCAATGCTTGTTAAGTGGTTTAAACATGTTGAGGATTAGAAATTAGTGGTAAATGTGTATGACCTGTGGTATGACCTTGTACTCACTGAACATGAAGGATTTTCACTTGCATCCAACAAAAATCATATTTAATTATGTTTTGCCACAAGATATATTCAGAAGTGGTTCAATTTTGTGACTGTTCCCACACATCTATGCACCGGTAACACGACTTCCATTCACTTTTGAAAGTTATTTATTTTTGTCCTACAACCATTATTATTTAATGTAGCACACATGCGTTACTTTCTTTCACTCATGCTGATGTACGATTCTCTTTGTATTACCCTTAGGCAATAATTGCTTTCCACTTTGATGTATGATGTCTCAAAGAAACGGGAGATAACTAGCATCAATAATGGACGTTGTTGAAAGTGACTAACCACTTTCAAATATAGGAATCGAGGTGGTGCATATGAATGAACTCTTTTCAATTGAATGGCACTGTTTTTATAGAGCTGTTGTTTGCATTAAAAGTTTGCCAAACGCCTTCACTCAGTCATGTGATATTCCTTCAGCCACATGAACTCTTTCTAGTCCTGCGGTCGAGGTTACTAAGTGTATCTATTGACCGTGCATTAACTTTGTTTGTCAAAGGAATAAGGTGACTTTTTATGCTTCATGAAGTACTATTGATACCTTTGACTCTTTCTACATGTGAAACTACTAAAAACAGAGAGTAGTAGAAAATATACGACTGACACAAAATTGCCGTCTTATGCGAAGAAACAAGGAGATATGATGACTTTGTACACCTCTGCTTCTATTTCCCCACACTTACTATTGCCACATTTGACACACCTACCTGATTCACTCGAATTACAGAGTAAAACCAAAACACGAGTAAAATGTTCATTAAATAGAAACATTGAGCATTATTTTGAGCTCCTGTACATGCGAAGGGGAGCCTTTCTAAGTACTATCTTATCTTATATCGTATTGTCTGTCACAATTGTGTCAGGCATAACTTATTCCATCTAATGAGTGGAAAAGTGGCTTACAAGAGGGTGGACAAAGGCAAATCGTGGATTTTGACACTGAAATTGAGATTTCTAATCGATCTCAAATACTATTATGACCACTTTGTCCACAGTAACTTCATTCATTGTGATTCTTATGAGCAGTTATTTGAGGCTTAGAATGTAAGAGAAGTGGAAGAAAAGTTAGCAAGCGTCGATCTTACAAAATGTGTGTTTGTTTCATTCGAGCCTACTCTCATTCAGTCCAAATTCGTCTGACTTGCAGAAGAACTTGCGATTGAGCAACTACATTATTTTGGGTGGTGGCACCGTTTCTGTCTCTAGAATTACTATGCCGTTTGTTGCTTCGTGCCATTCATTTTCTCGAAAGAGGAGAATGAAACATGTTTACAGGACCTCTCAAAAGAGTGGTAACTCAGTGAATCTGTTGACCATCATTAACTTTATCGCTTCCCATTAAATAAGGAACTGGCACAATCTTATAAACGATTCCTTTGTATTCACATCATAATCTGTGCGTGTATGTGCGCTCTCCAAGATCCAAAGCATTTATGTGTACCCCGTGTTTCTAGAATTTTTTCAGTTCTTTAATATCTTGTAGAATTTGGATGCTGCAACACAATAACTGCTTACTTTGACTGGAAAAACATTGTCCTTAAAGTTGTGCAGACCTTGAGTAAAATTTATCTGATGGGTAAAGAGTGGGTGGACTGGGATATTAATCACGATTGTAAGACTACGCCTAAATTAACCATAAATGACTATTTATACTGTTCACTCTTACTACGCGTTGCCTGAAAATTGAAGCGGAATGCAATTTATCCACTTTTCAAGCAGGATATTATTAGGTTAATAAATTAATTGATTGAAATAACCTTCGCATTCAGTTACGGTTATTTCACTCTTTGCAAATAAACGTCTTGTTGAGAAAAATTGGGCCTACATCATGATACCTTATTGATAGCATTATATTCTGCCATACATTTTATAATGCGAATATTATTTATTAAAATGAATTAAATACCTATTTTTAGCAAATGAGTAAATTGTATAACCTTAGGAAAAGGTATAGAGTGTTGAGATTTTTAGTTTGTTGAGAGTATTGCACTACGTTTAGCCTTTAAAGAATAATCAAAGTCCCGCAACGTTTGCAGCGACTTTTGATCGCTGCTTGGGTGAGAGTTCCCAGGACTTTATCTATGCGATCAGTCGCACGGCTCCAGATTCCAGATTGATTGAGCACACATGAGCTTTTTTCTTTAGCCTCCTGAGCTTTGTTAGCACATAGTTAAGAAGAAAATGCTCATTTGTTTTTTCGAAGGTTTCAATTGAAGATTCGAAGAATTGAAGAATTCTTCTACAAGATCTTCTTTGTTTGAATTACTAAGCGACCTGATTTTAACACTACTCCACAAAATTTATCAACTGCTAAGGTCCTATCTCACTTATAATTTTTAATAAATTCAAAAATTTTCTAAGACGTCATGTGCAAAAGAAAGGGGTCGTCTGGTTGGAATAGGCAATTGAGTTTTCTGACAGTTCAAAGTAAGTTTTTCAAACATAGTGTATCTTTCAGAATCTATTTGCTAACTGAGGGCAGCATATCCATCAACGTAACACACAATGAATCGGTTAATTGGAGTTAAAATTTTGATGTCGGTCGACGCGTGTAAAACCAATGAAATGGGAAAAAGTGAATATGGAATACGGTAAAGGTAAGTTCGACGATCGACGAGGTTGCTTATATTATCAGGAAGGCCTACACTAATAAAACTAGTGGTTGGTAAAGAAAACGGCTTGTAAGTTCGAAATGACTTCTGTAGGCAAATAAATTATAATATTGCGATGGAGTTCCACTCCAGATGACTGTCTGAACTACGTCCGTCTAATCACTTCGAGTGTATTGCAGTGGCGTTCTTACTCCGGTCGTCGTTTTTAGTTAATTTTCATGCTCAATTATTTTATGTGCTTTACAAAATTAGTTGTTGATGACATAACTAATATGTTGGATAAGAATAGATTGGGGCAATTTTGTATGTTTCCTCGGCAGTCACCCTGTTATTCACATGCGCCTCACCATGAACCAACACGGAGAGGCACACATTCGTCCAATTTGATTCCAACAACAATCATATCATCCACGTCTACTAATAAAATATTCACTAATAAAATACCCACAATACAATATTTACCTAATGACAATATAAGTAGAAAATAATAAACATTTTCCATAATTGTTGCAAAATCCTTACTTGCGACTGAGATGCATTCGGAGTGAATAAAATCAATGGGTAATTGAGTTTTATTGGTGACATCAGTGGTCATTTCAAAACAGTCATGCTATCGAATTTGGGAAGGATATGTGGATGGTTAGTAGGAGGTGTGTGCATAAAATCGTAGCTAGGAGTTGGATCAAATTCAATGCACCGCCAAATTTAAACTACATAAAAATTCTAGTCTGTTGAAAAAGCACAATTCTTTCGACTAGCAGTTGACATCAACGAAGCCGCATTGAACTGATTGCCGTTTGACGGTTAAAAGAACAAAGCTTTTACGCAATATATACGGAAAAGATTATTGGAAAAGTAGCAATTTGATACCAATCGGAACTATCATGCCAATGAGAATCCAATAAAGACACACCACATAAATTTCGGGGTAGGAGCTAAGGGGAGATGGAGGATGGGCGGGGGTGGAGATATTTGACGTATGAGTAAACGGAAGGAAAAGAATGACTTTAAGTAAAGTGTGCATTGAGTTACCATTTTTCCCAAATTGTCTGTCATTATGTCTTATGAGATTTCATTACTTAAACACACCCGTGTCTAAAAGTACGTTCTACATTCCCTTACTCCCTTCTTACTTCCAGTTCCAAATAGTAAACAGGCGAAATGCGAGAAATAAGAGAAGCCAGAAGGTCTCGAGAGAAAGTGATCTATTTACAAAGATTAAATATCACTTTTATGAAAGCTGAAAACCTTATCATTTATGATATATATTTGACGAGATTGGCTTCTGGAAAACATCTCCACAATCGCAGAACCTTAATGTAATTCGATCAGCATTGGCTTAATTGGAGATTCCGAGCACTTCCAATAGTCCTTTGCCTTCAAGTCTTCAAGTTATTCTTCCATTTTGGTACATTATCACAACTGTCATACTAATAGTACACAGACGTAAATAAATAAAACACACAAACCGATTAGCCACTTATATGGAATAAGAAATGTCGAATTTCTTCAACTTTATTAAACGATGTCAAATCGTCTTTACTAAGTGGTTTGTCCAATTTTTGTGGATATTAGTGGAATTACCTATAAATTATTCACTTCTCGTGTGAATTCTTGCTATGGTTGATTTATTTTGAAGGAGTGAAGTAATTTTCACACCAAACATATGACTGAAAAGCGTTCTAAAATTAGTTTTACAAATTGCACCCTAAATATACCTATAATCGCTACAATATTAAATCTGTGAGTAGCATTGTACATTGGAGGCTATTGTGTTCAATACTCAATGCCTATACCATGTTATTCTTCACTGGACACAATAAAATTAAATTACAGATGTAGTTTGACGAATTTATGAAAGTAATTTTCAAAAGCACTTAATTCCATTGGAATATCAGGAATTCTAACGAGTTGTACTAGTATTTCACTTCTGCTCCACTTTTATATACCACCTGCAATTGATTATTTGTGAAGATGCTGTTTGCAAAGGAGGGTCAAGTAGATCCCTATATGGAAATGTAATTGTAAATGTAAATGCAAATTGTATCAGTGAAAATATTTTGGATAAAAGTGACCTGTTACATACGACGTGTGAATTAAATGCGACATGAGACTTCACTCGGCATTGATGTAATTGTGACCGTAATACCTCAAGCGAATCGGTAAGATCAGAGTAACTGATATTTGGTGGAGTATTGTGATGAGCACAGCAGAATGCTACTTTAGTGATTATTACAGCGGATCATGTTACGAATGTGAATTGTTGACTTCACTGAAAAATACAGGTAAATGTCTGCTGCATATCTGAACTTGGAGTTAATGCCATTAAACTAAATTTTGTTTTCAACTGTCTTTGACACTTAACACTTTTTTTCTGAAACCTCATCAAGAACCAACACACACGCATTTACATATTCGTTTATATTTAGCGTTTCACCTATGCGTTCTAAATCTTTCCTGCCATTTAAATCTTACCGTTGTTCAGTTTAGTCTTTCCATTGTTCGTTTTTTACATTTATTAAAACAATTATTCGAATATATGACTCTGCTCATTGCTTAACTCTTCGATCTCAGAGCTGTACGTATGTATTCGTGCTCATAGATCTTATACAAAGAGGGTTAGGTAATGAAATCTTGAGTAAGAAGACGACGTTCGAGAGTGAGAAGAAACCCCGTTATAATGTGGGTGAAATGTGCTATAACCATACTCGCAAGGAATATGAGAAATAGTCGTCATAACATATCGAGGCACTACGAACTTTCCGTTGGGCTGATGAGAATTCAGATAAAATTGTTCCAATTTTCACCGTTTTGTTTACCAAGAGTTGCATGACACTTTACTTTTAAATTGAAAGTTAAATTCGTCACACAAATAACAGATCTGATTTCTTTAAAATTTGACTGAAATTTTGAAAAAAGATCGTTGATTGTGGCAGCACTAATTTCCTTATTTACTGTCCCAATTAATTGCGATATTCAAAGTTTCGAAATATCCACAGGACCAATCATACAAACACACGAAATGAAATGCGAAGACATTTTAAAACAAGGAAGTGTTTTATTGATGCAGCCTTAAATGTTGCATTATCACACCTCCGCATGCTAAAACGATGGCATTAAGGAATATCATAAATATGGAAGCCGCACCATATTCCTTATATTCACGCATATATATAATTGCAAGCACGATTTCATAGACAATGCAGATGACGCCCACGGCAAAGTCCTGAAAATGAAATAACGGATAAATGGTAGGTTATTCGAGATAAAACATTCTTCATAAAGAAAAATTGATGTGTCGTAATCAAACATTCTTTAAATACTCGTAATTTCTGATGTCACCCTTCTTCTGGTAACGGAAAGCCTAAAGGTGGATGTGGAAGCATATGTCCATGAAGTTGGTAGAAAATTCAAAACTACGTCTATGAAGACCAGTGCAAGTTTGCCCAATTGTCTTGTAGACTACTTACAAGTAGAAATTAACTTTGCGAGCATCCTGAAGTCGGTATAACAAAGAGGTACAAATCGAGACATGCGCAATACTGCCCTTTATCCGAAGCAGACTTTTATTGTCAAATAAAATGGCTTAAGAAATCTTTACACCAAGTATGTTCTAAACGGATATTTTATCCACATTAAAGTGAAAATGAAAAGTGAGTTTTAGGGGTTAAGACATTTGGCAAAGTTTATTCGTTATTTCTTCTAGTATTTACTTAAACCGACATGATGATCAAAACACTCGTGGCCTGAAAACTTGACCTAATTGTTTTCAAGGTAAGATTCCGAGATTAAGATGGTTGCCTAAACCTATTCAGCATTACTCCTAGTATTTACTTAATCCGACATGAAATTTAATATAGCAGCCATATTGAAATCTATCGACCTTTAGTATTCTATTAGTGTCGGCACTCGAGCTAGCTGTTGTAAGGTAGTTCATAAGTATGCAAATCTTCGCTTCAGTGGTATTAAAGTTATGGGAGTCACAAAACTCTTTCCATGTTCGTGAAATAAAAAGGTGGGTAGAAAAGAACTTACTGCAACAAAACCAATCATTTTGCTAAGATGCGTAGCAAACAGCCAAGATAGAGGTATTAATACGTTTAAGAACCCAACAGCAATGGTGTGATGTATGAGTGTTCTGAAATCGTCACTGGATGTGTATTCTTTCTTGTAAGTTAGATAGACGAAACCATGCACAGTAGCACTAGCGCCAAAAAACTAAAAAATAAATATTATATAATGAATTATTCTTACAAACACGAGTAAATTGGAAATCAGAAAACCTAATTTGGCGCTTTCTATTCTTCTTGCCAATGCCATGACCTTCCTTATACACATTTTAAGCACGTAAAAAGAGACGCCCCTGCCATTTTGCTTTTATATTGTGAAATTTTCTCCTATTATGAAGCCAAGGTTAGCTTTCGTACTTGACCTACATTGGAACACTGAGTAATGTTGTTGATAATTACAGATGAACCACATCAAATTCGGATGATGGTTCAATTTTATATCTGCTTCTTTTCCTCTGCCGTTTCACCACGATGTTGAAACTTCTAACTTTTTGCTTTCAGAATATGATGCCAATTGCATTAGCTTTTTGAATAGGCAAATGCGCCAATGTTCCAGCAAGAGCAAACCTCCAAAGTTAGAATGTCTTCAAAAAGCCATTAAGTGTTTCTTTATCGGATGATTTACACGAATCCATTAAAATAGAAACGAATTAGAGTCTAAAGAGTGCTCAATGGTGCCAATTTTCTGAATTAGGAGTATTGGGGCTATTCTTGTTTTTGTTTCACATTTACTCCTTGTGAGCATGACATGTAGCCTGTGCAAAGAGAAGTCAATGATCCATAACAGCGTAAAAAGAGAATCCGCACAGCTACTTTCACCATTTCAATAAAGTGAAATCAATATTAGCGGTTTTTAACAATTCTTTTTCGTTCACATTAGGATGGGTTTTGTAGATATTTAATGTTGACATCAGTACATTAGTAGTCTACTTAAATCACGCCGTTTTTAATAATGACCCATTTATTACACACGATAAAAACAGAGATTATCCAAATATCGAGTAGCGGTACAGTGACATATCTACGCTTTATGAGACATCGTATTAAAGTACCACTGATTAGAGAAATACGCAAACAGATATTGAGGATAGATATTGTAATTGTAGGCATCAGTCTGTTAAACTTTCGTCATTGAATCGTATTATTTAGATGCCTAACAAGAGTTAGACAATTTAGGTCAGGTCAATTTTCATTGAAATTATCCTCATCTGATTGAACGGAGTGTTAAATATTGAAATGATATATCTCAACAACATTTCCCCTCAGTTATGGCTGTTAAGTAAGCAGACTATGAGGAATAAAGTGACGTAATAAGGTTTGGTTTATTCAGTCGAAGTAAGTGCAGTGGCATGTTTATACCATTTGAGACTAGTTACTTGCATACCGTCAGGTGCTGATTGTGGCATTTTAACACAGTCATATGTATGATCACTATGAGTGTGAATGTGATTAGTAGCTTTCAGTGGCGAAACCGGTTCTGTCTCGGCAAGAATAAATCCTCAGCACTTAAAGATGTGTGAAAAGTGAATTGCAAGCATTTGATGACACGTATTATTTTCAGGATTAAAGGAACCTTTTTGACTCTCTCACATACCCCAATATCATATTCAGATATGTTGATTGAATGTCAATTAGTAAATTGTATATTTTGGTTATAATTTCTTCCTTACTTTTGAAGATCAATGCGAGCATGAATCTTCATTCGATTTACTCTCGAGTCATGCACAGTTTGAAAGCAAACACAAAGTGCCGAAGGAAAGTTTTCGGTTAATACATTAGATTCATTTCATCATGCATTTTACGATCTGCGGGTTAAGCTTTCGTTAAGGCTAGGAATAAAAATTAAAACACGGTCCGATTGTATTTCTCAATGTAGTATCATTGTGTTGTGTCAGCATGGTCTGTTCGTCACAATACTTCACCCACTCTCAGCTAGTGTGAACATAGTGACTCGATTGAGGTATTACGGTCACTGGTGGAGTCCCATGTCTTTAATAAATGTTACATTTAATGCCCACGCAATATGTTACAGGTCACTTTTCTCCAAGAATTTTTCTCCAAAATACAATTAGCAACCTAAGTATATTTGCTTGTAAGGATCTACTTGGCCCTTCTTTGCAAACAATATCTTCACAAATAATCAGTTGCAGATTTTATAAAGACGGAGCAAAATTGAACCACTACTACACCTCGTTAGCTCCACAATTCTACCACACGCTTATAATAAATAACCAAATTCCAAAATACTCACACATTATTTAAATATGTATCATATGAACCAAAATATTCAATAATTATGTATTTGTTTATACATTTCAATTTATCAAATTCATGATACTTCAGTGCAATTAAGCGTGTTTGGAATGGTCATTTCTAGATATGCTGCTTACAATTCGTATTAATTTCCATAAGGAGGCATTGAACTTGTATGATTTTTGACATTATATGTTTTTTATTGCCTTAAGTTCGTCTCTGGTAGTGTTCAATTTTAATATGTCCAGTGAAGAATGACTTAATTTATGCATTGAACATCACGCACAAGGACATCAAATGGACAGAGGTTCTCGCAGCTTCTACATTGTAAGGATTTAAGACACGGCCAAGGATGAATGTGCAAAATTAATTTTGGAAAGCCATTCATTCATGCGTTTGAAGTGAAAGCTTACTTCACTCCTTCAAAGTAGAACTCACAAGAGAAGCAGGCTAAAGGAAGGTAATTCAACTAATTTTCAAAAACCGGCAATAAAGCACCCGGAAAAGAGGATTTGACAACTTTTAATAAAGTTAAGGAAGTTCTACGTTAATTATTCCACATAAGTAGCTTATCAGTCTTGATGGTTATTTGCACTTAAGTCTGTATGCGTTTAGCATCCCTAAGGGTATGTCAGTTGTGAGAATGTACCTAAATGGAAATACAACTTGAAGGTCGATTCCCAGGAGGCTAATCGAAGTGCTCAGAATCATCAACTATGCATTTTGATTACTACTCATATTGGTATTAAGTAAATATTTATTATGAGCATTGCATTATCGAATGTGTGTAGACCTACATGATACGATTGAGTGCTGAGTCAATTGAAGCCGTCAACAAGCTTGGAGTCATGCCCAGGATTCTATAAATTTAACATTTACCTCTGACAATTAAGCTTTTCGAAATGACGTTCAATGCTAAACATATGCAAATGTGGACGGCTCGAAGAGACAATACGGTTGGAGCCAGATTAACCTCTTATTTTGACTCCAATATTAAGTCTATCTAATATCACACTAGATTTGTTTGCTCCACTTCTCCTTCTTAGTCAGTTGCCTCAGAATTTCCTAACTAAGTTCGCTACTCTATTCACAAATGCTTAGCAGAATACAAAAGATGATCTGAGGGCTGAGCAAAAATCGGAATAAAATTTGATGAGGTATTGCTAATTTAATAAATTCAATCTTGAAACTACATTTTTGACGTAGATCTCATTAGACTTAGGACCGCCTTTTCCTTCGTGATACTATTTCCCAGCTTTCAAAGCAATAGACGGAAGTCGTTGAAGATATATGATGTCGGATAGTTGAGATGCTTACATACCACTTAAACGCCATTTGTCTTTGTTTATTCAAACTCACGTCACTCACAAAAGAGCTGACCTTTGAACCTGGATTGGATTGTAGTGATATTATTAGAACGAATTTGGACGTTTTTCGTCATTTTAAAAATTATTTCTTTAGGAAATTCCCATTGCATGTTACTGCTCTAACAGAATCACAATTTAATTTCATTATTCATTTCAAATCTACTCCTACATATTTAAAAAGGAATAATGCTCTAATTAATTGTTCCTGCTCGTCTTTTTGACAAAAGAGTGCTGAGACCTAAATAAGAACGCTAATTGCGTATTGGAGTGACAGAGAAAGGTTTTAACGAAGCAAATGCTTCCACATTCTTCCAAATTGTTCATTTACCATAATGCATTGCAATTTGGCTTGGAATATAAAGTTTAATAAGTAAAGAGGATAGTCACAGCGACCCTTTGAGGCAACAGTATGTTTTCAATCACCTAGAGACCTCATTTGGTGTGACTTTTAGATCACATAGTTTATAGATGATATATCAATTCTTGTAAATCAGAGCCAAAGCAATATGGGCATGATGCAACTCAAAAAATCAACCGACGATTTGATTAAAGGTTAAGACTAACTAAACGTACTCACAAAATGGTGAAGGATTGTCAAAACTTTCATTATTTTGAGCATTCTGTACGAGACCAACTACATTAGAAGTTATGTCGAATGCTCAAGCAACACGATACAATTAGTTTTAAAACCGTTTGGACACATTGCTGTCTTCATTCTAATTATTTTACAAATAATATTTGAGAAAAACACCTTATACCTTAAACTCTTAAATTGCCATGCATCAATTATGGACGATGGTAATTAATGGTACTGAGCCCTGGTATTCTTGACGCTCATTTTGAGAGATTACATTTTTGCAAATGTCAAACCAACCAGCAACTCCGACTGAGGTCAACACTTGTGGTGTGACGAGACATGTAATTATTGGCCATTGTTACCACGGCAATAAATCATTATGCACCTGCTGACCAATCCCATTTTTACTTTTGGTTTGCATTCACACCATGAAGGCATGGAAAACAGTAACTGAAGAGCACCTCAAGTTCCAAGTTTCTTATGCGTTTAAATGAGTAGTGGAATTTGTAGACAGACGAATAATATATATATATATATAAGATTTAGTATACGCCAATTCGAGGTATCATCTGATTGCGACAGGATATATTCTTCAGAATATGAATAAAAGCATTTATAATTTTGAATTCCAAGTACTAGATATTCTGCTTATACCTATTTGACAATCAGATTCTCCTCATCATGAACCAACACACAGAAGCACTCGTTAGTTCGTATTTATAGTCTCTCCAATTTGTCCTACATCCTTCCTGCTATTTTAAGTCTACTGCTGTTCAGTGTGGTTGATGCACTGTTTGTCTTTTGCTTTTATTTAAATACTTAGCCAAAGACATGACCCAGGTTAATATCTTGGATCTTAAGTCTTGACGCTGTATGTGGATGTATGTGCATAGATTTTATACACAGAGGGTTTGAAAATGAAGGCTTGAGTAAGAAGACGATGTTTGAGAATGATAAAAAAGCTCCGTTATTATGCGAGTGGTATGTACTATAACCAGACTCACAAGGAATATATAAAATAGTCGAAATAACATATTCGAATCACTACGTACTTTCATTTGTGCTGAGGAGTACTTAGCTAAAACTTACATTAGCAAGACATTTCACTGCTAAATTTGTGATGATTTATCACGCAAATGCCCTTATTTCAATTTTTAGTGAAATTCAGTCTCAGATAGCGTTTTCTTTCTTTTGGAAAATAGATCTTTGATTGCGACAACACTAGCTGCCTTATTTAATGCCCCCAATTAATCGCACAATTCGAAGTTTTAAACATCCGCTCCACCAATAATGCAAATGCATGATCTCAAACACAAAAGCCTTTTTGAAATAATAAGGCATATTATTAACGAACTTTGTAGTGATCAATGAAAACTCATTCGCATTCTAAAGCGGTTACATTATGAAGAGTCATTAATACAAGCATTCCTCCAATATCAATACTATGCTCTAAGTCTGTAATTATAAGTCCGATTTCATAGGCACTTCAGATGATCCTCACGGTAAAGTGCTGAAATGCAATAGGTTGTAGCTTAAACAGACCAAACAAGCTTCGAAGAGAAAGGCGATTGTGCCACAATCAGCTATTCTTTGAATACTCGCAATTTCTGATGTCACAATTCTTCTGACAGCAAAAAACCTAAAGGTCACATTTCTTAGCTTATTTGAAGGATATTTTAAAGATGAGTTCCTTCCAAATCGAAAGATGGCTGTTGTGGAAAGCGCAAAAGTAATGCTGACATGACAAATTGTAACGATTTTTTTTTAACTTTCCAAGTATATGATTTGAATAATACTTATGTAACAGATCACTTTTTCCCAACATTTTTATCTGATAAGGTTAGTTATATATCTATATAAGAAATCAACTTTCAAATATCCTCTAAATACGCTAAGACATGTCGAGGTAGTATTTGCATACTCTCCAGTAACGCCGTCATAATCCATTGCAACTTGTATGAGTTCTTGTCTATCAATGAAAACATGCTTGCCAATGTGTCATTTGTTGATCTAAAGGTAGTTGTACAGGTGAAAACTTGACCGTGACTGTCAAACTGATAAGTACCTTCACTTTGAAGAGAAGTTCTCAACTCGCACTTGTTGAATTAAGGATTTAAGGTTTTGTTGGTGTGTCGGTGTTACGTTAGTTTCCCAGAATATTGACAGTAGGCATTAAAGTGGTTTGTATGAATCTCAACGATTTGAAGTCGTACATATTAAAACTTTACTGGAAAGGAACTCTAGAATGAATGAAATTCTGTTTTCCATCAAGCATTCAAAGAACTGGATGGCAAAATTTGTCGTCTGAAAGGATTTTTTCAATATTTGTTGATTTTGAAGCAAATGACTAAGAGGTAGAGAAAGCGATGTAAAAATGATCTTAGACGGAGGAGATAGTAGTGTCAAAATAAGTAATTTAACAGGCTTGACATATTTTGTCTTATTAAATTCAACGATCACCAAGTTGTCGACATTTCCGTGATACGTTTGGCATTGGATGTAATTTCGAAGCGCTAAATTGTATGCGGTAAATATTAACTTGCCAGCATCCTTGACTGGATTCCAAGCTTGTTGACGGCTTCAATTGACTCTGCGCTCAATCATATCATTTAGATCTGCATACGTTCAAAAATGCAATGCACATAATATAATATTTACTTAATACCAATATAAGTAGAAAACGAAATGCACTTTACATTATTGATGCAATCCTTACTTGCGGCTGAAAAGCATTCAGAGTGAATAAAATCCATGGGTTTTTGAATTACACCAGTGACATCAGTAATCATCTTGAAAATATCATGCTAACCGTTTTAGGAAAGATATGTGAATGGTTAGTAGGAGGTACGTGCACAAAGGCGTAACTAGAGTTGGTTCTGCTAAAATGAAAACATATAAAAATTATTGTCTTCTGAAAAGAGGAAATTTCTGTCGAATAGCAATTGACACCTACTTTCTGAAACAAAATAATAATGAAGGAGCATTGAGCCGATTGCCTTTTTACGATGAAATAAGTAAAAAGCGCAAATTAGACGGAAAAGGTGATCGAAAATTAGCAAATTTACAGCAAGCAGAACTATCATGATAATGAGAACCCAATAAAATATACCAAATAAATTTCGGGGTGAGGTGGTGGTGGGAGGAGGGGGGGTGTTAGGGAGGTGAAGGTGTGTGACGTGTGAGTAAACGGAAGGAAATTAAAGACTTTGAAGAAAGTGTGCATTGAGTTTCCTTATTTCCCAAGCCGTCTGTCTTTATGTCTTATGAGATTTCATTACCTAAATACACTTGTGTCTAAAAGTCCATTCTACACTCTCTTAATCCCTTCCTAATTCCAGTTTCCATTGGTAAGCAGGCGAAATGCGAGAAATAAGAGAAATCAGAAAGTCTCGAGAGAAAGAGTTTTATTACAAATTTGGCTCCTGCAAAGCACTTCCACACTTGCAGAACCTTCTTGTACGAAAGAGGTTCCTTCGATCAACATTGGCATCAATTCAAATTAAATAAAATTGTTTACATGTAGATAAGAGGATCATCCAGGCGAACAGCAGTTGACATCGACCTTGCCGAAACAGAAATCAAACGAAGGAGCATTGGCCAGATTGTATTTTGACGAGGTAAAGAAAAAAGATCTTGAGCAAAGTAGGGAGAACGTTTGATCAGAAAAACTGTTAAATCAATAGCAAGTGGAGCTATCACGTAAATGGGGAACCAATAAAAATAATCCACGTAACTTTCATGGTTGGAGTCGTTGGGGGAGGAGGGGGAGGGATGAGACGTGTGAGTAAACGGTAAGAATATAAAGACTTAAAAGAAGTTGTACTTCATGTTTCCCTATCTCACTGGTTTTGTTTCTTTATGCTTTGTGCGGCAGTTGTGTACACGTTTACCTTATCTCTTACAAGCGTAATCTGAGTTATCATTACTTGAACACGCCTTCACATAAAGTCCTTTCTATACTCCGTTGATCCTTTCATGTTTCCAGTTACCAATGATAAACAGACGGAATTCAAGAAATACGAGAAGGCAGAAGATCCCGAGAGAAAGCGTTTTGCTACATTGATTTTGAAGAACTACAGCCACATTCATAAAACTTCTGTGAAAATGAGAAATCTACTAATTTATAAGATGTATTTGGCTTCTGCAAAACACGTGCACACGTTCAGAATATTCTTATATGCATGAGGTTCCTTGGAGCAGCATTGGCAGCGTTGAAGATTTTGAGCACTTCCAATAGTCCATTGCAATACCGCCTTCAGATAATACTTCCATTTAGGTACATTCCCACAACTGACATATTCTTGGGGATGCTAATCGAAATAAACCATATAGATAGATAAGCAAATTACATTGAATAAGAAATGTGGAATTTCTTCAACTTCATTGAAAGATGTCAAATCCTCTTTTCAAGGTACTTTGTCAGCAGTTTATGGAACATAGAAGAATTAAATTCTAATTGCTCACTTCTTGTGTGAATTCTTGCTAGACATGGTCTATGTTGAAGCAGTGAAATATAATTTTACTTTGAACATATGATTGAATGGCTTTCTAAAATTAATTTTGCAAATTCCTTCTTAACCGTTAGAGGAAAGAGACCTGTTACATTCTGTGTGTGCATTAAATGCAGTATTTATCAAAGACGTGAAATTTCACATGGCATTCATGTAACTGTGACCTCAAGACATCCATAGTATCGGAAAGTTTAGACAAGCTGAGAGTGGGTTGAGTATTGAGATGAGTAGGCCATATTGGCACAACACAATGCCACTGTATTGATTAATACAACAGAACTTTGTTTTAACCTGCCAAGCCTTAACGAAAGTGCATTATTGACTTCATTAAAAAGGCAAATAAAACTGCCTTTAACACATAACGATTTCAGAAATTGTTAAGCATATTGTTGAAGATGTTGTGCATTGTGACGTCATGGAATAGAAGCGTTGGTATTTGTGTCCATGTTAAAATTATTCTCAATGTTGTTTTGTTTTATTCAAATCAGAGTCATGGGAAATTGAAATGTTGGTTACACATATGCCCACATCAACCACCCTTTAATTCGCGAAAGTTCTCAAGACAAAATGAAAAGAAAATATTCTTTCAATTTAAAGTGACTCTGAATGTAAGTGTTGTTGCAGGCATTTTCGCAATTTATCCCTTATTATTAAGTCCCGAAAAGAGTCATTCTTCATCTCCTACCACCTAACCTGCAGGTCGTAAAAGGCGTAATGAAAGAATTCTAATGTGAGATCTTCCTAATCTCTTTCCGCACTTTGAGTTTGCTTTCAGACTGTGCATGAATTGAGATTCAATAGAATGGCAATTCAGGCCCCAATCTTTCTGCATTCGCAGAGAAAAGCACATCAAATGGAGAAGTAGCTTTGAGGCAATAAGTTTACACTCTGTTCGTCAGCGGTTGTTGCGAATAAGATATACGTGTTGGGTTAGTCGAACAACCAATATACAATGCCCATAGAGTTGAGGATGAAAATATGTGTTATTGATTCGTTGTCGTGTGTTGTTGTTAGTGTGTCTACAGATATATCAGTTATCTTAAGTCTAATGTGAATTCGCTCAAATACTACAGTGTACCAGTTATATTTATCCATCGGTTTTAAGTATATGTGTGGATCCAAACAGAACGAGTGTGATTTATTCAGAAGTATTCCTTTTATTTATTTCACCAAATAACTAGTATGTAACTAAGCATGGAAGACCTGTGATTCAAACCATAAGTATACAATTTAATGATTATTATTCAATCAACATATCTGAATATCATATTGGGGTATGTGA
Source organism: Hymenolepis microstoma (assembly GCA_000469805.3). Taxonomy (NCBI): domain Eukaryota; kingdom Metazoa; phylum Platyhelminthes; class Cestoda; order Cyclophyllidea; family Hymenolepididae; genus Hymenolepis; species Hymenolepis microstoma. The sequence continues at coordinate 18,064,444 of LR215995.1, read as the reverse complement.
GTGAGTCAAAAGAGGTTCCTTTAAACCTGACAATAATACGTATCATCAACTGCTTGCAATTCACTTCTTCATACATCTTTAAGTGCTGAGGATTTACTCTTGCCGAGACAGAACCGGTTTCGCTGGAAGTAGAACACCAGGCCTCCTTGCCACTCAAAGCTACTAATCACATTCACACTCATGGTGATCATGCATATGACTGTGTCAAAATGCCACTATCAGTACCTGACGATGTGCAAGTAACTAGTCTCAAATGGTATAAACATGCCACTGCACTTAATTCGACTGGAAATATCGATAGTTACTATATTAATTTATTTCCCATATTCAACTCAATCATAATGGAGGTCAACAAGTTCAGAAATATGCCCATTCATAATTTTACACTTCTTTCAATCAGATGAGGATTATTGCAATGGAAGTTGGCCTGACGCAATGGTGCCTAGCTCTCAAGTGGTAGTGATATATTTAACCAGCTTATTAGACATCAAAGAACCTTTCTCGATGTTGAAATTTCAATAAATTGACGCTCACACTCATAATATTTGACCACATATTCGTTTAAGCAGTGGCACCGTGCTGCTACATAGTACTGACATTCCCCATGTTTTAATTGTGTTTACCAAACGAGGCATTATCAAAAACTGCTTGATTAAAATGGACCACTAATGTCAATATTAAGCAACTCATCTTTATACGAGCTGCTTGGTGTGTTCAATATGGGGTAAATGTGAACCCATGTCTAGAATAGCCCCACTACGTTGGCAGATAAAGCAAATTCCGCATGCGCAATTCAGTCCTCTTTAGATTCGAGTTCGTTTCCATTTAAAAAGAGTGATGTCAACTCATCCAGCCAGTAAACATTGTGCGGCATTTCGGAGCCACTCTAACTTTGGAGGTTTGCTCTTGTTTGAAAAGTGGCGTATTTTGTTCTTATAGCGAACCAATTTATGCCCCTTCAATATGCCGATGCAATTGGCATTATATTCTGGATTCAATAAGTTGAATGCGAAAACTACTTATTAAGAAATCAACTTTCAAATATCCTCAAATTACGCATAGACATGCCAAGATGGTATTTGCATACTCTCCACTAACGCCTTCACAATCTAGTACAACTTGTAAGAGTTCATGTCTATATAGGAAAACATGCTTGCCAATGTGTTATTTGTTGATTTAAAGATAGTCGCACAGGTGGAAACTTGGCTGTGACTGTCAAACTGATAAGCACCTCCACTTTGAAGAGAAGTTCTCAAATCGCAAGTGTTGGTTGAAGGATTCAATTTTTAGTGGATGTGTCGAACGTTATGTTGAAATGAGAGAGAAAGAGAAGCAGTTAAAACTTGAACCATCATCTGACTTTGATGCCACGCATCGGTGATTATTAGAGACATTTAACATTCCAAATGCAATTCATGCACAAAACCAGACCTTCACCTCATAATACGAGAAAATTTCGCTCTATAAAAGTTAAATTGGCGGAGCTCCTTTTTATACGTACTTAAAATGGATGAACAAAATGTCGAGGCAACGTCAAAATATTGTAAAACCACAAAATCGATTTTTAGAAATACCAATTTTTTCATCCTTGTAAGATTAACTCATTAATTATTAAATTATTTACCTTTGTAGGTCTTTACCTTTGCTTTTATGCCTGCTTGTTGCATCATAATGTATAATAATAATAGAAGCTACGACTTAAATCTTGGCTACGAAAAAATCGTAAAACACACTTTTTTTGCTCTGTTAGTCACTATGGTATTGACTGTGCTTGGAGCTCTTTGTGACGCATATGATCGGCTGATCTATTTTATTTTAGTAAGTTCTTTTTCATCCACCGTTTTAATTCATAAACAAGGAAAGAGTTTCTTGGCCCCGCTCTCTTTAGGATCATTCATTATCGATCTTAAAACAATTAGTTCGAGTGCTGATACCTCTAGACTACTAAATATCGATATAGCTGCTTAATTGATTTTCATGGCGGTTTAAGCAAATACTAGTGGAAATTCTGAATAGACTTTGGCAAGCGTATTAATCTCTGAAACTCACTTTTCATTTTCCTTTTAATGTGGATAAAATATCCATTTAGAATATACTTCGCATAAAGTTCTCTTAAGCCAATCAATTTGACAATAAAAATGAAATCTGGGTAAAGATATGAATTGCACAGGCTATTTGAGAAGTTCATTTCTACTGATAAGTAGTCTTCGAGACAACTGGCTAAAGTTGTTCTGTTCTCTGTGATCGTAGTTTTGGATTCTTTTACGACTTCATAGTCACATGATTCGCCATCCACCTTCAATCTTTCAGCTAAAAGTAGAATGTGGACATCAGAAATACCAATTACTTAAAGAAAGGTTGACGGCGACGCATCTTTCGTTCTTTTAAAAAAATTCTTCAGCCTATATAACCTTTTTCTTTTCATTTCTTTTTCAGCACTTTACCGTGGGTGTCATCAGCAGTGCCTTCAACATCTTTATTGTAATTGAATTCTTACAGCATAGTTATGCAATTGGAGCAGCACTAATATTTATGACAATCCTTAATGTCATCGGTTTAGCAGGCGGAGGATTGTTAATGATAAACTTAAGACAGCGTGAATAAAATGCTATATTGTTTAAAAATGCCTTAGTATTTCACTTCCTGTGTTTACATGATTGGTGAATTTGATGTCAGAAACACTGAATTTTGCAATTAGTTGGGGCGGAAATGAGAGAACTAGTGTTGTCACAAACAATGGTCTATTTCCAAAAGAACAAAAATAATATCGTAGACTGAACTTCAAACGTAATAAAAAGAAGGCAGAACTTTTAGTTGCAAATTAAGCAGTTAATTTGGCCGTAACGTGCCATTCTATTTATAGTAAACTAAACGTTGAAGATTGGACTAATTGAATACTTCACACACCCCAATGTCATGTTCAGCAGTGTTAATTGAACGCCAGTCAATAAAAGAATAATTGTTAAATTACATAATTTTGGTTGGAATTGCATGGCTTCTATGGTTAGCCACTTATTACTTGTCTGGTAAACTAAATCAACTGAAAACATCAGAGTAAATCACATGATCAGAATAAGGTTCCATTTGTCTGTTGAAGTTATTTCAAACTTAAAAGCTGTAGTTCTTACCAACCACTAGTTTTAATTTAGCCCTTACTGATTATATAAGCGATCTCTTCGATCGTCAAAATCGCCCTTACTCTATTTCATATTCCTGTTTTCTTGTCTCACTGGTTTTATGCGCGTCGACTGATATTAACTTAGCTTCTAAAATTTAAACTCAAGTAGATCAATTCATTTGCTTTCCACCATTTGCGATATTTTATGCGCTAGGTTTGATAATCGATTGGCTTCAAGGTGGCTAAATAGTGTGGACAAGTCAATTAGCGTTAGGAAGATCTTCGTATAGGTCGATTAGCATGAAGAAATCATCTGTTGAGTTTCGCGAAACGAAAAGAAAATGCCATTTGCGTAATTTTTTAGCATTTGGTAAATTTTACGAGTGGAGAAAGAGCAGAATGAATACAAGTATTTCCATTATGAAATTTTTTTAACTGTAATTTTCTGATTCCGCAAGTAATACTTAAGAAGAATGCTTTTAAATACTAGATATTGTTACGCACCGGCTATTTCAGAGGTATGAAAAGCACGAATCGGTGACAGTAATGAAATGGATTGAGAGTACGATTGTTATTTGTTAAATGCTGGTGAAAAGTTCGTAAAATTGCCTTCTAATTACTCACTTCTCGATTGCGTCCTTGCAGGACTTGGTCTAATTTGAAGACGTGGTGTAAGCCTTCATTTCCAATATGTAGTGAAATGGCTTTCGGAAAGAAACTTACAAGCTCCCCTTTAGATTATTGTAAATCCCTCCAATATCAAAACTGTGAGATCCTTTGTTCACTTGTTCAAAAGTCCATACAAGCTCAATACTATCTTATAATATCTTCAGATTTTCGCTAATATGTCCCTCGAATTTCATTCCATTTTAATTCGACTGTTATTCATTACTGTCGGTCCTTTATTTGTCGTCTGCGTTCATGCAAATTTTTGGCCGAGTTGTGCGTAGATGTGTGTGTGGATAGATTGTTTACATAGAAGGTCATAATGCAGGTGGTAAGTACAATAACCGTACACGCAAGTAACATGTGTAGATGAAACTAGCACGATACATTGTTGCTAAATTGATTGCTAAATTTGAAATAATTTCTCATACAACTAACAGACCATCCCTCATTTCAATTTGAGTGAAATTCATTGTCAGAACTTTTCTTCCTTTTGGAAATGGATTGTTGATTGCGCTTACACTTGTTGTCTCAGTTAATGTTCCAATTAATTGCAAAATTCAAAGTTCCAAACATCCACTCCACCTTCCATGCAATCACACGAATTGAAATACAAAGGCATTTTAAAGAATGTGGCTGTAGTTCTTACCACCCACTAGTTTTTAATTTAGCCCTTCCTGATTATATAAGCGATCACTGTATTTCATATTCACGTTTTCTTGTCTCACTGGTTTTATATGCGTTGACTGACATTAACTCATCTACTAAAATTTTAGCTCAAATAGACCGATTCATTTGATTTCCACCATTTGTGACATTTAATGTGTTAGGTTTGATAATTGAGTGACTGCGAGATGGCTTAGTAGCTTGGACAACTCAGTTAGCGCTGGGAAGATCCTCGAATAGGTCGACTAGCATGAAGGAATCATCTTTTAAGTTTTACGAAATGAAGAGGAAATGCAATTATATTTAGAGTTTCGCTAATACGTCCTAAATCTTTCCATCCATTACAGTTCTAATGTTGTCATCTACATTCATTCAAATAGTTTGCCGAGTTGTGCCTAGGTGTGTGTGTGTGTGCATAGAACGTTTACATAGATCATTGGGAAATAAAGGCTTGAGTAACAGGATGATGTTGGCGAATGAAAAGAAGCGCAGTCATAATGCGAATGGTAAGTACAATAACCATACTCACAAGGAACATAGGAAATATTCGACATAACAAATCGAATCGCTATAGAGTAACATGACTCATTAAGGTTAAATCAGCTACTAAACTTGTCATAGTTAATCATGTAAATAACAGACTTGTCCTCTTTTCAATTTGAGTGCAATTCAGTCTCCGATAATACTTTCATTCTTTTGGAAATCGATCCTTGATTACGATAACACTAGTTTCCATATGTCCTGTTCCAATTAAATGCGAAATCCTAAGTTTCAAATATCTACTTCACCAATCATTCAAAAACATGAAGTCAAATACAAATACATTTTAAAGAATGTAGCATTTTATTCACGTCGTCTTAAATTTATGATTAACACTCCTCCACATACTAATGCAATGGTATTAAGAATTATCAGAAAATTAAGAACTCCACCAAGAGCTTTTACGTGCTGAAAGATTTTAAATGTAAGTCCAATTTCATAGGCAGTGCAGATGACACCCACGATGAAGTGCTGAAAAAGAAATATCAGGCTAAAGAATTCTTTGAAAAGAAAATGGATGTATCTTTAAATACTCGCAATTTCTGATGTAAACGTATGTCTTTCAATTGAAAGATTGAAGGTGGATGGCGAGGCATACAAACATGAAGTGGAAGAGAATTCTAAACAACGTCCATGAAGAACAGTGCAAGTTTGCCCAATTGTCTTGTAGACTACTTACAAGTAGAAATTAACTTTGCGAGCATCCTGAAGTCGGTATAACAAAGAGGTACAAATCGAGACATGCGCAATACTGCCCTTTATCCGAAGCAGACTTTTATTGTCAAATAAAATGGCTTAAGAAATCTTTATACCAAGTATGTTCTAAACGGATATTTTATCCACATTAAAGTGAAAATGAAAAGTGAGTTTTAGGGGTTAAGACATTTGGCAAAGTTTATTCGTTATTTCTTCTAGTATTTACTTAAACCGACATGATGATCAAAACACTCGTGGCCTGAAAACTTGACCTAATTGTTTTCAAGGTAAGATTCCGAGATTAAGATGGTTGCCTAAACCTATTCAGCATTACTCCTAGTATTTACTTAATCCGACATGAAATTTAATATAGCAGCCATATTGAAATCTATCGACCTTTAGTATTCTAATAGTGTTAGCACTCAAGTTAGCAGTTTTAAGACAGCTAGTGACGGTATTGAAGCTATCAGAGTCACAAAGCTCTTTCCTTGTATATGAATTGAGATGTAGGTATAAAAGAACTTATTGCAACCTCTACACACAGCTCCTAAGATCGAAAATGATGAGCTGGGTGATGTCTTCGGCTAAGTAATTGGATAAATATAACAGTGGACAAACAGTGGATCAACCAAACTGAACAACATTAGAATTAAAATAGTAGGGAAATTTTAGGACATTTTGGAGAACTTCTAAATATGGAAGAAAATGTGCATTGCACAAAAAGACTTACTACAACTTGAACAATCATCTGATTATAAAATGCACCAGGAACTCCAACGAGAGGCAGTAACATTGTGAGAAAGCCAACAGCAAAAGTGTTATTTACGAATGTTCTGAAGATCTCAATAGAAGTGTATCTTTTATCGTTAGCCATTAAGTAGCTACCAATGAATATAAAGTAAATACCGAATATCTACAAAATGAAATAATAAAAAATGGGGTTAAACTTACGAGAATGATTCCATTGGTGTAGTAAAAAAACAATCTCTCCTTTTCCATGTTCTTCAGTGATGTCTTGAATTTTCGTATATCCATTTAAATTAGAAAGAAAGAGGAGCTCATGCCATTTTGCTTTTATGGTGCGAAATTTTCTCGTATTATGAAGTCAAGGTCAGGTTTTGTGCATGAATTGCATCTGGAATGTTGAATGTCTCTAATAATCACCGATGCGTGGCATCAAAGTCAAATGATGGTTCAAGTTTTAACTGCTTCTCTTTCTCTCTCATTTCAACATAACGTTCGACACATCCACTAAAAATTGAATCCTTCAACCAACACTTGCGATTTGAGAACTTCTCTTCAAAGTGGAGATGCTTATCAGTTTGACAGTCACAGCCAAGTTTCCACCTGTGCGACTATCTTTAAATCAACAAATAACACATTGGCAAGCATGTTTTCCTATATAGACAAGAACTCTTACAAGTTGTACTAGATTGTGAAGGCGTTAGTGGAGAGTATGCAAATACCATCTTGGCATGTCTATGCGTAATTTGAGGATATTTGAAAGTTGATTTCTTAATAAGTAGTTTTCGCATTCAACTTATTGAATCCAGAATATAATGCCAATTGCATCGGCATATTGAAGGGGCATAAATTGGTTCGCTATAAGAACAAAATACGCCACTTTTCAAACAAGAGCAAACCTCCAAAGTTAGAGTGGCTCCGAAATGCCGCACAATGTTTACTGGCTGGATGAGTTGACATCACTCTTTTTAAATGGAAATGAACTCACCACTGACTTCTAACTTTTAATACACCTAAACAATTTAGCCAGCTTTCACACTTTACCCTCATAGGCTCTCGACTCCTCTGTCACAATTTCCTATCCATAATCACATCTTAGGCCAACTTCCTTGAACACTTAGGCTCAACTGCTGCCAACGCCTCAAAGAAGCTGCTATCCCCAATGCTACTGACAAGGACGGTACACAAATATGACATGTACAAAGATTTAAAAGCAATAAGATATATTAAAATAAACATTCCAATGTTCAAAGTACATTCTGCCAGTATTGCTAAGATATTTTCGACTTCCTACTTTACGCAGCTTTTTTTGTAAAAATATTTAAATAACTATTGTCTGGTTAAGTAGTAAAATAATGCAATTTTCAGTACTTATGGCAAATATTTTAATGGAAAAAGAACATATTAAATTATCTTTTTCGTGTTAATTTTTCTAATGCTCTCAAACTAAATTTTCTGTTCTTAATTCAATCCCAGTATCCCTGGACCACATAAGTAATCTCCTAACAAATTCTGGTTAACACATTTTTACACCTTAAATTGTTTGAGTACTAATGACTAGAAACGTTTATCTTATGAACACCTTTAGCTTTGAAGTACCCACTGAGGCACCAATACGACTACCTATAAGTACCTACTAGCCTCCGATACATCAACGTTCATGTGCAATTGTTGTACATGCATGTGAAAATTCACGTATTCTTCTCCTTTCCATTTTCCGACTACATGCTCGCCGAGTTTCTTGTTCTCCAATTCTTTCATTTGAAGGCTCTTTAACTCCTCCTCCCCACCGTCTCTAAGAGTGCCTTTGGTCTTAATGTATCTCATGCACCAAACCCATGATGAAGTACAATCATTCGTGTTTTCGTGCCAGTCTTGATGAATGTCAAACTTTAAGCAATAACTCTACCATTTTGGAAACTAATGCAGCAAGTATGCTATCGAAGGTGATACAGGTTTGTCTTTCTTTTGAATTTGTTTATATCTTGTCAATCAAAATGCAGACGGTCCCAGTTTATCTATTGGCTCTTCAGATTCAACAAACCTACTCACAGTCTTTACATTACTGAATCATTCAATAATGTCAAAGACCTTTTTTCCGTTTATGGTATTCTTGTTTTGACCTTTATGTATCATCGGGCAGTTTTAGTGGTGTGGTCTCTGTGTGAAGCACTCATTTTACGAACATTTTCTTTTCATTTTTTCTAGAGAACTCCCTCAAATTAAGTGATGGCTGATGCGGAAAGTGTAAAAGTAATACTTACATGACAAATGTGTAATTATTTTCTTTAATGTTCTAAGACAACGATTTGGAAAATGTTTAGTATACACACATCTATACCAAAATCTCCTTTCTGAGTTTCCACAATGGACAATATTTTCAAAAATATATTTAGCAATTTTTAAAATGCTTCAAATTTGACCGTATTCATATTAGTTTTTTCAACGCTTCAGAAAAAGTGTTAAGTGTCAAAGACAATTGAAAACATCAAATTTTATTTAAAGACAATGGTATTTTGCATATTTTTATTTGTTCTTGTCAATGGAATCACCAGTGCGCTTTTGTTAAGGCCTGGCAGATTAAAACAAAGTTCGCTTGTGTTAATCAATACAGTGGCATTGTGTTGTGCCAATATGGCCTACTCATCTCAATACTCAACCCACTCTCAGTTAGTCCGAACTTACCAATTCCTCTTAGGTATTAAGGTCACAGTTACTTCAATGCTAAGTGACGTTATATGTCTTTTATAAATTCTGCATTTAATGCACACACGGTTTGTAACAGGTCTCTTTTATCCAGGACTTTTCTCTAATGCTATTTCCAATGTAGGCATATTTGCTTGTAAGGATCTACAGAGTCCTCCTATATTCCACCCATTCTCAGCTAGTCTGAACTTTCTGATCCCCTGGAAGTATTAAGATCACAGTTACATGAATGCCATGTGAAATTTCACGTATTTTATAAATGCTGCATTTAATGCTCACGCAATATGTTACAGGTCACTTTTCTCCAAGATTTTTTCTCCAAAATACAATTTGTAACCTAAGTATATTTGCTTGTAAGGATCTACTTGGCCCTCCTTTGCAAACAGCATCTTCACAAATAATCGATTTGCAGATTTAATACAAGTGGAGCAGAACTGACCACAAATGCAACTATTTAGAGGCAACTATCCAGCATAAAAAAATGAAAAATTCCGTAATATTTACGCCTTATTTTAATAAGTAGCATATAAATTCAAACACCCATTATGTTTACATTTATTTGAAATGGTCTATTCTAAATACACTGATTGCATCTTTTCAATTATAATTAAGATAATTTTGCTGTACAAAACCATAATATGAAAAACATTAATCTTGATTCTTTTAATATTATTATTTAATAATATTATTGCTTGAGCTTGCATGTACTTGATAACATATGCTTGTGCCTGTAGCGGATTAGCTGCCTAACTAAGCCTGACTGTACTCAGAAACCTCAGTGGCAGTTTCTCCTAGTCCGTAGGACCCCCAGAATTAGCTAAGCTAGTTGCAAAGCTAAGAAGAGACAGAGGTATCCAGGGCACGCGCTTATTCTAGACATGCATGACGTGGAGTGTAACAAGGGAAGAATCTTAGTCATTCAACATGGCAGATTAAGTAAAACGAGTAGAGGCTTTTGATTGCCCATTGGCTGTGTCCTCTCTGCACTCAATCCGTACGCGAAGTTGAACGGCCGCACCTTCAAGTGACCCTGTGAGCTCATGCGATGACGTGTCCCGCATGACTTAATTTGTTACCAACTGAGAGTATTCCAAAAGTGGTATATGCTGCACTTACATATTCTGATGAATTATCAGTTAGCAAATAGATTCTGAAAAATACACTATTTTTGTAAAACTTACACTAAACTGTCTGAAACTCAACTGCCAATTCCAACCAGACGACCCCTGTCTTTTGCACATGATCTCTTAGAAGATTGGTGAATAGTATTTGTATTTTCAAGGGAAAAATCCACCCACAATATATTTGTTCCTCACAGATACACACGTCTTTTAGTTTGAGTGGAATAATTTTTCCTTCAAAATTGGAAGTGAGATAAGACTTTCGTAGTTTTATAGTTCTTATGCATTCGTGTTAGAATCAGGTTGCTTAATAATTCAAACAAGGAAGATGTTGTTTCACCAATATACAGTAGAAGTGAACGTGACATCGTCCACGTTGACAACATTTCGATGCGAATCTTCGATTGGGACCTTTGTAAGTGTAAATGCACATTTTCTTCTCAACTATGTACAAACGAGGGGTGCGCAATAGACTTGCCTCCACGTGGCGCACCCTGGGCAACGTATACTCATACGGCAAAAAGGTCTATAAACCGGCAGTTGACTTCAAACTACCATAACCCAACTGTATGTCATATTCGACCATTTTCACAATGCTCACCTTACCTTTTTCTCCACCTTTTTGTCTGTCTCCTTTACATCTGTTAATCACTCTACTGTTTCCCCTCTCGACTTTTGTGACTGTCGTTCCCTCCCTCTCTGAAGCCCGAAGTCAACTAAAGAGCTAATGATAACTATCATAAAGCCTGCCATTTGATGTAAATGTACTAACGAAACTGTGAAATGCACACACTACAAAGGTTAAATAAAAAAATCTCATGTGCACCCAAACAATTCGGAACCTGCAGCCGTGCGATGGATCGCCCAGAGAGTCCTGGGACCTCCCACCCAATCAGCCAAAATTATTTCTCAAAGACAGAACTTCTTGTAGTACCCCCGTCAAGCAAAAATTCCAACACTCGATACCTTTTCCTAAGGTTATACAATTTACTCATTTGCTAAAAATAGGTATTTAATTCATTTTAATAAATAATATTCGCATTATAAAATGTATGGCAGAATATAATGCTATCAATAAGGTATCATGATGTAGGCCCAATTTTTCTCAACAAGACGTTTATTTGCAAAGAGTGAAATAACCGTAACTGAATGCGAAGGTTATTTCAATCAATTAATTTATTAATCTAATAATATCCTGCTTGAAAAGTGGATAAATTGCATTCCGCTTCAATTTTCAGGCAACGCGTAGTAAGAGTGAACAGTATAAATAGTCATTTATGGTTAATTTAGGCGTAGTCTTACAATCGTGATTAATATCCCAGTCCACCCACTCTTTACCCATCAGATAAATTTTACTCAAGGTCTGCACAACTTTAAGGACAATGTTTTTCCAGTCAAAGTAAGCAGTTATTGTGTTGCAGCATCCAAATTCTACAAGATATTAAAGAACTGAAAAAATTCTAGAAACACGGGGTACACATAAATGCTTTGGATCTTGGAGAGCGCACATACACGCACAGATTATGATGTGAATACAAAGGAATCGTTTATAAGATTGTGCCAGTTCCTTATTTAATGGGAAGCGATAAAGTTAATGATGGTCAACAGATTCACTGAGTTACCACTCTTTTGAGAGGTCCTGTAAACATGTTTCATTCTCCTCTTTCGAGAAAATGAATGGCACGAAGCAACAAACGGCATAGTAATTCTAGAGACAGAAACGGTGCCACCACCCAAAATAATGTAGTTGCTCAATCGCAAGTTCTTCTGCAAGTCAGACGAATTTGGACTGAATGAGAGTAGGCTCGAATGAAACAAACACACATTTTGTAAGATCGACGCTTGCTAACTTTTCTTCCACTTCTCTTACATTCTAAGCCTCAAATAACTGCTCATAAGAATCACAATGAATGAAGTTACTGTGGACAAAGTGGTCATAATAGTATTTGAGATCGATTAGAAATCTCAATTTCAGTGTCAAAATCCACGATTTGCCTTTGTCCACCCTCTTGTAAGCCACTTTTCCACTCATTAGATGGAATAAGTTATGCCTGACACAATTGTGACAGACAATACGATATAAGATAAGATAGTACTTAGAAAGGCTCCCCTTCGCATGTACAGGAGCTCAAAATAATGCTCAATGTTTCTATTTAATGAACATTTTACTCGTGTTTTGGTTTTACTCTGTAATTCGAGTGAATCAGGTAGGTGTGTCAAATGTGGCAATAGTAAGTGTGGGGAAATAGAAGCAGAGGTGTACAAAGTCATCATATCTCCTTGTTTCTTCGCATAAGACGGCAATTTTGTGTCGGTCATATATTTTCTACTACTCTCTGTTTTGTAGTAGTTTCGCATGTAGTAGGAGTCAAAGGTATCAATAGTACTTCATGAAGCATAAAATGTCACCTTATTTCTTCGACAAACAAAGTTAATGCACGGTCAATAGATACACTTAGTAACCTCGACCACTGGACTAGAAAGAGTTCATGTGGCTGAAGGAATATCACATGACTGAGTGAAGGCGTTTGGCAAACTTTTAATGCAAACAACAGCTCTATAAAAACAATGTCATTCAATTGAAAAGAATTCATTCGTATGCACCACCTCGATTCCTATATTTGAAAGTGGTTAGACACTTTCAACAACGTCCATTATTGATGCTAGTTATCTCCCGTTTCTTTGAAACATCATACATCGAAGTGGAAAGAAATTATTGCGTAAGGGTAATATAAAGTGAATCCTACGTCAGCACGAGTGGAAGAAAGTAACACGTGTGTGCTACATTAAGTAATAATGGTTATAGGACAAAAATGATTAACTTTCAAAAGTGAATGGAAGTCGTGTTACCGGTGCATAGATGTGTGGGAACAGTCACAAAATTGAACCACTTCTGAATATATCTTGTGGCAAAACATAATTAAATATGATTTTAGTTGGATGCAAGTGAAAGTCCTTCACGTTCAGTGAATACAAGGTCATACCACAGGTCATACACATTTACCACTAATTTCTAATCCTCAACATGTTTAAACCACTTAACAAGCATTGCGCAAAATCTCCAAACAAGCTTCATTGCATATTGGTTCTGAAATGTCACTAAAGTTGGTTGTGGTTTTAAGTCTTTCAACCCTCATTTTCTCCATTTCGGCTTTCGATTCACTTCGCAAATGGAGGCTAATATCTACGGCTAACAGTTTCCGTCGACGCCCACCGATCAGGAAAAATGAAGACGTTGCTCCGGCACATCACCAAGACACCGCCACCAGAGCTCATATTAACTTTGTTCAACCTACTATATTAGATTCACCAACTAAAAGTGTTTCGCCACTCGAAATCTCTTCTTATACCCTGTCAGTTTGTGTTCTCTTTACTTTTATGAATGCTATTTGAATGAACTTATTTAATTATTCTAAATAGATGAAATATTAACGATACTCTTTGAACTATTTCCACATTCAAGTTTGCTTCATTTTATAAATAGTTGACCGTTTTCACATTGTATTATCTTTCTATAACATGTGTTCCGTATTTTGCCAATTCTGATGTAAAGGAAAATTTGCCCAATAATATCGGTGATTGCTTATTCTTATACTTGTGCGGAGGGTACGCGGTATCGAGAACAATCAAAGTAACGTCTAGCTAGTTAGAATACTCTAGAGAGTGGGTGGTTACGCTGTGGATGTGAGCGCAGATGTCATCCCATCTAATCAGCGATTAGTACTCACTCAAAGTTGTTTTAATTTTGTTAATTTCTGATTACATTGGTAGTTGGCCCTAGTTCGTAGTGAACACTATCCACTTGACACGCTCTGTTTTTCTGTTCTGTTGCGGTATCTAAGAAGTTTATTGCAGACGGTTTTGTTATTGAACATCATTAGTCTTTATTTTTGCGCTAGCCGCAGCACATACAACCTTTCCTTCCACAGTCTGTCGTTAAAATTCTTGCGAAAACTCTATATATATATATATATATATATAAAAGCAGAATCATCATTTTATCTTGTTGAGAGGAGAACTAAAATGTGCTTTTTAGTTTATTGGCACGTTTCCACTTTATAAATAATGCATATCATGAATATCGAAATCATTAATGTTTCGTAGTTTGGTTCATTGTCTGACTATATCCTTTCCGCCACAATAACTGAAAGAAATCCAAAAACTGGTTTAATTTTTCCGACTAGTCACAGTCCAAACCAACCCCAATTAATGCAGCAACAATTCGAACCTCATCGTGTGCCAATAACTTATTACGCACTTTGGACATTTCGTTGTCATGAAATCTTTGAGGGAATCTATTTTTCGTTAATTTTTCTAACTTTTCAAATTTTTACAGAGAATGGTAGTTTGGGCGTTGAAATCATTTAAAAAAATGTCTTTAGTTTTGTGACTGAAATATTCAATTCAAAAATAAAAAGTCCTCCAATGTTCCGCTTCCGTTAAATATTTCAGACTTGGTGCTGTGATATTTAGTAAAACTCTTCCGCAACATATAACGAATAACAAGTACATTGATGTCATATTATACCGATTGAGTTATGGTGTAGTTATCTGTGTCTTAAATCGATAGTCTCAAAAAGTATTACAGTTAACAGTTGTTTTCTATTTAAGACAAAAAATGTACTAATAAATTGGCAAGTTATTTCCCTTAAACATTAGTTACAGTAACAGTTTAGAAAGAAATGGGTACTCAAAATGAAAATATCAGCTTGAAAATAATTTTTATGAATAAAACAAAATATTTTTATGAAGGGAATATACAATATGGAGAAATTAAAAAGCAAGACGCTTTTCTAAAAAAAATGAGATACTGTGGCCGTGCCAACTCTGATAATTAAGATTGAACTAGTCATTTCTTTTATCTAATCTATTCAATTGTTCTAAAATTTAAGCAAATGTTTCAGTAGCATAACTAATAAACACCATGCAAGAACTTCAAGAACTCGAAAGTTTAACACTCCAATGTATATTCATCAGGCTGAAAATCGAAACAACATGAAAATATAGAATAAGGCAATCAATTTTAGTCTTTGCGCTGTTAAAATATGCGGCATTAATGGACAAAAACACCAGCCCGATTATGTGAATTTACTAACAGGCTCTATAACATATCTTTAAATTATTCTATCCTGTTAATTTTCATGCAGCCCTGAAGATCCAATAATGGCATTTTAAAAGTACTCAAGTTTATAAATATTATGATATACGGCATAATTTTTATTACTTATTCAAGTTTAAATTAAAATGTTTTCTAATTTCAATGTAACAAAATTTCACATATGTCGGTCTTGCTATGTAAACGAAGTTTTCATATTTATATGAAGTTAAAAAGATAATATGCTTTATCCGTTATATGTATATTTTGATCATTTAATTATGTGACTTTTAAATTGTTTTATTGCATAGGATAGCGTGCAAACTTTCGAATGCCTAACGAAAGATCGTGAATTAACGTTTCAAATTCTCTATTAATGTCTTCTACAAGCGCACAAATTGATTCGATAAAAGATAGAAATCGAATGAACAGTATGAGCACCGATCAATGCGCAATTTTGTTCCGCGAGTCGAATAAGGTATTCTATGATATATTTAGCTGTTATTATTGTTGATCAAATCTTTAATTCTCGTCACTTCTCGAAAAAATATTTTCATATCTTAGAGTGTAGATTCTGCTCTTCCGTTTAACTGGGAGAGTATATGTAAGTATTATCAATATTTTAATTTGCATATCCCTAGCGAATGTAAATGACGCTTACCGCATATTTCTGAAACACCACACATGCTATGACACCATCCCTTTGAGCGCGAAACTTATTGTCTTTGACGTTGCTCTTAACGTAAGATTCGAGCTTGACTGATAATTCGCAGATAGGTTAAAAAGGGTTTCTTCGCACTTGTCTACAATGGCGTTAGAGTTGCTATCCTCTGGGATTCTGAGGTTCAAAGCCATGTTGGTCTCCTGACAATCACTGATTTTATTCGCATTTTGCATAAATACTATAAGTCACCTGAAGTCCCCATCGTCGAATTGGAAGAGCATCAAATCAAAACATGGAGAGGTAAGATTCTGTTACTAGCTTATATTATTGCTTTCTAGAACAAACGTCAGATTGTATGCGGCCTCTTGTCTACATAACACCTGGGAGAACTCTTCTAGAGGCTGCTGAGATGCTCCTAGAAAACAAAGTTCATCGTCTTCCAATTATGGATCCTCAAACTGGCAATCCTTTGCATATCCTCACTCACAAACGTATTCTCAAGTACTTGTACTTTAATGTGAGTCATTGATTTGTACTTTTAAAAATATGGAAAAATATTTATTTGGTCTTAGATTTCATGTTCACCTTGATCTATATCATATCTTGATCCATCTAATATATATAGATAAAATATCAAACTTTAGTTAAATGAATGTATTTTGGGGCTGTCAGTTAAATGTTAACTCTTCTTTAAATCATGTCACTGTTGGCTCCCTAATTAATTTTAAAATCAGATAACTTATCTTAGAACTAAGTGATTATTATTAGTCACTAGGCTCTTGAAAATCTATTGCTCCCAAAATACGAATGAGTTCATCCAAATACCTTTATCGAAGTAGGTAGTAGTCCAACGAAAAATATTTCCTTACGCTGGGTGTTACTTTGAGGCCCGTTGAAGGTAACACCAACACTCGTCCTGAGCAGAACAGTCAGATTTTTCTAGAGCAGTTAGTGTAGCCTCTCTGTGATTATGGGTCAATGTGTTTTGCATCCATTATGTCTGAATATGCGCTCGTACAGTGTGAACTTTTATAATAATTTGAGTCCTGCCATCTTAGTATTCAGCTACCTTGAACAAGTATTTTTTGAGGAAATTGACTTTTTCTTCAGAGGCGTTTGTAGTAACCATTCATCTTATTCTGCAAAAATTAATCTTCTGGAAAGTGTGACCAGTGCACTTGATAGTGTGTTTATCTGCTTAATGGAAACACATGTTAGGATTTCATTCTCAGCCATTGTTTTTATTGATTCCCAAGCGATATATCACGTTCACCTCCGTGCATCCTCCAAACAGTACCTGAGTTCATTTTCTTATTTCCAACTTGTTTTCACTTACTCTAGTTTTTATGACCGTCTGCTGGCCTTCAAGGTGAACGGTTTCGCTATCAATTGTTTGAGTTCGGGTGTATGGCATTTGGTCGTTATCTTCGTATGCTTTCACCATCCCAATGAGTTCCCCTTCTTTAGTTTTTCGAAAAATTATGCACGAAACTCTACTCATTGATTTAAGTTAGTTCGTGAATGTTGAGCTTAAATCCTAAATCGGTTAACAATTAACTGCATTTAAACTAAGTTGAATGTTCAATGGATCAATAGAAGGTGAACACCAATAATATATTCGTGAAATGCATTTTCTTATTCCTTTTAGAATTTGATTAGTAATTAACTAGTATCATATTTTAACACTATGTACAAGTCTTCTGTGGGAAATATTAACCGATTTTCACTTGAATGTAGTTTTCTGGAGCCTCCTATCTCAATTTTTGGTCATAATTTGTTGGTGTGGTTGACCTTTTACGTTACTGAGTATGAACTGGTGAACATTGATCTCGTGACCTTACTTGGTGGACTTGCACATTAGCCATTAATGCTAATATCGCTCTTTTC
Source organism: Hymenolepis microstoma (assembly GCA_000469805.3). NCBI lineage: Eukaryota > Metazoa > Platyhelminthes > Cestoda > Cyclophyllidea > Hymenolepididae > Hymenolepis > Hymenolepis microstoma. Next base: position 18,046,541 of record LR215995.1, on the reverse strand, counting down.
AGTCAATCAATGTTTTGTATTTATTCTTAAGCGGAAATGGAGGAGTGGCAGAGCTATTTCAATATAATGGTCTAGGTGCTCCAGCAGAGCAGAAGGGTCATTGTTTTCTTTAATAAGCTCTGGCAATATGGTGTCTTGCGGAGGTCCTTAATCACTTCTCTCGCTGGTGTGTCTTTTTAATAGTCTAAGCCGCTTGTTCTTCTTTGTCATGAATTGAGGGTTTACCTTAGTCGTGTTTATAGAACGTGGCCAATCTGCTGAACCTAGAGTGCAAGTTAGGTATAAGTTTTGGTTCTCTATTCAAATACTCTTTAATGATTTAAATCAGTGAGTTGTTTGATCTGCCGAGAATAAAGCTTCCAAATTTTATGCGCCTAGTGAATGTCAACTTTGCATCACAATTGTTTTTCTCCACGATTGTTTTCCTCTCCCTTTTATTGGCTTGTGTCGGGTTTACTTATTTCAAGTATAGCTTCTACTATGTATGCCAGCTTCACTTTTTGCATTTGCTTCCTTCTACTTTGCTCTAATTTGCAAAGCCAGCTGCTTGTACTTTTAGATTTGTAATTTTACGTTTGCTCCTCTTCACATTTTGTAGACTTTTTCGACAGTGTTAACTTTGAAATATCATTACTTCTTTTACGCTCAGAACTCCTTTGCTAACAAGTCTTGAAAATAAGTAGAAATAAGCCATCGAGATGTCATTTGTAGTCGCCCCTCTCAACTACCTAGTCCATAAGCTTTAAACTTCAAGGGCTTTAACTCATAATCCTTGAGATTAAACCTTATAATGATGTGTTGTGTGCCGTACTCATTAAGTAAAAATTTGCCTGTTAAATTCCAAAATTCGACTTAACCAAGACACTCTTGGTACTCCACTCGACTCTTTCCTTAGTTTTTCTCATATTCGCCTTTATATGGTTAGAATTGGCATCGGGTTACATTCGAAGAATCCTACTAATGGAATCGTCTCTCCTTTTTTGAGACTGGGCATTAATCTCTTTTTCACACTTGTTTAACATCTGTTTCTAGTTCAATTGCGTTCTATTTACTTGTTAAGTCTTCGTTTAATATTGGACTATCGAATGACAATGCCAACAATTACAAGTTTTTTGTAGTGTGTGGTCAAGGCGAATAATCAAGTAAACAATATGTATTTTAACTTTACGCTTTTGTTCTCCCCGCCCCCCCTCTCTCTCTCTCTCTCTCTCTCTTTGACCAACTACTTGGAAAATTCGGTCTTTTTTGAAATTCGCAATTTGTGTAAACGATATAGACACTTATTTAACTTTAAATTACCTTCGGCTTAGGCTTGGCGTAAACTTTTGCCTGGCTCTTGCGTTCTATTTACTACATAGCATGTAATTATGTATTTTTTGCTCCAGGACTTTAATGAGCGATGTGCACTCATACCAGTCAATCCCAAATCCCTCAATTCTGCCTTGATTTTGTCTGCAAATAACTTTGAAACTAGTTAAATTTTTGGCTTAAAGTCAATGATTTATCTCTCCACCAACAAATTATCTGAACCCTGGTGATTCACTCCTTATACTTTGTCCCTGTAGTTCTATCTTAAATCAAATGGAAAAGCATGCGATCTATTGACCTCAAATTTTATTTTCGCTTTCGCAGGCACAGAGGGGAGGGGAGAGGGTGGGAGGTCAAGCAGCCAATAAACGCGGCTGTCCGAAAATAGAGGCCATGCCCATGTTTTATGCAAATGGACACTATCAGTCTTAGTCCTAGGTTCTTTTTTACTGTTATTAGTTTTAACTGATGCGTTACGCTTATAATCCCATCATATGGTGGAAATAGTTTCTCTTCTATTTGCCCACTTTACCGTTCATTTCTTTTTATCAACATTTTCTGTAATTATTTGCAACTGGGCTCAATCTTTTTGACGTTAAGGTTTGCTAGTTGTGATGCTCGAACTTAAATATTTACCATTACGTGTCAGGTTCACAATTTGACACTAATTTCGTTACTACTGACTTCGAAAGTCTGCTAGTTTTGAAACCGTTTAAAAAATGATATCATTTTATCTTATTTCTTATTTGCGTTTTCCGTTGAAAGTTAATTTAATGTATATATGCAATTTCTTCGCATCGAATCTAGACTAATTTAAATAATGCTTTTTATGAAGTTAACGAGACCGCTTTTTTATGAAAACATTCACATTTAAATGGCTACTTGAGACGGCCTAATTTGGTAGTTGTCTCACAATGCCCCTTCTGCCTTCAAGTTAAGTATATGCAAATAACAAGTTATTTTGAAAGAAAAATTAAATTTATACCAAAGAACTATTTGCTGACAAACCCAGATTTATGAATAATTAATCGAAAGAAAAAATTGGTAGGCGTATTAGTATTATTTTCTATCAAATAATTGACCAAGGGATCACTCCTTTAAAGATTACATTTATTGAAGAATTTTAGTCTTAAAATCGGGCATCTCTCTATGGATGAAGTTGCAATTTACTTGAAATAGTTGAGAGTGCTTTGTTGCCATCGAAGATAAGGATGTTTTTTATGACCCACTATTTCCAAAACCAATTAAAACCTTGACTAATAATAGCAGCTCAAAACGAACAGTCGGATGGTGGCTCTCCTGTTGAAATTTGTTAATTGATGTACGGAGCATGAAGTTAACAAAGATTTGTGACGCTTCTCTGAACGCCCAAATGCCACTTTCCCTTGAGTAGCATAGGGATAAATGGAGAAATGTAAAGTAGTTAACAGAAAGCATTATTATAAACTTTGTTTTTGTGTATGGTATTCGTAAAGCTCATTAATTTATGCAGAAAATCGGACCGGATTAGATTCGTGCCAATATTATTCCGCACTGAAATTGGCAGTTATTCGAGGCTAATTAGCATGGTCAGAAAATTCACAATGTTAGTTTAGGACTCTATTGAATCAGCTGACAAATGTGATTCTGTTTACATATAGTCACATCCTTTCCCCATTGTGTTCGTATTTACATTGTCCTTTTATTAGACAGAAGAAATGCTCACCTTGTCTTTTTGATATTTCAACCTCTTTTCAACTGGATGTGTTTTTCTTCAATGAACGTTATTTTGTACTGTATTTGGCTATGTTTTTTTTCTCTTGGATTAAGTACTACTTCGAAATTTGAACTCTGTGAATATTTGCCTTATCATGGTATTTCCCAGGTTGAATATCGTCCTATTTCAACACCAAACTTCTTTTGAAGGAAAGCGTTCCTAAATTTAAAAGCCTATGTTTTAATGAAATATTCATCCCTTGAAATTGGGGCTGATCTTTGAAGACGAGTTTTGCTTTGATTTACATATTAGTAATTCTATATTTCACAAACTTAAGACTACAGGAAAAAGTGCCAACTTGATTTTGACATGACAAAGCTCCCCAGAGAGTTCATTCAAGTCGTTATCCTCCAATCGCTCTGTAGGTGAGATCTTTACGTCTATTTTGCCTATTGCGGTATTCCTAAGTCTGTGTTGAAGCGAAAGAGAGGGAAAATAAACATTGTGATTTAGAAATCCCTCATCCGCCACTGCACAAACCAGTAGTACTATTGCATAAATGCAACTTCATGATGATGATAATTACAGTCGCATCTCCCCTAATCTTTTTGCTTATATCGTGCGTAGAATCCTGATCGTCTCTTTTTGTTGGAATGAATATTAAATATGTACTGAAACCATCAGTTGATCACTCTTGTGATCTAGCATCACAAGTCACATATGTTATTTTAAATGTCAAAGGCCAATTTTGACTTTGTTTCACACCTTAATCGCTGAATTCTATTATGTGGGGGTTTATTTACTAAGCGATAGAGTGAAATCGTAAGGTCTCCATTTTGGTTTATGCAGGCCAAATCTGATTGGTTTGTCGTTATTTATTTAGATGGTATGTTTATTATGCCACACGTGGTATGTTAGTTTTAAAAGCGGTATTCTTAAGACTTCATGTTCTGTTAATAAACGTCTCGTGTTCTTATTTGAAGTTTCAGCACTCACAACTGCCCCTGAAATCTATGCATAAACAGGGGACGTTTCATTAGAATGAATGATATAATATTATTTTGCCAAGAGATGATTGTGTTATACTTTGAATTGAACTTATTTTCGATTGAAACATTAGATAATAGCTCCATTATATTTGCTTCAAATACACAATTATTTTATTTATGAAATCAGCTGACAAATTATTTATATTTTCTGATCAATGTACTTTACTATTGAGAAGTTCGTTAATTTTCACGGTAATAGTAGTTGATAATCGATACCGATAATTATCGGAAAATGAATTATGATATCTTCATAATCAGAACTTTTTACATCGGAAATACCATGCATTTGAGCAAGTGAATAATTCATTCTTTTTCAAATTGTCAATTTCGGACACAAAAGATCCTGTCATCTTAATTCATAATGTTTTGTCTCAGTAAAATAGGAGTTAGAGCATCCTTCTGGCATCTAACAAATTAAAACCCGGAGTAGAAAATAGACATCCATAGACTAGTTCCGTTACCCCTTTATGGAGATTAGTGCAATTGTCTTGAAAATTAGTCACGACCATAAATAAAGCCTTCGAATATCCGGAATATGTAAGCAACAAAGTGGTGAAAATTGCAATCTGAATTCCGAAGACAAATTTACATTTCACGAAAGACGGCTACGTGTTTTGCCTCCATCTCCTTTTAATGTACCTCTATGTCCAAATTTTGTTAATTACCCATTTTGGGGTTCAAATAGACTTAATATGACATTATTCCTGTGTGTGTGCGTGTGTGTTGAAACGTCAAAAATGATCGCTCCCATACAGTGCGACAGTCTTGAAAATCCGCCATAATTCTCTTGCCAAAGGCATGACTTTTCCCATTGTGTGGCCGTGGAAATCGTTTAGCCATGATAAATCTGAAATCTAATTCCCTTATGAAGTGGGTGTTCTCTGAGCTACTTTTGAAAGGCACTTTAATGTTTTAATTGAACCTATTTTCTAGTCCGGTGTTTTAGGCGTGTCCCTCTTTTCCCTAGGGTATCTGAAGTCTTGAAATAATTATACTCTTTAATATTAGACGTTTTTAAGCTATTAAAGGTGTTAGTGCTTTTAGCCGTCTAAATGTAAAATGATATAAATATATCTGTGGTTGTTTTAGTTAACACTGTACTAATCAGAGAATCGAATGCTGTATGTCCTTAAGATTTTCACGTTTTGGTAACTGGATCAAATACTGCAACTTTCGCTATTTATAGACATGTGACAGCAACATCCGAAATTAACTATTTTCTCTCCTCAACAATCTCCAGCGGATATTGCAGCGTTGCGTTGAATGCCAGTATTGATAATGTCATTCTAACAGGTGACGCTTTAACCCTTTAACACCCGAATTATTTTTTGTGTTATAAAAAAAATTTCCCACAGTTTTCCCTTCTGTTACGAGTCTAGTACCAATGGGCTTCTTTTGTAAGAGGACCGTACGGTCATGCGGGGCGTTAAAGGGTTAATGGATCCTATTTGTAGTTAGGTTTAAAGCATATCCAAGGAACTGTCAAAATTTCGTGAACATAATCGATCTCTTACGATTCTATACTTTTTAAAGGACTCGCTTTTGCCTTCAGCCAAGGAATGCAAAAGAAAAAAACAGTCCGAATCTGCGTATGAACTATTTTACCTGCACTTCTTTTTATACAATTTGATCAAAGTCAATTCTTTACGCTCTCTCTTTTCCGGTGTTGGTGGTGGTATTGCCTCTATATATTGTTTCTACTTGCAAAAATGAATTAATACCTTGCCAAAAAATATTTTCATTATTTCGATTGTCTAAATGGAGCTTTTCTTTTGCGACAACGTTTTAGTTTTCAATGGATTGCTTATTTCATTCTTCACAAGTAAACTTTTAACAATCATAGAGGCAATCAACACTCAATAATTGCATTATTTGAGGGTAATCTGATTTCCATTGTAGCTCCTCTTTTAAAACTATAATTTTTCTTCACTCAAAGTGAATTGGTGCATATTCATTTCTGAAAAGAAAACATTCATTTTCTGGTTCCTGCTTCCTAATTTTGATCCAAAACGTCACTTAACAAAAATGGCAAGGTTATCACCTCTTAAAATCAGGACATTTTATCCATGGGTTATTACTTCTTAATTTACGTTCATACAAACCGTGCTTCGTCTTGCACAATGCCGTACAATCAAACTTAACCACTTTATTTTCCCTCAACAATGCTAGAATTGTTGTGGGCAATGTACGTACCGATCGTCAACTTTTCCTATCTTTTTGCAGATGGGAAAACTTCCAATGCCTGATTTCATGGCAAAACAGTTGCAGGATTTGCCCATCGGAACAATGCAGAATGTGGTCTGTGTAGGCACAGATTGGCCTCTTTATCGTGTTCTCACTGTCTTCATTGAAAACCGTGTCTCTGCCCTCCCGGTGGTGGATGAAAATAATTGCCTTGTTGATATCTATGCAAAATTTGATGTCATTGTAAGTGCACAGCCATTTTTTCTCTAAAATGGGCTCTTTGAAATTCCATTTTCCTCCACAGTGGGTGAATTTTAACGAAATCCTAAGCTTTTGCTATTATTTTTATTTTTAACTAACTGGCAATAAGTTAATAGTTCACTGATTTGCATTTCGTTGGGTTTATAGTAGATTCTAAATAATTCCTTTTGTATAGTCCTTTTCATTATCTCACTAGTGTCAGTCACTGGCATCGGGTCAAAATGGGAGATGGTTAGGTGCCGTATTCGATATCATTTTCAAATACAGTCCTGCTAACATTGGAATAACGTGTTATGACCGCACGTTTACTTTGTGCAGATACGCTATGATTACAGTTCCAATGAAGAGAGGAAGGGGGGAAGAGAGGTAACCGGTAACTTACACGGTCCTTTCTTTCCACTTAATTAAGATATATGAGGTTCATTAACTACAACTTTTCAGTCATGGGTTCGATATCCACCGAGGTTTCACCCAATGGTTGGTAATAAAAGCACACCGACTAAATTTGTCATAAAGCGATTTGACCAAGAATAAGCAATAGTCGTGAAATGTGCTCTAATCGCAGAACTTTAAGGAATTCTGCCCCTGATATTAAGAATACCCGATTTTATTACTGTTGTCTTAACTGAAGTCTACCAGCTTTTATTATGGAATGCAACAGTGGAGACGACGCATAATCATCGCGATTGCAATTTTACATAAACATCTTCAGGGATCATTAATCAGCACATGGATAGTGTGCTATTTGGTGATTTATTTGTTAGATATGGCCACGCGTGCCTATGGGGCTATACGAGCTAGCTTTATCAGACTTCGTTTTTATCTCTTTAGGGCTTACCAATAACTTGTTATAAATTATATTCCCTTTTATTTGAAAGTAGTATATTCTTAAAATGGGGTATTGATGGACCACACTTCCTTAATTTTTTTGACGATTGGGGGTTTCTTTTTTTTTTGCTAGCACTTTTCATGTTTCAATCTATCTTCAAATTGCATTCGCCGATTTTTTGACCCATTGACGCAGTGATTGTATTAATATGTCAGAGAACTGCAAAACAAACTATGATGTGCAGTAAAATGGATCATCACATTTAGTCGCTAAACCTTTTTTACCGTTGGAGGCGTTTGTAGGTGAGAAGAGTTGTTATGATTGACGATTTAGAACACATCAACCAATAAACCAATTTATTTGCAATACAATTTGTAGTTATAGCCAACTTATTTCACGAGTCATAGAGGTATTATTTGCTCTTGTCATGCACTCTTAATTGTCCATGGATCAATTGTAAAGTCGTAGATTTCATATTTTTATTAGCTAGACTATAATTTAACATAAGTCCTTATTAGTTGTTAATACTATAGACTTATAAGTCTTTGAAAATAGCCATAAATCTTAGAATTCCATAAAAGCAGGCAAATGACTTGGTGTCAGGCTTTACTCCAACGTTCTGCTAGTGATCGACTCTGCCATTTAACACATTTTGATAAATATACGAACTTACCGATAAAAGTCGCTTATCCATACGTCTAAGCTCTGGATCCATTTCGAGTCTTTCTTAATGTCTTCTGATGTGTCCGCTGTAGCGATCACGCCAATAATTCCACCGATCTCCGGAGTTTCGTGATTCAAAGTAGGAGTGAGATAGCATTTATTCAGGTAAATCTTTGTTGGATTCGTTCTCGATTTAAAACCTAAGTCCGCATACCAAGTGCCAATTTTTTTCAAAGGCCCAACTAGTTTGAGTCCATAGAAGATTCTGACGCTAATTGGTTGCCGGCTCGCCTGTATGATGTGCAGCCACTTTTGGCACCGCTCCCTCAGAATGGGGAATAGGCCGTGCACGACCGATTTCCTCGGGTTCATTGCATTTACCATTCAAACGAGCGCTGACCAGCTTAATTTGAAGACCAAAGGCTGGTGGAAGATCTAGAAATTCAGACCGAGGCAGAGTACAACACCCTTTGTTACCATTTCGGCAGCGTATTTGATTTATCTTGTGAACAGAGAGATAGGATATCGTATCTGTTTGAATTGTTCTTTGGACACGTAGAACTTGAGGCAAATCGTACTGCAACAACCTTAGATATGGAGGGTTGCAGAGACTGTTTGAAATTCACCACTTTAAACCATATCTGACTGATGGGTGTAAAGCCATGTCATCATTGGTTGACTGAAAAGGGTGGCAGTAGAAAGCTCTAATACAAGTGATGGCAAAACAGGTGGTGGAGAACAATTTGGGGTAGAAGTATGAGGAATAGTAGCAGAATGTGTAATTGAACTATCAATTTTTTGCAGAACAAACTTTTCTTTCTGTGAAGAACCCCCGATCATCTTGTAAAGCATTGCGAAAAAAGTATTGAGAGACGAAGATACATTTGGCTTTCGGCACTGTAAAATCATCAGGAATGTCAAATAATGTGCTATCCAATTACTTTTGCCATATTACCCTCCATTTATTGTGTCGATGGCATCTCCGCAAGTGGTAAAGAATGAATTAAATATAAATTGTTAATTTACTTTATCTTGGAACATTTTTTTTCGTCTTTATTTTTCACTATTCTCCTTGGTGTCTTACAAACTAAATTCTAAAGGTTTGCTATGATAGAATGATTACAAAATTTTTATCTTATTGTTAATGGGAAAATTGTTCTTCGCCATAATGCGTTTTTTTGGTTTGATTGAGGTTAAATCCACTTGAAACAAGGCTGGAATCAGAATGTTCATTTTTCTATCTTTTCGAGGAAAAAAACCTTTGTTGTGGGGGTTTTATTGATTCCATTTCTGATTCGTACTTTTTTTCAGACGCTCTTAGGTTTACTTCGAAGCATGCCAATTCAAGAATTCGTACAATTAGCACAGTGGTTACCATTTTATTAGCGTCTTATGCAAAGTGCTACACTACTGTGACGATTTTGATATGTTTTCATAAGTCTTTATTGAAAGCTGCTTATTTCAATACTTGACTTCCGGAACACGCAAATTGCATTAGATATAGATTTCTGAGTGAAATTTGGATTTCCAAGTTGTGGCATATTTGTTCAAGGTGTATTGCTAAATATTAATTGATTGAATGGAAATTATCTTAGCCTATATGGTCATATGGTGGTGTAGGAGGACCATTTGAAACTATGTACCGGAGGTGCCCAAGATAAAAGTAGTCCCGTGTGAATAGAAAAAGAAAAATTAATGTCATATTTTTACTTAAGAGTAGCAAATGCGGAGTATTACAAATACTAGCATATTGAGCATGCAGTAGCTCACAGCAGGTGTTGAAAGTGCACACCATGAACGAAAACTCAAGTCTTGCATTTAAGCCTATTTCATAGTGGAAGAAAACCGTCACCTATAAGAGTCTTCGTTGACATTAGTCAAAATTTGTACCTGTTACCTTAAATGTTCGTAAAGATTTAGGTGCTTTATTTGGTCAGCTCCATCCGAATGTTCTGTCGGAAAACGGAATCCCTTTTCTTCTTTTTTTCACCGTCACATATCACATGAAGTCGAATTAGACTTCATTTTTTAATAAGATTTGCGTCATTCATTGCACTTGCCTCATTCACATTCTATTTAATTCTAAAAGTACATTTAGCTTCTGCTCCATTTATTTCGTCAGGAAAACTGGGGAACCATTGATTGGTTGGTTGCAGTAAAGATTTCTGCGAAGAAAATAAATAAAACTCCCCATGTTCACGGTCAAATGTAGTACAGTACTGGCTTGGAATTTTCAGCGTATAAGTGAAGTTATTTAAGCTAAAAGAAAGGCGAAATTTGGAGGGATTTCTATATAATTTGAATTGTATCTTTCCTATCTCGATGATTTGAAATATTTGCCATCGTTCCGTTCGGTTATGCCATAAATTCGGTGGTCATTGGAGTACTATGGAACGGATACTGGTTTTCAAAAGCGAAGGCTTGCATTCGTTTATATCATAACAAAGCGGCTCTTAGTCGCTCGTTAGCCGAAAAGTTTACGTAAAACCGGCATCGTTTCAATTTTTAAAATTTTTTGCTGACGTTATCTTAATAACTCCAGGTCTAGTTAGATTTCTAGGTGGTATGACTAAGTTGTGAAGAATTTACTTTATTAAATGGAGTTTTAATCAAAAGGCATGTTGGTATTTATTTTACTTACTGCTTAATTAAGATTTTGGTCATTTCTTCCTCTCAATTTTTATATTGTGCTACAATTACATTTCATTTTCTTTCGGATTATTAAGTGTTACTTATATAAATATAAGTAGAAAGTTTTGATCTCATTCGAATTAGATTAAATTAATTTTAACACTTGCATTGGTCATTCGCGTTTTAAGGTCAATGAGGTTAGTATTTTTTTATTAATTTCATGCTTTTCCTAGAATAATCCAAGAAAATAAAACTAGTCTTTAAGTTATAATGGGCGAGATTTCGTTTCAACGAGAACAATGCTAGGTCATTTTCACCTTCGTGGGATATTTTTTTGCGAAATTGAAAAATAACAGTAGTTTTGCTGATACTGGAGTTTAATATTTTGAGTTAATTCAATTTCTCTCATTGAAAAGCATCTGTGCTAGGGAAACAACGGAAATTGGGGAAACCAGGTAATTAATTTGGGACATTTCTAATGTCCTATCACTTTTGGCTTCTGAATTCTCCCACTTTCAAGCTCTAATGTCCCATACTTTGGTTTCCGAGTTAAATAAACTCCGAGAAGTGTAAAGTTTATTGTTAGTTTGACTAATTTAAATTGATTTTGCCTTCTAATAGCCAAGAGGAACTACTTATTACTAGACGTGATATTTTTACGCAGTTGATCTTGCAAGTGTAACTGCATCGTCATTATTTGTTGAGACCCATAAATTTCAAGAACTATTCTGCATTTGGCATTTTCTGGCCTAACACTTATAAATGACCGTTACTTTTGTTGCTTTTCCTTTTCGATGTTTTTTTCTCTCATTGAAAATTTTGATTGCTCGACGCCCCTCTTCGGCTTCCTTCCTATGCAAACTATTTCTACCGTACTCTGTATCCTATTTTGTGTTTGGGGGATACTGGAGAATCTTGGAAGAGCAAGAGCTTTTCAAGTTCCAAAGCTTCTTCTCAACAAAATTCTAACTATTAGATTTGATGTTCCCAGTGGGGTAATATGTTTAGTTAGCGTACTACGATGGTTGTATATTCAAATATTTTTAAATAGTTTTTTCTGCTAAACCCTTGGTTTCGATACGAGAGTGAGTCAAAAATTTCTCGCAAACGCAATAAATTTAAATGGCACAAATATTTGCAAGATTTTATAAGCTCAAACATGTCTTTAGAGCTTTCTTAATAACATACAACTGTTCGATCATCCTATGTAAGGTCAGAATCAAGACAGGTTGCATCTCAAAATGGCTATCAATTTTCAATCTCTTAAATAGCAAATTTTGAGATCAGGGCTAATATAAAATTTGTAGCTAAACTAAATTGGTAACCTGTTCAGATCATAGAGGCTTTACAACAGGTTTATGGGGATTAAGGGCTTTAAAGAGGAGGGCAGAGTGCAACTTGATGACGACCCACGAGGAGGGAGACCCACCACAGCAAGAAATAAAGAAAACAGAACGTAGTGGAACAAGCTGGACGAACTGGCCAATGAAGTAGGAACCACACACGGATTAGCATTTTCAGTTCTCACAGTAAATCTTGACTTGGGCAATCTCTGGGTGGGCACTGTGGGTTCCAAAAGCGTTCAGAAGAACAACTGATCCATGAGGCAATTTGCCAGGTGGAAATATAAATTACAAGAGTATATAGACAACAAAGGGGTCTATGTATAAATATGAATATAATCACATGCTAAATAAATAAACTATGCACTTTGTGGACCTTTTGACTCACCCTCTTATATCCATTGGAATAATAATGATATTCATAATGCTTATGGTAATGATTATATGTTTGCGGTATACAACTAAAGCACCACGAATTTTGTGAACTCTTTAATTTTGCTTCAACATATTTTTCCCCCCAACTTTCAGAATCTCGCTGCTACTCGATCGTATGGCAATCTGGAGGTCGTTGTATTTGATGCCCTTGAATATAGGCGCCAGGTTTGTATTTGCTTTGTATATTTCATTTGTTGACCGGAAAATTTGTACACTTAATCGAGTAATCGCGCGCGCTGAGTTTTATGAATCTTTATTGACTGTGATACTTAATCTTACACAAGAGATACAGGGCTTACACTTATCAATCATTCTAAAAATACAAGACCCAAATCTGCTTAATCAACCAACCATTCTATTTTATTATTAACACCACTTAATAACCCTGCTGCAGAATTTCTCCACCTTCGGTAAAATTGTAGTTCTTTTGTTTAACATTCAGCGTTTAACTTATATTGTGTTGAGTAGTGCGTGTTTAAGGAACTTCGAACTCTATTGTCACAGGGCTTTTTAGTTGATAAAAATAGCCTCCTGTAGGATGAATTTTTGCGCGTTATTTTTTTTCTCGCTAATTTGCGAATACGCTAATAAAACAACTTTGAATGGTGGTTGACTGTAGAGTTAAATTTAACCTAAGGTATTATGAGCTGTAGTACCCAAGCAATCGGACCGAATTGAGCATATTTAATAAGAATATCATGATAATGTGTGCAGTTGTTCAATAGAACAGAAATACTAGTAAATACATTAAAGGATGCAGTTATAAATCGAATGAACGAAGATCAATAGTTTTACTCATTCCTGCCTTAAAAAATCTAGAATGAGCTTATAGAGTATTGACAAAGAATACGGCTGTTGTCAAAGCTATCACTCGTATATCACGTGAGGAAATTTGCTTTAGAGGGTTTATTTGAACAACTGAAGTCTTTTTAACTCGTTTTATTAAGAAGTGGTTGGGGTTCAGGCGTTATTGGAGGTATAAAATGAAAAAGAGTGAGGCGCTAACGGAATTTCTTGCGTTAGGAAAGCATTAAGAGCACTCACCTAATAGCTATTGTAGTGGAAGCAGGACAGAGACGACTACTTCAATATCCACAAAGTAGGTAAAAGTAACAAGTTAGTACACAAAGTAAAAGGTATTTTGCTTTATTATGCGGTGGACAGTAAACTGAGATAAATCGATAAACAAATGAGCTAGTATTCACAGGCTATTGCACTTTTTTTCATATAGATATGTTAGTAGCTAAAGCTAGAATTAAGGACACTGAGTTACTTTTGGTTAAGTTTAATTTACTCTTGATTAATGCAACTGGGAGTAAAAGGATTATTTTCTCCTTTTGTCCTGCCACTTTGATGACTTGTTTCCTTCCTCTTCTTCTCTTCTGCCTCAGTGTCCTTTGTTAAGTCACAAATTCACGTGCTTTATAATTTTTGTAGAAGTTTTCGGGTGTGGCCACTTGCAGGCTCCACAGCACACTGAAGGAAATAATTGATATTATCGTGAATGCCGAGGTATGTCCTTTTTCTCGTTCTTTAGTCTCTAGTTATTTAATTTTTTGTTAAGGCTGCGAGTCGTATTTGTCTTTATGTCTCTCACAACCTACTTTTTATTCAGAATTTAAGGAATTTTACAACGAAGTAAAAAGATTTTTTCATATCAATTGACACTTCAATCATTTTTTCCCATCAGGTTCACCGACTTGTAGTTGTTGATGATGCCCAGCACGTTCTTGGAATCGTTTCACTCTCTGACATCCTTCGCTTCCTAATCCAAAAACACCCAATGCCTGAATGAATACGGTTTTTCCCCACAAAAGATATCAACTGCAAAGGATTGCCTGGTTCCTTTGCAACCTCCCTCCCTCCCCCCCACTCTCTGTACAGATCACTCAATAAAGACGTCTATTTCCTCGCCACCTTTATTAGATTATTATCCCGCCCGACATTTGTGCCGTTCTCTATTCCTCTTTCTCTTTCCTTCTTATTGATCCTTGTCGTAAACGTCTTTGAGAAGTTACCTACTTGATTCTTATTCTAGAAACGGTAATCTGTCATGCTACCCCAGCTATTTTCCTCTTTTCTCTCACCTAGTAGGTCTTCAGAACTGCATTTTGACCCTGCAAATCTCCTCCTCTGAACATTTGGCCGAATCGTCTTTCGATCATCTTGGTTGATTTAACAATGCTTGCAATATTACGCTTAACCAAAGTTGGTTTGAAATTACATTAGCTATTATTATTAATGTTTTGGTTTTGGGAGAATATTTGCAATTTTTGACAATTGGCAATTAGTGATTCTTATTTTAATTGCATATAAACCGTTTTAGGTGACGGGTAGAAAAAACTCGATCACGTAGGATATTTGGGAATTAATTTGTCTAAATGTTCAAGGGCTTGCTACTTTATCCAAACACAATGAAATTCTGATATAAGTTTTTAATGAGTCAGAGTAGAAGTTCGTTCTCAGTACGAAATGTTTTGCCAAGTTTTAAGCCTAAAGCTTTCTAATAGGGGGCTCCGAATAATTTTAGGCATATCAATCACCAAGACATTCCAGTCCTAATTCTCATGCTTCTTTAATTTTTATAATATACGATGGTGAGAGGGAGGGGAGTAGTTTACCTACTTAACCGTGATATTTTGAACTCTGACAGGATGAAGTTGGCGTTGGGAAATTTTAAATTAATTTGTCTACCAATTGTTTTTAAGTTCGCCTCTTAGGGTTAATTCGATTCGTTTGGGGCTTGCAAGTATCAACTATCTGGTTCCTGTCTATCTAGTAATAAAAATTAAATTAAAAATAACTATTGGAATTTGGCATTTTTGGAGAGGGTATTGCGCCATTTCGTTCCTAATACTTCTGATTGTATGGCTGAAACGATGACTTCGGGAGAAAGAGACATATTTATGTGAATTATATTACCAAGACAGAGAGAAGTGGGGGCGGTAGTAGCCGAAGTTTTATATTGGAAATTAATTATCAGCCTCGTAACCAGTGAAAGGAATTTATTGTTAAATAGCTGCGATTCAATAAACCGCTTGTACGCTTTTAAGAAAAGTTGAGGAGTTGGAATATTGATTAAATCGACAATCGGTAATATATACAAAGTCACTACCTGGCAATAAACAATCGAAAATTTCTAATGGGGTTTTGACAACGAGGATGTTATTTTGAATTCACTCAGATGGGATTCTAAAATTAAATCGAATAAAAGAGGAAGAAATTAAAAATTGGCATTGATTTGCGCAGAGAACTGCCCATTTTCATTGATTAACGTAAGGGCTGGTTGAAAGTGTGACACTACTACTCTAGAAAATGGTTATAGTTGGCGAAGAACATTAGAGAGGTTTTCGTGCTGTTTTTACAATTTATTTGATGTCGAAGGTAAAGTTCAAGTTTCCCGTCAATGACAACATTACCAAATTGAAACCTTTATATTCAGTGTCTTGGTTAATAACAAATTTCGATTAGCCCAAGGAAACTGTCACAATTAAACATGAGATTCCTATAATCAACCCTAAATGTAATAACGCCATCGATCAGATCGGATAAGAATTCCTTCAGAAATGCCTGGGTCAGATCCCCATATTGGAAGCTCGTGATGTGGAACAGTGACTTTTACCCCCATAGAATATAAGTTGTGCGATCTGTATCCGAGATTCAACCAGCACGTTGATACCTGAATCGGTTTTCAGACATTTCCCTCCTCCTATTCCACCCTCTTTCATAATCCCTCACCTTATCAGCCTAGTGTACACACCATTCAACCACTTTCCCATAAACGTCACTTTAACATGATGTGGATGATGAATACATCCACTATATTCACTTGCTTGCACATTTATGCACACTTTGACTACACACTTTCAGCTGAAAACAATTTGACTGAGTGAAAAATGGCAATGTGCATTCATCTTAGAAAGCATCCTTCAATATATTGCCGCCGAGGTTATTGTCATGAGCTCATAAGTCGCTCATGAGTCGCCTTAACAGCCGCAAATCCTCCAAATAACCAAGGAAAACTTCTCCAATATTTCAAAATTATGCGAAGCGACGACCACATTGTTGAGCAAATTCCAACCAATATACAGATCTCACAACATTAGTAGGAAATTGGTGACACCCACCGATGACTGACTAATACCCTAGGCCACTTAGAAGAGGAATCTACCAGAATGAGGTAGCGGCGCTTTGATCGGCTGTAAGGGGACTAAGATCAATGTGACACCAAGGAGCGACTGTTTGAGAGCAAACGTGGCGGTTGTGGTGATTGGTGGGGGAGGGAGGGAGGAAGGGGGCGGAGCTGGGGCTGGGGGGAGGGGTAGGAGATGCTGGGAGAGAAATGAGTGTGGCCATTTGTACAGCTTCGCCCGCATTTTCATGCATTCACTTTTGGCAGTACTCCCTCGGAATGGGGAATAGGCCGTGCACGACCAAGTTCCTCGGGTTCATTGCATTGTTTGAAGACTAGAGACTGGTGGAAGATTCTGAAGTTCAGGCAGAGGCAGAGGCAGAGGCAGAGGTGCAATGCTATTCTTTATCTCCATTTGGTCAGCAGCGTATTTGATTTATCATGTGAACAGACAGAGAGGATATCGTATCTGTTTGAATTGTTCTTTGGACACGTAGAACTTGAGGCAAATCGTACTGCAACAACCTTAGATATGGAGGGTTGCAGAGACTGTTTGAAATTCACCACTTTAAACCATATCTGACTGATGGGTGTAAAGCCATGTCACCATTGGTTGACTGAAAAGGGTGGCAGTAGAAAGCTCTAATACAAGTGCTGGTAAAACGGGTGATGGAGAACAATTTGGGGTAGAAGTATGAGGAACAGTAGTAAAATGTGTGATTGAAGTATCAAGAGAGACATTTTAGCCTCAATTTTTAGCAGAACAAACTTTTATTTCTGTGAAGAACCCCCCATCATCTTGTAAAGCATTGGGAAATACAGAGTTTACTGAGATTCGAAAACGCTTTTGGCTTTCGGCACTGTAAAGTCGTCAGAGATGTCAAATACCGTGCTCGCCAATCATCATAGTCTTTCCTTACCCAAATATCCACAATTCGAGAAGCTTTACTTTACTCAAAATTATGCAACTCAGCTACGATGAATTTGTTGTATTTTTTAACAAACATGCAAATTTTTTAAATCATTAACAGTTACTATTGATCTATTTCTTCTCAGTTTAAAATTGCACATTTTATTCGTCGATTAAATTGTTACAGTTTGTAAGGGAATTTACTTCATTTTTTGTTATAGGATTTCATAATCTTCCCGATAAATTAGATAACTGTGCGAAAAATCTCCCTCAGTAGCATTAACTACCATAATAAATGTTCGAAAATAACCTTTATGCATGGTATCGTTATTTTAATTATGCAATTAATCATGAATAAGTAGTAATTCATATTTCATGCGAAAACATTGTCAGTTCTTCGTAACAACGTCATTTCCATTAGCGAGAACGCCTTAAGATAAGGCAAAATTATTACCAATAAGCAGAATTGAATGTATATGCACACATTGGCCAGATTTCGATTCCTGTTTATATCTGAGCATAAAATACCCTCACTGACATATTATTAATTGATCAAGAGGGTAGTTATCAATACATTTCCTCCCCCCTTCCTATTGAATTTACAAACAGAAACCAACCAATCATTTTGAAATATTGTAGCCAAAGTAGACCGCACTGGTTACTTAATGTTGCAACATTGCTGACACTCTATCAGCTACGGATCCAAAAAATAGAAAGTGAGCGTATTTAGGACGGAATATTTAGGACGGAAATGATGTTCAATTTCTAATTTTGTTCTAACAGGGATGAATACGTAGTTAATTCCTGGTTAAATTACTCAACACACATCCACATTTACATTACTTCACTATCTTTAGAAAATGAAACCTCTATTAAATAAGGAACCCCTAAGTAGTGCACCCATGTGAGAATGAAATAAATTAATTGGTTGAGATCACGTTTTATTACATCAGAAATGTAAATAATAATACTTTAACGAAAAAAATAAGCCCAAATTTAATCTAAAAGTGGCGGACGTTGCTCCAAGAATTTAGCCAATCGCTTAAAATGTGGTAAATTATCGACTCCTTAGATTAACGTTCCTTAATCAGTAACCTTAACACTTCTAACGAGGTGCCAATGGCCTTACTTTAACCTACATTTTAATGAGTGCTTTGTATTCATCTGTCTCTATCGTTTGTCCGTTTTCGCGTTGAACAGCATCCGAATTGGTAACGCAGAGCCAAGATGTATCATTTTCTGTTGTGGCAAACGCAGTCACGCACGTAAATGACTAATCGCACCTTTTAGAAGGAGGTGACTCATCCGATCTGGCCACTAACGCACGCATCAGTGGTTTGTGCTTGAAAAGGGCATATGTACTGATCTATTTCCCTTTCTTCAGTTTTTTTGGTCGATTTCAGCTAACTTATCCCTTTCCGTAACTGTATAAATTCAGCCAGATTTTATGAATCAAATTCAATACTTTGAATGTTTCGTCTAGCTTTTTTTTAACTCAACTGGGTTATGTGAAGTTGGAAGTTCCAACGATTTAATCAATACATCTATTCACTTAATTGGGTATTTGAATAAAGAAGGAGCCGTCTAAAAGTATGATCTGGTGAATTGAATCGCTGGTTAGTTTCCAAGTAATGAGAAATAATATTATTTAGTGAATCTAACAGAACCGAAAATATTCCGAGTAATTTAATTTTGTTATCAAACATTAAGGAAAAATAAAAAAGTATTGCTTAAACCCGACTTCCTCAAAAACTTTCGTCTCGATTTGAGTGGGAGGAAATTTTATTTTCAAGAACGAATTCTTCAAATTCCACTTTTACTCGATGTCCCATCAAAATTACTTTAAACGACAACTGGAAGTTGAATTATTTCAAAACTAAATCTACCAGCAAAGCTCTTCCTCTACAGCTTTGTAACCTTGCAAGACGTATTAATCTTTAATTTTTTAATTTAACGCTTGATTTAAAAATAGTCCATTTGATGGCCAAAGGGATAATATTCATTCATTTGAAGATTTATTGAAAATTGACATCCTAAAAAATCATCCAGACTTTAAATATCTGAGAATGTGACTGGTTATAGACAAAATGGAGTTCCGAATCCTTATACGCGTGCATGCTAATATAGGTGCACAGATCGTCACGAATAGTCAGGTTTAAATCCAGTCAGTAGACTCCAAAATGATATCCAAAGGGTCTAAGAAACTGAGAGGACCTTTTAGGTACATTTTTAAATTCTGAATTGAATTTCAGAGTAGTTTAATTTTCCCGCTCTCCCCTATTTAAAATAAAATGGTTATTTTTATCCTATGACTTCATTTATCAAAGGCAAATATCATATTTTCAGTTGCCCCAGTTGTTATTTGGAATGTAACGAAAGCAAAATGAATATATGTATGCCATAGAAGCTCGGTTTTTATCGTTTTTTGCATTCCACATCGTGTTCTAGAAGTTGAAATCGAGATTGGTTATTATTGAACTGATGTTCTACTTACTATTTTATTATTCTCATATGTCATTATTTGAATTGACTGATATTTGGCCTTTAAAAACTAGTGCTACTATCCATAAAAAAGCCTGAATTTTGGCTTCGATATTTATATTGTCTTATGATCAATGTGGGGTGAGCTATAGACTTACCTCCACGTGGTGCACCTTGGACAACGTATACTTATACGCAAAAGTCTATAAACTGGCAGTTGAATCCAAACTACCATGACCCAACTGTATGTCATCCTCGACCGCTTCCACAGTTCTCACCTTACCTTTTTCTCTACCTTTGTGTCTGTCTCCTTTACATCTGTGAATCACTCTTCTGTTCACCCTCTCGAACTTTTGTGAGTTTGACGTTTCTCCCCTCTGTGAAGCCCGAGGTGAACTAAGGACTAATGATGATTATCATAAGGCTTGCCATTTGATAAAAATGATCAAAGTTACAGAAGCTAATGAAATGAAATTAAGTTGGTTGAGCAACCCTGTTTGATAATATTTCCGAAGCCAAACCAGACATAAGCCAAGTCATTAATATACTATGAGAATTTGGAAAGTGGTTATTCAAGATGATGATGAAGATGGACCATTTATCGCAGTGCTTACTAAGATCAATCTTTAAATTGTCAAGAATCGTTGTGTAAAATTCCTTTCCTATAAAACGTTTATTAATAAATGAGCAAGTCGATTTTTTTAAATGGGGAGTTACGTGTTGATCATTCTGGTTGATTTTCTGATTTGCAGTCAGCTTCTCGTATAAGTTACTTGAAATAAAAAAAATTATTTGACCCATGTTCGGTGAGCGCCTGGTCAGCCTGCGACAAATAAAATCGAAATGCACGATGCCCTCGTAAAACCGAATGTCCAGGTCATGTTGGTGCAGCGATTGAGGGCTACATAAAAGTTGCTTAACTGACCAATAATTGCCTTGGCATCATGCGACCTCACGCATTTGCGATTGGTGAAGCTGTCATCTAAACATAAGTCACCGTCCTCGGTCAAATGCATGAAGATTTATGCCATTCAACAAAATATAGGAGGACAAAAACATCTCCCCCACCGGCTCACACTCGAATCACTAAAACTGTTTTTATCGATATGCTTTTTAAGGCAATCTCATATAACTTATTTAAAAAAAATATCCATCACCAATTGAATAAATTTGAATGAGATGCTGCACACTAAGTAGTCACGATCGCAGACGTATGTGGGGGCGCGTAAATCCATTCGTGGAGTTCATCAGTTGAATCGTGGCAACCTGTGCTGGAACAGAAAGAGGGGAGGGGAGATGAATGCAAAAGCTCATGCATGCGATAAATTATTCCAGTGGACTGCTTTGTTACTAACACAATAAAATAGTACAACCCACAGCAATGGTGAACAAAGTTATAAATATTGATTACGGAAAGCGAGATGAAAGCGGATAAGTTCAACAAGAAATAGGAGGAGGGGAAACAAAGAGTGGGTTAGCAAATTTGGGTTGCAAAATATCAACTTAGCATGCTAGTTCAACAAATCAGATTGAAATTGTTGGAGAAGGCAGCAGAATCTAACCAAAGCCTACAGACCAGAGTTTATTTATGCCCACTGATTAGTGATGAATTCAAACCTCTGCCATTTGTCGTTAGTGGATAAACTTTAAGGTGGCAATATTTGTTAAATGCTTACACATAAATTCATTTACTTATACGTGCAGAATCGCTGATCGAAAAATTACATAATTTTTGGACGAAGAGTACCATTAAGACATTTCAGCGTTTTTGTTGAGCACTTGAAGACAAATATAGCGGAAGCAGTTGAAGAGCACGCTTGATATCTCTGAAAACTTCACAGTGCCGAAAGCCAAAAGCGTTTTCGAATCTCAGTAAACTCTGTATTTCCCAATGCTTTACAAGATGATGGGGGGTTCTTCACAGAAATAAAAGTTTGTTCTGCTAAAAATTGAGGCTAAAATGTCTCTCTTGATACTTCAATCACACATTTTACTACTGTTCCTCATACTTCTACCCCAAATTGTTCTCCATCACCCGTTTTACCAGCACTTGTATTAGAGCTTTCTACTGCCACCCTTTTCAGTCAACCAATGGTGACATGGCTTTACACCCATCAGTCAGATATGGTTTAAAGTGGTGAATTTCAAACAGTCTCTGCAACCCTCCATATCTAAGGTTGTTGCAGTACGATTTGCCTCAAGTTCTACGTGTCCAAAGAACAATTCAAACAGATACGATATCCTCTCTGTCTGTTCACATGATAAATCAAATACGCTGCTGACCAAATGGAGATAAAGAATAGCATTGCACCTCTGCCTCTGCCTCTGCCTCTGCCTGAACTTCAGAATCTTCCACCAGTCTCTAGTCTTCAAACAATGCAATGAACCCGAGGAACTTGGTCGTGCACGGCCTATTCCCCATTCCGAGGGAGTACTGCCAAAAGTGAATGCATGAAAATGCGGGCGAAGCTGTACAAATGGCCACACTCATTTCTCTCCCAGCATCTCCTACCCCTCCCCCCAGCCCCAGCTCCGCCCCCTTCCTCCCTCCCTCCCCCACCAATCACCACAACCGCCACGTTTGCTCTCAAACAGTCGCTCCTTGGTGTCACATTGATCTTAGTCCCCTTACAGCCGATCAAAGCGCCGCTACCTCATTCTGGTAGATTCCTCTTCTAAGTGGCCTAGGGTATTAGTCAGTCATCGGTGGGTGTCACCAATTTCCTACTAATGTTGTGAGATCTGTATATTGGTTGGAATTTGCTCAACAATGTGGTCGTCGCTTCGCATAATTTTGAAATATTGGAGAAGTTTTCCTTGGTTATTTGGAGGATTTGCGGCTGTTAAGGCGACTCATGAGCGACTTATGAGCTCATGACAATAACCTCGGCGGCAATATATTGAAGGATGCTTTCTAAGATGAATGCACATTGCCATTTTTCACTCAGTCAAATTGTTTTCAGCTGAAAGTGTGTAGTCAAAGTGTGCATAAATGTGCAAGCAAGTGAATATAGTGGATGTATTCATCATCCACATCATGTTAAAGTGACGTTTATGGGAAAGTGGTTGAATGGTGTGTACACTAGGCTGATAAGGTGAGGGATTATGAAAGAGGGTGGAATAGGAGGAGGGAAATGTCTGAAAACCGATTCAGGTATCAACGTGCTGGTTGAATCTCGGATACAGATCGCACAACTTATATTCTATGGGGGTAAAAGTCACTGTTCCACATCACGAGCTTCCAATATGGGGATCTGACCCAGGCATTTCTGAAGGAATTCTTATCCGAGCTGATCGATGGAGTAATTACAAATAGGATCATCTTTCGCTATCTTTTTTTCTCTGTCGTAGTTCTAGTTGCTGAATAAATTCGACAACTAGTTTAAAAAATAGATATTCAATTATTTGACAATCATATATGAAATTATCCACAACCAGAGAAAGTCACCTAAGCACGTAATATAGGAGATTATAAAAAGATTTATTTTCCGCCTTTAATCAACGGCTACGTAGCAGTTGCGCAATATTTGGAAATCGAACAGAAGTTGATGATTTTTGGGAAGGTTAAATTGTTTTCAATAGGAAATAGTCAGTTTAAGTTGGTGAAATAGTTAATCACGTTTTATAGAGTAGCTAGCGTGAATAACCTACACAGAGGCTAAAATCAATGATTCGTGCAAGGACGAATATGTTTCCTTAACAGGTAACAAATCGAATGAATGGTGGCGTAATAGTGAAATACATGAATAATACGTAACTTTATTCGCAGATAAAGCAACCAGAAAATTGCTGGTCTCAAATTAGTGCAAGCCATAAACGAGAATAACGAGATTTAAGGACATCGTTTGGCCAGTAAGCCAACGGTAAAATTCGTTTCCCATTATCAGAATGTCGGAGTAACCCAAACCCAATAAATTCCAGAGTGCAAAAGAACCATTTGTTAAATTATCTTAATCAAGCAAGAGAGAAGGAAGAGGGCTCCTAAATTCGCAACTATTTATGATTAAGCGGAACTTGCGTGTTCTTACTTTGCATAGACATGAACCAAACTCCGAGATTTCCAATCGTACATCACACCATGGAATCCATTGCTCACCAGAAACCACGACGGCAAACATTTCACTTGGTCTCTTTCCTCATCAAGTAGACTGCTACCAATAAACCTAGCCAGTTGTAGTTGTCCTCCCTGTTCTGTTGCTCTAGTGAGTATTGGCTGGTGATAGGGCACACTGACTGTGAAGACGGAACAAAATCAAGTGCCAGTACGTACTTCCATCAGCCACCATAATGCCCGATCGAAACACAATCAAAGAGAGGCATCAGTTACTTATCTTTAACTGTTCTTTTTTCTCAAATTTACTTGCACAGTTAAATTTTAAACAAAAAAACACAATGATGCGAGAGTATGCAGGTGGGAAGGAAAACAGGGAGAGTAAATAACGAACAAGACAATAGGCGTGGGGAGCACAGTATTAGCATTAGAGATAGTCTTAACTTCAATTCGAAGTGAAAGGAGGAGCAAAGAACCAAAATGGGTAAAGGGAAAAATGAAGAGTGAGAAATTCAGGAGGGATTTCTTCCATTAACATCCACAGCCAGATTTGATACGCAACACAGGGCAACGATGTTTATAATGTGATGAAAAAACACGGCGCTAACACGGAGTAGAGGGAAAGATGGTAAAGTATAAGGTCGCTGTCAATGCGTATGTGAGGAAGCCACATGAGGAATCGGAAATTGAATGAGGAAAGAGAAAGGAGCTTAGACGAAGGGGTTTGCGGCACCGACGGCAATGGTTTGTGGGGCGTGACCAGCACGAATAGGTTTGGCGATGGTGGCCGAGGGGTTACCCATACGATTCGTTTGACGACGTCGTACAGCTTCCTTGATACGATCAACTTCATGTTGATAACGCTTTCGATCTCGCATTGCGCCCTCCTTCGCCTCTTTCAACGAGATCTCCAAACTGCGAACACGTTCAACTGTCGACTAAAATGGATATGGAAAGTGAGATAAATGTTACGTATATGCTAATAATAAGACAACAGTTAGCATCATAATTATATACTTTCTGCAGGTTACGTCATTCGTAATGGCCAAACGATTAGCAGTTACGAAAATAAGCAACGCCTTCACTCAAGCTTATAAATTGGTGGTGGCATGGAAGTGATTACAAACTGAAACAAATGCCAACACAAAACAAAAAAGGAGTGAAAATGAATTTGGGAATTTCACATTCGTTTTACTTGTACATACTACTTAAACCCCAGAAGTATTGTAGTCCGCTATTTCTATAGAGGCGGTCGTTTATGCGTGCGAACCAGGTAGAAAGAGAAGCACACGAGTACCCATGAGAAATACACACTATGTGAAAATTGCATATAAATTTTATGCATACGTGCATAAATAAAACTAATCCCCACTCATATGCAAGCTAAAATTGTGAGCCATTAAACGCGTTTTATGGATGTATTTTTCCTAATTATAACTGGTCTGAGGTTCAATTTAGTCGAGAAAGTTTAAATCTAAAAGCGATTTACTGATTTGCGATATGACCCATCTTACATTCTCCTTCCATTGGTCAATCAAATCTAAAAAAAAAACAGATATTGAGGTGCCAGAACACCAGGCTTGAAACGGTCTGATTTATTCAAGTTCGTTGAGGGAAGCGTTGACAATAGACGAATTGGCCTGTGAGAAGCTACTCTAGTGCAGCTGTTATGCGGAAATTGTATTCTACTATTAGTCTCAATTACTTTGATCGGCTATCCACATCGATTTCGTAGTAAAAAGCCTTGGTTAAGCAGATTTGCAGTTTAAGTAATCTAAGCTTCAGAATTGAAATGAACTCAAAACAACAACCATTCAGCTATTAATTTACTTATCCGCCTCTAATTCATTCACATAAATTCCCATTGACTAATTTTCCCATAAAATGACTTCAATTATTCCATAGATCATGCAGATATTTTCTTTCAGTCTTTGGCACAGTCGTCCAAACTATCTGATATCGAAAAAAAGTATGATGAAGACATTGAAAGCAAAAATTAGTTGCATTAACACTGACACTTAGACACTCAGATAATTGAAATAGGCTGACATAAGCCCGATCTTCTTACAACCATATTAAAGCTGAAACATTTCCACGCAACTAAAACTTTGCAGAATATCCTAAAACGTAATCTATCCAAGACGCGTTGCCACAAGGACCTTGTATGCAGCTGCTTTAATACACTCAAGATATAAAAGGTTTGCTCTAATAATTTAAAGTTACCTCAGGGAGTGCTAAATAAAAGCGCACCAGGAGAGTAATCTGTTTTCATCACCAATTACTTCGCCCACCTCCTCTCCACCATAAATGGTCTAACAACTCCTAATTTAAAAATGCACCATTAAGTGGGGGATAACTCACTCGGAGTCGTTTTTCCAACTTGGGCAGTTCGCAACGGAGTTCGGCATTGTCATGAATGAGTTGCTTGTGGACATTTGTGAGTTTAGCAAGGTTATTCTCGAGGAAGGCAATTTTCTCTCGCTGGGCAAGAGTTCCCCATTGACTTGACTCGTCTTCCTCATCCTCTCCACCGATGAGTTCTTTCAAACCGACTACCTCGGCGTTTTCGCCTCCCTCCTGATGGTGCTGCTGATTGGCAGCTGCAGCTTCGGCCGCCTTTGCTGCGTTCATTCGCGTTGTGGACTACAAAGGAGAGGAAAAGGAAACAATGAACATATTAACGCAATTACTTGCCATTTCAAGCCCCACAAGCTTTATAACAACAAAAGTAGAGAAAAATGATTAATTGCTTTCCATTGCATCTATTTCTTAAATATTTTTATACATAAATATAAATCTGAAATGCAATTAAAGATGCGAACGAAATAGTAAGAAAGAACTTGCCTTTTTGATTCTGTTCTTCAAGTCCTGCACAAAGAGACGACGCAGAGTGGCCAGAGTGTTAAATTCCTTGACCATAGTCTCCTCCAGGGCTTTGAGATCTTCTTTAGATTGCTCGCGACGAGCCTCCTCTTTCTCCAAAGCTTCTAACCTTTCGGTTGCCGCTTCTAGCTGCTTCCTCAGTGCTGAGGATTCATCAGAAGATTTCTCGTATTGCAACTTGACGTGATTCAACTCACTAAAATTCACATAAGGCAATGGTGTCTTTAACAAAGGTTAATAAGCTATGCTAAGCTAAATATTAGATATTTTCGAATTTCATTCCCTCTTCAGTCAATAGGCATACTGCAGTAAATCACAAATCTTCCTAGCCAAGTCCTATTGAATCTGAGCTAGGATTTTTTAAACAAAATGAAAAAGTAAGAAAACGAAACGCACTCATTAAGTGCCTCGGATTTCTTCTCCTTGCTCTCGAGCTCATCACGCAGATGTTTCACTTGCTGTGCGTACTGTTCGCTCTGGCGCTTAAACTCCTCGTCCAATTTGACACGAATCTCCGACTGGCCCGCGAGAATCTCCTTATTGGTTGAACCAGAGCCAGCCAATAGCTGCTCGTTGGCACGCAGCTTAGCTACGTCGGCGTTCAGATTATCGACCATGTCCTGCAGTTGACGTTTGCGAGAATCTGAATCATCCACCTTGTCTGTTAGGCTCTGCACTTTCGTTTCAAGCTACAGGAGCAACAGTAAAGCAAATCAAAATAAAGTACTTTGCAAATAAAATAAAATAGCCCTAGGTAACGATCTAACGTCCTGCTTAGAAGCAGCGCTGTTAAATCTAGACACAGACCGGACACCATATATGATACTGTTTAATGAATATGATCTACATAATCGAGTTAAAAATATTATGAATGACTTGCAATTACTTAGATGGCATAGTTTAGAAATAATAACAAGCCATGCGAAAGTCCAGATTACCGAAATTCCAGGGATGGGATAGCTTAAAATAGGAAACAAATAAATTAGGTGACTCAAATCAATATTTCCTGCATGCTATTTAATATTTTTTAAACATGGATTTCTTCTAAACAAGTTAAATCGTTGCGTGTACAATATTTCAAAAAACTGCGATCAATTAGATAAGCCAAGTAGTCGAGTTAGGAACTGTATGAGTTAGTGTTGATAACGCCAACAGGCGATAAGGGCCACCATCACTACCACGCGCAAACCTAGCTCAGAACGCTTATTCAAGAAAACAGACTTTGCATTTTGTCCACTGTAACCTTCGGAAACCACTAGCAACACCCCACTAGCTTTAAAACCTTTCAACACTAAAAAGTTGATTAATAGCCGGGGAATAGTGTTAACAATTTGAACGATACAAATATTTTGGTTGTAGTATTTTAAATAATGCTGTATGAAACAAATTCAACTCTTGACTGCTTTGAGATCGAATTGGCAAGCACACCTGGAACTGCTTAATTCCTTCATAAAGCTTATTAAAAATAGGTCTGAATGCTTAATATTGCAGTTGCCAACTATTACAAGAAAATTACGTATGCTTAAGGGCTGAAACCGCTTTAATTTATTCGATTCTTAAAATAAGTTCAGAGAGATCCTACCTATATTGAATCATTGAACTGATAAAAAGGTAAATGAAGCCAGAAAATTGCTGGTGGGGTTGAAAACCACTTCCAAATTTGGTAAGCTTAAGCAAAACTATTCCAATGCCCTTAGCAAGGCGTTCACAGGAAAGAACACTGATAAACCGTTTTTTCTTAAATCAAGGTAAATTAATGGATATATATTTACATAACCAGCTTAACCTCAATCAATTGGTATCATCGTAATGCCACGCAATCCGACATATAAAATAAAGGAGGAACTCACTTCTCGAACACGAATAGCATACTCCTTTGATTCATCCTCAGATTTTCTCAGTAGTTGGACATGTTGCACCCTTTCCTCTTCAAGCTGATTCACCCTCGAGTAAAGCACCTTGGCCTCCGTCTTCATTTTATTCATGTAGAGTCGCATAACAGTGACCTCTTCATCAAGCCTCTCACTAATATTCACATTGGGTTTCTGTAAATGATTGCTCATACATTCACCCACGTCAAGGACATCTCGAATGAGGGTGCCAACCACTTCAGCATACTTTTTGCGTTGTGTGGCAAGAGAATCACGAGCCAACTGCACTTCACTCTCCTTATCCTTGATGGTCAAGTCAGTTTGTTGAAGCTTCTCCTTAGTGTCCTCAAGTTCCCGTTCAAGGTTGGACAGCTCGGTATCGCGCTGGGCGTGGGATAAGGCCAGCTCTTCAAGGGCCTGAAGAATCTCCTTGGCCTCCTCCTTCGCTGACTGCCATTCAGCCTACGTAAAGGAAGAGAAACTCAACATTAATACATCACGTAAAAAAGCATGTTAATTTAGGCATTGACTCGAAACCCCTAAAGCATGGCAAATCTATTTTCTCTAGCTGTGGGGTTATACGAAAAAGATTGACCCGTTAGATGAGAACCCAAAAGCTAATGTAAAAACAGCATAACTTGTGACTTGCTAAAACTTCGATAATCAAAATGACAATCGAGATTAATAATTGTGACCATAAAGTATGCTAATAAAGACGTCCAGGCATTTATCAATAAAATGTTGGGCACAGTATAAACTTCAGAAACCAGCAATTCACACATAAAGATAAGTTCAGATGTTACCAACAACTCATGCAAAACTCAAGGCCACGGATTCAACCTTAGGCGATTGCAGGTGAATATGCTTATGCGAAATACAAAATCTCACTTTATGTGAGCCCATGTGCAACAAAGCTTAACGATAACCAAGAGATTGAAAATAAAGAGTCGCCTTTTATAGAAGTTGCAGCAAAACGAAGCGATTAGCGACCGAATACTGCCATAGGAAGGCTTTTAGCAGTGATAGATGAAATTTGGTAAACATAATTAGAAGAGTTTCCAATTTAGATTAGTACACCATTTTTTTAAATTTAGTGAACGTTGAACTAAGTGCATTTGCGTTCACTTTGACACTTATTACATTAGTTTACATTAAACGGTGGCCAATTTACTGTAAAGGTAAATCAAACGTGCAAGAGCATATTTTAAATTGTACCTTTTGGAATGGCGAGGAGAAACGAAATCCCATTAATGCATGGAATGACGGAAGAAATCGAGAGACGGGTTTAAAAAGCAAACCAAAATTGACTACAGAAACCGGATATGATCAATCCAACCATTGAATAAGTATTCTTTCCACTCACATGAATACTTATTCTCTTTCTACTGCATTTAAAAGATTGGAATTAATCTATGGGAATTCCACGTTTTGAAGAACCCTCTATAACATCAACTGTCAAAGCCGGTTAAAGCATGGTACTGCAGAAATAACGCAAGTTCCGAACCTGGCGGTATTAAACATGTACATCGAAAGAGCTCAAAAGAAAAAAACACAAGCCGAAGTCACTGTAATTTTTTTTATAAATAAAGACAGTGCCAACCCATTATTTAGTCATTGAAATTTGAGCAACACCAGTAGGCAAAAAAAATACTATGGAAAGAGAAAACCCACCTCCTCAATCGATATTAAGGAGGAAAGCTTCACACGGCTAAAACTTTAGCAACCAAGAACTGTAGTGGTTCAGCAACCTTTTGTGATTTCTTTAAACTTGACACCTGAATGGCAACCAGAAAAGGCGCACAAATCAAGTTTTATCCAGGAAGAGAAATATGGTTATATATGCAAAATCCGACGATCTAACTTGACTGTGGTTTAATTACCAGGATATGAATTTCCAATAATCAAATGCGACAAGTTAATCTGCAAAAATACATCATGCCTTACTTGCAACTGACTTTTCAAAGTTGATGCGAGTAAACCAAATGTAGATAGCGCTTAAATCCAGAGCTCAAGACACTGAGTACTATTAACACCAACCAACAATGTGTTCACAAAAACTAATTGACATTTGCCCTATTCCCAGATTAGCTATGCACAGCATCAAATTTGGTAAATAGAGAGGAGGCATTTGAAATCTTTATTTCAAGCTATTGCCATCATCGGTGATCAGTCTGATCTTCCATCTCACAGCTTCGAGCCTAGACAGGTCGCTAGTACCAATGCAATCACTGAGGGATAGGGATCATATATGATGACATTATATTAAACTAGGTTATGCAAACTCTATATTACCATTCACAAAACTTACACCGAGCAGTGACAATACTCCAACTTTTATACAAACTCATACTGCTATGCCAATCTTATTCCAAGCATATCTCTTTAATCGCCACAATCAACTGTGCTGGTAACCCGAGACTCCATAGAAGATAAGACACACGAAAAGGTGGAGGAAGGAGGCGAGGAGCAAACAAATGTATTAAGCTTCTGTACTCAATA
The DNA here is from genome assembly GCA_000469805.3 of Hymenolepis microstoma. Lineage (NCBI taxonomy): Eukaryota > Metazoa > Platyhelminthes > Cestoda > Cyclophyllidea > Hymenolepididae > Hymenolepis > Hymenolepis microstoma. The sequence goes on along the minus strand of LR215995.1, from coordinate 18,015,315 downwards.
CGGCCAATACTGAAAAGATGCGTATTTGACCGATTATGAAGCTATAGTAGAATTGAGACATCTCTACGGTTTGTATGGAGGAATAAGAGTGGAGTAGACAGCGGTAACAATCGCAAGACTCAGACCCATTAGAACATAACCAGATTTCGGAAACAACAATTAAATCAGATAAGCTTTATAGAAAATGGGCCGCTACCCAGAAGAGGTCAAAGAATTACCATTGGAGATTTAGTCTTGACACATTCACACTGCAACGAAGAACCAGGAGGTTAGTAGAACAAAGTACCACTTCTAACTCCCCATCCATATTTTGGCTAAGAACTTTTAAAGTCGTATTTTGGGATCACTTGGCTAGTAAGTTATGAGAACAATCACATGAACAGATTTAAGAACTTTAAGAACAGCAGTAGCATAGGGTCTGTTAGAGTATCAAAGGGCATCTGATCAAAACCTATTTTTATTAGAAACTATGAGTACCAATAGAGAAAAGTTATCACTAAACCAGAAATAATGACATTTTTCGATCATATATGCCCTTCATCTAAATGAGTTAAATTTCACATTTTCTAGATACTTTATTTCGAGAGAAATCTTACCTGATATTGAGCGGCGTCTACGGAACTCGTTTCAGCCTCAACACGAGCAGCACGAAGCAGTTGCTCCTGCTCTTCGAGTTGTTGACGAAGACGTTCGATAGTTTGGGTATGTTTAGTGATCTCTTCATCCTTATCATCAAGCTGTTGGTAGAGGGCATGCAACTGTTCCTCGCTGACACCAACTGCAAATTAAATCAATAGTATCGAGTTTCCAGGTCCAAATAAGATCTAAGCTAATAAAATAGCAGTGCACATTTTCATATGACCATTAAAGTGAATAAGTCGAATAGAAGAAAGGAAAATATTCTTCAAAGTATCGAAATTTTATACGTCCATAAACAATAAAAGAGAATTGATTCATTATAAAATAAGCATTTAAATAACCTTTCCACGATATTTCTAAAGACCGTTTATGGAAACTACAAAAATTACGAAATTTACTATCCGTAAAGAATCAGAATGATTAAATAAGAACGTAATGTAATAAAAAATGTATATTTAAAATTATATCCATTTTTGTCAAATTCTAAAGTATATCTCCCTTCTCAAGCTCAGATACATTTAAGCATGTGATGAATTTTGCGAACAAAGACCTTATCGTCCTTCATTAACGCGACTTACCCACCAGATGAACCTTCACAGAAACAGAGAACAAGGTGGAATGAAAAGAATCAAATAAAAACCGAACTTGAATGACCAATCAAACCATGAAAATGAATGATTGTTTTACAAAGTAACCTACTAACCCGATGCAGCAGCAGCCAAATCGACAACAGGTCTTGCAGGGAGGGAACCAGGAGTAGCAATGGTTGTAGAAGGGAGTGCAGGTGTCCCCTTGAGGATATCCCCTGCAGCTTCGTCAGTGGGTTCCTCAATTTCCAATTCCGCAGCAACAACCCACTCCTTGGTGTCCACATTCTCCCCAGCTCTCCATCTCTTCAATTCTGCCTCCAGTCGATCGATAATTTCCTTCATACGACGAGCTTTGGCCTGCAGGCGTTCATATCGAAGGCGCCACTCCTCGGCTGTCAACTCCTCATTGACAGTAACAATGTTCTTGATCGTCTTGGCTCGCATACCGAAGAGGAGGGTGGATTTGGTCTCAGCTTCATTGTAACTAGACGGCGAGCAGCAGATAATCATCGTGGTTTTGGCATTGCCACCAAGAGATTCTTGAAGGATGCGAGTCAGTTTGGAGTCGCGATAAGGAACGTGGGCCTAAATAACCGAAAAATGGTATCAATTATCCCCAAATAGAGAAGGGAATTAGCTAGAATATATATTCGATACTTACATGATTATCCACCAGAGCGTTAATAACATTACCCAAAGCAGAAAGAGACTTGTTGATGTTCATCGCTTCAGTCAAAGTACTTCCCTCTGCACCTGTCTTAGCAACCTTTTCACTACCAGCCAAATCAACGAGATAAAGCTTTCCGTGGAGTTTTTTCTTAGTTTCCAGGTTCTCCTGAGTGACAGTGAACATGAAGATTGAGTGGGATCGGGAACTGTGCTCGTTCATGTCTGGAAAGGTAAACCACGGAGGTATAAGTAAATTGAAGTTATTTAAGTCATTTTCGTGCCAAAATTTGACGCACTAGTTACAGAAACATGTCGATTAGCTTTTCCTTCATCAATAACGTCGAAAACATCTTCGGGTGTAGAAACAAATCTTTCTGTGGCTCCTTTCACATAAGGAACACGATTCTTATCCTCGTGAACCGAAAGGTTGCTTTTTGTAACTAAAAAAGAGGATTTAGCGACAAAAGGTACTACTTGCCATCAAGTAAATCACGAATCTTGTCCAGATAGATTTCAAAATAAGAAACTTTGATGTGAAACTCAAGATACTCTTCCATATTATAAATGTGGTTAAAAATGTCATGAACTATTCTAGGAATAATCCCTTGCAAGGTCTGGTCACCAAGAACACCCTGTGATAAAAAATTAATAACTATTAAGGGGGCATCGAACCTCCATTGTGAATGTTTTGCCACTGGCTGTTTGACCGTAAGCAAATATAGTTCCATTATAACCATTGAGAACATCAGCGACAATAGGCTTTGCAACTGTAGTATAAACATCCACTTGTTGGGTTTTAGGTTGGAAAACATGATCAAATGCATAGGTTTTATCTCTTTCCTGTTATGCTGTTAGATTAAGCAATTTAAAATTACCAATTTTATGAGATTTGAGGAGTCCGGTGGAAAGCTTACACAGTAATTATTATCTTTAGCCTTCTCGTTTTCATTTAAGGGTCTCACACGACAAACGACTTTGATACTCTCCGCCATAAGGAAACTTCAAATGCTAATTTGAAAAGTACGGCGTTTGACTTGCCTATCCAAACAAATTTATTGTTTAGTAAAAAGAGTGTTCTTTACTAGAAATTTATATACACTAACTATCTCTTAGGTATATCAGTATATTTTCAAGGTTATATGGTTTATTTTGTAAAGATTTAATTTTAAACCAGCGTAAATATAATAATAATACACTGAGACTAATTATAGTTGAACAAAAGAATTATTTTTTCATAATATTTTTATATATCTAACAAATCGCACATAATTTATGGACTATTTCTTCAGTCTAGGACATAAAATTGAAGTTCGTTGTCAATCATTAACAAGCGTTCTTCCCTTGGATTAATTTCTTCAACCTAATAGTTAATGCTTTTTGATTACGTCACAATAGCTCAAAGAAACGTTAATGTTTTAGTAGTCACTAATCAAATAACAGCGTACTAAAATTTCTTCAAAGTATTATATGGAAATATTTAAATAAATAAACTTTTACTCAATCTATCACTATATCCTTCGACGCTTCGATAATTTGTGGATCCGTTTCAAATCGTAAAGATATGTAGAAGCCATCCTAACAATAAAATGAGAATCCTTTTTAAAATATAATTTATTCATCGTTAAAAGCTATTGTACAAAAAAAAATGAAAATTAACATTTTTGGAAAATTCCAGAAAATATTTAATAAAACTGTCGGCTATAGCAACCACATGTTTGGAAAGTCAAATCTTTAAACAGAAATTGATGTATGAAAGAGATTGCGGTTTTTATTCCGGTTTAATTATGCTACGCAATTGCATCGATATAAAATTAGCCAACTTATTTTTTAAAAAGTAATGCTGAAATAAAGTTATAAATTTAATTGCTTTTGACCCAACATTGGCCTAATCATAATATTTTTAATCTTTAAGAATACTGTGAGGAAATTTTCTCATTTCAGTGTTAAATCTTTTAATTTTACACCTGATGGACTCAAATCGCTACGGAGGATGTTCCAATAAAACTCCATGTGCAAAAAATTACAGTGGATCTCCCATAGGTACATATTATATAGCTTTTTACCATGGAGGTGTATAAAAGGTGCCCGAACAAAGGATCTTAGGAAGAGAATACGACAAGAAGTAGAGCAAGTCTGCTCTTTTGAATACTATTTTTATAATGGTACATGATAATTAACACCTTCTTATAGAAATGAGCTATCACAGAAAGTTGATTCATTAGAACCAACTGACTACCGATCAAAAACAATGATCGACTTCTGTAATAATTTTGTCTCTCCAAGACGTTCACCTGACAACCTGGTTTGCAATGAATATCCTTACGATTTAATCGGCCACTTCATTTATTCTAGCAAGCTGCAGAACTCTCCAGTGGACAACCGGTTACATTTTGGATCGATAACTATGCGACCGTAACGGTAAATATATCGAACTTTATACCATATATTAACAACTTCATATTTTTGATATATAAAGATTTAAAATATGTCTATCACTGATAGTTTCTCTAAAAACTATATTGCATTCAGTTTTAGGTAGCCATTTTTTATATTCAGATCTCATAAGCCTTCATTTTTTAAATAAATGCTTATGCGCATTTAGTTTTCTTCTGAATGGATGTTGTAATCATATCATTGCTCTATTTAATGTTAGATTTATATGTGGTAATCTAATATTGATATGGGAGTCAGTCATTGAAGATGAAGCATTAGAACATCACAAAGTGAATTATGTATATTGCCAACACAAATTAACGATAAAGACTCATGAAACCTTCATTTTTCCTGATCTTCTAACTTTCTATCGTGATTTTTTTACCGTAATCGGTCTCTGTTCATTTTGTGCCAATGTTTTTCATAATCAAAATTTGTTTCAATAGTTTGTTTTACCACTATGAGTAAGAGTAGTAGCATAGTTGTATTAATAACACAGAGTAATTATTAAGTGCCACAACTGTTAAACAACTGATAAAATTTTGGTCATAGAGTAATTTCAAACTCATGAGTATTAGGGGAAAAATTCAGTTAAGTCTGTTCGGCAGTAGCCCTCTGAAGCTTCAAACTTATTCACTACCAACAGCGACTGTAGGAAATTAATGTTTTCATTATGGAAAGTATTTTGACAAAGAGGACTGTAAGACTGACAACCATGTGTTCAGAAAATGAAAGGGAAAAGTAGCATCTAAAGAGCCTTAAAAATTTTATATTTGGATTTAGAATGCAATTTTCACATACGTGTCTAAATTTTTTAATGCTCAACTTGCTGGATTTTTCCGTTTGCATTTCGATTGAATTTGAATTTGCAGAGGCCGTCGTGAACTAATCACACCAGAACCATTGCTTTATATAAGTCAAAATATTATCAGATGATAGAGACTAACTTGATCCTAGCATAGCAGACCATAGCAAGGTTCACTCAGCTTCATTTTTTAACTGTAAAATTTTATTCATCCTTTAATTCTCTCGTTTTAATAACCTATAGGGAGTTACGCAGCGCTCCGGCTGGGTCAAACCGTTTCGACGAAGCAACAATTTCTCTTGCCCAATCGAATGTAGAATGAATGATCCCCAGCATATAACACGAAAAGACTAAGATCTGAATCACAAATAAATTTTATTCCAAATATCACTTTAAATAAAAATATTTAAAGAAGACAATAGTGCAGTTTCCCATTTTGGGAAGTAGGTTTGGATGTTACTGTTAGGGTGAAACAAGGACAAGTTTCCGAAAGTTACCAATAAATCGATTTGGGCTTTGGAAATGATGTCCACCATTACTAAACCTCTCATCATTATAGGGATTGTAGCTTGTTTCGTGATCGAACAATATCTCCTTTGAATCAAAATGCACAGATTGCATTTCAGTCAAAATAATGAGTTGCCAAGGCGGTATCCAAAAGTAGGCTTACCTGTTTTGACTTTGCTGCTAGTAAAGAAATCCTGCTCATCTGAATCAGAATCCCCTTCGTCTTTTCCGGCTTTCTAAATTTCTTATTTCCATTTGCGTACTTCGGCCTAGAAAGACAAATACGGTCTTTTACACCTAATTGTATTATGCAATATGAGTGATAATAGACGACGAATTTTACTTCAGAAAATAATTGGAAGTAAAAAATTTATGAGCAATTTTATAGTCCATATTTTTTCAGCTTTCTACAGTTGATACGATAAGCAAAAATTGTCATGGGTGACCCGATAGAAAAATTTATATCAGAAGATGTCAATCTGTCAAGGTGAAAGTAAATGGAATGGTTGATAGAGAGAGGAGGAAGGATCACCTAAATCGATGAATGGCACTCACTGCAGGCAGGGCTAGATTATTTTACGGAATCCGAAAGAAAATGTTCAACTGTAGCAACCAGGTAGAACATTTAATTCCTGATTCTCAGAGGACTCATCATCAGATTTGAAGAATAATTTTTTTAAGCTATTATAAAGTACTCGATTAAGTTCTGTGCCATTTCATAATTCTTAATGAAATTTGTGTCTTGTACTAAAAGTAAAATATGTACCAATGCAGTACTTTTTATTTAACACGAACTGGGACACATCAAATCAAATACAGTTCCTAATCAGAAGTGGTATGTATCTTTGGTATACTCTGTCCACTTCTTTTAAGACAGGACACATATTTGAAAAGATTAAAATGTTTTGCATGGTATTAATGCAGTTCTTATTTAACCCATACAATCATTATTACGCCTATAAGATGATGTATTCGTTTGCTTAAATAATTATTTTAATCGACGTTAAGCTAGTTAGTTATTAGTTATTTTTTTATAAAAAGTGTTACAATAAATGGATAAGAAATACTGAAGTCACTACAATCCTATTGACTTTCTCAAAAATATCTCTTTTCAACCATCTCCTGACCATTAAACCTGTCTGCATTGTTATTAACTTAGAGTATCGCGTTTTATTGCTACGATCGAGGTGCACACCAGGTATCGCTAGGATACAAGTAACTCAACCCCAGTGAGAGTGAAGGTGGAAGGTAGTTACTCTAAGGTATTTATTACTTCGACAGAGATTAGTTTCATGAATAAAGGTCATCTTAATACCAATTATGCTTGAATTGATGATCATCGCTGGAGCCTTGTACGTCAGGAGAGGTTAACACTCGTCTAGTGAGAAGGGAGATTTACGTCCTAGATACCGCTTACAGGAATTGTTCTTTCTAAGACAAAATAGAGTCTCACCGGCTAAGAGTTTTACTTACCAGCGTGCTATTACTGGCGATTTGGTAGTATTGCCATTTTAATCTGACAAGTTGGATTGCGATAATTTAGCTTAATCTGCAAACGATAGCAAAATAGCACGTAACCTCGAAGCTTTATATAAATGGACATAAAGAGGCCCATTATTGGCCATAAATGGAGGGTTCACACTTTGGAACTCTAAACGTTTGAATGACTTTTCGATTGGTTTGTCGAAAAGAACATGTTTCAATCGTAGACTTTGAGGAGTGTTGAGGTATCTTGAGGAATTATGGTTCATAAACTTATGTTCTTCAAGTGTGAATTATAAAATTTTTGCCTTTTTCCTCTATTGGCATGTTTGTTTAAATTAAGTTAGGTTTAATAAACTGATTAAAACACATTGAGTGTTATTCAGAATTTCTAGTGAGTAGAGTTTTGCGAATTATACCAATTATTTGAGTTGAAATCCAAAAAAGAAGATGGTGATCTGCGAAGGTTTCTTCATCAAAGGAGGCGTGACAGAGCGGGATCAACTCCTTGCTAAGCATCCACCACTGGAACAAGCTAAACTCGAAAATTTAATTAAAAAGGGCGAAAGTATCAGACTCTGCTGTGGCTTCCCCTTCGATATGCTCCAATTGTCCAAGTCACCGCTATGCTGTTGTCCATACTATACAGACGGTCCACTTGATATATGTGGCTGTCCAAGCACAGATTGCTTGAAATCCCGAAAAACGCGATTAGCAAGAATCAAGATTCAAGTTGAAAATTACTTCGATGATGCTAATCTATACAAGCAAACGGAACTTCTGAAAGCCATAGACTCGAACTCTTATTTCCCTTTAACCGTGGTTATGAAGCTTCCAGGTCTAGCCGAAATGCGAGTAACCCGACGAGATTTAATTCAGGCTTGTCGCAATAGTGCTATCGTTGAAATTGACCCTACCTTTAGTAAGATTCGAAGAACAAACTTGGTTCCTGCGAGTCAGTTTCGAACGCCTTTCGGATAAAGCGGGATTCGAATTGTAAGCGACGGCACCAATTGCATATTTAGCCAGATATTGCTTTTTTCATTTCATGGGCTATTTTTGTTGCGCATATACCAAAAGCCAGTGCTCACCTAAATGAGTTTTAATTCAAATCAATGGAATATGCGAAATGACAAATGTACGCTTTTACTGGCTATGAGATATGTGCATTATTTAACTTTAAATTTCATGACTATTTACTGACAGATAATGCTTGCTGACTTGTATGTGTAAATGGTGCGGGCTTTTTAGAGTTTTTTGGCCAAAATAATAGTTTTTAGTGTTTAATTCCAATTAATTTTCCTGATTAGTTGGCGTATTCATTTCAGAAATTGTTACAGGTGATAAGGCGAGTTAAAATTTAAATTGCTGATCGACGAGTTTTAACAAGTCAGTGCACATCTATGTAGTGACTATCTAACCATTGACGAAACTTACAGGAAAGGTATAAAGAACTAGGCGTAATTGGCCATGTAAAAGCTCTAAAAGTGTAAAGGCATAATTGTGTCGGAGACAGACATAACTAAAGCAAGCAATTATGTTTAAGAAGGGAATCAAAAAGGTTCTAAGAAAAACAGAGGTGAATCGATAGGCAACAGCTGCGAGTTGAATGAACTGCTGTCCTAATACTGTGAGGCAGGGAATGATAGTCGTCGATTTACTGCTTATGCCTTATTAATAGTAATCAAGTCGTTAGCATACATTTCTGTTTAAAACTGTTTGCATGTCATCAAAGATTGTGTAGAGAGAAAGAACAAATCTCAAAACCCATTCCAATTAAAGAAAAAGAAAACAATTGTAAATGAATGAGAAAGTTTCCAGGTTACATTTGTTTGAATAATTTATATAGTTAAACTTATTTTAAATTTGTGCTTTTATTTTCTAAGATAACTAGTTCAAACTCTTATTAAGTGTAATTGTTGTTTTAATTGAGCAACATGTTGTAACATAAACAATCTTAAAAAATAAAAGTGTTGAAATAAATAACAAAGTGTGCATTTTTCTTCTTAATATGGCACTGATTTACAGGAAATAGTATTTAATCTAATAAAAAAATCTATCCGAATGAAATATATTTTATGTAATAAACTTTTCGTCATCAATGAATATAAAAATCCCAGAAATTGTGGGTATGATATATGGTATGTGATATAATGGAAGAAATAGATAATTTTTACTGATTAATATTCGAGATTTTACCATTAGTTACAAATAATTGAAGCGTTATTTTTCCACGCTCTATGCTTAAATAATTGTAAAACTCTTTTATAAAAGATAAAAATAAAATAATTACAAACAAGCAGTAAGTTTTATTTTTATGCATTTATTAAAAGATAAATTTATTTTGTTTATAAAATTCAACGTTAGAGTTATTTAAGGTTGCATTAAATGGCGCGTTTTTTGTAATCAGATTTTTGATCAACAAACAATAAATCGCCTAAAATGAGTGAAAATTCACTCAAAGCTAGTGATTTGTCTATATTCAGTTGGATTATTGGCTGTGCAATACCAATAAATGCCTCATCAGTTTGCAAATACTTATTTGACAAGGTATATAGTTTACATTGCATATCATTTGCCGATATTCCAATAGAACAATCTTAAGTCGCAGTTGAAATCGAGTCTAGTCAATTGTCAACTTTACTCAGCAGCTTTATCACATATTTATCACACAGACAAGGCCAAATGGAGGTGTAAGCAAATATTACCTTGCATAATATTCCAAGACATAATGTTTTGGTAATCCATTACTTATTTTAGTTTTCATATTTCTGCTAAAATATTTTAGCTTTTTCGTCAATACATCGCCAGCTCCAATTAACTGAAAACGAGGAATTAGATGACATTAGGTCTTTATGTGACCTTCTTGAAGAGTCGTTGGCCAAAAACGCATTTCCGCAAGTGAGTTCATATTTTATGATTTTATATTTGGAATCGTTTGTGGTAACCTATTTAATACTTTAGCACAAATCTTTATGCATACTTTATAATTTGCTACAATAATTTTTATATTTTTCTTGATTTTTGAACTTTTGTTAAAATATATTGGTTTCTGTTTATTCCGATTTTATATTTAATACGAATTGATATTGGTATGCTTTCATTTTCATATTTCAAGACCAAAATGCCAATATTTTTATTAGATGATTTCAATGAATAGTATAATACTTTAGGTCATGATTTTTTATCCAAGAATATATTAAAATGCGAAATATATTTTCTCTTTTTTGCTATGTTTCTATCTAAATAAATGTACAACCGTGGATTCGACGTTGATCAATATTCCCGTGGTAATACGGCCGCACTTACGCACACGTGTCCAGTTGGCAGCGCACCCACACACTAGCTGCGTATGGCCATTGCGAAACTGTCAAAGCGCGCACTAATGCCATCTTATGCGTCATTTACTTGCATAGCTCTCCCTGTTTCATTGCATGAGGTTATTTAAGCGAAAGACCTTTATTTCTAAAATACAGTATGACAGGGCAGTTCATAGATCTACAGTTAAGGGTTCAGGGCCGAAATTCGCATTTAAAGTGATTAAAATTGCCATCGATTATGGTCAATACTAATAATAAGAGTGTCAATCCTTCTGCCAACGTGAGTGTCTTCAGTAGGCCTAGAGAGAGTGAAGGTGGGAAGGAATATCTTATTCGATCAGTTCGTACTGCGCTAGCAAACTTGACATCGATTTTGAATGGAGTCTCAGAACTTTTCACTTTCTCAAATGATATTTGTCACAATTTAGACTTTAACGTGATCTTTATTTTTGTTTTCAATTTGCTTCCAAATATATTTTTCCACACCTATAAGATAAACTGCTCATTTTGAAGTTATTGAACTTTATTTACCCTTAAGCTGGATCACTTGTTGACTACCTACCCAATCTAATGACTAATTAAAAAGTCGATGAGATTACGTTTCAAGTAGAAGAAGGTTGCATTTGCTGACGCAATTCTATAGCAGATTTTCTTCTGCGTTGATTGGCATTATCAAGTAATAGCAACAACCATTGGTAGGCAAGAATTAATTTGCACAATAGCTGAAATTTCGAAGTGCCTGCAAACTTTGAAATTTGTAAATGCTTGAGATTTGGGATAGCCAAAATACCCTATATATTAACCTCTCATAACTGAAGAATTTGTAGCAATACCTAAGATGAGCGTGAGAAAAGTCTTTCTTATATGAGGTCCAACATTAACCAGTTCACGAATATTTCCCATTTTGATTGGTTTTCTTATTTAAAGGTTAATTAATGAAATACTAGAATCCTATTGATTTTGCGTAAACACTGATGAACCAAGGTGGCTTAGCGTTAAGGTGTTTACATTGATATCCTAAATTCATTTGCACGCCTGGATTCGACTTCGTTAAATGTAGATGTGTCATTATTAACATCATCTTCTCATTTTTTAATTTCCTTCTAATCAAATCTTTCTCCTATTGACTAAAATTAAAAAGTATATTTATGTTGAGCAGTCCTACTCTTGCATAAATATACCTTTGCATTATGTTTTTTCTTTACCGGAAGCATTGTAATTAATATTTAATTTACCTTCATACCAATTATAATTGAAATACAGTAATTAATTAAATCCTATAGTCCAAATCGCTTCTTCATTCAATAAAAATTCTAACTTCATCCTATTCAATTGTCAGGTAATACACACTCTGATTTCATAGAGTGAAGTGATTTCGCAACTAAGTGAGAAACGAATTCGTATTTTAACATTCAAAAAACTTTGATATTAATTTGATTTTAATAAAATTTCAAAATTACGAGAGCGTACATAACATGACGCTTTATTTAGATTTTTATTGGTACATAAGCAATTGGTCTGCGGTTTCCTAACCCACTCGAAGCTTCGTTATGGAACTACTAAACCTAAGTTATACATAAGGGTACTTGTATTCGAGCAAGTAGTTCTGTAATTATCTATCTCCACTTTTGAGCTGGCTCCCGAACTTTATATTGTGTCAATAAATTAACACGTTCTCCGCCATTCAAATGCCAGGAGTTCTTTATTGAAGTGCCCTGAATTCTGACGCCATTAATTTACTGAATATATCATATTCCATTGCTTCTTTTGTCATATGACTAAATTATCTTTTAACTTTTGCAGAGGACACATGTTGAATTCATCGAGCATTTGATGCGACTATGTATGAAGAAATTGGCCCCCCTTCCATTTCTAGAGCGTGAAATTCAGTAAGATGAACACAATTATCTCCTTAAAAAATTATTATTATTTTTGGTATGTTATAATCGTTTGTACCTTTTAGACAATTATCCAGGGAACGTCCTGATTTGGAGAGTGCTATCGACTTGACAAGTCTACCGAATGTTGATACAAGTTCAGCAGATGTTGTGAAATTATATGGGCGTCTTCTTCACGCATGGTTACTTGCCATAGCGTGGATTACTGTTTCGGAGTTGAGTCAAAATCTGAGGGTAATTCAAAATTACTAATTGATTGAAAGTTTCATTTATACGTAAAACAAAAATATTGTACCAAATCAACTCATTTATTGTTATATTGTAGTACATTCTTCAATTTTACTTTTATTGTTTAAAAATACCACTTATCAAGGCCTTTCGCAATATAATTTCAATCGATTTTTTTTCATTAATTGATTTTTTCCCAATTACTTGTTCTAAAGCTCCATTCATTAGGACCACTCTCTTCGCAGTTTTTCACTGATGGACAGAATCTAACCAAAGTTGCAAAAACTCTCGAATGAAAATTGACGATTAACTTTTTCGTATTCGTTATTAAAGTGATATATTGGGTCCTATCACTAACTGTTTTCAAAAATACGTTTTTGTCGAGATAAATATAAACTATGCAGCTTCTCGCATCAATTTGCGTAACGATCCTTCTATTTAAGACTCAGATTTTGGTGTGATTTCCCAGTTTAGAAGAGCAGCTTTAAAGACTAGTAGTTGGGAACTATTCGATTCAATAAATATTTCTTGGGGCAGGCAGAAACAATCTTTGAAACTTATTAAGCCAATTAACCAAACTAAAATCTGGATGTCAGATTTCTGTGTTAATAGTTTAATAGAATTGCATCTTAACTTAGTGTCAAGCTATTGGCTTCTAGCTAAGCGTAGCTTACTTTCTGGAAAAAGCAAGAGTAAGAACCTTTTGTTTGTGCTAATGCGCTTGAAGCAATTTTGTAATTTTGTAAAATTGATAAATTCTGAATAGAATTACCCAGAATTAGTCGGAGGAGGTAAATTTCATCGTTTCATTTAAAATTACAGCAATAAGAGATTGATTGCATTATTATACCCAGCAAATTGATTTTAACCTCAATTTCTAAGCGGATTAATAATGGAGTGTTTGAACTTCCAGTATTATTTTATCAGATATTTTTTAAGAAAACTTGAACACTTTAAGACGTCTATTTTTTGATCTTAGAGGGATGACAAATAAGCGCGACGTTAGTCAAACAATTGATTTTGAGTTATCCCATTCATCAACAATTAACTGCACGGTTTCAATAATAGTTTCTTCATAACCATAGTCAAGGGGCATTCTAGTCTTAACACTATGAACACTAGTTCAAAATGAACGAAAAACACCATTGTCATTGATGAGACGATGATCCAATATCCAATGGTTAATGCTAAGTTAAGAAATTGCTGTCAAATTTCGTCTTTCTTTGCTGAGTTTAAGTCATTCGTTGTCGAGGCAGTCTCCCATCCAACAGCTATTTGTTTCAATTATTTAATTTCATTATTCAGTTCAGACTTTGATTTTTCTGCTTTAAAATTACTTTACCTCGTTGAAATTTCCACGTTCCGGACATGTTTGACCAGTATCGGATATTAAATTCCAGTACTTAGATTAGCTGAGCCTTCTGAATATATAGATTTCCAAAGTTGTTCCGGTGCTTAGACACACGCTTCTAACCAAAACTATCTCTTTTATTAACAAAACAAAGCTTTTGTTTTGTACGACTGCGTACTTTGAATCATCTGTCCCTCTTCCTTATTTATTTTATGGGCATAAATGTTGCACAACATTTTCTATTTTGACAGAGGAATGCATAATTTTTAAATCGCAGTTACTGGGAGGGCGAGTGAACAAAGCAACGCTTAGTGATTTAGATCTTGCGATAAGGATTTCTACATTGCTCTAAGTTGGCATTTCTTCCTGAAATTTAAATATCTTGTGATGGTTTTGAAAAAAATTCTCTGTTCGACTTGGACTCAGCTTTGTAGATGACTTGGCAAACTCGTAAAAAATCTTGATATTAAAAAAATTGTGCAATTCGCCGGTATTATCATGACTTTACATCCACAAACTAGGTCAGATTCTACTAAGAATAGAAGATAATGCCCACTCGAATTGAGGAATTTTAAGAGATTGGGTAATTGCGTTGCCTCCAAATTTCGAGTGATTAGCTCTGTTTTAATAACTATTATCACTCGAAAAATTGCTCTTCATTATTATTGCAATATTGCTTCCTGTGTTCAGATTTCCAAAACAAGCCAACATTTGAGCTTCTTTCATTTTTACGCAAAATCTGTAGAAATGAAATATTCACGTTTCCTCCATATAAAAAATAAAAGGACTTTTATTCTTTTTACAGCCTGAGGGTGTCCATTTTGATGAAATAATTCAAAACCTCGGTGTCATTTCCCTACTGTCATGCGCAGCTTATTACTATCGATCTCAAATCGCAACTCTCCTGCCTCCCAATTCCCGATCAACACTTCTTAAGGGTAAATGAGTATTTGTTTTAACAGCTTCTTTAAACCATGAGCCAGAATTCACATTAATTGAAGCCATAATTGACAAACAAAATTCCCATTTAAAATAAACTTGTTGATCGAGATCATGAGAAACAAAATGCCTAATTAGTTTTATAGAGTATTTGAGTAACTAAAAGTGATTCACGAATACACCTCTGACGATCCTGCTACCAGCAATGTGTGCATAATTTTTTAATTGGCTCTTTTATTAAACACCCAAAGCTCCTTGTCTGGACACGCAATTGGCTGCTCTGATCGAGGCGAATGAACCAATGAGGAAAGCCGCCTGTCTAAAGGACGATCAGTCAAACGCACCTCGACTCTTTGCAATTCTTGGGGGAATTTTAGAACAGAAAAAGGTAAATCTTTAGTCTTGAGGTTGTATTTATCCATCTATAACAAATAATGTCGTAAGGCGGCTTTAGACATGCAGAATCATGGGTATTTTTTCTCTTTTCTAGGTTTCTTGTGGCAGACCGGACCCTCCCCATATTAGCCTCATAACCGCAGCACTCTGCGCTTTGCCACACTTCGTTGGTAGTGGCGAAGAGACGTTTTCAAACATATCGGCTCTTTGTTCAAGCGCTGCCTTGTTCCACTGGTTCACAGGATCAGAATGGCCGAAGCCGATTTCCAAGCAACTTGCTGCCGATGAACCCCGACTTGCAACTCAAAAGGCTTCATCGTCGAATCAAACTGTGCTAAGAAATAGTGGTAAGGCCATTAGTTTTATTCGTCGCATTTCAGTACATTTAACTTTGCTTTTCTTCGCAAGCACTAATAGAAAGTGAATCGAGATGTGGAAATATGTTTGGAACTGTTACGTAACTCTATAAATGGTCATTACAACCATAAAATGTGGTGTTCTAATGAAACCTTCTTATGAATCAGATGCAGGCGCGATCTTTTCATGTCTTCGCCTACTTTTGGTCACCTATGCATAGACTATTTCTTAGCTTTAAATCAGAATGTTCTTTTCTTTCTGACATGGTCACCTCTAGATTTATTGACGTCTCTCCCAAAATAGGATCTTAGGGCTGAAATTTTGAAATCTATCTCATATTCTCTATATATCTCTATAGTATACAAATTCCAAGTTAGATAATTTCGTTTAAGCGTCCGGATAAACGTCAAAATCAAAATATCAATGAGTCTTAATTCATTTGACTTGCTGACTCAGGTTGCACGACATTTACTAGACGGGTAGTTTAATCTCCAAATTTCGAGGCTCACACTTAGTTCTCTGGATTGCAGCGAATGCCCGTCTACAATATTCAGTACTTAATGGCCGATGTTCTTGGCCAAGAAGATTCGATCTTGACGCTTTATTCATTTTGTCTTCGAATGGTTGAAAAAACAAATGATTTTTCACTCTATTCCGCAGTTTACGGTTTAAGCATGGCAACAATGAGATAGGTAAAAATTTTTCAATAGAAATAACTGTCAAGTGTAAACCAATGGTTTCTTTAACAACTCTGTGTCATATTCGACCATCGTGCAAAGACTCGGTATACCTATAGACGTCTCGCTAGTCCCAGTACCCCAAATAAGAAAATAATGGTACCAGGCAATGAAGAATTTGATGCAAAAATAAGACTCTTTAATTGACCTGGTGGTATCATTGGAACTGTTTTTGAGTATTAGTTAGAAGCCTTCCCAAATAACTGCAAATTTCTGAACTTATTTCGAGCGCGTAAGTGCCTTTAAGGAAGGCTTTACTCCAAAACTCTAGAGAACGACAGTCACGCAATTTTGCTAAATTTTAAGAATAACTGACCATTAGCAATAAAATGGTTAATTTAATTTTCTTTGGTTTAAGATTTATTATGTTCATCAGCCGTTTGGCCTTTAAAATACAGTAAAGTTATTCCATCATGAGGAATATTTAGCTTAACTCTTGCCTTTAGGAGATGGTGACTAATGTAAAAATCCATAAATAGGGTATAGCGTGTCCGCAATCTCTAATACATGAAGATATGCATCCGATCTCGAAACTAGTCAAGATAATAATTTGATGTTTTTATGACATTTTCTTCCTTGATAAAATTAATAACCCGTGTGTAGTAAATAGTTTTTATAATTATCAAAAAGTATATTTTGGCTTAGAAATCACTGACGCAGAACTGAGAAAACGTCCTTGAATATGGCTCTTCCCAGTCACACGAACTTCATTATCGCCAATCAGGAAGGTGAGAGTGTCAGTGGCAAAGTAATTGTTTTAGGAGAGATTCGAAAGATGGCATTAATGTCGAATTTAAGAAAACGAAAACTGGCCAATCAGCAAGGCGAATTTTAGTCTACAAGGTGTATATTAAGGGTAGAAATGAAAGAGAGTTTGAGGAACGATTGCTAGAAATACACAGACCGGAGGGACGGAGGTAGAAGAGCTAATAAAAACGACTGCGGATAACGAATAACTCCTAAAGTCACTACTCAGTCCTAAATCCACCATCTGGAGTTCTATTCACTGCACATCTCTATGCCACTCTGAACTTCTTGAGAATTTTGTGAATCAATGTAAAATTTTGGTACTGACTTTTGTTCCGCCTATTTTCAGTCGCCCTACAGAATCTCGTTCGGTCCTCTGGTGGTTTAGCCAAGAAAGCCCGCCCAGCAAATCCCGAAAGCATTCCAGCTGCAATGGTTGATCTCTCCACTGTGGAGCAGTTAGTAAGTAGTACCACAGGTGACTCCTTGGAGGGTGTCAAATCTCCTGAGCCGAGTAAACAGGAAGAGAGTCTACTGAGTGAACTCGCTTGTACTGCTGCCCTCGCATTTGTCAATTCATCCACTTTCGGTTCGCAAAATATCAAGGTCTACTCGAAACCAGAATCCTCGACTCAACAACAGCAGAGCAACAGAACTGGGAATGTGAGTATGAATGCCTTCTATTTGAGCAAAAATTCTGATGCTGCAAATGCAGCGGGAGGTGCCAGCTTTACACGAAGTCCTATCAATGGGACATTTAAAATGGTGAGTCATTAGAGGGATTTTTGAGTCGTCTGGCTTTATTTTGCATATTTTAGAATTGACTTTTAATCGATATGTGCATGAATTGCTTTGATGACTTTTGCACTCAAATGACTCCTTTTGGAAACTCATATAAATTCTTGGGAATTCATGTACCTGTTCTTCCCTTACTGCCATTCTATACAATATCTTATTTAATTAAGATTAGAATTTGTTGTTTTAGCTTCATAAAATTGAAAAGATACTTTTATGGTCGATTTTGGTCGTTTAATTTCTCCTGACCTAATTACCAATCGTAAAATATGCGTGCTCAAAATTTAATTAACTCCAACTTTGTCTTCGATTTTGCTTCTTATTTCTGTTTATTTCGTTTGTTGGGATTCCTGATTAGTTTTTTTTCAAATAATGTTTACAGTAGCCGAGGTAAACTGATCTGGTGCTTTTTCATCTTACTAAGATTTCCCATTCTTCCATTACATTATTCACTTGATTTTCTTTATTTTAGGCCTCTCCAAGTAAAAATCTACCAAAATCTGCCATTCCTCAAATTGACAACAAGGGTAATTTCAAGCACATTTTTTTGTCATTCTTTTATTTATACAAAGTCGCTTTATGAAGGAAAAGACAACAATTCCTATTCTCTTAAGGCGTTAATTGTTCCACTTTTCAATAATCTAATTCACGTAACAACTGCACACCTAATGTAGGGTATCACTATTATGACCCATTTACAGTGGCGGTTGTATACGATACAGCTGTTACAGCAATAGAAAATTAATAGATAACTTTAGGTGATCAACATCTACTATTAGCCATGGATTGTAGAAGACAAGGCAACATTACTAACAGTGGTAAATATTGGTGAGCAGCCAGAAAGGTTTAATTCTTTACATAAGTACCAAATATGGAGAAATCAAAGCCACCTTATGAGTGTAATACATAAACAATAAAATGGGCAAACAATTTCCATTTATAAATGCAGCAGTTCTATTGCAAACCGAGTCTGTTTTCAGAGTCTATACTAATTAGTGGTTAAAGCAGATCCCATCGGTAGGCGTTTTATAAGGAAGCAGGGGCTATTTTAAAACCAATTCGAGGAGTATTTTATTTCCTTTATGCTTTTCAAAAACAGCCGGTCGCGATGAGGTTCCAGAGGTATATGGGAAAGAAGCCTTAGCAACACACTAGTTTGAACAGGTAGGATGATTTAAAATACTAGGATTGATCAACTGAACAGATGTTTTCAAGATAAAATATAGTGATTGCATGTCGATACAGTGTATAAGTAATTGGTAAACAGAATGAGTCCTGGGAGCGGTTATGGCGTCATTTCCAATGTGAAAATCAAATTCAATGCGAACTTCTTCTATGAATCAATTGAAAAGAACAGCAAACAAATTACAGCACGTATTCTTAAACTAGAGATGAGCAATGGGCAGACAAAAGTTCTTCTCCCTCGAATCGGATCGACGTACACTTTCTCCATGTATTAACCATTTAGCTTTGTAGCACCTCGTTGTTTGGTACGCATGAAAACTTAATAGGTAAACCTAAAACGTGCACTTAGACGATAGGGATTACCAATCATGTAAAATCGATGGCTATTTGAAATACAAGTAAATTAACAGCCTTTTCTCATTATCTAACTTAGATGTGATTTCTCGCGCGTACGTTTGCAGAAATATTTACCATTTTGTAGCAAAAGCTGACTAGGCACGCCTATTTACTAAGTTAAAGGGTGCAATCCCATAAAAATGCTTCCTGGCAGTAAATTCCAGAAAATAGACCCAGCTACCAGATCAACATTATTCATTTGTAGTCCTTTTAGCTCCAATGATTGTTATCCCTCCTTTTTCCCAATAGGTAAAAATTACTCGCCATCTTCTTCTCAAAAGGGTGCCAGATCTACCACAAAGCCACCTGCTGGAATAACAAGCCCACTAAGTGGAAAAACAAAGTTAGTATTTATATGTTCAAAGTTAATAAATTTTTAATTTTTCTCTAAATATCACTGAGTGTTTACCATCGGTTTTTTGAATGTGTCGAGTTGGTTGGAAATTTTGCGTATCTTGTAATTTTCTTTAACCACGAAGACCATCTCCTATAGACAACGTTGGTAACCGTTTTACACATCATAGTTATTAAATGAAACTGATGCAATTTTATTTTATTTTTTTGGTTCATATTATTGCATCTTATATACGGGGAGGGAGAGGAGGCGGGAGCGGGGGGTTAGGTAACAAGGCGGTGATTCATTAAATGAGAAGGTGAATGATCATATCTTGCATTTACAATGGAAATTAACAGAATAAAGTGTTGATATTGGATTGGATTTGATTAAATATCGCGTGTTTATGCACAAGCTATTGACTCTAAGACTCCTGCACTTAGCACTTTTCCAACTTAAAACCGAGTTGATTCCAGAATTCGGATGCTAATCGGTAGTAATGAGTACTAGTAAGACAAATAAAGGTTTAAAATCTATTTTTTGTTGCCACTCGAAAGATGACGACTGAATTCAACTGAATTGTTCAAAATATCTGACTTATTTTTATGTCATTTCTCAATTGATGTCATAGGAAAAGACCAAAGTCCATTATTACTACTAATAACCTGTTTTTAAGGTACATTAAAATTATATTATTAATATATAATTATATATTAATTATTAAAATTATTATATTAATACAAAATTGGATTCTGTGAACGTTTAGAGCTTCCCATTTTAATACAGATGGATGATTTCAAATCAGAACTGCTTAATCACACGACTGAGCCAAGTGTCCACTTTTCATTTCCTCCCTTCCCCCCCCCTTTCCACCCCCCTGTCCTCCCCTAAGATTGAACGTGTATAGAATATTTAATACTATTGGGATTACCCTAATTACTTAATGCTAGAGAGCAATTTTTTCAAATAATTATCTTCTGTACTTTTAGTTTAGGATTGTCCTTGTGTCTTAAGTCGACTCCCTGGTAGGGAGATATTCTGCTCTCTGGTGTCAATATGCTTGTATGTTTTATTTAAATGGTAGTAATAAATGCAAATGAGGAGCGAAAAAGTCCGAACACTAATGTTAATCATCCAATCCAAGCCGTATTCAAGGAATATAAGGTTGTTTATTCCTTTGGATTAAGATATAGAGAGAATGAGAGGAGAAATTAGTTGTTAAGATAACTTAAATTCCCGCTTCTACTCTATCAACTATCAAAACTCCAAAAACATGGATGTAAAGCCGATCTCTCGTATATTGCTTCTAATGTCAAATGAAACAACGAATAGATTATGTATTGACTTGAGTTCAGTCAGTTGAAAATTATAGGAGACGCATATTGTTCCTGTAGTATGTACCTATAGGTACAGGTACAAACAAGAGAGGAAATATTACGAGGTTTACTAATTATACAAAAATCGATTAGCATAAGAAGGGGGTTAACAATCTACTAAGCGTCTGACCTCAATAAAATTGGAGTTAGCTGTCAGCTTCATAACTTCAAACTAAGAAAAAGTACACTTTATCTCCTATGTGCTCTTTTGCAGCTAACTTATGTGATTTACGCCACGAGCAATGCGCATTTTCTAAAAAATATACTTTTATCTCTATGCCTGAGGACTCTAATAATTTGTGTGGGAACGTGTTCGGACGTATTTAACACACTTTAGTTGTTAAAAGAAGAACAAGAAATATACTTACAAATGTCCTTTATATTATTCTTTCGTTATGGGTAATCTGTAACTTACTCTTTACCCAGGTACTCACTTAGTGTGTATGCCAGCATTCCGGATGACATGTCCTGAGTGCTCTAAAACAACTCAAGAAAGAAAGCATTCACAAAGCAGCGAAATTTATTAACAGTGAAATTTCAACGCTGAAGTTAAAGTGTGGAAAAGCTCTGACAGGTTAGCGTTAGTGATTCCAGCGTAGTTACTATTATCAAGATGGAGTTGTCTCTATTCTCGTACACTCAATCTTCCTTTAGTGTAAATTAATACTATACTAAATGGCTGGAGAGCAGTATGAGCTGGAGAAAATGGTGAAGATGGTCTCATAGCGTTAAGGCATATTTGTTTTAATATATATATACGATCTCCACCTCAATTTAAATTTCCAAACCTGTCTGATGAGGAAAGATTTTCGTTAAAAGTAATTACACGGTCAATTCGAGCAAATTACAATTGAATTGCCCGTTGACTCCTATTTAGTTCTGCTTAAATTAATAGTTAGGTTGAAAACGAAAAAACCACGTTTAATTGCATCAATGGCCTAAAATTTAATCATGTATTTTCTCTCTCTATTAAGTTGGTCTGAACTAGCAAGACACCAAGAGGAGGAAAGGAGAAGCCGTTCAATTGCTGCTCGACCAGAAGCAACATTATTGAGTTCACCTCCTAGAGACAGTAATAAAAGTATCAGTGGAGCGGCAGCACTGCGATTATCTCTTGATCAACAACGGCGGACAATTGAGGCCAATCGACAGCGTGTTCTAAGGCAAGGAAGTCATGCCGCTGTTCGGCGAAATCAGGCGGCTTTCAAGGCTCTTCTACACTCCTCGCAGGTTTGTTTCTCGTCGACTTACCAGTCTTATTACATTGACTATCAGTAGTGTCACGGTATTTTGACTTACATTAGCTTAGTTGGGATAGAACAAACGGATCCACTTGGTTATATTATTTTTTCACTTTTCGAGTATTTTTTATAGGTTAGTTTATTACTTAACTCAAGGTCGTTCAAAATCCACCTTATTGACGATCAACAACAAATACTGTTGATCTCTTGGTTAAATAGAAACGAGCCCTCATCACAAAAAATAATACGTCGACAGACGAGAAGCACAAACAGAAGAAGGTGAGTTGATTGAGAAATAATGGCCTATTGAAGCACAAATTGCGAGGGTGAATGATTGACTTAAACTTCTTCAAATGAGAGTGTTTAAAATTCTAGCGGTTGAGTAAACTGTGAGATTTTGAAAAAAAATTTAAATGCGTTAAACTCTCTAGAAAGGAAGAGGAGTTCAGAAATATATTATTTCTCAAATTATCAAATTATTACTTAATACACATTCACTTCCAATTCAGCTCTTCAATTGTTTCATTATTAATTCAATAAGTACTCAATCCACACATTTGCACTGATAACAGCATTTTAAATAGATTTTCAGATTTCTTCCTCTATTCAGTGCAGAGAGTAGATCATTTAATATAGATTGTCAGCATGCTTTGAATATTTGAGAAGTATGTAGTAAACACCATAAGGATCATTCTTGCAAAACTCAAGGCCCCAAGTATTACATCACTGTCTCAAGCGGCTTTAGGACAGTTAAAACGGTGTTGGCTCATAATTCTAATCTCAAATTTAATATTTGAGTTTTTTCCTGTGAAAATGGCCCATTTAGCCTTCTCAATCACCCCATATTTTAAAACACAAGTCTAATTAATGAAAGCGCAACCGTCATACTCCAGGGCACACTAGTCCTTCAAAGTTTGAGGCTCCTAATCTCTCTCCTCCCCCCTCACTTTATCTCTTCTCGTGCCTATAACTATGGGTTACCATTTCTAAGGGATCATGAAAGTGCAAATATTATTCCAATTGCGTTCATGTTCTAGCATACCTTTACTTCGTATCAGCATCAAATAGTAGAAGACTGGTGACAAGGCTTGATGCTTTATTATCTCTGTAGTCATAGTGTTCTGCCTCCATCCCTCCTCAAAGTATAGACGAAGACTAATGCGCCGTATATATATTAGTTGCCAAGGTATTTAGTGACCCACATAGAGACATTGCATGTCTATCTTCTAAGCCTCTAATGTGGGAGCGAGAAAGATCACAATTTCATTTTCATACAACACAAGGAGCGAGGGCCAAATATACGATCGTCATTGGCTGCCTTTCCTAAGGTCATACACGCCTGATCAAATCACATAAGCCTATGTACTATACACGCGTAAATGTGGTATTGCTTTACGTGAGTAGGTGGTTTTGTATGTGCTCTTGCTTACTTGTTCTCACTGAATCGTGGTACATTAATTTAATGTTTTTCTAGAAACGCCGTCGAGAAGGTACTAATTCGGAAGAAACGTCATCTCTCGCTGAAGAAGAGGAAAGCGATTTGTCGAGTAACAGATTCAACGACGAATTCACTGTCAGTCAAAGTGATATTCCACCCGAAGGGACTGTTAAAGAAGGAGAGGTATTAGTTCCTGAAGAAGAAGTTCAAGCAGAAGAAGCCTTGAAATCGTCATCTCCTGTTGCAGTTGATGTGGAAGGAACAGATATGGATGACTTCTCTTCAAGTGTTCCTGAACAAGTCGAAACCATTTCCAATATGGTAGGCTTTCAGAGATGCCATTTTTATAACTTCGCATTGAAGAAAGATTTATTGTTAAGGAGGAATAATGAAAATTAAATTGTGTTCCTCCACTTAATAAATTCATTGGTAATGAATAGTAATGAAAAAATATTTGTACCTATTTAGTAGTTTGAGCACAAAATAAACTGTTTACGATTTCGTTCATAAAATGTAGATTTCAGCTAGTTTTAAAGGCTAAATGAACCCTTTTCTTTGTGTTTTATTGCAAAATAGAATACTGCAGTTTGGCCATATTTGGAGTATAAAAAGGGGAATATTTAAATTCAAAGCATTTTAGAATATAGCTAAGCAACACGCTATATTTTATTCCAAAACATATAAATCCTGTTAATCATAAAGTCGCAATGGCTCCTAGATTTCACTTTAGTTTGCCACATTCTACTAATGTGTGTGCCAGTTTTTCGCATCATACTCTTTTCAGAATTTTCTAGCTTTCAGTCAGTCAAGCACAACGTCTTTCTCTCCAATATTTTATTAGCTAATACCCTAATTACATTACCATTTCACCAATGCAATGTATTTGCAATGGTTTTAAAATCTAGCCTTAAATGACCCGATTTTTATCAGTACTCCATGTATAACTCTACAGGCGTCTGGAGAATTTCCAATCCAGTGTTCATCGCCCCCAGCAATGTCCCAAAGTCCTCCTATAGAGGATATTCCTACTCCCCGAGTACATCGTCGACCTAGTGCAAGTTCCCCATCTTCCCCATCTCTCCCCAGTGATGAACTGGAGGCTGAAGAAGAGCGGCGTTCAATTTCAAGAAGAGGTAATGGCAAGAAGAGCTATTCAAATAATCACCACAGTCGACATCGAGAGGACTGTGATCAACTCACTTCATCCCATCATCGACCTGAGAGTCGGTGTTCCCAGTGCTCGCATTGCACATCTCAGAACTACTCTGACTCACTTCCACGACGTAGGCCAAATGGAAGTTATTCAAGAGTCTATGAAGAAGATGGGGATGACTATGAGGATTATTACGGCACTCTGCCTCCACGCAGAGTACCTAAACCTCAAAAAGCAGTGAGACAACCTGCTCGTTCAGTGAAGAACTGCCGAATGAGGGGAAGGGATTACTCACCTGAAGGTCCTGAGAACGAAGAGGATGATTTCGTGGATGAGACGTCTTCGGAGGTCTACTGGAGTACTCATGCTGGGTTAGTTCTGATTTTTCGTAATTGAAAGTATGCTTGTACAACTGATGGTTGTAAATATTAAACTTTATGATGTGAACACTGTTCAAAGGCGGCGGAGTATCTCAAACCCTCAGTGATATAATTTGGTGCGATGCAGTTTATAAATAAGGTTTAGTCGCTCCAACAATGCTTCCTGTACTTGTTTAAATGCATTATTCCGTATGAGGGAAGACAAATTTTTGGCTATAGATCTTTGTAGACCCACGATTCTCCTATCCTGTTACCACAGCATGTTCTTGAATATGAGGCTCAAACCTCGAATCTCTTCATGAATGCAGCGATTTGTTTGCTCTCATTTTCAACTCTTATGAGACTATTAATTTCCGATACGATCATAATCACTGTTTTATTTCTATATAAGCATCAAATGCTTAAGTGGTTGTGGAACTAACTCTAAGGGTGCAATATATATATATATATATTTGTCATTAAAGTTTTTGTTTTCAAAGTTAGCGTAGTTGTTAGACGAGCAGTCTTCTTATCTTTAATTTGGGGACCATTGGCTAACATTTGCAGAAAGACTTTTTTTGGTTCAGTAGATCTCATTGGTGCATGACATGACTGTGATATTTAAATAGCCACATAGCTAATCAGTTTTTTGGCTGAAATGGCAAGTGGCCGACTCGGGTCCCACATCAAGTGAAAACATGACTAGATGGTTTGTAAATCTTACAAAATGCTTCGCGCGTATAATCAATGTATCAAGGTTTCAATTTAATCGGCTTGAAACTAGTTTTTAAAATGAAGAAAAGAAGGTATGTGAATTATGTCTAGTTTAATTAACATCGTGAATATTTGCACAACGTGTGCATATTTGTGTTTCCGAAAAAATGTCAAGTGATGAGAAACCTCTACCACCTAGACATCATCAGTTAGTTACCACTATTGAATTTTGTACTACCTTTGCCACATTAATGCCACCGATGGATAAATGGATTTTAATGGGATGAAAACCAATTATCTGGTAAATATCGAAGATTAATCTTCAATCTAAAAAACCTATTAAACAGGCTTAGAAGTAGATTCCGCTGTTTAAAAGTTCCATACATAGCCTTTTCATCCATCTGAGTTATTGAAAATATGAATTCCATCTGAACTCTCTGTATTCGTCATTGTTTAAGTGTGAAGAATTGAGGGGTTGGTTACGTGTTTATCGATTAGATGCTGTGAGTCTTTCTACATTGAGTTCCACTACGCGGTAATATGAAGGAGAGATCGATTTGTGTCGGGGAAGATTAATTAGAAAGAGGGGAGAAACCACGAGACCTGAAAAAAAAGAGGTAAGGTAGCATGAGCTAGACTTGTGAGTGAAAGCTGGAGTTAGATTGCTCATGGGATAAAATAACCACTCAAGTGTGTGCAAAGTTATGATCGATAAGCGATAACGGACCCTTTAAATACTTAATCGTATATCTCGTAAAGTTCCAGTTTAGCTAAGATTTGTATTATGTGTTTCCGGGACAAAAAAAGTAAATTCCGTTCATTGAACAACGTATAAAACGTAAATGAAAATACCATTTGCGGAAACACTACTGAAATAACTTGTGCACTAATCCAATAGTCAATGTATTTCTTTTTACAAACTCGTTCATTGCGTTGAATCATCGGTTAGGTTCTTCTTGTTTTTTGCCACACCTCCTTAAATACTCACTATTTAATTAGTATCTTAGATGTTCTATAATGACACCCAAGAGAAGGATTTTGAGTTTTGAGGCTTTTATTACCAAATGTACCTGTGCGCGTTCACAAAATGCAGATAAGTGGTTATTTTATGGCCTTTTATTGATGCAAATTTAAAAACTAGTGTGTTTGTTTGCGTCACCGATTAGTTACTCAAAAATTTCTGAATATTTTTGTATGCAAAATTCATCTTTACTAATCTGGAGTGAATGTTAACAATAAATTTCCAAAAAACAGACTTCTTCACATGCCGATTTAAACAAGAGTGATTGGTTCATTGTTGTAGTTTTATCTCGCATTCTAATAAGTTGATTAGTAAGCTCAAAACACAACGCACATACTCCTACGCTCCCTCACTCAACTAATTTTAAAATTCTTTCAGTCGACGAAGGGCTCCATCAAGTCAACGTCACCGTCAACGGCATTTAGATGCCCTTGATTCTGGTGAAGAGTTTAGTTATCCCGCAGCAGGTTCCGCACTTCCTCCACGTCCACATCGTTTGGAATTGAATCACCTTGGCAAGTCCGCCGGTACAGGTCTAGACGCTCTCGTTATCGCTGAACTCGCCAGATCAGTCACATCTCTTCGTTCCGATATTGAACGACTCACGGCACATCAACTATTCCTGCGTTCTGATCTTCACGAAACCGATTTTCCTCGATCCGTCACTTCGGCCCATTCCTCATCCCGTCTGCATCTAGCTTGCACTCCTTCAGGTAGCACTCGAGCCATGTGGAGTAGCAGAACGCCTTTGAGGTACCCCTCCCAATGTGACGTTCAAGAGAAGATGAATCATGAACTAGAAATCGACCGAGAAGAGGGGGCAGATGAGCGAATTTTAACTCTTTCTCCGGATCACGTAATCAATGAAAATGAACCGCCCGTAGAGACCTCTTTGGTATGTTTGCAAAGTACAATTTTTATTTAGTTAAAAGCGTGAAAGATTTAAACCTTTGTTCTGTTCGTCTCCTACATTATTTATTTAAGATGGTTCTAAATCTTACATTTTATTTCAAGTATATAATTAATGCTAATTTTCTCATACTGCTCCATAGTTTATCAATGCCATGTATTTAATTACCCTAAAGCTCTATTTAACAATGATATTGATCTCTTTGAAACATTAATTTATTTCTCATATACTTAAGTTCTAGAAAATTAAAACTTCTTTACTTTAAAACCCCTTTTACTTTCCTCAATTTGTATTCATAACATATAACTATGTATATAAATATATATATGTTTTTTATTTATTTGTTTTTTTTCAAAGTTGCACAAGATTTTTTGTGCTGATTCGTTTAAATCGAGCATAATTAGAGATGAGTGATATGCGCCTTTTGCATTCAACCACTAGAGATGATGAAATCGTTATAAGATCAAGGTTCTTGAAACTCAAGTTGATTGTGTTATTCAATATCCTTTGTTTAAACTGCACCGAGATTTGAGGTATATTGCACTTTCAGTTTATTTGTTTGAAAGTTTTAACATGTCGCGTTAAATCCAAATTGTTTCTTTAAGATCTGAAGGCCACTTATTTTGCACACACGGAAGTTTTTTGTTTTGTGGTCAGAAAAAGCTTCCAGTTTTTTTGTATTTACTCATACGACACAACAATAACTGTATTTTTCCTGGTCTTAACTACACATAGACTATTTACTGGGTTATGGAATGCAAGGAGAGAAAAAGATAATTTTCAAATATCTTTTTCCTTCTCAAATATTCATTTTTCATTTCTATCTTAGGACTTTCTAATTTCTCGAATGGAATTTCTTGCTCTCAGTGAGGTTTTACGTGGGAGGAATTTTAATGTGTAATTACTGATTGGTTGTTGAGAGAATATCAAATGTCAGGCTACGATAGATGACTAATCATATTTGTGAAGTTCTCTTTTTATGCTACGAGTAATTGTTAGATAGCCATTTTTCTAAGATCCAAATGCTTCAAATAGATTTCCTTGTCAGGTTTTTCGATTTATGCACATTCGATCATCATTTTTCATCTCACTTTAAATGAAATAAGTGAATCAAAACTATACTCTTCGGTATTTTATTATATACAACAGCATTAAAACCCACAGAACCAGCATTTCAAAGCTGGTACACGTACACATGTATACAAAAATTAAAATTCATTCTTTCAGGAAAATGTTTCCATTTTGAAATTTTACTGTTTTCTTGACAACAGCTCCATTACTTCAAATGAAATTTATTCTAAATCCATCCCTTCCTTTACAGATAGAAGAAATCAAACAAGGCGACATTGCTTCCCCACCAGAATCCAAACCCTTTGAAGAAGTTTCAACAATCTCAGAAAAATCCATAACCCCTGAACCCGAAATCAAACCTGCTGAAACACTATTCATCACTTTTGAAAGTCCCTCATCAGAGGTTAGTTCCGTTGAAAACTCTCATCGTCTCTTATATAGATAAATGAACGCAAACTTTCCATTCTTATCTAATATTTACATTACAGCGCCTTCAAAGAGCTCGAGAAAGACTTGAGGCACGTAGAGCGGCTGATCGTTCCAAACACTCCGAAAGTGTTATTCGAGCCAGAATGGCAGATAGAGAAGCTCAAATAATGGCAGAAATCTCAGCAATGGCTCGTAATACTCCCTCAGTTCCCGCAGATAGTAATGTGTTCTCTGATATTGGGGTAAGAGTTTTGAAAGCACTGATATCAATCCGGGAAGGAAATGTATATATAGTTCTTTTATTTTTTTACTTTTTTTGAAGTCTGAGAATTCAGGCTTTCCTGTGCACACAACTAATGGTGAGGACGGAGTGTTCAGCAACGGTGAAGGAAACTCCAACAGTCCACCCAAACTCAAGCGTCCAGATTCCGCTCGACCCCGACAAACCTCGGCTGCAACCAGAAAGACTTCAACAGGAGTTCCTCAAAGACCTTCTGCTGCAGCAGCTGCCACTGGTGGTGGTGGAAGTGGTCGTGTGTCGCGATCGGCGTCTTTGACACGATCTACTGCTCGCGGATCGGTCACATCGAGTAGTGGGGCTAGACCTACTACTGGAAACCGGGTTACATCGACCAACGGACGACGGGAGACTACGTCTGTAACTCGGAGAAGATCAGCTTCAAGGCCTTCCGCTGGTCAACTTAGTAATGGTCCCAGCCTGTCCTGTATGTTTGACCAACTGTTATTTAACATTGGCGAGTTTGTGATGGGACCATTTGTGTAAATTATTCAGAGTTATTTTGATCTCGAAATTTACGCAATCAACTATCCGAATTGAAAAGTTGCATTCTGTCACGTGTATAGGCGCACTTAATTCATGTGATGAGAAAGGACTTCAATCCGTGATATAGTTTGCAGTTTAATGTGTTCTTATTTGCTTGTATTTGCATTACGCAACATACTTTACTTAAAAATGTCCTGCTTACTTCTTACGAGTGTAGGTTTCTAAATAAGCTTTGATTTCGTGCTTTGATTGTTGCTGTCTGTTCAGTTGGAAAGACAAGAACCTGGGTCTATGCGATTTTTGTTTTGATTGACATGTTTGTGTCAGATAAATTGCTACGATCATTCAACTGATAGCCATATGGCCCGTTTGCAGAAAGATGCTTAGTTGCACTTTATAACCTTGTATTTTTAGCAAAGGGTTAAGTGCTATTTATATGTTCTTCTACGTCCTTTCGCATGTGCGAACAATAATTAAATACTGAACCCTTATTTACCCCTATTATCATGTCATTTTCAGCTCTGCATCGATTGGAAAATGGAGAGGAAAGCACCTATAGCGGTCCAGGTCTTCCAATAGCTGGCAACTATCCTCAACCCAAACTTTTCGTAAAGCCGAAATCTAAATCCAATCGACAGGTCATTGTAAATGCAATTTCTCACTGTTGCCTTGCTGGAACTGTCAATGAACCCGCAAAAAAACTGGCCCTACAAGTGAGTTTGTTCTCATAATTCTAATAGTTACATTTTTTATTCGTGTGCGAACGCGTATAACTTTACATTATCAGGTTGTTTAAATAGAACCAAAATGAAACCGATGGCTGAAAAGGAATAAATCTTATTCAATGAAATAAAATTAACAATTCAATGGTAATCAGTCATATAAATAGTTTTTTTATCTTAAAATATGTTAAATTGTTGGCTCAGATTCAAACACAATTTTCGGAACGAAATCTACTGTTAAGACAATTAAGTGCTATTATTGCCTTCTCAGATTTTTGAATATTTTTTGAAGATTAATTGAATTATAACAGAAGTTTGACTTAATGCGTATTTTCCCTAATTTTTTTAAATTTACTAAACTCAAGGCAGGAGAGAAAGAAGGAAGTGCCATTACTCCGCAGCTTATGCATGCGATTCTTGCCAGTGCGATTCCAGTTATAACAACTCTCCGTTTTGATTGTAACTACCCTGGTTACCACATTGATTGCATATACAATCAGTTAATTTAGAACTAAATAGAATTACGTGGGTGCGTAGCAGTGATTATGACTCATCATTTCTATCTATTTTTAAATGCGAACCGTCTTGACTACAAGCATTTTTAAGACAACACGTATACTTTCATTTCATTTATCTACAGTAGCATTCACAGCAAGGAAATGGGACAAAAAGATAACAAAATACTTAACTAGGAGTAGAAGAGCGACTGAGTGAATTTACGGTCGCAGTTGCAGCTCTTGATAACTTTTAAATTTCTTTCCTTGGTTAGTCATAACACAAAAATAATGTTCTCGGCCATTGGACGAGGTACAACCAAATTGATTGTGACTAACATTATTTAAACAAAAAGCTTAGATCACTTATCGTGTTTTTTTACCTTCAGGAACTTGCCGCAGTTGATGGATCCCACTTTATCGTCCTCTTCCGCGATAACAGATGTCAATATCGTGCCCTTTACGCCTTTGATTTCGACACTGAGGAACTAAAGTTAATCTGTGGGAACGGTCCTCGCAAAATCACGCACGGCATGTGTGATAAGTTTTTCAAGTAAGTATCCTCTTTTTTATCCTTTTAAGGTGCAATTTGATTAGAATCCAACTTTCTGCTCTTTTCGAAAAATTAGGTACAATAGCGGTGCAAAACAGTTCAGCGAAATCACCTCCACTAAACACTTGAGTGCTGTTGTCGATGCAATAACAATTCAAAATTCCTGGTGGCTTCGGAATCCGCCATTGCATAGCAATGCAGCCCGTTCGGCCGCTGCTGCCTCCAGTGTATCAGCAGCAGCTGTTGTCACCGATCCCTCCAAATCATGAATCTGAACTCAACTTATCTCTCTTGTGTGTAGATTAAGAAATGCATTTCTTCCGTCGCCTTTCATCCAATTTTTTCCTTTAACTAACTTTCTCATTAATTTCCTTTCCATCTGAATAAGTTTATTTGTCGATTTCTGGTTTCCCCACTTTAACCCCTTCCACATGACCATTTACAAGAAATAATCTTTGCAAAAGATAATCGATCTTATCACGCCTTGAGAACTTGACTCACTCTCAACTACATGTTACATTGTACCCGTATGTAATTATTTGATCTCGGTTTGGAGTTTGTTATAACCATTCAGTGAGAGGTTCGTATAAATGATACTTTTGCTGAAAGTGTTTTTTGGTCTATCAATGCTACTAGGATTTGTTTATCTATTCTTGTACTTGATGGACTTTAGGGGTAGTTATTTTACCTCATTTATCAATATATTGAGCACTGATTGTTCTCCAGCCAGCGGCTCTCTTTTCCAGGCGTTATTGTCTCAACGCAGTGGGACGTGACTGCGAAGATTTCTGTAAGCCCACATAGATCTCATTGACTAACTGTTGTTGCCGAGGTTGGCCAATGGTAATGTTTTCGTCATACTCTGACTAATTAATATATGAATTAAAACCATAAGTACTACTGTGTGCATGCATGCTTTTTTCCTGTTGTAGGTCACGAGGCATGTTCCCAACGGTGCATTCCAGTGATAACAATGGTTGATTATGCAGGCAAACTCTGGTAGAATGCGAGATTCACATATGAATGGTTAGGGGGCGCCTAACGTTTGTCTACGTTTTCTTAGCGTGCAAGGGAATTATAGTTTAGTTAGAGCTTTTAAATCCAAATCACGAATATGTATGACTTAAAAGTAATTTGATTGATAAATAGTCGACATGCAAAGGAGAAACGTTAGTCTTTGTGACCCTTATGTGAAGAATTTCCGAGTAGCACTCGTTTCCTTTTTAAAAATCCAAGTAATTTAAACGC
Source organism: Hymenolepis microstoma (assembly GCA_000469805.3). Classification (NCBI taxonomy): domain Eukaryota; kingdom Metazoa; phylum Platyhelminthes; class Cestoda; order Cyclophyllidea; family Hymenolepididae; genus Hymenolepis; species Hymenolepis microstoma. The sequence continues at coordinate 17,981,994 of LR215995.1, read as the reverse complement.
TGCTTCGATCGCATCGTCAGGAATGTAGCACACATTTAATGAACCTAAGTAATTGCATCAGTAAAAATCGTCCAAGTAACAATGTAACAGAACAAAGGGTGAGTTAGTAGTACTAAGCCCATTTTATTGCATTTTTTCCATACCTAATATTAAGTTAAGTAGTTCGATTAAAAGGTAACTAAAGATTGTCAATTGGAAGAGTGAAAGATGATGAATCATAAATGAAAAAATTATTTCCAAGGAATATACAATTTTCTTCTAAATAGCACCTTCGTGCACAGATTTAATCAGTCCTCAGTTTTAGCCGCGAGATCAAAAGGCTAAAGGAATGCTATCGCGTTCTTATAGGACTTGGTTACTACTTTTGCAGTTTTGCTTACCATCAGAGGACCACAGGTAATCCGAGTGGTAGAACTGTAAGGTAGACAAGTATAATAGAGTCAAGACTGTTAAAAATTGTGTCTTTCGAAACAATGTAAGTTAAGCCCTCATAGTTTACGTTTTTTTGATGATTGCTAAACCCCACATCGCCTTCTTTCTTCACATCGTAAATATTGCTACCGAGCTGTTTTCTGACGAGCAGTGGAATGAGCAAGTTCAGCACTATGCAACAGTGCTTTTGGCCACACTTTATAGGGACACAGAGTTCTTACGATAGTCGCTTGTCTTCGCACGATGTCCTCAAATTTTGCTCTCAAAATTCTCTCCACGGTAAGAAGAGCTGCCTCAACTTGATTAATCTATCGTGGGAAGCTGAATTTAGTCATATGTAAAATTGTGTACCGGGTTCCGTAATGAGGGTAACTGCTGCACCAAGAATTGAAAAGAGTTTGTTGAGGATATAGATGGCTTACCTGCTTATTTTCGGAAAAATTAAGAGAACATTGCATCCATTCTATTCTGACTCTATTGACACAATCTATGTTGCACCCTTGTTGGCTTTGAAGATAGTAAATTGGAGCTGAGTCCTGAGAAAATCCGTCTTCGACAAGTGGGTAGAAAAATCGAGATAAAGAACTTGAACAAAGTGATGACGATGTTGGCATCCTTTCATGCGTTCATGAAGATTCATTTGTTCGTGAGTGGTAATCCGGCAGGTTCCTCTTTCGTCCTAACACTGGACAAGCCTAAGTTTAGCAATTTAGCCAGGACTCACGAGGTTGAGATTGGGATTGGTAATATAGCACACCTTAGAGGCTGTTTTCTCATGGAAAAAGGTCTGCATCGATTTGTGGAATTGTGCAGCCAACAGTCCAAAGGACTTCACTTGAGTGATACAGACTGAATTTCTTCAAACTGTAGTGGTTTTCGAAGGTGTTTCCCCCATTGCTTCGTTAGCATTTATTGAAAGAGTGACTTGGGTTGAATAGAGATGTCTAAGCGGAATTACTGACAGCAGTCGTAATTAAACTGTGCACAGCGAACGAGAAAAGCCAACAATAGGCCACATAGTTGGTAACAGCAGGATTCGACCTCTTACCACACCTCGTAGAAAAGCAAAAATGGCTATGAGTCAGTTTTTATGGATACGCTAGTCCCAATGTATGTTTAACCTCCAAACTCCCTTGAGGCGCTGGGCGATAACCACGTGCCAGTATTATAAAGGCTAACCAGTTAATAGAATAATAAAATTCGCTAGTGAGGCTCTTTCCGGGGAAAAGCGTAAAATCAGCTTGCTTCAGGTTCCGGGGTGGGGCCAGATAGAGGCTAAAATAGGCGCAGAATTCTTCAACAATAGTGTTATTTCCTTGCCTATCCAATTACTTTTAAGTCCATTAAAGTGTGCATCTATCAACTACTTTTTCTTTTTTCTGATGAGACTGTTAAGTTAGTCAATTATATCTCATAAAGTTGGGCTTCCTACTTGGGGGAGACGATAATTAAACAGGAGCTAATATGGACTTGGAACTCAAGTGCCATGCCATTAATCGTTCGGTTAATGTATATTCTATAGTAGACTCTTACTTAAATTCAAGCATCATTGGTATGCTTTGTCTGCCTTAATGCACTCTTGTCATACAAGTAGATCAGACCAGTGCACCATGTCCATTGAGTGAAATTCAAACGTTTCCAAGATTGACTCTATAATGGCACTCTTCTATCCTAAAAGAGCGTTAGAACTGCTTACCCATATGGTCATGGTTAATATGGATATGATATTTCAAAAGAGAATATCACATGAATCGGAGCCTTATGTGATTAAGGTTCAATATATTTATAATAAATTTATATATATATATATATTTATAAAAAATAATCTATAAAGAAAGCCTATAGAAAGGACTTCTAATAAGATTTCATGATATATGACTTTCTAATTTACTAGAATAGTAAGATCGATTACATGCATGCATTTGACAAGTAAAATTGATTGTTTGTGGCAAGTGACTGGGTGTTCTATTGGGCAGCGTAGCCGCTGGCTTAGCCAGCTTTCGGTTTGCTTTGCGACCTAAGGTCTGTGGAATTATTTGTAGAAGTCATTATTGTTTCATTTTAATTGTTAGAATGTGATTTATATTTTATGAAAAAAAAATAATTTAGAACTTCTAATTGCTGTTGATTTGTCAATTAACTTGATCGTGTAGTTGTTATAAAACTTGTTTGATTTTGTATATACATATATGGATGCATTGCTTGGATTTTTCCCAAATTTGCTCCCTATTTATCATATTGTCAAATAAATTATTATTTTTTTACCTGCATTGCTTTTAGCTCCTAGATTTTGATGGATGTAATTCTTCTTAAGTCAACGAGCGAGGATGCTTATACCCGTGATTTCGATCCTTACGTAAAAGTACGTTTGCCACACAATCTATACATCTAGATTCTGAAACAAAATAATATTCACGTGGATCTTATTGAAACAATAACATTTTCCTATTGTGGCTGTCTGTTCGAGAGACTCTGCAAATGGCGATCATCCTTCAGTTGCATTGTGTTCTGTAGTCCTCGGGCTGTTTCCGCCTTTGCTTCTACTAATCTGATCGGTAGTTAATATTCGAAGTTATTGAAACTGATTCTACTTCTAGGTGTTCCTGAAGATTTGTGTTTTGCCGTTGGACCCGCAACTTCTGATGCAGGTATCTCATGCGATCCAACTGATTTCAAACGGCATAAATATTCTACTTGTTACACTTCAGTACTATTAACTCTTTGTAGCAAGAAAAGTGGGCTTCTGCCCTAAAGGGTCACACACTGGTAATGCTGAAAAGCTGGCGAATTTCATTATTGACAACCATCTCGAAGAAACATCAAAAAATCCAGTTCTGCTTCTTGTCGGTGCGAAACACAGTTCAGTCTTGACAACCAAACTTAGAGAATTTGGTAAGATTTCTAAATTTGATTTTGAACATCATTAGGACTGTCTGTCGAGGAGGTGGTTGTATATAACTCTATCCCAAACCCAGATTTTGGTGCCTATCTCGCCTCTGCATTAAAGGTTATTATCTTATTTGATTTTGATTAAATAATCTCTTGTAGAGCCGAGAAAATCGTCCCCTATGTCTAGTCTTCTTTAGTCCCTCTGGAGTAGAGTTAGCTGAACCGGTACTGAAAAATTTCCTTGACCTATTTCATTCAAATATTCGAGTTAGTTTCTTGATGAGTATTTTCAAAATTAAACACTGCTTTCGAATTCTAAAAATTGCATCCCTTTAGGTAGTTGCCATTGGACCCACTACGGCCGCTAGGATAGAAAATGCGAGACTTCCACTGACTGGAATTTGTGAATCTCCGACTCCCGAAAGCCTACTGAAATGTCTGCAGCAACTTCTACCTTGACTTTCATTAGCGTATTTACCGATGAAATATTCTTTAACGGATTCATTGGCTTAACTGGCACGCGTGCTTCATCTATGTTTTATTACTGAAAATGGCTATTTTTTTAAAATCTAATGATGATTTTTTCGTTTGTGCTAGAAGAGTGAAAAACATAAATGCTTAGCTTTTGCTGTCAACCTCTTCTTTGTTTTTTGCCAGTTTATCTACCAAGAAGGTTAGAGGACGAAAGGCAAAATGCTATTTATTCCAGCTATCAGATTAACTTTATCCATTTGCACCAAATAACTCATCGCTATGGAAAATTTTATTGATTCTTCTAAACTGAATAAATATTATTAATAATCTCTGTTTTAGAACAGTAAGCCATTTCAAAACGAATATTTAGGAAAGTAAATAAATTGCGACACTTGTCTTACATAGCCTTTGTTAGCTTAAACTAAATCGGCTGTTTTCATATATTGCACTCATTACTAATACTGTAATAGGGAGTAAGGTTCAATTCATTTGTGGCTATCATATAACTTTCGTCTCTTCTCTCGGAATCGCTGTTGAACATAGTCGTCTATGATGTGGGCTTCAGTGGCATGGTAAGCGGCATCGGGCAGTGTTGTGCATGTCAGGTAATCCATACATCGTGTAGATGGGTCTGAGGCAGCCGGATTGCATTCTCCACAAACTGCACAATGGTACCGCCCACATTTAATACCCAAATCCGTTGTATAAAAGACATTCTTTGGTCTCAGGTTCTTTATTTGATCTGTGTTCAAAAACGCGCATTAACTAATTGATCAAAGAAATTAATAACTTTCAAAATATCCCACTGACTTGGCGTCAAGTAAGAGTTGTAGGGTTCTGCATTTATATCGCGTTGATGAGGCATTTTCGTGCTTCCTCTGTCGGTAATGCCTGAAACTCCCGATTTACTGACAAATACACACGTGCTAGAGTCATGTGGGATAAAATGACATCCCAAGTATCCACCAAGATCAGTGTTTTTAACATATTTAGTTTACAAATGGTGGAGGTTTAAGTAGCCAAGTGCTGATCCTCTGAAGGTGAAAATCACAAAGAAAGGGACACTTGACACCAGACGTATTCTCTCTTCCCGTCCCTTAAATTCCTCAAGTTATAAATGCCTTAACTCTTATCGGCCAGTAGGAGGCTTAACGATCTTTAATTAAATTACCCTAGACACCTGACAAGAAATCGAATTGAATATTTTGCTGAGCCTTGATGAAGTTCATGAACGTTTTTCTCGTGCTTTGTTTTATTGACTCAAAAAGGAGGGTCTGTTTGTGAGTTAATATGAAGCCCCCTCTCCTCCTCCACGTCCCTACCAAGCACTGGAAACAAGGCAGTCATTGTGGATATCAGCAATAGGTGAAAGAGACCTATTCTCACTAAGACCTGACAGCTTCTCGGTCCCGTGTTTTCTGATTCTGTTCTTGTTACAAAGACTAAACTTAAATGTATTAAAAATACGCTATGGATATCCCACCACCCTCTTTAAATTCAGGAAATACAACCTCAAATTATTGCAAATATGCTGGGTCATGTAAAAAAGAAAGGTTTGGGAAGTTCATAGTAGAATAAAAGTCAAAACACTTTGTAATGACGATTGGCTCGTGAAGTGCGATCCTTCATTCGTAGTCGATCGTAGGCCACTCGGATGTGTTTGGGGAGGAGGGGTCCAGTCTCATGAAGCTGTTGCTTGTAGTCCAGAGCTGAAATTAAGAATGAAATTGCAATCAGATAACAAGGATGGAAGTGTTGCCATTGTCCATTCGATTAAATCTTGCCAGCTCCATTTCTATGCTCTTTCCCACTTATCAGATGGGCTGGAACTGATTTGTGAAGTGCAAGAAAGTTCACAGTGCAAGTTAAAATATACTGCTGAAGGATAAAAGCAACCAATATGGCAGGTGACTAACCTTCTTCGACCAACTCGCCAACAAAAACCTTGGTGATGCCGGACATTGCAATGACGACATTAGGAGAAAAGGTGGTTTGAGAGACAGATGAAATAATCTAAAAGGCAATAGACGTTTCGCATCAGAATGGATAGCGACGTTCTATTAAGATGGACAGTAAAACATTCATGATTTCTAAAAGGAGGCATGCATATTAGAAAGTCACGAGGCCACTTTTACAACAGTATATCGCCGGTGAGGTAGCCTGGACTTTACGCTAAAGCAGCTAAGGCAACATTACATTCTCAGACACGCCTGTAGAAAGATTATAATTGACCAATCAATCCAAGTGTAAAGAAGCTGTGAAATTTCCTCACTCATATGCACCTAAATTATTCGATTTGGCTTTCTGTTAATAGCAATTATTCGGATAATTGTATTGATAGTAAGGGGAATTCACAGTGGCGGTGAAAATCACAATTCGAGTTTCTACAAAGCCGGATGCATTGATAACGAAACCCATTGAGGCATAAGAATTTAATTCAACAATTACATTGGTTACTACTGGTTCGGATGTGTTTTAATTTTGAAATGTAATAAGATATTTCCTCCCAGAAATACATTTTTCGCCGAAAGGCCATAAAATCACCAACCTGTGTCATCCAAACAGGCAAGCGGTAGTTTTTGGAATTCAGAAAAATGGAGACAAATATGCTTACCCGATTGACAGCCGATTTGGTGAAAGTCGCCCTTCGAAACGCTTCAAATCTACTCAGCTGGTCTTCGTTGAAATGTGCCATGAGAGCGAGCAATTTCCTATCCTCCGCTCGATTAGTCTCTTCCTGTTGTTCCGCAGTAGTAGGTCCTGCCGAAGTGGAAATAACGTCCACACCAAGAACTTGAGCAAGAACTGCCTCGTCTTCCAGTACATCGCCATCGGCAATAAATTCTACCTCTTCATCTGGGTCTTCCTCAGGATCTTCTCCAAAATGTCCTACTTCGTCCACCAGTGCCTCCTGTTCAGTGGGCTCACTTAACTGTTCCTCAGAATCCGACTTGGCTCGCTTTAGCGTGGCCGATTTCTAATCAGCAAAATAAACAGACTGAGGTAATCACAAGATGCATCCAGTGTTTCATACCAATGTGTAATCCTGTTCAATCATGACCATTAACGGCACTTCCACCTCTCTAATGAGGCTATAATAACATTACTCTTCTTCAACTTTCTAAAAACTTGGCATACCCTAGGTAACATAGTCCAAAATAGTGTTTAAGAGCAGTCAAATGAGGATGACTCAATAAATAATAAACTAATAAATAAGATGTAAATGTTCGTAAGACTTCGTGGGGTCTAATCTATAAATACCTTCAAGAAAGAAATATCCATAAGACATAACAATCTGAGTTACTAGCTAGATCAATCGATACTACGAAAACTAACCAGGGGATGGCAAGCAATCTACCACAGATATACCATTTAATGGCGTGGGTAATGGTGACATACGTGTGTCTAGGTTAGATAAAAATCTCCCAAGCACATTAGGACAAGTGTTCACAACACCTCACTTGGACATAAGGACGGCATTCTAGAGCTCTTAGTGAACTAGTAAGGGCTATGGGAACAACTATGCAAGCCTAATCTAAAAATCTGAGAGCATATGAAAGATCGCAATTAGGCCACAAAAGTACACGCACTAAGAGTTCATATTTGCCACTTAAATAGTTAACATAACAGGGAGAATCGCCCTCGAACAACAGCACATTAAGTAAAACAACACTACAGGAGAAACGCGTTGTATGCGCTTTAATTTCATACAGAAACTGCGAAAAAAATTCTACTTTGTGACATTTTCGCACAAATTAAATAAGTCTATTTATTCGAGTATGTAAAAAGTGCAGACAAAACGGTGATACTGTGGAGATCTCACTGACTTTCATTTAAAGCGTTCCTACCTTTTATGAGAAATGATTACATAAAAAAAAACAAATTTTAGGACTTCATATTAGATGCACTTTACCAGGTGGCAATTAGTCCAAAGTTCGAATGACCTTTATCAAATTACGTTTGTACACTACAGGTTTGATCAAATGGAAGCGTAAACAATTGACTGTCTAACCAATCAATTCATGTATTGAATTTTCAGTTGTTGATAATTCAACATTTAATATTGCTTGCTTAATTAGATAAAGTTAGACGCCAGTTAAAGGACTTTGCAACTAAAATGTCAGCCCAACATATAAATAATTATGTTCAAAAATCTTTCCCATTGCTACTCCAATAAAGAAGTTGACAGTGATCTCTTAAACACCTAAGGCAACCAATGGGACTTGGGTCGGTTCAATGATTCGATCAGAGCTGCAGGTAACTTCTTGAGACACTTATTAAAGTAATCCTTCTATAGAGTTTATATGGATTTGTTTATTATAAAGTAATAGTAACAGTGAAAGGAAAACTCACCACATAATCCAAAAGCGAAGATGAAATCTCTAGGTAAGTCTTAGCACTATTTTCTCCCACTAAACCATATGATTATAGAACTAAAAGGGTGATGCAAAGAGGGTGTGCTCGATAAGAAGACCAAATTCGATTAATGGATTCAAAATCGAATACTGCAAATATTGAATATAATGGAGTATAAATGAAGAGGAAATTATTCGTGGGGCTCCGCAGTGTCCTCGGCTCAGCACAAAGGAAAGAGAGATAGGAAAGCATTGATGAATCGATTATCACCAATTCATAAAATGGCATAATTAATATATGAAAAGACCATTTTACAAAAGAGGCATATAGCTCGTCGTCGTGTAAAATTTCCAACTGAAGTTTGGATTGAGTGGAATTCTCGTACTTTTACTGCCCTCTCCAAACTCTAATCATACATGCTCAGATATTCAACCGCGATTCTAATGCCATATAATGTGGCATAAGATAAAGGTTGTAATAAGCTTTATAATTGACGAATACTTATTTTGCACTGCTGCTTCTCGGATTGTGATACTAATGTGAGCAAAAGATTTCCCACATCATCAGGATACGTATTGATTTAGTCGGTTAACAGGGGGTTAACAGGGTAATCGTATGTCAAAGATTTAGCTTCTTATTGCAAGTGTAAAATTAAAACAACAGATAACCTTAAGCAACCATGAAGCTCAACATTAAGTAACGTGACAAAATTCTCCAATAGGAAAGCTGTTTGACCCACTAACTGTCATTTATTTCTAAAGATCACATTGGATAATGTTAGAAGTATAATGACGAGAAAACTTGCTACGCTTTGGCTCTTCCAAAGGTAGGAGGAAGATAGAAATGGAAAATCGAAAAAGGGAAAGGCGTGCCTAATTAATGGAGTTAAGCTTATTAAGCAAGAGTTGGTTGATGAAAAATCGATAAAAAGCTTTCAGACAGAGAGATGAGTATGGATACCAAAGAATTGAGGGAGACAGGTTTCGGAATTAAATCAATGAGCAACAGTGGGAAGAGCCAAGATTGGTACAATATAATTTGGTTATCTCACCAGAGCGCTGATTAAATGTTTACTCATTCAGCCAAATGCAACAACTTTCTTCAGAGCACCTTAAAACCATAATAGCTTCTATAAAAAGTTCCAGTATAATACCAGAATATAAATAAATGTTTCGTCTTTCGAGATAAGTCAAGCTGATATATTTTAAGGAGTAAACCTAAACTTCCAGGATAAATCACGTTATTGATAAATAATCAAATTGGTTACAAATCTATTTGATTGCGTCTAAAAATTCATTTAAAACTATTTAATATTTATCGGTGTCAATTTAGTCAAACTGAGCACAGCAAATCACCCTAAAAAAATACCTTCATAAGATAATCTCGAGGTGGTTATCACTGAAGCATTTTCGAAGAATTCGCGCGTTTTCACGAGTAAAAAGAGCCTGTTGCTTGTGTTGGTTCACAGAGATCAACTAAGTGACACGAAATTTTGAAAGTAAAAATCACTCCGATCTCCAAACTCTAAATAGGGCTATTCTCAACCGTACAAGAGAGAAGAGAAATTGGTAAGAAAATTGCAGGAAAACGACTCGAAGAATATATCTCGAAAACAGAAATCATACATCTAAACATCGAACTCTTTCGAAATCTCTTTTCATTATATCCATATCTCAATGATTTCTGGCCCTAAGTAGACTCTACATCCCTCTCAGAAATCGTAGTAACAAAGTTCGAAACTATTGGATCAAATTTAGAAAAAAAATGTTGATAAGGTAAATAGATCAATGGATGAATAATCATTTCTCAAATTTTACATTTAAATAGCAGATTCGAGTGCATTCAGGGGTTAATTCCAACCAAACCAGATTTTTCCTTTAAAATAAGATGCCCGCTATGCGAATTAATGGACGTTCAATTCAATTCACTCAAACACGTGTCAAACTTTAATCAGCTGACCGTTATGCCACTAGCAATTAGTCATTTCAATAACGCAAGGAAATAGGGTAAAGATTAAATTAACTTGAGTTAAAAATTGCATTGAAAAAAAGAGCAACCCCAAGTCTCCTTTAATCGACTTTACACTTAAGCACTAAAGTTAAATTTAATGGGTCAATCAGTCAAAAGATATCGCTCATTTATCAAAAAAATCGGCATAGACTAAAATAGATTAGAGGCCAAAAGTGATGCAACCAAACTCCCATGAGATCAGAAAAGAGTTAATCTGATGAAACTTGTATTGACATACATTTTAACATATCTTTGTAGATTTATAAACGTCCAATAAATTAATAAATATACAAATAAATTCAAGAATTACTAAATAATTTGCAATAAACGAGTTCAATGAACTTCTAATAAATAATTTATAAAATAATAACAATGCAGCCTGAGTCAAGAAAAAAGCAAGATTTTTTAAGCGTATCAATTGAAAGCACATAAACTAATTTTGAACAGTACATTAAGTAGATTCCGGATTAGTTCCACACTATCAGAAGTGATCGGTTGTTTTCACTCCCCCCCCCCCCTCCTCCCCCACCCAATCAGAGTAAAATAAGCAACTGGAGGGAAATTGCATTAAAAAAATAAAAAACTGGCTCAAAGTACTCACCAATGGGGTTTCAGAAGGTTGACGTTTCTTTGAGGGAGAAGGGCTGTTTGTGGAGCCACCCGATTCGAGCTCCCGTTTTAACGACGATGAGGATGAAGGCGCATCCATTTTTTTCCTGCCAGAACGAAAATCGTATTTTATCGGCACCTTCCAACTTTGACAACATTGCTGCAGCATTAGGAATCATCAATCTGATAATTTGAACCTAATAAGGACAGTTTGGGGCTAATGCTCTTAAAAGAAGGATCACAAGGTCTTTGTGAACAAAAAAGAACCAATCACTTCATAGCTGGTACGTGTCGCAGGTCACATTGAACACTTGCACATTACCATGTGGCCTCGATTATGACCTACATAATGACGCATTCAGAAAGGGTAGAGATTCCACCGACGGATTTAGTCCATGAGCAACACACTGTCGAAGCCCTACTGCCATGGATTTTTTACTAGGATTACATATAAAATAGAAGGAAAAAGTAGAAAAAATTCCTCTAAATGAATAATACTACAAATACGAACATTCTGCTATTGGTGAAATATGGATAAAAAGGATGAACCAATAAAGAAACATCAACGTAGCGGTTCAGAATTTTCAACTAGTGAAATAGCAATAATAAACAAGACATTTGTAACTTCAAAACAAATACATATAAGAGCTAAACACGAAGCAAACAAAAACGAATGCGCGTGGTAATAAATAATTTAGTGAAATCTCAGAGAAAATCAAAAAACAATATTGACAATAGCAGTAGTAGGAGTTTAAGAAGGAATTCAAACAGACAAACAGTAAAATCTTGAGGGAATATCATCTTGGGAAAATTATCATCTTGCGGAGATTTCCGTTTCTGTAGAGGAAGAATTGCTGCTATTATTTCGAGCTGTACGCAAGCATGTCCTAAGAGCTCTAATGAGTTGACAAATCAGATGTTTTTCACGTTGATTGTGTGACAGGTGGGCTGGCCATCGACATACTGGGCAAACGTCTCGGCCAACGTCCAGCCAGGATTTCAAGCACTCCGCATGGAAGGCGTGTCCACACGATAACGCAGCCATTATAGTTCTACATTCGAATTCCCGCCAACAAATTACACACTCCTCGCACGTGATGACCCAGGAAGGCCATTGAAGGCATGGTTCTGAATTGTTAGAATTCAGGAGTCTCCGTGACCTCCTATGACGTCCAAGAAAGGAAGGATGAACAGCATGAGAACGAGTATCACTCTCCGAACTAGCCTCATAACACCTATCCTCATCTCTACCTCGAGATTCAATAGCAAATCGTGGCGACGCATTTTTAGGTTTCAGCTGGCCAGGACGGTTTCCAGATACCTTTGATGAGAGACTAGAGGTAGAAGTGAACTTCCAAACAAACAATTTGGCGGGAAAAATTAGTCCAGAAGAAATATTTCTATGTAAAAGTAAATTCTGGGTAGCTTGCCAGGTGAGATGTGATTGTTTAGAGGCCATAGCTACCGCTTTATCCAACTCAATGGCTTTCCGATAAAGACGCGCAGCCTCACAGGCTCTTAATGAGGCTGTTTCAGTCGAACGTTCGGGATGTATTTCGCTGTCCGAGATGGAAGAAGAGCTTTGTCGAGGTGATTCCATCGGGAATTCATCATCAGAAAGGACTAAGTAACGAGCTAACAAGGCTGGTGAATTGAATGCCACTGCAGCACAGTTCATTTTATAGAGTTTTGCAACAAATGGATCGACTTTAGTAGGAATTACTCCTGAAGTAGACGAAAAATGCCTCCACTTTTCAAATAATTTTCTGTCAATCCAATAAGTCATACTATCAAGAATTAATGTCAGTACAATAGCACAGGCGGAAATCTCGAGTACCAAAATAACCGTAAGAGAAGTTGGTGAAATAGCCGCCAAATCAAACCAGTATACACAAAACCTTAGGGCTCTTAAAAGAATAGAAGCCAGGGGAACAGTATGACCTACCAAATTAATAATCGGCAGAGCAGCAAGTATGAAGAGTAGATTAGCAAGAAATATTTTGAAAATAATACTAAAGAGCAAGCTAAGGCTTCTTTCAAACACAGGAACGATCCGTAGCATTCTACCCGCACTATGTGATACGTTATTTTTAGAACCTTCAGCTATAAAAGGAGTATAGTTTTTCCACCCAGAGAATGTGGCTTTAACCACATTGGTAATTAACTTTGTTCGTACTCTAAGGGGAGATGTTGCACTCTGAATACCATCATATTTTAGTGATTTTTCTAACGTTCGGTTAAACAGAAAGGTGAAACATTTTGAAAGGAATCGAGGCAGCTTCAATGAGAGTAATGACTGGCAGAGAGAGGTTACGATAATCAGAGCATTAACTGTAATCAGACCGAATAGAAATAAATCGTTAGAAGAGGGAAAGTTCCATCGAAGGAGATTATCCAAGCGATTGAAAGAAAGCTTAGATAGTACAGAACAGTAACCCTCAGAGGTAAGGAGAATATATCGAGAATTTCCATTAAAAGATTCTTCGATAGAATGACATCCTATTTGTTGGAGCATCTCGTTAATAGTCGAGGTAAAGGAGGTAATTTCCTGAGTAAACTCTGGTCTAGATATCAATGGGTGAGGTGGGTCAAGGGACCAGAAAGCGGCTCTTCCAAGATAGGAGATTGAAAGAATGGAGAAAGCAAGAGGAGGACGAGAAAAAATGTGATGATCAGCGTTGGCAAGGGGATAGGATTTATTGCAGAACCGCTCGCCAGGAACCCAAATCATGTTCAGGGTTTGCGGTCGAGTGTACTTTGGGGACTGAAGTTGAGGGAGTGACTGCAGGGAGAAAACACGTTTGGAAAGGAAGTTTTGCAGGAGAGCTGTAACGTGATCCAAAAGGAGGATACATCCTTTTCTTCCACGTGTAGTAGTATCATCGCAGAGGGGTGCATGAGCTAAAGAAAGGCGTCTAAATTCGACAGAGTGTTTGCGGTTTGGATATGAAACTGGAAGGACTATCACAAGAATGGATGGCGTGAATCCGTACTCACTGCAAATGCTATAAGATGAAAGAATAATGAATAAAAAGTTTAAAGGGTTATGAAAAACCAATACCAACTAACCTCTCGAGTTTATCGCAGAGAAGAATGCCAAATTTGATTGAAATGGAGGAGAAATGACGAACTAAACGAGACCAAATAGCTGGATTGATTGCCTGGGTTGTATCAACATCGGAAAAGCCAACGGAAAGAAGCCAGATGCTCTCCTTATTATCCTCTATCCGATCTATAAAGAGCCCTGGACTATCAAAGACTACGGTCTTCAATCCAACATTGTCCTCATTACACAGAACATGATGATGCTGTGAGGAAAGTTTAGAAATCAAACTCCGGTAAAATGTTGCCTCTTTATCACAAGTTGAATTAAAATTCTCCAAAAAATCGTCGTAAGCAAGAGCTGATTGGAGTTCAAATTCATCTACAGAACCTAAGAAAAAGAAGAAGTGCAATCGCATTAGATATTTCTAAACAAAATTTAATTTAAATTGTAGTACTAAAAGTACGATTCCGTCAATTTTAATTTGATAAATTTATATAATTTAGTTAAACAGCACAAAATATTAACAATACATGAGAGTCAACATTACCCGATCTCGCCGATAATATTTCAAGGTCCTTCCTCTCGAAAAACGATTCTGCACTTATTCCCCGATGATAAAGAATGGCCTTTATGTCACGTGTATTCAGTTTGCATTGGAGATCATTTTCATCACAATACAAACCGACAGTATTGGAAGGACAGGCATCTTTGGCAAGGAAATAAGCTGAAGTGGCTAGGCCAAGAAGAACCTTAAAGTGAAGACAATTTATAGATCGGCCTGAATGATTTAGTAAAAATTGTCTGCGGGTAATGTGAGATGATCTCAATCTTCGGCGCAAAATAATAGAGTATTTGAGACGAAGAACCCAACGAGCCAAATCCGATTCTGACATATCGACATCATAAGTCGGATTTGGCGCGGGAGCTGAAAACGATTGTCCGAGCTCCATAATTTTCTTTAAAAAAATGCGGGATTAAAAGAATAAAACAAGATTCAATAGCAACCAAGAATAAAATAGTGTCCAAAATTTAAGCGCGACCGTTAAGTAACAGTAGGAAAAAAGGTTAAATTTTCAATTGACCATCACAACAAGCTTAAAGAGAAAATAAATTGTTTGCATTCATTAGAGCGGGCAAAGAATAGCATTAATGGTAATAGCTATAACATAAATTGAAAATACACGGGGAAAAAATCGTTATATTACACATATTACAAAAGCCTACCCCTAAAAAGTTAACAAAAGCTATGAATAGTGCATCCAAAAGAACGGGTTTAGGCTAATTCATAAAAACAACATTAATCTTTTCAAAAGTAAACTATAGCTATAAAATATGTTATAACATTAAACTTTGTATTTCAGCTAAATTACGAAAATCTTTAAACATTGAAGCTTTAATATACGCTACTTTAAATTGTTGTGAATGCCGAATGTTAATTGTGGGGACACAACTTTAGCATGACAAGTGCGAAGCCTCGCGACCAATCAATGAATTATATCAATACGATCAATCATTGGTCAATTCCAATATTCGATTACCCGACCAATCAACGATCCAAGTTATATGAGGTCATCATATCATGAAGTTTATATAAAGAATAAGTTCCGCGTCATACATTATTAGAGAGTATTTCACATATTCAGAAAAAAATAAAACTCATACCAACACTTCATAATGAAGACCATAAATAACTTGGTGATTGTTGCATTGTGCTTCAATCCATGATATTTATGAATTGGATCTGTGCAGAAAGGCTTGACAAATCCAAGTATATGATATTCCTCACTAATTTATTATAGGCTTATAGTTACTATGCTTTTTTCAGGCACGTAAAGTATTTAACAACAGTCAGGCGTTCTATTATTCCGTGTCAATCATTAGACATCTTATTTGTGAAATTAAAATCTACGCCATTTCTAATTTTTAAATTTTATTTCATTTCCAATGATACTTCTGCATGCTTATAACTCAACCAATTAAAGTAATTTAATTGAAGTTTACACGTCATAAATTAGTTGTTTATGTAATAAGCAAAATTATGTTTTCGTCATTCTTTATTTCTAGAAAAATATTAGTTTTTATATTTTCGACTTAATTTTATTTAATTTAATTGCCTTGTGTCCCGATCACCCAGTTTGGACGAATAAGATTTTATGGTAGTTGATGTTTTGCAGGTTTTTCATTTTGGACTGGCTATTTTGGCCGAGAAGTCAATTCTTAATATGACTGTTTTAAGTAATTTAACAAAAAATCACTCGCCTATTTTCTTTATTTAGTTAAAACGGTTAGCTTTTAACCATGGCTTTTGGGAGCCCACGGAAAAACAGTTATTTGACGTTTTCCGTTGCATTTCTTTGGGAGACCAATTAAAATCACTACAATTTGCTTACAGACGTGATGTCAAGTCATTTTTGGTAAATAATCAATAAATTGGCTTTTAATTATGATTGTCCTGGTAGGCAGCTCGTCTTTTGGTTCTTTATGCAACTAAACATTGTCTGTCAATTGATTCTGCCCTAGTTAATGTGCAAAGGGACGCAGACGGCCGACCGTATGTCATGAATTCATCTAATTTTGATTTCAACTTGTCACATAACGGTGACTTCACTCTTCTAACATCCTGTCAAAATATGCGCACAGGAGTTGACGTTATGCGAGTTGAGCTACCGCGTAAGTTAATTATCTTGTAAAAATTATATTCTAGCTGCCTCAACTTCGGTCGATAGTTTTATTCACAAAATGAATTCTCTGTTCAGTTCTTCCGAATTTTATTGGCTTACTTTTAACAGTAATAAAGAGACCAAAATTCGCCGATTTTTCAGACTTTGGGTATTTTTGGATTGTTTCTGCGTTCGAATCAATTTATTTAGTGCTTAAAGGAGGCATTTGTAAAGAACACTGGGACGGGGCTGAGAATGGATGTTTCCTCAGTCGAGTTTGATTTAACAGGTGATAAACCAAAGTGCAATTTTCCCGGTCTAGTTTCGGAAGAATGGTCATTTGAAGAACATAGCCTTCCCTTGAATCATGTTGCCGCTATCGCCTGGCATAAACCTGGTTCTCCAATCGTAGTTTTGTTTATTTTTTCTAACTGTTTTTAAACAGGGCAGCTTCTGTGAAGAGCCTTTTCAAGAAGTTTCATACGAACAAATTATGTGCAGTTTAGATCCATGGAATGAAGTAAGCGGTGACATTCTGTCAACGTACGCGTCCAAACAACTATGTCCTCCATCCTCCAGACGATTAATTTGATAATGATTGGTTTTTTTGCTGCCCTTACATGTTTTTACCGACTGACTGAATCAACCATTCCAAGTAGCTATCATACCTTTCGTGTACTCTTGCTTTGGTGCCAATGTTGACGCATTTTCTTATTTTATGATATGAAATTCGTCTTCTACTGTTCGCGCTCTTGGTTATCCACACTCATGTTCGTGCATTGATAAGCCTCAATATGACTTGCCAGATATGCACTATTTAACCACCTCGTCACTGGCGTACAGTGGGAACTTAAAATCAACATGGTAAGGGATTCTTCTGTCGAGAAACTCACTTTCCACCGGTGCCCTTGCTCGTTAGAATTAGTTTGTCTTAGTTGGTACATCACTGAATCTACACTGATTGGCATTGATCTCATGACTTAAAATACGCGAACGTTAACCACTGCGCCAGCTTTTTCTGCCTATCCCAATTGTGTAATCGATATAGCCAGAGGAATAATAAATATTTTTGTAATTGAATTTTAGAAACGGCAGGTTAAGGGACCTACCTATGATTCATTTATTTACAAGATATAAATTAGGTTTCTACCTTCTCAACCTCATTTTATCCTACCTACTGCAATCGCCCATTCACGCGGATAAATGCACTTAGTGATCAACACTTAGATTGTTTTGTCACAAATCGCTCTGCATTCTGTTCGTTTTAGTGAAAAATTTATAAAATGAAGTTCTGGGAAATTACAATTTGCTACAAAAAAAGATACGGCGCACACATTTGTATTTAAATTACATCGGACAACGAGAGTAGGTAAGAGATGAGAAGAGAGGAATAAGGGACTAAGCCGTTATTTACAGTGCTCTCACTCTAAGATAGGGAGGGGTGTGGGTAAGCTTTGTATGTGGATACACGTATGTTTACTGGTGGCCTTGACTGTTGGGAAGGTTGGAGAAATTTGGTGGCCTTGAGAGCATTGACGGAGGAAAGGCAAAGAAAAATGCCTGAGGCTGGGGTGGCCTTCCTCCATCAAGACTGCTGAGACCAGGAGGGAGTCCGGTATGCCAAGGCGGCTGGTTCATGGGATTGAAGGTGGGTGGTAGGCTCTAGAAGGCAAAAAGAAGGCAGGTTATAATAAAGTAGACGTACTCAACCCACGCAATCAGTTTGCTATATATACACAAGCATTAAAAGGTAACTCAATGAGCCAGAGTATAACATAACATGCGGAAGGTATGTTATTGCTCGTCAGACGACCATAATTAGATTAACAGGTGTAGCCCACAGGGGCCGGAGCGCATCCAGCTCGTCATTATTTGAATATGAAAGCACTTAATATGCTAGTTTTATAACATCACTCTTGGAAATATATCTAGTTTATCTGACCAAGCAGGTGTAATTCCATAACCAATCTTATTCCTATTTCAATGTGATTCTGTAATAATAACTGTGACCATAATGATAACCCCTGTGTTACAAAGCACAATGAGTTATGTTTGACTTCTCCCTGGTGTCAATTGTAACCAGTCAATTTATTTGAACAGCTGCAATTCATACAATATATGTAAAGATGTGATACAGTGAGCATTTGTACTCAGTGCCTAATTGACTAACACTAGCTAGAGGCGAGAATAAATAGATGGGCGGTAAGCGATAAAGACAAATCGAAACCCTGCACATTAAATACTGAAAAACAAGTTCATCATCTTCTAGCTCTAACCCCTGCTGATTCCGGTATTTATGTGCCTACGAGTACTTCAGCCCAATAAAAATCATAAAATTATTTCGATCTGTGGCACGACTAAAGAACAAAATTATCGTAGCTAGTAATAGTAAGGTTAGATGAAAATACCATGGGTGGAATATTAACGAGGAGATTGCTTGAGACAGTCGATGTTGTTTGTATGGGCGGAGGAGGAAAATTCATTGGACCTGTTTGAGAGAAAGCAAAGCAACTAGTAACCGGTGGAGCTAAAGGTAAAAAAAGAGGAAGATGAGTAAAGTTCGTGGTTTAAAACATTCTCCTTATAATCGAAAAAGTAAGGCAAACTATATAACTTCAACTGCTAATCAGAGAAAAACGAAATTAGACTTTCTTTTAACGATATCGTGTATCGATTCTGAGGGTATGCTTTCGTGCCACATTCTTTCCTTTGAATTATATAAATCGGTACATCCTTCTCCGCTCATCTGATTGTTGGCAAGAGAGGGTGTAGTCAGAACCCTTTTAGTAGTGAATTAAAGAGTCCTCTTAATCGCCTGCATACTCATTGCCAACCTTAGTCTTCCTCTTAAGCACATGCACTTCTCACTGCGAGTCATTTTCAGCTCATTTATCAGTATCCTAGTTAATTCCACTTATCTTCCACTCAAAACCTATCCTGATCGCGTGACATCAATGCATTTTACATTTCAAAATTTGTGATTGGGATTACCTCTAACTTTTAATTACCCAAGATAAGTATTTGAGAAAATAAAAACAGAATTTCAACATACCATCATTGGGAATTTCTGATTCATCCTGTATTGGCGTAGCTCCACCATCACTCTGACCTTCATCCTCTTCAGCATCTTGTGTCGTCGAAGTCTGTTGATGTGGTGTGTAGCTTGACGAAGAGCCAGAGGCCTGAGTCATTTGAATTTCACCACTTGCCTTCTTTTCTCCCTCCACTCCTTCCGCGTAAGTTGGAGTTGGGGTGGTGTCAGCTATTGGAGTTACAGGAGTCGCAGGACTATTTCCATCAGCCACAGTCTTGCACGATTTGGCCCTATTGTAGCGAAATGAAATACCAAATAAGGCTATTCTGCACAATTGAAGATATCATTATGGTGATTCGTGTGTAAGTGCCCAGCCTCACAAACCGTCATTCTCGCTTCCAGCTCACTTATAAAACCTCAGCCTTAGCAACTACAGAGCGATGTGATCAAACTCTTCATCTTCGACTATTCGATTAATCTCGTACTGATTATGACAACCTCGGGTTTAGACAAATTACCAAAAGCCAATATGGTAACTGTTTTAGTGGTAATATGTGATATGAAGGAGATTTCTCATCTGCACGGATATAGCTTTACAATTAATGAAATGGCTATCACAAGTAGGAGATGAGAGCACTTGAGAGGTAAGTGCAGGACAAAAAAACAGACCCAACATTGTTACAGAAGCATGAAATAACATGATCACAATTATGAATAGGATCGCGTAGCCAAGATATAAGAGGTCTCGTATGAATACAGAACGATAAATTAATACTACATATTTTTATTTAAGAGTAGTAAATACCGAATATTGCGAATAACAGCATGCCATGAACTTTGATACACAATTCATCACGCCTCTAGTACCTTGACCACACCACACTACTATTCTAAAAATAGTCTTATCATGGTACAAATTAATAAAAGTGATCTGAATTAGCGTCAGCACTGAATGTGATAAATGCTAATGCATGAATGACAAAGAGAGCTGGAGAGAGCAAGCTCAAGGAAAGTAGCGTGGGGTAAAAATCACATTTTAGGAATGACTTAAGTTAATTTTTGATAAGTCAGTTGATTATAGCCAAACATATTACTGTGATTTCCACTGACCACTAATCTTCCATAGATAAGAAGATAGGGTGGTCTTACTAATTTGACACTCAAGATATATGCATTTTTTTAGATATCACGCTTGAACTCATTTGTGCAAACAATGGGCGTAGAAGGTCAAATAGAAACTAGAAGTGCAATTTTCACTAAAAATAATCTCCAACCAGAAGAGTACTAATGGATAGCAAATATATAAAAAGAAATCATTTCATTTCTTGTTCTGTCTACATATACACACTTTTTACCGTTAGCGTAAAGTAAATTGCAGACAACCTGATGATTTCAGAGTCAAGACGAAGCAAGGATTTCATTTTCGACTTGCTACAAATATTTTATGACACTGCTTAGAACATTTTTACCAATCAATTTGCTTAAATGCTCTCCATGATCAAAATAGCTAATTTTTGACTTTGGCATAGATAATAATAGTAATAAGTAATACAACGAACTACTTATTCCCATTTAGTAAAGGGAAAAAACAGTGAGGTTTTCTACAAACAGCAGGGAAGGAATGTAATAAATGATGCGTTTCAGCGGTAAGCGAAACCTAAAATTTCCCAAGAAGTAAAAGCAAGAACTGGGAAAATTGAAACTAGGGTTGATTTAATGGACATTAATTTTTCTAAATAATAATGAAATCGGAAACTTCAGTGCTACATTAGCAATATATGAGAAGTCCAACATTTTCACTATTTGTAACAATCATAATCTATCAAACACTAGTGCTATTTAAATACGTACATAAATCCATGCTTGAAGTTTGAAGGTCTCTGAAAGGGCAAAACTTTTATCTCAATTGACCATTTCTAGATTTTCTTCATATAGAATTTGGGAAGGTTGTTTCAGGAGCACATACCGCCACCTGAATTTCAGGCCGCTTTTGTGAATTTTAAAATGCAATTCGTTTGGAGGAAAAAATTGCGGTTTTGTCAATCTATGGTAACTATTATTAATAATCATACATTTGGCATTCCAATATACATTTCACAAGTTGGACATCCAAGTGCCTGGCTTTAGCTTTAAATTTCGGTAAATATTAAGAGAATTGGGCCAATGGGGTTGAAGATTTTCACCTGTTCACTAATCACCTCAGACTGAAGAATACATATAGGGAGTTTTCGTTTCGTCTGGGTATTTGCCATATTCATCCGTCTGTAAACAGCAAAACTAAAAATTCCAAGATGATAGAAAAAAACCGCATTCAACGTCAAGATAAGGAATGGCAATATGATAGATGGTAGTTTGGCAACATTTGGGATTTGTCAGACTCGATAGCCGAGACAAATAAAACTGGTAAATATCAATAGCACAAGTGATTACCGGATTGAAATAATTATTTGAAGAAAATGATGTAAAGTGTAGGCAATCACTCATCCGATAGGTCGAACTATGCCGAGTAAATCAGAGGTATTTTCTAGAAACGTACCACCATTGCACTGCTCTGCACTTTACAGGTACAGATAAGCGTAGCCTCGAGCAACGATAACTCCGCAAATTGAGGAGCAGAATAAGAATATATATATAAAGACACCGAACGGAAAACGAAAGAGGAAGTCGCAATGGCTGCTGCTGCTCCTGCTGTAACCACGGATGATGTTAAAAACTACCTTCTGTACTATCTTCTCTTTAAGCAATTGTGTTGCTGCGTTCAGTCACAACAGGGTGGTCGGAAAGAACCAACACAACAAATTATGTGCTGTCCAGGGATAATTTGATGTATTTACTAATGCTTGTAATACTGATTTTAAATAAAACCTAACTAACACTGATGACACTTTCTCTAATAAAAGTTGAGAGAGCATAAAGAGAGAATAGTGAGAATTCTAATAATATTAAAACAAAATACGATAAAGCACCTTTAACAATTCGATAAATTTAGATTTTCATATTTTCCAAGACATCTTAATCTTTTTAAGATAAATATGGCGTACATAAATGGGCAAAACCACACAGCGTACATTGAATGGGTATCTGGGTTAGAATCAACTTCCACGATCATATCTTTTAAAATTACTACAAAAGTGTATTCGTGAATTGAAGTCGGCCAAATTTTGTAAGCAAAATTAAATTTAGCCCATGATGTACATGCAAGCTTAAGAGAGGTTTAATAATGTTGACACGGTGGGAGCTCAACGAGTTTACCTTACCGAGGAACCAATCACATGAACACTAGCAGGTTGCGTTAATTAGCCGCAATCAAGGCGTAATAAGTATTGTCTTTCACTAAACGAAATAGCGAGGTAAAGTGCATGTATTCCAACTTCTTATAGAGAGAAAAATAACACAAACATTTGGAATTGGAAAAAGCAACCAGAAGAGAAGTGGTAAAATAAACTTTAGAAACCTATCACTTTTGCAGCCACTTTGATTCTTAATTAAAATGGGAAAGTTCGAAAAAGAAGATATAAACGATCGTTCTTCTTCATCATATTTTGAAACTAATTTCCATAATTTTATATTATGTTCATTGCAGAATTTAGGAGAATTAATCGGATAATATTCAACGTAACCTAAAATCACCCCCCCCCCCTCCCTCTCCCTACACTCCCACAGGACCCAATACGTAAATAACAAAGGAGTTGTATTGTAAGCACAAATATATTCACCACATTCTCGAGTCATGCATATTCTGTGGTTGGTTATTAGGAGGGGGTTCCGGCTGGGTGGAATCAGTTTGCTGCCGGAAGCAACAACATAGGTTTTTAAAGATGAGGTAGTAGAGGATGTAGCTTTTGAGATCGTCCGCTGTTACTGCCGCAGCCATCGTAATTTTGTGCGCGAGAATCGTGGATTGAGAATGTATTTATATACACCCCGGATAACTGCATATGGGCGACCCCGAAAACTGCGAAAGTTATGACAACAACGAATAATCTTGAACTATTGCTAAAATACGTGGAAACGGTGATATTTGCGACAAATGACAAAGTATAATGACGTATTTTCTAAACATGAACACTCAAAGGAGCCTAAGAACTATACCCTGAAAATTGAACATCAGAACGTGATACAATTAGCCACAAGTAAAAAATCGAAGACTTGATGCATTACTTCAAATAATGTAGAACCTTTAATGCCCTGATGCTCAACTGTTACACTCCAACCTTTATTGTACCATTCCACTGCTCCACAGGATAGGGAAGCTTTGTGGTAAGCAAAAAATATTTCATCATTTAATGAATGGTAATAGTAAGAAGGAAAGCATGAAATAGTAGCACGGAAGAGATTGGCTGTTTAGGTTCATGAAATAGCAGACTATTTTGATGATCTCTCTGTTTGTGGATATCCCTCACCCCTAGGTAAACAAATTAGCACTGTTGTTATTGATAACTCCTGAAAATTGACTTCAGATTTAGAGAAAATTTTTTGTCTATTTTACTCCAATATTTACATGTTTGAAAACATCGAAGAGGCCTTTGCTAATAACAAAAAGTTGCGTTTTTCCTCCCTTTGACTGGGATATCGACTTGTAAATCGTAAAGCAAAAGAAATAAAATTATCAAAAGCAAAAAAAATCCATTCAAGGAAACCATGTGTGCGTTGAAAAGAGGCTTACATTTATAGTTTTAAAAATCCCTATACATACGAAAAAACACGCTAAGTATTGTTAGTAAAAGTGTAGTCAGCAGAATTCAGTGACAACGATAAGAATCGAGGGAG
Organism: Hymenolepis microstoma; assembly: GCA_000469805.3. Classification (NCBI taxonomy): domain Eukaryota; kingdom Metazoa; phylum Platyhelminthes; class Cestoda; order Cyclophyllidea; family Hymenolepididae; genus Hymenolepis; species Hymenolepis microstoma. Next base: position 17,957,714 of record LR215995.1, on the reverse strand, counting down.
AAAGTTGGTTTTACACGCCATTATGTTTTTAATTCAAAATTAACATGTCATATAATATTTAGCGAGTTCTAAAAAAATGAAGAATTACAAAAGAACATTATTCAATGTATGAAGGCAATTCAAATGTGAAGTATACGTTGGTAATAAAAAAAGAATAGGCAATTTTTGGGAAAAGAGAACTAATTTAAAGCTACCAGATAGGGTTAACTGAACAGAATTTTCAACTAGAGTATAGCAAGAGATGTGCATTTACATTTTAACTACCTCATGGTTTCTGGTGTTTATAGTCATCTGAGACAAGAAAATTCTAAAGTTGGAAGAGAAGGAAATCGGAAAAGAACAGCGATTAAAGATAGGATACTTAGTTTAATTCTTGATGCCCAAGGTTTTCCACCTCTTAATTCGCGTTGGATTTCACTACGTCGTGCAAATAAAGTTTCAAATATGAATTCGCCCCGAATGGGTCAATATCTGTACCACTTCGAGTTCATTGACTAGCTGGTAAATGAGTCGAAGAGTTACTCGCAGCAGATCGGTAATTGGTCGTCCCTGGCAGCCAAAAGCCAAAATTTGTCACTGGCTAAAAGGCACTTTAGTGGCGCACAGGAACTCTCACTCAAGGGGAAATCAAATAATGAGTGATGACATTCATAACGATTTCATTTCTTAATAGTTATGTGCAACCATGGCGCAACCACCCAATCTTTAAGTTTGAATAATTTGAGATTCGCGTTTTATTCTGCAAGAAAACAAATTAGAAATGTATTACAAATATGCAACAATAAAAAATATGCAAGGAACTGAGAGCACCCGTTTAGGAAAGCCAACATTCGGCTGAAAGTTACCAGAATTAGCACAACAAGCATTTAAAATTGAAATAAAAACTCAAATTGGTGAGAAATCTTCACTTTCGGGAATGCAATCCACATCTATTAATACTGAATACGAGACTGAATATAGTAGCTTATCAAAGACTGGGAAGACACTGCAAATCATAACAAGTAGAACAGATTCAAAACTCACGACTTTATCAAATCCGACAGTCCAGTGATTCGAAATATGATAGAAAACGGATCTTCCTGTGACTTAATGTTGTCCACAGCATTATTACTAGCAACAGTAGTGACAACCTCATTCGGAAAGTTGTACTTTGATTGGGTTGTAATGGGTTTGGTTGAGGATGAAGACTGATAAACAGGCTGTATAGCAGTAACAGGAAGTGACTCCAGCGATGATGTTCTCTGCAGCGTCGAAAGCACAGCCTCTGAAATGTTTGGAATTTGAGAGATCAGTGGATTCTGTTGCTGCTGGGGTTGATAGGTTGATTGGAGAGAAATATGAGGATGAGACACCACCGTCGTTTGAGCAGAAGACAGTGGAGAAAGGACAGTTTGGAAAGGAGGAATGCCTTCCGCCTGAGGACGAACTGATGCAGAAGGTTTAGATGAAGGTGGTGGAAGAGTAACATTAAAGGGTGATGTATGATTTAATGTAACTGTATTCGCGACTGCAACCGGCAGTGATGATATGAGCGTATCTCCAGAGACAACTGAAGACTGTCGAAGATCGCTATCCGTGATATTCAACCATGGATACGCATGAGAAGTAGGTGGAATTATTGTGGATTGCAAATGAGGGAGCTGTAATTGACGGTAATCCGAATCGGAGGGAGTTTCAGGAATTATTGGAGGAACGGGTGGTTGCGAAAAGACCTAGCAAACAAATTTTTAAGAATCAATCAGTGCGATGACAGCCTAATAACCCATTAGTGAGACATCCACTCTTCTAATCCATTTAAGACGTGCTCCGTATGACTTAATTACTTGAGATTTAAGCGGCATATTGATTTCCCACATCATATAACACATTCGCAAGAAGTTTAACTCTGTCGCTTGCTCTGCTAACAAGTTGCAAGATCTCTTCATATGGATATTCCGCCATCGCCTCTGCCTTTTCCCAGTTCGAGGAAGTAGTTTCGTAAAACATGGGAGAGCTCTTGGTTCCTAAACTATATCCACTTCTCACAATATTTTTAATCGTGTGACAATAGCATTACAATTAGATAACTCTGGTTTTTGTACCACACAGAAAGAATAATTATGAGGTTGCAATTAAATATAACAGTAGACTGAAATATAAATTTAAAAAGTCCAGCAGAGACCTCAGTAATTATAAGGTCTGCAAGGGGAATTTAGTGAACAATCAGGTAAGAAGCAGATTATCAATCATTAAGGATCACCTACCGATGGTTTCAGTTGTCGCAGATCCGCATCCTCATGAGTTCCCAAGCCGAAAGGATCAATTGGCTGAGGTTTTCTTTGATCCTCATCAACAACTACCGCAGGAGGAGGAGGCTTCCTGTAGTCGAAATCTCCTGTTTCTGTTTGGATCAGTTGAGGTGGATCTATTTCTTTAGATTTATTTGAATTACTAGAGGATAAAAGTATTAAAGATAGCTACATGAGTGCCTATGCAGATTGAAAGTTTACATTACAGAGAGAATACATATTGCAGATCATCAATGACAACTCTCATTAGCCTTGATTGACCACCATGATTAGCTATTACAGTTAACGGACGAGCGTCAATGGGTTTTGAGTTCATGACTTCTACCAATGAAAGGTATATTTGTTGATTATATTACCCGTAAACAAATATAGTACCCAGAAGAACAGAAAGCAGAGATAAAGAATTTCAAATAAGTACAATTCAATTTTCCTATACCTTAAAAAAAACAGCTGCGACAAATACAACACTAAATAAGCATTGTCAAGCAATGATCAATTAATCAAATATAACTCTTGTTCAATAAATTTAAAACATAATTAGAAATACGAATTCGGTCGATTATCTCAAGCACCAAAACCACTTTTCTTTTTCAACTATTGGTAATTAAAATATAAAAAATAAACCTCATACTTTTCAAGAATTTTGGAGAGCATTGGACGATAGTCCACATCTCCACTATCGTCAATAGTGATATACTCTGAGAAGGGCAGATCTGAAAGAGTTTTGGGATCAACAAGGAGATCAGACACGGAGCGTGATGGTGTAATGGGTTCAACACGAGGATGGTGAAGTGGAATATTTTCAATTTCTTCAATATCAGACATATCAGAATCGCCACCACCACCACCGCCATCTTCGTAGATATTCTGACAGGAGTACTCGATATCGTCGTCTGGCGCAGCCTTCACTGTTGAAATGTAGCTCCCACCAACCGAGCGCAGAGTTTCTCTTATTTGCTGCTCATAGAGCTTGTAAGCCTAGAAGATTTAAAAGTACGAAAGTAGTCCTTGGACTGTTTACATTACATTAGTGTTGGATAAAAAGAATATTTTCAATCCAAAAGAAATTATAATAGCAATTTTAGGGGACATTGTTATTTACAATTTTTGTTTAATTGTTAAAGTAATCCAAAATTGTGAGTTGAAGTTTAGACAAATTTCTGGAAATTATTAAAATTTAGCTTAATTTCGTATTGTTTTTTAATTTAGAGGATTTGGTGCCATTTGGGCGGATAATAAGACTACTAGTAGGGAGCAGAAATAATAAAATTCTTGACATTTCTTACGGTTACGAAAGCAATAGTTTTAAAAGCTTCCCTAAATTTATGAATTTTTGGCAATTGATATCTATGCCTATTTTAGGAGACTAATTAAATTATAACAATTACTCAAATATGCAGCTTAAGATTGCACAAGGACTGCAGACCTATAGGACACATTAGAGAAGTCGTGTGATAAAGCTTTAGGAAGGAAGATCATGACATGAAGCATCCACCTAAGATTATCATTTATCAATTAGAAGAGCGGTAAACGGTCATGACTAGGAAGAACACGAGGTTTGAACAAAGTATAATCCAAAACCAATAAAATCGAGAAGCGAAGTAACGTAATTAACCAATTCATTCAAAAGGAACAAGAAGGTTTAATGAAAAGATTAAAGATGGATTTGCTGCAAATGCAATAAACTCTAAAATTTTAAATTTTGGAACCAAAGGGATAATCAGATGAGATGTTTTAAAATGATTTTAAATCTCCATCAGTAGCAAAGTTAAAGGAACGATAAGTGATCCGTTAGAGGGCATAATGGAGAACCTAAATATTTTGTTTTAATATAGTGCCATAATTTTTGAAAGTTGGTTCAGAGATAAGTCCACATATACAGAAGGTACTTATATTCATCAACTGAATTCGCGCAGCCTATATATTTGTAAACAAAAAAAATCACGGTTAAAAATAAAAGTGGGATGAGAATGTACTGAATTATTTGAGGACCGACTAGCTCAAAAAACTAGGTGTCATTTGCAAATGACAAAGAAATACAAGCTCACCAGCTCACTGTTAACCTCTTTTTAGCGAAGCCCTGACCATTTAGTGGAGTTATTTTAAGGTGTCTGCTATTGCTAGACAGAAAAACAAGATAAAAAATCACAATTCTGGACAGCTTTAGCTTAGTATGACTCTATCATTCAACCATCTTGTGAACAAATGATAGCGATCCACAATACTACTCGATGTTTAATTACTCAAATGTCAAAAAGTAGTAGTTGTAGAATCACTAATGAGCTTTTAAAGATATGAACGCACATTCACGACACTACGCGCGTCCTTTTCTTGGGCCAGGTAGAAGAGCATAGCCTTGTCAATGTTCTTTACCAAAGCTTCCTGAGCGGCTAATTTCCTGCTCAAATCATTCAACGTACTATCAAGTTGATCAGCACAATTTCGGACGTCCTTTGAGAAAGAAATCCCCTCTGCTTTACTTTTAATGCGAGAAAGTGTTGTTTCAATAGGAATACCTAACAAGGAAGAGACAAATTCCGGTTCGAAAATTTTTGAGTTTGTCTCAATTTCAGCATATTCCCGCAGCTGACGAATTAGCTTATCCGGCTACAAAAATTAAAAGAGGCCCACATTAAATCTTAAAAACAGATTGATATAATTGCCATATTAGAAATTACAACTAACCGAGAAATCTTTAAAGTCCTTTGCATTTGAATGATTGACGTTGGTGTCAGGTCGTTTGCTCAAATTCTCAAAATGTCGAGCATACTTTAACAATCTTTTGTTAAAATCTTTCTCAAAAAGGCCCTGCTGTCCCCATACTAAAAGGAGTTTTTTGACCTTGTCGATGGGCATTCCAGGACTAAGAAGCAAGTAAAATCTTAAATGATATTACCGAAATGATTTAAGCGCGGACATTATAGGAGTCTTGAAAGTATTTTTCATTTCAGGTGCACCATAACTGATACAGTTTTGCAAAACCTCGTTAAGAACATAAAATAACGCTAATTGTGTTGCAGGCTCGCTTGCTAAATTAGCAAAGAAAAATAATGAGTGTATTCAGAAAAACTCCTCTAACATGAATAAATGCAAAAATTATTAATAAAGATTTTATATAACAAGTGTATCAATAGCAATAACAAATAAGCACAACAAAAACAACCTGTCTCAAAATTTTGAAGCCAGATTTTAGCTATGAGCTCCGCGTGTTCGGCCACCGAAAGCAAGGACGAAGCAGAATTCTTTATGCATTTTGTTGTTAGCGTAAGATTCGATAAATTCGCCTCAATGCATGGAGCGACCCAAACATTAGCATCCATTTATTCAAAAAAAATCTCTTGCAAACTGAGATAGCCAATAGGCAAACGCCTTGCTATAGTAGATGATTTTCCTTTACTTAAGGTCAAACATAAATCTGGGTTTTTGTAATTCCTTTAAATGTTCATTATTTCAGCGTCTATGTTTAATTGAATTTGAGATCGAGTTATCTTTAATTTATGTCAGTGAAAATGGGCACTTTTATATAAAATTATACCACTTTCTACGAAGTATTTTTTTCCAATTGAAGCAGCATTTATTATAAAAATGCACACAATATAAACAATTGAAAAGTATACAGGGCTTAATTTATGATTCGGAATAACATTTTAAATGGTATTGCACAGAAAATATTTTTGAATTATTGTTATCGGCCTTTCATATGGATTTAACTGTAATTTCTATCTATAATTGAAAATTTTGTTTCAGTCATTCTTGCAGAAAGCATTCTATCTTTATTTGACCGCATTTATTGATAATACCAATAACAATAATGAGTAAAAGCTAAATTGATTTAAAGTATAAATTCGTTTTAATAAAGAATTCACTAATGTCATTGTGTAATCAACCTTTCATGTGTCACTTAATTCCCCCGTTTGCTTTTTGTAATCTATTACATTAATTGTTTTGGGCTCTGTTTCCTTGCAATTCTGTAGTATAACCTTGTATGTTATTGATATTTTCCAAATATCTATATTTGGCCCAATTGTTCGCAGCACTCATTAAATGTATGGATTAAATCACCACTTCTGAGATTCTGAATAAATAAGTGCTTTACCAAACATTTTTGGTTAGATTTCGCTTGAAAACAGGAAATATAAGTGTTAACTGTGGTTTTCAATGATAAAAGCCCTTAATTTCTAATAACTTCCCACAATTCTGGTAATTGTAGCACTGAACTGCCAATAAATGTTTAGTTAACTAATTTTAATCGTATCCACTTGCGATTGCCTTTAAATTTTCCACTGATTATCTATCATGCTAATTAAAATTTGTTTATACCATGTGTCAATCGCGTATTGGCCCAACTTGTAACTGTTTTAACCATTTGTCTATCATGAAATAATAATCAATATGGTCTTCATCATAATTAATATTGCATTCCAACCACTACAATATTTACTTAAAATATTATTTGAGTGTTTCCTCGATTACAGAATTTTTTCAAATATTTAATGTCAGAAGTGTCACATAAACAAAAATAATATTTTCCCGAACAGAATCCTTGTACATAAAGCATTTTATTTCCTCATCAGGTTTTCGTTTGTCACTTTTATTATTTACATCACTGTTGTTAGTGGCCAGATTTTACATCCACTTGTTAAGAAGCTTGTGTCGTTTTCTGACCTTTCGTTGGGTTTGGTTTGTATTACGGTTTTGTAGGATTTTGTTTGTGACTAGAGCACTTACTTAGAGAATCTACTAGTCCTACACAGAATAATAGGTCATTTCAAAAGGAAGTGAGTAAAATATATGATTAACCAATAACACATACTAAAGAAGATGGTATATGGGTTTTATTTATGTTAATATAAATCAAACCTGCAAAGCATTCGCATAATTTGTATGCTATTTTAAATAGTTATCGTGATCTCAAGTCGTAAATATTGCGCGCAATGTATTTATAATATTTCGAAACAAACGAGTGCATCTAGTTGGTTTTCACATGCTCCGCCACTGCCTTTTGTTTTTTACGAACACGGGTTGAGTAGAATTCGTGTCCATATTCATCCTAAAATTAAGAACAACAATGTTAATCACTTTTTACTAACGATTTTGCATGAATTTGGAATGTTTCAGAGATGGGTTTGGCTTTGCCTTTTAGACTGATATTTTCTTTATTGTCCATCAGCGTCAAACGTCAAATCGAATTGAAGAATTTATAATGAATCATAAATATGTACCCTAAAATTTCCTGTTTTACTCATTCTAATTTGCCCATTCATATCATTTGCATTTATATAAGCAGTGTAAAACACAAGAAAATTGGATATACATTATTGTGGAGTAATTTTGAAGTTAATCGCAGGCCAAATATTCAAAAACTATACAAATGTCCATATATATATGTTATTTACTCGAATGACTACTGTTATATCTATATCATACTAAAGAATAGCAGTAGAGCTGCAAAAGTTCAGGGAATTTTTCTTGAAATATAAGTTTTATTCAATTAAAAGTTGCTAAAGCGGGACTTAATACAAATGATTTTACCAAACACCTGAAAATTTCTCATTAGATAGCCAACTTTCTAACAAGATAATTATTGATAATTATCTACCAGCCGGTAAGCGAATATTAGTCTAAAGACAAAAGTAGTGCTTACCTCTCCCTCGCAAATGACATCTGGGTTAGAGTGTAGTTCCATAACTGGACAAGGTTCAAGAAATTTAGCCATATACTCATTCTGATAGATTGTCTGCCCGTCAAATGGCACCTCTGGAGGTAGATATTTTGGTGGACCTTGGACGGATGATTCGCGGGCTTTAATTGACCACCTGCGATACTCCTTTTTGTAATTTGTCATATCCTGAACCAAGAAAATATGCAAAAGTTATTTACGAATAGGATACCAATAAACAGATATTCATATATGGTTAGCCAGAAAATGCTTGTCTGCAAGTCACGAGCAATGATATGGGAGTATTTGAAAGAACTATACGGACAAATTTTCATTTGTTGTTTTAAATTTGACAATCTAATACATTTTAAGTAAATATGGACACCACACCTTTGGTGATATCGAAATCAATTTTACTTCCATCTTTACGTTACATATATGCCCTTAGGTGCATTAAATGATATCCTTTACTATTTGTACACTTATGGTTTACATCTAAGAAATTGGTCAGAGTCGGCCATCCTATAATTTAATAAAAATATTATTTCAAAGGTACTAAAGAGGCCTAAAGAAAGACTGTTATTACTTTACCTATCAAGTAGTAAGTTTAAAAGAGATGATCTTAATTCTATGCGAAATAAATCGCCACTTCAAACCGATTTATGTGTTGCCTATTTTAGACACATCCTACTTCTTTTTATGTTTGTAATTCAATACGAATGCGTTACTATGGTTTCAACTAAAGGGTAACAATAGCACATCGGAGGTGATTTTCAGATACAATTCACTTTTTCCTGAAAAGTACGAACGCATAGCGAATATATACAACGTACTGAGAATTCTCCTTTGTATGCTGGTGCTTCTGATACTGGTTTTATCATTTTAGCCCTTTTACCTTCTAGAGGCATGTAATTGTCTCTATACGTCGTTCTGCCATCAAATTCTGCACTGCTTGGCTTGTACTCCTCCACATTTCTACGGAAGTGTTCTGGAAGAGGCTTTTCGGTGTAGTCGACGTTGTGAGTCGTCTCCTTCGTAAATGGTGTATTTGAAGATAGAGGTGTATATTTCGGACGAAATGGCATTTGCTTGTCTAAATAAGGGATAAGGTGTTGAGTCAAAATGCGGTTCTTATAGAGCAAACAAATACAATTAGACTCCGGTTGAAAAATTGAGCTAAAATAACTTATAATTTTATATCACCATTCTAGTCTGAAATTGAAAATTTTAAGCACTATACTTTCGTTTTGATGCCAATGAAACAGTAGACGAAGACCATGCCTGATAGTTCAGAGGTCAAGAGGAGGGTAGGGAATATGTAATAATGTGTATGGTCAACTACGTCCGTTTAATCTAGTTTCCGTCACCTTAAGAAAATCAATTACTGCTTACGATTGTGAAGCTGGATGTTAGAATACGGCTTTTGAATAACTTTGTTGAAATAACTAATCCGTTGAATTTCAAAAACAAATGATTAGAAAAAAATCTTCCATGAACAGAGCGTAAAATTATTAAAAGTCGGAGAAATTAAATTGGATTCAGAGGGCTCATTTAAAAGTTAGATTACAAATTGAAATTGAAAAAGTTACATCTATCAGGACGCAATTTATTTTACACTTCTGACAGCAAGACCAGTCTATTTAAGTATTAAATTCCATGACTCACATTCAAAACCTTGAAATCATACTTTTACGAGAACAAAATTTGACAAATACTACGATTTAGAGTAAGTCTAAGTTCCTGAAAGCGAACCGAAATTAGTACGGATCCATATTGTTATCTTACCAGCATTCTTAGGAATATAATCAGCAGTGAAAGTTGAAATGCCATCGAAAGATCCAGATTGAATTGGCTGGGGAGAAGGTTTAATTGCATTCGGTGGTTTGACGAAACCATGATTGACATAATCCGTGGAATAAATGGACTCTCCATTGAACGAATCTATGGGTTTTTGATATTCGTACTTCGGTACATTATTATTGTGGGGTTCTACATCCCATTCCTTGTAGTCCGCTAATTAAATAATATATCATAATTTTGCGTTTTATTTCGAGAGAATGTGAGAACGCTTTAAAAAACCACCAAACTTGCCTGTATAAGTTGCTTCCCCTTCAAATACTTCTAATTTCTTTTCGCACGTTTGAGGGACGAAGGGAGCAACACGAATTATGCCCTTTTCTATTAAAAATAATTTCTTAAAGTTAATTACAATTGGACTTTGTGAATGGTTTATCAAAGTGGAAAAAATAACAGGGCCATTGAAAATCATACTCGTATAATCAGAATTATAAACACTTTGGCCCTCAAAAGTTCCAACAGGAACATGCTGAGCAGACTCCTCCTTCTGTTTCCTCGGTTCAAGTGGGTGTGACACAAAATCGTGCCTTAAAAATAATATAGTAATAACACAAAGAAAAATAAGATGATTGTTCAAGACACTATAAAATATAGAAATAAAAACCATATTTTAGTGACAGCTATTTAATTCCAATTCATAATAATTAACTAATACCTTCTAAGCCATTTAATAAGATAAAATTTCAATTGGAAACAATTTTTATACTCCCTGTCAGTTAAGATGTTATTATTTGCTTGTCTTTGTTTGTAAAAATTACCTATGTGTTGTTTCAGCAGATAACGGCTCGATTGACTGGATCGGAGCAGCTTTTGGTTTCAATGATTTGGCTCTTTCTCCATTTTGACCAATGTACCGTTCAGTATATTCAGTAACTTTGCTGAATGGTTCCTCGTTCCGCTTCGGATGAATATGTGAACATTTGTGGTGACTTAAAAAATAAATACACAAAAATTTACCCGCACTGGCAAATTTTACAAATGCACTGATGTTTTATCATTTTCAGTTAAAAAGTGTACGACTTTGATTGTTGTTGATTAAAGGACGAATTTAAAAATTTAAACACCAAATTAAACGATAGTGTTATTTTCCAGTGAATTTATTTAAGCTCAATTTGTTAACAGTTATGAATACATTTATTTATTTTATTTTTTTGGTTGAAAAGTTTAAGACAAGTATTAGCTACATGGTAAATGTAGTGTTTTACTACCTTTTTAAATTTTAGAAGTGTTAATGGAAAATGCATAAATTAAGATTTTGTTTGCTAAATTTTGACATTCTGCTGTCTAAACGTTGCAGAAGTAATCAGTAGCAGGATTTTTGTGTCTTAGTTAAGTAGATGCAGAAAGGTTAGTAATCAACTTTTATGTTAACTCTGACGTAAAAAATTGAACCTATCTCATCTTAACATGAGGAGGATGCTCCAATTTAAACTCGGGTAATGTTGGTAGGAGTGACATATTGAATCTATTGTCACTAATTCTGAGACAATTCTCTAACCAATAGCACGATAGGACTAGGTTAAAATTAAAATGTAGGAACTACCAAAACAGAATAAAGTTATTAAAGCTAAGACTACAATTAATGATATTTTCAAACGTTGAAATACAATGAGCTTTGAAGGGCAAATTCTACTTACAAAAGTAGACGATATTTCGCTTATTTTGGAGGGGTAAAAGTGAGAGATATTACGTAAGAATACGACTGAGCACCCGATGAGCGCATGCTGGCGTTGAAGTATGAAAGTGGGAACACAAAGGCAATTCATAGGACTCACTTTGGCTTTGACGCTTGTGTGCTTGTGCTTATAAGTGCGCTTTTTTACGAAATAAGAGAGTTACTGAATCATCATTTGAACATGACATGCAACGTTTGATCAAAGAGGAACATAGCTAAAAACTTGTTTCGACAATGAAATGTTTATTTTCAGTTTTTTTTCGATTGACACGAATGAACTTGTTAAAATATAGAACTCTTATGTGAAATCGAACTCATCGACGACTTAACTTCTTAGTATACTTAATTAATAGTTTGTACTACTTTAATGCACATAAGTTGAGACAATATAAATACCTAATATAATCATTTTCAAGCAGATTACCAAGATTACTCACTCTTCTCGGGAAAAATTCTCATTCCTTAAGTCCAGAAAAATTTACAATTAATGCGAATATTTCAATAATTGATTTTTCTTACTATTTACATTTTAAAATATATCTTTATGCATAGTATAAGTATAAACCAATAAACACAAATTTGGCTTCCATCTGTGTGCAATTATAATCTCTCTTATCGTTGAGACATTCCCTCGCGTCTCCAAGATGTTTTATTATGCAACTCCTCAATTAGAGGTGGGAATTAATATATAATATATTTATGGAACTGAGTTATAAGAAAATAATCAATTGAAGGAAATGATTGTTAGTTCTACAGCATATTTGGTATCCAGACACATAGTGATGACTAAAGAAGTATTGGAGTCACATTTCTGCCCGATAATAAAAGTTCTCTCCGCAGTAGTACTTCGAAAAATTATTGTGCATCATATTTTTACATTTTCAAATGTACGTGAAAAGTTTAATTTACCCCCAAGTTACCTTTATTCCTAAAATTATTTGCCATGAAATGCGAAATTTAAGATTGGCTGGATTTCAATTCAGAAGCTGCTTTAATTTAAGTTTAGTTTTCGCTTCATCTAATTCCGCATATCGAGCGCGGATTGAAGTATAAAGTAAAAAATTTGGTTTGTTCTGTGCTTCTTTATAAAAGCGTAAATCATATCGAAATTTAGTAGAAGTAATTATTGCAATTTTGCAGAAATATCAGGTCTATAACTTTGCTCACGCCGTTTTCCAAGAGATGGCGGTAGTAGTTGGTAGTACTTGAAATATATTAATCACAGATGTCGAACATTTGTTTTGACATTTGTAAATATAACCCTACTTTGATATAACTTCATTTGTGTTTACATAATAATGCACTATTTAATTAAATATGTCCGAATTTAAATCGAATTCTCGTCTTTTGAGGGAAGTATTACTTTTTAATTTCACTATGAAAAAATTTGCGGACAGACTGAGGCTCATCGAATTATCTCAGATACTTATGGCCTATTAGTAGGGCTATCAGTGACAGAACGTGTCGGGGGGAATGGTTCCAACGTTTTAAGAGTGGTGATTTTGCCGTCGAAGATAGGCATAGTGGTAGAGGGGAAAAAGTTGTTGAAGATGCAGAATTGGAGGCGATTCTTAGTGAAAACGCGTGCCAAACTCAAGAAGAACTATCGGAATCATTAAGTGGACATCAGTGAGCAAGCAATTTCAAAACGCCTGAAACAGTTGGCGATTCAGATTGATTGAGAAAGAGGGATGCTGATTATCCCACGACTTGAACCCAGAAGAGACGTGGAGCGACGTTTGTCTGCTTGTGAATAGCTGTTGGAATGGAAAAGACGAAAGGGATTTCGCCATCATATTGTTACTGGGGACGAAAATGGACACCTTACAATAACCCTTACTCTAGCCCAAGTGCAGAAAATCATGAGATTGCCTGGTGGTCATACTGCTACGTCAACACCTCGGCCGAATATCCATGGCCCAAAAGTCATGCTTTGCGTTTGGTGTGGGGACCCCCTTGGCGCAATTTATTATGAGCTTCTGAAACCATCACAGGTGAGTGTTATAGAGCGCAATTGGTGGGCCTGGGCCGTGCCCAAGTAAAAAGAAAAACGGCCACAGTACAAGGAGAGACACGATAAGGTAATAAGGTGATAATGCTAGACCTCCTCACGTTGCCAACGTGGTGAAAAAATATCTCCAAACGTTGAAATGGAAAATTTTACCTCACCCACCGATCAATCCTGATGTTGCTCCGTCTCATTTTCACCTCACTCAATTCGTCCTATGGCACACGGCCTGGCTGATCAGCACTTCAGCTCCCATGAAGAAGTGAAAAATTGGATCGACTCATGGATCTTATCGAAAGATGAAAAATAATTTTGTGGCGGGATTTGCCTGCTGCCCGAGAGATGGGCTAAAGTGGTAGCTAACGATAGACAATCCTTCGAAACTTAATGTATGTATTCGTTTTGTTGTAATAAAGCCTCAAATTAAAAAAAAAACGGTGAGAGCAAAGTTATAGACCTAATAAATCCCTAAACTCAACCTAAAACCAATTGCAGTAACATAATTTGATCTGGATGTGTTTCCTAAGTTTTAGGTCATTCCAAATTAGACACCATAATGAAATCTATTCCGCAAAGACATGGAGCTCATGGACTATTTTCATACATTTTAATCTGCATAAGAAAAATAATAATTAAAACTCAATAGTAATAAATGAATAACTGCAATAAATGGCTGATATTTTTGAAAATCTTCGATTACCCTTAATAAGCGCTTCGTAGTTTATATAAATTAATACGCTTTCATCTGTTCGCGGCACGTTTTATTCTGACTTTCTCGGCTTTTACGTCGTTCGTCACTCCCTGAGTCATGGTACTGGAGAGCTTAAAAGATTTACCGATATATAATCCGGATAGCTTCAGCAACTATGTGCCGTACCGACTGACCAATCAACCGCGCATAACGTACATAAAAACCAGTTCAGAAGAACATTTGCTCAGTGTTTGCAAAAGACCACCACCGTCTGCGACGTATTTTCCGTCGGAAAAGAAGCAAAAGCTTTCGTAAATTGCATTTTCATGATTTTCTTTGTGTATTTTAACTTTTGACACTTAATAAACTTGATATACATGGCATTTTACGTCTGTGAGCTTTTATCTCACTTCGACGTGTTTAATTATCTCAGGTCTCTTGTGCGAATTATTTAGTATCATCTGCTCTGTCCTTGCAGCCTTCCATTGGTCTTATTCCTATTCACTTTATTTGATGATTATTTGCCAATTATTAGTGTTTGGGATGTATTTGTTACCGATATATAGTCCCATTTAGATGAATAGTAGTCATTTTCAGAACGCAGTTGTGGGAGATTTTACGATTTATTAAGCAACGAAAGCAAAAAAGCGCTAGAGGAAACAAGTAATCGATTATTAAAGGCTGACAAGGCGTCACTGAATGAAAAAAGGAAAGATCACATTTGCTCAAGGCCTACTTGGAGAAGTTAATTGAAAAGCTCAGAAAGCCCATTTTCATCTAGGCAAGCTGGACCTTCTATGCGTTTGGCCACAGATTCCGGCTAAAAAATAGAAAATAGTGCGTTATGCTTTGTTTCATTATTTTTCTGGGTTTATTAGCTCTGAACATACTGATGTCAAAACCATTAGAGTTGGAATGGCCTTCAGCTGGAAAACTTTGTGCTTTTTAAAAATATTTGAGTCTTCTTCCCACCTTTAAAGTACATATAACATTACCCTCAGACCTTGCGTCAAGTTTCCTTTTAAGATTATGTAAGACTTACGCATCCTTGTTTCCGACCTCTACCATCATAAATATTGTGGATTCAGGAGATTTTTCAAGCAGAGGTTCCAACATACTTTCGACTATAAAAAGAGGAGTTGAAAAGAATGATTTTGCTCACCTTTACAGCAAGACTCATCCCAGCTATCTCCGGTTTCAATATCCGTCGATGATTCTAGTAGCAGAATAACTTTGCCACCCTTGTGTTCGGCAAATGTCTCTTTTAGCTTGTTGTCGATTTCTGTATTCGGTCGGACGTAGATTTGCGTCGCGGGCATTGTTCCAGCAAATTTAGTGGAAAGTAGTATCCTTCTATTAGGTACACAAAGTTACACCATGCAAGTATTCGTTAACTGTTATAGCATACTTAAAAGTTAAATGCATCTGTCACCATAATGAAGTAAAATAGCCCCTCCTACTTAATGCTTCTAGATTAGTATCACAACATCTCATGCTTAAATCACAAAGATGAAGATGCCATGCATAAAAGAGGTGGCTCATTTTTCCCTTTTCAAATCATTTTCATTTTATCTCCAAGATAGATACAATTATCATTAGGAGTGGAATAGGGAGAGGAAAGGGTGATTAGAAGGTCATAAATGCAAACGGTTTTAAGAGGGGAGGGGAATGTACACACACAAAGATGATTACAACGAGAGAGAGAAAAAAATAGATTATACGCACATAAACTGGTTCATAGACTGACGGCTGAGAAAGGATTTGTACACTTGGTGAGATACTAAAATGCCATTTCAGTAGTTAGGGTAGCCGTGAGATGCAGGGGCGTTGGTTGAGGGATTGGGAGGTGGTGACGAAACATAAGGGGTTGTTGGAAGGGCGTATTGATTAGTATACGTCGGTGGGTGGTAGGGCAATTGAATTGCTGGCGCGTTGGTGACTTGATGTTGGGTTGTTGAGTAAATTTGTTGTTGTGATGAACAAAGACAACCTGAAGGGACAGTTGGGTGTCTACAGCGAGGACAAACAGGCGGTTGAGAGGGATTGGACGGATGACTAGTTGAGACTTGCAGAGACATGTTTTCTCCCAGTACGTGATTCATCTGAACTTGACTCGGTTGCTGTTGTTGGGATGATTGCGCTTGTTGACTCTGGTGCTGTTGCTTAACTGGTGTACCATTATTGCCTTTTGCCGATTCGTCGGAGTTCGAATCATTAGTAACTGAAGTGGAGGAGGCGCCCGGTTTGACGACGTAAATGTCTCCAGTTCGGGGTAAACGGAGATATTTACCGTTAGGACCGGCCTGAATTATCTCCACTATCTCACCCTTAGGAATGCTTCGTTCAGGGGCTGGTGGGTGGGTGGATTGCGGAAATACTAAGTCTATAAAAACATCGGTGGGAAAAAGTGCTAACCGTTTTAAGTGCAGTTTTTTCGAATACAATAAAAATTCCACTTACCAGTCGAAGCTGCTACACGGGTGATTTTGTAATCACTTCCCAAAGGCCCGTTTGGAAGCGCAATACCTACAAAGAGCATGGTAACTAATAGTCCAATTTCAAAAATAGAATAATGAACTATCGTTGTTGGTACGTCGTTGTTTTGTTACAACAATAAGCGGTATAATGGGCTGTCCAATTAGGTGAGCAGTGTGTCTACAGTTGCTCAGATCCAGTAAAAGGCTGGCGATTTTTAGTTTAAACAAAGGGTTCCTTTTTTAAGAAAATGCAAACATTCATTTAAGTTCGCATATGTATAGAACTGGTTGGCTGCCTCGTTTGCCAGCAACGTAGAAGTGCAAAAAATCAGTTTCCTAAAATAGCAGTAGCCGAATAATTCAATGAACGAGAGATGAATTTCAGTAAGAGTTCTATACAGAGCATTTCAAATACGAAATCCCATAAGGTAGATGAATTTTTACCAGTATTGGCACTATTCCACAGATTGTACCTAGTTCCAAATTAACTCACCAATTTTTCATATTATTCTTAAGAGGTGATTGTGTTCTAATTAACTGGGAAACTTGCAGAATGTAGCACGCTTCCAAGCCGTCACATAGGCCTGAGCCAACTTCAATGGGAAACTCTCATTTAGCCTTTTCATAGAATATGGAAGCGGATTATATCGTCTAGGTGCTTTTCAGTCTGATATGAACAATCAGCCCTCTTTCCACCTGGAATTACTGAATGGACAAAATTACATCCACCATATCTAAACTAAAAGTATATCCAGTCAGAGGAGTTACATATAGGACCTTGACAAAATTAAACGAAGTTAAACCACTTCCTCCAAAAGGAATTAAAGATGACGGAGCAATGTTGCTGGAACTGATTTGAAGACGAAAAAGTGTAATTTCATGCGCTAATGGAAAGTGTGAGAGACGAGAGAGAGAGGAAGAGAAAGAGATCAATGGGTCGGTATAGAAGTAGAGAAGAGCTGGGGGGATATGATAAGCAAAGTAGATACGGCAACCAGTACAAAATCGTCATTCATCAGTCAAATGAAGTGAAGAAATGGAATAAGTTAACGTGTGGCCCAAGGTGGAAAAAATATATCATCTGATAACACTGCATATCCAAAGTTAAGCAGATAATTAACAAGTCTTTAGTTTCAATCCCATACAAAACGTTTAAACTTTTGCTCAATAAATAAACCACCTTAAGTGATAGATCTTCTCATTTCTACCCCATCTAGGATGTGGGCATAAGTGTTGCAAGCATTATATTAGGTTCAACTCTAGGGCAGTCACAAGCATAAGGTTACAACTAACCAATTTCTCGAGACACAGCACGAATTCTCGCCTCATCCAGATCCTTCTGTAGCATTCGATTGCGCTGAATACCATCGTATCGACGAGCTGCCGCCAAGTGATCTTCAAGTCCCGTGGAGAAGAAACCGTAGGGGTTCGTAGCACCGTAGGCACCCTGGTGCATCGCATTTATTCCTCCACTCTTGGAAAGAATATTCGGCGTTCCACGAACCTGTGTTGCTGGGTAGTTGAAGCCAATGGGCCTGGAGAGAAAAAAATCCATATTGTTAGTATTAATGCTCCAGTGTGCGATAGACTTACCACCACCACATGGTGCACCCTGGGCAACGTATACTTATACGACAAAAAGCCTATAAATCGGCAGTTGACCTCACACTTCAAACTACCATGACCCGATGGTATGTCATACTCGACCACTTTTACAGTACTCACCTTACCTTTTTCTCTACCTTTGCGTCTCTCTCTTTTACATTTGTGAATCACTCTTCTGTTTCCCTGCTCGACTTTTTGTGACATTGATGTTCCTCCTCTCTATAAAGCCCGAAATCAACTAAAGGGCTAATGGCAAATATCATAAAGCATGCCATTTGATATAAATAAATAAATACTCTAGTGATAGACAAAGTAAGGGTAAACGGGTTTTCCGAGGATTTTTCATAACCAAGGAGAGCAGTTGAGTCTTATCTAAATGCAATCTAACCACCACATTGGAGACGACTATTTAAGAAAAAAATATTCAATAAGTGCAACAGAATAACCTTACGGCAAATTATAGAAAATGCCATAACACGACAAAGAACAAATTTGGCAAACAATGCCTTAGCATTTTATAAAGAAGTACTATGGAGAGACATTTAAGCGCGATTCGTTTAATACCTAGGACTTAACTCCCACATTAACTTTTTTCTCATGATGGCCAAAAGTTTATGAGTTAAGACGAGTTTTAAATTAAAAATCTCTCGCCAACTGAGATGAGAATTAGAAATCATTTCCTATTAACGAGGCTAGAGAGAAGAACATAGGTGTCAGAACGATCCAAAGTGGCCGCAGAAAAAGCATATGCTTTTCTGCGTTTGAGGAACAGGGAAGGCTTTAATGCACAGATTTCAATGCTGCATTCCAGTCTGGATATCTAATTTGTTGAACAACCTCAAAAAAATGCAACCACAGTTCAATATATCGTGCACATGAAGCCCGAATTTTGATCGGATCGCTATTAGACAGCAATTATATTATAACCACCTGTAGAAAAGGCGACAATTGTACAAAGTTTATTCATGAAGATGAATCGAAACAAAGGGTTGACAAGTAAGCAGTGTAGGATGACAACCAAGTCACCGGAATTCTAAACTTGTCGTATTTTTCTCATTTCATACTAGACTTTTAGTTTACAGAGTGACTTCATATTCACGATTCCAAGAGCCTATTAAGAAACTAACGCAATTAAGTTATCACTATATCATCTCAATACATATATCTCTTCTAATTCCCACGAGCATCTATCTGTCACTACGAGGTCCCACCACATGCGTTGTGAATGGCTATAAAGTCATAAATCACCAGTCATTAACCCAAGACACCAAGAACGTAGGAGTCTTGCAAAAATAGTATGGAGATCAACTTCTAGTTTAAAAGCACTTTTCTACAGAAATCGGTCACATTGAAAAAAGATTGTACTTAGGTTGTAAAATGCGACGTGGTTATAAAACAACGTCACACGTAGCTTAACTACCTTAGGAAGTATTATGGTATAATCCAAATATTAAATGAATCATCTGCAACCTACAAGTACATGAGCAAAAGGTAGAGAGTAGGCACCGTCACATGATCAACAACCTAAGTAATCATGTTAAGTGAACTTCCTACTGCACAATTGTAAACTTACCCCATTGTACCTCCATAGGGGTTAAATTGGACTCCAGAAGCCGCAGCTGCTGCCATCATTTGATAGTGCAGTGCCGACATCGATCTTCCAGCGCCATGAATATTCACCGAATTGATTCTTTCCTGTTGGTAGCGTTGATAAGCAATACGCTTCTCCACCCGCGTCAATCGATAGTCCTTCCGATCGATTAGCAGAGATTCATGAGTGAATGGTTTCTGCAAAAGATTGAAAAGAATCAAATATTATATTAGGCCATCTTCCTATTCGCCAATCAATACTGCGAAAACAATTACCATAGTAATCCACTCCTTATTGCGTTCTAGCGCCGCTTTGAGAACAGGATCGCTATCGGTGATTTCGGAAATTGATTTTAAGTCCTCATCAGAGACTGCCGGCATGTCTTTATCCTCATAGGCCATTAGAACACCAACTTGAGCTCGTGTAAATTGTTGCCCCGGGTTCATCTCATCTACCACTCGGTCAGATACACCCTGCTTGTTAATCTGCATTAAAAATAAAGGCGCCATTCAGTAATTTAAACAAAAGTAAGTTAATTAAAGCCACAGGTCTACAAACAGTACCTGTCGGTCGTAGATTTTGCGCTCCATGGTATTGTCAGAGACCAGACGATAGATGAAACACGGTTTCTCTTGCCCATATCGATAAACTCGACAAACGGCCTGACAATCATGACAAGGGTTCCACGAAGCATCAAACACCACCACTCGGTTGGCCCCAATTAGATTAACTCCAAGGGAACCAGCCCTACAATTTTGAATAAAACAGTATGAAGTTTATAGCCATACTACTCAAATAATATAAGTACGTCGTGCCGATTAACTAGGCGTCATACATATCACTTAAGCAACACTTACCTTGTTGAAACCAAGAAGAGTTTAACTGGATTAGAAGGATCATTAAACCGCCGAATAAGACGATCTCGATCAGTAGCTGATGTACTTCCATCAAGACCTAGAAACGAGATATTTAATGATTAAAGATTCAGATGGAGAAAAACATAGCATACAGAAACCTACGGAAGTAATGGACATTTCTGACCCAAACTTGAGGCTGCTTTGAGGGGTCATTTCCTAATCTCCGATTAAATCGATAATGCAGGGTTTTCTCTGTCTCCTCTTCTTCCTCAAGCCTTTGTTGCTGAAGCTGTTCCTGTGAGGCCTGGGTCTGTGAGGGAGAAGGTGGTCGCTCACTATCGAGGGGCAATCTTCCCAATAGACGTTCAATCAAATCCAAAGTGAGAAGAGATTGAGAAAAGAGAAGCATCTTATCGCCAGCATGGACGCTTTTCCATAGCAGCGAGAAGAAGATAATGAGCTTTCCACTGTTTTGAACATCGCCAGCCCTGAAATTTTCGCCCCATAGGTCATGAGTCAGCCATGCGTATTTGTCTTCGCCAGTTGAGCTTGTCTACACAGAGATAAGAGATAATACGATATCAAAAAAGAAAATAGAAAATTTATTAAGCGAAGATAAACGTACTACTGAATTGCTTCCATTTGTTTTCCGTTTAACTCGAGGAGTTGTTGTCCCATTACCCGAATTCGTTTGATCGTCTATTTCAAAATCCAACGCCTCATCTACGTTTTCTTGAACCACTCTCCAAAGAATGTCTGGGTGGTTCCATATCTAGAAGTAGAAATAGATAAATTTTCTTAACTGACCTGCTATAAATATCGAGAGGATGAAGCCTAAAATTTGCTCTATCAACTATTACCTTGTGAGAAATTGATTTGTGACTGTGGTGAGGGTAATTAAAGCAACTAGCGTAACAGCAAACTAGGGCACCCTACAGCTCAAGATTCCTATTGGTGTTTTAAGTTAAGCAACTTATGATTGGTAATTGAGAGCAGGCTTTACTTGAATAGAACTTGAATTATAAAAAAATTGATGTTTGGTTTTTCCCGCTTCTGGTTTCCCTCCATGGCTTAGGGGATAAGAGGCGAAGTAAGAGGAAGCGATTTGAATCTACGATTTGGAACTGGGATATTTTTACACACGTATATCTAGCATGAAATCAAATAGATACAGACTGAAAAAATTAAATTATTTACGAATTTATTTGATTATAAATAATTAAGGCTTATTAGAAAGGAATAGCTAACATGCTAAATACGCGATCTTCCGCTTTCTATGAGCCCCACGAAATAAAAGAATATGATGTGAATAAGTGTAGCGCGAGACTCAAAGGTGCTTCTTTCACAAACAGAAGAAACATGAGTTATGTATTGGAGAGAATTACCTATTACTCTGAAAATTTTGTAACCTTATTAATCGATAGACTCAGCTCAACTCAAAAAAAGTGGGGGAGAGGGGGGGGGGAAGAAGAGTAAGGAAGCTTAACAACGAAATCCTGCGTACCCGAGTAAATTCCTATCTACCACAAACATCAATCGTCAATACGCCTCGATGAACTTCAAATGTGATCTGAAGTATGTATGAGCAAATCCTTACCGATGAGTTTGATTAGACTTTTCAATCGTGAAAATGTCTTAGTTCTCTATTGTGAGGATGACATATTTGAAAATGTTTAAAGCATAAGTGTGAAACAATGACTACAGGGTTGAAAGCGAAGGGCTCATAAATACGTAGGTGCAGAACTTGTTTTAGCCTTCAAACGTATAAATTTGATAGCTGCTTAATTATCGCTTGTTATTTATTCAGTCTTACAGATATACGCCAATGGAATAGTGAGAGAATTTAACCTTTAGCTCAAATCTTCAAGCTCGACTCAACAATAGCGGAAAACAAAAGCACGACAAACTTTGGGAATCAATAATAAGTGGTCCAGTGTATTGATGGTATAGTAGTCAAAATGCTTCTAAGTCACTTCAGAAGTTACGAGATCAATGTCAAACAAAGCAAAATCCAAAACTGAAATGAATAACTGAAATGGCAGATTTTAAGCAATAAAAGTGAGAGTATAATGTCTCAAAGCCAACAATAATTGATAATGCATACCACTTTCAGTTGGATTTGGAAAGTAAATAAAAGAACTGTTTATTAAAATTACTTAGTCGATCAAATATTTCTCTGTAATATAATTAACACCCTTAATTACGATATTTACTAACCTTGCAACACAGAGCATACGTCTGCAATGTGTTAGCTGTAGGCACTCCCGAACCATAGGAATTTGAAGTGGTCGCGATATAGTTCATTAGTGCGGTGTAGAGACGGCGTTGAAGTGGAGACATTCTCACCATAAGAACCACCTCCTGTTTTGGGGGTAGACTGGCTTTAAGGACAGCGTGCGATCTGCGTTGGACAAAACCGGCGAGAAGACCATGGAGAACATGGGCTCGACCCTGCATCAACTTTCTGTCTGCTTCTGTGCTGTCCACACACTGACCATTCTCAATTGGACGCTGGAACATGTTGGTGAACTCGGCCTTGGAGCCAAGGTAATTGGGTCGAACGAAGTCCACCATACACCAGTACTCCATTAGATTGTTTTGAAGGGGGTAACCGGTTAATACTACACGCCGTCTGCAAAGGAAAACATCCAATTTAGATAAATTTGACACGTCAGTAATCAGGTCGATCAACCTCATTGGTTAATATCAGAAAACAGATAGGTGAAAGTGTTTGATGAAAACAATTGTAGTAAATGCATCAGTTACGCACATCCTGTATGCAAAGCAAGAAAATTAGACAAATATCGAATCAATGGCTGAAACACTGTCATCGCCATAACTACCCGTGATCGAACATAAATTATATAAAATAAAAAAGTTAAGAAAATTGCGCACATAAACGCGAAGCAAAACGGGTGTATGGAATCTACTTAACAATTAAAACTTGTAAAGCTAAGCAAAAAGTTCAATAAACTTGACAAAATAATAATTAGAAAGTTCAGGAGCTGTTGCAACAAGTATTGTATAAGCTGGAAGGGGTGATAAATGCTTAATATTTTATCGAGAATAATAAACAACAGACTTAAGTTCAGAACATACTAATGGAAGAAGGAGAAAACTTGCTATGGTAGTTCCTACCCCATCTCTACGAACTCCTCTATCACAAGATAGGAAGCAGACTGAGATGGTGGCTGAATACTTCTTATAAAGGAGAGCATCAAGTAGGTGACAGTCTTGTATCAGTTAAATCAGAGATAGGAGGGATTGATAGAGTAAAGCTCAAAAATACGAGTGTTAAATAATGTGAAAGTCGATAAATGACTTCAAGAAAGACGTATTAATCATACACAGAACTGGTTTAAATCAGTAAGTAAATTAAGACAATAGTAGATAGGGAATATGGTTATAATAGGCCCAAGAGTAAACTCTTACTTACTTCCCTGCGATTTGGTCGAATTCAAACGATTACAATAACATTTTACTGAGTTCATCAGCAAACTGGCACACTTATAGAATATATAAAACATTATTACATATAGTTAAAGCTATAACTAGCAGGTATCCTACTCTAACTTAATTATCTGCACGAAAGCAATTGAAGATAGGTACGTACTTTGTTTTAAGAGCCTTTAGCGCCCTCGAGATAGAAGCCTCGCTATTTTTGATTCTATGTCCCTCATCGCAAATCACAATCTGGGGCCCGGGATCAGCCAGCGCTAACCGCATATCTAAAGGGGAAGACATAGCGCCAATTTAAAGGACAATGAATACTAAAAGAGGCCCTATCTTTTTACCTTTCAGCATATGCTCCTCTTTCTCCTCCTTGTCAATATCAATCATAATGGGTCGTTTCCGTTTTTTACTTCCTGTCTCCGACACAACGGAGGGTGGAGGATTGGAGGGAGTTTGAAATAGCGATGTAGCCGAGGTACTCATTGGAATGTTTCCAAATCCACCACCACCATACATAAAGGGATTCATACTAGGCACATTATGCACTTTTGCCTGTTTCTTGGGGGTAGTGAGCATTCGAAACATTTCATAACCCATCAGGAGTACGCCTCCAACTTTAGTCCACTCCGAGACAACCTGGTAACGTGCGTCCAACGACTTGGTGGTGTCCTTGATAACATGCAGTCGGAAGGATGGTGGTTCACGTTGTAATTGCGATTCCTCAGAAATTATCGATTCAGCTTGAGATGAAGGTTGAGTGTGGGAAGGTGGGGGCGGTGGGAATTGAGGTTCCCCAGATAAGATTGGATCGGTATTGCTGTCACTGTTGAGCAGTCGATTAACTTGTTCATTCACGTTTGGTGACTGTGGAGGGGGGGAATCATTAATTAGGGAGAGAAGAGAGGGTTCAGAATGTACAACGGGTGGTGGTGGTTGGTGCTGAGCAGGAGGAAGAGGGGATAAAAACTGCTGGTGAGTGGAAGTGGATGGCATTGGCATCTGTGTAGGGGTGCTTGTAGCAGATGAACAGGACTGTTGGCCATTCACCTTGGGTTTAGTCTCTTCTTCTGGGGTGTAGAGGGCAGATGGAAGCCACATTTGGAACTCGGTTTGCCAGTTCTTAAAGGTAACGTAATAGTGGGGTTAGTAAGTAAAATGTAAAACTGTGCATCGTTATTCCCAACTTTATAAACTGCAAGTAGACACATTTGGAAGGGAAATTCTTCATCTTTTTGTTATTTCACTGTAATCTCCACAAATTTCTAGAGTTAGTCATCAATTTTTTTTTCAAAAATGTTCTCTTTCTTAATGTGGAGAAAAAGAGGGGGTGATATGAACCAGAAAATTGACAGTTAGCCATAACAATAGTTCACAATTCGTAGTTAGGACAAGCAAATCAAAGTGTCATGGCTAAACACGGAATTGAATCAATCGATTTACAAGCTTTGAACACAGTGAATAAAACTTCTCCCATGAACCAAGGACGCAAATGATGAAGTTTAAAAAAAAAGCATCACACCATAATCGGGCCTCTCATATGAGAAAAATTAAAAGCTCGATGCTTTCAAAAATAAAGCTTCTGCATATTTCGACTTTAATTATCTACTTCTTGACCCCTTACTGGCGGCTTCTCATCTTATTGGTTTCTCTTTGTTCCCTTCAGATATAAATTACACGCATACCTGAAGAGTATTAATGGGGACGATAAGAAGGACAGTGTGGAGGGCAGGATAGTACCGGAAGACCAGATCAAGGAAGGCGATGACTTGAATGGATTTGCCAAGACCCATGGAATGCGCCAAAATGCAACCAAAGCCATCACTGCGATTGAACTCCGTCTGATTTTCCACTAGATTCTCAAAGAGAAAGCGTACACCGCTCACCTAGGAAACAATAAAACAATAACTCATTTGCAGAACTTTCATAATGACTGAGCCTATTGAACGACACAGGTTTTAGAAGCCAACATATAATTGACAGTCCTTAAAGATGGCATTAAAGCAAAACTTTTTTTAACAAAATATTCAACAGGTTGTAGTACTAACATATCAGCGATGAGAGAGCTGAAGATTCTTTAGCTTTACTTTATTTACTTTTTAAAATTAGGATTCGCCCTTTTGAGTCAAGTAAACATTTAAAAATATAAAACCATTCCAATTTAGAGACGAGAATTAAGAGAGGTTTGTTACTCATTTCAAATTCAGTAGATGTTGAGAGCTAGAGATGCTTTAGTAGTTCAGGTCGTCATCCTGATAAAATGCTATTGCTAGTAACACCTTAGGTAGTTAAACTTGGTTATTTGAAGACAAATACGTCAAAATGGCATAAGCAATGGCTAAAAAAACCGGGAAAACGCAGAAAGTTTGAGAACAAGTCTAGAAATTGATAAAATCGTGCTCATTTAGTGACTTGTCCTACTTTTTTGCTTCTGCTCGATCCTCCCTCTCGAGCACAAATTTCTTCACTTACGATCACAGTTGAAATTTTGTCGCTTCGCCAGGAGTTAAAGAATGCTCAAAATCCTCATGGTAGGTGCAACATGCGTGCAAGATAAGCATTTTCCATACACCCAGTCATTTTATTTGTTTCTCTCTGCCCAACGAGGCCTTTCATACAATTACTCCAAATTCAAGACTGTTCCACAAAATCAAAAGAAAGTGTTTCCATGGATATAACCATCAGAATCTAAAACTATAATTTGAATATGATAAGAGCATAAAAATGTAAGTAAAGCAATGGCTTGCAGAGCTCTCCTTATTCAAACTGCTAGAATTCGAAAGTTATATATCCTATTGATAAGATCCACACGTATTAATAGAAAGAATAATGACAGTTATCGCTGATAATTCAAACTTCATAATTAGTGAAACAATCGAGCTTTGATATTTTAATGAAACATCACCAATACAGGTCTTCCAAAGGATAATAAAAAGACACTTATCGCGAATTTTAATATTCCAAGTTAAATTGAAGAGATCAATGGAAACGTATTGATCTTGTGATGATCACAAAGGCTTTTGAATGAACAACAGATTACACTAGGTTCAGAACCCACTAGAGTGTATTACTTAACGACAGTCTTACAAAGTGCCCTTTACTGTCCTTTTATACTTAACCGAAAGACGTTATCAATTTTGATAATGCTAGTTTGAACAGTAAAAGAGAACGAACGCAACTTGCCTATTTTCAATCCGAATAGCCATTCGCGTGCGAATCAAGATGGTAATTAGGGCATAAGAGTGATAATTCGAGTAAAGGAACCATGCAAAAATGAAATTATTTTATTAAGCAGAATTAGTTTTTTAGTACTTTTGATTAGAATACATTAAGAGGGAATAATTAATTTTAGACATGAGTATAAGAGATTCCCAAACAACCCAGAAAGTGATATCCTTTAGAAAACTAAGATCGATAATGAATTATGACGTAAGTAAACTCAAATAGATGGCTATAGACGAAGTCACAAATTATTGTAGCTATCTTATAAGAGAACGCGACCAGTTTACCTGATGGGGTTTGATAATTCGAGCAATATGTGGGGCAAGGTAGTACGATTTATCCTCTGTAGTTCCACGCCGAATGCAAATATGTCCCTCCGAATCAGGCAGATTCTGGGCGTCTCGAAGTTCACAGAACTCAGTCTGCACTTCCTCCTCTTCTTCCTCCTCGGGTTCTTCAACCGCTGTCATGACAACGTCTGGATCCTCGTCGTCACTGAGCTCAATCACTTGGTGGTTCTGCGAAGAAGGAATCAGATGGAAAATTATTCAGGTATAAATAATATCAAAGTTGCACACCTAAGCACGCTCTACCACTACGAAGAGAACATTACCATCACCCAATTTACAAGCCTAAGTAATCTGAGATGGAACCTAATAGAAAGCCGACAAAACAAAGCCTATTTAGCTTCTGGACAAGCGATTCCCACAACTTGTCTCTGAGTCACTAATAGTTCTTATCAATATACGGACGCACAGTTATTCAGTGCATAAACCGCTAATAACATGAAGACAACTTGTACTCAATTATGTATAGTCTAAGTCAATGAAAGCTGATGAGTGGTTTAAAGGCCTTTCAATCAAGATGAACTATAACCTCCGGCATGAATTCCAATTCATGACATATTGGACTTAAAGGTCAAATGAGTATCAATAACAACCACGAGAAATTCTAAATGTTAAAGGATGAGATCACCGTATTTAACTTTTCTTGTTCCCCAATCAAATACAACTTTGACAAACTATGCTACTAATGCCAAAAACATGATTTTAAAGGCCTTATAAAAGTCATACGAGAACATTGCGGTTCAACAACATGCCTTGGAAAATGCATTTGAATGAGATATGTTAGCTTTGAAAAGATATCCACTGCAAATTTTCACTTCACATTCCTTTCAAGACGAGATATTTACTCAATAACCGCAAATATCCCAATAACGTTCAAAAAAGGCCAATAAGTACCTAGAGCTCTAAGAAATTAGAGAAACCACAAGTCCAAATAGAAGATGACAAATACAATGCATAATTTGAGTGATTATCAATTTCTCATCTAACAATCACAGAGACTAAAACACTGCGCCTAAATTTACAAATTCAAATAGCTTAATCGGTAAATCCCTACGTTCATCCCAAGCGTACTGAAATATCGATTTGGGACATCTACGATCAGGCCTAGATATGAAAGATAAGATGTGAGAAAATAATCGCTGTCACCATTGGCCAACTAGTCAGCCAATCATTTAACCCATGCCCAATTCCATATATGTACATTTATTTACCCAATAGGGAATTGTTGTCTGAGCCACAAGTCTTCTTCCTTTCTCTTCCTAGAGTCCGAGTAGCTACTGTAGTTTATAAGAAGGCAATATTAACATGCATTAATTTAAGAAATGTGGCCGGTTGGGTACGTCCCAGTCAGAGTAACTCCAGCATATCATTTTATCACCATCTAAAAGCTTTATAGATACTAGCTCTTCAAAATTCTTGACAGGTATTATTAAATAACAGGATTTACAAAAAAGATGGAGCACAATGTAAGCTATAACATTTTATTGAAAGATTAAATCCATAAGACAGGAATAGAGAGATTTGAATAGTTTGCGTAGAGGTTAGTGTTAGTTTCTGTCATGCAAAGGACAGGTTCAATGGTCATCAATACACATTCAGGCGTGACAAGTCGTTTCTTTAAGTCTACAATTAGATGGCCTTATGATTATACTCCTCGCAAAAGGTGATTGTTGGAACACATTTCCATTTAATAGACTAGGAAGTTGACAAATAGATTTAAACCAATGTTGTCGTGTGGACCACAACGTTCACACTAATAGCAGAGGATATTTAAGCCGTTCGCTCACAATGTTTTCTTTTAATGTTAATCAGCACATCAACGACCACCGACCTCTAATTTACCGTACTCATGAAAACCGACATGCCACCATAGTTATTTGAAAAACTGCTACTAACTTTATCAGATCAACTTAATATCATTTAGCCTCGATACAACTGATCAAGTGGAGTTAATGAACTATTTTGCAACTAAACGAAGGGACTAATACTATGTTCGTGTATTATCGCTCAGAAATAGTTGACGCTTCCATAAATTTTATTTGCAACTCTAAGGTGGACGTTTAATAACAACGCGTGTAGCTTGCAAAATTTTCTTTCCGCTAACTTTACCTGATGAACAATACTAGAAATAAGGTGGCGAGTAATTATTGTTTGTATCGCCATAACAACCACAAAGTCAAAGCGGTCGGTGTGTTTAATAACATGATCAGGGAAAAAATTCAACAGATTCAACTTACGCCCAACTTCAAATCAGGTTCACTGACATTAAAATCAATCTCATCGTCAGATTCACCGATTACGATAACAGTATCATCCGGCTGAATGGTATCCAAGCTCTGTTTCTGCTTGAATAACTTCGCTGAAGCTGTGGTACTTGCAGATGGCGGTGGTGGTTTGACATCAGATGAATTTACGTCAGTATACTCAGATTTTAGATCGTCTTCCGATTTGGGTTGTAGTGGGATACCTAAAGGAGATACCAAATGCTAAGACCAAACTCGAAGTTCTCATAAACATTACGAGAAAGTCAATTATAGGGGTGCAGTCATGATGGGTGCGAAGAGCTTGCTGAGGTGATTCCTCTAGGAAATAACCTAGTCAACTTCAATGTAAAAAGAATCCGCTTTTGGTCTGCCACAAAATCCTCCTAGTTATCTTACTGTAAAACTTCTTTCTAGTTACAATGTATTATTGACAACTAAGGTAAGAACTTACACAAAGTCATGTCTAAATAAAAAAATCCTTCTTTTAACCGGTCTACCGTCATTAACACGGGGCAAAGTCGACTCTCAGCTCTACAAAGGTAACATACCACCTCCAAGTAAGCCAAAGCGTTAATATGCTGGAAAGATTTTGAGGGATCAACAGAGTTAAGCAGTAAAGACGCAAAAAGCCTGAAACCATAGATCAATTTTAAAATAGCCAATAAAAAAAGATTCTGCCTTTAGAAGGGCAAATTATCTACCAATATACTTTTGCGATATAAAAGACCGCAGGTAGCCAAAAAATAACCAGCAGCATTACATTTGAATATTTGCAAAAAAAGAAATATACGAAATCTCATTCTGCCAGCTCCAACTATTTCGTATTCTTAAATCCTTAAATGGTCGAAGAGAAGCATATTAAATGACCCAGAAAACTCCGATATTACGGTTAAGGTAGACAGAGATTCCTAAATCCAAGGTTAGAATAAATGGCAGCAAATAAATCCCAATTTACACAAGTAATGGCCATATCGATACATAAAAGTATGATTATACCAATCCAGTTAATAAATCACACACTAACAGAGTAAATAAATAGAACGATTAGCAAGAAGCAATAATTAGATTCAGCGTTCTTTCCATACCATTGAAATAGTCGAATAGGTCAGTATCGTGCTAATCAAGTGTAATTAAAAACAAATCTCGCACCGATTCACCACGTAGATAAATTCAAAATCAAAACATGCAATTATGGAGGATATTTAGCTTCAATTCAAAATTTTGGTTCGTGTTGAAAAATTGAGCTTTTAATTATGGAATATAAGTAATGTTCGATCAAGTTAAGATTAGAATGAAGCAGAGGACAGACTGTACTACTAACTAAAGTGAAAATCGAGTTTTCATATTCGCTGACGTACTCGAGAAATCGTAATATAGTGGGCAAGAAATCTGGTTTGAGATATCACAAAGGGAATGGAAAATAAGCATAATTGAATGCAACATACAAAATCTACACTAAAGTAAAATAATCACCCAAAGTTTTTGACTTTCGTTAATCAAATCAACTAATCTAACTCCTAACTTGGAGGTATAATAAATATAACCAAAAGTGGAAAGAGATGTACAAAGCTATATAGAATTACCATCAGCATTGGGAAAGAAAGTAGTTTGATTGCATGAAACATTCTGTGCTTTCCATTGTGCAGCCATTGTCCGTTCTTCAATTTTAAGACGCATTCGACGCTCCATTTCCGCCTTTTGTGCATTTTGAGCTTCCTCACTAAGAGCACTATCATCTCGAACTCGTCTAATTAATGATAATTAAAATGCAAACGTGACAATCGCGTTGCAAATTTTTAAAGTAATATGTAAAAAAGATGAAAATATAGTGACTTACTTGATGTTCCTTCGTTCAAATGTCTGTTTGCGCTTGTTTCGAGAGGAAGATGCAGCAGATGCATCTATTGCCATTTTATTATCTTTGCTATGATCCATCATATGATCTTGAAGTGCCTTTGAGTCATCGCCTGAATTTGATTCACTCGAAACCGGCACTAGTTCTCCATCTTTACTTAACTCATATTCCACTTGTCGGGATTCAGCCGATGGATCCCTTCTCTTTCTGCGGCCAGATGATTTTGTGGCATTACTTGAAGTACTTTCACTACTATTGCTACCGGGCATTTTACTCAAATAAATTCATATAGTGTGTCAAAATTGTATATAAAAGAAAATGCATCAGTGCAGCACTTAAACACTATCCAGGTGCACCTAAAAATACAACAGAATTTCAATGGCACTTGGTCGACAAATAGAAAGTAATGGTGGGAATTCGTGTGATTTCATTGGTTGACCTCGTATTTGCATCAATGTCATTTTAATGACTTTGAAGAAGGCATTCAAAGATCAATAAAATTAATAAAAGTTATTTAAAACTTTCCTTAAATTTAAAATAATTTATTATTTAACACATATTATTATTAATCATTTTAAAATAGAGTTTAATGAAATGGTTCTGGTATATATTCACTATCTGTTAATTAAAACATCAGGGTATCCAGATAAACCATATTACTACCCATCACTTGTGCGTTATTAGATGAATGAAATCTAGATGTTGATGATTTCATCACATGCGATTATTAAGGTTATATCAGTATGACAACTTATTGAAAAGTACCTTCTTATTAATAACAAGATTGTGCATTTTTGTTGACGATGAGATTTACAACGGACTTCACCCCACTCTTCTTCCTCTCCTAATCAATTGAAAAGACTTATTCGTAAGTAACTTTAGCATCTTTATCACTTAACCGCACTTGCATGGATTTAGCTAGACACTACATATAT
Organism: Hymenolepis microstoma; assembly: GCA_000469805.3. NCBI lineage: Eukaryota > Metazoa > Platyhelminthes > Cestoda > Cyclophyllidea > Hymenolepididae > Hymenolepis > Hymenolepis microstoma. The sequence continues at coordinate 17,924,933 of LR215995.1, read as the reverse complement.
ATTCCTAGAAAATTGGAGGGCATTTCATTTAATGGTACAGTCATTCAAGCAAGTTATTGGCAATGTGACTTCGAAGAGCCCAAGCGATTATGCAAAGAGGGATTTATATAATCACTAAAAGTATTTATCAATATCGCTAATTGAAATGAATATTAGGATAGCTTCACATCCTACAATAAATGGACCAAGTGAACAAAGGTAATTAATTAATTAGGGTATGTTAACTTCTAACATCCTATGGTTATTTATTCTTCTTAAAATGAGAAACTTTTCTCATAAGTTATTAACTTAAAAATCATGTATTAATGTTCTTACCAGCAATTTAAATACAATGAAATAAAAAAGCTTTAAGTGTATTTTTGATTTTTAACACTGCAATTATCTAAATAAATGGAATTTAATTTGTTCTAGTTTGATTGATGCCATGAAGTTTCAAGAAAAGAATAATCTCAATAAAATTATGTGCAAAGCTATTTAGCACTGATGAAAATTTGAGATTCCTTTGTCAGTCAAACATCTGATGACTAAACCTTAGCAAACTCTATGGCAAGATCCACCTAGATTGAAGTGCTATCCGGAACTAACTAAGTAATTACAAAAATATCTAGAAAGCGGAACTTATGGCATGGAACGCCTTTATTGAGGTTGTGTTGAATATTATTAAGTTTATGAAGTCACTGGCACAGAGCCAGGTCGTTAAATACGATTTTGGACACGCTGGCCCTGCAATGGCAATTGATTGTTGATTGGCTTAGGGGCTTCTGTACTCGTAACATCAATTGTTCTCCAACGCTGGCGGCAATAGGCCTCACGTTCCTGAATGTTCAATCGCACATGTGATCGTTTATTTCAGCCGCAACGGGATTGTGTACATCACAAAAGTGACAGCCATTTTCAATATCATAGCTGAAAATAAATTGGTTCTAATTTCGCATTTAACCTTTAATATATGCTTTCTATTTATTGCACTGAAATGCATTCAGACTGGACAAAGTAGCACGTTTCGTTAAAATTAAGATCAATTGGCAGCAATTTCAGCTAATCACTCATGTTTCACCTATAGCAGGCTTCATAGTAATTTAAATTATACCTTTTTTGCTAATGAGCTAAAAATTGTACAACTTTCTTTTTGTTAAAGACTGATTAATCCTAAACCTACCCCCCCCCCTTCCCGCACCCCACCCCAACACTTAGAAGCATATGGAACGCTTGGTTTATATAATATTTGAATGAAGATACAAACACTTCTTCTCTACCATATGGCTTTCTTGATACATCGCCTTATTTCAATTTTCCGAGTTATTCAATTAGATAAACTTGGAATTTTTCATGATCCAATACAAATGCTTTTATTGAGTGACGTCAGGGTGTTTTGCCTGTTGCAGCACTCTTTCGCCAATACCAACAAAGTGTGTTTTACATAAAACGAACTCTTGGAAACGGATTATTCACACTCAAAAATTAGCATTGAGATATTTCATGGATCCTTTACCAAGTGCTCGAATTGTTCATCTTAACAAATGGCCAAATACCAATGGCTACGGATTTGTCCTGAAGGACTCCAAATCAAATGAATACCGTATAGGAAATGTGGAGGAAGGACTACCAGCAGATTCGGTTGGAATAATGGAAAATGATATTGTGATTGAAGTTAATGGTCGATCAATAAGTAAGCGGTTTGGTTCAGATATAATAAATATACTCCTTTAGACGATATGAGGTATTCTGACGTCGTAAACATTATCAGACAATATCCGAACAAAGTCTCTCTTATGCTTCTTCAACCCTATGAGAAGCATATACTGATGAGAAGAGGAGTAAAAATATCATCATCGACTTGTCCTGTTCGAGTTATCAAGGGGCGGAAGAATCGCGATGACACAACTGCTGTAAATATTCTTGCTTATTCATTATTGATTTTCATGATGTAATGAACGATAATGCATTATATGGTCATTTATTAGATTTTAATTATAATTAAAGAAGTACTTAATAGATTGAGCTTAAACCTAAATGATGCTTCAACAAATTAGAGTAAAGTCAACATGATTTTTTATATTCAGAATTACATTTAAGATGAAACAAGCTTTTTAATACAAAACAATTATTCTTAAAGAGTAGTGTCTTTAGATATTTTAATTTTCCACTTTGTTGGAACGATTGCAGTTAAGCACTTTATGCATTTATTTGGATGTTTAATTTGTTTGTATAATTGTGAGCAAACTAAAAAGTTAATCAAACAAACAAAAGGTATAACAAACGCGAAAAAATCCGTACATGTCTAATAAGAAACTTACCAAAGCTAACAATTAAGGCATCATTGTTTTTCGTACCTTGACAAATGCAGTGATTGAGTTTTCCGTGTTTTTTAGATGATTTGCCAAAAATTGTCAGCTGATACTGTATCGAAGACTTTGATCAATTGTGACGCCGCGACGGCCGCCAACCTAAGCAAAGCACGGATAGATCACCTTTCACCCCTCATACCCACCCGCAACAAGTAGCCTTTATAGGCTGAAGGAAATGTCTAAATTATGTGGAAATATAATTCGTTTGATAAAACATTTATATCTTTAAAGCTTGCTCAAAAAAGTCAGGTAGAATGAGTTTCAAGCATCCAAAAATAAGTTGGTTAAGTCTTTTAACAAACAATCCAATTTAAGTTCTATGAGTGTAAAAATGCTTAAATAGCGTTGATAATACCAATATGGAGAAAATGAGGTCGAGATTTCAATAGTTTTAATTCATTTGGATTTAAAAAGCCGTGAGTCATCAAAACCCTCTCTTATAACATAGGCCACTTTCAGGACCAATGTTATATTCCAACTTAACATTCTGGCTAGCAATTTAAATGTAATTCCTTACGTCCTGAATAACGATAATTAACTCGCAATTTTTTGATTATTTAATTTTCTCTCATATTTAAGTATTTTCTTTAATTTATCCAACAATATTAGTTTTTCAACACATGTTATTTATCAAGTGAGAAATTCTAGAATGCTCTAAATTCTTATTACAATATGCTAATATGTTGAATCGAATCGATGAACTTTGCCTCTTCCACAATTTAACAGATAGGCTACTTAACACCAATGTGCACCAGCTCATTAGCTCAAATATGGCAACAAGTAATATTGCAGATTGATTAGTAATGGGTAACAGGTACTCATAAGGTAGGCTACTCATCTTCAAAACCCTGTTGAAGGTGTTTCAAAATAATTATATTTATTTCGACAAACTCATGAGGGCATCAGGCAGAATTTGTTTCTCCAAAATTTTTTAATTTCCATAAATCTGTGGAGTGCACAACGTTATCAAGGTTGATCAAAATAGCCTCATGCGAGCTAAAACATTCCTTTAAATTGTTACTGATCGCGTGGCTAGCATGTGCCTCGTGGGTGTAGAGACTCTTAGCCAATTAACACCCATTAGGCGTTACAACGTAGCGTAGCACTAATTGAAGTTAATGACTAAGCTATTCACGCCATATATTCGGTATTCTCATTGTTGTTGATGCAGGTTAGCTAATTTCGGGAACAATTTTATTTTATGGGACTTTGTTAGGGAGGGTTGTTTAAGTTTAGTGTATTTCCTCAACAAATCTATGCATTTTCTCTACAGGGAGTTGGAGATGTTTAAATAATGGTTTGCTTAAATTTTTCATTCTATTGTGTTAACCCCCTTGTACCCTTTTTTTAATTGGGACGGGATTTGTCCGTAAATCCCTCATTCAATTTGTCTGTTCGATACACTATTTTTTCTCTATGATGAATTAAAATCAGAAATCAAAATACATGAACATTAAAGGGTGTCTTTTAATTAGCTATGTAAAATTTTAAAAAATTAAACAGTTTCATCGAATCATGTTGATTTCTTTAATTAGTCCTAACTGCAGGATCCATACAAGTTATTCAATTGATTTTAAATTAAACAGGAAGTGCATATTTATTTTAGTGCAATATAAGCAAAATTAAAATTACATTTAGAAGCTTTATTCGCCCCAACGCAACAGATTTTGTACTTCTGTCATTCACTTATTGAATTGAATGTCCGGACAGGGGCTTTCACATATTGAAGCTTCTGTTCCTAAATTTCTTTCATAAAATAAGAAATGAAATTAAATCAATGAATTATTATAAGATTCATTGACCTGAATTTCAATAGAATGTGCCTCAGCTTATTACGTCAGAGAACGTTAAAATTGCATGACTTAGGCCCAAGATGAAGCTTTGATCTAATCAGTGTCACATTTTTATTATAATGTCAAGGTTGAAATAACAAGTGAAATTCGCCAAATTTAACTCCATTAGTTCTGTTAATTTCCTGCAAAATATGAAATCTTTCCCTCTGGTCAATACAAATCACCTGTCCTAGCAGTGGCCCATTATGTTTTTGGAGTAATTATTTAAACTAATAATGGGATATCCTAAGAGGGTTAATAATTAAAAAATTTGAAATACTCAAACCGTAAATAGTGATTTCCTCAATGGCAAATTGACCCATTATTTCACTTGTTTTATGTTTATTTAGAGAAAGATCGAATACCACGGAAAATCGGTTGTGAGGACTGAAAAGATTGAGACCAAAAATACGACGATCGAAACAGATTTATCAACAGATGGAAGTAGGCCCCGTGTACTAGGGGAATTTGACTTCTACGGAGGTAGTGGGCGTTACTAAATTTAGTGGAATGCTTGTTATGATGCATATCACTTCTATGACGTCATTTCTACACATCTGGAATAAAAAAGTAAAATTAAAGAAATAGTTAGAAGTAATTTAATGCATTTCAAGAAACGAAAAGCTATTTATATCAGAAAATAGTAACGACGATACTAATTAATTTTGGATATTCGAGATTTACAACGATAACTCGTCTCCGTTAACATATTTGGCAAATAGTTAGACACTTGTGAATTTTTTCTATAATTTCTTTCGACTAAATATAATTTGAATCCTAAAAACAAAAAGGATTTTTTGTTAAACTATTTTCAGTATTTGATATAGTGGCTCTGAAGAGTAAAATGTTCCATCACATTTGGAGCAGCTAATCATGGTTTTTTTAAGAAAGGTGTGCTCTGAATATTCGAAAAAATTAGTTGATGAAATTTTATGGTACTAATATGAATAACAGGTAATTAGTGGTAAGGGCAGCCACGTTGATATTAATTATATGAAATTGCCAACAGGCAAAATCTTCTGTGATCATGTGGAGCACAATAAATGTGCTACATGCATTGCTCTTCTGCTTGATTAAACTCGTTTTTTTCATATTTTGCTTAACTGCATTTTATACTTGAATAGAGTATATTTATCCTAAGCGAAAAATAATAAATAAAATCTTCGGAAACCATATTTTTCCAAAGACTTAGTTTCCATCCCCATTTAGACGAGCGTTTTGTAACACCGACTTTGAAGAGAGGTGTAACATCGTGGAGCCTTCCTGATAGAAAGATCGACATTCAATTTTTTCTTGACCATTAGAAGATTATCTACTGATATAATCCTGGAGGCGCTCAGATGAGGAACTCCCATTTCACCATACAGTATTAACCACTTCGCTATCCCTATTGGTGGATGCGGGGAGGGCTCCTCGTCCTCTTCATTTAAACTACCAATAGTTTGCTTTCCCATATGTAATACACCTTCACCCCTCCACATGATCACACTCATAGTTATGACAGACTCTGTGTGCGATTATATCTTAAGCGATTTGTGATAACAAGTGCTGACTACACCTATTATGCCGATCTTAGGATATAACAATCGCATGACCTCTGACGTGGTAGATGCACATTACGACACGAGTCCACATTGGAACATTAGATTTACTTATTATATTTTCCAAAATGCAGTCCCCAAGAAGAAAGTTCTTTGATACTTTATTACTGGCCAATACATGAAAAAATAAAATCTCATATCCAGTTCCTTAAAGCGAGAAAATGGTTAAATAATTATCGGATTAGTTGTTGGCTCATTTTGATATCTAAGTTGATGGCTCTATTTTAGACACGGTGGCAACTATTTCAGCCTTGCTTTATACTCAAATTGTGCACATATAGTTAATATTTCTCTGTTTATGTATAATTATGGTATGTGACTTATAAATCAATTTGGTAAAACTTTAAGAATTAGCAACCAATTGAGTCAATAGAATGGTTGATAACCAATGAGATAAGTCGTATTCTTAGTCACGGTAACAATAATATGTTGAAAATATTACAGAAAGACCACAGTACTGTTTGAAGTTAAACTAAAATAAAATAACCGGAATTAAAAAAGATCTAACAAGCAAAGGCAGTAGATGCAAATTTCGTGGATTTCTTAATACTCTAGAAGTTACTGCTCTAAAAAGTCATTTTGAAACGTACAACAGATAAAAATCTGGCAGTTTTAAAATGAGGTGATGTGGATAAAAATTAAGAGTAAATTATCAAGTAAGTCAATTGTAATTAATAATGCAAAAACTGATTTATTCTGTTTATTGGTGGCAAAAGAACGTATTTTATTTGAAATTGGAATTGATTTATAATTAATTTAACGGATGTAATTGTCTTGCACTTATTAATTATCTTTTTTCCAATTAATATATGGTCATTGATATGTATATAAAACAGATTATAAGTTCTTTTTCTCTAAAATGACATAAAGCAGTCTATTGTCATTTAACAATACTCCAAAATTTGGCTCACCTCTAGCATATTAATGACCTTGAATTTGGATACCTGCTTGAATCTGCTTTTTTGCGGCTTGCTCTTTTAGGCGCGAATGAACCAGGGTGTTGATTCCGCGATAGGCTTAATAGGTGGAATGAACGGTAATTCATTATTCATATAAATTTATTTTCTTAAGGCGGCATCGCCGCTGTTCTGGTTTCACAGCCTTTAGACACAGTGAAGGTTAAAACTCAGACCTTTCCTGAATTATACCGTTCTGCAACAAGATGCTTTGTTGATACACTTTTTAAAGAGGGCCTTTTTCGTGGACTCTATGCTGGAACGTTACCTTCCTTAATAGCCAGTGCCGCAGAAAACGCGATTACTTTTGCCATCCTCCCACTATGCCAAAATTTTGTAGCATCTATGTCTGGGATTAGTGATACTAAAGCCCTCAGTCTCCCCCAACATGGTCTTGCTGGATTTTTTGCTGGTATAGGCTCCGCTTTAGTTCTTTGTCCAACTGAACTTGTAAAATGCAAATCTCAGGCGTTTAATGAAATGGCCCTCTTAGATCCTAAAAAAGCATTTCCTACGTAAGCGCATTTCTAAAAGCACACACACCGCTTTAATTAATTGATTTTAATTCTGTAGTGGACCTACAAGTATCACTAAGCATGTCCTTAGAACTGAAGGCTTTCGCGGCCTTTACCGAGGCTTTCTCCCCACATTGGCTCGTGAAACTTTTGGACTATGTGTTTTCTTTGGATCTTACGAATTCTTTCGCGATCTCATGACCCCTTCCGGTTCTGATAAAGAAGATCTCGGTCACTTAGCTACTGCCGTGGCCGGTGGTTTGAGTGGTATGGCAATTTGGACCTCAATTTTTCCTTTCGACGTTGTCAAATCTCGGATGCAAATCGGTCACCTATCCCCTAAATCTCCTAGCTACCATTCCACTAACTTTCTTAAAGTCTTGAGGCTAATTTATAATACAGAAGGTCCCTTTTTTCTACTTAAATGCATTTTAATAGTATTTCTAATTGGCGTTACATTTCATTGAACGTTATTTTTCATTTGCAGGTTTTCGAGCCCTCTATACTGGTTTGGCACCTACCCTCTTACGAACAGTCCCTTCTTGTGCAGCTCTCTTTGTTGCTGTGGAATGGACGCGAAAAATCGGACATAGGTTAATTGGTCAGAAGAACTAGAATTGAAGTGTTTCCTTATCTCTCTAAAACTGGTGTTATTACTTATTTAGAAACCAAAGAACTTTGCCCCTTAATTTTGTTTTTTTTACTTCTATAACGGGTAGACGTTTGCTTGACTCAATCTACCCTAATTAAATGCTGCATGTACTTAATTAAGTGGCCTTAATTTGTACTTATGTTTAAATCACAACTCAAAGTGTGCTCGTTGTCACAACACTTCTCTTGTTGAACATTCTTATTATTTAATTCTACTCGCTTATATAGGCATGTATTTTAGCTTAAAAAACGTGGATATTCCATCAACTCAGCTCCAGTGATTCAAATGGCGGAAAATTTTACCACGAAGGTCAGGTGTCATAAATGGATTGATTGTCCAGGGGAATAATATCGGCAACTGTTCGCAATCATTTCATGCAAAACTGGTAGCTCGAGTCATGACACTGCGGTGAAGTGGGAGTAGGACTTTAATTTTTGAAAAAGCGCTTACGCTTAGACATGATCTCAACATGCTCTTATGAAATGTCACTACTCTTGGGCATATTTAAGCAGCGTCGTGAAGTATTTCTGGTGAGAATTTTGAATTTTCACCTTTGTTAGCCAGACTTAACTTCACTAGATGTGCGTCAGATTCTCGACCCCTGATTTTACGAAGTTGTATGCTGACAGGGTATAGCCTGTGTAAAGTTCTTTTACCATTCCTCAGCAACACACCGATTTTCTTCATGGCGAGGTTTCCAAGAGCACCATACTGATTGAATGCTCCTTTCTTTCTCACATTTCGCTTATACCACTTCAGGTGCTAAACCAGATGTATATTTAGTAATAAATTGCTTGCTTTTAGACTAGCGCAATTCAAATATCCCTTCCCTCGGTTTTTTTGTCGATCAATTTCACCTTTGATAAAGGCATATTTACGCTTCGTTTAAATGTGTTGTTTGCACAAATTTAAAGAAACATGCTCTGATACCCAAATTTCGGTTTTTATCTATTAATCCTATTCGGTCACGCCTAGGCCATTAGTATAAGTATATATCATGCTAGTTGGAAGGAATCGAAGTTTAACTACGTCGATGCCAAGTTATTCATTTTACAAATAACCGATTTGGAATACTCGATGTTATTGGCGAGTTGCTATCAGTCAAAATGCTTGTCGGTCTACACCAGCTCGTGAAGAGACCAACCTCTTTGGTTTCTTAGGTGGGCAGCGGTTACAAAGTTCCTCAAAAAGGGTTGGAGGGAGGGGGGGGGGGGATGGGAGGAAAGACGTGGGTGATGGAATTGGGCAGTTAGAAAGAAAAAATTAAACAAATGGAGAAGCCATGAACGATGAATGTAAGGATGTATTTTCCATGGGCCAAGTTTTTGCATTTTTGATGCAATACTTATCTCAAATTTCTTTTTCTATCCATCTGCTTAAGCTTGTTTAGTACATCTTAATCAGTCATCTTTTAACATTCGGATTGGTTTATAGAAACACAGTATGCTATTCAAACCCATATCATTCGATTATTCCATTTGCACACACGAGGGAAGCATCATATGTTAGCTGTTATTATTCAGGAAATAATAGCCAGAAGAAATAGGAATTAGAGACTTGGCGTGATCAGTTATGTCGATAAAAATGCTTCGCGATTACGGAAACAACAATCGCGGGAAGAAGTCTTGAAATATTAACCAAAAGTTGGAACAGGCATCTGAAGCTCTTTGACTGAAATGTGTGCATTGGTCTAACTCGTACCCTTTTCTCAGAAATAAACAGCTCATTTATATCTCAGAAATTTCGTGTAAATTTTTGCCAGCATTGGCTGAAGCATAAACATTTTCCTATTTATTTTTCTGCTAAAGGTTTTTAAATTTTCCAGCATTAAATCAATCGACATTAAATTCAATTTGTCACCTGAGACCTCGTGTTGCTCATGGCTTACGCTCATGAACTGCATCCAGCTATAGAATATATATATATGTTGCTCACTCTCTGAGTCAGTGGGTTCATATTCGTTTAACTGGCCTGCTTAGCTCTAGTTTTAAACTATGTAACACTCATCTGCGAATCCATAAATCATACCTCTGCACCCAGCGAATCCACTTTTAATGCTTCCTTCCACTCCACCGACGCTAACCATTAACGCTACCTACCAATCTAAACCCCCAGGTCAACTCTTTTGTCAAGCCGCCTGTTACTAATACAAAGTACCAATTGCAACTGTTAGTGAGGTGAAGAGTGGTTGGAAATAAAAGGCATAGCCTGATGCCTTGAATGTAATTTACAAGTACTCCAATTTGTTATTTCATAGAACGTGCGCGAAGGCACTTGAATGCTGCTCTTCAATCCAATGGCAAATTTCTGCAAAATGAATCGTTCCGAACGCGACCCATTGCCATCCCATGACAATGTGCGTTTTAGGATACATTTCAGCATTTCAAATAGACACTGTCGAATTTTATGCCCAATGAATGTGTAAAACGTAATTTCATTATAAACAAAGGCCAAAATTAAGAGGTAAGTCAATCGTTTGAGTGCTCATAAAGACCGATGATATTCCCCTGTGAACTCTTTTATTTAAAATTGCTACTTTCAATTTCAAAACTGCACGGTAAGAGGACACTTTTCATTCATTCGTCTGTATTCATTTCAATTTCTTAGATTAAAATTATTATTAGACAAATTGATATGACTATAATTCCTACACATTGTTTTTTTGACTTTCGAATGTGTTCATTAAAATGAATACATCATCTTCCTAACACCTTATTTAAAAAGAATGGTAAGGGGGGGGGGAGAGGGGGAGGGGGAGGGGATGGGCGGCTGTTTTGAAGAAAATTTTGATGAGTGAAGGAAGCAAAAGTTTAGTAGCAGAAATTTAGTTAATGCCCTATTTCACTAACCTCTAAACCATGTTAATTAAATCGATCAAAAATCTAGTCGAAATGAATTGAAAATTACAACCTCCTTCCTTGCACAAAAATACAGTCCATATTCCCGTATTGCTATTCCTTCCCTATCTATGCCATTTTTGTAATCAGACCTTAAAATGTAATTAAGTACTTGCCGTTACCGATGCCGAAGTAGCTATCACTCACTGGAAATAAATTAACTGATCAAGCACACTTTGGGCTACTTGAAGGAGGGCTTTGAAAGGGAAGATCAATCAGTTAAATTCAGCTTTTGAACTTGGACAAGTCGAAGCATGCTTAGGCTGCTCTGTAACGAAGAATTTAAAACGCATACATCTCTGGCCTGAATAGTTAAAAATCTGCCGGCAAGACCCCGAAATCTCCTTAAATCTGAAATGATCAATGGTAAAATCGGCACCATAAATTTTTTTGGTATTAAAGAATCCATTTATACACCTGGTGTACTAATACAAAAGTAAACCATAGTAATTAATAGTAATAATAGTATCATTAACATATGATTAATGAGAATATCAATTGGTATAAAGAACGTTTTATTGAAGCGTTAAAATATGTGCGTAAATGAGACTCTCTTATGCTACTGACTAAAATATTCCATTTCAATCTTTGATTCCGTCGTATCCTTAATTCTTGCGCCACTCTCATAACCCCATTTGAGTCTCTTTTGTTTCTGTCGTTGATTGCAGAACCATACTCGAACAACGCTCTTTGGTAAACTCAACAGCGTTGCAATTTGGGAAATCCTATCACTAGAGGGCTGATGTTGAACTGCAAAATACGCCTCCAGAGCTCTTTTCTCACTGTCTGTGATACAAGTTCTTTTTCGTCGATTAGCATTTCCCCGACTTAAAGAGTTTGGAGAAAAGAAGCCCGAATCGTGAGCTTGAGGATTTGAGTTTGCTGCTCCTAGGGCCTCTGTTCTATCTAGCCAGATTTGAAGAAGCGGCCGGAGAGCAATCATATTTGATCTTGAAAGGGTCAGGGACTCAAATCGACAGATAGTTGACTGGGAGAGACTTTCAACCCCAGGGATCATCATTTCTCCCAATGCTTTTCCCACATCTGCTTGAGTGATTCCCATCTTCATTCGACGCTGTTTAAAGTGGTCAGCAAAGATTTCCAAATCATTGTCTGGTGGTGGTGGTGGTGGGTGTTCTGAAGTTTGGGGAAATGATGGAGCCGCAGTATTACAAAGGGGTACAATTTCAAGATTATTTTCCCATTGAGGTTGAGTTGGAACCGCGTATTTGTCTTCTCCGATCCACTGAGGCTGCAATCCAGGATAAGGATAATTGCAGTAATCCGGAGAAGTAAATTGTGGCCAGTATAAGTTACTACTGCAAGCCATTTGATCATCTTTCAAATCTTCCTGAGAAGTTGAGTCAAACGTACCATTTGAGGAAGAATAGAAGCAGTGCTGGTAAAGGAATAACATGATTGAACTTATGAGTAAACAATGACCCGAGATCAGCAAAATAGGAAAAAAATATTAATTTATTAAAATCACAAAATTTCTAAAAAGATCGTATTTCTAACCTGCATCTAGTTCGCTTAGTGAATCGAGTAAAAGAAGGATAGCGGAAGACATCATATACTCAGTGCTTATTGGCTGACAGATGAGGGGGGAAGGCGAGCGCTCAAACCCTATTGGTGCATTATCCGCGCATCTGTATCAGCGATTCGACTTGTACGCCATTTCGGTTGACTTACTTTGTTTATGTTATTTAAACTATTTAAATAAGAACAATTATTGAATAAAGTTGGAGAAACTTAAAACCCAGTAGGAATGCAAAATCGTATACTAGGGCTTCATTTACAGATTCGCTTGCAACTCTAAAAGTGCTTGCTATGAAGGGAAGTCATACAACTGTTATTTATTTTAGAAAACAATCGGTGCGAGTAAATATAAATTGACTTGTACTTAGATTATAGAAGTTTTGAAAGATTCTTAAATTTTAGAAAGTACTGTAATATCGAACAATTGATGTTGTTAAGGCATTAAGACAGTTTTCAAGAAGGATTGCCACTGATTTGTATCGAATAAAATTTTGCAGCCACGAATAAATTCACTAGGAATGCATCCTGAACTCGGTTCACTAAGACGGAGAGTGAAATATTACAAATGTCTTCTACTAGGTGTCTAGGAGAAAAATGCCAATATTTTGGAGTAGGAATCCGTTTTCAATGCAGTTTTTGGAGTGACATGAGTTGCCATAGAAAAAATATGATGCCGTGTTGAATCAGTGTATTTTAATCAATTGTGAACATAAATGAAATTGTGGTTAAAGAATGGAAAATATGGATTTGACTTATCGCGGAATCATGAAGAGAACGGAGAAGAGTATGTCAAGAACCCTCAGGGCAAAGGGTATTTTAATTCTTCGTTAGGAGATCAAAATCTACCTTACTATAGAAGAAGTAATAGATGTTTTGAAAATTTCTGGCTTTAGCAGGTATGACTCTTGCACCAAAAGAACTCCGAGTGCCTTGATTTTAATTTGGGTTAGTAAAGTTATCCCTGCTGTTGCTCGTACAATTTGACATTGATACCGAAAGTTAACTTAGACAGCCTATGTGATTTTTGAATTTCTAATTTCTTAACTCAATCTAAGTTCATCATTGAAATAAACTAATGTTATATAAGTCTTTATCAAAGGATTTGCCTGTACTACCCAACTTAAACTTTCCACCAAGTTTTAATTCTAGCGTTTTCAAACCACCCTAATATTAAGTATTCCCCAAATTGAGCGTTAAAGTTTCAATAAAGAGGGCCTCCTAAGATGTCCAGCAAAGTGAAAAGGTAGCCATATTTCCTTGATAATGCAGATATTCATTTTGTCGAGATGGGATATGAGCACTGTCCATGTGGCTTCAAATTTGTAGATTTCTCAGTCAGATAAAGAGGATATGAGGAAGAGAGTTGCAAGACGAAGGCAGGTGGTACCCAAAACATAGCCAGTGGACTGACACGCACAGATACTCACCTCTATTCGAACTGGGATATTTTAATTTTTATCACTTAGATAATCTCGTAACTACTCCGGGCAGCTGGATTGGCGCCACTTCGTATGAGTTCAGTGAATGGAGATATCTTCTCGAGTAAAAGGGGTGTGAGGAGTATAACATCGAGTTGGGATGTGAGAACTGGATAAGAGGAATTAGGGGAGTGAGAGGGGGAGGGGCGTTGTTTTCAGATCAGGGCCCAGTTGACTTTCGCCAGTTATGTGATTTATTTTTAGGCAAATTTGGTTTAATCATCTCTGATTGAGGATGTAGTTTTACATGTAAGAATGATGGGCACAAGGCATCTGGCTGGAATTTTAGCATAGTTAAATGATATAAAAACATAGATTTTATTATTAGATGCTATGGATTGAAAACTCGGCTTAAGATAAGTGTTAGAACAGTCAAAATCTATCATTTAAATCCCATTCTTATCTCAGTTGCCTGTTACTTGTTCGAAGAGTAAATGAAATAAAAGTGGAGTATGTTTAGGTTGGGAAACAGGAGCTATTTGAGTCAATTTTTCCTGTTTTCTTTCAAAGCAAAGCTACCATAGTCCTTGCTAACTTAAAAGGAAACGTATGGCACTTACTGGAATACACGCAACTAGTCAAAATCATTAAGTGACCCTCGTTGAGTTAAATTTGAGTGAAAACACCTTACTGAGCTCCGCCAATTCTACACTTTCATTTATGGCTAAACCGAATATCACTTTACCTCCTCTGCCATTGGACAGAAATCGAAAATGAAGTGTGAAGACCAATCATTCTTAAATGAAAGTTCTCATCAACAAACACCAAACAGTGTTGACAAGCATTTTCTAAAACCTAGGGGCCGAATAGTTAAATATGAATTCTAGAGCGTCAACTCCAAATCTAGTAACTATTGTACTATCAAGTCCTAAAGTCGGATGATACCTAAAGTCTGATACTCTCCCTTTTATCCAGTATTGGGCCATTTGTTATTAAATTAAAATAAAAAATGGTGTATTTTTTTCTTATTGTTGGCATTGATAAAATTTTTATTGATAAAAATTTTACAGATTGTTGCGCAGGCATCTGAATTGAACAACCTGTGAAAGTGTTGCTCTATGTAAACAAATAATAAATAATTTGAATCAACTTTTATTTTCCTCCAATTGCCTTTGAGAATATTGTGTTTGGGAGATATGTCAAGTTTGGGACGTGAGTATTAACATTTTAATTGGATACACACAAACAAATCAATCAGAGTGAGCTTCCCTAGGGAATTGCAACACCTATTTTGCATACAAACGGAATTTGTTTAATTAAAAGGGAAATGAACTTCATAAATCGTAGAAATTAAACCCGAGGTTGTTTTGCTTCCGCTATCTATTTAATTACATTTAATAAGCATGTTTTATTAACAATAGGCAAAACAGATGAAATTAAAATAATTTAAAATTAGTCCACTTACACACGAAAGTTTTTACCAAACTCATTAAATTTATACTTTTAATTCTTTATTTATATATCCGAAAAATGATAGGGGTTCAAATTAGGAGAATGCCACAAAACTAGAACAGTGGAAGTGCGCGTGCCTGGTTCGTTTCATTTCAAATAGACCTGTTTAATCGATTGCCGATCCACAAACATAATGGTGAGCAATTCAATCATATTCTCAACTTCCGAATGTCTTTATGAAGCGTTTTCATCGTCGTCCCTAGGTACACATTTCTGAATCTTACTCCGTAATATAACGTGTGCACTTTAGCTTCAACTATGCAACTTACTCACCTGTTCAAATCGTTTGTTATAAGGCTTCCATTTTCTATCTGTTCGCTCCAAACACTAATATTCCACCTTTGAGGAGTTTATAACGCTAGCAAAAAACAGAAGTTTCTCATTTACCCCTCACTTTAATAAGAAAACGAGGGTTTTCATTCCTAACCCCAAAATGAACGAGATAATAGTCTAACTTCGTGAGATTCCCGATGTGGCACATTTCCCTTTTGGACGTTCCAGAAAAATATACTTAAGAAATACCCGCACACGTTCGTCTTCCGATTTATAAATAAAGTGGTGATAATCGATATTTTAGGACGTAGCTTTGAACTCAGTAAATCAATTACAATTAGCTACTTCAATGGGCATACTTGCTCAACTCTTCGTTTTTTCGACGTGAAATGAGCGCCATAGTTGCAAGAAACCAGTCAACAAGTGGTTTACTAATTTGTCTTTAAATCATTCTAACAAATTGCCTAATGGACTAATAATTCTGAAAAAAAGACGGACTGATTTTTTCAGTCCATTTAAAACAAAAGACTCGACTCACTGACATGTGACTTTTATCGAGAGACGAAGGGAGCATGAAGACATGAAGGACATGAACCTTCTTTGCAGCTTCTCTTACAAATGTTCCTTAATTCCTAAAACTGCACAGTTGCAGATATTAAGGTGAATTTTAGTTTGTTGGATATGGATATTCACATATAGCAAGCACACTTTATTTTCACATAAACATCCTTAATTCGCAATTGGAAAAAGAATACTCACACCCTAATTGATCATTTTTATCAGATATAGGTCGTGGCATAATCATATATGCTTGTCCAAGGGGATGCGGAGTCTGTTTGAGCTATAACTCCATGAACTCCCTATGTTCTTCGAACATAAAGAGAAAGCTCTGTGGACCGAGAGAGCAGGATGCAGTGTTGGGGAAGAGCGAAGTTGGATTGGTGTATGTGTATGGATCTACAAAGATTAGGCATGCGATTAGGCCGATTCGAATGAGAAAATATTTGCAGGATTTAAGAAGAAAATTAATATGAATACAGATTTGAAAGTATCCTTGGTAACGTTCATGTAATAATTTTGGAAATTTAAATGATCGTTTTATCTGAATTGATGCGATTTTATTTTAAACAGTGTAAGTTAAAGGCGTCTTCATGACGGTTCTCATTTAAAATTTTATAAACAATAAATATGGGTGTACTTTACAGTTACATTTTGAACGGGTGCATAGGCATTTCTACTGACATTGATTAAGTAGCATTTATTCCAACGCGTTCAATGGATTCCTTAAGATTATAGGCTCATATTTTAATTCGTTGGCGACCAATTGGATTGGGACCAAACGATTCCTTAAGAAAGAGAACAACTAGGAAAGCAGCTTAGATCACTATACTACTGTTTTGGGTAAGTATATTCGCATTTCAGCTTCTTCCTATTATTTATTCCATTCTCTCGATTTTTTTCAAATTTTATGTTAATTAAGGTGACTATTTATCTTTTAATCATTTTAAAGTATTCATACACTGTCAGTTGATGCAATGCATTTGATTTTAAGTTAAGAATTTTTAATCCTTGATTTAAAAGACGTTTACTTAGTGATCAGTAGCTATCGAGAGACTTATAACAACAATGATCAAGAATTCAAGATTTATCTCTTAAAAAGACTTTCCGTTAATTACGACTAGCTGTATTTACAGTATTAGCAATTTAAATAGCTATCTAAGCCAACAACACAAATTTATTTAAAGAAATTCATGAAATTCATTATATTCAACCCGAATAATTGATTACGTAATACATTACAAGTAGCAAACAATTGGAGAGGTGTTCTGGTGTTTATGAGGCTATTGTATTTTATAGTAAATTGTACGTACAGTGGAAATAATGAGGGCATACAATAGACGTGATGAAACGTATATTTTAAAGGAGACTAAAGTGGTGTATGTTCTAATGGGACACATTTAAAAGTGTCCGACATTAGGAATGACAGATCCCCATTAAAAAGTGCAATAAAAGGAATTCGAAGAAGGTTTACAGAATAAAGGCATATGGTTTATAGATTCAGATTGTAAAATAGTTACTTAGCGATTAATTCATGGCTTCATGTTTCAAAATTCAAACTTGATAGACAGCTTCAAGGGCTAGTTGACGAATTCTCGTTCATGACGTCCAGTGCCCATTGATTGGTTGATCAATTAGCACTAGTATTCGTTCCACATCTTATCTCAAAAGGCAAGGAAACAGAAGGATAGAATCTAAAATGAAACTGTATCGAATGACATAAAAATAAGCATTTCAAGTCAAGGTAATAACAACTATTAGCACAGTATTTAATTGAAACGCATACAGATTTCAGATTGTCTGAGATGTCTCTGCACCCACCACTGCACTTGCTCACTACTAGATCAGAAATACAATATCACATTTGAGAATGTTCTGGCGAGTAGGAAATTCTTTGGATCAGTCTTGATAATGTGGGGTATACATCAAACTCGTATAGAAACTATAAGATGTCATTTATCAGTTTCCGATTACATCAAAAATCCATTATAGGCAATTTTCATGGCATAGCTTAAGTATTTTTATCTACGGATGCTTTCCCATTTTATATCTATTTCAATTTGCCATAATTTCTTGCAACTAACATTTAAAAGCATATGCAAGTAATCAAGCAAACGAACTTAACTAAAAGAGACGTTTTTAAATAAATCTGAATTCTGGATTAATATCCCCAAATATCCAAAAATAAACATGGATTAAGAGATGCCAAAATCATTAGAGGAGGAGGGTTTACTAATCATCTTTCATAAGCTCAAGATATTAATTGGGGATTAATCCACTGTGTTATTAAGAGGGGATTTCCCTGTAAATTGACTTGCAATCAACATTCGACGATAGGTCGTAAAACGCCCAATTAATGACTGTCAAAGCTTTCTAGAATGAATATTTTTAATGAGAAATTCCACCTACGCCAGCAATGAAGTTACCATTTTCTAGAAGGAAATTATGCTAACGCATCTAATTGGATGTGCATAAAAGAAATTGAATATTCATTAACGGGGGCGGGGTTGAGAGACAATTCGTAGGTGGTTGAAATCGTCTTGAGCATACGTAATAAGGAGCCGCATAGGAAAACCCACGTAAAACACGTGAACTGGCTGACAGGAGGGTGGGGAGGGCAAACCAACTGAGAAGATGCCGGTGTGATCGGATTAGATGGGAAGATACAGCAATGCATCATATTCCTCCCATTTGACATGATGATAGGGTGATGGTATTAAATTAGGGTGTGCATATAACGTATTCTGTCCGGGAGAATTGACTGTCAGATAGTAACTACAGTGTACGAAACCCCTTAATTATGGTTGTGTATGGCTATATCAGAAACGGATATCCTATACTTGTTTTAGGAAACAAAGTGTGAATGGAAGGGAAAGATAAAGAGAATGGAACTCCCCCTACTCAAAGAGTCTGCAATCGACTTCGAGAAGTCTTTACCAAACGAGGTCTCGTTCTGCTGATTGTAACCATCGCTCTCTTTCTCGACAATATGCTACTTACCACTGTTGGTGAGTTTAAAAAACAGATCATTTAGTACAGTCCTTAGAATAAGATTACTTCCAATGAATAAATTCTCATTTTAATAATTAACAAAGGATGCCACATTTTAATATTTTAACATATTGAACTGGTTTTCCATACATTGACCTGATTCGAATTGTGGGAGGCGAAAGAATCTTTGTCTTATAAATATGCAATCAGTGTGCCAAAGTGTTAGCTTACTGGACGAGTCTGATGGAAAACGTGGCAGTGGGTATTCTGCGATGATGTTTTTCTACCAAATATGAGTGTTGACAAATGGTTCTCTTCACTAACTGGAAGATATCGTTGTAAAGGTTTACGACCAATGGATCTTAAGTACCAACAATAAGGATACTTCATTCCCCTGTACTTTGAACTCACCTGCTTTCTCAGAAAGTCACTTAACTGGCATTCTCGGTAAGCACTGCAATTAGTGAGAGTAGAGGGTGGGTATCAAAGTGGAGTTTAAGATTAATAAAATAATTTTCATTTGCTAATTAAGCTGGTAAGGCAAATTGGGCGTGTAACCTTTCAAATTACTATTTTTTTCAATTTTAAGTCCAGTTTTTACTCGTTATCGTTGTAAACATTTCTAACTCGTGTCGCATGAAGCAAATTACGGAGCAATTTAATTTAGATAACTTTTAAAAACGTTTTAAGTTGTTAGCCTTTTTGTGAACAGTATGATACAAGTCGTCATTACTTACTTTTCCAGTACCCATAATTCCGAATTTCTTACTGACAACGCGAGCACAAAGCCTTGTGAAAACCATCCTTAATGCTACCACGGAAAACTGCACATCAAAAGACCTCCTTGAAAAAAGTCTTAGGGAGGCTGTTATTCACATGGTCCCATTTACTTGGTCAGGTCGTGCCAATGTTCCACTTTCCATGGAAGATTTCTTGGATCCCTCGAAGGCTTCACCGTCTGAAAGAAAGCGAGTTCGAAAGCTACTAGAGCGTATTGATGTTCTTGCATCTGATTGTTCTCTCAATGCCACCAGACTGGCTGTTGAGATGCGACAGTCACACATGGAAAGAGAGAACTTTAGGGTTGGAATACTGTTCGCATCAAAGTCAATTGTCCAACTAATAGTCAACCCTTTTATTGGACCCCTTACAAACAGGTGAGTGTGAAAATTATGAATTAATCTCAATGTATGTGAGAGATAGCTAGTATAGCGTGCCTATTCAGGCCATCACATGAAAGGAATAATCACTAATTTCTGATAAATCCTTAATTATGAATTAAGAGCTTTTCTATGACCACTCTGCAAACCTAAGGAAAAATGACCAGTGAGCCAGTTCAAGTCTGTATCACCAAATGATTACTGCGTTTCCACAGACTACTGATTCTTGTTGTTAAATTCTCCTCTTCACCCCTCTGTGTAGAAATAGCCGATCCTCTAATTCACGAATGTTCTTCTTTGCGCTTGGGAGGAGCAATTGCTTACTTACTGGCCTGTAGAATAAACTTATGTTCTCTAAAATGATTTATTGATATTTGGGTGACATATCATTACAAGTCTTGTCGGATTTGCATATGCGTATGTTTTACGTTAATTGTAGCAGATTAAATTAAAATATACAAAACGTCTAGCATTCCTCCTTTTTCAGAATCGGGTATTCCATCCCAATGTTTTCGGGATTTCTAATCATGTTCATATCTACGATTGGTAAGTCAAAATTCATGCAATTTCTGTTAGAAAATAAGCCAAACTTATTTCGAATTATCACTTAAAACCTATATTGTGCTGATTTTATCCGAAGATCTGGAAATCCTTTGAAGCTTGTAGCGGATTTAGCAACCTAACTAAGCCTGACTGTACTCAAAAACCTCAGTGGCAATTTCTCCTAGTTAGTACGTCCCACTGTAGTAGCTAAGCTACTGCAAAGCTTTACAAGAAACAGACGTATCCAGGGCACGCGTTTATTCTACGCATGTGTGGCGTGGAGTGTAACAAGGGAAGAAGCTTAGTCATTCAACATGGCGGATTAAGTAAAACGAGCGAGGCTTTTGATTGGCCATTGGCTGTGTCCTCTCTGCACTCAATTCGTACGCGAAGTTGAACGGCCGCACCTTCAAGTCACGCTGTGCGCTCATGCGATGACGTGTCCCACAAACTCGTATTAAATATCTATTTTATACTCTTTTAAATATAAAACTAAAGATAAGCCTCTGAGGTGAATAACCAAATCATGTTTGTATAATACTGTAGAATTAGTACTGATAACAAGCATTTTTAAACGTGTGTCTAATTAATGTCTTGAGATTCAGTTGAACATTCAATTTTATTTGCAGTTTTCGCATTTGGAGAAACGTACATTGTTCTCCTGATAGCTCGAGCCATCCAAGGAGCTGGATCAGCTTGCTCCAGTGTTTCAGGTTTTATCATCTTATCTGTTTATTATATTTTCTCACATAGAATAAATGTTGAAAAACCTCTTCTTTCTTCAGGTATGGGAACAATAGCAACTTACTACACAGACTCGAAGGAAAGAACTCGAGCGTTTGGAATTGCACTCAGCGGTCTTGCTCTGGGTGTTCTAGGTAAAGTTTTATACTTTTCTACGAAATGTCCTATTAATATATGATTGGATCCACGAATAATATTTACAAAGCATTTTCATATGGTTTGAAATAAAATGCCAATTTAAAATTAAAGCACCTTTAAATTACAAATTTGGGCTTCACAAACATGAGCATTTTTCGAATTCAAGTGCAAACTTTGTTGAAAATTTAAAAAGGAAATGTGGAGGTATGATATAAATATCTTCGCTCCTGTAGACATTGGCGAAATGTTTTGCATAAAAGCATCCGAATCTTTTCAATATGAAGTAAATGGAGCTTACAAATATCAAACTCTGGTATTTGTGATAATTGCTCCAATAACTACCGTACAAAACGCAATTATGTATGGTGAATACTTTGTAATGATCGCTAAGGCAAGACAGATTAATTGGCTTTTAAATTTATCAAATATGCGATGTAAGCACATATAAGTACATTAGGTCTACAACTTTGCTCACGCCGTTTTCCAAAAGATGGCGGTAGTAGTCGGTAGTAGTTGAGATATATTAATCACAGATGTCGAACACTTTGTTTTGACATTTGTAAATATAACCCTACTTTGATATAACTTCATTTGTGTTTACATAATAATGCACTATTTAATTAAATATGTCCGAATTTAAATCGAATTCTCGTCTTTTGAGGGAAGTATTACTTTTTAATTTCACTATGAAAAAATTTGCGGACAGACTGAGGCTCATCGAATTATCTCAGATACTTATGGCCTATTAGTAGGGCTATCAGTGACAGAACGTCTCGGCGGGAATGGTTCCAACGTTTTAAGAGTGGTGATTTTGCCGTCGAAGATAGGCATAGTGGTAGAGGGGAAAAAGTTGTTGAAGATGCAGAATTGGAGGCGATTCTTAGTGAAAACGCGTGCCAAACTCAAGAAGAACTATCGGAATCATTAAGTGGACATCAGTGAGCAAGCAATTTCAAAACACCTGAAACAGTTGGCGATTCAGATTGATTGAGAAAGAGGGATGCTGAGTACCCCACGACTTGAACCCAGAAGAGACGTGGAGCGACGTTTGTCTGCTTGTGAATAGCTGTTGGAATGGAAAAGACGAAAGGGATTTCGCCATCATATTGTTACTGGGGACGAAAATGGACACCTTACAATAACCCTAATTCTAGCCCAAGTGCAGAAAATCATGAGATTGCCTGGTGGTCATACTGCTACGTCAACACCTCGGCCGAATATCCATGGCCCAAAAGTCATGCTTTGCGTTTGGTGTGGGGACCGCCTTGGCGCAATTTATTATGAGATTCTGAAACCATCACAGGTGAGTGTTATAGAGCGCAATTGGTGGGCCTGAGCCGTGCCCAAGTAAAAAGAAAAACGGCCACAGTACAAGGAGAGACACGATAAGGTTATTTTACAGCATGATAATGCTAGACCTCTTCACGTTGCCAAAGTGGTGAAAAAAATCTCGAACCGTTGAAATGGGAAATTGTACTTCACCCGCCGTACACTCCTAATGTTGCTCCGTCTAATTTTTACCTCATTCAACTCGCCCAATGGCACACGGCCTGGCTGACCAGCACTTCAGCTCCCATGAAGAAGTGAAAAATTGGATCGACTCATGGATCTTATAGAAAGATGAGATGGGCCAAAGTGGTAGCTAACGATGGGCAGTTCTTTGAAACTTAATGTATGTAATCGTTTTGTTGTAATAGACTCAAGTTAAAAAACAGTGGGAGTAAATTTGTAGACCAAATATATATATATATATATACATGACACGATTAATTTGTCAGTCACTTTCACCAAGAATTTTTGAATTTTGCTACATATCCGCGATTCCGATCTGTGGAGTGCACAAAGCTACCCCATACTACAGAGTGTGTGGGACACGTCATGGCATGTTCGCACACCAGGCTTGAAAGTGCGTCCGTGCAACTTCGAGTAGGGATTGCGTACGGTGAGCACACAGGCAATAGCCAATCAAAAGCCATCATGTGTTTTATCAACTCCCCCATGTTGAATGACTAAGTTTCCTTCCTGTTTCCACTGCACGCCATGCACGCCTAGAATGAACGTGTTTCTTATGATACGCCTGTTTCATCTAGAGCTTTGCAGTGCCTTAGTTAATTCCGGGGACTTACGAACTAGGGGAAACTGCCATAGAGGTTTCTGGTAATAGTCAAGGCTTATTCAGATAGCTAATCCTCTACAAGAGAACATTCTGGATTGTCCGGCGTGAATGCAGAAAACCCAAATCTAATATGAAGTGTATGGAGCTCGATAGTATCAACTACCCAACATATCCAATAGACACCTTCAACGCCATACTCTCTCTGCTGGTTTTGGGAACAGTTTCATAAAAGGGGGCCTCGCCAGTGAAGTTTGCAAACCTTTAGTTATAGCATATTTGTGTAGTATCCACTTCAGATCAAACCAAAAATATTTGAGCTTACAAATTCGGTCTCGCATTAATTCCCTATATATTCTCTCTTTCTAAGCCCCCAATTTAAATGAACGAATTAATACTTGATAGTAGAAAATTCCAATTTATCATTTTGCAATAAGTAATAATAATGGAAATTTAATTTGCTTTTTAGTTGGGCCAACCTTTGGAGGCATCGTTTACCAATTCGTCGATAAAAGAGCACCTTTCTTAATTCTCGCAGTGCTTGCATTATTTGACGGGGGTAAAACAAAGAAATTTCTATATAATTAAGTAACATTTAATTAATTTGAGCAGATAAATTAGACTACTTATTTTAGTACTTCAGATTGTGGTATTAAAACCAACAAGTCGCCCTGAAAACGAGCGTGGTGCACCGATTCTCAAATTAATAAGAGATCCATATATTCTAGTGGCTGCAGGTAACCTCTAAACAGACGTACTATTTACTAAAATGTAGTATACATACTAATATGCACAAAATATTTCACTCAAGGAGCGCTGACTTTCGGAAATATTGGAATTGCCATTCTCGAACCGTCTCTGCCAATGTGGATGAAAGAACACATGAATGCGGATAGCTGGGCACAGGGAATTGCCTTCCTTCCCGCGAGTGTTTCTTATCTTCTTGGAACGAATCTCTTTGGCACACTTGCTCATAAGATTGGGCATTGGTTGAGCGCTTTATTGGGAATGATACTAGGCAGCATTTGCCTCGTTGCTGTGAGTTCATGAGCCTTGTAAAGATAACTCAATCATTTGTGATGTTCTTAAAATGTAATCTTGATTTTTATTTACTCAACTCAAAACTTCCTTTACTTTCAGATTCCATTCAGTACACAACTGGGACACCTGATAGTGCCAAACTTTGGTCTTGGATTATCGATGGGTGAGAAAGTTAATTTATTTAATCCAAATACACGAAAACTCAGAGAATGGATGTGTTTGACACCTAGCTATATTAAAACATTGTTAACATAAGTGGCATAATGAGTGTTCGAACTTCACTTTTGAATGTCCACTATGGTGCTCCTTGAAGGGACAAAAGTTCATGATAACTGGACTATTTCAAGTGCAATCGTCATGTTTGCATGTTTGCGAGTGAAATTATTTTGATATCGTCCAACTTCAGTATTTGGATCGCCAACTAGTGGAAGGCTACCAACTTAATCGTTATAATCCACCTAGTGTGAAGTGTTTTAGCTGAAACTCAAAATATTGCTCGAAGGCATAGCCTTGGACGTCAATTTCCTTATCATCCCCTCTGATTTTAGGTATGGTCGACGCTTCAATGATGCCACAAATGGGCATCCTCGTAGATCTTCGTCATGTTGCAATTTACGGCAGTGTGTACGCAATTGCAGATGTTGCCTTTTGTCTCGGTTTCGCTATAGGTAAATTCATTTATTCAGGATTTTTCTTTAATCATCAATGGACGTAATTAGAGTTGGAATGTTATGTGTACAATTTTAGGGCCAGCAATTGGGGGCTTGGTGGCCCAATCAGCAGGATTTAGTTGGTAAGTTCTGAACAACGTTTGACCATTCGGTGAAAGTTACTATTCACATTAATGAATATTTTAGGACAATCTGGGGCATTGCAATTGCCTCGGCTCTGTACAGCCCCCTCTTGATACTCCTACGTAAACCTCCTAGCCGTGCAGAGCTCCAGGTAACTATTTACTTATTCTAGGCATAGTTATATTGGGAATGAGAGTAAAATTGTCTTGAGTTTGAGTGGGATTAACTTTTTAATCTGGCACTGGATTTTCGGTTGTTCGATTTCGGTTTCATGTATTTGCTATGCTACTGGCAATTTGCAAACTTAAGTTGTACTGTATACTCTAGTTGTTGATATAGAAGGTTCTTTTTGCTGAAGAGATGAAGAGGAACTTTTGTAGAGTGAAATTTTGCTCTCCTCACTCTCTGGGACTGAGCTTATTTAGGCTACGTGGAGACTCATCGTTATACTGGATGCATGTGTTTATACTACTGTAAAAATTTAATCATTAATATTTTCACTACTTTTTAGCCCCTGAATGGTGATAGAGCAAAGATTTCGAGCACAGGGGCATTGGAAAGCCAGCCTTTAGGAAGTGCACTCGGTTACGATCCGACAGAAGGTGGTCAGAAATTTTACGACTACGGCGATGACTGATAAACTGAATTTATAAATGCTTCTTTGTCATCCTCAAGTTAGTTAGCTTTAGCGCTGTCAACTCAATTGTAATCTTGACAGCCAGTATTTAGAGTAAACTGATTAACAATGGTGTTTATGTGCAAAGTAAAAACACCTTTTGTCCAATTGTAATTATTTTTTTTGCCCGATTGAGAAGTAGACACTATTAATTATCCTCCTTCTTCACCTTAATAGAAAATTGCAGAGGAAATTCTTGAATTTCAAAAAATGTAATATTTTCTCTTTTCTTCCGCATTGGACATTAGTCCTTTGACTATCTTGAGACAGTGTCATTATACTTGATAATCCTATTGAAGTTCTTGTCATCATTCTATACTGCAGCCAAAAATTTCTCTCTTCATATTGAATCATCTTAATGGAATCCACCTAACACTCTATGGGCAGAAGAGAATTATAACATTCAGATCCTTTAAGCCAACCTTATATACCTAAGTATAAAGTAAAGTAAATAATTTAGTATTCTCTGATGTAAAAATAGGAGGAAACTCCGTTTGAGTTATCTTCTATTATCCAATTTAGTACAGGCAAAGCAAAATATGGGATTGCTTTGAGTTTAAGCTTTGTGAAAGTCAATAAAATGTATATTTATAGTTAAATGCGTCCCTTAATTCAATTTATTATTTTGACATTTAGTTAGTATTTTCATATATTCCACTAATTTTTGATAAGTAGTTGTTTATTTATGCTGTAGAAACTGTTGCTAGCTATTTCAACGGAGTTAGACCAGCATTTAAATGATCTCATTTAGAAATTAATACAAAGGCGACTGCAAATTTAACCGAAATGTAGGAAATATTAGCACACATTCATCCATCAGATAAACTTATTCCTATGAACCTAATCACGAATCAGATTCAAGAGAAGTATGTTTTATCAAATTTGAACCATTAAACTAACTATATTACGATAAAATGCAAGCAATAGACATAACTTCTCTTGATAAATAAGTGAAAGTAGGATTTGAGGGAATTCTCACTCCTGTTAGCTAAACTTAGCCAATCATCCTAAATGATACCGTCTTTATTTTAAACTGAACATATTGATCTGGTGAATGCTTAGTTAGTGCTTTTTTAAGCTTTTAAAATAAACCGGAAATCCATTCTCCGATGACCAACACACGAAGTCTCTTCCAAAATCCACGAAATTGAATAGAAGAGGATAAAACTTTCTACAAGTTTTGCGCAATATAACCGAGTGCTTTTACCAAATACTCTTGGAGGAGTCAGTAATGAGTGATTGTGAAGCTGGAATAAGTGAGGAATAGGAGTGGCATAAATAGAGACAAACAGTGAAGAGGTGAGATAAGATGATAGGAATGGGAAGTATTCAGCAAATGCTAGAATTGGATGAGAAAGGGAATGATGGAAAATAGAATATCAGCCGATTGCATCCGAATAATGGTCTCGTTCCTCCTTCGTTTATTCATGCTAAAATAACAAATTAAAGCAAAAAATCACCTGTTAATAAAACAGAATAAAATAGGAAATAGAAGGTTAATTAAACTTCTAATGACTGAACTGTGGAAGGTACAGCGTTAAAATGGCTGGACCAATGAATCTCATGCGCAATTGAACATAGGGGAACGTGCCGAGTTCTACAGATCCTTTATGCATCAAATGCCGCCGTGCAGCTGAATGTGTTGAGGAGTAAAGCGCAGTTGTAAGAGCAGTGCTCCCTCAGCCAATCAATTTTCTCTTCTTGGTCAGAGTAATCAAAGTTGTATTTCGATGACTACACTCTGTGTCGACGCCTCACAACATCAACAAGTGTATTCATGCCTAATTATATCTCATTTCTCCTTCTTCTGAAAATCCGGGTGGTTCCCACTCCGTATGCACTTCATATTAGGGAAGGGATCTCACCTCCGCTTCGCTTCTACGAACATCGGATATTAAATTGGAAACCTCAGTCAGATTATAAAAACTGCCCTTGATCGAAGTATTAGCCCCAATTGCTGCATTAAGCGTACTGTGTATTCTTATATTGGAGGAACCGTTAGATGATGATTATGGAAAATGGTTCCACCAAATTTCCGAAAACGTGATCATCAACCTTAGATGGGTAGTGAATATGCAAATATCATGAACCCAATAACCCAAAGCAATCTTTCCTCTCGACAAAATATTGAAAACTTAAAGCTTTGCATTCGCTTCTATAGCATAATGTACTCCAGTATTCTCTGCATATTCTTTGTGGCATTTGGTTATTTAGAAAAGCTATTAGGCTACAACTGACAATGTTCAAACAGCGAGTTCAATGTTGAGAGCGGGAGTGATAGGCCGAAAGAATTTAAACGGAACTGTATATAAACAGATTTCAACTTCCTATGTGGAATAGAGAGTCTGAGATTGAGAGTAGTGACAAAAAATGTACCAAGTAAGCATATTATTCCTTGAAATAACCAAATGCATCGCTCTCACTCAGTGCTGACGTTCCCTCTCTTCCCAGCTCCCCTCCCAACATTCTGATTTCCTCATTTTAAACCTTCGTCTTTTCTCCTCATGTTTGTCAATAATTGTTCAGAGTGCACTTTATCCTGCTTAACTCCAGATCTTCCCAACTCTGAAAGACTGTTGACTCAAAATTTTCATACTTTATCGCATACATCTATTTTACTTAACCCTTAAACTATTTCCCATGACTATATATCTCTTCTAGAATTAAAATTTATAATTTTGTGCTATGACATTGATAATAACATCACGTGTGGACCAAATAAAAGACGATTTGAGCCCAATCTCAGGAAATCATAATTTTTCACTAGAAGTGTTAAGGGAGTAGAAATTGGAGGGCTAAGATTACTCTTCTTTAGATAATTGGATAACTTATTTTATAAAATTGTCAACCGTTGTTTTTCAAGTTCTTCATTTGTAAATATCTATAATATCTATATCTATAATAATATAATATCTATATATGTAGTAATTTTGGAAATTTAAATGATAATTTTGAGCTCATGAAACTGTTACCTGAGCTTGCACTGGCTATTATTACTCTTCTTTAGACAATTGGAAGTAGGTTTAAAAATTGGAAAAATTATTTCCTAAAATTGTCAAACATTGTTTTTTAATTTCTTTATAAGTAAATATTTATCTCCAATTCACTAACGGACTGCCAATTTATTTAACAAGGTGAATGCAGAAGGGCCTTAAATTTCACTGGAAAATTTTAATGCTTATATCATTATAATTAATGAATAATCTGAAATGATGTGATTTTATTTTAAACAGTGTAAGTTAAAGGCGTCTTCATGACGGTTCTCATTTAAAATTTTATAAACAATAAATATGGGTGTACTTTACAGTTACATTTTGAACGGGTGCATAGGCATTTCTACTGACATTGATTAAGTAGCATTTATTCCAACGCGTTCAATGGATTCCTTAAGATTATAGGCTCATATTTTAATTCGTTGGCGACCAATTGGATTGGGACCAAACGATTCCTTAAGAAAGAGAACAACTAGGAAAACAGCTTAGATCACTATACTACTGTTTTGGGCAAGTATATTCGCATTTCAGCTTCTTCCTATTATTTATTCCATTCTTTCGATTTTTTTCAAATTTTATGTTAATTAAGGTGACTATTTATCTTTTAATCATTTTAAAGTATTCATACACTGTCAGTTGATGCAATGCATTTGATTTTAAGTTAAGAATTTTTAATCCTTGATTTAAAAGACGTTTACTTAGTGATCAGTAGCTATCGAGAGACTTATAACAACAATGATCAAGAATTCAAGATTTATCTCTTAAAAAGACTTTCCGTTAATTACGACTAGCTGTATTTACAGTATTAGCAATTTAAATAGCTATCTAAGCCAACAACACAAATTTATTTAAAGAAATTCATGAAATTCATTATATTCAACCCGAATAATTGATTACGTAATACATTACAAGTAGCAAACAATTGGAGAGGTGTTCTGGTGTTTATGAGGCTATTGTATTTTATAGTAAATTGTACGTACAGTGGAAATAATGAGGGCATACAATAGACGTGATGAAACGTATATTTTAAAGGAGACTAAAGTGGTGTATGTTCTAATGGGACACATTTAAAAGTGTCCGACATTAGGAATGACAGATCCCCATTAAAAAGTGCAATAAAAGGAATTCGAAGAAGGTTTACAGAATAAAGGCATATGGTTTATAGATTCAGATTGTAAAATAGTTACTTAGCGATTAATTCATGGCTTCATGTTTCAAAATTCAAACTTGATAGACAGCTTCAAGGGCTAGTTGACGAATTCTCGTTCATGACGTCCAGTGCCCATTGATTGGTTGATCAATTAGCACTAGTATTCGTTCCACATCTTATCTCAAAAGGCAAGGAAACAGAAGGATAGAATCTAAAATGAAACTGTATCGAATGACATAAAAATAAGCATTTCAAGTCAAGGTAATAACAACTATTAGCACAGTATTTAATTGAAACGCATACAGATTTCAGATTGTCTGAGATGTCTCTGCACCCACCACTGCACTTGCTCACTACTAGATCAGAAATACAATATCACATTTGAGAATGTTCTGGCGAGTAGGAAATTCTTTGGATCAGTCTTGATAATGTGGGGTATACATCAAACTCGTATAGAAACTATAAGATGTCATTTATCAGTTTCCGATTACATCAAATTCTATTATAGGCAATTTTCCATCTACGCCCTCATGAAACTACTACTTTCTAGAAGAAAACTATCCAAACGGATTCAGGTGGATGTACATGGAAGAGCTCGATTGTTTATTGGCGAATAACACCTATATCAATGGGGATGGTGGTTTGATTGAAGGAGGTGTTGGTAGAGGGACAATTCGGACAATCGTTTTGAACATAAGTCGCATAGGAAAACCCACGTAAAACACGTGAACTGGCTGACAGGAGGGTGGGGAGGGCAAACCAACTGAGAAGATGCCGGTGTGATCGGATTAGATGGGAAGATACAGCAATGCATCATATTCCTCCCATTTGACATGATGATAGGGTGATGGTATTAAATTAGGGTGTGCATATAACGTATTCTGTCCGGGAGAATTGACTGTCAGATAGTAACTACAGTGTACGAAACCCCTTAATTATGGTTGTGTATGGCTATATCAGAAACGGATATCCTATACTTGTTTTAGGAAACAAAGTGTGAATGGAAGGGAAAGATAAAGAGAATGGAACTCCCCCTACTCAAAGAGTCTGCAATCGACTTCGAGAAGTCTTTACCAAACGAGGTCTCGTTCTGCTGATTGTAACCATCGCTCTCTTTCTCGACAATATGCTACTTACCACTGTTGGTGAGTTTAAAAAACAGATCATTTAGTACAGTCCTTAGAATAAGATTACTTCCAATGAATAAATTCTCACTTTAATAATTAACAAAGGATGCCACATTTTAATATTTTAACATATTGAACTGGTTTTCCATACATTGACCTGATTCGAATTGTGGGAGGCGAAAGAATCTTTGTCTTATAAATATGCAATCAGTGTGCCAAAGTGTTAGCTTACTGGACGAGTCTGATGGAAAACGTGGCAGTGGGTATTCTGCGATGATGTTTTTCTACCAAATATGAGTGTTGACAAATGGTTCTCTTCACTAACTGGAAGATATCGTTGTAAAGGTTTACGACCAATGGATCTTAAGTACCAACAATAAGGATACTTCATTCCCCTGTACTTTGAACTCACCTGCTTTCTCAGAAAGTCACTGTAATCTGTCTCGGTAATCATGGCAATTAGCGAGAGTAAAGGATGAGTATCGAAGTAGAGTTTAAGGTTTTTTAAAAATTTCAAGGTAGTAATTAAGCTGTTAGGCGATATTGGGCGTGCAATCTTTCAAATTACCATTTTTCAATTTCAATAGTCTGGTTTCCAGAGCTATCGTAATAGACATTGATAATATGCCATATGAAGCCGATCGAATGGTTGGAACAACTTTACGAAGCAATTCTATTTGCGTAACTTTTGAAAATATTTAAGTTGTTTGCCTATTTGTAAACAGTATGGTACAAGTCGTCATTACTTACTTTTCCAGTACCCATAATTCCGAATTTCTTACTGACAACGCGAGCACAAAGCCTTGTAAAAACCATCCTTAATGCTACCACGGAAAACTGCACATCAAAAGACCTCCTTGAAAAAAGTCTTAGGGAGGCTGTTATTCACATGGTCCCATTTACTTGGTCAGGTCGTGCCAATGTTCCACTTTCCATGGAAGATTTCTTGGATCCCTCGAAGGCTTCACCGTCTGAAAGAAAGCGAGTTCGAAAGCTACTAGAGCGTATTGATGTTCTTGCATCTGATTGTTCTCTCAATGCCACCAGACTGGCTGTTGAGATGCGACAGTCACACATGGAAAGAGAGAACTTTAGGGTTGGAATACTGTTCGCATCAAAGTCAATTGTCCAACTAATAGTCAACCCTTTTATTGGACCCCTTACAAACAGGTGAGTGTGAAAATTATGAATTAATCTCAATGTATGTGAGAGATAGCTAGTATAGCGTGCCTATTCAGGCCATCACATGAAAGGAATAATCACTAATTTCTGATAAATCCTTAATTATGAATTAAGAGCTTTTCTATGACCACTCTGCAAACCTAAGGAAAAATGACCAGTGAGCCAGTTCAAGTCTGTATCACCAAATGATTACTGCGTTTCCACAGACTACTGATTCTTGTTGTTAAATTCTCCTCTTCACCCCTCTGTGTAGAAATAGCCGATCCTCTAATTCACGAATGTTCTTCTTTGCGCTTGGGAGGAGCAATTGCTTACTTACTGGCCTGTAGAATAAACTTATGTTCTCTAAAATGATTTATTGATATTTGGGTGACATATCATTACAAGTCTTGTCGGATTTGCATATGCGTATGTTTTACGTTAATTGTAGCAGATTAAATTAAAATATACAAAACGTCTAGCATTCCTCCTTTTTCAGAATCGGGTATTCCATCCCAATGTTTTCGGGATTTCTAATCATGTTCATATCTACGATTGGTAAGTCAAAATTCATGCAATTTCTGTTAGAAAATAAGCCAAACTTATTTCGAATTATCACTTAAAACCTATATTGTGCTGATTTTATCCGAAGATCTGGAAATCCTTTGAAGCTTGTAGCGGATTTAGCAACCTAACTAAGCCTGACTGTACTCAAAAACCTCAGTGGCAATTTCTCCTAGTTAGTACGTCCCACTGTAGTAGCTAAGCTACTGCAAAGCTTTACAAGAAACAGACGTATCCAGGGCACGCGTTTATTCTACGCATGTGTGGCGTGGAGTGTAACAAGGGAAGAAGCTTAGTCATTCAACATGGCGGATTAAGTAAAACGAGCGAGGCTTTTGATTGGCCATTGGCTGTGTCCTCTCTGCACTCAATTCGTACGCGAAGTTGAACGGCCGCACCTTCAAGTCACGCTGTGCGCTCATGCGATGACGTGTCCCACAAACTCGTATTAAATATCTATTTTATACTCTTTTAAATATAAAACTAAAGATAAGCCTCTGAGGTGAATAACCAAATCATGTTTGTATAATACTGTAGAATTAGTACTGATAACAAGCATTTTTAAACGTGTGTCTAATTAATGTCTTGAGATTCAGTAGAACATTCAATTTTATTTGCAGTTTTCGCATTTGGAGAAACGTACATTGTTCTCCTGATAGCTCGAGCCATCCAAGGAGCTGGATCAGCTTGCTCCAGTGTTTCAGGTTTTATCATCTTATCTGTTTATTATATTTTCTCACATAGAATAAATGTTGAAAAACCTCTTCTTTCTTTAGGTATGGGAACAATAGCAACTTACTACACAGACTCGAAGGAAAGAACTCGAGCGTTTGGAATTGCACTCAGCGGTCTTGCACTGGGTGTTCTATGTAAAATTTTAAATTTTTTTGCTAAATGTCATATAAAAGTATGATTGGCACCACATATTGAGATTTTATTAAGTAACTCTACATGGTAAGAAATGCAACGTCAATTCAAAATTAAAGCACCTTTAAGTTATAAGTTTGGGCTTCACAAACGTGAGCATTTTTTTCAAATTCAATTATAAACTTGGTTGAAAATTGAGAATTCAAGTGGAAATATGAAGACATGACGGCACTGGCGAATTGTTTTGCATAAGATCTCCGAATCTTTCCAAAATGAAGTTTATGGTGCTCTATTGTTTGTGATGATAACTTCAATAGCTGCCGTTCAATACGCAATACCGGATAGCGAATATTTTTTAATTATCGCTAAGGCAAGACGTATTAATTGGATTTTAACTATATCAAATATGTAATGTAAGCTTTCATAAAAAATTTCTGGGTTTTGCTACAAATCCTCGCTTTCGATTTGTGGAGTGCTTAACGCTACCACATTCTATAGAGAACATTCTGGAGTGTCCGGCGTGAATGGAGAAAACTCCCAATAATCATCAATTGTGCTAATAAAAAGTGGATTAAAAGTGCTTATATTAAGTGACTAATCGTGTTATTAGTTTGTCGACAGTGTCCACTACGAATCTTACCAGAATATATGAGCTTACAAATTCGGTCTCGCATTAATTCCCTTATATATTCTCTCTTTCAAAACTCTTCAATTTAAATGAACGAATTTTTACCTGATAATGAGCACATCCAATTAATCATTTTGCAATTGGATCAATTAATCATCAATTTTGTAAAGTCAATTTGCTTTTCAGTTGGGCCAACCTTTGGAGGCATCGTTTACCAATTCGTCGATAAAAGAGCACCTTTCTTAATTCTCGCAGTGCTTGCATTATTTGACGGGGGTAAAACAAAGAAATTTCTATATAATTAAGTAACATTTAATTAATTTGAGCAGATAAATTAGACTACTTATTTTAGTACTTCAGATTGTGGTATTAAAACCAACAAGTCGCCCTGAAAACGAGCGTGGTGCACCGATTCTCAAATTAATAAGAGATCCATATATTCTAGTGGCTGCAGGTAACCTCTAAACAGACGTACTATTTACTAAAATGTAGTATACATACTAATATGCACAAAATATTTCACTCAAGGAGCGCTGACTTTCGGAAATATTGGAATTGCCATTCTCGAACCGTCTCTGCCAATGTGGATGAAAGAACACATGAATGCGGATAGCTGGGCACAGGGAATTGCCTTCCTTCCCGCGAGTGTTTCTTATCTTCTTGGAACGAATCTCTTTGGCACACTTGCTCATAAGATTGGGCATTGGTTGAGCGCTTTATTGGGAATGATACTAGGCAGCATTTGCCTCGTTGCTGTGAGTTCATGAGCCTTGTAAAGATAACTCAATCATTTGTGATGTTCTTAAAATGTAATCTTGATTTTTATTTACTCAACTCAAAACTTCCTTTACTTTCAGATTCCATTCAGTACACAACTGGGACACCTGATAGTGCCAAACTTTGGTCTTGGATTATCGATGGGTGAGAAAGTTAATTTATTTAATCCAAATACACGAAAACTCAGAGAATGGATGTGTTTGACACCTAGCTATATTAAAACATTGTTAACATAAGTGGCATAATGAGTGTTCGAACTTCACTTTTGAATTTCCACTATGGTGCTCCTTGAAGGGACAAAAGTTCATGATAACTGGACTATTTCAAGTGCAATCGTCATGTTTGCATGTTTGCGAGTGAAATTATTTTGATATCGTCCAACTTCAGTATTTGGATCGCCAACTAGTGGAAGGCTACCAACTTAATCGTTATAATCCACCTAGTGTGAAGTGTTTTAGCTGAAACTCAAAATATTGCTCGAAGGCATAGCCTTGGACGTCAATTTCCTTATCATCCCCTCTGATTTTAGGTATGGTCGACGCTTCAATGATGCCACAAATGGGCATCCTCGTAGATCTTCGTCATGTTGCAATTTACGGCAGTGTGTACGCAATTGCAGATGTTGCCTTTTGTCTCGGTTTCGCTATAGGTAAATTCATTTATTCAGGATTTTTCTTTAATCATCAATGGACGTAATTAGAGTTGGAATGTTATGTGTACAATTTTAGGGCCAGCAATTGGGGGCTTGGTGGCCCAATCAGCAGGATTTAGTTGGTAAGTTCTGAACAACGTTTGACCATTCGGTGAAAGTTACTATTCACATTAATGAATATTTTAGGACAATCTGGGGCATTGCAATTGCCTCGGCTCTGTACAGTCCCCTTTTGATACTCCTACGTAAACCACCTAGCCGTGCAGAACCCCAGGTAACACCATTTACTTATTCTAGGCATAGTTATATTGGAAATGAGAGTAAAATTGCCTTGAGTGTGAGAGGGATTAAATTTTTAATCTGGCACTGGATTTTCGGTTGCTCGATTTCGGTTCCATTTACTTGCTATACTACTGACTAATTACAGACTTGATCAATAACATATCCCCAAGTTTTTACGGTTAGAGTGTTCTTTTTGATGAAGAGATGAAGAGGAACTTTTGTAGAGTGAAATTTTGCTCTCTTCACTCTCTGTGATTGAGCTTATTTAGGATACGTGGACACTCATCGTTATACTGGATGCATGTGTTTATACTACTGTAAAAATTTAATCATTAATATTTTCACTACTTTTTAGCCCCTGAATGAAGATAGCGAAAAGATTTCGAACGAAGATGCCTTGGAAAGTCAGTCTGTAGGAAGTGCACTCGACTATGATCCGACAGAAGGTGGTCAGAAATTTTACGACTACGGTGATAACTGACACACTTGATTCATATATGCGCCCTTGTCATGCTCGAGTGAACGAATTACCCATTATGATGTCTCCATTTAATTAATCTTTGTGTCGTTAAGTCAAAATACATTTTCACGCTAGTCTTCACAATGCAAGTTTTTACTCTATTGTCAAATGTTCAGCTCTTGATAATCTTGACAACCAGTATTTAGATTTAACTGGGGAAATAAGGCAAATATGTGTATAGGCAACTTAATTAATAACTCAACTGACGTGCAATCATTTTGCCTCATTGTTTTAGAGGATTATTTATTCTCCATCTTGTCATTATTCTATCTTGCAGCCAAAAGTATCCCTTTTCCTATTGGATCAGCCAAATGGAGTTCACCTAACACTCTATTAGCAGGGCATAATGGCAACAATCAGTTCAGTTTAGCAAGCCTTACAACCTAGGTGCATTTAAATGTATTTTGCTAATCTATATTGTTATAAAAAATTAGTTTAACTGTAATTATTCTATTATTATTATTTATTGTTTAAAATGTTCCTTCTATGGTTAATTTAGTATTCTCAGAATATCCCCGATTGAAATAATTTGACTTATCCATCATGGTACATTAAAAACATTATAATTAATTGCTTTGAGTTTAAGCTTTGTGAAAGTCAATAAAATGTATATTTATAGTTAAATGCGTCCCTTAATTCAATTTATTATTTTGACATTTAGTTAGTATTTTCATATATTCCACTAATTTTTGATAAGTAGTTGTTTATTTATGCTGTAGAAACTGTTGCTAGCTATTTCAACGGAGTTAGACCAGCATTTAAATGATCTCATTTAGAAATTAATACAAAGGCGACTGCAAATTTAACCGAAATGTAGGAAATATTAGCACACATTCATCCATCAGATAAACTTATTCCTATGAACCTAATCACGAATCAGATTCAAGAGAAGTATGTTTTATCAAATTTGAACCATTAAACTAACTATATTACGATAAAATGCAAGCAATAGACATAACTTCTCTTGATAAATAAGTGAAAGTAGGATTTGAGGGAATTCTCACTCCTGTTAGCTAAACTTAGCCAATCATCCTAAATGATACCGTCTTTATTTTAAACTGAACATATTGATCTGGTGAATGCTTAGTTAGTGCTTTTTTAAGCTTTTAAAATAAACCGGAAATCCATTCTCCGATGACCAACACACGAAGTCTCTTCCAAAATCCACGAAATTGAATAGAAGAGGATAAAACTTTCTACAAGTTTTGCGCAATATAACCGAGTGCTTTTACCAAATACTCTTGGAGGAGTCAGTAATGAGTGATTGTGAAGCTGGAATAAGTGAGGAATAGGAGTGGCATAAATAGAGACAAACAGTGAAGAGGTGAGATAAGATGATAGGAATGGGAAGTATTCAGCAAATGCTAGAATTGGATGAGAAAGGGAATGATGGAAAATAGAATATCAGCCGATTGCATCCGAATAATGGTCTCGTTCCTCCTTCGTTTATTCATGCTAAAATAACAAATTAAAGCAAAAAATCACCTGTTAATAAAACAGAATAAAATAGGAAATAGAAGGTTAATTAAACTTCTAATGACTGAACTGTGGAAGGTACAGCGTTAAAATGGCTGGACCAATGAATCTCATGCGCAATTGAACATAGGGGAACGTGCCGAGTTCTACAGATCCTTTATGCATCAAATGCCGCCGTGCAGCATATATATATATATATTCTTTTGAGTTAAAACGCAAAATCCGTATTTGCAATAAATAATCTCGGAACCTGAGGGCTTTTGACAGTTTTATTAAGTACATTATGTTTAGATAAGTTTGTACTTTAGTAATACCAAAAAAAAGCAATTTTAAACAACGCTCTGGCTGCACTTACGAGGAGCATATTTGGGGTTTGAGAATTCTACCCCCTCAGCGACTCCAAGAGCAGCCAGATTCCTTTGCAAACTGTCTGCCTTTCTTAGCATTTTCATGCAAAATTGAATTGCTAAATTAGGGAAAATGGTCAAAAAATATATAACTTAAAAATATATAAATCGGCAACTCGTAAATTAAATTGAAATTAAATTGATTTACATTATATACAAATAGGGTTTAAATTTTTTGGCAGGACATTAAATATTTTACAAATTTTAAATGATCTTGCTTAAAACTCATCTTATT
This sequence comes from Hymenolepis microstoma, assembly GCA_000469805.3. Lineage (NCBI taxonomy): Eukaryota > Metazoa > Platyhelminthes > Cestoda > Cyclophyllidea > Hymenolepididae > Hymenolepis > Hymenolepis microstoma. The sequence goes on along the minus strand of LR215995.1, from coordinate 17,885,793 downwards.
TTATATGCAAAATAAAATTAGATATCATTTTAATGTTTCTAGATGTAGGTGATATAAATCTCATTGCACGCAACGACTAAGACAAAATTTAACAACAAAAGTTACGATTTGTGATTGGTTTCGTCTCATAGAACAACCGCTTCATTGCAGCCTGAATGGCATGGAAAAGAGATTTTGTCTAAAACAGGAAAATGCATATAAAATACATGATACGTCGTGGTTAATTAAAGGTTAAAGAGAGGGATTTTTATTGAGGGCATTTTAAATTACAGCTAAATGGTTCTCCTTTCCTCAGATTGATCCTTTTGTCCATCCTTTGAGATTTGTCTCTCTAAGATTTTCAATCCCTTAGCTCAAGTATGCACAATTAAAAAAAAATAATTTCGATTTAACGAATTCTCCTTCCGATCCCATACTATTTCATTTGATTTTCAGTAACTTATGTAAAGGGACTTTGCAATCCTTTAACTTGGGCATTATTATAAGTTTAAACAGACGCCTGTGATGACCCATTGGATTAAATTGGCTGAGAAACCATTTACTAAGCTAAAATTAGCGAGATGAAGCCTTTTTTGAAAAATCTAAAAAAATTAAATAATTTCCAATTATTACTTCTGCTAGAAACAAACATCGCGTTTACATATAAAAAATAAATAAGCACATTCCAAAAACTTTTTTGTTAATTTATGTTCAATTTAAAGATCTCCTGTTTTGCCGCCTTGAAATGGCAAAATTAGATTTTATTGGGGTTCGTTAGTGGTATTCATCTACAGCTCACCAACCTCCTTCACTTGCAAGTAACTCTGATCAAATCAACGTAAAGGCACTTAAATCAGGGGGATTAACAGAGGCCAGATGTTTAGTTTAACTAAAAATGATCACACCAACCTTTTTGCAGTACATTTGAGTCGCGTTAACCTGATCGGCGCTAACCTCAAGAATAATGCAAACTTTTGCCTTGGCAATCATGATTATTGCAAGAATGTTTGCAAGATTTCGTACTTTTTCAATTGCGCCGCCAAGAGTTCGTAGCAGGAATGAAGTGTCGTACACCTAAGTATCGCAGTGCAATAAAATAGAATATAGCAACGTTTGGCACACTCATAAATTAGTATTTTACTAACCTCTAGAATTAGTGAGTTTCCAGTATCTGAATGAGGATCTGTGATTGTTATAGTGAATGCGTGTCTATAGATACTGTCGCTCACTGAGGGAATAAGATCGATTGAATTCCCATTCTGAAAAAATTGAAAGAATGTTCATGTTTAAATCTAGAGTCAACGAATACATATGTCATTTTCATAGGTATATTCTATGCATTTGTGTATGCTTGCTGCTATAAACATGGGTTCGATCTACTAACGCCGTATGTTATCGAGAAGTAGCATTGGAATACGAAAGCTTTAATTCCAATAATAACTAATATTCTGGCATTTGTTGGGTAATCTAGCGTTCTAATAGGCTTTTAATAAATACACCATGTAAGAACAGGGACAACTCAATTCTTCAATGAGCTAAATTATGTCGAATTCATGATATTCTTACCTCTTCTCAATCTCTCTTCCAATTACTACTTTATTCAAATCGATTGTTGTCCATCCCCGTCTATTTAGACGTTTTCCAACGATCAAAAGTGCCATGAATCCTATTTTTATATTTATACGGCTGCCACAGTTGTAGGGTGAGGTGATTATTGTTTGCGTTTTTGCTTTTTTCCTATTCTATTTTAAATGGAACTAAGTGAAAATTAAACTGACCTTACTATTCTACCATAAATTTAAAAGTACAAAAGGCATTTGTCTGATCAACAACCCAATGGACCGCTTTGGTTTTGCTCCATTTGGTGCTCGAAAGATCATACTTCCTCCATCTACTCATCCAGTTTAATGCTTTAGGGTCAACTTGGAGTAAAGTTTAAAAAATATTTGAGCATTTATTAGAGAATCGAAATCTCAAAATTTCAATCAAGACGCATTTATAAAACTTAATCAGCCGTTTATAAAATTAATTTTCATGTGCGGAATTCCCTCTCACAAAATGATAAAACCTAGACCTCTAGGAAAATCTAAATTAGAGCGTTAGATATCCCAAGATTTTATCTATTTGCAGAGTGTAAATCTCGATGTGTTTACTCTTAGGAAAAATTTCAGAGGGAGTTAGCTTACTAGTTCCGCAACACATTCAAGCAGATGTGAGATTGAGTGTGAGAAGTCCGACCCAAGCCGACATCGTCCAAGGAGACGATATCCAACATTGTATATTTCTTGTTTTGCCACTTTCAACATCACCATGTAAGCAATGAGGTTATGGAGTACTGTCGCTAAAATTCGATCTTCCTTGAGATCCCAAAGTTTGCGTTCGGGGATAGATAACTTGGAGTAGCGTTCCAACAAGACAGTTGGTGAATGATCCAGACCTGCAACATAATAAAATGTGATTTAAAGAACAATATTTAAATTTAAATTGTAATAACGACAATATCTATTAATATTTAAGATGGAATCAATTTAAAGAATATTCTAAACTTTAATTTTGAATAGAAAGAATGGACAAATAGAAAATAATTAACCTAATTAGATATTTTTCCATTACAAATTCCCATTTTAAATTAAGATCAATTACTAGTAATTAGATTATTATTAGTTATTAAATAATTTCCATTATTTATTAATTCGTTCCCAAAGGAAAATAAATTGGAATTTTATTTGGAAAGTTGGACGAGGGAAAGCATTATTTCAGAAGTGAATTTAGTATGCTGGCCAATTGTGCTGCCTGGATACTAAATTCACCAACGTGGCAATTCTTTCGAACTCACAGTCAGCAATGCAGCCAATTAAAAGCAGAGAACCACTCAAAACAGCTGAGATCCAGGAATGCAAAAAAACCTATCAGCTACTCAAAGAAAAAAACAAAACAATGGTTCTTCAATGGATCCCTGGACACTGTGGCATTATAGGCAATGAGTGAGCTGACACACTTGAGAAGAAGAGGACCACAATGTTGCAAGCTATAGACCGGCCAATATAGTTCTACACAATGAAGATCTCAATGAGGAGAGAATTCAAGACTTTAAGAAACAACGAACTTAAAGCCCGAACAAAGGAGAAGCAGTGGACAGGACCACCCTCCAACATAGTCGACTGGTCTAGACTCGAAGCTGTTGCAGAATTTAGACCGCATACCGGACACGATTGCTTGGCGAAACATCTCCACAGAATAGGAGTATCTGCCAACCAAAATGCCCTCTATATGACCTTAAGGAGGAAATGAAGAAGACCCATCTGATACATTGTCCAGCCCTACAGACAGCGACAGAAACCCAGAGGTACTGGGAGGCCATAAGTCAACTAATGGGCTAATGATAACTATTATAAAGCCTGCCAACTGATACAATAATAATAACAATTTCAGAAGTCTTTAATTTGTGCAGAAGGTGGATAGAGTTTTTTGGGAGTTAGCTATTTTCTTTTGAATAAGGTAATAGTGTTTTTCAATTCCATTTGTTAGCAGTCATCATTTTTGTAACATTTGTCACCTAAAATGCCAATCCATGCGCTTCTTTAACACAAATTAGTTCAATCGTTGCAGAATGAAACAATTCACCTGCTGCAAGAACCAAATTTTTATGTGTGTGCTGTATTGTTAAATGTTGTAGAGACTTTTACCTTTCATGGAGTAAACTACCCAAGGAAATAGGGATCGAAAATCTCAAAACGGGTCTACCAATTTTGAGATCAATAGATCATCCTATGGTGTAGACGGCCAAACACATTAGTCTAATCTAGTCAATAATATGGGCAGTAAAGTTCAACCTCACCGTCAGCACCTCTCCAAGATGCTCTTCCTCTGCCCAATTTAAGCGTGTGAACACTTTTCCCTATTAGATTGGAGAGGTTACTGCTGATGAAAATTTTTTGAAAGTCTCAGTAAGCGCATTCGAGTGTCACACCAGTATATAAAACCAGAGATTCAATAGTAGACTCTCTTCCTCTACTCTATTCCTCCACTCTATTCCTTCAATGAGAACGGTTAGTGAGCAGAACCAGTCGCATGCATCTGAATATGTTTAAATAAATGCGAAGAAACAAATCGAAAGCAGTTCGGGATTTCTATGGCTTCAAGATCAATATGTGGGGTTTATTTGATTTATTTTCGTGCCCCTAATCGGATCACACAGATGCGAAAGACCAATCTTCTGTATGTTGCAATTACTTAGGTTTACATCAAACGGCAACGACAATTTGAAACTCGTCTTATGTAAGAAGACAGACATTTGGCGTTGAATATATGGATTCTTTATAACAAATCAAAATAGAGTGTGTATAATTTTTTTCGAATTGAATTACTACGAGAGTCAATAATCACCGAACACATCGTTTTGCTAATTTTAAAGCGAAAGTAAGCATGCGATTTTAAAACGTCTATTGCAATTCATTCCAAATAGCTTTCTTAATTTTGCTAGTATAAAAGAAACTTACCTATTAGGTCTCTCTCTCGTGCAACTGCATCAAGAAAGGCATCTTCCCAGAATTGTGACTGGTCCCATATTCTAGAACGCTCTTTTGCACCAATCAGGGCTTCAAAGACGTAATATCGTGGTTGATGACGTCTTCGAAGATCGCCTTGAGTGATCTCGCATCGAAGCAATTGCTGATGACTGTACCGCGTAGTTCCGGAACTTCGACATTTGAATTCAGACGCACTATCTATGATTACTATTTCGAAAAACAGGGCATATTTACATATTTATAAAACCGTATTTCCGAAATTTTCACGTCAATGTAGCCTAATATATTGAGTCGTTTAAACTGCTTGAGGAGTGATTTAATCAAATGTGAGTACATAGTATGAAATAAATTTAAATAAAATTACAAATTTGCAACACAAACATTATAGGAAATTTCTAAAATATTTATTTTTAAAATATTTCCTGGCGGCTGAGTTGAAAGCTATTAAATTTGTTGAGCCACTCAATATAAATAATTAAAAGTGTAATTTTGACAAAGAAGAAAAGAATTCAAATGATAAAATTTGAGAATTCCTTCGCTTTCATTAAATAAGCTGGAAAAGTCTTGTTGGAGTGTGAGTTGAATATCAAACAATCACATCGATCACACTAAAATAAGCTCTCTTGTTTGAATTCAGATGTACTAAATGGGGAAAATAATTCCCCTTAATGCCGAAATCTTATTATTTTTGAAATAATATGACGTTCTATTTAGCTAATGAGAATGGTCGACAATAGTTGTTGCAGAATATATCTTACAATGGCTACCTTACTATCTCTACTCAACTAAAGTAATGTGAATACTTTCATAGTGGATTTGGGGAAAGTTCTTAGCTCTAAGGATTAGTATTCTATGCACATTCTCATATAATTATCAACGTCTACTCAACTTCGAATTCTTATTTCGGGAGATTTTCTCAGCTCGTGAATGTAAAATTTTACTTGTTGATAATTGAGAGTAATGAAATACTGATGGCGAATTGGATTTCAATTTATCAATTGAAATCGGTTTTGAAATTTGCCTGACAAATATTGCCGTGTTAAAATAGGTCTACCCTCGCGACCAAAGAGTGCATTCGGATCGGAATTTCCTTTGCCGGAAATAGGGGCTTTTGCTCTCGGCCACATTGGAGAGGCTGTTGACGATCCTGATGCGCTTGCTGTGCCATCTAAAAACAAAAACAGACAGAAGACGAAATAATCTCGGCAAATGATCTGACTTTTAATTAACTATGTCACAAATTCAAATAGAGCAAGCGTAATTTAAATTATTTCAAAATTACAGAAGTTAGTGGATGGGAAATAAAAGTATCACATTACGAGTTAATTTGACTAGCTGATTTATACAAATATTTTTGCGTTATTCAGTAAGCAATTTTACTATTAAAAAGTCACACAACTGTTAATAAAAATAAAGATAAGTGGAGAATATTACTTTAAACCATTATCAGGTCAGAAATAAAATAGCATGCTAACAAAAGGGTTGGTTGGATGTTTATATCCCTGGATCGGTCTTAGAATTAAAAAACGGCGCATTAGTTATGGTGTTGGCAAATCAATTCCAAATGCATTCAACGATGTGAATATCCAACCATAAGGGAGGTGGTATAGCAGCTCCTGAAAGACCCCCTTTAATGCCGATTCAAGTACTATAAATGCATCGCCAAATAGGTAGGGGAAGTTTTTTTTAAATCGAATATTGCTATTAAATAAAAAAAGAAGTTTCTCTTATAAATAGCAAAAATAAAATAAACATTTTTTCTCTGGCCGAGATTAAGTTTACTTGAGTTTCATTCACTCATATGATCAATAGAAAAGACTACATTTTTAGCATTTGGCCAGAAAGGAATCACTTCCTTTTAGCGATAGTGCACTCCTGCGTAGCTTTTCCTGTACTTTTATGCATTTACTAAAGAGCTTTCATATTTGAATGAAGCCGTAAAACATGTAAAAGTCAAATATAACTAAGTGCTTTTTTTCAAGGTTATTACCAGGATAAATCTCTTCTGGCAACATATATTTTCACATCACGAAAAAAAGTTGTTTCTCCATTTACGCCTAAATAATTTATACACTTGGAAACATTCTCATCATGAATCCGCTTTTCTCCTTTTACAAAATCAGAATCATCTTTGGGTTTTTTGGTTAAATAGATTGTGAATTTTGTTAAACTTGGATTTTCAGTTTTGATGACATAATAAGAATGCCATAAAATGCCTGATTAGCTAATGGTATAGACGTGAGTTCTAAAAGTTGTCTCCACTTGAAATGACAACCATCTATTTTTGTAATTCAGAAAATAAATCTGTAACACTCCCGACGTGAATCTTCAAGCAGTCATTAAACCGTAATAAATGCAGATCTATGCCTTCATATCTTGTGAAACAAAGAACTGATATGCAAAAGATATGAAAAAGAAAATAAAAGAGACCACAAACAGTTGTTCCTGGAAATTTCCTTCACATGCCCTGAGAACAAAGTTGCAGCATATCCTCTCGAAAATCCGAGTTAAAATTATGATAAAATGAGGCTCTCCCAAAATATTTCAGGGATGAAACAAAATTTAAAATTAAAAATTACCGCTGTAAATAGAAACACTGCAACTCGAATCAATCAAAAATATTCTTTGAACAAATTTTTTTCAAAATGTCTGAATTAAAAAATTTTTTAATTAATAAGTAAAGACCTTCAATTACGTTAATCTTTTAACAATTGTCAAATAATTAACTTAACCTTTTATGGTCAGCTCTGACAACACCATAGCAACAATACTAACATTACTAACAGTTGGTGCACATTCATTTATTATTTATTATGCAATGAGCCTCTTTTGAAGATACGTAAAGAACTATAATAAATGGGATAGATATGAGCATTTTACCATCGTGTCTTTTGTTTAATTCGACTTGTATTTGTAGTGATATACTTCAAATTTTTCAAAATATTTATCACATGATCGCATTAGATTAACACGGAAGCATTGTCAGCGATTATTGCAAATGAATTTGCAAAAGGTAATATAATCTTTGAATTACGAAATTTCGTCGAGACCTTTCACACAAGTAATTGATTTGATAATACATACATGGAAGCTCAAAACGATATAATACTATTTAACACGCGTGGTTGTGAATATATTAAATAAAATTGGCAAATCTGAATAGAAAATTCAATAGTTAGGCACACAGAGCATTTCACTCCTCACAAATGCGAAGCAAGTTGAAATGAAACAGAAATTTATACTTTCTCTGAGATTAGGGACATAGTTAGGCGCAGGAAATCTGGGTCGTCAAAATCTAATTATGTTATTGGAGCTCTAGCTGTGTATTGCTCTGTATTGCGTTGCCATGTTTAATAAGGGTCCTGCAATATTCCGTTTTAAATTGAATAAAGAGTGTTAATTGCTGAAAGTTACTTGGCATGCAAATATTTTATAACGCTATAAATGTAAGGTTTGTCAAAAAACATTAACTGGGAGTTTCTTCCCTTAAAAGTACTGTGGAGAAACGGACAGCTAAATTTAGAGCAACAGGTTCAGTCGCTGATGTCAAACCTAGTCGTGCACATACGATTTGCTTATCGAACAATATTCCATGTTTTCACGAGACTCTGCTAAGAAGTTCCCATAAGTGAATAAGATGTCCCAACAAAACGTCAAATCAACATGACGAAAGAACATGTTGAAGCAGTTGCAGGAGCGACCACACAAAGTGGAGTCGACGCAAGCATTGCCACCTACGGCTACGTAAAACTTTCGATAAACAATTGGCAAAAATCATACCAAATGGAATGCCCAAAACTTTCCAAAAAAGCTTAGACAAGTGATGGACACTTTCAACACTAGTTGTGAACCATTGAATTTCTAGTACGTTTTTATTCACAGTATTCTGTATTTACCAGCTTCAAATAAAAATATGATATTAATTTACTATGCTCCATTCATAAGGAACTCTTTTATCCTGACAAACTGGCGTTCTGACCTCTTTCATATTGGATAAAATGCGAAATAAACAGTCCTTCGAGCAGTGTTAAATTTCATTAAATCTAATTAATATAAGAATAGACCATTAATGATACCGAATTTACTGGAGAAGAAGAAGGTAGAAACACAAAAAAACTTTGATTAGCAGACAGCAATATACGTCGGCCTTACTTAAAAGAAAATTTGCTCTCAATTGAATAATTGACATAGTTCACAAGTGATCTTCAATACTTTGTTAAAAAACAATTTTAAGGTTAAGTTTGACCCAGCTGTACCTGATTTGGATGAAGTTGAGCTAGCTCGGCTCAACTAAAATGCATCTGCAAACCTGATCTCCCAGTTCTGGTTGTGGTAAGTTACAAATAAGTCATATTTGGATTAACAAACTTCAAATTATTGCAAGTATGTGCCTCAATGAAAATTAGCTGATTTAATTTCATTTTGCTAAAAAATTTACAGTTTTTCGCCCTCAGGATGGACTTGCTTAATTTTTATAAAAAACAATAAATATTGTCCTTATTAAAAGAGCAAGAAATGGAAGAGTACGTTAATGTACTTATGAAAACTCAACCAAAGTCCAGTGGGTTAAATTAGACGAAAGTGTAAAATTTGCAAAGCTTCACATTTTTGTCTAGAAACGCGCAAATTATTTGGGAAGCGTTGGCGACACACGTTAAACTCAAGCATCTGAATCCACGCCCACTCAGAAGTCACATTTCCAAAAATATTGATTGGTACAAATTTGGAGCGCCATAGTATTTTGCATTACCAAAACTTGACTAATGACTGGTCTAGACCATTATATAACATTATCCTTTACAGGTCTAAAATTATAGTTGCTCCGTTCTAATAACGGCTAATTCCTCCATACTTCAGACTTTAACGATTACAATTGCGCAATAATTACCTCTTACAGTTCATCGAAATTATTATTTTCCCTAAGAACCTAGAAGTTGGTTCAAAATTAAATAATCTCGCAATTTTAACTAGAGGTTTTGAGTTAGTATGAGACTCCGTCAGGACTTTACGTGTTTCAATAAGTTGAAATTGAATGAAATGTCTGCAAATTCGATGCGAAGTTATCATGCTTTCTAGTTTCTTGTTAAGCAGTATTTGAAGTAAGATGAATTTATCCATTATAACTGGAAATACATTAAATTAGATTAAAGTTCAACTAAATTAATTTAATTTCACAACCGAAATCATCCCGATTTCATTTAATCACAGTTTAAATAGCGACAGGATAGAAATATACAACAGAAATCAGTAAGACGACACACATTTTATTTGAGCACACAAAAGCAGGTGATGCACCATTTACAACGACAAGAAAATAACCTTCAGATTGTTGATCCCGAGAGCTTCGACGAGAGAGAGGGACCTGCAGGCTCTCGCCAGCTGATGTAGTAACCAAGCTACTGCGTCTCAACTCAGTCGCAGTTGTTTTAAGTAGCGAAGCTAAAAGTAGCATAAACACAAATGAGAATATGAAGCTTTTAATCAAACGATCATCACACTGAGATAAGCAAAATGAGAAAATTAAAGCCATTTGTTATTTTCAACAACATCTATCATTAGGACGTAAGAAAACGAATATTTTTGGACACCTCCTCGTACCTATTATGCACAGCGCATAAAGTGATTAACGAAAATCGATTAACTGAATATTTTCCCATTAGTACTATTTAGAGGATAATTGCAAAATGAAAGACTAGAATGATCTCCAGACTCCTAAGTTCCAAAGAACTTGCCAAGTTTCAAGCAGTACATGAAAATTTGTGACCAGTCAGTCGATTGCAAAAATGGCGACAAGTCATTACAATATAGGATGCGAATGGCATCAAGAACTGTCAAATACTTTTCAAAGCCATTAATAAAACTACTCGATTTGCATAATAAAAATGTGTTTGGTATGTTCATTTCTGAATATAATTAGTAAAGGATGCATAAAGCATTTATCTTAATTCCAATATAATCTTACGAGATGATTCATTCGAATAATTACTGTTTTCTAGTCTGGAATCGTTTAAAAATGCTAGCTAATGTTATGATACTCTTTACAATTTTATTCCCTCACTTCTAAATGTGCGCCATATTAGACATTTAAACGGCGGAAGTAGAATCCTACATATTCCGGAAATGCAATTAAAATAATAATTTTTTTCACGAGGAACTCGTAAGAGAACTGAGAAGTGAGTGTGAATTTTAGTGAGCGCATATCTTACGCCTCACTTATTCTTCCATTTCACGCCCTACTGAACTTATTTGTAATTCACCAAATTCGGATATTTCTCCATGACTTGAATTGAAAGAAGGTTTTACTGCCCTACAATGGAGAATAATAATGGGAATAGAAATAGAAGCAACTCACATATACTTTCGAGTGGATTTTTTTCGAGTTTCATTAAGAGGTTTTCCTTGCTTCCTTGCAAAGATGCCGGCTATGTAAAAATAAGTACAAGTTTACACATTTGGTAAAAAAGTCGACCCAACTTGTTAGCTGGGCTCATAGAAATTTGCATGACTCTATGTTAAGGAGAGCTATGATACTCACTCTCTGTTTTGAGACCTTGAGTTCATGTTCTAGGGCGATAGATTGATCCCAGAAGTGGGTATGTGCGAGTTCGAGGAGCAGAAAAGCACTGCCAACTCCATGGATGCCCCGATTCACCCAATTTCTCTCGTATCCACAAATAACCGCCTTTGCCAACCAAACGAGATGACGGAATATTGGCGTATCTTGTAGAGCCTGGAAAAGTAAGAAAGTAATGAAGAAAAGAAGAACCCGGGGGTATCATATCTGATTCAGAAGTAGAAATCGACAGTATATACTGATTTTTTGCTGACATTTGAAATTTAACTTAGATTAAAAAATAAATACAAACAGAAGGCTTGACTGTTAAAATTGATAGCGATATTAAAAGCCCACCACCCTATTGGCCACTGGTATGTAAAAGTTTAATTAAACTAATGCACATCAATGTCATTTCTGATAGTTTATTTCTCGACAGGAAAATAATATTTAAAAAGCTAACTAAACTCAATGCCAATGAAAATCAAAATTCAGTCAAAATTGTAGATTGCAGTACCAATAGCAGAAAAATTGAGCGCAGGAAAAAAATGGAAACAGTTAGAAAATGATCCAGTTAACAGAACTACCACCCTTCCCCCGCACACCCTCCTGGAGTCCTACCGTCCGTTATATAGGTCAAACAATATGATTTGACAAATTCTGCATCCAATATATAATTAAAATAACAACAACATTCCCATTTTTTCGAGAAATTAAAAAATTAATTAGCAGTAGCAAAAAATCTAGAAAAAAATAAAATTATAAATTACTTTCAATGCACCCCTATATCATTGATGTAATAAACTTGCTAAATAGGGTCGGTGATCTTGGCTATTATTCACTATTTCAGTATTTACAAACAAATTGAATATTTGAAAAAAGAAATTTGAAAACCAGCCAAAGGAATGAAATTATACCACATTGGGCACCGAACATTCTGGTTCATAGTGGAATTTGTGAGATTCAGCAAGAAGTTTGACAAGGGCGTAATTGCGATATCGTTCATCCTCCATCAAAATCTGCACCTCGTGTTTCGTGCGCAGACCCACTTTCTCGCCTGACCAAATTGTTTGCGTCAACTGCTTCAGCATTTCCTGCTTCTCTGAGCTGAAAAGAAAGAAGACGCAAACCCTGAATATCTTTCCATTCACTCTGCTGGAATTTTATATCGGGTCTGTTGATTTATGCATGAATGAATGATAAATGTGACGTGGCGTATGGATAAGATAATCCAAAAGATGAAGCAGCAAAAAACCAATCGCTTTTACGAATTTCTTTAGATTAAGTCGATCTATTAAGAATCTATGGATATTTAGATCAAATAATTAATGAATTTGACTGTAGTTAAACAAAAATAATAGTTTTTAACAACTTGGTGTTTGCAATAACTTTCAAATTTATCTTTTCACTTCGACTGCGTCCTGCTGTTATTGCAATAGAGCAAGATTGGATAGCATTATAGGGACTAATTAATTAGCTCCGAAAATGGGAATATGCTAATTTTCTTTTATCTTGAAACGAAACAGAATCTTAAAAGGTGCGGTCAAAACCCCAGTTCAGGAAAACGTCGCCATCCAGTGAAAATACCACCTAAAATCGATCTTCAATCGACCAGACTACTACCAAAAAACCAGGAATATCCTAAGGGCAAAAAATGGACTGATAGTACCTAAAGGCTTTTATATTTCAAGGATAATTCCATCTATTTAAGCAAACACAAATATGTAAAATTGAGTCCCTCTATTTTTTTTCGTTTTCAGATGAGCTAGTTTAAAACGTACCGGATGGTAAACGTAAGTTTAAAGCGCTCTTATTTATATAACAAGTGAAATGAGGTGAAAATAAGAGATACACCGTAGTATACGATATAGTTTGTATGACATTTTGATGATTGAATAACAAATAAAACAGAAATTTCAATTACCACAGTTTAAAAGACACGCTTAAATAAGCAAGCTTTGCAATATGTAAATAAAGATAGATATTTGGAAATAAAGCATCCAATGTTCTTTTCAAGCTTGAACTCACCTCTTTTCATCAAATGATGTCCAATTAAGCTTGCCAAGCCGCTTCCGCTTCTCCTTTCCCGAAATTGAAAACAATTTCCGTTCCTCCTGAGACTCATTTGTCATGACTTCTGTGGTCAACTTATTCGTGGAATCCTTCGGTCTTGAAAGCTTCGGCGACTGGATAAACTGTTTTGACTTCTCAATGATGTTCTGTGGTTGAGCTAAACAACAAATTAGTGGGTAATGAAATTGTTAATAAATTTAATACAACATTATAATGCTAGCAGTTTGAAGCTGCTTTGATCATTTCAGTCGGCAAACAGCAGGTTCTAAATCGATTGAACTGATCGTCTGGACACTTTCAATTATAGAGTACAAAAAATAATCCTTCCTTCTTAAGTTTCTTGAAAAGAAAATCAATCACTTACATATAAGTTCATCTACGCTAAACCTATTTCAATTGAAAACATACATCTTCGGGGAGAGAGGAAACACCCACTGCAACATTTGATAATTAAAACGGCGTGCCAATTTCACAATTTATTTTACACCAATGGATCTCTGACACAACATCACCAGATAGACACTTACTCAACAACTTAGAGAACACAGTTCCAGCTCCTGAAATTACACCTGAAATGTTGTTTAAAAGATGCGTTTTTATGCCACCGTCTTCAGACTCATCACCATCCCCTTCTCGGCCCATTTTCAGGTGATTAACTTCCGCGGTTGGTTTGCCTAAATCCGAGAATAGGCAAAGACACAATCATGTTAAAAACGTTCATTTAACCATCCAGAAAATAGGTGTCAATTCTTACCTTCGCCTTTAGAGCCCCATGGAAAGGAGCCCTTCCCGAATAAGTTAGATATTTTTACTTCGGTCAAGGGGTTGACACCCCCATTTGTCGTTGGTTTAACATTCTCCGAATTATTTCTCACAGATGGGCTAAAATTAAAATTGAAAATCAATTTTCCAAGTCCGTTTCAACTTCCAATATAACGTGAGGACACCTTTAATTAATGAGATACGTGCAACAGTTAGAAGGAATGTGAAAGGAAGAGGAATTAATAGTAGAATAGATAGAAATAGGCATTACCAGCTCGAGTTACGATGAGCAGAATTGTTGTCCACGGTTAATTATAGAAGTTATAAATAAAATGGTCACATGATTGTTGAACAGAGTTCATCTAACCTAATCTGATCAAATACCATAAATAGGTACAATTATGGGGTATTTTTGATTCTGTGCAAAAAAAATAAGGAAAATGACACCCCCTACACCCCAAAATTAGGACCTGAAAGCAATTCATTCATTCGCTTAACGAATAGAGTATGCTCAATTTTATAAATAAACTGACGACGTTACCAGTAAAACACAGCACTAAGGATACATTCGAAAGATTGAAACTTAATTCTCAGATAGAGAACAACTCAAGGAAGTATAGTATTTTCCTTTTTTCGAGTGGTATTGGCAACGAAAAAAACACAAAAAAAAACAAACATGCTAAGTAGATACTTACAAATTTTCCAGGGTCTCCTAAAACAGCAAATGATCAAATATTTAATTATGACTAAATTAAAACTCCCAGATTGAAAATTAATGATAAATATACCTTAGTGATTGGCTGATCTGGCTGTTCTGAGTTCAAATTCATAGATTCTTTGAGATCCCAGATATCCGCATCGTCCTTAAATAATAGGAAAGGATTATACATTATTGATCACATTGCTTGCAGCGAATGCTATATAACAAATGACCCTACCTGATCAGTATCCCCTTCACTTTCAGAATCAGCTGAAGATGCGTCGTCAAGAAGATCCTCGATATTTTGAGGAGTAGAACTAAGATTCACCGGTGGACGACTACCATTCTTTCTTGTGTCATGCGCGCGTTCTCTAATAGCCTTGGCAAAACCTATAGCTTCGTTCACGCTTCTTGGTGCCACAAAGAATTCACGATAGTCCACAAGATAGTTATGATTCCCTGACATTTGACCAAGAACACCTGTCGAGCAGCACGAAATTAGAGTTTCATACTGATACTATGATACTGCCGGCACTAAGCTAACAACCTCAAAACTTGCGATGATCACACACACAATCACTCAACGCCACTAAACTATCAGAGCCTTTGTACCCTGAAGTCAAATGTTGGGAAAGTAACTAAGACGGTCTGCTCAAGCAAGATGTGGAAACAATGTACCAGAACTAGAGTTTTGAATAAACCACGATGAGGATTTTGGAGAGGGAGAGGAGAGGGAAGTATAAGAGCAGAAAACTGACAAGCGCGTGTCTTTATGAGAGTGGAAATACAAAGAAAGCTCACTTGATTCACTTAGGCAAAGGTACCTGTGTGAGTATCGGTGTAGGTGTACTTCTAAGTTAAACAGGGGAGTTACAGGAAAAAAGAAGAATCTATAAACTCGTCTAGACGTGATATATAAAGGTTTGTGTGGATGAATGTCATTAAAAAATACTTTTGAAGCCCGTATGGAGTTATCCTCCAATTCGAAAGATGGCTGCAAATATGATGATTGACACTTTACCTCAGGTATTACGGCTAGCGCAAACGTTTTTATAGATATTTCACCCACTGGCATTTAGGCAAAGACAAAATTATTGAATTCTGATCACATCAATTGTTAAACTAATTACCTTCAACTTGCCTGTAGCCTGCGAACAACAAAGACACAAACCCACATAGCAAACTAACAATTAATTCAATAATATTGCAATTTTCCATGACGTAGTTAAGAATACCCACCATAAAAAGTGGTAAACCTACGAATTCAAAGTTACTTTTAATACCATTATTTCAAATCCTACCCCTTCTAAACTTCGGAATTAATTCCTTAACGGATTATGCTAGGCATTCCGGGCTCAGTTATTATCATGTTAATAAAGCTTGTCGTGATGAATGTGCATGGTGAGATGATGAAAGCATGATTGATTTGAGCATAATAATCGACTACTAACAGGTAGTTTATCTCACGATCACTAAGCGAAGGAGCTGGGAGTTGATACAATCCAACTTATTAAAGAAATCCGCATTTGGAGAGAAGTTTGGGAAGTAGTTTTCGCGTTTGTAAAGTGCTATCAACCCGAAATGAGTTTAAGTAAGGACGCTGTAGTTGGAATTGAATTAGAAACATAAATCTAGACAGAATGTCCAAAATTAAAGCCCACTGCAATTAAGAAAGCATCCTGATTTGATGAAATAACCTCGTAATCGTGCACTTAGATATAAAGTAAGTGGAAGAAGTTTCACTCAACTATTCCATAGTGTAAATAAGTAGAAGACAACTTACCGATTTGACGAAGATGATTAACATTCATATTTTCTTGAATCCAAGGTTCGAGTGCTATATTTTCCACAGCCCATGGATCTAGAAGTAAAAATAAAATGGCATTTTCAATGAAAGGCCTGTTTTGTGCTTCAAACAGCCAGATGCATAATAATTCATGTTTTCCAGTTCTAGTTTGTAATAGCGTTCAACGCCGAAATAATTATCTACGATGGGTCAGCAATGCCTTACTGTTTCATATGTCAACTTCGAATTCAGTTTCAAGGGAGCATTTCTGATTACCTTGAACAGAGAGTTATTATTCTTGATTCCCAGGAACACCAGGCTACCAGTCTTCTCCACTGCTGGCTTTCACCCTCAGTGCTAACCGGCACTATTAGTTATGTCACAATGAATTCTAACAACTGAGAATAATTTACCGCGGAAATTATTACGTAAGATAAAAACTCCAATATTTATAACGGTCTCACATCTATAATACTCACAAGCATACACCGTAAAATTTCAGCAATCTAAATATTAATATCAAAAGCAGGTGATAATAATAGATTTGTCATAATATTCACTTACTTCGATTTTTACAGCATCCGAGATGAATTAGACACGTATCCGTATCATCATAAACTTTGAAGTCAATCGCAACCAGTTCTGAACAGAACCATTTCGGTTTATCTCCAATCAACTGCGGATCAAAGATACCAGCGTGAATACGCTGAAATACCTCATTCTCTGGGTAGAGACACCATTCCGATAAATATTCAACGGCCTAAAGAGATTTAAAAGATAAAATCGAATGAGTGGAGTGCACATTACGCTCGGAAAGGATGGAGACAAAATATTTCAGCGAGTATGCTTCAGGTCGAACGCATAGTGGAAGCTAAATCATCATTAAGAGTTATCAATCTCTTCACTGATTTGAACTGCCCAAACGTGAACGAGCATTATAAATTACCTCTTTTAGAATTTATGCCACAATACGATAGAGGCTTGAGTAACTATCCAAAACTTGCCACTTCAACCGGAAAAAATGAAGCATTCTTTACCTTGGGGACTATTAGTGTAACCTACATCAAGACAACAAATTTGACAAGTTGTCGATGCGGAATCAATAAATCGGTTAGAGATTAAACTAACTGAATTGAAAAGAATTTTAAGCATAAAAATTAAGTTATTTAAGAAAATTTTGGATCCGGCTTGCCCAACACGAACTTAATAGTTAGCTTCATTTCAAAAACCAGATATCATATAAAGTCTCAAGGATTTTTAAGCAAAGTTATTTTCTCCGATATCCAGCGCTTATTGGCCAAGTTTTTGTGATGATCCGTCTCGCCAACTTGCAGCACTTTTTCTTCCAAAGGTTGGGAAGGAGGTGCTAAGATTGTCAACAACTAATTGCAGATCAAATTTCCGTATATCTTTCTTATTGTGATCAAGGCATTCGTCAATTACCACCTTCATCTTTTCAAAGTTTAAAAAAGTAAATATTGACAACATATTTGACTGCCTTCATCTAAAACTACGATGAGGCGAAGGAGAAGGAAAAGTGACACTGAATACAAGGGACAGGTACCTGCGTTTTGGCAAGCTTTTGGGTAAATGGGTAGATAGCTGGTCGAGATCGCATGAAAGATAGATATTGGAAGGTGACAACTGGCTGGGGGAATAGGCGCAGTGTACGAGTGTGTTCGGTAAAATCGGCCAGAATTCCGGGAGAGTTGAGGAAACGCACCTTCAAAAGAAACAATATGTAGGATACAAGGAACATATATAACAAATAAGATAAACACAAGTGATATCAAAAGCAAAAACAGGTTTTTGAATTTAAACCATTTATGCTATCGTTCGAGTTAGTTGATGCACATTAATAAAAAACTATTTTGAGTAAATAAATGCTTGTGATTAAGTATGAAATTTATGTACAAATATAAGTGAGATTGGCGGCCGCATTGATGAACCAAGGTGGTATACAATTATAACCTCAGTCGCCATTCAGAATGACCATAACCACTCGATAAGGTTCTACAATTTTCATGGGCACCTCCTCTCCGCTAACCAGTGTCCAAGAAACTGCAAATACTATCAGGGAACCCAACTAGGAGATGCGTAGACTCCTAGTATACTTGTGCTCTCTATTTCCCTTTATTCGAGTTCAAACTACTGCATTCCATTACACGTCTTTCGATTTTAAGTACTTAACTTCCATTCTACTCAGAACACTTACGAAAGGAGAGAAAGCGGACGGAGAAAAAGTGCGATTCTCGATTTAATCACAAAAAAACACATGGCAAAGACAATTCATTCCCACTGAAAATAAAGACATTGGTTCCTCCTGATTCATTTACCAAATAATTTTTTTGGAAATATGGCTTGAACTAATGCAATCTACATTTCAAAAGAGAGGAAAATATTAATTGTGGAATTATAAGCATCAAAAAAATGTTAAAATGTTAATTAATCTTAATAGAATCAATGAACTAATTTGATAACCACTTATCCTATGATTATAATTTAAACAATAGAGAAAAAATACATTTCGAATAGCAAAAAGTTATTTGAGTAGCCCTTCCATTCTAGAAAAAACATCCAATTCCAGAAATATATATATATATATTTCGACGGTAAAGGATCCTTTGTACTTACTCCCACTAGCAATTAGCCTCAAGTGGAAAAGCTAAGTGTCCCATAATTAAAACAATTGCACTATTCTACCTAATTCCAATACATATTACCTTATCAAAAGATATTCAAAATGAAATAATAATACAAATAATAAAGAACAATTGACATTTAATTTAGCAAAAGACGACTGCAAACATACCATAGCGACACGAGTTGCAACATCAATAATGTCCACATCAACAGGAACCGGATGATCAGAGATGACAGCAGAATCTGATCCACCATTTTCCGAATTCTCCAGCCCCAATCGTTGAGGGCGCGTAATCACATCTACAATTCCACCTGGCGACAGACAACTCCCCTTATTCATCAGCTCCAGAGCCTTTAAACCAAAAAAGCACGCAAAAACATGATTTTCAAAGGTTCAAAGTTCAGTGACTGCAAAAATTCCCAAGATGTACATTTAAAGAATTTTAGGAAAATACTATCTTAGGAACTAAGAGATGTTGACACGAACATACTTTCAGTAACTGAGTACAGAGATTGTTTTTCTCCTGAGTTGGAAAATCGGGTAACTTAGGGAGTGCATCTCCATAGGTAAGCTGTAAAGACAAAATGATATTTATAATAAATATGAGAGGTAATGAGACGTATCTTATCCAGTAAAAAATAACACCTATATACCGATATGTCCAGATAAGCTATATCTGAAAGTGCTTAGTAAGTGGGAAACTTCATGAAAATCGCATATATGAACATTAATTTATGGCCACTGCTTAAATATATGTCCAGTCAAGTTAGAGGTTACGAGACCAACGCTTACCTTTGCAAACCCAGCATAATGGGGCATTGGCAAAACACGAGGTTCTCTTAAGAGCATCTCCAGGATACTGGTTCTGCCCACAACATGTGTCGTGAGACTCTACCTGAGAGTAATCCTGTTAAAATTGTTAGAAGTGAAATAATGCGAACAGGAGGAGTAACGACCATCCAATCAAATGATTCAACAGATGAATATCAATTTGGTATATTTACTCAATACGATCATAGAAGATGCAATGATCTTTCTCCAGCCTGTGATCAACTGACAACTCAAAGCAACTAGAGTGACTCATTTCCCTTGGACAATTTTCCGATTATTTATTGGAATACAGGCGTCTTATTTTCCAATTCTCTTCCTATATGGTTAAACAAAAGGTAACAGGTAGAACTCCACTACTATAAAAAATTTCCTTTCGCTAAAAATCACGAAATTAAGAAGTTAAACCTTTATAGTAAGAGAGATTCGTGCTCATAATCTAATATGCTTTAGCCCCAACTCTTTAATGTGCCATATGCTAGAACTTTCTCAAAATTTATCTAAGAATATTTATAATATTTTTACACCCAGCGAATTGATTCGCATGCTATTTATTATTATTCTATAGAAGCAAATAATGAAGAAACAACAGAAACGAACCTGTCCAGTGTCAATATCCACCAACAAAATCTCCGACATCGGAACGTGCTTTCCCTTTTCTGGAAAAAAGCTTGAAGGAATTCCGATTAGGAAAGGTGTCGGTGATAAAAGAATCTAAATGCAAAAAGGTAAAAAAGGTCAGAATTAGAAAATGTGTCAAATGAAAATAAGCAAGAATTGATAAAGGAAAGATGAATTGCCTGCTCAGCATTGGGAAGAGAAGTGGGTAGAAGAGGAATAACAGGGAACATATATTGAAGTGGATAGAGCATCTTTGTGAGAGCCAGGATGCACATTGTGAGGGCATTATAATCCTTCGATTTAAGTAATACCTAGAAGGAAGAAACAAGAGAACTTGATTCACTTATCACAGACTATAGTATTTCATGAGAGGATATTATTCCCATTGTCAATAACAGAAGAATTAATAAACGTAATCTCTTTCAGTAAACGTGTTTGTATCACAATTAATGCTTTATAGGGTTGCTATTGGCTGGCAATGGCACTTAAAATCTCACATTTAAAACTATGGGATAATTTGCCCATTTAATAACAAAAATATCCGCTATCTGTTGGGACGTAACTTGTTTCCAAAACGGATTTGTTTGGGGCACTGAATAGAGAATAACTTGATTTTTGACGCTTTTCCCAAAAGTACCATAAATAACTTTTGGCCAGAAAATTTGGCGCGAAATAGACCATATAGGTGAGTTGATGATTGCATTACAGTAGATGTACGTTAGTGGCATTCTAGTAATGTGGAAGAGACAGCTAAAGAACTAGCAATTCAATTTATTTATACATAGGAATAAAACAAATATATATAACATAATGAAATAAGATTTCGAAAAAAATCATTATAAAAATGTTAAGTGCCTAATCTCGAAGCAGTATATTGAAAAATAATACTTAATGGAAAATTGCCAATTCTTTGAGCATTTCATGATAAAATAACCATTTTAAAGATAGAACAAATTTCTATAGTGAAGAAATTGGTAGGTTGAAAAAAAATAAACAACATGTAATCCGGTTAGCAGCATTCTTGAAAAGGTAATCCAAATTGATGAAAATACGGAAAACTAGAAATTTTGTCCAAAAATATAAAAAAACTACAATGATACTCAGATTGGGTAGAAATATTGACATTAACCCTTTAACGCTCTTTGGACCGTGTGTTCCTCTTTCAAAAGAAGCTCATTGGTACTAAACTCGT
Organism: Hymenolepis microstoma; assembly: GCA_000469805.3. Lineage (NCBI taxonomy): Eukaryota > Metazoa > Platyhelminthes > Cestoda > Cyclophyllidea > Hymenolepididae > Hymenolepis > Hymenolepis microstoma. Next base: position 17,864,126 of record LR215995.1, on the reverse strand, counting down.
AACAGAGGGAAAACAGTGGTAAATTTTTTTTATAACACAAAAAATAATTCGGGTGTTAAAGGGTTAACAATGACCCGTGGTAAATTAATAGGCAATAGAATGAAGCATTACCTTTTGCTCAAGAAGGACGGCCAAAATGACCTTTAGACAGTTCTGGATACCAAGTAATTCCATTGGGAGATAAAAAGAAAAATCCACAAGGGATAAACGATTCTTATCTGGCATAGCGAAAATAAGTGGCGGTTCAATCTCTTCCGGGAAAAGTTTTAACTTCAAGAGAGGAGTTAGAGGAATAAATGAATTAGCTTACACGAATGAAAGTATTTCCAGGTACTGGTGCGGGAGTGCTTAATAGCCGAAGAATCCACTTCTCGAATTGAATCGCAATCAAAACTTCACAATTCGTTATATTGTGTTCTGTTAAATTATTATAGAAAAATATTTCCCAAAAGTTTTCCGGATTCCTAGAATCAAGCAAAAAATAAATGACAAGTCAGGAAACACTAACAGAAAGGCAATAAATGCTCAAAATACTAACCAATTTTGTCCCGTAATCAATTTTCCGAATCCTGGTATACAATCAATCATATCCTTAATTGCATTCAAACAGCGACGGAACCCAGAGAATATAGGGTGGTGGGTGATAATGCAAAGCGATACTAGAGATATAGCGGGATCAATCTCACCCTTAATTTCAAAATTTAAAGAGAATATGAATATGAAAATATGAGAGACTAAATGTTCAAGGGAAGAAAAAAACAAGCAATTAAAGTTACCCATTTAATTTTGCAAGTAAAATTAAGACAGACGCCATAGCGCGTACGATTTTTGTCCTTATCAGTAAGAGTAAAAACAAATGACGAGGAATCCTAAAAATTATAAAATATGAAACTACTCACCGAGGAAAAGTGATTTTGAATATCACGGCGAGTTAACGGGTCTGGTTGGCAAAAATGAACAGTTTCTATAGGTAATGGAAAGTCTTCATGTTCAGTGGGAGGATATTGTTTTAAAATTGCAGGTTCATATAATCGATTTCCACTTTCTTCATTCTTTCGAGGTCCGATAATGAGAAAATAATCCAACAGCCGAGGACAATAGTACTCGGATGAGCCCGCGATCGACATCGGACACTGATCCAAATAAAAACAGCGGATTGTAACCTTAATGTCAGTTAATAAAATTAAGAAAACTTAAACAAACAAAGGCCACATAAGTTTTTATTTTCAGTATATATTTAGTTATAAATTTTAGATATAATTCTAATTAAATTGACGAAAACTATTTATTATTTCAAAAATTTGCATAATTATTTTATTGATTTATGAATGAAACAAGTTCTATAAGTTAACTATTTCATTATACGTCCCAATACTTTCTAACTTTTGAGTTAACTTTTGAAAAAATTTAAATAATATTTTATTTTTTGTTTATTGTGAAATAATAGTTCAATATATTGCTTATTTACACTTGGAAATTGCACTGTTAAAACATATCTTAACTTCCCTATATTGCCGTTTAGCGCAATTCTTCGATTTATTTTTTTGCGAAAATCAGTGATGGTTTGCCGAATAAGAATCAAACGATGTTTCGTTAAAATTATCAAGGGCATCATTCATCACTGTGGCACACGTCATCGCATGATTGCACAGCGTGGCTTGAAGGTGCGGTCGTTCAACTTCGAGTGCGGATTGAGTGCAGAGAGGACACAGCCAATAGCCAATCAAAGCCCTCGGTTTTTTTACTTAGTCCGCCATGTTGAATGGCTAAGCTTCCTCCGTGTTCACACTCCGCGCCATGCAAGTCCGGAATAAGCGCGTGCCTCGGATACGTCCGTTTCGTTTATAGCTTTGTAGTAGCTTAGTTAATTCTGGGAGTCTTACCAACTAGGAGAATCTGTCATAGAGGTTTCTGAGTACAGTCAGGATTAGCTAGGTAGCTGATTCGCCATATCACAAAACGAGATTATTTTGTGCACAGATTATACGGTTGAAACTTTCTAGAAGTGGGAAATTTTTCAAGCCACTACGTAAAAACAAACATGGTATTTTAGTTTTCTAAAACGCTTATTTCAAAGGGAATCTTAGCAAAAAAAATATCTAACTTTGTATTATTCTACGAAGGCAAGTAAATTTAAGTATGAAAATAATATAACTCTTAACACTAAACTGACGGCATCCTCGATATTGTTGAGATAATTCAGCTCACTTCACACTAGGGAACTTTGTTATAGAGATCGTGCCTTTACGGCGAAGATCTTACTATCGAAACGCCGGTCACGGGCGGAAAATAATGCTTCAAGTGTGCTAATCACACCATTTTCTAATTTTTCTGCAAGGTAGGCTTTATGAATTTAATCACTTTATCGGGTAAAATTTTCCATTAAAACCCATTCTTAATAGTGTTAAGCATTAGCAATTGCCTAAACGCATTTTGGTGAATATTGGTAATCACCATGAGAATTGGTGGAGTGGTTGAGTGCTAATTAACTATTTTTTGTCGTTTTATTTGATAAAATTTCAAATTATTATACAATATTATCTTAGTCAATGTCTGCTTTTCCTCGTGTCGCTTCGACTGACTGCAAAGATACGAAAGAACATTAATTTTTATATACTTCTCTCTCTCTCGTTTGTCATTTAATTAGAATAAATAGTTGTTAAAATAAAATTTACGTCATCAATAGTGATTCATTTTATTATTAACTATTTTTTATAGAGTTTTCTATTTACTTTATCCCATATTTGCCTCAAATAGAGGAAATGTAATCGAATATGAGTTTGGAGTTCTTTTTATTTTTCATTAAATTGTCATGACATACCATCAACTTGAACGATATAAATGCTCATCAATAATTTATAGTTCAAAATTTGCTTCCATATTTTGATATATGTTCAGAGGGTAAAACTCAAACTGGAGCCGCTTTTCATAGACTGTTCGCACTAATGAATAGGGTTGATTTCTAAAGGCGATGGATGTTAAAATTGATTCGAAGGTTGTGTATATCTTATCGCCCTTGGTTAATGGACAAAGTCTTGCTTTGCATAAACGATATTTATTCGTGTCTTCACTATATAGGAGCAAAACGTGGTTTATAAAGGATCTAATCAACTCCGTCACCCTTCGTCATTTTTATACACACATATCAGTTTAGATGATAATCATAAATATGACGTTGGTACGCTGTCTGGCCCAACTCAGTCTCCATTTTTAATCTTCGATTAAGTTTTGCAAAATTCAAGGAACTTATTCATGGTGGATTTTTTGATTGACAGATAATATTTCAAAAATAGATTGTTTTTATAGGTATGCCGGTATTTTGTATTTGGAACCGGTTTTCAAAATGATGCCACTGGAAATATACGCCCATGAGAAATTGTAATAACCTCAACCACTCTGCTTATCTAAAAGGATGAGCTGTGCATTTTCACGCAAGAAAATTTTGCTTTCTTAGCCACTGGGAGAAAAGGCTTACCCTTCTTGATCGATAATCGGTCTGTGAAGACAACAAATCGTTGTGATGTATTTACTGCAAATGGGTAATTAAAGTTGAACCGATTCCAATAACTTCTCGCAGTAAAAATGAGAAAAAAAGTTCAGATTGCATAGGTCATACTAAAACTTAAAATTTCAAATTTTAATTTTGGGTAAAGTGATGAAATCATGAATGCGCAAATTTCTTTGCAATGTGGATTGCATTTGTTGTCAAAAATTAGTCTCTCATATAGGCATTGCATTAAAAGAATATTGATAAATATATCATAAAGACATACATATACAAACTGAATAGTTAACAGAGTGCTTTTACACGATAAAAGATACATACCTATTTGATATTTCGGACTTTGGTGTATTAAGAGCACCTTCGCTCTACTATTTTATTATTTTGCCTATTTTAACAATAACATTTAAATATCAATAAGTTTTAAGAGCATAAGTGAAAATATAGTCCTCTTATATAAGTTCTTCACTTCTGAATAAAGGGAAAAGAATTTGAAATAGTTGGATTTTACCTTTATTATGCAGGTCACCATGAAGCATGGGGATAAAAAACACCTGAATTGATACTTTTCCTTTATAGAGGTAACCAATCGGTTCGTATCTTTTTTGAGGTATTACAGCGCTCTATTTAACTGGAGGATGGGGGTGGGGGATGGAGGTGTTAAATAGATCGTGCAATACATTGATCTATAGCGACGTGTATTTGGCCGACACAAAAAAGTTCGATAAAACGTCCGATGGTGATGTGCCAGTATTGATTATTTAATAATGGGCCTAGATAAACCAACTTCAACTTTTTCAAAGGGGAAAGCATCAGCGTTGTTACTTATGTGAAGCGGTGGAGTCAAAGAGTCTGTTTTTCAAATGATGATTATCCGAAGGCAGGGTGATATGTAAGCAGTCGGAAAACTAGATCTGTTCATCTTCAATTCCTTCTCCAGAAATTGTCCTGATCAGCCTCAAATATTCATCGTTCACTTTTTGAAGGTGGTGCAAAACAAGTTTGACAAAGGTCTCTGTAGCGGATTAGCTACCTAACTAAGCCTGACTGTACTCAGAAACCTCAGTGGCAATTTCTCCTCGTCCGTAAGACCCCCAGAATTAGCTAAGCTAGTTGCCAAGCTAAGAAGAGACAGAGGTATCCAGAGAACGCATCTATTCTAGACATGTATGGCGTGGAGTGTGACAAGGGAGGGAGCTTAGTCATTCAACATGGCGGATTAAGTAAAACGAGCGAGGCTTTTGATTGGCCATTGGCTGTGTGTCCTCGCACTCAATCCGTATGCGAAGTTGAATGGCCGCACCTTCAAGTCACGCTGTGCGCTCATGCGATGACGTGTCCCCACATCTCCATAGTTGCAAGGTCATTCATTTGTTGATTAAGTAAAAATAAAATGCTTTAGAAATGTAAACAAATCATTTTAACCAACATCTGAAACTGATTCAACCTCACCTTTAAGTAAATACTTAATAACAATAGTGGTATCTCATCGCTGATACATGCTGCTAAATATTATTATTTCAGCCTTCTCAATCATTGAAAAAGGTAATAAATAAAATAAAATGTCATGGCTGATCTGCATGATTAAAAAGCAAGCCATCAAATAGTTCAAGATCGTGGAACAATATTAGGGCATTCCAGGCGACGAATAGTGAAATTTAAATTTCGGAATGTAAATTACTCATTGGGTATAAATTCTTCAACCCAAATGAAAAAATCAAATGCAGTACAATTCTCCATTTTCGACCTTATTCTCAACTTCTCTTTGAGCCCTTCTCGAATAAAAGTTTTCATTGATATTCATGGAATCAAATGAAAATGTTAATTATTCAGCAAAATGAAAATGACACGCTGAACTATATGAGAAATTTGTACAATGTGTTGTTTGTGGGATTCTGTCTGATCGAAGCAGGTGAGGAAGTTCAAAATAATGGACAATAAATGCTGAACTATTACTACTTCCCACTTAACGGTGCAATCAGTTTATGTTGACATTTTATCTATTCCTAGTTACTCAGTACCTATTCAATAAATGTTAGGTGACATTTTATAGAAAAGGTTAGAATAATTGGGAATATTTTATAAATATTGTACGCTATTTTGTTTTCTATTGGATTTAAGCATGAAATATTTTTTGGTATTTCTATGCTTGAAGTAGAATTTGTTATAGTTTCGGCTATAGTTTGTAGCGGATTAGCTACCTAACTAAGCCTGATTGCACTCAGAAACCTCTAACACAGATTCTCCTAGTTAGCACGTCCCACTGAAGTAGCTAAGCTACTGTGCAGTCAAGAAGCAGATGTAGTGGGAGGAACACCTTTATTCGCTGTGACACTACGGGAAGCTTGGTCATCATCAACATGGAGGATTGACTCAAACAAACGGGAGCTCCTGATTGACTATGCCTTCACGCGCGCGTGCGATGACGTGCCCAACAAATTTAAAATCATCCCAGGGCCAAAATTTTTCCAGAACAGATCAAATACCGACTCAGATAACAATCTTCTGTTAGATTAGAAAAGATATCTAAAAGAGAGTAAACGAACAGCTGCAAGAGTGTTCCCACCTTTGATTCTATTCTAACTTGGTGCTTCTTAGTGTCCATGGTAGAAAGAATAAGGCTTTTTAGTCGTGAGCAGAGTTCCTACTGTTCAGGTCAAAATTGCTTGTCTTTAGTCAAAGGAGGACAAAGAACAGTGAATACTGAAAAAGTATTTGCTGAGAGTTTATTTTCCAGGTTTCAGTAATTTGTTATAATCGTAATGTATTTCAATATGTTCATTAATTTTCATCCTTTATAAAATGAAACAGATTTGAAAGATAATAATATTTTACCTATATTTTGCTCATAATGGTTTCATTTGATCTTGTGGGGAACACAACACTAGCATGGCTGAGGTAAAGAAGCGTTTGTGTGCTCGAACATTCGGGAGTGTTGAGGGAGTGAGGCCACTCATACTAGGAAGCATGCGAGGCCACGAGTGTAGAGACCTCTCGATCAATCAATAACCAATAGTCAGTGCAGTGTTATCGTACCCAAGCAGTATTTAATGATTTTGCTCATGTCATCACACACACACAACCCAACATAATCACAGCCCAAATAAACTTATTCCACGTTATACGTCTGTTTCCTCTAAATCGTTAGAGTAGCTTCGATAATCATAGGAACCATTCCAAACTGAAGGGTCTTGCAATAAATTTTACTGATCTTAAGTCAAGGCTTATTAGTGCAGAAATATGCTACAATCTCCTATCTTGTACACCATTGTGGGGACAAAAGCAGAGGCCTCTCGACCAATCAATGACCAAAGCCAGGACGACCAATCAACAGTCAAAGCCAGTATGTGGTTATCATTGCCAGAAAGTAAACATTATGATTAAGTTCCACGTCACTATACAGATCCCAAATAAACATGTTCCCCGTCTGTTTCCTCTATAGCTTTACAGTAGCTTAGCTAGTTCCGGGAGTCTTTCCAATCATAGGAGAATCTGCCATAGGGATTAATGAGTATAGTCAAGGCTTGTTAGTGTAGCAATCCGCTACACCATGCATTAATCCATTTCTATCAAGTTTGCGAATGATTCACGTTTTTGACATTTTACCCTTGTCATAATCCCTTTCACAGTCCGTTTAAAATTTGGCTTAAAAGTGTTATAAACGCCTTAATTTTGATTTTGCACATTCGGATTTTAATTGATAGAACAATAATTTAAACCAAATATTATTAACCCTATTAAAAAATGTTCAAAAAATTTTGTATATGTTTCTTAAATTAAATAAATTATTGTCTAATTCCATTGCACATGAGTACTATTTATTTGTTAATTATTAGATTTTGCTCACAAACGGTAAGGCCTACTAATGTTCGAACGCATTTCTTCGTTCAAATTTCGAAAGATAACTTGTGTGGAGATTCGGAAATGATATTACAAATTCTAGATAAAAATGAGACAATTAATTTACTTTTCGAGGCTCCCTAATGTTCTGAAATGATCTTACGTTAAATAAAACGATACTTAAATAAACATGACTTATTTAGAGGTAAATGTAATTGAAAATGTTTATCAATGTAAAAATTTTATAGTTTGATCGTCTTGACGACAATGACAATTAAAAGGCTGATTCTTACCAATTCAGTGTATCGGTTTTTAGCTTAATGAAAAATTTTCATTTAAGTGCTTCGATTTCTGCAAAATAAAAATTATTCGTTGTTTTGATTGAGAGATTCTGATCCTGAGTTAAAAATAAACATTTATGCACATACTTTGTTTTAAATATATTATCAACACTAATTATTTTAAAATTATTCTTTCCAATTATAGTTTCTATTAACAAATATAAAATGAGCTCATTAAACATTTGGACCTTTGAATTCTACATATAAATAAAGAAACAAAAGGCATTTCCGTTTATTTTCATGACGAGCAGAAGTTTACCCTCCACATTCCACATTGATAATTGCCTTCGCTGATGTCTCCTATAAGGTAATTCTTTGGAAACTAAGATCTATGACTTTCAAATATTATAAACATGAAAAGCGAGGTCTGTGTTCATACACTACGATTTCCTTCTTTTCCTTCACTGGTTGTTACTGATTCATTCCAAAGGCCACGCCCAGTTATACTTTTCTCAATATTGAATTACACAAAGTAATGTCGATATTGAAGAGTCTTACGTAGACTCATATCCAACAGTACATAATAAAAAGAATTATTTGAGCTGTTTACTGATGCCAAACTCCATTGTATGCAATATGATGTAACTTTAAGAACGTAGTCCGAGAAGTGGTAAGCGATACAAATTCATTTATAATTTGTACTTATATTTAGTCAGACAACAGACTTTATAAGACTGGTCCAATAACTAGACCAGACCAGTTATTGATATAAGTAAGGAACTATTTGATCTGTTCGCTCTCAGGCAACTGTGAAATACCACTTACATCTATACGTACGATTCCACTGCAACTTTAAATTATACAAGGCTTAGACTTGGCTCCTTAAAGATTTTTATGCAAATATTTTGCTCTAAAGCAAGCGTAAGCCATTACAGCTCATTAAAGTTCAAATATCGGATGCGAAATTTAGTGCCTCAAAGTGTGAGCACTCTGTACATACTCAGTCCCACGGTCAACCCCATTATTTGTTTTAGTTAAAGCATTTTTCAATTTATACCTAGCACATTTATGCAGTTGAAGAATTTCATGCCAATCTATTCATGCATGCATGATGATTATCTAATCATTGTAAATTTAAAAAATCACATATTGAGCTAAATACCACTTACACCAAATAAAAGAGATCTAAAATTTTGTGCGCACAAAATTAGTTTTAGGAAAACGTGATCAGTTTTTCATGTGATGAATATAGTGGAAACTATCGCCACTTCAAACGTTTATGTCGAATTAGAAAAGTATTGCCTCGTGCTTTTGACGTTTTTGACCGTTGGAGAATTTCACAAATTAACCTTTTGCGAATTAGCCATAATAACTAATTCGATCAAAATTAACACAAATTGGCTTTTGGAAAATTTGAAAATAGCGTCTCTGTCAATGTCAGAGGTTGCATTCACTATAGTCATTCCTTCATGTCATGACAATCATCATAAAATCATCCCATCATTATCGGCTGCACAATGCTTGCCAACAATTTTTCCCAAACCATTCACAATACTGTCAGCACGAACGTAATCAGCAATAGTGGCTTCGTTATCACAATTGTCGCACTTAACCGGCAATTTTTCCTGAATCACTCCTTACGATCGCCTTAATAGTCTCTGGAGAATTTTGTAGGATTTTAGGGTGAATTTTCCCTTTCTATCCGCCAAAAGCCTATTTGCCTTATAAGCTCTCTTCTAAAACATCCTTTGCGGACTGATCATATCAATTTATTGCGAGTAATATGCGAAATGTGATTAAATCACGCAATAACACAATTATTGGTGCTAATTTTACAGGAAACAAACACAACTTCTGTGGTTTAAGTTAAAGACACTAAACGGAAGCAATTTGTCGACAACATTGTTCTATTTGATTGGTGGGAGCGACTACAATTATTTGTTAAGTTTAATGCCACGTTTTACAATCATATTTGAATCATTTCATTCTTTTCCATCAAACTATTATAGCCTTAAATAATTTATGAAAATTTCTATGGTTAAACGCTTTTTCAAAACTTAAAAATATTCAATATTAACAGTAACGATAAATTGGATTTCATTTCACTCTTTTAACTTACATCGTGTTGAGTACACAACTAGACTAAGCATCGTTATACGAGCTCGGACGTTCTGGAACGTGCGGCCGTGATACTGATCGCGCTAGAGAACAAATGAGAGCACGAGTTCAGAGGCCTCTCGACCAATCAATAACCAATAGTCATTACAGGACCAGCGTACCTAAAACAGTATCTAATAATTAAGCCCCATGTCAACATACTCAACTCAAAAAACATATTCCACGTCGTACGTCTGTTTCCTCTGTATCGTTGAGACAGCTTAGCTAATTCCGGAAGCCATTCCAAACTAGGGGATCTTGCCATAGAGAATACTGAGGATAAGTCAGGGCTTATTCGTGCAGTAATTCGCTTCAATCGGGCTACCTTCGGCTTTGATCACTGTTTGTATAGTGTTGGGCATAGTCCCACTTAGGCAAAACACCTTCTTGTTACACTGAAAAGGCAAATGAATTTAAATGCCATTATTTGTAATTTTTCTGAATCGTTTCACTTTTAACTTTAATCGAAGGTTAAGCTTCTCGGTTGAAAGTTCATAATTGCACGAACGATAAGTGTGCGTTACCAACACCACCCCAAAAGTATCGGTACCTCTACAATTGAACTGGTGGAAGTAAAACACCAGAACCAAAATTTTTGTCCCAAAAATTTTAATTTACCTCAAAGTCAAAGGGTTGGAATTATTTTTGTCTCCAAATTTGTATTAATCCTTCAAAACGACGAAATTAATTTGGAGGAAGACATAATGTGTTTCCAAAACTAACCCTTTAGTCAAGCTCTGTAAAAATGCGTTGGTCCTGTGACTCAGACCCCTGTCTGTCAGGTCCATACGAGTTTATCGGTTCTCCATTTTGCCTTTAACTGCCTCGTTTAATCTAAAAGTACAACTGCACCGATACCCAAATGCCCATGTACCTTTGCCTAATAGAAAAAAGTATACTTTGTGTTTGCACTCTCACACACGTGCAGACGCAAGCTTGTCAGTTATCTGCTCATACACTTCCCTCTCCTCTCTCCCCCTCTCTCACTCTCTTAATCCAACAAAATGACGAGTCTGCCAAATCTTGGAACTTTATATAAGCAAGCGAATTTTATTATTAGGATCTTTAAACAGCAATATGCTCCAGAGAGCTTCTTTATCCTCGAGACACATTTTCGTGCTTACGAAATAACCAGCCAGCAAGTGACATCCACCTTCCTCTTCAATTTTCAAACACCAAAATTAGCGAGGCTCGTGTATGAGGCTCTCTTGGATAGTACGAAGAATGCAAAATCGAAACATAGCAAATGGCTCCGAAACGTGCTAGTGAATGGAGTTGTTGATGGACCATAGCCACATGAGAGAAATTATGCTAAGTCAGTTGCATACTTACAATTGAGAACACCCAGCACTATTTATTCCAACTATGAACGATGAGAGAGGAATTAGTGTCCACGCGAACAGGCACCTGCCACACGCAAGAGACGAACCTTGCCAAGAGGAAGACTTGGAAAACTAAAGGAACGACTATTCCAAAACTACCCCAATCGGAAGCACAGCAAAATTATTCACGAAAGCAAAATCCACGAGACGAATCTAACCCCGTGGAACTATGCTGCACTAAGCCGGCAAACCAATTTCTGTTCACCTCAAGCTCGATCTGGTTAACACAAACCACATCTATATTTCCACCCTCTAAAATTATTAAGCTTTCAACGCCGATCCAATACGAGCTCACTTCGTCTAAGAAACATTGCAGCCACTTGGTCTTTATCAAATCTTATAAAGTGGCTTCATAAAGTGGTGACCATTGGTTCTGTTACTCCGACAAAGTACTAACACTACTAGTGAGTTATGAGTAAATTTCATCTGATCCAGATATTTTTTACAGAGTGCATTTGTTCTATTATGACGTTCAATTAAAAGTACGAAGCTCTTGAAATATGATATTGGAGAGGAACTAGTAACTTGTGTTCCTCAGTAGACCATGAATAAATCAATTTCTCTTGGATTATGGCTATATAAACTTCAGGGTTTAAAAGGCTTAGCAAAGGTCATTCGTGATGCATTTGATGACTTTACACATTCTATTTTATATAAATGAAAGTAAGCACACAAATTATAACTCCAATGTGCAATGCTGATGCTTTGTGACAGAATAAACAATAGCACAGGTCATTCATTTTTATAGCGACGAGGGTGCAGATTAATTAAACAGATTTTTATTAGCCCATTTTGTATAGGATACACGCACTTGCAAATTGTTTTGTTCTAGTGGTTATAAGGACATCAGTGCTAAAAATAGCTAAGTAGCACAATAAAACTAAATACGCTGTGCATACTTCACAACCAAGCACTTTACTTATCGTTGGTAATTCTCTTCCAAACTCGATTACCTATAGACAAATACAGTAGCAGGGTCCTCTACCACAAATATTTGCTCTCCCAATAGCTAGGCTGTCTAGAGTACTGGGTCTTAGAACGTACCGATTGAAGCGTGACAAATTGCAGAACATGATCAGAGATCAAGTACATTTCCCCTGGAACAATAGTAATCTCTGGTTAGCTGATATGATTTGTGTACACAGTTGCTCAAAGTGTGATTGGTAGGACGATCGAACTTTCGAAAATATTCCTGCGAGCGAGATTTCTTTGGTCATTCTTGATAACTTTGTTCGATATATATAATATAATTAGAAAATAAGGTTCGAAATATTAACTTATCACAAAAAATTAATCATGTAATGTAAACATCATGGACATCGCTTTATTAGATTAAGTCTCCAAAGCATATCTTCAAAATGAAATTTTATTAAAGCATTTATGAATATAAGAGCACAAGATTGATCTCTGTGCCCAGATACCAGTAAATTTTAATAGGCTGCTTTCAAAATTCGAAGTTGAATAATCATTGAGGAAGCTATTCTGCATGCACCCTTTTCATTTTCTTCTTTAAGTTAGGTTCGCGGCACAGTTAATAAGAATCAGAAGAGATCTTAAGTTATTCCAAAGAATGTGTTCTACTCCCTTAAATAGTGTTCAATTGATGCAGAATAACTAAACTACGGAGCAAAATAATTACATTTGCTTCATCATGAACTGTGCATAGACATGTTTGTTCATTGTGAAAAATAATGCAAGCAAGTAGTATAAAGTCGCCCAATTGTGAGTAAGGCACTACTTTCCAAGACCCCTCTAGGTGTTTTAGCAAAACTTGACATGGATAACGAGAGAGTTACCTGGAGCCCCTCTTGTGAAATATTGACATTCTAGCATCCACCCTGTTAACTAGAATTTGCTAGGATGGCTGTCACCAATATAACTTGATTTGCACCACTGGGCACTGATCTCGTGAACTTATAACCTAAGAGGCGTGCATGTCGACGACTGTATTAATTAATTAAAGACATCGTTAAGTTAGAAATTATTCCTGTGGTATATTATCTAAATTTTCAGAAGAAGGTAGGAAAGTTCAGTCACTGTAGTTGAAGAATTTCTCTTGATCGTCTCTATCATTTGTAGTCTCATAAATATGAACTTATGAATAACACTAATCAATAACCGCATCTCCTAAACACAAAATTCCCAGTTCAAAGGCACAAATGCAACAATTTCCAGGAAAACATAAACATGTAAATCACATGAGACATCTGACAAGCGTCTTAGACACAATAAAAAATATTGATGAATTATTAAATTCTAGTTTTCATAATTCGGTTGTGTTTTTGCAGAAGTTTGTTTAAAGCAATTTGCCAGAATTTCAGCAGGCGCTTTGCTTTACGCTGATAAGTTAAGTGATACTTACTAATTTTATGCCTTTTTTGGCTTTCAAATGCAAAAAAAATGTGGAATTTTGGAAAGGCGAGAGAAAGGAAAAGGCTATTCTTAATATTCCTACTTGATGAGATAAAATTTCACCTATAGAGCCTTAATCGCAAGAAAAGTGCTATCAAAATTGTTGGTATTATTAAGGATATACGAAATTATGAGAGGTGTTCTTTAGGCTTTATAGCACCAGTACAACTGTATGCTACCAGCTGGTGTTTACGCCTATTATTGCCATTTAAGACATTCTGATCAAATGTACCGTTGGCAGCAAAATAATTTACATAAATAGGTATTTAGTATGCACTTTTAATCAAGGTCATCGTGAATTTCAATAGTTTAAAGACAGCTGCGTTAGTAACTACCACATAGAACTTCCAGTTGATAACGTGATAATACTTCAATTGAGTACCCATTGACCCTATTAGATATCAGAAATTCACATCCAAATAGGCTGATGAAATTTATTCCAGTTTACATTTTCCCTATTAATTAATGCTTTTTTTACTTATTTGCTTCAATGTCGAAATGAACAATCAAAAGTTCACACCCTGATTACCTTGGTATCCCCAAAAAGATTCTTTTTTGGAGGTCACTCAGGATACTTGTCAGCTGTCTAGTAACTACTAAATGTTATGATCGCTGATGTATCTGGAATAACGTTAAAAAATCAAAAATTTCTAAACGAAGATTTTTATTTCATCATCCATCCAGTCTCCATCCTGAAGGTAGAAATATTCCAAAAATCGCTTGTAAAATGATGCATCGGTATTATTCTCACACAAAATTATTTTCCCCATTATATTGACCTGGTACATTTAGTACCAAGTCTTCTTATCTTTGTTAACGGAAGGCGCGTTTTATTTATACTCCTTCCGCATTTATGTTTCCGGCGATGAACATCAGTAGGTCGGCGAGACTAAGTAACACAGAATGGCTACTTGTATCTCTTATTTGGCAAATAATTTGAAAGGCGTCGTTTTTTTCGAGGCAAGGTTGCTAACTAAAATTATTTCCAGTTCTTCAGAACCAACTTGTTTTTAGTTTGATCACTCGTACTGAAGAATGATAGTTTCAAAAGGTTCCTCTGTAATAGGTGTAGATCAAATGAGAAGAACGTTATCTTTTAATCATATTAGATTGATTGTTTATGAATAACTATGGATTTCGTTAAGATATAACATGAATATAGCTCACAATCCTTATACAATATGAAATTTTCAGCCCTATTACTTTAAGAGGATTCTCATAATAAGCGCTGATTGAATGCTGAACCGTATATGCTATTATATGTTTTATCTCGTTACCTCAAAGCGCCTTTTCACTCCCGGATTGCACTTTTTGTTTTCAAGTAGGCAAAAAACAAATCAATGTGTTATTGTTTTCTTACGAAAGCTATCTCCTCCCATATTTCCCCTGGACACATTAACTCCATACTTTACTATCACATGCTCTTCGTGTTTATTTGTAGGGTATTTAAAAACTACTCATTACTTAGGCAAACAAAAAAGCAGTAGCATTCTTTGTTCTTGGGGTTGAGTAGAAGGGTCCCATCTCATTTGAATTCCTAATCTATTAGTCTGTTTAAATTTTACTAAACGGGTGGAGTTTACGGCTTTATGTTTCAATATTCTAAAGTTCACGTTTTAGGAGAAGCTTCTTTGATGCACAGAAAAAATAACGGCAATCCAATGAACTGTGATCCACATTACTTGCCTTGTCATGATTAAGGTGACATTAATTATTTTGAAAAATGTATTGACTAGATCAGTCGGCAGACAGCACAAAATAGCTTTATTTAACTCAATCACTTGAATATATTGTAAATGTTGTCTCCATGCGGTCAGAGCGTAACCATTGGAGATCAACAGTCGGTTATGAAACATTGTGCAACACTCAATAATATACTTATTTTTTTAAAGAACGAAAAGAAGCCTACAACTGTTGTTGCATCATTGCCCTTAGAGCAAAAGTTTTCAGCTTTAATAACCTACACAATCACGAAATTAAAACGCACTTCAGGTGATTAATAAGGGAACGTGCTGATGATATCTCCTGGGAGCTGACGAATTAAACACCTTCCTGTATTCGCATGAAAACAGGTAGCAATCATAGGAGTACATGCGTGTAATAGACTCTGAATGTGGATTTCAAAGGTACAAATTTAACTAATCAGTCGATGTGCACGATTTATGAAAATGGAGAGCAGATTCAGTTTGGTGAGACTTATAAAACAATCTTCCCAAGCATTTTTAATTCATTTGTTTCTATTGTATATTCTTTTCCATTTTATCAATGAGGGCAATTGTTGCCCTACTTGAGAAATTTTAATGTATGCTTTGGCCTTCAACTGCCAAAGTGGCAAATGTGTTTGGCTAACGCAATTATAGAGAAGACATGCACCAGTGACAGCATATGGTGGATTTGAAACAAGAAGACTTGTAGCGGATTACTACACTTGTAAGATTTGGCTTATGCTCAGTAATCTCTATGGCTCGTTCTCCTAGTTTGAAAAAAACCTTCCAGAACTAGCTGAGTTATCGCAAATCGATTGGCTTATCTTGAAAATGATTTGAATTGAGCGCAAAAAGAAATGAATTAATAATGTTGAAGTACACTACTCCAGAAATTTATAATTGATATTCATTGCGCATGTAAATTTTTTAAGGCTAACTGTCACAATCACGCATAATGATCACATGCGAATTAGGTCTTTACAACAGTGAATATTCTCTCAGTGTGAAAAATGCATCCACTACATTGTAGTTTTACCAACTTGAATGAAAGTTTCCATGAATTGGGGAAGATTTTAAAAGATCTTTAATATGAACCTCGACTTTTCCAACAAATAAAATCGGTGTTTTAAAGCGGATGAAACAAAGTATATTTTAAAATACACCTCAAACCAATGAATAAGTTAGTAAACATTAAGGTGATTTATTAAAAGAAGAGAATGATAAGAAAGATGTAGCAGATTGCTACACTAATAAGCCTTGGCTTATGCACAATAGTCTCTATGGCAGGATCCCCTCAACAATATGGTGTTCAGTACGCTTACTTAGGATGTGTGTGCCGTCGAGCTTAGTCACTAAAATGCAGTGAAGGTTTTGTTTAACAATGCAGGGACTACTGATTGGTGGCTGGCTGAGGGATCTCTGCGCTCACGACCTCATTTGCTCCCTACGCTACAAGCAGCGCGACAGCGCCTTCGAGTCTCCGAGTACACATGACACTTCTTTGTTCAGCCATAATAGCGTCGTGTACTCCACAAAGGCAATTGTTTAATAAACTGGTTTTTATCAGAAAGATTCAAAATAGCTTAAAACAAGTTGTAAATTAAGTTTATTCCAACATCTAACCCAATTTCTAATTAATAAGTTTTTTACTTGTTCCAAATCTAACATGAATATGGATATTAACGTAAGAACAGCTTGTGAGAATAACACACAAGTTCAAAGAAGGTGGTATATGGTATTGCGTTGTTAATGTTCCTTACCTGTAATAACGACGCGTTTAAAAGAACGTGTTAGTCAATGAACCAAGACGGATACAAAACCCAGTCAACCGACTGTTAAAGGTGTTGCTGTCAAAGCAAACTGGCCTGCCTTCTAAGTTGGTCTAACATCTAAAAGTGTTTGCTCCATTTCTACTCCCTTGTGGGAATCGCATTAATAGTCATTCATCTCTGTAGTATACCGACCTATTATCACCTTAGAACTGGTCCCAAATCTAGTGTTTTCGTGAATGTTTATGTATTTATGGCCTGTGGTCCCCTTTTTTATGTTCTTATCCAACTACATTCATTTTATCGTCTGGTCAGTACTATACTATGAAAGTCGCAGGCGCTATTTAACTCCATAAATTTAGAAAATTTAAGATCGACGCAATAATTATCGTATTAAATGAACTTCTACCATTAGAGAGAGCTATTGGATTTAATCCTAGTTGAAAGAGTTAGAAATGGGAAATTTTGAAAGACAACCTCCACTCCGTTTCACTACTCAGCTCAAACTGGAAAATACTGAGAATTCGAAATTTAAGAAAATCATCTTAATTTTATCCGGTGGAGCAGTTTCCAATACGCCCGTACACTAAATCTGAGATCCGAAGTCAATGTTCATCTGTGCGCATTCAATATTACAGATTGTTAATTCAGGTCAATATGGCAATAGGAGTAAAACTGCAATTTTCTCGTAGAAGCATCTCGGTCTACTCAAATCAATTGCTGTTAACATCTACTTTAATAGGTTTGAGAAGCCTTTAAAACTTGCGTACTTGTAAAAGACAGTCAGAAGTCATACATGTGAAATCATAATCAGATTGGGTCAATTGTGATAACTTTGAGTTTATATCGACTCAATCTATATTGTATACGGTTGACATTTAGTTCTCTCTTTATTAATTAAACGCCAACAAGACATAAGCGAAATTTCATTTAGTGTTCATCAAAAACTTTAAAATCAGACTTTATATACCAAAAGAAATTTATTTATTAAATGACTAGATTTTGCCACTTCCTTCCTTTTACGAACGCAGATAGAAGGTAGTAAGTGAATTCAAAGAAGAGATCAATTTTGCCTCTCTAGGTCTGGTAATTTGCTAAGTTTATGTGATAGGAACAGGTGCCCTGAATAACTTTAAATCTAGCTTTGGATCTCAGGTAATATTCATTTGAATCAAAGATGACACCTGTGAAATTGATAACAAGGTGCTCCTGTCTTAAAGAATCAATTAAAACTGAATCTCATTGATATCGGATTCAGAGTGGTTTAAGGTTGGACAATTATAAAGCAAATGATATTTTGTTTAAGTAAAATAACTAGTACATTTTGAATAAAGATTTCTCCCTCTACTTAAATCGTACTCTCCCCCTCCATCTTTCAGACGAGTTAAAACTCTAAAATTTGCATGGAATTGAGATAATTTTTAAACTTAATTTGTTCCATTTTTCTCCAAATATATTATTAGTAAGTCGTGGAAAAAACTGTAAGTGCTAGCCCATACACTTCGTCCCTTTCTCTAGGTGTTTTGGGTCATCAAAGTAGCGTCTCAACTCTTGTAGGGAGGAGGCTTAGTCTCGAGCTGGAGCGAGTGGTTTCGACCGTTCATAACTACGTTTATAGTCTAAATATTCTGTAACTAGTTTTGTTTATCAATATGAACTGAATTAAATGCATTCCAACAATGATGCCGCGGATATCAAAGTGTGGCTATGATTTTTACTATTGATGCAAAAAATCCCTTTAATTGGATTGAAAATATTCGACATGACTCCAGAAGCATTAGCCCAGGCTTTATCTTTTAAATCGCATAGATTACACACTGATAGGAAGCACATTGACCTCTATTATACCATCGTAGATTTGCCTTAACCAATTTTTAACGGAAAATTGGTTTTTGGTGGTTTGTAACTAAGTTGTGAAATGGAAGTGTAGTGAACTTTGCCTTCATTAATAGTTTGCTTTATTCATAAACCACTTACAAACTTCAATCCTCCAAGTCCATTACCTAACTCCCGCGCAATGATCTCTAATCCGCTCTTTAACGCCGCTTGCAGTCTGAGGCTGAGGTACTTCATCTGTTCTAATATATTTACTTATTCCATATTTTGCCTAGTAACTGCCCTAATTAAAACACAACTTGGACGCAGAGAAGTAAAGCTTCCAATTTTACACATTTGCCAGGGAAAAAGGAGAGAAAAATGAGTAGTAATCATTCTGGAAAGGTGAAGATTTCACTTTCAGTTTTCTTAAGAAGACAGTTGAGTGGGAGGTTTGAAATCACTTGCAAGTTTAATTGTAACCAATTACATAGATAAAAAAGCTTACACTTCAAAGCGCTCAGAATAAAAAATGGGAGATTACACCATCTTTGTCAATTAAGCTAAAGCTAATGCCTCACAATAAAGCTCAATGATTCTATACTTTATTTCATCCCAATTTATAGCCTTCTCCCAGCTAACCAAAATCCAACAATAATCTGACACACCTCCATAAACTTTGCTAATGCAAAATCAGTGTTAATTTCCTTTGAAAGCTCTTAAATAATTGCGGCGTGTTGTCTGCAACACTTCACACGTTATGTCATTTGAATGAGAGAATAACAATCCAGAATCGTCAAGAAGGGCGAAATCCCAGCACCTCTTTATTTATCCCAATGTACATTTATGAGAACGCATACAAGAGGTTTGCTGTCGATCTGCTTAACTTGTGGATAGGGGACATTTTCAAATATTGGGAATGGACAGCAGTGAAAATTCCCTGCTTACTGTTAACGTGTTAATAAGCCTGGGTTTAAGTCAATGAAATTGTTACTCCAATTATTCAGCAGGACAGATTTGCATCGAAAGCTAACATTTGAACACCCAACCAGCTTTCCTGGCCTTAACACCTATTAGAAACGTTGCCTTCATAGACTATTATTCGCCCCATGTTGGCGTCACACCAACAATACTAAATAACCCCAAACCAGAACAATTTCAATTTCTCTACTAATTATGTTGCTGATTTACACGTCATTTACCCCCCTCTTCTTCCAGGTCTAGAACGGTCTTTTGAATCATTATGATCACGAATGATAGGTTTGTAAAAAGCCCGATCTCACTGTGATATGGCATCAACCTAATTTTGCACAAAACTTGAAGTTTAGAAAAAAAAACAAAGCAATACAATATTTTTATTTAAAAAAAGTAAGAATTTTGGATATATCAATCAAATAATAATCAAAAGAGAGCAGGAAGTGTGCCCATTTTACAAAATAATCAGGAACATACATTCTGTACACCACAGCACATCTTAAGGGGGAAGGAAGTAAATGCTGCATTTTCTGGAGGTAAGCCCAGTAAATCCTCTTCACAAAGAAAGGGACTAGGTGGGTGATGGCATAATGACGGGATTTGCAGATGAAGAGGTCGCGGAAGAAGGGTTTCCGAGCCACCAGTTGACAGCCATACACCAAACAGAAGTCACTTGATCTTTAATTCGCACTAATTCCAGGCCACGATTGTGTAAAAACCAATAGCAGATCAGAAGAAAGATTGCACTGTACGAGAGAGCTATCAGCTTGCTTCCAGTTCGGTGAGCTACTTGTGGCGCCAGAGTAGACGCTAATTGATGATCCAGAGGTATTTCCGCAAGCAAAACCTGTCGACGCATCAAGAAAACACTTTCCCTTGAAAGGTCCTTCTGAGTGGAAGATGATATCAACGATGGTTGTTTATTTTCTTGAAGTGAACTTTGAGGAGGAACTGATATAGCAGATGAGGAGATGGGTGCGGAGGGGTGGAAGCAGAGGTCGGAAGCAAGTCTACAGAAATTATTGCCAGAAAGAGAGTAATAAACAGGCGGAAATGATGGATTGACAAGACCGAGAAGGGAGGCATGGAGGGGGATAGCGGATGAAATTGCAAGAATGCAGGTAGCATTAAAGAGCAGAAGACCCATGCTGGTTCCATGACACTGAGGATAGATGTACTTGCTCACTAAGGGTAGCGAATAGAATCCGATTACACTAGTAAATATCACCAACGTCACCATCAATGCCTAGAAGTGAGAAAATAAGATCAGGATTAAGATGACACAAGTCGTCACGGGGTTTAGTTGCAAAAACGAACTCCGGGAGTAGGGAAAGATAAATAATTCGACAGTAATTATTATGGCGCAAAAGAATGTAAGCAAATGATAAATTTCGGTGCTTTCTGGCGATGAAATATTTTTTGCATTTTCTAATCTAATCTTTCTCAATCTAGCTTCTAAACTAAGATTTAAGACAAAAGCTAGATTGAGGAACTTTTAGGGATGAGACTTAACTGGTTATTCTTCCAACCAGCAATCACCCATAGCTTTAGAACTATTCAACAGGGAAAGTAGAGGCGAAAATTTCCCAAGTGAGTAACTCATTTTTGCAAAGGCACCGCCGCCTGTAGTAGCATTTATACCATTTACGATGAAATGGCTCATAGCCATTTAGAGTTTGAAGTTAATATAGTGTAAAAGAACATTAATAAATAGGGTCTTCCTGGAGTGATATTACTATAATTATTACACCTCTAAGGTTTTTTTATGAAAACCACAAATCCCCAAACTACTTAATAGCTGGTTCAGTTGTGTCAATTTAAACTCAAAGGCGTGTAATTCTTAGAAGTTGTATAATTAGCAAAAAAAGAACTATATGCACTGATTATCAATATTCCTTTCCAGGTTACTTTAAAACCCAACTGTGAACTTGCGGAAGCAAACATAGTTCCCCAGATAGCATTCGTTAAGTGAGACAATCATCCTACCGACAACCAGCATACATCTGATCTCAATTCTACACCAATAATGTGGTCGGACATAGCAAAACATGTATGTGTCGTTTATCAATTTAATATTGAAAAATGAATGCGAGTTCAGGGTAAAGGGACAATTAGAGTCAATTGCATATACATAAACATGTAAAATTAAAAGATCGCCAGTTAATTTCAAGACCCCATTACAAAAAAAGTAAAGGAAGTTTCATGGCCAAGTGTATTAAGGGTGTTTTTTAACAATAAGAAAAGGGGTGGATATCCAAGGAAATTTCTTATGGGAAACTCAAATTAAATAATCTCCATACTAGTCAATAAGGGAGTTACTATAACTCCTTAGTCAAGACAACTATCTAATCGGATGTTCATTGCGTTCTCAAATAGCGACATAAAAATAAATTCCAAATATTATTTCAGAGTGCAAGTAACCTGAAGAATGCACGAATTAAAGAGAAGTAAAGCCCTTTGGTGCACCGATTTTATTCTCCGCCTTTAATAAACCATTCCTCTCTGACACTTAACTGAACTGCCTTGTATCTCACCTTAGGATCCTTTCACGTGATTAAAATAAGGAATACATTTGATCTTTATCATAAGTAATAAGTAAGGGATAAGACTATACGTCGAAAACGAATTCGATTTTGAAATGTCAGAGGAGAAAACACCAAGTCGTAAGAAGGAAAATAAGTCTTACATATGCCTCTTGATTACTTAGCACAACGGAAAGCCGACAAACTGTCGTCGGAATCTAGTATAGTGTTTGCAATTCTCAAGAGGCCGGCATTTTCCTGAAATTAAATCCATCTAAAGGCCTGAAGACCAACCGGAGACAATTCTGAATGTCAAAATGCGAGAAATAATTATTTACTTTCTACCAAAAAGCTCTGCCAAGAGTACACCGCGTCTTAACAAACTCGTATACACACACACACACACACACACACACACACACAACCTTAGACAACGTGGATCCTCTTGGATTTTATACAATTTTGAAAGTAATCTCGTGTAATCAGAAATGCAGATTTAACCCTTTAACGCCCGAACTACATTTTGAAAAATGCACCCAACCCCACTCACGCGTGTCTCACAGCAGACTGATGCCGACGTGATGAGTTTCGGTGGCATCAGACAAAGGCTATAGACGTATTGAACATTTTTCGAACGGCAATAGGGCCTTCTGTTTCGAGTCTAGTACCACTGGAGCCTATTTTAAAAGAGAACCGTACGGTCCTAAGGGTTAATGGATATGAGAGGCGGTTTTAAAATGGAGGCAAGTTATAAAACTACCAACGAATTTGTACATAACAGAAGACCTGGTACATATAAAGATAAAGTTGAAGTTCAAAAGGATATTAAAAGTGCTCAAAATACTAGTAGATGTATGATCTCATGAAGGCTTTCAATGACGCCATTAGAGAATTCAAACTTATTAAAATCTGAGGTATAATAAGAGTTTAGAAAACAGGTAGGAAACATTTAAAAACTTAACTTTTAAATAACTAAACTTCATCATATTCGGATAATTATTGATAAGCCAAACCATGCAATAAATCTTAGTGGCTCAAATTACGATAAATGTTCGTCAAGAGCTTGTAAAACCAAAAAAAATCGTAAAAAGTGAAAAGCCACTTGAAATATGCAAAAATAGAAAACCAATATCAAAGAAATAGTAGTGCAAACAATTTCCAGAGGGACAAAAGTTTGCAGGCCGGTCTTAATACAAATTGGGGAAAAGCACCTAGAGACTCGGCTAATGAAATTCCAGACCAATCGATAAGACACCCACTCAACAAATGGGACAACTGCAAAAAATTGCGTTAGAAAAAGAAGCAAATGGATCAGATGGCCTAAATAACCAAAAGTGCGTGAGAATTTCCCTAAATTTTATAATCCAGAAGAATGACAGCAATTTGAAATAACTAAGAAAAGGTAACACAATGCAAATTCACTAAGATTGTGGAGAAACATCACTCTCGACTGCTTGATATACTAATGAGAGTCGAATCTAACAATTTTAGACGGTGTAGACTGAAACGAAAGATTAACTAAGACTACGTAAATTAGTGTAAAGGATATAGCTTATCTCCTTTAAACCACTGAAAGAAAAATGTTATCGAAATAGAGTTAAAATTATTCTTTATCCATCAAAAATTAGGCGACGGAAAATAGTGACCTTAGTTATTGCCTGATTGTGACTGCTGACCCAGGCAAGGCCCGTGTCCGATTTCTATACGTTTTTTCAGGCCCATAATGACAAAAAATTAACATGGTCACTCTCTTTTGCGTTTGTATTTTATAAATCATAGCCGATAATATAATAGAGGTGTATAAAAATGGACGCAGGGCTTGATTCCTCAATTCTACTAAACCTTAAATTTTGGTTAGCAAACTAAAACTAATTTTTCATCGTCTAAACGACGACAATATATGCAAATATTCCGAGCATTAGGTGAATAATGATAGAAGTTGGACCTCTGATCTTTGATATCGCAGACGCACAGATTGGTTTATGAGACGTTTTAAATAATGCCACAATATGAATCTGTGACCATATATTAACAAAACTAAACACATAACTCACCTGTAAGAAAGCTCCAAAAAATCCAAATTTTGAGACCGATTCATGACCAAGAATAATGTAGTCGTTGACCGACGATCGATCTGCAGTTTCCTCACTGCGAGGTACCAGAAGGCTATAGAGCATAGCGATAATATTCACTGATGTCGATACAACAGAGGCAAAGAAAACAATCATAAGAAAAACGAATGCAAAAGTTGAAAGGACAGAACTAGTGCGTTTGAGAGGGGCTTCATTCAACTTTAGAGGTGGCGCTGTTTCATCAAGCGATAGTCGACAGCTGATATCCGAATGAGTATCTATTTGATAGACAAACTGATCCGTAGGCTGATGAAACGGTTCATTGAGCGTCCTGATATATTGCGAGCACTTTTCCAGTAGAAACCGATACTCACAATCAGTATTATAGGTTTCAATCGACGATGGCTGATAAGGTGTTTGAGCGGAATGAGAAAAGCTGATCATTTTGAGAATGAGACCGCAGATCCCACTGGGCATGCATACTAAAAGTAGGGCAAGACCAATATAAGAAATAGATTGTTGGGTAAGAAGTAAGATGCTATCAATGGAGCAAATGATATCACCAAAAAGTTGAACTGGCCAAGGATAGTAAAAATTTGGTGATGAGAAACAGGCTCGGGGAAGAAAATGGGAAAGCGAACCATGTACATTTGTGAGATAAGAAGAATTGAAAGTATCCAAAATGGTAGAAACGAACACCGTCAAACTGCCAAATGAAGCAACGTAAGTAACAACAACATATAGCATAGAATAGAAACATCGAGACGATAAACCCTTATTTCCCTTATTTGCACTATGGGAGAACATCAGAAAGAAGCTAAACGGTATCACAAAGCAGGATCCTTTGAATGCTACGCGCACCAATACGAAGAATGCATGTAATAAACCGGCATTTATCCACTGAACGTAATAGCAATCCGGAAATAGTATTAAGACTTCATTGGCAAGAATAGACAATGGAAGCATAAAGACCATTATGATGCACAATGACATAATAGACATGCACACTAAAAGCACAAAATTTTGAACAGTCACATCCTCTTTAGATAAGTAGGCCTCCTTATTTTTGCGTCTTGAGTTAAGAAGAAGGTAGGATGTCGGAAGAAGGCATGCAACAGTGAGAAATACAACAATAAATGTCCGAACGTTATCATAAAATTGATTTATTTCAGGATCAATTGTTTCTTCATATGCATCCATGAAAATGATCGAAAGATCTAAGGGCACATAGAGCCTTTAGACATTAAAATGACAAAAATTGAAAGACATCTATTGCCCGAATTATGGTTCGTGAATTCAAAACTAAGAGCGCAAGTAGCAATTCGTAAATTTACACTTGTGTGGCACAGTAAAAGAATGGATAATATTTAATTCAAGTTGCAATTTATAGTATATTTATACTAATAGGATATATTGCAAATGGTATTCAATAATTTAATACAGGTAATCAAAGTCTTAATTTTAATTACGTTATAAGATTTTTATTGCGAATCAACATTAAAATTTTATTAAATGCATGATCTAGATAAGTGAAAACTATTTTCCACGTGAAGGCTAAATAAAATGTATTTAGAGAGATTTCTGATTTCCGTATATTTGTACGATGTCAATTAGGCATTGGTTAGAAGGTCAGCAATACATGTCAAGACCATGGAGACCGATGGATCAGCGTTCATGGCTAATCCGCTTACATCTCATCGAGTTGTGAAATAGACAAATGGAATGCTACTTTGGTATTAATTAATTTATTCGTAATATCAATCGTTATATTCAAGAAAATGTTGTGTAATTTTTCCATGCACGCAATTTGTACATCGACAACATACATTTGACATCGATGCTTATATAAATCTGTTCAGAGAATTATTAACCATTTTTAACGCTTTGATAAACGAGTCTTCCTTATATTTTTATCACTCTTTTAATATTTCACATCGAATTCTTCTTGCCTCTTTCTCCAAACGATAGCGGTTGTTTGATTTTTTATGCTGGCTAATACCCTCATCTCTCCTAATCTTGTCAGAAATCAAATCCATTCTTTGAACAGGTATCGTTTAGTCTTTTTATTTAATGTAGACTCTCTTTGTTACCTTCAACACCTAATGATGATGACCACGAAAGTGGTATTTATTGATCAGCCAGAAGAGAATTTAGTAATTACTCTATATATCACTACTTACCATATGTACGTGCATAAAGTGAATTTTAGCTAATGAAATACATATGTTAGTTAAGCATATAACAACTGCGTCGTTATTCAGCTCTCTGCAACGTCGGTGGTTCATTAAGAACAGTTTATTTTGCCATTTGTAAACGAGTTAGCCCAAAGCAAACCAAAGGATAGAGATTTATAACGTCCAGATGAAACTATTGGTCAATGATTCATAGGTTAAAAGAGGAGAATGGCGGGTAAGATGACATATTCACCTTGATTCTGGCTTCCTCTTCCCTCCTGATTGACATGTATATTAATACGATCAGCAAATGAAGAATAATTTATAATAAGTACTTTATGTATTTATTGAGTAAATAATTAGTACTTGAGAATGCTTCGATTTAATTTTGGTTAATGAAGGGTCTTATATCTGAGTTGATAATTGACGACAAAAAAGAGAATATATGAAAAAAAATCGACTCTCAGTTGATTAGTGTTTGTATTAGACCTCAGCGGAGAATGAAAGAGAATGAAATCGAAACTAAATTTATTTAGCCTAGTTTGTAGGTCACACGTTCAATCGTATACGAAGGCCGTGTTAATCCGACCCAGTGTGGCAAATAGGCCAAACAAAACAACAAGTCAAGGACCAATCACTGTATAAGGGCTTCGTTATTTACAGAAAGGGGTTTTTGGTCCATGGGCAATTTACTGATGGCTCCGTGGTATCGTCATTTAGCAGTAATGCCTAGACGTGGCATTCGATTGGTAATGCTGAATCCATCTGTCAGTTGAATTAGTAATCCATGTATCTGTGGGGACACAACTTCAGCATGACTAATGCAGAATCAATGAACAATACCAATACGATCAATCAATGGTCAATTCCAGTACTCGATTATCCGACCAATCAATGATCCAAGTTTTATGAGGTCATCATATCATAAAGTGTATATAATGACTAAGTTCCACGTCATACATTACACTTCACGCTATGCATGTCTAGAATAAACGCGTTCTCTGGATACCTTTGTCCCTTCTTAGCTTTGCAACTGGGGGCCTTACGGACTGGGAGAAACTGCCACTGAGGTTTCTGAGTACAGTCAGGCTTAGTTAGGTAGCTAATCCGCTACATATCTGACTGTCAAAGCAATTATTTGAATTTTGTGCCCTACATTTTCTCAAACAAATCGAAAGTTCTACAGTGCAGACCCACGCAAATATATATTTAACAAAATTATTCATCATAAGAAAGTGAAACGGTGGTTTGGGCAGGATAAAAGAGGTTCGGTGTAGAAACAAAAAGAGAAGTTAATATCATGTTTTTTAAAGTTTTAAATAAAGAATCTTATGTGACCTCGAAGAACCGTCCATTATCAATTTCAGTATAATACAGGATCTCTTTTATCTTGACAACACTATCATTCAACTCTCTTTCAGAAGAATGTGGAACGAGTCTTCTGAAAACACGAGACTATGTTCGCAGCTAACTTATCAAAGTTTATGAAAGCATGAACTGTACTGATGGTGCTCAGGGTACTGGAAAGTGGACTGGTTATTTGTCCTTTAATACCCTACCGCTCATTGATATTCATTTTAGATTAGCTTGAACTCCATCATTTACCATTTAAAAGTTGACGCAGTCGGACCTCAATTCGGTTATCAATATCGTCTATCCCTTGGGTCTTAATGGAGGGCGAGAATCAAGGAGAGTCATGACAACTATTTAATCATATATTAATAACAAAAATGCAACTGGAGCCACCATGTGTACAAAACCTCATCCTTTCGCTACGTCGTTAAGCATTCAAAGTATAGAAAATACATAGAATTCATTCCTACGCTACCTGCATTCTGAATTACCATCCGTCTGTTCTTATACCTACTAATGAAGTCTCCCGATTGCCACGTACCTAACTACACAGATGAACAAACAACCAGTAGTTGCATGTTACAATCTGCTTAAAGGTGCGCTAAAATGTCTACTCAAGATTCAAATGGTTAAATTCCAATACCACCTTGACAAATAAGTATTGTTCATTAATCAGGTCGATAATAAACCGAAGCCTGATCACGTGTATTAAGCTACAAATATCCTATGCCAAAGCGGTAATCAAAACAAGGCATTTGCGTAGATACTACATGTACCTTTATTACATAAATGGATCAATGAGTTTGTACAGAAAACCGTTTCATATAATACATCAAAAGATCACAGAAGTCATTTTACTTCTCCACTCATTAACAAACATACTACTTATTCTTTGTTAGTGTCCTCTGCTTGGCGCCTTCCATCACAAGCTGTTCATTAATGTTGAGACCTTTGCGTTTCCTCACATCCCTCAAGTAGCCTCGTATTCGATTCAAATCCGTAATTATTTCATCTTTGGCTAATTCCTCTTCCACCTGGCTATCGCCTGAGTCTATATCTGACAGGGGAAAAGACGACCGGGCGTCATTCTGCCCGGAAAGATCAGTAGTCTCCGTATTTTGTAATTTCAGCTTCTTTATAGCTTCTTGTTGGCGTTGCCATATCTTAATATGTGTCTCTCCTAACACAGCGATTTTACCGCTGGCATCTCGTTGAAGGGGATCAATATCTAGAACCTCCCAGCCTCCAGGTCGTAGCTGTGGCAAGGAGACTTGACCCGAGGTACGTTTTCGTAAGTCATCAGTCAGGCCAAAGCTCTCTACAACTGGCAAACGAGCATGGATCACGAAACATTCTTCACCCTCCCGCATATCTTCATTTACTATACGGGCACAACGTTTTCGCAGAACTGCGTACATACGACCTAACCCATCACTGCGGCACTAGAAAAAAACGGAAGATTCCAGACCAAACAGTATCTAAAAACAACACTACCAAAGATAAGGAAGATCAACTTACCAGCAACTCAACATCGTACATAGAAAGCACAAGTCTTTGAGCAGGACAAGCCATAAACGCTGCCATACAGGCGCGATTCATTACAGAAGTCAAGAGTTCAGGTTTAATCTCAGACAACCAACTGTTAGTGCTTCGCCGTTGCCAGTAGAAATGATCATTTATTGTGAGCTTTTTCTAGAAAATGAGAGAGATAGGGAAGGGAATGAGGAGGTGGAACCAAATTATGGCATTTGTAAACCTAACAAGCATGAGATAACGCTCGACCCTTGGGACGATCCTCCATGTTTTAACACCTAATTTGCCTAAGCTGTATTTCTAAACTATCCCATACCCTGTTTATTGATTGATTTGAAAATACCATTCACCTCCAACCGATACTCTGATCTGCGTACTTCACCAGAACAAACCAATATGATTAGTGATCTACGCTAATATACCGATAAGCATTGGTAATGTGACTTCTGACATGGCAGACATTCAGCTGATTCTAAATAATCTCAAGCATATGTAGTGAAGAAATATTGAAGTTTCTACATCAAATACATACTTTCTGTCATGCATACCCACAGGTCTAGATCCGTGGCCTCTGACTTGATGCAGAAACAAGCGATCAATCAGAGTTATCATTGTTAGCTATTCCCTTATAAGCACCTAAACTCACACTTAACCAATCACATACCACTTTTATGGCTCCTCCTGTAACTCACTCTTCATAATATCAGCTTTTCAGCACAACTCTTTTTATTATGCAAAGCGTTAAACTTGAAGAAACCTAGCAAATTAACTCAATTCCACACGATTGAGTTACAAACTATAGCCTTCAATTAAGTATATATGGTGTTAAGCACGGTGTAAAAAAGTGAAAGAAATGGCAACTTACCTCGACTTCAACAACCTGCTCTTCTTCTTCAGATTCCGAAGCTTCGCTTTCTTCGGATTTCGATTTGTATACATCTTCAATGTCTTCATTCCACTCATCGTCCGAGTAATTATAGTCACCATCATATTCACCATCACTCTTCTCATCGTCTGAAATTAACCAGGCCATAGAAGAAATATCCTTTTGCCGCTTATCGATGGCCGCCTGTTTCGCCATTAACTTGGCCAATATTGGATCATCCTCCTCGCTTTTGTCTTTATCCTCCTCTATAGTGGTGATATCTAACTTCTGTTCCTCTGCAGCTTTAGTCTCCTCTGAGGCTTCCGCTTGCAAATCAGCAGCTGTTAAGATTCGAGGAATAGGTAACTGCATACGATCTTCCGCATAAATTTCCTCAAGAACAAAGGCTACACCTCGTAGGGGTTCAGCACAAAGCGGACCCCGTTCAGTCGCCATTTGAAAACCTCTGAGAATAGCCTTGCCATAGCTGAGAAAGTGCATGAGGGAGACACTTCCTCCACCACGAACTTCGCTTGGTATTGAGGCAGGATCATTCTCATGCGCCCATGGAGGCATAGGTTTGCCCCAAGCCGTATCCAAACGAAACAGACCCGAACGCAGTCGCGAAAATAGAAGATTGGGGCCCACTTGTTGGGGCCCAAGACAGAGTAATCTCGACTTGAGTGAACGCCAATCCAAGTTGACGCAAGACTCCGGAGGAATAGCATCCAATTGAGAGGCAAATTCGTCCTCAAATCGCTTCAAATAAGCCACTGCGCGACGGGAGGATGCAGACTTGCGTTTAACACTACCGATAAGGACCTTTACATAGGCCGCACCACGGGATTCAAGCCAGTTGAGGAGATTTTCGGGTATCGGATGAGCAGTTGTACGGACAAAAATACGCGTTCTCAACTTGCTGTGAGGTAACTGGAGCATTCCAAGAGGAAGGAAAGGTGTTGGATCGAATATTTCAGATTCTTGCTCTGGAAGCTGGAACATGGCGGTCCCTTCAGCATCTCCTTTACGCACACAGTTCTCTCTCACTTCATCGTGTACGAGATTCTTTTGCTTTAACTCTCTTTCCAACTGAGCTTTAGCAAAGGCAAGAGAATCAAAAGGAGTATAAGCAGAGGGAGGGCATCCCAGAGTCACAGTTTCACGAAAAGGCACTACAAGGGGAGATGTATGCAGCTCCAACTCGGGAGCAAAGTACTTGGTCAAATCTTCGAGACATTTTTGCATATGAATTTCACCTGCAGCATGAAGGAGGCATTCGCCCTTAGCAGTGAATGTAACTTCAGCACAAGGATCAGATCGTTCGAGAAGTTTTAAACCTTCTTCTAGTAGTAACATGTCTGATTCCGTAGTACTAACGGGTTCGATCACAAGAGAAACTACGGGGACACCGCGCCAAACTGCAAGACCCCCCAGTGGTTGGATTCTGCGTTTAAACTCATCCTTGGATTCTGCGGAGGAGGAAATGGAAGTGACCATACGTAAGCTCGACACCAAGAGTCCAGATTTTGGTAAATTGTTCACAATAGATGACCCAACAAGACCCACAACATTACCAGCAGGGAGTGAATCATCTGGGTACTTGACATTCTTTAATCTAATGACATTATGCTGTCCACCACAGAACTGCACGACATCGTTTATTTCTCCCACATACGCATGTCTAACAAAGCGGTCATCATGCCCAGGATACCCCATGCCCATAGAGCCAGCATCAGACGCATTTGAAGACAATGATGAGTTGGAAATAGATCTACGGCGGAAAGGAGATGAAGACTGTATTTCACCCTCCTCCTCTTCCTCATTATCAGGAATTTTCAGGGGCCCGAGAGGAAGGTCATTTGGATTGGCGTCTAACAAACAATCGGGAACGTTGCTTCCGTCGAATTTCGGTCCGAGAACAAAGAGACGTTGACCAAGCCTAACACGACCACTGTAGATACGTGAGAGGGCGATAAATTCATTATTCGGAACGGTGGTAGAGCTATTTGAAGCCACTTGAGATCCAGGAATTGAGGCTACAATTTTTTCCTCTTTCCTAGTTTTTGGAAAGGTGACGGTGGAAGTAGCATTAGTCTGTGTATCAGAGCAGAACACCTTCGAAACAAATATTATAACAGGGTCGTTGAAGCTGGAACTGCACTTTTGTAAAGCACTTAGAGCGGGGAAAATCTCATCGTCCTCTAATACATCATTTTCAAACGTCACTTGATCAGTGGAGGTATTCTCACCGAAAATCATGAAACGAGCTCGCTTGGGTGTAATAGCTTTTGACGGGCTAGGACAGATCTCTACGATGGAACGGAAAATCGCCGGACCAAGGGGAAGCCAAGCACTCAGAATTGATCTCAATACACTGTGGTTATCGACATTGTGATTCTGCTGAAGATAACGGTCTTCTAGTTTAATTCCTAGGCGTTCAGCAATGTGACCAGCTGCACCTCGATTTTCCTCCAGAATAATTTTCTAAAGAATAAAAAATGCGTGCAAAAAGTGTTTAAAGAAAGATAAGACAATTACTGGTGGTAGCTATTTTCGGTACACGATATAGCCGAATACGATTGGCCCGGCGAAGGCAATTCCATTGATGGTGGCTAATTAAACTAATCGGAGTTATTATGGATAATAGCAAGGCATTCAGTCACCTTAGCAGAATTTGCAGATAAGAATACCAACACAAGGAAAATAAAAAAATCATATCATGTAGTTTACTAGAAGGTAAGCCTAACAATTAAAGTAGAGGAAGCAGATGATCATTTAAATCTGGCGCCAAGTCCTATTACTCTAATCCCCTCTTCAAATATGAACTATCTCTCTGCTCTTACGTGATTCCCCGATCAACATTTTTTCTTCACAACTGAAACTCACCAAATAAGTTATAGACCAATTAATACCTATCTAGTCCAGAGTTTTAAGCAAAAACAAAACTGTCACAGTGCATAAAGTATGCTAGAAAGGGAGACTGGCAAAGTCTAGTCATTTATTGATTTAATTCACACACTATTTATAGCATTAGAATTTGGCTTTGATTGGCCACAGAAGGTCGAACCAAATTCTGATGGATATTTGAACTCTATATTTGATGTGGAACAATGTGATTGATAACTTGATGAATGGAGATTGTTATCGTCAATATGTGAACTCCCACAGAAAATCGGCATAAAGGTGGCAATATTACATTCTTGGTGTACGGTGAAACCCTACTTAGATATTGATTCAACACAAATCGATGTTAGGATAGAAAAGTACATTTGCGTCAAGACACTCTTCCAAACATAGAATGCTTTCAATTTATAATGTAAAAAATGTTAAAATATACTGAGTAGTTCTAACTGGTATGCGAAAAAACAGAAAAACCCGACGTATGACCTTAAATTTTTGCTGAATTTCGAAATCTGCAAACAAATCAACCTCCGAAACCCTCCGGATTGAGAAAGGAATTCACAATTTTTCAATGATAAATCATCTCAATAATGGTATTAGGCAACATCGAATATGTAAATCTTTCATCTTTAGTTACCTATTTATCCTGAAGGAAAAACCGAAAAATTGCCTATATTAAGAACTTCTGCTCTTTCTCTACCAAATTTGATCTGAGAAAAGAATCTTGAAAAAGTTAAAATTAAAACTACTTAAAATAAAAAAACATACGTTATAAATATGATACAGATTATCAATAATGAGCTGAACGAAGACAGGATTCTTGTTTTTCGATCGAGCATTCGACTTAACGCGAGGTGGACCACCATCTGGTGAAGGCGCAAAGTAATAATCACCCCACAAAGCTTTTAAAAGACCCTTTTTGGGCAGCTTCATGCGTTCTGCCCACAGATCTGCAAAATCACTTATACGAAAGCCCCAACCGTCCATCGCCGACGCGAAAATGACGTTAGATTGATCTGGTGAGAAGTAAACGTGAGAATCATCCCTATTTTCAAGTCCTGTATTCCAAGTGTACGTTCCCCCAGCACCTTCGATTGTTGTATTTTGTTGCTGCTGCTTCATAATATCCGCTTTGTATAATTCTGCAAGAACGGAGTTGACCTGTTCCAAGAGACGCAGGATCTTGTCATAGACTTGGAGGGGAGATAAACGTAGTTGGACAAAAAGACGATCGACTTTGTTGAGGACAAGAATAAGAGTGAGGCGTTCATTCCAGGCCTCGCGTAAAACTGTTCTAGTTTGGGGACAGACACCTTCAACTACGTCTACAACTATTAAGGCACAATCACATAACCTGACTGCTGTAGAAACATCCGATGCAAAATCAACGTGACCGGGGGAATCGATAAGGTTGATGAGATAAGAATTTGGATCAGATGAAGCGGTTTCTGGATTAGTCTGACGATTGATTTGGATGGTGGGGTTAAAGAAAAGACCCACTGAGCTGGACTTCATTGTGATGCCACGAATTTGTTCAGCCTCTAGACTGTCCATATAACGCACTTGGCCAGCCTGACGTGATGAAATAATTCCGTTAGTAGCTAGTAATGCATCTGCAAGTGTTGTTTTACCTGGGCAAAAGGTACCACAGATCATTAAAAAGATAACACAGGAAAAAAGGTTAAAATTAAGTGTTGTAAACAGTATCAAACTGCTCAATTATCGAACCAGTTCTAAAGTTCATATAGCTACAAAATCACAGTAACCTACCATGATCAACATGTGCAAGAATACAGACGTTTCGAATTTTGTCCACTTGGGACGACATAGGGGGCAAAACCCGACTAGCAACACTCATTTCTTCTGAAGTGAAAGCAACGTGCACCAACCACCCACTTTGAGAAACAACCAGAAAGTTTTAAAACGGTGGTTTCATGGCTCCTTATATAAACAATCATATCCTTTAATTTGACTGAGTCAATGTGAAAATGTTTTATTACCAATTTATCGAAGAAAACCATAAATTTTTTTCTTTTAATTTTGCATTTTTAAGTAGATATTGGTTTCTTCTTTTGTATGGTAAAAGCTTTGCCATCAAAAAAGCAAATACAAGCATAGTAAGCTTGAAAGTATTTGGCTACGTTTGTGTGAATAACATACATGATAGATGGATTAAGGTAAACGGTACTTTTTTGGCCTGAGAAAGCTTATGTTATTCGAAAAAAAATAATTCGGCGAGAAACTCTATGCTCTCATTCATTGAATTTTTTCATTCATTCCATTGGCGATAGTCATTCTACCCCTACCGGCTTGAAATATTTTAAAACTATGTCACAATTAAATGTGACCAACTGGACATTTTTAATAACTTTTGGTTTGCCAAAATTATTATTTAACCTTTCAACGTGGATAATCCAACATCTCTCAGTTCAAAGGATTCGCAAAATATTGAGTTTTATAAATGTCAGTTTGGAGCATATTTTGCTCCATTTTCCTGCCTTATATTTATATACTTCCCTGTCTCAAAGCTTTCTTTTCCTGTCATGACTGTGATCCTTGGAAATACCAAATCTAGGATAATTGCAATACTTATTAGTTTACTTCTAAATTATTCTGATCATACTTATTTCTTTACAGTTTCTTGAACTATTTCTTTATATTTCTATCTTTTTATCTAAAAGTGAACTTGTCTTGATTTTTCAGCACTGAAAAAAATTCAATCTAAACAGCTTCATTCACATTATTTGCATTCAATGGTCTCCGCTTTCTCCAACGCCTATTTGTAGTGAAGAACGGTTGTCCTTTTTTGACATAGTTTGCAGCATATCTGCGTTGTCAGAGGTAAATCTCTGACCACCTATCAAAAACTGGGCGGTTGAAAGCAACCATGTATGTCGAAACTCCATAAATGTAAATTCTGTATAATTTAGTAACTTATTCAAGGTGACACACTGCTAATCCTTCAGCAAATAATCACAAACTTTGTTCTTATTTCTGAGTATTTCTATCTTCAAATAAAATTCGTGCCATCTTATCACTTTCAACTACAAGTAAAAGTAAGCTTATTTAAAAAGTTGAAAAAAGTGCAATTCAACTCCTCTTCGACTGGAACTTATTGATTGTATTTATGCAGTCGCCACTGTTAAGCTGCTAATTTATAGAGAACAAGAGCATATTTTTAGCTTCTATTTATGCCCATCAGGTCAAATTTAATGTATTGCTTGCTGAAACCTTTCTTATGGAGAATCCAAAACGAATATTCTTTTAATTCAAAAGATGAGGGACGTAGAATATTGAAGTGTTTGTGATGATAGATCTGAACATTAATGTTATAAGTGTTTTAATTCATCTCTTGCTATTAGAATAAGATAAAATATCAATATTAATTTAAATATCAAATGAAGTTAAAAATAGTGTTTAATTGCAGTGCATTGGCCATCACTGGTCCTCGTGACCGCGCACCGTGGCAAATTTCATTTGCTCGTCACACACTGGCACACACTCATAGAATAGAATGGGCAACTATACCATTCATGTTAGGTGGAATACCTGGGCCTTAATTGGTATACTTTATGGTACCTGATTAAGTTCAGTGAAGGTAAAGGCAGACAGAAATCGTTTCTTCGAGTGAAAAGATTTAATGATGACGTTCTCAAACGAGGATAAGCGTTGTGAATGCCTCCTAAAGGGGTTTTGGACCTTACATCATTTTGAAAACGTATAGGTCATCAAAATTATATTAATATTATAATCTTGTCAATAGTATTCATGTTATATTAAATTGAAATTTCAAGTTTTAAAATAATTTAAAAAATACTTAAAATATGTTAAATGTATTTTATAAGCGAGCGAATTGTTTTAATGTCTCTTGGAAAGTCAGCGATTTTAAAATGTTTGTATTTAATGGGCCTTTAGGGTGCTTCTGTTTCGCAAATATCAAAAACTTCATATTGCAATGAAGAGTATCACTGGTTCGCACTCTAAGAATTTGCGCAAACGCGTTAGACCCTTAAGACCCTGGATTGTTGGTCTTAATGTTCCTAATGTTGTAAACGAATTGTCAGACGTCAAACCATTTATATACTTGTGCTGCAAGATTTCTATAACTGAGCAGTCATGGGTAAATATGCCTGAAAGTCCCAAAGCTCTTATAGTCAAAGACGCAGATGTATGGTCTTTAATATATAATTTGTGATTGTTTAGTCGCTTAGATTGTGTGACGGACAATTTTGGATTGATTTAAGTGCCGATAAAAGCCTACAGGAATTATTAATTTGCAAGTATGTAATCATTAATCAGTTTACTCCTCATTTTAGAAATAAATTTCGAAATCGAGATGTCTGCTTTTTTATTGCTTTTTTGGATGAATATCTCATTAACTATGATTCCAAGTCGGTATGTCATTATATTTATTCATGTTTTTTAGCGAAATTTTGTTGCGTGTGTTAAGGACATAAGAATTGTTCATGATACTCACTGTCTTTCTGAGGCTTTTTCATCAATTCCTTCAATGTATATTATAAAATAAATTTACATTCTTTTTTTATAGTAAAAGCGCAGAGAAAGATTTGTTGGCTGTCATTCTCTCACCGTAAGCAGTCTGAGTTTACTATCTTTTTTTAGTTCACCTAGGGGAACTGTGCTGACTAAATCGGGTTCACGTTCAAGTGGTGAAGATGGTGGATGTAAAAACAGTGGTGAGAAATCAGGATCTGGTGTTAAGATGGTAGGTTTTTTATTTTTTTTCTGTTTTAAGTATGCCTTTAGATGCATGTCGAACCTCGACCAGTTTCTGTAACTGTTGAGAACATCCCATTCTCAGAAACAAATATCAGTTTCGAGAAATCTGTACTTGATGCTAAAGCGGTAGTCGGGTTTAATTCATTCAAAATTTCGCTAAAATTAAATTCGAATAAATAATTGTCTTTTCTTTTTAGGAGATTAGGGAGGCTTCACCACCGTCCTTAGAACAACCCAATATTTCTCCACCTGAACAAATTCCTGGCGCAGATAAGTGGATACCGACACAGAATCCTAGTGGCGAAACCCTCAGCATTGGTGACAATATAGATTCCGTCTCTGTTGATAGTATGTTATATGAGATAATCAATAATAGTGATTCATTATTTTTTGTGTATCAAATTTCGCTATGGATATTATTATTACATAGGCGAAATTATGCAATTACCAATTTACATCACGGGAAAGCATTTGAGGTCAAGTCTTATAATTTGATCCGTTCAAAATGAATCAGCGAAGGTTAAGTAAAGGTAGACAATGAAGTCTTACATTCGATTTCTTGTTTTTTAATGTGCGGATTTCTCAAGCATACTTTCCTTTGCAATGTTCCTGATTTCAAATTTTTTGACTGTCTTAGGGTTCGTAGATAAATTCGTATCAATATGTCTAAAAAATTTTACTTAAATTCTCAAAGTGGCATGCAGAATGTAAATAAACGAATCGCAAAAGTCTTTCTTTGTAATTGATCAATACATATTGGGATTTTTAGATGAGCCAGATAATATAGCAATTTCTAACTGTGTTCTACCAACTCCACAAAAGACATCTAGTGATCATTCAATCGATGAACAGGATTCATCAGGTATGAGTTTAACTTGCATTACATAAATAACAAGCATTCAAAGGTTATGATATTTATGCTCCATTTTTCATAGAATGGTATATGCTCTTACATCTTTCAATTTACTGTCATTTTGACTGGTCATTCGGTTCTGAAATAATCTAATTCCTATCAAAGCTTTCAAAATGACCTTTTATGCTCCGCCTATTTTTGATATCACCTTGAATTTTGTATCTGTTAAGTATTAAATTAGGAGTATTCAGTATAGAGCCAACATCGCCTTAAACAATTTGCTTCACAAGTAGTTGTACGTTCTTGGGAATAGATTTTGCTTTTTGCTTAAAAATTGGTCGTTTTCATTAACCCATTCTCTCCATGGAAATTGCTGATTTAGAAAGTATTTTCTTAAATTCTTGTGACTTTGCAATATGTTTTAGGTTCTAGAATTTCCGAAAAACTGTCATTTTTCTTTTTCATTTTAACGAAATTATATGAGCTCCTGTACTTTATACACTATTTATTCCAATTGTTTTCAGTGGGTCGGGATCTTTTCTGCTTATCCGCTTTGTCCCCTTCTAATTCATGCAAAAATAGACTTTCGGCTGGCAGACACAATGTGGATCTGGACTGTTCAAATACATCTGTTCATACGCCTCATGCTTCACAAAGCAATTCTCTTTATCGTAGCAACTCCCCTCTTTCCACCCTGCCTCATTCTCCTCCTTCACATAGTCCGCAGCCTCCTCCGGAATTGGTAACTTCGATCTCTCAATTGTTATTATGCAGTATTGTGCGTTATTTATAGATCATAAGTGTAG
This sequence comes from Hymenolepis microstoma, assembly GCA_000469805.3. Classification (NCBI taxonomy): domain Eukaryota; kingdom Metazoa; phylum Platyhelminthes; class Cestoda; order Cyclophyllidea; family Hymenolepididae; genus Hymenolepis; species Hymenolepis microstoma. The sequence continues at coordinate 17,824,468 of LR215995.1, read as the reverse complement.
CGTATAGAAACTGAGGATATTTTTCCCCAGTAGATACTTTCTTGTCAACCTATCTTCAAGTCGTCATATTACGAAATGTACTAATTTTCGCTGAATGTTTGCATTGCTTTTTAAAGACTGACAACTTCTTTCTTTGACATTTTAGCAATCTAATTTTCTCACCTGGTTAAGTACACAGGAGCCAACGGTGGAAATATGCTATCTAGAAAGGGTTAGTAAAGGTTAAACTTGTTTTAGTATGCCATTTGAAGTATTGAATAATAATATTTTCTTTTCCCTCTAGACCGCTCTTGCAATTGAAGAGCTGCGTAAAATTAAGCCTGAACAACCCTTTTCGGATTATTTTCTTGATTTTGCCTTTATTGAATGACGAAATCTGAAGGCAATATTTGTCTGTGTATATGTACAAAAAAAAAGATTTTATTTTTATACCTTATCGCTTTTAATATATTCCATTTTTTCTGACTGTATTTATCAATTATTAAATTAGTACTTGGTCATATGATTGACCTGAGATAGTAGAGCGAGTACTGAAGCTTAGCGCATTATTTCATTAGGTTATCAATGAGGCAGATTACGGGACTGAGTGCGGCACGATATGTGGAATTTGGTGCAGTTACCTCAAGGGATGCGTAGGTAACTCAGATGTGAGAATACTGAAAGTTCAGAAAATGTTCGGGGCGGTCATGGGTTACTTTAGGTACACACGAGCAACCGAAAATGAAAATCATTGAATAATTATGTGAGAATGGTAAGAACTAATAAACCGTTAGATAGGTACTTGAAAAGGGTGGATCATAGATTTTCAGTCAGGGCCTAACGATCGGGTGATAAGATTTTGAATAAATTTGGGATTGTTGTCGTATATTTAGAAGCATATGTAACTATGATTAAATACAAAGGCGTTTCACGAACGATTCAATTTTCTTTTGAAATGAAGAACAAGAACTTGCGAATATTTGGGAGCGAAAATATATATTTTTTAATTTTGATTGCTGAGTGTAATTAAATAAAAGAAACTTTACCTTATATATATGTCTATTAAATGTGAATTTCTGCACTTCAACCACGGTATTGATCGAAGTAAAAATTCCAAATTCACCTGATCTCCATAACGAATTCATCATAAACCCAAAATTTAACAGGGTCACTTTACACAATTAATTAAAAAGGCGACCTTGGATGTCCTTGGATGGATATGATGAACGTTAGCTGAGCGTTTCGCGGCTAAGTCAGTCTGCAGTTTTGGGACTTTTTATGATCTGAACGGAATTATTTGACTGTTAAAATTTATCGGAATAAATTTATATCGATATAATACCTGTACATGAATATGAATGTCGTTATTGGTTTGTCTCTTATTGGTCATTTATAATTTCAATACATGTGGTGGAAATGGTCTGATTGGGAAGGCTTTAAAAGCGAAGTTACTATCAAAAGGCATTAATGTCCGAATAATCTCACGTGATCCAAGACGCAGTGTAGATTTATCCTGGGTATAAATTTACTATTGTTTTTACTTTTTTCAACAGAAGACTGTTGAGTCGTCTGGTCTTCCGGAAGATACTCATGCTGTTATAAATTTATCCGGTCGAAGCATCGGCGAAATCAATTCGAAGTTTCTTCTCTCTAAGTTCGTTCAACTATTTATTCTAGCGTCATTCGTTTTAGTAGCACTTATAACGAGTTTCTTGAAGAAGTTCGTAGCAGTCGCATAGAGACGACCAAAACCTTGGTCCGATCTCTTTCAAAGTCAACGAAACATTTTATCAACGCATCAGCTATTGGTATATTTTACTGCTTTATTTTAGTCTTTAGGATTTTATAAATCCGACTTGTATCGTAGTTATTGCGAGGAAGACAGGTATGAGGAATCTGGTTTTCTTTCTCGTCTCGTTCATGATTGGGAAGCGGCTTGTTCCGGCCCACAACTTGATGGTATTCGACGTGTTATCGTTAGAGTTGGTACTTAGAAATCCGTATTCTAACGTCTATTTACATTGATTATTTACTATACTCGGTGTCTTGTTCTAGGAATCGTTTTATCGAAGCATGGAGGCGCTCTTGCGAATATGTATGCTTCTCATCGTCTCGGCTTGGCTGGCCCTATTGGTGATGGAAAGCAGTGGTTTTCTTGGATTCACATCGATGATCTTGTCAATATTTTCTGTTTCTTGCTAACGGACCCTTCTGGTACGTGTTGCTTGAAACTTGTAGAGATATGACGGAGACAGAATAGCAATGGAGTGTCGTGGTAGTTGACTAAGCCTTCCAACTTTACAGTCAATATCTGTGTTTAGTCAATAGAACACCTATCTACTTTACATTCAATAGGAATGAAAACATTTACTCGACTGAATATTAAAAAGAACAAGTGCTATGGATATGCAGTTGTGAATTAGTAACAGCCATCCTGCAGGACCTTATTTACAACTTATTTCTTACTGATGTATTAGCATATTTGTGTTATCTTACATTAAGATGTCGACAGGGAATGCTTTTTCTTAAAATTTTCCAATTTTATATTACAAGATCTGGAAATTCGATTGCTATCTACTCTATACTACCTAAATCCTGTATATTTTAGGTCAAAAGTTGGATGGTCCAGTTAACGGTACAGCTCCAAATCCCGTTCGCCAAGGAGCCTTTTCCCGAGCTCTCTGCCAGTCTTTGGGAGCACCATCTTTTGGTGGACGCATTCCAACTCCGGCGTTTGTTGTTAAAGCTATGCTTGGTGCACATCGAGCCCCATTGCTACTTGAAGGCCAACGTGTCCTTCCTGTTAAGGCCACTGCTGCTGGATTTCAATTCCAGTACCCAACTCTTGAATCTGCTTTTGAAAATCTGTATGGAAGGAAACTTCCTTCAGTGCCAACTGACTAGTTATTTACCACCTTATTATATATCTAAGGCTTTCTTGCAGATTTGGCCTGCAGATTATTTACTAAATCAGCTCTTGTTTGTTTCATTTCTTTCTACTGCATGGTTCTATTTGCGACTAATTTACCACTGCACTTTTGCTTATTTACGTACAGATATAATATACTTTGTGTAGGTCACTTGCCACTAAGTCATACGCGTGCTTATGCTCTTTTTCGATTGGTCATCACCAAATAAATGAATAGTTTTTGAATTAGATGGTCTTGAGGTTTAGGAAAAGTAGGCAAGATTGCAAGCTTTGACAGTCCTGTAAGTCGATTATCTAACTCTATATTCTAATTATAATTAATAAGTAGTTGATGTTTTACGGTAATGATTCATTTAGGTAGTCGCTGGGTTTTTGAATTAGATTGTTCCTTTAGTTTTACTGCGCGCCAATTCGTATTCAATCGCGCACGTGGTTTCCTCTAGTGACACTTCAGGATGTGGAGTTGTCGCCAATATATAATGACAGTATCGACGCAAATCAGTTGCAAAATAATGTCTTGTATATTTTTTAGTAAGATGTAGGTCAAATGACCTAACTGCTAGCATTAATAGTGCCGTTGACGGTGTTTTGGGTTCGTTCAGTTCAGAGATGGTAGTTGAAATATACTTTTAATTCTACCGTATATATGTGAAGGACGAAAATTATTTTAACTCTAAAATGAGGTATACCTAAAGACAATCATTAAAAAGAAAGCATGCAAAGTGAGTTCTTGTAATCATTTTTTCCTTTAAAAATTCATAGGTGGATAATTATCAAATTAAATTAAAATAAATTTCTGAAAAGATTTATTAGACTGTGTCAAATCTCTTAACTGATATTATTGCCAGTTTTAATGCATTTATTCCGATAAGTCAAAACCAACTCTGTTGTTGTGCTAGTCTAATATTCATTTTCATTAGGATTACATTAATTTGAAAACCTATTTCACCTCAATTAATATTTCGATTCTCCAAACCGGATAATAGTTAATAGCCAAAATGGGCTAAATTTTGCAGCCTCCACCGTGTTAAGGACTCTATGCTTTGAAATAAACCGCTGCATTGGTGATTGCTGTGCCACCTACTTAAAGGCTAGTCATGACCTAATCCGCTTTAAATGTCCCGGGGATACCCAAAGCCCCAAAGGTGTCAACTTAATGTCAAACCGCTTAAACTCTAGTGCTTTAGAAGGTCATGCCGTTATGTTTTATGCACAACTTGTACACTTCTAAATATTTAACGTGGAGGTAAATATTAAAGGATCAGCTTTTCGAAAGGATTTCTTGAAGGTTTTGGCAATTTTAAACCAAATTGTAGAATATAAAATTAAGTGCTCCAGTTTGTTCTATACCAACATGTACTCTATTTAACTAACCCACGGAAAGAGTTTTTTGTGTGACTTTAACTTCCTTCTCAAAATCGGTACAAAACTTAAACAAAAATTGGAGCAGAATCAAATTTTGTAATTAAAGGGAGATAATAATTTAAGTAAATCACTAATAAATGTAACGCAAGGGAGCATTGAAAGTTTATGTTTGTTGATGTACACCCAATATGTGTCCTACGGCAGGAGACATGCGAATATGCAAGGTAGTTAAACCTAAGAGAGTCTACAGAAAAGAAATATTCCTCTAATTAATAAATTGCCGGGGACTTAACGAAATACTCTTGCCATGGTGCAAATAAATTTCTTGAGCGCTCAGGATTCCTAACGAATCACATGTTGTAGTAAAATTCTTGAAATAAATAATAATTTTTCAAATTTTGAGAAGAGGGTTAATCAGTTTTAACTGCAAATACCAAATTCTAACCTTAAAATACTGGTGTAGACTCCCTTTTAGTCGACATAGAAAATCATTAGTTATATTCATCAACTTTATAAATCTAATATATTATGCTATTTATATCCATTAAATATACTATGTATATGTATATGTGTATGTACTATGTATAAAACCACAGTGTCAGTAGTACTGATCACGATAAAACCAGGTTTTCGCATGTTCTAATTGCGAGAAAACACGTAAAGGGAGAACTTTCAAGTTTAAATGGATATGACATTGCGACATCAAGTCTTAAGTTGTATGAAATTTAGATGCACTAGGCAATCAATTTTCTCATGTGGAGTATGGTTTGTTGAGTAATATTCAACTGAATAGTAAGTCATGCCACCTAAATTTACCCGTATTCTCTTACAGACAAGGGTGGCCCACTTGACTATGGTAAATAAATGAGCAATTACTAGATTGTGTTGGCTGATCGAAGTTAAGCTGAACTTTAAATGACGTTCTATTGACTTTCAATCTTATCTGATGTCTATGTGCGCCTATTCACATGCTTCTTCCAATTTGCTCTTCCACTCTCCCTTTCCATAGTACGGTAGAGATTGTCAAGCCTCGCATACAAATTCTAATTCCCTCGGACCTTGCTCTCGAACACATGACTCTGAGGGTCTGTGCTCCATATAGTTATCGTTTGATTGGTATTTATTAATACCACAAAACTCCGTATCATTTTCAGGTTTTCTTGAGTCCACTTATTTAAATATCAGAGGTATTCACTAAGGCAATGATTTGGGGTGTTAGTTAACTTTAAATTCTTGTTTGAAAACGCGGTAAATAGTTCGTTGTAATGAGCTGAAACTGCTACCGAATTTAATGGGCAGTGGCGATAGAATAGAACACCGATTTTTTTCAGAAATATTTCTAGAGAGCTAAGAGGCAAAAGGTAGAGCTTATTATGTTTTAACAAGAAAATATTTCATAGTATGTGTACAATCATGCTAAGTAAATGTAATCAAATATTAAAATGAGCCTCCAAATGCTGTCAATGACTCCAATATGATTTCATCCTAAAATTAAAATCGATGCATTTAGAAATAAACAGAGTTACTTACCCGAAGACACACGGAGACAAACTCTCTTCTCCCAATCTTCCCGTCTCTATCAATATCGAATTTCTAATACGTAGAAAACAAGAGTAATCGATACGAATAGACGAAATCGTTATTTAACATTGTAATTACGATTTCATGCTTAATTTTAAGTTTGAAATTTTTATTTTCAGTTTGTTGTCTCTGGCGTTTCAAAAAATCGACGTTTATAGGATTTTAGTTTACTAAAGTGATTGATTCCAAGTACTTTCAAAACGGGAAAAAATACTGACTTAAATGAATGTCGTCGTGTAAAGGGAGCACCAAACTACTTCGTCATAAGTTAGTAAGAAATTTTTAACAATTGCAAAATAGCAATGGTCATGCGAGTGTGTTGAAGTAAGTATGTAGGAAAGAAAGTTCACTTCATTTTATCGTCATTAAATTCTCAACTCTGTTGAAGTGAAGCAGAGAGGTAATATCTTGAGGTTCCGCTGAAGAGAAATTTTCACCCTCTCCTGTTCCGTATCAACCAATAATATTGATACAGAAGTTCGCTGGATACACTTTGATAAGGATTGAACTTGTGATCTCTGGCTTGCTTGTGTATATTTTTGCATGCAAATGTGAATAGAATATCAAAGGAATCGCATAAACTCAATCAGCAGATAATGTAGTCACTCAGGGATATTGGAAGAGAAATTTCTTAAATTCCTTTCATTAAACTGCTAGATGCATAAATATAATTGAAATTGAATATCTTACCCAAATTCTTAAAAAAGCAGTTTACCAAGCAAAATCGTGAGGGAGTTCAATCAGCATATAGGATTTTAACACAATTAAGGGGAAACAATTAACGGTTTTGTGATGTCCAATCACATGGAAATCAAGGGCCTTGAAAACACTTGGTTTGACCTTCTCTTCTACCACTTAAGTAATCTCCCATGATATACTAAGATGTTATCGAGTCAGGACGTGTCCAAACCTTATTTCCTAAAGGTTACAGCTTACTTTCATTGTTCAGGTAAATGATTTCAAATATTTAGCCTTCCTATAATTTTGATTCTGTCTCAAAACTAACACCGGTTTTCTTAATCGAATTCACTTCGCTATAAGAATTTTATGCAGATTTCCAAATTAAATAACATTTAGGACATTATGGAATGTATATAATGGGTCTTTAGCTGATTGCTACACGATTAAGCCTTGACCTATTTTCAAGATCCTTATGGCGAAATCTCCTATTATGGAAGGGCTCAAGGAATTTGTTAACCTATCCCAATGATATAGAGGAAACAGGTGCATAGAGAGTGGAGTGTTAACTGACATTATGCTCACAACAAACATGATTAGTAATTGAATACATTTAGCATAGCATGAATGCATATTAATAGTTGATTAGTTGCGAAGTCCTCACCACGCATAATCGCACTCACCAGAATGTTTGAGTGCTCATGAGCTTGCTAAATTTAATCATACTAGGACCGTGTACTCCACACGTATCACAGACTTTAAAAAAAACGTACAGATTTTAACTCAGATCACAAATGATAGATAAGTCTTTTTTTTGATATTATTCATGGGTGAGGATTGAAGAGTGATGCCACAGTGTACCTGACATCTGGATCTTGACAAGAACCCATTGTAATATCACCATATAAAAATTAAAACCTATTACGGCTATGTTCTATCTAAAAGATATAAAAGAACTTGCCATTTAACCTATTTTATTAAAGAAGTCGTACGATTAAGCCTTAATTTATAAAAAATAACCTACATTCAACATCCAATTAGCCTTTGTGTCAACATTTTCCACCAATTCTTTGAAGTTATGTGAAGGCCCAAGCAGATCATTCACTGCTCGAATTAAGACAACAAGTTCCTGCCTTGTAATATATCCATCCTTGTCGTAATCGTAGAGATCGAACACCCAATTCAATACCTCCTCCCGAGTTCCGTGTATTAAGGTGGAGAGGGTTTGAATGAAATCCTAAATGAGCAAATATATGCCGACATTACAAAACCACCCAATAAATTCGATTACTATTTGCTTGCATTTATAAGGTTAAGCCATAGACTGGCTGAAAGCAATCCCCGGTAAAGATATTTAATTAAATACCTAAATTACCGGTAAAAATGGTGAAAGCTCGATGCTAACGCAGTTAGAAAACTCTCAAGCAGATTGGTTCGTTAAAATTTGAAACGAGAGAAGCAAGCTTAAGTATTGTTTTAAACTTTTTACCATAAAACGCATTTCATATATATTGAAAACTGCTTTCCGTTCGCCTTGTGTTTAAATATTCAAATGGTCTACGCATTTTGTTGTGTGTTCATCGTTGTCATTTTTAAACTGACAGAAGTCTTTAAAAAGTTGGTCAACAATTTAATTGATTTATGAAAAAAACAAAGTCCCAGTAATTTGAGAGATTACACTATGTCTTAATAATTATATAAATGTCTTTTACAGGACTTTACATCTACTCTTTCCTACTATAACGTTTGAAAAATATTAAAAGTGCTATCAGTGCAAACTTTAGCTTATATTTATAGCCTTCTGACCTTATACCAATCAAAAAGAATTGTCTTTCTAGATTGTGCCTTAATTAAAACTGTCTACTGCAATGCACGTAAGTTATACTTGAATAAATGAACGCATTGCAGTATTTTATTAGAATTTTTTAACTAAGAAAAACAGAAATGTGAAAAAACATTTTAAAATTATTTCTAGTTAGAAAATAGGCTATTTAACTTCATCTAGCATGAAGTGGAACCGAAAAGCTCGTTAAACAAATAAATTGTCCTCCAATCTTGCTGAAGTAGGCAGCTATTAGGAGGAGTCTAATTAAGTCAGCAAGCATAAGTCAAAAGGGATTCCAACTCACCGAAAATGTTATATGTCCACGCGAGCTCCGATCAAATGCATTGAATGTGAGAACGGCATAGCTGTGCGAGGCTAAAAAGGTCAATTAAAGGAGAAAAATGTCATCGCTAACGCCCCAAATAAACCTGCAGCGTTTGACAAAGGGAAACAGCTTTATATCCAGACAATTTGTGATATTTCTATCGTTGAAATTTTAAATGATTATTTTGTATCCTTTGAACATTAATTGCAAACGGTATTTGTGCCAAAACGAGCTAAATGCTTATTCTATGCTAAATAAAGACTTCACTATTTTGGCAGTTGTAACGTAATGAGGACTGTATGCCAATGACTAGATGGCACAGAAATACTGTGTCTTATCTAAACCACATCTTATTGTATTGTGATAATTGAAACTCCACAAAGATAATTTTAAAGGTTATAGTCCAGACAAGACCAAGCAGTTGTTAAATCCGAATGTATGAATTTCACAGGGACGATAGGGCAGAAGTCAAGGATGAAAAATGGTAGTCTTCAGCAAACGCCCCACAGTGTTCAGCATTGATGAAAATGTACTAGTCTTTCAATGGGGAGAAGTGTGCTAATTGACCTTCAGTTGTAGTTGGAGAACCTACGTAAATGCATAGCTTCTACAACGGTTTATCATAGGGGATCTCCTCTTCATTCCAACCTACTTCCTGACGCGCTTATCAGACAAGTTGCTATCATGGCCATGGCATTACAAAGTTTAATTTTAATTTTAACCGTAGGAAAGCATATGTATACGGCAGAAGTCAAATGAACCCAATGGGTATTGGAGAAGGAGCAAGCAATGAAATGACCATAAGAGTCTTAGTGAAATTAAATTATGAAGATATGGAGATATTCTCATAAAGAACATAGCTTACTATTTAGTGCCATATTATTCAAATTTTATGAAGTAATTCAATTACTGCGATTACGTCCGCGGAATTCGTAATTCTATTGATATCGCTCCGTAGAACGTCATGACGCTTCGAGCTTTCAATGGCATTTTAAACCCAAGAGGAAAAAATTAGACTGGTAACGACTTTTTTTTAAGATAACATTTCCCAGTTACTCTTCCCCTGATTCACTTTCCCACTCGTGTGTTCTCTAAACAAAGGCCGTCGCATCCCTTTGGTCTCATGTACTGGGTGATTATATCTAAAAAAAGATTAATTGTCACCTCTTTAGACAAAGCCGGCTTTAAGGATGTCCACTTATAACCCACTTCAAAGCAGCCCTGTTTTGTAAACGCATTTCTCTTTGACTACTGACTGAGCTTTATCCGTGACAGGAATTGTTTAAGGGAAATAGGCGAACTTCAGTTTTCTTTGAGAGAACACCTTACATATCGGCTAACTCACTTTCAGGTTCCATTTATTAAACTCAAATTGACTGGTCGACGTTTATTAACTTAGAAAGCGAGGAACCTATTAAAATAAGTGTAAATAGAAAAATCGCGGCTAATTAATGCTTAACAAGGCGAATTATTAATAAGCAAATCTAAGAAATCCTTAAATGGACAAAAAACTTAAAGGAACCATTATAGAAAAAATATAACTGCAGTTTAAAATAAGATACCCGCTTTTCGGAAAATACAGTCGAATGCTGAACAGAAAGTCTCCTTGGTAGCAATTCCAGAATGGCAGGCCTATAATATAAAAGCGAAAAGGATGTAAACTGCGTCATTTTATTCAATAACTTTTATTCTTATGTGGAAATCGTCAAAGCAACTCCGCCTCAAGTCATTCTGCCGATATTGATTTGGTGTTTGCCACTTAATGGTCTTCTTTTGCCCTTTTTAAATGATTGACGGAGAAGGATCATATCTTTTATTACCATAAATACAATTACCAAATGCCTATCATTTATTAATAATGATAAAATAAAATTGTAGAATAACGCGTTTAAGCTTTTCACCTCCTCATTAGCATAACATTTATTCAATATTATTAACTTTAAAAACGAAAAAACTGAATCAATATTTTATGAGTTGTTACCTAATAAATATAATCTATCTTGTGATATTGCTTGGTGACTATTGACATTTAGTATTAATGAACCTAAGTGGGTAACTATAAGTCGTTTATCAGATTAATAAATCATAAAGGTTTTATTGACAAAACGATTTCAGTTAAAGACTGCTACCTTCAGATATTATCTCGCGAATGAACTAACTATCCAGCAAAGTTGGAACCAAAGTACTGCCTAAATCCAAAGATTAAAATTTCAATCACAAATATAGGAGATCCATACATGTAAGTAAGTGTAGACTAACATTTTTGAAGGCCTTGTAGAGGTATCGAACTTCGCTTGTGGAGAATTTTGTCCGAGCTACCAGTGTGCGCAGAGGTGGAGGAGAAACATAAGGATGCTCTTGCTTGTCTGAATCATGCGTAATTTCTTAAAGGTAATAATAAAATCCATAGAGAATAATGGAACAATATATGATCAACCTGGAGCGAGTTGTTACACGAATTAGCCTTGACTTATCCTCAGTAATCTCTATGGCAAAATGCACTTGTATGGAGTAGTTCCGAAATTAGCTAAGCTGCCTCAGCGATACAGAGGAATCAGAACGTGTGATGTGGAATAGGTTTTTTTTGAATTTGTACTAATTTTGTGGTATATCTCTCTTTTATGGGAAGTTGGAACCGAACTTAGTCAACAAATGCTATTATTCATACTTTGACCCTGAAATAACTATTGATTATTGACTAGCCAATATTAGAATCACAGTCGCACATTTCAGAATATTCCAGAGCGCTTCTAATTGTGTTAGGATTGTATGGTCCAAAACTTAAGGATTGAAGGCAGGCAGATGAACTTAAATCAATATTAACACGAAATCTCATATATCTTTTGTCAAAAATGCGATTTTAGATTTATTAATAATTATTATTGATAATGCAGCACAACTTCATGATGCTTTAAGAATTTCCTTAAATCGATATGAAGGGCATCTTCAATGATATATTAAGCGTACCAATAAGAAAGCGCGAATTTTCAAAACAACATTAAAATGTAGAATATTTATAAATAATGCATATGTTAGGATATAATATAATTTCTGACATCACTTTCAACTCTTTCCATCACTCTTGCAGTTATACGATTCCCATTTTGAAAACAAACCTGCTGTTTTTGAGGTAGAATACTCGTTCAAGTGAACTTTTAATTCTGTAGCATTTCGAAATCGTTTCCCACGTGCCTGAAAAGGTGGACATGGGATGGGACGAGGTCTGAGGAATATGAAGGATGTAGTGAGACCCTCGAATTTAATTACAGCATTTTAGATAGTCATTCATGATTTGTGAGGCCGGCCATTGCCATGAAAAAGAACTCTCCATCTTCTGTTTATCTATTTAATTGTTAATAGCAAACTTCCAATTTTGAAAATTCAAAATGGATCATTTCACAAACATCCCACCAAATGCAAAAGTTTCCAATGGATAGACCCTGGCTTGACGTATAAAATGGATGTTTGATTTTCCACTAACGTAGTTTTAAATGAATCCCTTATCGACCTCAGGAATAATTTGGTGCAAAAAAAGGACGAATTCTTTATCCTAGCAGCAAAGAAGTGCACATGGTTGCTGGTAAATAAAGTTAATAATCCATAAATTATATTTACTATTCGGTTCAAATATTTTTGGTTCATAAGAATACCCATTTTTACCTTACCTTTATTTAGATCACAAAATTCAACTCTTTCCAATGCAATTCATAAAAGTACTTTTAAAATAATTTTACGGTAATAAATTGTAATGATTCTCTCTTAGAACTCCATAAAAATCGCAATATATTTACACTCAGATTGACTAGAAGAAGTTCAGTTGATATCGAGACTCTTAAAGCTAACTTAGGAAGTCATTAATTGCCATTGGCCGAAGATAGGCCAAAACTAGGTCCACTTCAGGGGTTTTCCCCTACATAATTAGCTAAGTTATTGCTGTCTTTCTTATAGACTTCCATGTTAATCAGCTAGAACTAAGTAAATATTCGTGGAAAAAAATACTTTGGCAAATTGTAACTTTATAAGTAACTTGTCGTTTGAGAATTGAGTTGCCATAATTATTACGTAACATATTATTAAAATTGTTTTAATTTAATATAAAAAATTTATTCATAAATCAATGTGAATGATGATAGTCATTTCATACAAAAAATGTAAAGTCTGAGGTAAGTTAAATTGAATAAACCGCATTTATTTATAAAACCTTATATTATTTTTTATTTGATTCACTTTGTAAAATCAGTACAGATTTATTGACCTTAATTTTAAAAAATAGATATAGAATATACTTTTAAAAATTGACACTTTGATCATTTTACTTCTTATTATTTTATTGGGATAAAGTAGCATTTCTGTAATACACAATTTAAAAGGAACGGTTGAACTTATATTTACCTGCCGTATTTTTCTACAGCATATTAATTATCGAAATGATTGTAGTTGCTATTTATATCGTATCTACCATGATACATTATTCTTTGATGCGTGCAACTCCGTTACAAATAAACAAATTTTTTAAAAATTATCACAGCAAATCTCTTAGCTATAAATGTAAAAAAAATATTTCAGTTGGTGATCGAACGTGAAAATATATAACTAATGCTTAAAATTGTTTGTAGGCCAACGTAAAAAATAAATTCAAAATCAATCGAGCACTTCAACATATTAATAGACCAACCTTGATCATGCTTTCCTGAGGCTACTGAGCTATACATGTTAAGGGATTTATTACCATACACCGCTTAGGTTCGTACTCGTATCAAAAGTGTCGTTTAAAGGCTCTGGCCAATAAGAGCTTTCGACCACCGAGTTAATGCCCACTATTAACCAATCCGTGACAAGGAGGCAGAGGAGGGGGGAAGACGGACCATTCATTGGTAGATGCGTTAACTTTGTTATTGAAGATAAAAGGGTTATACAAGAACGGGGCGTACCACTAAATGCATCGATTTTGATGGACATGGTCCCTATGTTTAAGTTTATTTGAATATGGTTTGCTATATAATATTGAAAGTGATTTGTGATCAGTATTTTCGTTCAAAAGGTACGTAGTGTTATGCTTAATAGATGCCCTCTGGTGCTAAAACTTCCCACCAGATTATCTTTATCATTATTCAGAAATTAACATAACTAAAGCTATGTAAATGCTTATCCATCTGGTGCAATTTGCACTCGTTTCATAATTGAACACAGGATATTCATTTTTACTAATAGACGACTTTAGTGGCTTAATTTAAAAAAAAATCAGTTTACAGAATAACTCCCAAGCGGTATTTCTGAATCCAATATTTATATGCCTATAACTATTCAAAACACCACTCTTTATACATCATTAGTAAATTTTAACAAGAAATTTTGAAATTTTGAATCTGGAATACGTTTAAAGTTATTTAAGTGATTAAATGTCAATACTCCTATTTCAATATTCTCTGAATACTTGGTAGTAATATAGGTAAGCATTTCTGCTATTTTTTCCTAAATACATACTCTAAGTGATAAGAAATACCTGAACTTGTATTTATTTTAAAGTGCCAATTTGAATTACTGCCAAAGAACTTGCTTTAAATAGGCAAGATCAACTCGATTTAAATTGACACGATGTTTTATGTAAACGTGCCCTTATTTGTGTGTTGTGGGCGTTCTGTTGACTTATCATTGATTCGTAAAGAAGGTTCTCGTGGAAATTAGTGTGCTAGGCCTTATGAATAGGGGTAAGTATAATCTAAATATTCAAAGGAACCGCTTAACCCCAGTTGGCATTTGGATTATATTTCAATGAAGATTTCATGCAGAATGTTTTGATGATTGCATTTCTTTCTACCTTGGATATTAATGAATGAAGTATCTTTTTCGCCTAGTGGTAATTTTAAACCCAAGCATCTAAATCACTAAATGTTTTAATTACACCACCCTGATAGGTGATTGGCTTGCTTAAAATGTACTATTTAAAAATAGTACCATATGTATCAACAAAAGTATTAATATTCTACTTTAATTATGTTCAAATCGTGAATAAGAAGATTATATCAAGCAGTGATCGAAGAATGGACTGCTTCTGAAGTATGGATAGCACTGTTCACACAAATCAGCAGGATTTCCCCTCCTAAAAAAAAATCGGCCCAGTTCCTGCAACAGTTATTTCAGAAAACTTCGAGGGGAGAGTTTTTTTGTTATGATAGTTATTACCAACATATTTTCGGGTTGCTTTCTAGAAATTTGGCCTCAAGCTTCGTCTAAAATTTGATAATAATGGTAGTTCAACGTTTCATTATAATGACAGATTTATCATTTTTCTGAGATTAGATGGCCTTGTTCAAGTAGGATTAGTAGAATCATAGTCTACTCTGATCAAATTAACTGACTTTCATTTATCATTTTTAATATAGAATATACTGAACGTTATGCCTCATCCCCACTTTCTCTTTATTCATTAAAAAGGAGAATAAAAATATTATTATTAGTATTTATGAGAGCATTTCATTTTAGCAAACTTTTGTGCATTAGTATATTAATTAATTATAGTAGTAATTACATTTTAATATTCCCTAGAGCAAAGCACTTTGCTGAATTTGGAGACTATTAGTTGCGAGCAAACGCGGGTTTTAGAAGAATTGCATAAAGCCAGATAATGAATCACGACTTTAAGAGGGTTTTATTTGATCTGAAATCGGAATGTGTCAGTTGTTTATTCATAAGCAACAGACGTAGTTCATTGGATTATCACAAACGTTTAGAAATCGAGACTTTCATAATAGTTCATATCCGTGGTATTCGTTGACAAATGGTCAGCAGACTGAATCGAATTTTCATAGTCCTGCTTCTTCAGACAACCAATGAACAATGGATTGATTCTAGGCAAACTGGCTTAGGTATTTCCTTATACATTTACACAAAGGATAGTAGAATAGAATGATCCGCCCTGATTTTAGTCCATGAAGAATCGTAATGTCCAAAAATATAACTTATAGAGGACCATACATAAAGACCCAGAGGTCTCCTAAGATTGTGGCATGTCCTGATATTTTACAAGTGTATGGACAGATAAACGAAAAGTATTGAAAGAAAGAAGCCAACCACATTCAGATTGCCATGTCTCAAAGAGAGTTTACCATCCGTCTAGGCGCTGGTGACTTGAATACCATGCAAACGAGTTCGTGAAAATGTAAATTCAAGGGATTTACAATAAATCAGTTAAGTTGCATAAATTTGCGTGTCAAATTGCTGACTTTATTCTGTGAATAAAAGACACTCCTAGAATTGTTTACTTCACGGCTCATTCCAGGATTATTAAAATTACAACGTCAAAACGCCCTACATTATATTTTACATCTCTTTCGTGTTATTTGCTTTTACTCAGTCTACTGATTTCATTTAGGTTCCAAAGCGTCTATTTGGAGGAAATCTTGGCAGTGCCTTGGCTTTGAAAAACAAATGGCTTTACGCCTGCTGTTATAACCTGATTGGCCTTCCAAATAGTTATAAATTCTCGAATCGAATAATATATGCAAAAGTTATCAAAACTTTCCACAATGATAGTGTATTTTAATAATTATGTAAAATTTTGAAAAAGTATAATATATTAATAGAGGTGCGAGATAGACTTCCCTCCTCGTGGTGAACCCTGGTCAACGTGTACTCATACGGCAAAAAAGTCTATAAACCGGCAGTTGACTTCAGACTACCATGACCCGACTGTATGTCATATTCAACCACTTCCACAGTACTCACCTTGCTTTTTTTCTCTAACTTTGTGTCTGCCTCTTTTACATCTGTGAACCACTCTTCTGTTCCCTCTCCCTCTCGACTTTCGTGACTTTGACGTTTCTCCCCTCTGTGAAGCCTGAACTCAACTAAAGAGCTAATGATAAAAATAAATAATACATTAATTAACATGCAACGTTGTTACTTTAGTTTCTTTTTTTTCCTGATAAACTACTCCATTTTAACCAAAATTTTTTATGATTGTTCCATTAAAATTGCTAATTTTTATTAAAAGTAATCCTATCCTATATTAACTATCTTAGTGGCTTAAGAATGCAAGTTGATGCCTTTTGGTTATAACATAGGTAATTCAACTAAGCACTATATAAAGCGATCTTTCCTAAGATAAGGACATATCTTATCAAATAAGGACTTTTGGGAGAACCAAGGTCTTTTAATTGATCAAAGGCCAATTTGACGTTTACGATTAGTTGTTTGGTGCTCTGCGTGTAAACCAGTTAACATTAAATAGCTCATGTTGTGTATAAAAATAGCTATCATAGGGACGATCAGTGTGATGAGATCTAGCTTTGATCCTTTTATTAAAGTTGGAATAGCTTTTTTGCTCGAAAATGTATATTAACAATTTTACACGTTTTTGTTGATCGCTCACACAGGTTGCCCATTAGTTTAAGTGGACTTATTAAAAGTGGGTAAAGATAGGGACGTATATTTTGAATTCTGTTCCTTTACCAAGCTGTGAGCAAATTGATGGGTAATAAGATAATACGGTGCGCGATTTCCTTTTTTTTAATTATTCATTTATATTAACTATGGTATTGTAATATCAAGGAATTAAAGGTTTCATTCATTTACTCCCAAACCCACTCATAGAAGCACCCTATTCCCTTGTTTTGAAGGACAGATAACGTATTAGAGCACTGATGATGAAGAACTCAGACAACTTGCATCATCACTCATATTTATGAGTCACGAAATTCCTGACCTCTAACTTTGAAAACGAGTATGCTGACCTTTTCTACGTTGATGTACGATTTTCTAGTATAGTTTTCACGTTTCTAGCAGGTTACTTGTTGAATTTATTTTTTCATCGAGTCTGGATTTTTTTTATCTACACCCTCTTTCTAATTTCATCTCATTTTTGTCTGCATCTGAATTTCAGATTCAGAGATTCTCACGAATTGTCTTATATACACGAATTTTACTGAATTAGCGGTTCAAATAAAGTTCATGCGGAGCCGTGTAACTATAAGTGCAACCCTAAGACAATTTAGTTCTTTTTATTTCAAAATAAAATGATTAGATATTGCTGAAATTAACCATGATTTCCAGACTATGCTTTGCATTTCCTAATACGAATAAGGTGCGCACCGTTCGAACTGGATATTTACAAAGGTATTCCTTAATGTATTTAAAGGTCGCAAGGATTTAAAGCGTATTTGGAAGAGAAAATAAAGGCTTAATTAGAATTCATATGCGATGGGATGAAATACATCGAATTTTGACAAGGCCTCTTCTCATTTACAATAATCCACCTGAAGTCAACCATGTCTCCTAGGCAATGAGAATGCTTTTCACTTGCTAAACTTGATAAGAATTCAACAAATTGGGGAAAATATAGCATTCTATTCATTCACATTTCTCGCTTATTCCGATAGGACCTCGTAAAGTCTAGTCAAGTTATTGAGACAGTGTGATTTGCCTTCAAAAACTGTGACTGGATCATTAGTTAATGTGTAAAGAGTAAAGATATTATTAGGGCGAGTTTTCTTTCATATTGTACTTATTGTACGTATTGTACTTACACATGTACTACTAGCCATTCACACCCAACTACGAAACATATTTGGTAGTCAGGCTCCTTAGCATCGACTTGAAACATCAAAATCAATGTTTCCATTCTTAACCTCAGATCCTGAGAGCTCGTTAGGACTAGTCACTGAGATATATGCATATATTTATGATATCAACAAACCACTTTATCATTAATGTAACCATTGTTGATCTTTTACTCAACTCTGCTGTACTCTGTTCTCAGTAGCAGTATTACTGCTTTATAACTGGAGAGAGTATGTGGCATTTCAATCTGTTTCCTTTTGAATACGTCGAAATACGTGGTTTGTCGATTTCAATGTTGACCAAACTCCCGAATTTCATATCATAAGCAATAAATTTAGCAATGCTTATAACTTATCAGGTATTGCTAACCTAGTAGCAATGATTGATTCATTCCATCATGCTCCAATTCTCTTTTGATTAAATATAAACGTACTTTTAAACGCACTTTAGGGTGAAATAATAAGTGCAAATCGTATTTTGTAGTCTCTTACTAGTCTTCAAGACCTTCAACTCTCAAAAGCATTGCTCAACGCAGATTCTTAAGCCAAAGTATTGAGCAGATGTTTACCTTTTGGAGCACATGGGAGTTTAAGGTCAGCGCGCGATTACCATGACCCTAAATTTATTTCAACAAATAGAAAATCGGGAATCAGAGACTTCTGGTGCAAAAAGTTGGTTTACTTTACCCTAGTCTTAATAACTTTTTAATCACAATTTAGAAATGCATGAGTTTACATGAACTTCCTTTAGCTGGCAAGGGTGATTTCAGTACCAAATTATTGACTTCATAATTGATAAAAAAAGTGTGATCAGTAATCCCATCAAGAATAGCCATTTAATTTGAACGCTGAATTGATGATTAATTTCACTCCAAGAACGTAGATTCACATCCTATAGATTTTTTCAATTCTGTATTCTGTTTTCTTTGATAGCAGTGGAAACCCTATTTCCTGCACAAGGTGTAAAATTTCTT
Source organism: Hymenolepis microstoma (assembly GCA_000469805.3). Taxonomy (NCBI): domain Eukaryota; kingdom Metazoa; phylum Platyhelminthes; class Cestoda; order Cyclophyllidea; family Hymenolepididae; genus Hymenolepis; species Hymenolepis microstoma. The sequence goes on along the minus strand of LR215995.1, from coordinate 17,805,255 downwards.
ATCGTTCCCACCACATCTTTTTAATTGCAATTAGTTACTTACTAACTCCTGAAAGTATTTGCTTTTTTTCAATTTATCGAATACAATTAAAGTGGTTAGCATTTAGAAAATATCTTCTTCCTATATTCATGAGAATTTCGTTGGTAAGATTGTGAGTTGTGAAATGATGGAAATGAAGGCTTTAATCCTCCTAATTCCTTAAAAAGCGTGAAGAAGATTTTTGTTCTCAAGGTTTCAATTATACGCACAGTTGTTAAGTGATGACAATATCAGGTTTAAGAACACGTAATCAAATTGAACAGTAATGCTGAATATTTCATTTTGTGCCCCATAGAAATATACGTAATGCATTCAGAAGCTATTTTCGAACAACGCTAAGTTAAGTTGCCTTAATAAGGGCACGCTTTTACACTGTGGATTGGCTTAAAATGCTTACAATGGTTTCATTTGGTGATTAAATCACGCCTCTTTCGCGATGACTCATTTTTGTTTCCAATGTGCTCTCACAAGGCGCAATTACCAGATTAGTGATGCTTCTTAAACTTTTTCATTGCCTCACCTTTCACTCGCGATCTCCCACTTCTTCACTTACCCTAACAAACGTGATTCTTAATTCTTACCTTACAATAGACTTTGCTCTACACTTAACTATATTTTTCCGATCAGTGGAGACATAATTGTCCGTGTTAAACCTGTTCACCTTTTTGGGTTTTTGTTATATTATTTTTGCTTTCTTTGCAAGAAGTTTACCTATTTGTCCAATCCGATTGCTTAAAGGTAATTTTTACTGATAACGCTTTCAAATTATACTATTTTTGAAGGCCTATCATAATGAGTCTTCTGCTTTAAATTGAATTAGACTGCACGTGGTTGAAATTTTCCTTTATTCAGGAAATATTACATTTTTTTTTAACTTGACTCGTGCTTAAAGTGAATAAATCCTAGGAGGAAATTGAGTTTAAGTAATGTGAATTTTAGTGTTTAAATATTCGGATTGCACAAAAATAAGCAGAAGGATGTGAGGTTCGATAAATCCGCTTGATTTGCAATAATCCAAAGCCAACCAAGGACACAATAGAACAAAACTGTTAATTAGTCACATTTAAACAAAAAATTGGAGGCAAATATGCTGCCTCGGAAACAGACACGTAGGGCACCTGAAAAGAAATTTAAACTGACTTAAACCATTGCTCAAATACCACAGATTGGAACGTTTACGATGGCATGTGGATTGCATAGCATGAGCATCTCTACCCAATCAAATTGACATTTCATTTTTTACTTCCCATCTCCATCTTAAAAATAATTTCGGAGGCCATAAAATCATCTAAACAAATGGCGTTTTGGCATAAACGTTGGATAATCATATTTTTAGAAATTAAACAACTAGAGGCAGTTAAAATGGCTCAAGGTCGTAGAATTTATATATGGCAGTGGGATGAACAATTCCCATCTCGAGTGGTCTCAAAGGAGCCTATCAGCCTAGTCCATAGGTAAGTACTTGGTGGCTCGAATATTTAGACTGTCTACGTTAAATTACTATTGGTCCAGACAACGGGCTGACCTTCAAACAATTATAGCATTCCTACACTTATACAATACGGAATAACCACATTTCTGTCTTCACTCTCGCCTTTCTTGAGTTTACATTTTATTCATACCCATTTTGCCATAGCATTCGTTCTCTAATGTTATAATCTTCCCCTTCACAATGTCACTTTAACAAGCAGAGAAAAATTCTTTAATAGGTAATGAAATGAATTTATATCCATTTAGCTCTCCCAATTTGCTCTGCATGAATCAAGCTTACCTCCGCTTGCCTCTCACTGAAGGGTTACTTTAAAGCAATGAACGCCATATATAACTTAATTATGTAGCATACTGGCACTCTGATATTCACATGTACCACCTTGTGACAACTTCAACGATTTTTTAGAATTAAGTGAGTAACTTTGCATCACATACTCTGCCACTACTAAAATATTACGTCACATTCTTGACAGTACCCAATCGAAGCAAAGAACTCCACATACACACACACTCGCTTGCACAATTCTCAAATCACTGCACACAATTACATACTTACCTGAAGGATGCACCAATTGTGAACTGACAGAACTTTCTTCAAGCACCAGTGCGCCACAGGAACTCTGAGCTTCATGATAACTTCTTTGTCCAGCGAGGAGAAATGATCAACATAGCAGTCGATAGTAGTCAAACATATGTTCCCGTTGATGATTTGAGTACAGTGGCTTATGATGTTAACACTACAACAACAGACAAGTTGATGTCAGACCCTTTTCTTGCGTGGGCTGGGGGAGTTCTTAATATCACGGGGAGTGCCTTGCTCATATTTGTTCTTATACTCATCTTCATTGCCATTCTGCTCGGTTGCATTGGTCTTGTTTGTATCTGCAGATGCGCATGCAATAAACGCCAAAAACATAAAGCTACCTACCAGAAAATGCCATCACTTTATGTGGATCAATTGCCTAGTCGTAATGGCATTGTGGACAACCTAGGAACCATGGAATACTCTCTAGAATATACCATGAAATCCAATGAACTTAAGGTTGGTATTATTCAAGTGCAAGACCTCACCGCCAAATCAGCATCTGATCAATTAGATCCTTACGTTAAAGTGGTCGTTGATATCGATGAACCAGTTGGTAAGACCAAACAGAAAAATAAACAAAAGATCCCAATAAATAAAACTGATGTCAAACAAAACTGCTCCAGTGCTAGTTTCAATGAGCAATTCAGCTACAAGATTCCCTACGATTCTCTCAAACTTACTCGTATCCGTCTTATTGTCTACGATTATGACCCAAATTTGAAGGACCTTGTTATCGGAGAAGTTTTTGTCTGTCTGGAAGATATTCCCATGGAGAACTATGTTGGTAAAACATACGAAGCCTTAGGATACTTAGGACACTCTATGGGGGCGGATGATGAACCCGGCCAAATTTGTGTTGTTCTTAAAAATTTACCTCAAGCTGAAGAACTACACGTGAACATTCTTGAAGCCAGACAGTTAGCTCTCCCAATTTATCATGGAAGTTATCCAGAGACTCTAATCTCAGTAACGCTTCACATTGGACATAAGAAGCTAGCGAACAAGAAGACTGAGACCCGAAGTGGAACAAATAATCCCTACTTTGGCAATAATTTAGTATTCCATGTTAGAAAGGACAAGCTTGCGATGGCGGATCTTACCTTAAGTTTGAAGTATAAATCACACGGTGGAGTTATTAGAACCTTTGGAAAAGTCCTCCTTGGATCCACTGTGAATGAAGCATCGAATCAGAAGCAGTGGTATGAAATGATGCAGAATCCTGGCAGACCTGTGGCAATGTGGCATTCCCTTATCCCCAAAGTGAATACTCAGTAGACTGTTACACACACCTCTGTATCTCCTCTCCAAGTGCACGCTTATGTTTCTAATGAATCTAATACCTTCCTTACACTTTGCGTGTCTCTGTTTCAAGTGATGATCCAAAATTTGTGATTTTTTCAAGGAAAGTAAGGTTTATTTTGCTTGTTACATTAGATCATGCTTTTTCTCTCCTGAATTAGATTGTGAATTAACTATATTCTCTTAATCCTAATATTCATAATATAAAAAATAAATTATTAATTCCATATTTTATGGAGAAATTGAACCAAGAAATATTTTTGTGTTATTAATTTCACAACATTATATCTGGTTTAATACTATCCATTTATGAAACAAATGCTAAGTTTGGAGCGCTTATTGTTTGTTACATTATTACATTTGTTAAAAGAATTATTTATTGCAAATTTGATCGATTTTAAATGAACTTCTTGCCTTTCATTCGAGATTTTTAAATCACAATTACTGTTATGAAATTATTAACAATTAGGTTAGCGAGCAATAGACATTAAATTAATAAAATTTAGCTCTGTATTTCACGCCATATAATATAATATGACCTTGAAATTGTGTTTTGAATATTATCACGACTTTGAAAAATGCTCAATTGTTTGCGATCATTTTTTTATTTTATTTCGCATTTTTATGCCGATGATCTCTTGGTTGCTCCAATTTCGGGTAGCCTTTTTCACAAGCTCATTTGAAGTATATAAATTTAAAGGAAATTATTGACCAGTTTAAGTGATTGAATTGCCTTCAAGATTATTTTCGTTATTGATGAAAATTCACTCCCTACTCCTATTAGCTTTCATTAAAAATGTTTTCCTTTCAGCTCTGATGGTTGGTTGTGGACACAAATTAATAATTTTAAGCACTTTGTGGTAAAATGTTCTTTCAGATTAAACTTAAACCTTATTCGTTTACAGGGGTACATTAATCATTACCTTCTATCACTCATTTTCCACACCCAATCCAGAGATTAAGTAGTGCATTCATTTGAATCTATAGTGTGTTCAATCATGCATAATAATTGATGCTTTTGGCAAGTTACAGACAGGAGTACCACGCTTGAATTTCTCATTGCTATTATGGCAAAGTATGTATTATTTTGCTTTGATCTCATTTAACTTATTATATGTTGTTATATATTTTTATTTTATGATTTGTTAAGTCATTTGTTTGATTGGCGTCGATTTTGCAACCCTTTTATGAGTGACTTTTAATCAATCAAACATGGGCGGAAATGCATCGTGGTTTTATTTTTTACCTTCAAAATGTGTATAAAGCACACACGAAAGGATTTATTTGAACCATGCAACTTTAGTGGCCTTAGTTGTACCCAATTTGAATCCACATCATGAATATAGAAAATGAAAAGTTAGAATCAGGTGAGACTAGCAGTATGCGGTTCTCTTACAGTAAATCAAAGCGACTTAAGCAGCAATCTAGATCAGAAAAGCAAGATCTAAACTAGATTACAAGCACGTTGCTCACCACCAACCTGAAGAAGAGCGATTTTTTGGAAAGTATGCGAAAAAGTTGAGAGAGCCGGAACCAAATGCCGTCAATGAGCTTGTGAAATTTTAGATGAGAAGGGTCACCACCCGAACTGAGTCATATTGAAGCAGTGATAAAAAAGTACTTTCTCTATGTCAAACCCTTGTTTCAGATATGCAATGCGTCAATCAATAATAGATGAGCGGACACACGTTTATAATGGACTGTCCTTTTAATAACAAGACTAATTGATCTATCGGACTACTTAATTAATTATTTCAGAATTTAGTCGCTTTGAATTTAAATGAAAGTTTTTTTCTTCTAAGTATAATTTAAATAAGAGTTATCCCCGATTGAGCAACTCCATACTGTAAATACCATCTTCGCCAATAAATAACAAAGTGCGAGGTGAATAATTCGACTAGAAAGGAAATTTCAACCAACGGGGATTTGATCAAAATTCAGGACATAAAAGATTATCTTCAACTATACCAAGCAGTGGAACCATATCAGTCATAGTAATTGAATTCCTTATACTCGATAACTCGTTTATGAAAGTGAATAATAATGGTGCATAAGTAAGCAAACACTGGCCGAAAATGTGAACGCCCTTGTCTATTTGTAGCTTTTATTGTGAGCCAACGGAGATGGCTGCGGAATTAAAAGTCACTAGGAGGCTAAAAGGCAATCAAAGTGGGTTGTATTGCCATCTTCCCCACAGGACGTGTATACTTGCCAAATCAAATAGTTAAAAATGTATCTCTGGGCTTTTAAAGATGCATTCTCCTACAATATACATGGACGAATAAAAATTTATGATAAAGCATGACATTAGGTTTACGTCTTTCCCTAAATTCAATAATCCAAAATAAAGTCATTTTGAACACACATGCATAACCACACTTATCTGCTCTTAATTTAAGCCATTAAGCTTACAATAACATATTCGCCTCCTCTCCGGGTTTAAATGCACCTTCAAATAAGCACAATTTTACCTTGAAATTCTGTCCACTTTCAGTGGGAGAGTAAGCTGTCCCATCGGCGAGATATTTTTAACAGGAATGGTGATCATGACAAACAGGAAACGCCTATCTTTGGTATAATGGTTACACTCGATACTTCGGAATGTTTTTAGTTAAAAGGTGAATGGAATTTGCCTTCAAATAACCATAGGAATGAGTGAATTGTTCGCTATAATTTATAATATTATTTATTGATGGAAACTGATTAACGCAAAATATTCTTTTAAAATTCGCATCAGAAAAGGAACAGGGCGATTGTTTGTTAGTACCCGTCTTGGTAATGCGCAATTTATAATTCATAAAAAAATTTACTAGCATTCAAATTAAACGAAAATGGGTATGTATTTCACTAAGCTAAATGCAAAATTAATTTAAATTGATGTTCACTCCAGATTCTTAGAGACAACTACATTCAAAAATGTTGAAATTTCCTATGACGATATGCTGTTGCTTTGGCAAATTGTTCAATGTACAAGGCTATTCATTGGTTCAGAAGATCATTTTAATAATAAAACTTAACTTTCGATATCAGAGGAGAGAAAACATTGAATAAAATGTTAATCTCAGCAGGGATAAAAATATTTAATCTCTACCGATAAAGGTGATTGTTTCTCATTACATAGATAACTGGACATTATGATAATTTTAATAGTGAGAACTGATTAAATAGTAAGATTTTTTATATTTTATTCGTAATCTTAAATTTTCCTTGGCTGTTGTCTGACTTTTATATTTCCATTCGTAAAACTACATTTGATGCGATGTTTGTCGCCAGTTTATTTTTTAATGATTATCTTAGTGATTAAACCTTTTGAAATCGCCGCTTGTCAATTATAGCACTATTTCTTTTTCTAACCTTACTCATTTTGAAAACATCATCATTGCGTAAAAAATGGATACGTACAAAGCATTGGTTTATATGTTTTACAAGTTTGAAGATACAGCTCGTTAAAAACGCGAGAGAATCACAACCAATCACTAACAAAGTTTGACACTTGTGGTCACTACACCATTTAACTCCAGCCACTTCTCTTCCACTCACATTTACCGACTAATTATTCAATCACTGTTGGCGTATTAAACTTAGGCCAACATTTAGCACAAGCAAATTTGTGACTGAAGTATCTACACATTACCGCTAAAACCCAAATTCTGAGGATTTATTAATGTGTCATGCATTGGCTAACAATTTTCTCTGATGATTCGAACATCTCTGTTATGTTGGGCACGCTTTGTTAATGGCCAATTATATTGAAATCCTTTTAAGAGATCGCTATAATGAATGGGACCAAATGGGGTTTTAAATTGACTTTTTATTTGACCGAACAGAATGCTTTGTTTTTTTTCATTTTTTAAGTGAATGACTAATAATCCAATTACGATGCATATCCATGATTATAAACTTCAGCAGTATTTAATAAACTTTTATCACTGCCAAAGTATACTGAAATTCAGGTCATTATGCTACCACATAATCGTCAAGCATCGTCTCACTACGAATGGCAAAAAATGAAGATTGAGTTGTTTTGTGGTGAAGAGAAAATACCTTCTGTGTAAAATTAGGTTGATACTTAATTGCAACCGCATCAAGCTCAATGCGTTGGCAGGTGTACTTCATACGCTTCATATACAACTAGCCAGACCCGAAATTCGAAAAGTATGGTGTTCGACGTGTCGAATGGATCATTAATAAATAACTATTAATGTTTATACAGGGGATGGTAATGTTTATGTCAATTTTGCTAAAATTTTTTATTCTCAGTCACAAATTTTTTAAGGGTACAAATTATAACACTTAGTCTTTATGGAGTCAAGGGATTCGTGGACAAATTTAAGGGCTATTATTTATTATTAGGAGAAACTGTACAGAAAGTTTGTGTTTGCGAATGAAGTTTCAAAAGTAGTTGCATTTTGGCCCAAACATATACCACCACAAGCCAAATCAAGTTGGTTTAAAGTCAGTAGAGAAGGGATATATAGATATCAAACTCCACAGGTGTAAAGGAAGACCTTGTTATACCCACAAAGAGGTCAGTTTGCACAACTTTAGATTTACAATTAAATATTAATGAATTATTCACAAATTATACATTGAACGCTTTTGGTCATATTCTACAAACTCCTTAATTTTTACCACTATTTTCATCTTACCATCATCACAAAGTGTCATACGAAAACTGGCAGTTAAGGATAGTACGAGATTATGTCATTTTCCTTAAATCTATTCGAAATTATATAAGCCAGCAACTCATAATTTTATGGTGTCTAACAAGAATTTAAACCTTCTAAAATATTATTAATAAATTGTTAACTTGACTTTTCCGAGTTAAAAGTTATTCATTCGTATTTCACATTTTTCAACGTAAGTTTCTTATCAATAAACTCTGATGTTGTTTTCACCAGAAGTGTTTCTGGCGTTTTCGAAGTATCTGCATCAACGACCTGAAATTTTGGAGGTAGCATGTGTCAAAATAGATCTCTGTTACATTCGTTTTCAATTTGAATGGTATTTCTGTGCAACGGGAACAAAGATTTCTTCAATGGTGAGCTCAGATCTAGACACCAATATAAGGTGTTATCCTATACACAGAGTAGAATGAATTATATATCACTTGACCTTTCACATTATCGACCAGGTTTTAATCTTTAACATTTGTATTAAGAGGAGAGTGTAGACGGGGATACTTCATTCACAACGAAAGTCCTCAAATCGAGTGGAAGTAAATTGAATGCCATTTCTTACTAAAATTGGGTACACAATAGTTGACGAATAATTGACAAAAGCTGTTTATAATGCTAACGGTACAACCTTGAACCGCCTAAATACGAATCCATCAGAGTAATGTAAAAGATTTCTTGAATACGTTCAGGAAAACTAAGATCACCGTAGATCAAGAAGCCTGACTTTGAGAACACACAAAAGGATCCTGGGTATAAATCATCCAACTGTTTGCTAACCCTCGCTTACGTTTCGTATGACTACTTTTGATACTCTTCACCTGATGTGAAGAAGAGGTTAAGCAAGAGTTATTTCTTCTTATTTTCGCATTTATCGACCACCAATGCCTGTTGCTTGGATGTCAAAGGATGTCAAATGTGGTTTCAAATGATCATGGTGGACGATTTACAAGTTCTTGTGGAGGAAAAAGTGATAAATCCTTCCTTATCTATCTTTTGGAGGAATATTTGATTTGGATAGTGATCGAACGGACAGAATTCGGGACATGTTATTGTTTGACGTGGCAGGTCATGTTGAAGCGATTTTAAGCATGAATATTTTTGTAGATTACTTGACCTTTTACAAAATTTCTGACTGATTCATGCAACGTCATGTCGTCATTAACCACATGAACCAGAGTTGAAGTATAATGTACTTTCAGGTATAACATTGATTCCATGCGTGTTCTTAAAAGAAGATTTTTAGAAATTTATTTGCCTAACTTGTGTGATGGAACACAATCGATAGATCTTCCTATGTGTCCATTGTTTAATGCATCATTTGTGTTCTCGATCGTTCGACCATATTCTTATTATCAGCACATTTTAACAACCCCATTTTTGCATTATTTCAAATGCGAATTTTCAAAAAATTAACTTGTTTTAACACTTTAAGGGTGTATATTGATTTTTTTATTAGGTTAAACCGCAACTACTCTCAGAATATTGTAAAACAGGAAATAATGCTTTCAAAATCTCTAAATGGAAGCGTTGACAATAAATGACTTGAACAATGAGATATTATTTGGGCATTCTCGTGAGAACTGGTATTCTACTAGTTCAGAATTAAATTGTGTGATTGACAAATCACCGACGTACACCGATTGGCATATTGTCATAACTTAGAAACGTAAGCTTCACCTACTCAAAGAATGAGTTATATTCACCTCAATTCCAGGTTAAAAGTATTTTCCAGTAACTCATACCAGACTTAACCCGTGCGGTTGATCATTGCACCCACTTGGTGGACATCAGTGAGAGCCGAATCCTTTATCTCTGACTTCGTAACTGGGACTAATTGGGGTAATTTTTCCATAGACTTGTCCAACTCAGTTATCCTTCGCAGAGCTGTTAGTTATGGCATTTCAAAATAGAATAATGGAACAGAGAAATTCAAATAATGGATATGAGTGCTTGAATTAGATCTAAACGCCAATAGTCTAACACATTTATCAGGATTGAAATTATCTACATTAAATACTTATCGACTAATCAAGTTTTTTTTCAGAATAAATAGTAAGTCAATTCTTATGAAGTTTGATGATATTTTAAACATCTTAGCTTATTTCAAATAGCCGTTTTTTGCTATTAGGCAAAGCACATTTACAGAACTGAGAGGCCAGACCACACAATTGAATTAATTAATCATTAAATTTCAAACATCATGCTCATCGACTTGTTCAAGAACCCTTAGGACACCTTCCAAATCCTGAATTTGGGAGAAATAATCTATTAAATAAAAAGTAGAGCCAGAATGCTAATTTAATAAATGTGCTCTGTTTGAATTCTTTATTTCCACCCGATGGCACCTTCTTACATCTTAGCGGACTACTGTACTATTCTCTAAAATGAAGAACTTTTGAAGGCGAAAAACCAACATATCCTTTTTTGGAAAAATTTATATGAATCTCTTCACCAGATTTGAAACATCATGACTTTTCGTGATTTCTAATTTTCTTTAATTAAACAGCAAAAGCTTACCTTCCTGTGGCATATTAATTTCGATGAATCATCTAAATCATCATCAGTAAAAAGTCTATAGTCATTTTTCAGCTGGTGATACAAATATTCTTATATTTTCCAAATTATTAATTATGAGAAGCAGGGTTTGTACATACACCTTGATAGTGATTGTTGAGTGATTTTTAACCACGTTAAATGTAATAAGTTGGAAAAAACTACTCCCCCTTAGTTACTATAAGTATAATCTCGTAAAAAAGTTATTGAAAATTGAGAATTTTTAAAGTTATATTATTGCTCCAAAAGTGTAAATCAGCATCATATCGACCGTTGACTTTTAGCCATCTAAGTTCGCCTTGTTGTTCTGCTTCTAAGTCTTTAAATTCGAGCCAACATGGTGCTCAGTTCTTTCAGTTGAAAGCATTTTTTTCATAATTTTATTCCGAGTCACAATCTCTTAATTATCATTCAGAAGTACATATGTTATTGGAAAGCCAGTGATAAAAGGAGCAAAACACTTTAAGACTCGAGGAACGATTCGTAGTTGTTCAATATTCCGAAGCATGAAGTCTTGAAAAAATTCCATAAGGGAAGTAGCATAGAAGTGAGTCGATAATAAGGGTCAAGGTCATTCCATGCAATTAAGATGTCTTGTTTATTTAAATTTACTTAGTATATACAGAAATAAGCAATTTGTTGGCAGTAGCGTAAATTTTTTTCAAATTAGCTTGTCGTTAAGTCGGAAACAATAACTATTTAGCGCAGTTTATCATACTCAAAACAATAAGTTTCAAATAGGTAGAGGAGACGATGGTTGTCATGACAACCATAATACACTTATGATGTGATGGGAAAATGGAGTTGTTATTTTGGGCAAAGGACACAATCAGATGTCATCTGTCAAGAGAGTTTTGTGAATGACTTATGCAAAATATCCTACTTCATTATGACTTGACATTAGCCAATAGGAAGCATTCACCTGCTATTGAGAAATCAATGAAAAGGCGGTTAACGCGTAATTTTTAAAATTTATTAAGTTCCAAAACGAATGTATCTGCAAGTTTTATTAGTACTGCTATCATTTTGAACCTGATTGAAAAAACATCAAACTACATCGATATATTTACCTGAATATGAACTTATGCATCTGATGGGTCTCAATACAGTAAACAGAGTTATCTGAAATTCTAATTTTCATAACAATACAAATAACGATAATAAAAATTCGATTATTAGGGAGACGAACAATTAAATTGTGCCAGCATTGGCCCACATTTAATAACTGCAGTCTACTAGTTAAAATCATTCAGGATTTGACTGATCTATTGGCAACTGTTATATGCTAAAGTATACTTGAGAAAGCTTTAATACTGGCGAATTAAATTAACCATGCCGAAGATTTTACAGTGTAGGCCATGCTTTAAATGTAAATATAAACGTAGATGAATGTAGATGGGAAGAATAGGCCCAGGCAGTGCCCAATGTACAATTATCACCATTCGAAATGAAAATATCCCCGAAAAGTTCAAAGATATTCACATGCACTTCTAATTTCCATACCATCTCTTTACTTGATAAAAAAGTGATAGGTTGAGATCTTTAATATCCTTCCCTTTATACAACTGTTCTTCCGGTATTTTCAATTCTGGACGTTTGGCTAGAACCAATGTGGTCACTGGATTTGGCGATGCAGTCCAGGACTAGCTCATAAGGTAGAAAGGGCATTATCGATCACCAATATCCAGCGAAAACATGAGGACAAGCCGCTGCTCAACTAAAACCTTGTGTTATTTAGCATAATTTTGGAGAGTTCTTATGAAATAATTATAAATAGCATAAATAGGTCATTGTTTGGATGTAGAATATGCATAGAGGGCTAATGAGAAGCAATTCTCTTCTGTTTAGCTTCAATAAAACAACCGTGAACATAACAGATATTGCACGACATTTTATAAGGAATTCAGAATGTTCGGAAGTATTTTCATGCTGCTCCAGAGATTCCTCACGACTCCATTTTTCGAAATGAGCACATTTGCCCCTTTTGGTTCGGTTGCCTAAACTAAACTAGCAAACATTTAGAATTCTTTATATGGAAGAGAGAGGCGGGAGGGAGTTCTTTTAATTATTCTGTTTCATTACTTTTATACCTCTTTAAGAAACATTGAACATGGTACTTTGACGCGTTAAGGTGAAATTCACTCATAGCCTCTGAGTTGAGTAGCCAATGCAAATTGATGCAAATTGAACATATTTGGAAGTCCGGCTGTGAATCTTGAGAATATTGGTAATTGAAAAATGACTCATCACACAATGACCCTCTCCACTGATCAGGTTCTTATTTATTTTCACATGAGTCGAAACTGGTGGGAACTTTTTTGCACGAATAAATTTACATATGGCGGTTTTAATTTGTGTTTTGTTATAGTTTAGTTCATCTTCAAACAATTTTTGATTTAGCCAGAAAATAACGATTTTATCTTTTATATTCTCACTGCTCCATTTTTCCGTCAAATGAATTATTTTATTTAAAGTTTTATTTTGCATGTGAGTCGCACACAGTGATCCATTGTCTTGGAATTCAAAAAAATATTAAAGAGGGAGCTCTGCAAGCCTTCAACTACTTTTTCTGCAGTTTTTCAGAATCGTTCCATCTTCACCCTGAGCATTATCCATGGAAGCAAAGTTTACCTTTATTTTGTTAAGCAGCATTGAATTTGAAACAGATATGGACAGTACACATCTGATAACCCATAACAATACAGTGACTGATTGAAGTGTCAATCTCCAATTTCCACGGTCGTTGCATCCGTCTAAGGCGCTGTAAAATTCGACCCAGTACTGCATGGAAATGTATCACAGTACATACCTTGACCCTTGATTTAGAAGCTGCTCATCAACCTTTGTTAGACTATAATGAGTAGGGACGCTTATCTTATTACTGCATGAGCTAATTCATACTCTGCTGTTATATTGAAGCTGTAGAAACTACTTTCTTATTGTATTACACATCAGTCATGATAGACGAAAGCAACATTCAATTAATACAGTTGACAGTGCATAGTAAAATCAGAACCAACCACATTTTAAGGTGTGATTCGTTGAGTTAAGCCGGTTTCTCTAATCAATTTGCCCAAATTTGCACAAATAGTATATTTTAGAAAGTCCTCCTTCCCAATGAAACACAAATACTGTTTGTATCTAAGGAATGCAAATATGTAACTCCTCTTCTAGCGTCTAAGTGTAGGTACATTTCGTTTGGCAGTTTATTGGCTCTGGAATGGATCATAATCGTTCCTGTCTAATATCATTAGCAATTGGAAACTGCGGAAGTTACAGTTATCTCGTGTGGGGAGGCGCTAATCTTATGGCCCAATATTGGTGATTTTGCGAGCACTCATCATTTTGACATCGCTTCCTATGTCACTCAGCAGTTCTCCCTAAATTAATTATTTTCTTCTAAAAAAACAAATTGATTGTTTCGCGCATTTCAATGTCGTTCAAAAAATACCTTACCATATCCAATAAGTGCTGCAACCCCTATGTTAGGTAACATTTAGATGACAACATTGAAATTGAAGTTAAAATCGACTGAGATTAGCTCCTCTGCGTTCAATTAAGAAAGGATTGTCTTTTATAGATTGCAACGTAATTCCACTCGGTATTCTGAGCATGTTTAGATAGGATCAGATCATCTTATCCTTGCGCAAGCAAATTCAAATGTATACGATTGATCAAATAATTCACGTGATTACAACTATAGTAGACGTGTACCAGGGGATATTAGGCTGATGGTGATTAGTTTACATTGATTAATCAATTATGCCATAATTTGTAGCATTTGCTGACGCATATTATTTCATCACGTGACAAGTGAAATCATTTACTAATTCTCATTAATTTAAGTCGTGATTTCTCTTTTTGAGCTCTGCCTTGAAAACCTGTTCAATACTACGAATGGATTAGGTATTTTTATTCGTAATTTTACCCAATTTGTGGTGTACCTATTTTCATATTCTATTACCGGTTAAACCTTTATTATAACAGTGAAATTTTATTGAATAAATTACTTCGTCATCTTAATTTAATTTATCAAATATTTTTGAAAGAGTACACATGTGAATAGATATTTATTTTATTTTAGATATTTATTTCAATTAACTAGAATATATTGTATTCAATATTTTTTTGAAGAATAATATTTATAGTAATTTGAATTCCAATAGCAGTATGTCAAGTTATTTTTGTCATTTAATAAGCAATTATGAATAAATACGTTCCTTGTTTATATGAATAACCAGATGCACTTGGTAAAGTCCTGATCCAAATGACCCTTTCCCTGCTGTGGGAAGATCCCCTTTATGTTCACCCCATCGGATTCCTCTTAGAGAACTTCCCTCTCTGACTCTCCATGTGCTGCAAGTCTTAATGCGATGTCATTTTCCAATCCAACAAAATATCCATGTGTGCGTTTAGGCATCCTTTGATCCCAAATCATTTGTCTGTGTAAAAGCACCACACTTAATCGTCACTATTGGGTTAAATATACCATTTAATTCATGTTTTATAATTAAAGCTACTTCACTACCTGACAATCGTCTTCCCTCGGTCTCTATCTTCTCTGCTAGGAAGAGAACGAAAGCGTATTTTAACGCGTTTGGGAGACATGATACGCTCGTCGATATGAGGAAGAGCTTGGAAATTAACTCCCTCTGAAACTCAGCGATTTTCAACATCTGTAGCCAATGTAGAGTATCATTGTTTCTTCCCATTATATGTTAATTGACTACAGTAGAATCGGATCTGGAGAGCGTGTGAGAGAGAGAGATAGAGAGAGAAGAAAGTAGTGTGACCAATCCGCAAAAATTCATAAATTTCCTAGAGATCATTTGTGGCAATGAAACCTTTCTCTACTTTATCAACTTTTAAAGATTAACCCATCGTCGAATCCTTGGGACTTTTGTCCAGACTAACCTTTAAACTGTCATGAACAGAAATAATTTGAATAACAAGTTGCATTGACTTCATTTTCGGGATGGGATTTAATTAACTCGGCAAACTCGAGTCGACTAAGGATTTAGGCAGCCAAGCCTTGGAGATGTAGAGAATTCTGAGTAAATTAACCGTTCCTACGCTTAATCTCTCTTAAATAAACGTTTTCTTCCCACCCTAAAAATAGACCTTTTTTCCATTTCACATTCAATACTTTGTTTTTTTATTATTTAGTGGAAGTTTCGTCCGGCATTGTTTTAGTGTTTTTTCTGTCGTTGCCTGTAAGAAAAGGGAGTGAGATTTGATACATAATGATCCACTACCCTGTGTTTAACACTATTTTCGTCATATAATGACATTGAGAAGTGTGTTATTTCATCATTTGGAGAAACGTCCAAATGCCTTTGAAAACTCTAATTACCAAAGAAAAATTAAATATATTGTTTGTTCACAAAAGATTTAACAAAATTGACAATGATTATTACAGTAATTTTTCTGAACAAGTAGCTTAATATTATTGTCGGCATGACACAGTTAAGTATCTATGACGGTATGCGATTCGGCATAGTCTGTGGCCTGGATAGGTGGAGATTATTTTCAGATTTACTTGTCAGTCAAACAGCTTTTCCGTCGATGAAGTTGCGGGCATCTCCATGGTAAAATACTTATCCCATTTCTGAATCACTCATAAACTCAGCACCTTGAGTACATGAGCGGAGTGGGCTCTCGTCACCGACCGCCTTTACCAGCAGTCCTTCGTTCTTTATACCCACCTCGGATCCCCTGGACTGGTGGTTACGCTAGAATTAGGCTCGTGTCAAATGGAGATTTAATTGTACACATATCGGCAGTCGGTTTGTCAGTACCCCTCTCAGTTTCTATTCACTTATTTTGAGTTTGCAGAATTTCGTGCTCCTCGTTATAAAGTTTTTGAACAAGAAAGTTGTTGGAAACTGGGAATGGAATCAGCGTCATCAATACTATCATAAAAATTTTTTAATTATATATTGCTAATTTCGGACGTTTTATTATCTTGAATTTTCACTAAATGGAGTCAGTGGCTTTCTTCAGCGTTCATTCGTTTGGATTCTCTTTTTGAAAATTTGAATGTATGTGGACTTTAGTTTTTCGAAAATTCAAAGAGAAAATTCAAATAGCTAAGGGCCTTACTATTCTAATCCTTGCAAAGCTTGAAGCATTCATGTATTACGATGTACCAGAAGTGTGATATTGATTCCACACCATAATCGTAAGTGATCAATCATCTTAGTATGAACAATAACATCGTAATAATCAGTCAATGGTGATCATGGATTGGTCTATTCTTCTCTCGTCAATCATAACCATACTTAACCCCACTCTTAGGTATAAATAGATTACTAATTATATCACTAAAAGGTCAGATCTGGTCTGATCCACTCTGATCTTGTCTGAGTCAATCTTTTTTCTCTCTAATTGAGTTTGGCAAAACATTGTCACGATTCTGAAATGAGAAGTAGGCCATGTTTAGTACGAATTTTTTTATAATACAAGTATATATTTTCTTTAAACGTGCATATTCTTATCTTTATTGAAATCACTTCTGTTATAACGGAAATTATGTACCAACAGTTCAAAAGAATGAAATAGTCGACTTTTTCACATTTTAATAGGCTTATGATTGGTTATTTGGCGGTCTTCTTAATTGCAATCGATACATTTGCACTCGTTGTTAAATGAAACACATGAAAGCAAACTTATTTTGCACAAATCCACACGAAGGCTAATGACTGCACCCCCCATTTCATTTGATGCAGCCAGCGATCGATTGTCGCAATGGCAAACTCGACTCAATTACATCCGATGCAATTCACCACTATTTTACGCGTTATAATAGTTTTCGCAATAAGACTATCAGTCAATCCTTTTCAAAATAAGAATAATTAGGGCATTATTTCAGTATATGCGGTATTCATCTTGGAAACTTGCTTTCATATTATTTTATAGCTCCCTCAATCTGCTGCTTCAGCCCCTTAAAGTGCATGACCTAGATGTTCGAATTAATAGATGGTGATGGAAAGCTATCAGGAATGCATGCAAAGACCATCAAAAACTGCCATGCAAAAAGATAAGGGTCATAAGTTCAATAATGGAAACCTAGGTCATTAAGGTGAACGTAGACATATGCTTAAATACTGTCTGAATTTCAGGTAAATCTTCACTTCTGTGCTTCTCACATTCCATTTTATAAAGAGTGACTGAAAAAAGATTTTTTTACCCATCAAACGACCAATTGCCTCCCATTACAACCCACTGTAATAGTGTGGGATCTCTTTTAGGAACACATAGGAATAGTAAATGCTTTGATGTGAAATTATATTGCGCTTGTAGGACATTAAATCCTTGCTCTACCCTCAGTGGGAAATAATGGATAGATGTGTGTCAAAAATAAAATTTAAAGTCTGAGTGCTACCTTCACAGTACAAAGCCCACTTGACTGTTTTGTTTTATAGTACTTTAAAATTATATTAATAAATGCTTTGAATTTGTTTACTTAAAGCAAAAAGCAGTCCGTCGGGAGGATATGCCGTTGATTAAAGTATCTTACCTGAAATTGAAAATTTATTTAAGTCCAAATAACACCTTTTTGCAAATTTGAGAAAAAGTTTCGTATTTTATATCACCGGATCAAAGATAAACTCTCGAAAGTTACTGATTATGGTCGTCCGCGTATTTCGTAGATAATTTTAAAATCAACGTTCCTACTCAGATATTTGAGGAAGTGCGTCACGAGGGCGAGGTTGGACAATCAATGAAGTCAATAAGAAGGATGCTAAAATGTAAGATACTTTTAAGGCGAGAGAAAGGTGAAAGAAAACTCTGGCGTGCTGATACCATTTGAATAGTATTTCACTTGTTTAACCGTCATTCATCGATTGGTCTATGGTCTAAGCAATCATATTCAATGTGTGCTAGTAATTCACGATCTATATCGACTAATAGTCTGCTTTGCCTAATTAAATCTCTGTCTGTTCTCTCCCCACCTCTGCGGTCTGTGCACCACTACCAATACCTTACAATACAATGTTGGACAACGTTTTATATTGCATGCCTTTTACGCAATTCAGGCGACCTCCAACCTCAACACTTCCTTCGATTTGACTGTGTCCTAGTTCACTGTGTCTAGTCACAAGATAGATTTCTCAAAACTTGGAAAGCCGCAAGAGCATTTGATACCCACTAATCTCACTTTTAAATATAGCATCACTATTGGTTTCTGACCCCAATTTAATCCAAACCACAATAGCTGTTTTGCAGTAATCTTTCGTAAGATTTCCTCTAAATACTTTTTTTTTCAAAAACAAAAAAGTAAACATCAAAAACTCAAAATGAAAGAATTATGATTCCTGAAATACCTTGTCATTGGATAAAGCTAAGTTTACCTCCAGTGATTTCAACGGCTTTATATATTCATAAATAACCAGAGGAATGAGATAAACATTCAGCCAAATATATTCAAATATTTTAACAAAGAACTAAAAGTAGACAATAAAACTGTAAATGCACGAGTTTACGTCACCCAGTTGTTTTTATTGACAAATCCAGGTTCCGGAGCAGCCATGCGATCAAAGTACTCTAAAATCATTGAAACAAATATCAGACAATTTGTAACCGACGCTCCTAATATTACACGCCCTTTAACTCGAAATAAGTAGAGTAGGGGGTAAAGAGCATAAAGCATGCATGCGTGTCGCATCGATTTCTTTCAGATCATCGTGATTAATATTACAAGTGGATGAGCCATTGAAAGGTACTCAAGCTTCCTCACAATTATCCAGGCACTTAAAACAGGCCTACCGCTTAAAGATAAAGAACCTTTTTTAAGCATTACAAGACTCTTGTGATATGTTTCAAAATTTTCAATTTAGTCATTGATACGGGGAAAATCGACAACTTAGACCATTGAAAAACTTTTATGGATTTCTAACACCTTATGTGTTTATGTATATTTCAATTCCTAACCTTTTTTTTCTGAAATTCGTATTCATCAATCTCGTTATATTCGTAGAAAAAAATTCGACACTGTGATAGATAATTTTCGTACCTGAAATGAATGTCTATTGACTTCCTACTTGTAGTTTATTGAATCCTGTTACATTTAACATATATAAGCTAGTGTTTTCTTATTATTCAATCAGCCACACCACTCAATTTAAGCCTAAAATTAAAACTACAATTTCCATCCATGAGGAATTAACTCTAATAGGGCTGTGATGAGGTTCAACAAGGTAGAAGGAGTAGGGGATCAAATGATGAGATTTAAGTAAACAAAATGTCTTCTTTCATTTGACTTTCGGATTCAGGTTGAACAATGTTTGCTCATTTGTATCGAATTTCTATTTCAGAACGACATACAAAGTATTCACGTAAAGTTTGCATCTGACCGATCAATGCGTTAGGAAGTCTAGAGGTCTTCGTTTGGCATCAAGCTTTCTTTCGTACTTTGTGTAGTTATCCTTCTCAGAACTTTCCCCATTCATTCCCACACTTCGTGACCAGAAGGGTTCTGCATTTACGCACGTCACTCTGTTGGGATTTTAGTATCTCTTTTAAATTTCTACTTAAATTTAAAAAGTAGACTATTTAATATTATAGAAGCTGTATGTAACTATGAGATGCTCTCTTGATGTTGAGGAACGGCATATAGCAAATAATCTCATCGTTTCGTAAAGTCAGCATTGTGATCAGCAAATAAATGGGAATTGTTTCCCGAGTACATCATTTACTCGGCATCCTTGCTGTGCCCCTTAGTCAGATCTTACCTATTGATCAAATCTTTCAAAAGTTATTTGCCATGCTATGAGTAGAAATAATTGGCTACTTAATTATTCGCTAAACAGGTAAACGGTCATAGTATAATAATTGGCGAAAGAGCGAAGTTATTGGCAACTCATATTGCAATAAGTAACGAGATAAATTATTGTATCTAATCACGATTTCATGAACCAATATATGCCCATTTAAGCGAATTAGAAGTTCATTTTTCATTTATTTCGGTTATAAATTCTTTTGAATATTTTGAAAGGTAGCAGTAGATAAACGGTCTTATGAAACATGTATGAACATGGGAAATGAGCAAAGCAACATAAAATTGTAGATACGACCATCTTTTAAATAAGAACTAAGAGGGGATTCATTTACTAAAATGACACCTAAAAACTCAACTGTCAGTCAAAGTTGCTAGGTCAGATGGCCTGAGAAAACATTACCCTGTTGCTGTCTTTTTTATTATAAGTTGAAATTACCTTTGCATCATTTATTACCGACCCTCACCCGATGGGGGGGGGGGGGGGAGGACACCCTAGTTCCATCTGACGAATAAACCCACCAATAAGAAAAAATATATTTAAGCCAATAAAATCTTTACTATTGAAGAACTGAAAGTAGGTTAGGTCAACAATCTCGATAATAAGGAAGTATACTCATCAGCACTCAGAGCCTAGACCAATGGGAAAGCTGGCATGCAGAAGTGTATTTATCTTAGAGTCAAGAGAGGTTGGTGGCTATTACGACAAGATGAACATAATTGTCACATTAGATCACTTTAATGTGACTTCAGTAGATGACCGTTTGGCGTTTTTAACAGACCAAACTGTTAAATATAATTCTCAAAATCTCGTAAATTCAGCTCCAGTATGCGTATTCATGATGTTTAATTCAACTCTCCCTTCTCTCCTAACTGAACTACCCCATCTCCTAAGAACAACCTGAACCATCTCAACCTCTCATTCTTCAGCATTTTATAAAAGCTATTGTAATTTGCAAAGTATAACCCACTCGCAATAATAAAAATATCATTTCTCGGAACTAGCACTATTCTAGTTGCTTACTCTCACTCCTTTACGCCAATCCAACTGTCATTAATGCCTTGGACAAACTAATTCACTAGACCCACTATTTAAGTTTTATGGTCCAACTTCTATCTTTCATAAATTTTATAGACTTTATACCCGTTCACATTAACGTACCTTATCTAATAACAGGTTCCTTAATTAACTTATTTAGATAACGCTAAACAACCAAAGGTAAGAATAGAAAGAAACGCCATAAATTAGAATATCAAAAGGAGAGGAAAAGAAACCTACTTATAATAACACCACCGGAAATACACTTTGTATATGGAGTTTGTCGTCTAGCGAGAGTAGTTTTATTAGCGCTCAACCACGCTTGAAAAGTTTCCTCTGCTCGTTTTCGTTTCTCCCTATCTGCTAATTCTCTAGATCGATGTTCTGTCTCTCGGCGCTGTTTCTCTGTTATTTTCGCATGTTGCTTTACTTGTAACCATTCTCTGTACTTTTCTTGAGCTTTAAACTATTCAATGTAGATTATTCCCTCGGTAAAATATTGGACGATTACCTGTTGCACCCGTTTGTTTGCAGCCTCTAAATTCTCCTCTGTTTGGGCAATTTCAGCCAACTCTTTCTGTTTCATCATTTCCAGCTTCTTGCCCTTGAACCAAGTTCTAATTTTTTCCCTTGAGATGCATTTTTTCTTCATAAGTTCCTCCTCTTCCTGCTTCCTTTTAGCCTCTTCTTCGATCTATAATTTATAATTTATAAATGGTTCGGCTGATTCATTCAAGTAAAAAGATAAAACTTGCTTTAAGTTTGGCAAGTTTTTGAGCTACTTTCCTACGGTCGGCCTTCTTCTTGGCCAACCACAGATGCCGTGGTGACGATTGATTCCACCGATTACTGCTATTATTTTCCAGGCCAACAAGAAAATTATTAATGGAGTCGTTATCGCTGAAATCTTGAACAGCTTTACTGACATTCGGTGAAGAAAGGTAACGGCCACTAAAATTTTTTATCGTTGCAAAAAATTACGTTTAAAGATATAAATTTAAAATATTTGTAAACTTCTAAACTTGCCCGTTAGGAAATTGATTCAACCTTTCTCCATTATAAGTATTCTCCTTGCTCTTCTTGCTTAGTCGAAATGAAAAGTGTCTTCTAAAGTGGCCCTAAAACGAAAGTAAGTATTTATATCCTCAATAGTTATATGGTTTAGTGCGCAAATATATATACTATTGAAGACATCAATCTACCTTCAAATTATCGGAGATAATTAAGCTGTGAGTTCTCCCATTTTGTTCTAAAACTATTTTAAAAATATGCAATAAAAAAGAATTTCCTATGTTTTGTTTATTTGTCAAATAATTATTTTGAAATCACATGTATCAATGGTTAAACGCATTAAAGATTATAATAAATTATTACCATTGTGTCCATCTGAACTTATGCTTGTAATTGATATTCCGGATAATAAACTCTTAAGTGAATTACTAGAGCCTGCACTGCTCAGAGATGTACTGTCATCCATATATTTCGTAATACCAAAATACGCACTGTAAACATAGCCTTGTAGGTAAAATAACTATTGGTAGTTTTGATAATACCAAACAAAATTATGGAATTTCATTTCATGAATTTAAATGAAATTTAACCATTTAAATCATTCACTAATACCTTGTTAATTTTAATGTTTTAGTTTTCATTAATTTTAGTGTTAATTTTAATGTTAATGTATTACGATTTTGATTGTTATGAAGTAATTTAGTTCCAGCGCTAACTGAAAATACTATGAATCAATGTTATTATTAAAAAGCAAGAAAAAAATCCAACCTTAATTTAAAAATAATATTATATTGATTGTCTCTGAATATGGAAGTTTTCAATTTCAATTTATACATGGTAATATTTAAGAAAAGTAATAATAGACGCCCATCTCCCAAAATTACTAAAGCCCAATTTTTCTTTCTGTAAAATAAATGAGCATTTCTAGGAATCACCTAACTTTATTCGCATTGTAATATGGCAGAGACTATAGAAATAAACCATGATTAAATCTTAGCAATCCTATCTAGCATAATCTTTACACAAAGTTGTTCCCGAACGCAGCAACCCAACCCCTACTGTTTAGAGAAAACAGATTCTATAAGATGAAGAGCATTTATCTTAATTTATGGTCCACTGTTACAATCGAGTTATTGATATTAAATTGGGGCTACTCAAATTTTTTCCGACAATTGATCGTTGACTGGTTGATCGCATTTGCGCCCTACGCCATTAGCAAAACAGCCCTGTCTTTCAAACTATTCAAGTGTGCATAAGGTTCCTTTGTGATCGGCTTTAGTAGCATCGTTCATTCCTAAATCGCCATTTCATATATTTAAGAAATACGTAAACATCGTGCAATATATAAAGAATGATTTCGTTGCCAATTTTTTTCATTACTCGTATGATTTTAATGAGAAAAATGTGATTCATGAGTCTGAGTACATGGTGCAAATCTTCTTCTCCAAATTTCCTAAATGAGGTTTTTTCATCACCGGTGAGTTATTGATCTCTTTTAAAAATAAGTGGACGTGTAGAACTTAACTTTTATTTTATGCTCAGTGCATGGGAGCGCAAAACTCATTGATGAATTCGCAATCATCTCCGTCGTTTTTCATGCAAAATGACTTCCAGTTGGCCACGAGTTCTGGCATATGTGGCATTTTGGATTCCTTACATCAACGCAACAGGGGAGATTAAAGTGAATTTTAGAGACTTAATCAAACTTTGGAAATGTGCATTATGACTTACTTATCTCAAGGAAATAGTTGGCGTCGTGTTTACACTCCAGAAGCTGAGTGATCCCAAATCGTTGAGCTTTACTAGTAATACTAGCTCCGCACTGGTATAAATAAGTCCTGTTCGGTACTTCTAAAATAAGAATACCAACAGGTACATGCGTGCCTACTCTCTTTTATGATGGCTCCAAGTTAAAACTTTAGTTGAGCCTCCATAGTCCATAAGTATGCTAGAGTCTACTCGATTTCGGTCGTTACGTTGGTTTTAAAAATGTAAATGAAGATTTTTTTATCACCACGGAGTAATTGTGAACTATCTACACAATTCCTTTCGTTATGACAGAATTTTAGATTCACGAATCTATTCTCAAAGTGAGGTGGATTTATACAGCTCACCTAGAAAAAATGTTTAAGATTACCATCTCATCTCATTTAAGACTTCCAGTACATTGGTCTGGATTATTCTCAACATCTTGAATAAATCATACTCGCGAAAATCAAATAGTGGTAATTAACTTTTAAGCAAATCTTTTCACCTTCTCCGTGGAGATAACTGCTTTAGTCAAACCAGACAAGAGATTATCAGGTTGAAATAGGAAATATTTTCTCGCTCCCAATAATTCTTCAATAACTAAAATGAAGTCTTATTATTTATCTATTGAAAAAAGCCACCGGATAATTACGCCTACTTGCTTAAGCCGAAGCCGATTAAGCTAACTTTTGTCAAAACAAGTGTGTTCTGCACATCGCTATTTGTGTTCTTCTTCAGGTTGTAGACCTCGGTACAAATATTTTTATTGACATCTTTTCCTGATTTGTTCTGTCACGATCTGCTTTTAAAATTTCTAAGAAATCGACCTATTTTTTTAATATAAATTGACAGCAGCACGATGCAGAACGATACAAACCACACATTAAAACTTTATGTCCTTTTACCTATCGTTAAATCAATTCATATTACGAGTAAAACGTAAGTAAAGGTCATAAGAAGAAAAGTCAAATATATGAATTATATTTACAAAAATTGTTTTTTATGAGTTGCAGGTGCGCTCTGATAGTTAACCGCAGACGCTTCTGGATTTATGCCTTATGGCAGTGTTCCTAACGATAATTTAGAGATTCTGCTTTCTGAATGATGATATAAGAAAAATCGACTATAACATCAATAATAGTCAAAATCATTCAATTTCTACATTTGGCACTCTCTGGGGCTGAATATTCGATAAAATTTTGTAATAATAATTTATTCGATTTTATAACTAGTTCAGCACACACCAGATTGAAATGCATATACTCTTCATGTCAACCATTAACTTCAATTCCGGTACTTTAAATAGAATTGACTAGTAATATATAAATTGCTATTAGTCCCGACTTATTAGTGTTAGGGCAGGCTTTCGTGAACACTTTTTATCTTAATCATATTTTTTTGAAACAGTATTTCCATTATAGAGTTAAAACAAAACCTTAATGGGTTATTTAACATTTTATACAAAAAAGACATTACCTATTATATAACCGACAACTTTTACACCTTTGTTATAATCTGCCTCTAATTTGGCGCCTTCATCGTCTTTCGGCACTCACGGTGGTTGGGTTCCGACTTCGCGTTGATCTGCGTTAGATCTAATATATTCGCGCTTACAGTTTCAGTAATATAAGTTTGTGAATCATTTAAAAGGTAAGAATCAGGGCATTTAAACGCTCTTTTTATTTATTAGAGAATGCCTAAAGGCAAATCATCACAAGTAATCATATCTAAGGGGACTGCGATCACTGATGATTCCAACGTTGGAGTGCAGTTGCTGACGAAAATGGGTTGGACTAAAGATACTGGTCTTGGTAAAGACGGAAATGGTATTTTGGAACCTATTAAAGCGTCAAGCAATTTTGGGCGAAAGGGTTTGGGCAAGGTTTCCACCCAAGCAAACATGGATATGGTTCAACAAGTCCATTTTGAAGCTATTCTTCAAAGTATCCAATCGGCAAATAATAATGTGTCATCTAGCAGCGATGAAGAAAAAGAGATAGAATCGAAGACACGTAGACCACGTCTTTGTTATGGAAGATATTTGAAAGATAAAGATATTTCCAAATGCGATGAACGTTCATTGAAAGTAATTCTTGGGAAGTCGGTGGTAGAGCCGGATTATCTCTCTTCCCCTTCACCTTTAGGTGAAACGGAAAAAGTAAAAGACGGTGATCACGACTTTGGAGTTAAGACGTACTCAAGCGCTACAGATTTAAAATCCTATTTTGCTGAGAAAATGAAGGCGAAAAGATGTCGTCAAACCGAAGGTGCAAATGAACCCTCGCTGAAGAGATTCCATGCTCTTGATGGATCTCCCGAATTCTCCCGTCCTTCATTTAATCTTGGAGATGGTAAGATTACAGTTAGGTTCAGATGCTCGATTACAAATTTGACGTAATTATTAATCAAAATGCAATCACTTTAAATTACCTTGATTTTATGGGCTTAATTTAGCCGATTTTAGTAACATTTTGCACATTGATCGTCTCTCTTTAAATATTGTTAAAACGAAAAGTACGGTATTTGTCTATTGATGCCCTAGTTACAATGTCGGATACTTCCAAGCATTCAGATCCATCTGACACGGGTTCATCCAAAGAAACAAAATCAAACGAATCTGATGTAAAGAGTCATGAAAGTAAGTTGCTTGATTCCGTATTGTTTATGTATTTATTTTCTTGGTGATTATATGACCGTCATTCTTGTTATTTTTCAGAATCTGAAAAATCTCCTAAAAGTAAGTCTGCTTCTAAATATATACGACTCGTCACGTTTTTTATGTCATAGCGGTAATACCTTGGCTTGTATTTACAAACTTTGATGCCAGATGGATTGATTTCCTGGGTTAAAATCTCCCAATTTTATAATTACTCAGTGAAGTCGTCTGATTATTAGTAAATAAGCCCTTTTATTACCTCGAGATTAAATGTATCTATTACAAATTGAGGAGGGAGAAAACATTTAATGGAAAATGGTCGTTGTTATGAGTATGGCAAGTAAACGACTTCTTAATTTTATCTTTTCGATATTATTTTAGACGATTCTTCAAGTAGTAGTTCCAGCGATGAGCTTTCCGAGAAGGAAGAAGCTGCGCCTCCACGACCAGATTCTCCTGATATTTTTGTGAACTCGAATATCCTATCGCTCAAGGGTTATCCCTACTATTGAGCTTTGATATTTGTACGACATTCTGTGTAAATATATGAAATGTTCCCATTGTAGATCAATACCTATTCAGGTCTGTTTTATAATAGATCGCCTGCTACCGCTCATGTCTTTGCTTATTGTGCTTGTCTATTTCATTGTTCGTAAAAGCTAATGCGCAACGGGTTTGGGATTTTTATCCATGAGTCATAATTCAACAGTCAAAAATTCTGTCGAATGTAGACTGGCGTTGAGTTGAAATAGATTGGAGTGGAATTTATATTGTGCTGTGTTGCTTTAATCAATTTTATAAAATGTAAAAATGGGCAGCAAAAGCGCCGATTTCCTCTCTGTACATATTCGAACACACTTGACAATGGTGCATTTCACTGTTCTTGTACAAATTTCATTGGGGTGGAGTTTTGAATTTTGAGAGGCTATGGGGCGTGGGAGGAGGGGCGTTAAGATGAAAACTCCCGCAGTAGAAGACCCAAGATACAATCCACTTTTATCGGCGAGCTCTGGGTGGACTTTTTTCTTGTCACAGGAAGTTAGAAGGATCCGCGTAGCTGAGTAGCATTCTAATGGTTGGTCATCAATTCTAAACATACGAATCTGCTTCTTCGAAATCAAAATTTACACTTCTGTGGCTATTTATGATAATGCCAACTTTGTCGTAGTGCGTTCAATTTCTGGAAGTTTCAATGGGAGCGGAATACATCTCAATTTCCACAAGGTACTCAACCTACTTGATTTTGAATCCTCTGCTGATTCCATAGACCGCAAGTTAGATCTTGCACTTTATTCCAAAGAGGCTAACTTCTATCATTCCTGAGTGCACTCAAAATTCTCCGTCTGTTTGGTAGCTTACGCTTGGATCACCAAGACTGATCTAAAGTTGGTCAGTCCCTACCTTAAGTAATTGATCATTCTCCAACCAACCACGCAGTGTACGAAAGTAAACAAAATATCTTCAGACTTACTGAGTAAATGGTTCTATAGTTACTTCACTCGCTTTTGGTCTGAATCGACCGTTTCTAGTTACCACTGTCAGAAGCGACCAATCATGTTTTGCCAACGACCCTTTTAAGCATTAAGGATAGAGACAAATCACATAATTAGTTGTTTTATTAAAATTACGTTTATAATAAATGGAATATAGTATACAAACGCGTAAATGTTCATTGAGGGATAGCGGTGAGGGACCAGGTAAGACCTAACGAACATCGAGAGTAAAACGGTACTCCTGATCGCAACCCATATAGGCATCGGACATGAAGAAGAGGGTGTATTCCTGCTTTCCTTGTGCTGAAGTAGGCACTGTCAATTCCAGTTTAAC
The DNA here is from genome assembly GCA_000469805.3 of Hymenolepis microstoma. Classification (NCBI taxonomy): domain Eukaryota; kingdom Metazoa; phylum Platyhelminthes; class Cestoda; order Cyclophyllidea; family Hymenolepididae; genus Hymenolepis; species Hymenolepis microstoma. The sequence goes on along the minus strand of LR215995.1, from coordinate 17,776,548 downwards.
CTTTGTGGATTTCGCCAGTGTCAGACGTTTAATTGCCATCAAACCGTTTGTCTTTACGTCACCAATCACTAACCACCAGCCCTCTTCACGTTTCTACACAAAGAGAAACCGGATTTCTATACTACTGGAATAGTAAATAAGTAGAGAAAAGGGTAAATTTAACGCACCTGAGGAAAGAAGGGAGCGATAACTGGTCCTGCATTAGCTTCATCTCGCTCAATACTCACATTTACACTGATGGTGTCGCCGCTGAAATGTAAATAAGTAGTCGAGTAATTTTATTAACAATGAGATGCGAAAATCTTATTTTAATGGTTTAATATTATCTACTAAAGGAAAGATATCGATAAAGTAAAGTGTCCCTCAGCCCTGCTCAGTGGATGACGTTAGAAAATGCATGCTATTACCCTGTAATGAAGGAGCAAGTCATCACAGAAAGGATCAATAGTACGCATTCCTTCATCTCTCTTACTGATTAGAGTTAGTACGACTACCCTGCCACATTACTGTGTATAGATGGGTATTGTTCTCGTGACCTCTAGCTTATCAGGAGTGTAGGTTGACTACTACGCCACTGATGCATGTTGCTGTTAACTCCTAAAAGGTCGTCTCAAAGCTGTGATTTAGGTTTCTGTATAGCTTTTACAGAGGAAACAGAAGATGAAAGTAAAACTAGTAGATCAACTATTTCTAAATGTCCAAGTTGTGATTGGCGGCTCGTATCGCCAACAAAACTCGTTCTAAGATTTTAAATGCAGAAATAAAAAAAGCCTCAAGGCATAAAAATTAGTTTCTGAAACTAAGTGAGGAAATCGCAGACAAACCCAAACTAGCCTCCGATAACAATAAGTCAATGTTAATATACTTTTTCGAATTCAAACTGAATGGTAAATAATAGTTGGACAATCCAAAACCTAAGATTGGTAAATGAATAAGCTTAGTGGTAACGTAAAGTAATCAAAATCACAGTCTAACCTCTTGACTTGAGTCTTGCTAGTAACAGGTCCACTCGGTCCCGACAGCTCATAATTCACCTCCACATCTGGATATCGATTACAGAATCGGGCTACATCAGCAACCTCAGGTTGTGACAAACCCTCAAGGAGTTGAGCTCGTGCGGCATCTTCTAGCTCCATTAAATCGAAAATGGATTCCACACCGGCCTCTTTGCATTTAGTAATGCGTTCCAAATTGAAGTGGGGGAGTTGACGCAGGTAGGAATCCTTGTGCCAGACTGCCTGAGTGATCATCTGGGAGAACTCCATTGCAGCTAAAGCGGGACCCAACCAACTGTTGCTGGACAAAACGTCAACGCAGGCCTATTGAATAAAAATAAGTTTGGCAGTTATATTTTTGAAGAACATTAAGGAAAGACAATATCAACGCTCATCTCTAATTTAACACATGCCAATTCTTATACTCTCGTAATTTCCAACAAAGCTAATTTTTTGCGTGTAGTTGTTTATTCACGAATGTGTCTAAGTTACAAACTGGTCCGTTAGATATTCAGAGATCCTCACTACTGGTCGACTAACATTAGTGGGCCATAGGAAGTGAAATAATAGTTTCGCAGCTTTTGACCACAGTAACTTGCTTTCTTAATAAGTGGAACCGCTTTGAGGGACTATAAACGAAAAAGAAACCGAATCTTACCTGGATAAGACGAATAATGCAAACCAGGAGTTTGTCTATATCTCCTTGTAGTTCCGTAGAGAGAGAGAATCGTGAAAGGTGAGCTTGCAATAGTAAGTTGGCCTTCACATGAGGACTAGAGAAAGTAGCTTTGGGTGCAAGTTTTTGCGGAACTTTGGTAGCCAGCTGGCGTAGAACTGCATCCTCATGATGACGTACCGGCAAGATGACGTCAAATTCAGATGCATTGCTTATAACATCCAACAGACCTCGAATCTTCATTTTGTTAGTTAGTGACAGACTGAACAATTCTAAAAGAGGACGAAAGAAATGTAGACAAGATTAGAGCAGAATATTAAAATAAATAGTCCAAAAACGACGCAAACATAGCCTTACGCTTTTAGTAATTACAGATCTTAGCTAACACAATCAAAACGACAAAGTAAAATTAAAAAATGAAAAGTTGAAGTTATGACTCCAAAAAATTCTCCTTAACAGCCTAGCACCAATGGTTTCAAAGAGAAGACGTAATATCAATGTCAAGCGATTATATTTTTACATTATAAATGGAACCTAAGAAACAAAATCACCCTGTTTCAACTAAGACTTAAGTAATTGGCAAAACAGAGGTGAGCACTCATATAAAACTACTGAAAACAAAAAAAGTTGAATGAGAAAGTTAATGATAGCATATAAACTATTGGAAGGTCTAACTACAAAATGCCATTTTACAAGTATTCCGCAAGAGAATGACATTCGTATGTCCTGTCAGATAAATTGCATACAACAATAAATTGCACTCACAAAGTAGAAATTTAGCCTTATTTCTAAAGTAAAGCTAATTAAAACAGAGAATTAAGCAATAAAATGTGATTGACAGCTTACCGATAGTGCTGTGATAGATGTAGTAGTAAGCAGCGATCATTCCCAAGTTGAGCGGTGACAAGTCCATCTCATCCTCAATAGCAATGCACTTGGACTGCTCCAAATCTGTCAGAGTAGTCTCCACCAACTCACTCAAATGATCACTCAAATGACGATGCGTGACACCTTGGAGATTATAGTAATTGGGATTCTGTGTCATTCGTCTGTAGAGGAAGGTCCACGTCAGATAATCTACCGCATCCTGCTTATTCTCGATTGTCTTAGTGACAATTTCTGCATTGAAGTGATCGTGAAGTTCATGGTCAAGATGAGATTCAACGGGGAGGGGGTCGTGTAAGAACTTCTTGAGGTATTCCTGCTTCCCCGTTTGACAGTAGATTATAGCCTTGGCATCACTATCCAGGCCAGGTCTATTCGCACGGCTGACCATCTGAATCATGTCAATGATAGGGTAGTCTTCATATGCATGGATCTTTCCGTTATATTCCTGTGTATCTAATACAATGATCAAATAGGCAGAAATGTTTGAAGCCCAAGCAAGATCACGAGAAACAACTAGAGTATGGAGAGCGCCAGCAGCATATAATGCTTCAACCAGTCTTCTATCTCCCTTACTTAAAGCCTTGTGTAAGTAAGCAATACCACCTCCATAACGAAGAATTTCTGCAAGTGCTGCGTCCGTTATCTGTCCAGCAGCTTTTTCCAAAGCTTCTTCCAAGTGCCCAGAAAGAGGCACGAACTTGGGTTGTTGGGCCGATTGCTGTTGGGAACCAGATAGAGCATTAGCAGTAGCTTGCATTGTTATCAAGTCCAAAGCGGTTCTCTGAGCCTGGCGTCTTGAAGACACGAAAACAATCGTAGGTCTATGTAGACCCGGTCCAACGCCTTGACTTAAGCAGGCATATTTATTGATAGCACGGAACATGGGTTTATTAGCAGCCATAAGTCGACTAGCTTGATGACTGAAATTTAGCTCAACGATGTTTAGGTCAAGAGGCAGTGGTCGAGTATTTGGTTGGAAGTTGTAACTAGCTCCACTAGAACAACCCAACCAGCTAGCCATATCACGCAAGTTGGTGATACTATGAGCTAAACCAACAATACGGAGTGGCTGACCAGTTGATTCAATCTGACTAGCCATATAGCGCATACGTGAGCAGACCACCTCATAAACAGGTCCTCCTTCAGCACCAACAAGATGCAACTCATCGGCGATGAAAAGATTCACGCTCTGAACATGCTTTCGCTGCTTCCAACGGCGTGAGAGAACGTCCCAGTGATCTGGAGTTGTAACAATAATCTGTCCTCTGACAAGGAGTTTAAGATCAACCGACGTCTCACCAGTTAAACGAACAACCCTTCGACCCAACTTGGTACCAAAACGAGCAGACCAGTCATTGTAACGCAACTCTGCTTGCTCTTCAAACGGTGTAACATAGACACACTTGAAGATAGGTTCTCCAGATTCATCAACCTGTTGATTAGTCTGGGCGGTGGTCATTAAACGGAAAAGAGCCAATTCAGCACATACTGTCTTTCCACTACCTGCTGGTGCAGCAATGAACACATTTTCATCGGAGTTATACAGCGAGTTGAATACTTGGGTCTGTATGGGGTTGAAATCTCTAATTTGATCGGTGTAAAGTGATTCGAAGTCCTTATTTCTCAATGCAGTAACTGGGAGAGGCTGCAAATCAAGCAATTCAGTAGGCGGAGCAGTCTTCTCAGGAAGGATAAGATGTCTGAATGAGACGGGCAGGGTAACTTCACCACCGATCCATCTATCTGATACGGCTCGAATGTAGTAATGTGGAGGGAGTGGATCAAATATTGGGACTGTGAAGTGAAGAACATGATCTTCTGTAGCGTAGCGTTGTTTCAATACAAAGAATTCTCTGTGAAGAATAGTATCTCCATCTACATCTTCAACGAGGATCCAGAAGGCTTGACTATTTCCATGGGTCTTCTCATCCCAAACAAAGTCTGGAGTGAGGGTCAATTCAACACGAAGAACAGATCGTGTTACTGGTTGAACATGAACACTCATTTCAAGACGAGGTAATTGATGGAGATACTTGTGAAGAGGTTTTCCCAACTTAGCGGATCGAACAAGCTCACCCAACTCGTGGTGATTCATATCATAGAGACGTTCAAAAGGCAGAGACTTCTTTTCCAGCTTTGTGATAATCTCAGCAGGAAGCTTTTTGAACTGCCTCAGGGGGCACATTGATTCCCACATTCTACGTTCAATCATTTTGGCAAGAACTAAAGCATTATCTGACAACTCGGCCCAACCCTTATGGAGGACAATTTCAAAAAGAGCTCGCATTAAACGTCCTGCAGATTGAGTGATAAAGACCATATCAGACACCAGAGAGAAGCCTTCAAGCTTCAAGCCAGAGATGTAGGCTTGAAGGAGACAATTTACTTTAGCAGAAGAATCATCTGCCGCTTCTTTAATCGGAATAGGAACCCTCTCAAGAAGTTGAGCCAATTCAAACTTTTCTTCCTGTCTCACAGAGATATGTTTGAATTCGGAGCTTGAGGCAAATACTCTGAAGAGTTCAATCTCACCCAGACCAGGACGAAGCAGTTTGTTATATGTTTGGACAGTCTCGTAGGTGAGATAGAAGTGTGAAGCAATACGACCCAGCTCAGTTGTTTCAAAGTTCCCAGTGCGTCTCTCATAGTTGATGAGGCCACATTTTTCAAGAACAGTTGCAGCAGTGTGGATCAGGTCACGACGGCGCTGCTCTAACCAAGGGTCAGAGTGTTCACTTCCCGAAGGAACGCCGTAAAGTGAAGGAGATCTGAGCATACGAATGTAGAGATATGTGTAGCCGAGCCAATTTACAGCATCACGAATATTTGAAACAGTGCCTAAAACGATTTCAGCATTCAAGAGATCAGGAAGTTTGGCAACGAGTTGACTCTCAATTGGGAGCTGCTGGTTCATGAGGGAGAGGTAATACTGCAGTTCGGTGTGGTTAGTGATAAGAATACCTTCACCCTTTGTATCGTACTGAGGACGACCGGCACGACCCAGCATCTGCATTACATCGAGAGGACCAAGTTCAGTCCACTTGCCCTTTTCCGGGTTGTAGATCTACATATAACAATAGAGATTAATTGAAAACAAGATGCATAAAATGAAAACCAGAGCAAAAACAAGCTAGACAAACGACATGGAAGTCACTAATTAAGGAAGTGATTAGATTTGGAGGACAAATTTAGTTGTACTTCGCGTGTTTTAAATCATAAAGTCAAGTACGAAATGAACTCAAGGTAAAAGATGTCTACTGACGATAGAACTGCATAACAAGTGAAAACAGCCGGCTTAAAGCAAGTTTAAACACTGATAGAATGAACTCGCATGGCTTAACTAAACAATCCTTTTAGGCTAAGATTAGTGTCAAAACATGACAAACTAACAAAAAAAACTCCTCTAAAATTACCAATAATAATAAGGATGAAGGCACTTGTAACTATGGCCAAGGCGAACCATATGGAACTTGAAGAAAGCGTTCTACAGGAGCAATTAATGTGATAAATCGCAGTCCTTGAACACTTCGAAAAGACCAAGTGAAGAGCTTATAGGCCTACATAAAAAATGGCACTACTTTAAAGCTTCTAAATACTATCGTTAAATCGTTGTCGAACTAAAACCAGGAATACTCCTCAAAATAGTAATTAGGAAAAACAATCTCAAAGCATGCTTTTAAGCCTCAATAGTTAATCTTAGTCGAGAGAGAGAAAAAATTACAAATTCTGCACATTTTCCAAAATCAAATTTAAAGGTAGTATATGTTAGTTCGCATGGTAAACAAACTTATTAATTCTTATTTTCATACAGAACAATAGTCTGAATTTACTGAAATCGAAAATGTAATAATTATTGGATGGATCAGAATTTAATACTAGCAGAAACAAACTTTTTTCCACAACCCACAACTTAGCATTTCTAATGTTTATGCCCTCAGCCAATAACGAAGATTCGACTGCCACCGGGAAATACGAGTGAAAAGAAACAAGCCAAAACGCTTACCTGAGTGCCCTTAATGATGACAGTGTGTGCAGGTAAATTGACACCCCAAGCAAGAGTAGCAGTAGATACGAGGACCTGAATATGGCGATCAGCGAACAAATCCTCCACAAGAGTACGATCTACACGGCTCATTCCAGCGTGGTGCATAGCAAATCCATAGGGGAGAAGATCTCTCAACTCAGAATTCTTCACTTGTTCAGCTTCTTGGCGTAGTACCACAGTAGAAGCATTCTTGTCCTTCATAAAGAGACCCAAGGTGTCCTTTTCCAAGCACATGTCACGAACTGCTCGAGCTGTTTTGCCCGTCTCCTTCCGCGAGTGCACGAATACGAGGATCTGATTACGACCAGCGTGTTCCACAACCTTCTCGTAAACAATTTCGTTCATGAGCTGGAAGCGTTTCACCGCTTTCTTTTCGGTTATGCCAATGTACTGTTGTTCAAGGGGAACGGGGCGGAAGCTAAAATCGAAAAAATGAAAACCAATTAACAACGATTAAGTGCACTATACTACTAAGATTAATAACCGCGAAAGCAGAACACGTCTAGTATAAAAATATTATTAAATAAAAAATAAAATATTTATATTCATGAAAGATCCCGTAGATAGAAAAACGGCATTGCGATTAAGAGCTTAGCATTATTCCCTGTCACTAAACACATTTCATAACGTTATTTTTTATTAAAAGCGATCTGCGACTTTACAAATGTTCAATGAGAGACAAGGCAAGAGAGTATATAAAAAAAATAAAGTAATCAAATACTCCAAGAAAAAAAAACAGCAACAAGTTAACTGAGCGCTTTGGGAACAGTAAATGCTATTACCCTAGCATTATAGTTAGCAGTCGAACGTTACAAGTGGGTCAAGTATCAAATGATTTGGAATGCAGATGATCAATTAACAGCGCTAGCCTTAAACTAAAAATCGCATCAAAGTAGGCAGACATATATATTTTAAACTCACCTATTATCAAAGTAGAAAAGTCCCTTCTCCACATCCACACGCAAGAAAGTCGCCACATCCGTATAGTTAGGCAGAGTGGCACTGAGACCAACTAATCGAATACTATCCGGATTGGCAACATTTGCTCCCGATGCACTAATCCCTGACGCAGCAGCAGCTTCAGTTGCACGAAGAGTTCGCGCCACAATGGCTTCCAGAATCGGTCCACGGTCATCATGGAGGAGATGCACTTCATCAAAGATAATGAGACGTACCAGGTTAATGTATGATCGTTCATCACCTCCACGTCGGGTCACTACATCCCACTTCTCGGGTGTGCAGACAATGACCTGGGTCTCGAGAATCTGTTCGCGACTCAACTGGTGGTCACCAGTCAATTCATCCACTTTAATCCCGTAGCTGCTCAACCGCTACAAAAGAAAAAAAGGTTCTTAACAAACACAAAGCACTATTGTTGAAATATTTGAAAAGCTCAATGCACAAACTTAGTCATAAATATTGAACCTAATAAATTTAATTTCAATGGACATATTTTAAGAGTATAATGCAAGAGTTGAACCAACCAGATTAATTTGATCCTAATAAAGGGAAAAATATCGAAAATGGGACAGCATTCAGAATGTCCCATGAAGCAATCATAACAACTTTGTTATATTTACGTGAACACGACCATCAAACTTTACGTTACGCTTAATTAAAGGAAGTGATGATCGTTTACTTGAAAGAATTCTTGCGCTTACGAATTAAAATGCATTCATTTCAAGCGTTTCGATCATTTTACTATCGACCAGGAAATTTGACTACCTTTACGAACTTTGACCCATTTTGAAATATTAAACCAATTACACAACTTGAAAACTTCCATTTCATAATACGCTCTTTAAAGCTACTGTTAATTAGGTTTCTGAGAGAGTTGAAAGTTCGCAAAGCCTTTTAGGATATAAAATTTGACGTTGATTAAAATCTTGAAGTAATCTTCCGATTACCTTAAGAAACGTAGTTCTAGAGGGACACTTTAGCAGTTGTCGGTGCGTACTTTCATTACTAGAAGAGTCATCCCACAAACTAGTTTCTTGAACTAGTTTTATACATGTCAGGCTACCATTTGTTAAGGATAAATGGCCATTTAAATTGGCATTTCATTAATTTTTTCAAAAAAGGGTTATTAGTTTACCTTTTATTTCTTCAATAAAATTTACTATAAATTGGCAAACCTCTAACTAAAAAACTGAACTTTAAACCAGAATCAAAAGTTTTGAACCCATAAACATACCTTGTTGAAAGTCCCAACCATTTCTTGCACAAGCGATCGCATCGGAGCAATGTAGACAATCTTAAAGTTATCCTTATTGATGCTACCATCAGCGTTGATATGCTGACCGATTTCATGCATTATGCAGAGCAGGGCTACATTTGTCTTGCCAGCACCCTAAGAGACAAAAATATATAAAATAAGATACAAATAACTTTACGATAATATATGACAATTGCAAGACTTACGGTCGGAGCACAGAGCAGTAGGTTCTCATCCGATTTCATAGCTGCATTATACAAGCGAGTCTGGATCCTGTTGAGCGATTTATATCCCTCAAAAGCCGCTTTTGCGTACGCGGGTAGCTTCTCAACCTTCAGTAGGGTTTCATCAGGGTCATAGGGTTTGGATTTTAAAGCGGGAACATGCACTTCCTCATAACCCTTCTTCTGAGTTCGGAAAGAACCCTCAGGAAGTTGACAGCGTTTATTTGCCATCAAATGACCTCCCTGAGAGAAAGCGAGATTGTTCAAATCAACCACACTTGCAATGACAGCTTTCCCATCTTCATGAATACCATCTCCATCTTCTTTTGTGCTTTCCTAATCAATGTTAAGGAGAGCAAATTATTCCTAGGGGATCAAATATGACAAATAAATATCCCGGGTAATATACATACTCTAAGACGAGCTACCCTCTGGTTTGCCTTCCGACTTCTTTCATCCGGCACTGTATCAACGGATTCGCCGGTTTCCCGAAGTTGTTTTAGGATTGCAGAGAGCTTAGGATCTCCTTTCATCTTTGATTCAATTTCAGCCTTTTCTTTGGAAGATTGGGCTTGAGCAAGTAGAGTACAATAGAGAACCATGGAGGGATAGCGACGAAGGATTCGAAGAAAGTCGAATTGTTCGTATCCAATGCATCTGACCAACCGATTTTCTAGATCTCGATCGTCCGATGCTGTCTTGAGGATATCGAGACATTCTTGAGCCTTCTTTTGGGCTAGAATGGGATCCTAGAGTGAGGGAAACAAGAAAGAACAGAATAAAAATACGAGTAGAGCTTCCTGTATCAATAAAATCCAGCACTACTTAGACAAGAAGGCAGCAGAACACCATAAAAATAAGTTAACATACTCCGAACGTGATTTGTAATATAAAATTTTCCACGTCTCCAAATTATAAATTCAACACCCGCCAGGTTTAATAGGTTTGGGACTTACAAATACAGGTCAGTGATGATGAGTATGGTAACACTTCCACGAAAACACTTCTCCATAAGTTTACACAGTAGAAACACCACAACCTCAATAAAGATAGTTATACATCCATAAATTTGAATGGCTCTAATAAAATAAAAATTCTAACCCGTTCGACTGGCGCAACTAACTTATTTCTTCATTACTTATATGCACATCATACACAGAGTCCGATACTATACCCCTACGAATCAATAAGCCTCTATTTTTTCTTAAAGCCTCGGTTCCCAACAAAATTAATTTTTGTATAAAGTTTAGAATAATGTAAGAATATAGTTAACCCACTTTGCAATGCTTTGAGACATTTCGTTGAAGCCAGAAAGCGTCAATATCACGAGGATGCAGAGCATCTTTGTCCGCTTTTGAACCAGCGCCATCTTCGGTCGATTTTGATTGAAGAGTCATTTCTTTTCCTGCTTCCTCTCCATCAACATTATCTTCATCGTCATCATCATCTTTGATTTCATATAGAGTATTCTCTTCATCCTATTTATTTTCACAAAATGGAGAAAGAAAATAAATATTTATTGAAAGACATTTATTCAATTTTCTGAGTAAGCGACATCAAGCCCAAATAAAACTAAGAAACACAATTCTTGTATAAAAATGAAATTCACACAAAACATAAAAAGAATTTACTATGTATATAAGTATGAAAATTAAGACAGCATCTGAAATCGTTTAGGGGCAAAGAAGCATTTCATAATTCCAAGTGGCTGAAAAGAAGACACCGTCAAGAAACGTATTAGAATTCTAGGAAAGTGCACAAAAATCATATTCGTATGTCACAGGTTAAGTTAATTACAGAATGGACAACCACTCTTGAAACTACTAGAAAATAGAATGGCCAATTCTTGGAACGCAAATGAATACATTGATAGCAAAATACTCATAAGAACAAAAGTAGCCATTTCACAACGCATGTTTTACATTTCGATTAACATAAGTATATTCTTCTATGAAATCTAAATCGGATGAAGGGTTATAAATCTGCTTCTTATACCAGTAATATACTTATACAATTCTTGAGCAAATAAGCTATAATCAAACACTTACATCTTGGTCTGAATCCTCAAATTGGACATTGACTCCGTAGGTTTCGTCAATATTCTCTTCCCCAGACTTTTCTGTCTCATCTTTCCAATCGGTGATTTTCTTTCCGAGACTGACGATAATATTATATCGTTCGTCTGCCAGGGACCCCATTAAACTTTCAACCTCCTTGCGTCTTTCTTTGTCCCTTAGTTTAGTGTTTTTCAATGCAGCAAGGACTTCATCTGCTGCGCCACAAAGAATTTCACGAGACTGATCACCAAGGGCTTCTTGAATACAATGAAGAATATATTCATATGTTTTTCTAGTTTCTGGTGTCTTGGGTCTGTATAGGACACCGGCAAAATCATCAATATCTTCGCTAAGAAGATTTGCAGCCTTGATTCTCATTTCATCAAATTCCTCATCTTCAAGTTTGCGGCGCTTGGCTTTCTTTTCTTCGAGCATATTTGGTCTTGTACGCTGAGCTTTGCTGCCCATTTCATCCATGCGAATTTTTCCAGCGAGAGAGAGAACCTCTCCAGTTGATTCATCACGAGGGCGTCGATCTATCAAAGACCGATCGGCGGTCATTACCAGATTTGAGTTTATATTATACTCATACTGCAAATTTCTCGCAGCTTGATCAGCCATTACTTTGCAACTATTAGCAAACCAAATGTGATAATGACGAAATTTCGAACAAGTGCGAGATACTTCAATGACTAAAAGAGCCTTCTAAAATGTTTAAAATAATGAATATTTATTTTAAGTTTGATTTTCTATTTAAAATAAATTTAAATATAAATAAATAAATTTAAATTATTATTAATCTCTGCTAAAATTCGTTTATGTGAGCTCATTGAACTGCCGCTTTTAATTATCATCGAGAAGCTCATGTTATGGCTTTCATGATGTCTGTGCGCTCAATTTTTAGAACATGTAGGTTTATTTTTGTTTATTTTATCGTTCTGTTTAGACTCATTACCTGCCAGATTCGTTCGAAATCTGCATATATCCTCATCTCTTTCTGCCAAGGATTTCTACAAAGTTCTCGGTGTTGACAAGAATGCGTCCCAGTCTGATATCAAAAAGGCTTATTACCAGCTCGCTAAGAAATATCATCCTGATATAAATAAATCAGACAAGACCGCAGCACAGAAGTTCGCAGAAGTCAGTGAAGCCTATGAGGTAAGTAGACATCATTATATTTCTATATTTCAAGATCCTTGGCGATGAACAAAAACGGAAACAATATGACGCATTTGGTGGCACTGCTGCTGATGGTTTTTCTGGTGCCCAAAGCGGATTTGGAGATTTCGCCTCGCATGTGGACCCTGAAGAATTATTCCGTCGTATTTTTAGAGACTCCGATTTCGCTTTTAAAGAATGGACCTCGGGTGATAAGAATTTTGCTGAATCAATTTTTGGGTTTAATACAACCCGGGAGATTGTTGTTAATATCTCGTTTGAAGATGTACGTTTATTCGCTCAAAATTAACTCTTCTATTCTCGTTTTCTTAATCCCACATCTTGGTGTTGTTTCAGGCCTGCAAGGGTATTACAAAGGAGATTAGCATTAATGTTGTTGTTCCCTGCTCGACTTGTGAAGGGTCACGATGTCAACCAGGCACTGGAATGACAACTTGCCCCAACTGTCACGGTACTGGTAATGAGACTGTAAGCACAGGTCCCTTTGTTCTTCGGTCCACTTGTCGGAGGTGCTCAGGTACTGGAAGTATTGTTAGGTATCCATGTCGAGCATGTAACGGCACCGGTCAAACTGTTGGTAAGGAGAATGTCAAGGTTGCTATTCCCCCTGGTGTCGAAGATGGCCAGGTTCTTCGTGTCTGCGTTTCTAATGGACGTAATACCAGTCGTTATCAACCATCCCAAGAACTCTTTGTCACTGTTCGAGTTGCCACCAGTAAATGCTTCAGACGTGAAGGCGCTGATGTGCATTCAGATATTACCATTTCTATTTCTCAAGCCGTTCTTGGTGGAAAGATTCGTATTCCTGGGATTTATGACACTGTTCTAGTTACCGTAAGCGTTTAATTACATATCTTCTATGTCTTGTCTTCGGAGGTACCTTATTGTATTCTTTTTCTTAGATTCCTCCCGGGTCAGCTAGTCATGATAAAATTCGCCTCCCAGGAAAGGGTATTAGTCGCGTGAGTGGACGTGGTTACGGCGATCATTATATCCATCTGCGCATTGGTACTCCAAAGTAATGTCTGTTTCTCTTATTTATTCATGAAACATTTATTTCCTATGAACTGTTAACTAGCCTATTCGTTAGCTCATTCTTTTACTTTCTTTCGTTCGTCGGTTGACTGATATAAACTCATCCGACCACTCTTTTCGTTTACCCGAATTAACAAAATTCGTTGGTCGTATGCTGGTTTATGGCATTCGCGCATTGATGACGTTTAGGTCGCAGTAATGAAAATATCACCTTCAAGTTCCCTTGGATGTGTTTAATTTGATTTCTCGTGACCTCCTACATTTATATTTACTCACTGACCTCGGCAAACTATATGAATTAGTAAAATTATTCTGATTAATTCAACCTTACTTTTGCTCAAGTTCAAAAATAATGGCATAATCATAAGGAATAGATCGACGTATTTTGTTGCTTAGTGCTTTGGAATGATCGATGTGACGTTCAATTTGATCTATGGTTTTGCATTTGCTATTTCAAGCTTTCTCCTTTATGCTAATCCATCTCTTAAATTATTTCAGACGTCTAACTGAACTTCAACGGGCTCTCTTGTTAGCCTTCGCCGAAACCGAATCAAATGTGAAGGGAACTACTGAAGGTGTCGCGCACACAGAATCTGGTAAGATTCTCGTTTTTGAATATCTTTCTCTGCTTCTTCCTATTGAGTCTATCCGCCTTTAGCTCTATCCAATCTTCATCAGACACTTATGAAACTGAGTAGTTCAGGTCATGGCAGCAATCCCCAACAATACAAATCTCAAAATCCCAGTTCTGTTGAGGCTAATAATGATGATGACTGGGTCACTCGAATCACCGATGGCGTTAAACGGGCTTTTGGTGCTGTCAAGAACGTTTTAGGTGGAGACCTTAAAAAATAAAATGTACGAATGCGCATTGCTGCCTTGATCTCATTTTATTTTTCCGATATCGTTAATAGTTAGTCTATAGGAAGATTAGAACATGAGATCACATTTTACGTGGAGTGCGGCAAAGACGGATTTTGTTTTGCTCCTTTTAGGTGCACGCCGAGCCATAGATAACACTGAGGGCTTTCTCCTGTCTCGAATTCGGACAGCCACAAGTGAAAAACCGTCCCCTGATCCCCATAAGCAGTCTCAATTCTCCAGCGACTCGAAATCATCCCCCAGTGATAGGAAGGAACGCGATAAATCATCCTAGTGAAATCTATCCTACCTCTTGTTTGTACAACTCTTCTCCCTCCCCTCCTCATTCCTTATGGTAGATTTTCATCATAAAATAATTTTACGTCATATATAGCAAAACAGACTTTTTTTTTTGTGAACGGGTTCATTGTTAATATTGAGAAAATGTACATAGTGATTAAATAACAAAGATAATCACAAAGCGTTCATGCCGCGGTAAGATCGACTGGAGTGTCGTTTGAGATGGCATCGCTGGACTCCTCCTTGACCTCAGCGTCATTAACTAAATGAACTAGAAACATTATGGGGAAAGAAAGAGTTTTACGTCATTTAGAAAGAGGGAAACATACTACTTTCATCCAGTGATTGTTCAGATTTTGGTTGATTGTCGGCAGTGGTGCTAATAGTGCTTTCACTTAGAGGTTTTTCTTCTGTTCGAAGTTCCGGAGGATGGGAGGACATTGTGATTATGCTACCTCCCGTTGGAGCAAGAACGTTAGATTGAGCACGAGCAAAGCCACTTTTCTTTGGCTGTGTGTGTTCATCCTCAATTACCGGCACCCATTTATAAACTAGCATTGAGGTGTCCTTTATAGTCATCCATTTTTTTTCCCTGGGAGCAATAATCTTAGACAAGTATCATTTAAATAAACATGAAGGGATTAAAAAATTCATAATGATGAAATAAGGCAAACCGATTTTTTTATATTCAATGTGAAATCCTTGCTATTGGTTAAGTAATGAGCTGTGCATACCATTTTTGAACCTTCTCTGAGGTCCTATGAACCCTTCTTGAATCAGCCCTTGCACGACTCCGGGTTTCAGCTCGGAGTGCTCTAGCAAACATCTGCCTTGTAAAACCAAAACGGCGTAATGGTTTGGAAAGGCTATTGGGTTAATTATTTAAGCCGCTTCACAGTCTTAAGCTATTGCAGCGAATAAATAAATCAATGATACACCTTTGTGTAAATATATTTACATTCATTTTTTCAAATGTACATCTGAATTTTATTTGATTAATAATTGCTTTTTAACTTTTATATTCTACTGTAATTGGTATGGGTTCTAGCATTTTTCTAACGTTGGCTTTGTTGAAATATTGATCTTAGCTTGTATAATATTAACATTAGTCTAATTACACTCGGCTTTATATCACATTCTCTCTTGGAATATATGGAATTTATATGTGGTTCGAATATAATTCATTTAAGCAATTATTCTTTATTTTGCTTAAAATATATTTAAGTCCGCACCTATTCAGCTGGTAGTAGAAAAGAAAGATGAGATCGAATGTCTAGCCTAATATATCTGAAAGTTGTAATTAGCTGGAAAAATACACTATTAGGAAATCTATCTATTTTATGCGCATGAGGAAAAGTTGTTTGTAGCTTAATTTTCTTTAACTTGGAACAAATTCTCTCATCAATCTTTGCTTTAAATCATTCGCTATTGGCTCCGAACTCTCCACATAGCTGAAAGTTTTAAGGCATTTTAAAAAATGATGAAGATTACTGACTTGCTTTGGTTCTATATCGCTTTTATAGTTCGATACATCTGTTGCCTTATGTGGTTGTTACATCAAAGATTGTTACTGCTATTGTAATCATTATACTTTTAAATTCAGTAAAGTTGGAAATTTTTCTGAAGAAGGTCTTTTAACGTCTTAGGTGTCGCCAATCCAAATCATGTACCAATTTTCGATTTTCAATGCCCCAAGATGAATAACTTTCATGTTTGGCCTAATTATGTCACGTCTTTTTATACCAAGGATTGACATCCTTATTCTTGGGTAATACAAAGGGAAACGTTAGTACTTCTTCATATAAAGAAGCATCTCACTCATTTAAAAGCTCAATTTTTATATTTAAAGTTACTCTCTATCCGGAATTGATTGTGGTATACCAATGTTCCCTCTTTTCACATTGAATATTAATAAATACTCCTCCTCTTATATATGTTTCTTTTTTTGGTGTGAATTTATCTTGGATGTTAGAAGATACTAATGAGTCGAGGTAGGATTACTCGGTTTGAAACTAAATAACCTATTCAAACTCTAAATGCACATGAACTCGAAAGAAAACGAAAAGAACTCTTTCATTATGAGATTATTGACAACCCTGTGCTTCCAGAATAAATACAAAGTATGACTCTTAACCCCCTCAGTACATTACCTGCTTCTATAATTTTATCAAACCCTTTCTATTCCATACACATTGCATGAGGCAATATGCTCTAATACAAAATTGTTAATTCAAAGAAGACGTAATCTCAGCCAATCCCCTATTAATAATACCGGCATTTACAGTGGAAGCTCTACAATTCCTGTAATTACTCGATTTTTGCTCGCTCAATGAATGCTACTAAGTTAACTATCCCACAATTTGTCAAGAACATAGCACTATTTTTGCTGTTATCCACTGATGACTTATTTAAAACTTATGATGTCCAAGGAGTGTCCAGTGAAACTGAAGTATGACTGTTACTTCCTTGGCGTCCGTATTTATTTATTTTACCTAACTAAACAGATGTAGTTGACGAATCCTGTTAAAAATAAAGCCAGTTTTCTCCGGGGTATTTTGGACTCTCTGTACGCATTACCAAATATGTCCAACTTACTAATCATTTTAATCAAATAGTACGATGCACCCTATTGAAGCTCATCACTTTCCCCTCTAGTTCAAGGGTGTCGAATATTGATGTTTCAATCCCTTGCCCATCAACAAAATTCCGCCACTGATAATAACTACAGGTCAACCATTTCTCACAACCTATTGGACGAGAGTAGTGGATGTTCTTAGTGAAATACCAGGAACCTGTGTCTTTCTAGTTTCACCTTATCCAGACAATTTTGATCTTTGCAATCTCGACGAGTAGGATGGATTATACGGCAAATAACTATGAAAAGCAAGATGGCGCTTTCTCCCATTTTTGTTAACTGTCAGCCCTATAAATGTCGGCTATGCGGTCATTGCAGCACAAAACCATCCAAGGATACAAACAAATTCGGTAAAAAACAATGCGGCAAGCTTAACTAACAATGCGACCTACTAAAGTAACCAGAGCAACGAAAATTTCGAATACTGTAGCACATATTATATTTGGTAGAATGGTCAACTAGAATGGTCAGAACAAGAATGGAAAAGCGATTATCATTCCAATCTCTACGAAATGAGAGAGAAGACCTTTTCCACAAGAAGACCAATATTTTCGTAGATATCCGCAATTGTGGCACCGCCATACATATACGCAGGAGCAGTTACGACTAAATTTTTCTGATCGACGCAAACCTCCTATTGGAAACAAGAAACGACTATTAAACAGAATTCAATAATGAGACATTGGATATTATTCCATGACAATCAGTGTAGGAAGTATAAAGTATTAGCTATTACACAAAGAAAAAACGGGGAAAATGAGACAAATTTCAGCCAAAAAAATTGATATGCTATTTTTGATAAATAAACCAACTAAACGCATATCCTGCGCTTATATAGTTAGTCGTATACGTTACGTAATAGTTGACTAAGAGAATTAATTCCAGTGATCCCTAGCTTATCAAAAGATTCTGAAATCAACTTAAAGCTTTATATATTATTACAGTGTATATGCTACTTGTATACAAATGAACGAAAAACTACACGACCTAGATACCTTAACCTAAAGATAAATCCTTTAATAACTCCCTTAGAATCTTTTCAAAGACAAAACAAAGTTCTGTCCACCCATTGCCTTTGCATGAGCATAAAGCGACCTGTTGGATCCTCCAAATGGATTATTATCCACTTTGCAAATATTGAAATGGAGCCTATTGCATAAAACATACGGTGATTTGACAATTTTCATGATGTGCCCCCATTTCCTCGATAGCACTTGCAGTGCCTGGATCTGTTCCTATGGTAACACGGGCACCCTTGATACAACGTGCCGCTAGAACTGGGGCGATACAGCATAACCTGCAAGAAGTAGTTAACAAGGGATGCAGTTTAGCGGAGCAAGTTGTTAAAAGATAAATAGTATTGAAGAGCATACCCTATTGGCTTCTTCAAATCGTGAAATCCTTTAATGGCCTTTTCAACGTCCGGAATTACCTTGCAATCACCAGAGGCTGAAGCGAAATTGCAACTAAGAAATCAGTTTGGTTAAATATGGTAGACTACAGATTAATAGATGCTCCAAAGCCACCAGGGAAGAAAATGGCATCATAATTAGACGGATTGAGCTTGGACAAAGCTGTGATGTTGCCTCGGCTAATACGGGCAGACTCAACGAGACAATTTCTTGGGAAATAAGTAAATAAAATACGGATACCTCTTTTCCGGTACTTTTTCATGAGTTGCGTGGTTGGTGACATGATCCTGATCCATGTCTGGGGCGAAACAATCAACCTTAGCTTTAGCTTTGCTCAAATGAATAAGCATACAGGTTGATTCATGTATTTCACTCCCATCATAAACACCACAACCACTAAGGACCTAAATAAATTAAATTTTGGAAATAAAAAAGTGAATACTTCATACCACAGCGACTTTCCTACGTGATGCGCTCATTAAGCAGAAAGGCTGACGCGGGACAAAATTAAGAAATGTACTCCGGATAGCCAATGACTAGAACGACATCCGAATCACTTAATTATTTGTGCCCTACTGACCTAGAATTCACCTATAAAATTTCGAGCAGAAAAGGTGCAATAAATTATAAATAGGATTTAAATCCAAATTTCAAATCAAAATTAATCGACTTATGGTGTTAAATTTTATGTCGTAGCATACATATCATATTTTACCTATGGCACATTTCGTGTGCTATGCAATTCATTTAAGAGACACTTGATGCGGTGTTTATATCTATTTTATGAATTACAATTATGCTGATACAATTTTGCATCTTTTGGCAGAGCCAAAATGCAAATACATCAAGGAAAGCAAAATAGTTTTTAGTCATGATATTAATTATTCTAGTTTTTGCCGTACAATTTTTTCTTTGCGTGTGGGAGCAGATATATTAAGTTGTGATGGAGACTTATAATTTAACAAACAAATAGGAGTCTGCATTACACTGAGAATCCATTTAGGTTGAGAAAAGCATTTACATTTTACGTACAATTTTTTATACTTCAGGTTCTTTCACAACCACTTAATTCCATGTAATTACTGTAAGGTTATTATTTTCGAATAGAGTATTAGTTTGTTTAATGTTTCCTCTTTTATTGACACTGGTGAGCCCACAGTTACCTTACGTTCGGTTTTATATATTCAACTCTGTCTATTTTTTATTATTCATATTGAGCGCAGATGAATTATTTCGAGTTTAAAATAATTGGGCAAGTTGGAATTCCCTTTACTCATACCAGATATTTGCAGATACACTGATTTTGACGTTGCACTTCAGTGGAGCAATCCCAATTTGTGAAAAATGTCAATTTTTACCGCTCCTTTTATCAAAGTCTTAATTCCAAAGTAGATAATAAGGTCGCTCAGAAGCATTATTTGTTGCTTTATGTTTAGAATACTTCAAAGGTGAAAGGAAACAGAATTCACTTGATAAGAACAAAGGGACAGGGCGATTATAAAGGCATTGGCTGTTCTAACTTAATATGCTTCATTCCCGAAAGTGAACTAAAATATTGACTTCATTGGCTAACATAGGACTTCGTTATTCGATGTATTTATTCACACGCTGCCAACGATAAGGAACCACCCAGATGTGGTTATATATAACCCTCCCGTCAAACTGCATAGCGTCTTGTCAGGTGTGTTAATGGGGTGTATGACATGCCATCTTTGTCCCCTTTGCCCTCTTGCTCAGTGAATACTTGCACCTCCAATCGAATCTTCATGTAACTTGTCTGCATTAAATCATCCTAAATACTCTCCGCCCATCTTATACTAAAACCATTATGTTTAACTGAGATTATGTGGACTTTAGTTGATTTTGAATTCGGTTCGTTAATGACTGCTTTTTTATTTATGAAAAAGTCATTTTCTTCCAACATATCATCCAGTTTTTTCATCTCTTTTCTAGACGTATTGTTATCAGGTAGAAGAGCGTGCAATTAGCTTAACTGTTAATTCAAGTGGTTGAATACCTTAAGTGGTATATATTGTACTTTAATCTAAAATATCAAATAACCTGCATCAATTTAAAGCGAGACTTATCTTGAGTTGTTCTTGAATAGAAAAACCCCAGTTACTGTACTATTAACTATTTATTGGACTTAATAGAGGTCGAAAAAAAATTTGTTCCCCTTAAACAAATCGAATTATTTATTATTAAATAACCCACAAAAGCTATATAATAGCAAGAGATATTTGAGATCCTTCGTCTCAAGTTTATGAGCGAAGCCTTGTTTATACATGTGATCAAATCTTGTGTGCTGTTTCCATTGATTCCGAACAGCTACAGCCAAAAAAACTAATTTTAATTCAGTGTTCTTACTAAATGCGATCGGATTTTAACCACTTTTGCATTATTTTGTTCTTTAATTCTCTAATCATTAATTGGTTTAAGTTTGTGTTGCTCAAACAAGCGAACGAAAGAAACAAAATGAATTTGACTTTTACCTTGAATATACTTTATCTCTCCACTGTAAGGCATGCCAAAATCCTACTGTTCATATTGTTTCTAATATGTAATAATGTCATTAAAATTAGATTTTGCCAAATACAGGCGCTTAGTAACTATAGGATGAAATATGGTCCAGAGCGATAGCAAGCCTCTTAAGAAGAATTAGGCGAATAAATAAGTAAGATTAAATAAATAAATAATAGATCTTACCTCTTCAGCGAACATCTTCAATCATTGCGACCGATTTTAGCTTTAGATGCACATACAAAACTGCTTCATATTAAAACAAAACACTAAGAAACTTAAGATAAAGCAAAAGAAAGTCATTCTCACTCTTGAGACTGAATTCTTGACTTGTTACAGCTCATATACCAGCTCAAATGTTCCCAAAGTTAAATATCTGTGGAGGAATTCAATGAACCTATTTGACACATCGTGTAATTCTTTTTCAATGCATTGGTTTTAATTTGAGTAGAATTTTGGGACTCCCATACGTATATTTGCACGTAAGTTTACAGGTTAACCCTTTAACGCCTGAATAATTTTTTTTGAAAAATACATCCAACCCGCCCTCATGCGTGTCTCACAGCAGACGGATGCTGACGTGATGAGTTTTGGTGGTATTAAACGAAGGCTATAGACGTTTTAAAATTGTTTCAAACGGTAATAGTACCAATGGAACTTATTTTGAAAGGGGACCGGACGGTTAAAGGCTTAAAAAACGGAAGCTTGGCTAGTTAGATGGTGCAACTCATTCCATTAACTTTATTCCAAATACAATGATATGAAAACTGTCATCATCTGTGAGTGGGAGTACTGAGTTTCATTACTTTAAACTCATAGGCTTTTATAAACTAAACGCAGGTATGCATGAATCACTTTCAAATTATGAGTCTAGTATTACTCACTGTGGATTATTGCATAAAGGCGGGGTATATGACCGCGTTTACGATGCACCGGTAATGATTGTAGTTGGAAACATAGGCATCCACCCATTGCTTCATTAATTACTCTCATTTCCCTGCATCAAGGAATTTATTCAGACGCGTTCCCCTTTTCCTTAAAAAAATTTCATTTGATACACTCAATCACCCCATTGATGATGAGGTTGTTTGAAGCTTTATTTCTCACTGATTAGACTTTCAACAAATCGCTTCCTGGAAATTTACCTCTTCCATCTATTATGTGTAATCTGGGCATATAATTTTTTAGAAATAAGTGCTTTTTACAAGTTGAAAATACACGAGAGCTCAACAAATCGGAAGATCAATTACCGCAGGCAAAATTGAGATTATTCTTTCGAAGTTGTTGCTAGTCTCCTCAACAGCGCTACGGAAAAATGCATAAACTATTGAAAAGGCATATGAGTCGACTTGTTCATTTATCATTTGCCGTACCTCAATAAGCAAATAAATGCCGATTTATCTCAGCATTCAATATGCCACCATAGTTGTATTTCAGACAAAAAATACTAATCAACTCATTCGTTTGTATTACGCTCCAGTTACTCCAATTAAATACATTCTACTGGGATTTCAAACTTGCCATAACACCTAAAAACAATCCAATAGACAAGAAGTTGTCAAATATTACAAAAATCTACACAATTCGAATATGAAAACTGATTAAAATAACAAAGTTAAGTTTTTAGTGTTAAATTATTGCATGGACCTGTATCTGCCATAATAAGAAGTGCATAATAATCCCCTTAACAGGAGAACAGAAGGCAACTGGAAAGTCCACTTTTTGTACATTTTACCTCAAGCTGCATACCCTTCCTGCGAATAGAAAAGTCCGCTATCTCTTTATCAATTGCTTACTATACCTGAGCTGTCGACAGATGCTAAGTAATAAAACGATAATACATTTAGACTGAACCGCAAAATTTTTCGGTCTCATCGCACAAAAGTGTCATAAAACTAATTAATAAAGAAGACTGGACAAAATGACGTCCTACCGACGCATTAACGGAATTTTATCCATTATTTGTTTAACTAGTTTTCCACTAACGGCGCTTTTATCCTTTCGATCAATTTCCAACGAATCAACCAATGACCCTTAATCCGAAGGGGATGCTATTTTATATGAGTCAGTGATTCGTTTGTTTAGAATGATACCCAATTGCCTCTATGATGCTTGTGTTTCTAGTAAAATATGCCTCCTGTCAAAAAATAAATAACGAATAACTATTGCTTGGTACTTGTAACCAAATCAACTCGCTCTACAATTTTCTTTGTAATTTTTATTAAACTAGTTCCGATAAAATCGTAAAGGAATACAGACATATCGTTCCTTTAAAATTGTAATTATTTTCCACTTCTTAGAACCATCTAACTAGCTAAAATAGCATACCCCACCACACAATTCTAAATCGCTCTCGCATGCACAACCACGTTTGCTCTAGATAGAACGCTCTTTAAAAAGTGTGCCGGACCAATAAGAAAGGCTACCTAATCAGACGTAAACAAACTAATATCTGCGCAGAAATTAGCAAAAATAAGGTAACATATCGAAAAATTGATGGTGATATATTTTTAAACTTAAACTAGATTAACAATATCATTAAACGGTTCAACTGAATTCTTTAGTTCAATTGTTTGTTAACGATTTACAGACTTGAGTTTTCTAAAAATGAAAATAACGTAAATGTAAAAGTTGTTCGGTATTCTTGACTTGCAGTTAAATGGGACGCTTGGATTTACTGACTTTCATGAGTTTATCAGCAAAATCGTTCGGATATTTAAATTAAATTATGCATTAGAAGGGGCTACCAGAATTTCGACAAAAAATGGAGAACATTTTCCTTGATCCGCTCTTTTACCTTGTAGACTGACGACGGTTGACTAAGGAATTGCTAAGGCCAGAGTAACTCTCTTATCTCTGCCCATAAATGGTCATTTAACCCGCCTCTGATGTCTCTAAGCCGTTTTTTCTTTCCTATTTGTGCCAATTCGAGCATCATTCACTTTCCCATAAACCACATCACAGATAGAGAAGAATTTTCTCGAAAAAGAGCATTTCCCTTATCTTTTAAATAGGCGGTGATGATGATGAAATCAGTAAGATCTTGCTTTTAGTAGCGATAAAAGGGAGGAGCTTAGCGTTGGCGCTTTAATGTACCTCGAGTGGTACACACTGTTGACAAATTTCATTCCTAACAGCGGTCACCGATGCTTGTAAATGAGGGAAAAATAAATGAATACTTGACTTCTGCATAAAGACTAGTATTATTATTAAAATGGGCAAATAACAAGACACTAGCATTAAACAAAAGCTAGAAGGCCATGTGTCTTCTGTATTAAAAGTTGCCAAAATATTTTGTTTATCTATATTATGATATTTTTAAAATAGGAGGTTCCTTTAAATTGTAACTTAGTTTAAGTGTTTTGCAAATAACCCTCTGATTTAAATCGTGGCATTTAATGAATTCTATTATTGAATGAAATGCTAGTGTGCCTAAATAGTAATGAACAAACCTTAAACTTTAAACTGCTAAGCTTCTCTTCAAATATTTTCCAGTTTTGGTAAAGTATTAGCACCTACTGACTTTAAAAGACGGAAGGATTGCTGGAGCCAATCTCAAGAGAGCAGTAAGTTCCTCACCTCGGCCTTGCGAAGCGTGTAAGTCAACCAAAGCGCTTCGCAATGACCTTGATTGTGCAATCAGTATACTAGGTTGTTATTCCAGAGGTTAAGTAATCCAGCATACCAAAAAAGCAACAATGGACTGCATTTCGCAACCGGAAGTGCTTCAGGATATCCCTCCTATTCTCCAGACTGAACAAGGGTCACGAGATGAATGCTCAACGGTTTGACAGTTAGCTACACTGGTTAATTCTGATCAATAAGAGTGATGTTAGAATGCGCTTCTACACATGCGAAGTTTTAATTCAGTCTTTGGACAAATGTTAGCTACAAATATTAAAGAAAAAGTTTTATGAATAAGAAGAGTTTAAGATGTCCATAAATTTAGCAAATTAACATTAGTTGTGTGCGTTCTAACAGCGGGTGCAAATGTAGTAAGGGAAGAGTGGGTAGAGTGGGAGTTCTCTGCGGGGGGATACAACAGGAGGGTCTAAATATGCCGGCTTTAACCTGTCGATACTTGTGGAATCCTTGGTACCATTGATGACTTTGTAAGGTCCGTCATACGGCAACTCCTCATTGTGTCGACTCGAACGAAAACAATGGAGTATGTGGATACGTCTTTGTGAATATGAGCAGGTTTATCATTCGGATGAGCGAGTGAGGGCGAACAGATTTGAAAAAAACCTTTCACTCGAGCAGAATACGATGAGGAGTCTATGTAGATTTTGTCTCGGTAGTCGGAAATCATTTTATAGCAACCGAGGTCTTCCTTAATAGTATTTCTAATAGCGAGAAGAATGATGAATAGACATTCCGACCAATTTAATCCAGAAAAAGTAGCAATTATAGCTGATTAAAGATATCGATGAAAATGTTCGACGAGACCAGTGGCTTCTGAGTGATAGGCGGCCGTGCAGATGTGGATTGACTTAGGGTAACTTAGCTCCCGGAATAAAGCGAAAGTGGATTGTGATCCTCTATCCGTCGGGATTACGGATGGAATACCAAATACTAATGCCCAAAATTCTACTAAGGCTTTAGTAACAGATGTAGATGAGGTATCGCGTAAGAGAATAGCAATCGGTCAATGCAGGTTAAGATGTATATGAAGGAGTTTGATGGGAAAAGTGGGCCTACATTATCAACATGAATATATCAAAAACGGGCCTCAGGAAGAGGAAAACCGGCAAGTGGAGTTCGGGTATGTTAATGGACCTTTCTGGTTCGACAAGTGGGCAATTTTTGGCACACAGACGGACATCATATTGAATGTTTTTCCATATGAAACGACCGGTGATCGATTTGGCTGTCGAACAAATGCTTGAGTGCGACAAACCATGGAAACGGTCCAAAAGTTTCCTTCGGTGTGCTTGCGGGACGAATTCAGATAAGATTTTCGAGAAAGGATTGCTGGCAGGTGTGCGGACATCCAGGCTAAATGATTTTAGGACATCTGTTGAGCAAACCACTGGAAGATAGGTGACGCTATTGAGCAAGGTGCGGTCTCTGTGATTAACTAGCAAGCAAAATTTGGAGAGGAAATCAGCACCGATAATAGGTTTGTCCACGTCCGCAATTAGGAAAACAAAGGGGAACTCTTAATGCAGTTCTAAATAGAGGTTGAGGAAGTTTTGTCCATAGACGTGAATCTTTTTGCTGTTAGCCGCCTGAAGGGAAAATCCAGTTGGTTGAAAAACGTTTTCCTGCCGAATAAGGGACAAAGCTGACTTCGGAACGGGTGTCTACCAGAAATATTTGTTTAGAATTTCAGTCATTTACATAAAGAAGGCGACTAGTGAAATGGTCAGGATCAGTCGTCGCCTTTACTGCCTGGCGATGAATTTTCCCTGAGAGCTGTTCTTGGGGTAGTTGTAACCTGGATGGCGTTTCTTGGCATCGTCTCCATACGTTCTCTGATAGTAGCAGATTTGGTTACGGTGTTTTAAGGGACTATGAGGTCTCTTTGGAGACCTAGGGCGTCGTCTGTCGCGAAGGAAGAAGTCCGGTACTAGCAGTTCTAGTTTCTCCAGCCGATCAGTGATGGCGTCCTGTTGCTACGAGGTGGTGACAGAGGGAGCTGAAGTTTTAATTGCACTGGTACCTGGTCTATCGTGACAGTTGTGGATGTGATCAGCTACTTCAGCAAATTTATCAAGATTTTCTTGAAGAGTGCTGGTGGTTAAAATTGACGCCATATTTACTGGTAGGCATTTCATCCATAACTCTTTAATGATTTCGTCATCTAACTCGTAACCACTAGCTAAGAGACGCATTTGTTGTAAAAGTTGAGAAGGGGTAGGATCGCCTAGTTCGACCTGTGAAAAAAGTTGATGAAAGCGTTTCTCTTGGGACGTTGTTAGGCAATTGAGGACGGTTTTTTTAAGGGTGTTATAAGAGTTTTTCTCTGGCGGCTTGGAGATGATGTCGGTAACCTTTGATGAGACGTTGACTGGTGGTGCAACGATAGCATGTTGAAACAGCGTTCCTTGCTTGGTAACAACCCGCAGTTTGAGCATACTTTCCAATTGTAAGAACCAGATGTATGGATTTGTTGGGTCGAAGATGGAATACCAGGAAGCAAAACCCAATGCATTCACACCGGGATCTGTTTCCTTAGACATTCTGTGGAAATGGGAGAGGACAAAGGAAGCGAGTTGACGAAGTGGTGATAGTTGTTAGAGGAGGAAGCAAATCACCAAGTGCGATCAGAAAAGTAATAGCAGTGCCAGGGAGAGATTGCTTCTCGGCTGAACAGATATTGTCAGGCTTACACCAATTAAGTCAAATATCAGTGGGCAATTCTAGAGTACCCAAACCTTAATTTACCTTAATTTATTTAGTTCCCAAAGATGTTTATACTTAAATATGAAAGGAATTTCCATTAATCCTTTCTGGCACTAAAGATCCAATCACCTTAGTTTTCATTAAATTTGTTTGCGTAGCAGATCAAAGAATATTTAATTTCCCATTTAACTACAAATGCACCCTGCCATTTATAAAACTCAATTCCCAAACCTTTTCCCGACAAAGCATGAGATAAAGTTTAGAAGATAATGCTTAAAAAAGCATGACTCCTTCCAACTAAAAGATTCATATGAGAAAAAATAGAACATCCCAAGATCCGACTGATAGTCGGGTACATTTTTTTCAAATCTATCAAATTTTCCGCTTGATACAGCCCCACTCTTTTATTCCATGAAAAAATGATTTATTCCTCTTCCATCTTGAAACTTTGCAACACCATTTCCTTTTCCACTTTCCCAATCTCTTTATCAATGGAGCAAGAGTGTTTACAGTTTCGCATAAAGGAACCAAAAGACAAGGAGGAGAGAGGGAGAGGGTTTAGACTTTAGGAGTGGCGTTGTGTTCTATTGCCACCAGTCACAGAGTGATGAATGCCGTAAGCTTGGCGCCGTAGAGGAAAGAAAGGAAAAAAAGGGATGTGAGGTGAACTGGAAGCAACTCGTTGCTTTCGTAGTACAGTAGGAAGTTGAGAGGAGGGAGAGAGAAAGAGGAGAACTATTTTACTATTGCTGGAGGCACTTATTGAATGGGGGGGGGGGTTGTGTGAGGGAATCTGCTTTTCCTACGACCGTCAGATTGGAGGAGTGAGATTTTCATTAACTTTTTGTTTCCCCAATTCACATGAGTCATATATTAAGGGAGGACGGGAGAGAAAAGAAGGACTATACAGAACGTAAGGCACCAAGTTGTCTTGTCGACAACTATACCTCTCCTCTGAAGCATAGATCCTGTAAAATTTTATCGGGTGCTTGCTTCAAGTGTAATTCGAGCCGAAGCGGCATTCTTAAATTTAACTGCTTTCTGTAAAAAGTACATTGGGTTGAAATGTTATATTAGTGGCGCACTGGCGCAATCTAGAACTCTTTGAGACGTGAGTATTCAAAGTGCGAAATGGAGTTCTTATACCGAAAATGAAGTCTCGTATACTTTACGATAGTTTTATGGAAGGAGGCCAAATCTTGTGTCTGCTAAACACCTCCGTACATCCTAGAGAGGAGAAAAGCTGACCATAAAAGTTTCCTGTAGACATGAACTTCCTCATGTAGAATTCTATAATGAGCAAATTCAGGCATTTTTTTTCAAGCGTACATCAGTTGTTATCGATCAGAGAAGATATAGTACAACTTCCCCAGTTATCCTAAATACCATCACCTAATTCAAAATCTCTATCAAATTGACAGGCGAAAAATCCGGTATATAGAGTTTAAGTATGCATATGTCTATAGAGTTGACAAGTCCCATCGCCAAAATTAAATTCCAATGGAAACATTTCAAGGCATACACAATTCAGATTAATTTGAAAATGTCGATAGGCCAAGTGAACTGATCTTGTTGTGTTGAAAAGCAAATACAGTGGCTATTGAATGATTGTAAATGCAGCCGGTTTTTTGTGCCTAAAATTCTAAACAGTCTACTGAAGCAGTATCAGAAGCAAATAAATGAAGGCCACTTTGCAGCGCAGCTAAACAAAGGTATATCAAACCAAATAAAACTTAAAGCGCATAATAGATAAATTATGTGATTTAGATAATGACGTTGATAATGAGCATTCAGATTAGTGGAATCTAAATAACCAATACAAAAATAACATTAAAATCAAACAATCATTAATAAGTAATACTTAGTTCTGATTAGTAGAATTTCGGCTATTGTAACCAATTTCGTTGAAATCTTTTAATCGGCATTTAGATGTCAACTCTATGGAAGTCTGAGATTCAGCGTTCAGTATGTTAAATCACATGCCTCAAAAAATCTATAATCTCATGCTGTCTACCACGTTGAAGGACAGTGGCTCATCGGCGATTAAAAAAACTCCATAATTAGCCAAATTGTTCCATAAATATTTGATGGAAAAGAATAAATCAGATGTTCCAGACAGTTTAGTCAATATTTTACAAGACTTTACGATGGCTGTACTTCGAAACAGGCCTACAAATATTCCAAGATTCGCCGTAGAATATTTTACAGAATTAATGGCTAGTGAAGAAGGAAACGTCGACGCTGAACAAACACAAACATCAACATCAACTAATTCAAAAAACATAAGTGAAATAAGTGAAGGTGAAATCATAGATGACTCCAAAACAGAAAAACTGATAGAAGAAGCCTTAAAAAGACCATCACAAAGAAGAAATAGTGTTTCGGCGGAGCCTTTCAATCCAGAAGATGAAGAAGAAATAAATAGTGGGGAACACGAAAAACGCGAGGCCAGTTTCTACGAAAAGACTCCAAAGCAAATTGAACGTCTTATGGAAGTCTGTCGTAGGATCGTCCTCTTCAGTGAGCTCGATGATAATGAATTGACAGAATTAGTTAATGAAATGTTTATGAGGTCCGTTTCTCCACATGAGGATATTATTCAACAGAATGATGATGGTGACTACTTCTATGCCATCGATTCTGGGAAATACGAGGCGAAAATAGCTGATACTGAGAGTGGTGTCCAGAAGGTTGTAATGGTTTATGACAATGAGGGTTTCTTTGGTGAATTGGCTCTCATGTATAACTCTCCCCGAAGTGCTACAGTAACGGCTTTAACAGAAGGCATTCTCTGGGGTTTAAGTAGGCATTCTTTTAGAAAACATGTTCTAACGCATGCTGCAAAACGTCGAAGGTCTTTTGTTGAACTGTTACATTCAGTACCCATACTTCATGATCTAACACCTTATCAACGAACATCATTAGCGGATAATCTTCAGAGAAAAGCTGTGAAACAGGGTGAGCTTATTATTCGAGAAGGTGACCCAGGTGATGCGCTGTACTTTATTATGGATGGATTTGTTGTCGTCAGGAAAAAGGTTGATCAAGAAGAAATAGTAGTCAATAAAATTGGAAAAGGGGGCTATTTTGGAGAACTGGCACTACTGGTCGAAAAGCCGAGAGCTGCTAGTGTTTATGCTGATACAGATGTCGAACTTGCCAGACTGGGTGTCAAAAGCTTCGAGAGACTACTTGGCCCCTGTATTAACCTTATGAAGAATAAAGCACTGGAATATAAGACTTTCAAAGATGCGATTTGAGGTCATTTGCTGTTAATTTTTTATTATTCATAATTTGGCTGTTATTAATTTTGATTAAATTTTATTTTGAGTCCAATTTCTGTTGAAATATTTAAATATTAGTTTGACAAAGAAATTCGCAGCTTAGAAGGTAAATTAAAGAATAGAATACGCCAAATTATTTTGTTCACATTATATAAATGATCATTTAATACTATTATTATTGTAATTATTTAAAAGCTAAATACTAGTTTAATGAGTTTTAAAGTATAAGTAAATTTCGGTTTGTAAAGTATAAGAGGTGTGGGGAATAAATGAAAAAGTAATTTACTAATTATTTATTCTGATAGAATCAATCCTTAATCCTTATCCATATTTAATTATTGACACATCTGTTTTTAAGTTATAACGAATGCGTTCATTAAAGTAAATATCTATTATCGGAAATTCAATTTCCAAAGCACAAGTGTGCGTAACGGTTTCGAACTTAGCCTTAAATATACCTAGTCAAAAGGCCTCCAGACAAAGGTGTTTTGCATTTCAGGACCGAAATAGCATCGTTCTCTATGATATGTTCATTTAATTGCATTTTATGAAATATGGAATTGAAATACACCGAAATCATTTACCCAGATGTCCCTTTGAGCCTTAAACCGGAACTAATCTTGGGCAGAGGTGTAGAATCCGTTGGCTTTTCCAACTGGAAACTCGAATTCCACTACTCTACTTCGTGAATCTAAATCACATTCAATCGTACTCTTATTACTCTTCAATTTGCATCATGCTTATAATTTCTTACTTCTTAGACGTACCCTACACATTGATCACCTCGCAATAAAATTTTCTCTCAAATCCTATTGATTGGGGTATCAGCTTACTGAATGGCTTAGATTTACACCGCTATTCCACTGAGAGAGTCGGAGCCAAGTCGATATCACTTCATTGTGCTATATAGCCAGTAATTATTGTTTCAACAATGCCGCACTTCTTACCTAGGAGAATGACAGTATATAATATGAATTGATTATTGTTGTGTAGTTAGTGTAGACATTTTGAGATTTATATTTGTTCTGTTCAGCCCCTTGGTATCTGTTTAAATAAAAAGTGCCCTTCAAGTCATACCGATTTGAGTTCGATTCACCTGGTCTACCCAAACAATTGTAATTCACTCAGAGGAGAACCATGCAATTTAGTTAAGGTGTGGTCTGTCTTGGTCCTTGCATACAATTTGTAATACGTTAAAATACTGCATTTTCAAATCAGCATCTTATTTATTTCTGATATATGTTGAACAGACTTGGCTTATCCAGAAACGAATTATCAATTCTACTGCAAATTCCCTTTTATTGAAGTCATTTTCGGTTGTATTTTGCAATACTCGTTAGTTGACCTTGATTTCATGTTGCTTTTCAAGCCTCGATTAGCTTCATTATCGAAAGATAAAAGCCCACTTCTTAAGGTCTCTTCGATGCAAAATTTCCCGCGATCTCCCTATTTGTCCGAATTGCACATCATTATCCATAAATTTATAATTAAGTAACCTATGCAATTTTTTATTTAGATATTACGAAAATAACTTTTAAGTCTTTGTATTTAACAGTTCTCAGTAAAGTTTAGCACCTACTGAAGTAATGTTACGGTGCAGTAAATAGAAATTTAATAGAAACTCCTGAGAGATTACAAATAAACGATTTTTTACTTTAAATCACCAATAAATGATGACAGCTATTCATATTCATTCAGTCTTGAGTTAGCGTGATCGCACTTAGAGGGAAGAAGAATATCCTGCTATAAAGGCCTTCAGATGGTTAGATATTTACGAACAGGCCAAGATATTGGCAACCTGTGAGGTTCTAAAACCGTTTTTTGGAGTGTACTGAAAGTGATGGTCAATTTCAGAGGTGAATGTCCAGGTGGATACATAAAGCATCAAGGACTGTCAAGCAAAACTCAAGACCATTAATTTAATAACACAGCTTCAATCAACTTATGAAACCATATTATTTGGAACACAGAGTTAATTCCAATTCACTCCTTAAGACAACTAATTACTCATGCCAGTTTTTATGAAAAATACACAGATATTCCGTTACTTATTTATTGTCACTTTCGTGTCATAGTTGCAGTAAATTTATTTCAGCAACCTTTACTTCCACATAATCGATAAGCGAAATAAATCAATCAATAATTTCCTACAATAATTCACCATGTCAACGCACGTACCAAATGTTATATTATTATATTATATTATATTATATATATTATTATATATTATATTATATATTATATATTATATTATATTATATTAAGTAGGCTGTTTACACATCTGACTCATAGTGAGTCATATCTATCCGCGGGGTAACATATCCATTATCCTTGCTATTCCCTTCTTTTACAGAAAAAAGAAAAATATCGTGGTGGATAAATGCAAGCCGAATATATCTAATGGAAAATAAATCGAAAAAGGAAATTAGCCTATCTAATCGCTCTCTCCTGTAATTTGTTGGCTTTATAATACCTAACTACCGATAAATGATCAAAATAATTGTTGAATTTGGGTGGTTCATTATTTTAAATTATTATGAAAGTTGTACTTCATACATGATTGATTCATTTATTTGGCCAACGTGATCTGGTTAAACTCTCGAACTGTGAACACTGGAATAAGGCTTACTAGACAAATCTAGTTGTCGGATGTGCTCGTGACTACTTCAATCTCCTTACCCCTACGCGACCTTGATTTTATCTTAAGTGTCATTTAGGCTTTCCCTTATAGTCTCCATTTAACTTGGGTCGAAATGAATGAGAGGTTGAGCTGGCTACTGACTTTCAGTGATAGAAAGTGATCCCATAGTGTGATTTCTTAGTAAACGTACATTTTGTAAACCAATTTAAACATTTCATTCCAAGTGAAAACAATCCTGTGTAATTGGTTGCAAATTAGTTATATTGATTGCGATCGCGCTTTTTTATTTTTCCGTCATTTCCATTATTTCGTTTGAAATTTCCATCTGCTATTATCAGATAATCGTGACAACTGTATAGTGACATATTACTATAACTCGAATATCATGCATTCTTTTCATTGTATACTGCGTCAAATACCTGGCACATTTACCATTTCACCACGAATGCCAATCAAGGAGTTGTAGAGTTAGATAGTATAACACTAAGCCTAGCAATAACGAGGCTTTCGCGAGATATAGGGCGAAGTAGTGACCGCTTATTTCAAATTGCTTATATTTAATGAATATGATTGATCAAATTGAAGCGACGACATTTATGAGTACTTCAACGCTATTTCAGCAATATAATTTGCTCGAATTTTCCGATACTGTGTGAGACTAGACTAAAATACGACTCTTCCGGACATTATACCAAAGGCATGCATAAAAATATTTCCCACTTTTTATATAAGGGAGAAATCCCACGGTTATTCATTGCCAAACTGTTTTATGGACGAATAGTATCTTCGATACCATTGTTTTTCAACATTGAGGTACTTTTTAGAATTCTGTCAACACTTCCACATAGTCGTTAGTGAAATAAAAGTCTGTGGATAAATTTCATTTGCTGACTAGAAACGGAGAGCAGTTGATGGAAGCTTTGGCGTCCCAGAGGAAATGAAAGTGTCTTCGAGGAAATTACTGGCTGTGGTTTCCTCGGTTGGCGTGACTGAGGCGCAATAATAACGCATAAAAAGAAGTAAAATATGAAATATTTCAGATTTACACTTTGCATTGAATAACGCAAAAGAATTTTTTATGAAATAACAAATTTATTTGCCACTTTTATTTGCTATCCACGAAAACGTTGGAAGACTATAAATTCCTTCCATTGTGGAATTATGTAAGGAGGTACCAGACCGGTTGACTTGAAAGACTGACCATTCCTGTTGCCCTCAAGATAATGATTTACAGGGTTTGACCTCAACTTAAAAGAAAAAAAACATTACGTAACTGCAAAGCGAAACTGAGATATTTCTTTATTATTGTGTAATTTCTGTGAACTATTCTTCTGATGGGGCTACCACCTTTGACCCAAGTTCTATTTTATTAAGGGTTCATATTACAATATATATCATAGTAACCCAAGTCAATTCGATTTCGTTTTTTTTCATTATTAACTTAAATAATGACTCAGTCGAGGGATAAGTCATAAACATCACAAGGTCATGATTAAATGTCAGACATTGACATTGCATAGAAATACGAATACAATAACAGCAGTAAAGTGACCGGACTTCGTTGTGCCTTATCTCCGTATCAGTTCAGTATTTAGCATATGAAAATGTGAATTTAAGTTAAATGAAGTTATTTGTGTTTTTACAATTGAGCTTAATGAGGTAAGGACTTTGCGTTTACTAACGAGCTGTGACATTTTTGGCCTTTAACCATAATAATGACAAGTTGATCACTAAGGCTACTTATTTAAAATTATTTAAAATTTTGACTTTTTATCATGTTGTAAGATTGAATTTGGCATGGTTTTGCTTACACTTACGATCATAATTTATTCAGAAAACTAAACAGTTTCAATTTCATATACCCCAGAGAGCTAAAGGGATAGTTCAAAATAGGTTTTAAAATAAGACATAACGAAGGCTAGATTCATAAAATGAAAAAATACTTCGTATAATTGGAATTAACTTAACCCAGTTAGTGCGTGGTGTTTTCTGAACTCCTGTTGTACTTTCAAATTTCGAAAAGAAACACATTGGTTTAGGTTTACGATTGCATTATGTACCCCTCTATGCGCGTAAGTTTATATATTCAGTTTCACCGAAGAAAAACTCTTTTCAAAATCCATATTTCATTGTCGGAAAGGCGTTCTGAGACCTATCGTAATGAAAAATGTTCAATTCAACAAGCTCTGCTGACCGGAAATTACTGGTGTTGTTGGGCACGTCGCTGTTAGCTTTAATAACTCATGTTGTTGAAATCAACATACCACGCCAACTCGGATTTTGAGGTCATGAAAAATCCTCTGTAACACGTCGTCATATCACCTTGATTGATTCCCCGCCCTCAGTTCGGAAGGTTATTTGTCTGCCAGGATAGTGTTATGAGGTCTAGGCTAGCTCTAGTACTTCTGGATACACCATTACTTACGTATAGATTTGTAGTTTTCCCATGGCTAGTTTACGCCAAAGTTGAAAATAAATTTTGCTAAATTCTCAAAATACAAACACTGGCATTAAAATTAAATGAAAATCTAGGAATTATGAGTTTATTTTAACTATCTTGAGGCTCCAAATCTTTACTGACACTAACCATGGGAATGAAAGCGGCTTCACCATTCGACCTTTTAATTCCAGGCTATTTTAAATGCGTATTTTTGTTTTCGAATAAATTGGAATAGGTTTTTTAAATTGCGTGATTCGGAATATATTAACTAATGAAAAAATCTCTGATTATATAAACTTGCATCCAATGCAATATCACCCAATTGAATTTAAAACTAAACTGAAACGGAAAAATCTTCTCAAGTATCTCAATCCTGGAAAGTCTTGAGGACAAAAAGATAGCAGTAGCAACGAGAATTCTTTGACTTTCGGGGGGCACTTCTCCATATTTCAACATCTCGGTACCCCTTCCATCCCTCCCTCCTCTCCATTAAATAGAATATAAAAAATAATAAATTTTCTTCCAGCCAACTTCGAAATTTTTTGATAATACGAATAAATTTCGTATATTAGAGAAATATCTAAGCTTTGCAATCATTGAAAAGATGTTTCATATTTTCATCCCAATTGGTTTAATAATCATCATTCGCGGTACAAGATTAATGGAAGTGTATTCTGCCTTTCCAATTTGCTCTTCAGTATCTGGCATGACCTTTATTCATGCCAAACTGTCATTAGAATATAACTATATGATTTAAAATCGAAGAACCTCAATTGTTAGCTTTCATTTACGAGCACTTGATAAATATATTATCGAAATTAGCTGATCTTATTCTGTTTTGAGGTCTTAATTATCTCAAACTACTGTCTTTTGAAACAAAAAATTATCCACATCAAATCATCAGCTACACTTATTGAAATAATAAATGAATGAATTTCGTAAAAAATTTTATAAAGAAACTCGATTAAGCATTTGAAATTACCTTATCTATAAGTTCGAACATAAAGTTGATGAAATTGTTGAGTTCGCAATTGATAAAGCTAGTGGCTTAGAACACGTCTGCACTGAGTGAACTAACTTATTTTTACTTGTTTTAAATATATACTTTTAATTACTTCAAAATTAATGAATTCGTTTGGGTTGTAAGGCAGATTCGTGAAATTGTTCAAGGCGAAACGGATTTGACAGATTAAGGAGACTAAATTGTGTCATACTGAGTAGGGCAAGAGGAATTTTGACATTTTAAGCCGCCACTATTACTTTCGCTTAGAATCTAAAGTAGCCGAAGAAAGAGAGCTGCGTTAATTTATCCTTTGACCGATTTCCCATATCCTCGGCTATAAATGACAATGACTAAAGATTTAACGGATTTTTTAACTGACAGCCCCTTGTTATCCACGAAAGGATTGTAAAAAAATTATTCTTTAGTGACCTCGAAACAGAACTGCATTTTTTTGTAAACCACCTGGATGTTACTTCCCTAATTTCAAATTCCTAAAGCCCATTGGGAAACAGATTTCATTAAAATAAATTTTTAGTTGAGCTACAATAGTTAACAAGCAAGTCAGCATATACCAATTTGAACTGGATCCAGCTTCTTCCTCTTTAGAATTTTGACTTTTTTTGAGTATCACTTCATATGAACCACATCCTAGGTAGAATAAACCGCGAAAAATAGGCGGACCTTTGATTTTAAGTGTGTTTTTTACTTCCAAAGTGCCATGAAATCTACCTAATATCTGACCTAAAAAAGGACATCAATTTCCTGATCCACGAGTTAGAGACACTTAAGCCCCTAAGAGGAAGAAAATTCGATTATCGTGATTTAAATTAAATAATCAATACTTGCGTATCGTCTTCACGCTAAATTTCACTCAACGTGACTGCTTATTGGTCGATAAATTGAAGACGTTGCAGTGAAACTGTTCATTATACAACTTGCCACTAAAATGAATCTGCATATTTATGACATTTTAATTAAAATTTACCATTTAATTTTTGCCTTAGCCAAAAATAGCATAATCATTTACGAGAAATGCATTTTTGACGTTTAAAATAAACAGCTTAAATGTATTTTAGTCATCATAACGCAGAAAAGAGAGGGTTTTGCATTGTTGACGTGCTCAACCAAGCATTGGATACTTAACTAAGATGCGTAACCGAATGCACTGCACACTTTAAATTCTTGCTTTAACAAAATTGTCCACGACTAACTTCACTTTGTCAAAGGGCTATTTTTATGAAAGAGAGCTTTGGGATCATTTTGATAAAATTTTGATGAGAAAATGGTTTTCAATTTGGGCATTCCTTGGCAGAAGTTAAAACTTTTTACTTGGCCCTTTTTCACTAAAATTTTATGCAATTACTAAAACGTTTATTTGTCTACATCGATCCTTTAAATGAGACACTAAATAATGGAACTGAGTTATCTTGGAATGCGATCTGAATGAGCTTGAGCCTGGGGGGTAGTCACGTAAATAGTTCCCTACGACTCAAGAAACTTAACGTGAATTGAGAGAAGAATAATGAAATTTAAGTTTATTTTGTTAAACACTCATCGTCTTGTGAATTTTACAAACTGTTCTAGCGGCATAATGCACGTCGGCCATCAGCATAAATCCATCGGTGCAGTGACTGAAAGAAGATCAGTTCAGTTTGCTATAATTATTTACACATGTTCTCGATCTGCTCTAATTTCGTTATTGGCAAAGCAAATGATTTCCTATTATCGCAGTTTAATGTCTGAAGGCTGACGATTTTATGACTGACTGCACTACACCATTTGATGGAAATTCGGTGATATCAGCTCTAGAATATGGCAAGTACTTTCAAGTAATGCAGAGTCGTCTAACTATCAGCTTAAAACAAGTTAGCAGTTAGAAAAGGAAACAATGTGCCTATTGGGGGATTTTGATAATTTCTTAAATTCGATTAGGTTTCACTTTGAGAAAACGCTGTTACTATTTGAACCCCTACCCTTATCTCTCGTTGAATTTTCTTCACCATATTCCAGCCACTAAGTGAATGTTAATAATTTCTGCATTTTTTGGATTATAATAGTATAATGCAAAAGATATTAATGGAATTTTGATCAAGAGTGAGACTAGCCAGCCTTGGCTATGCATTCTAGACATGTTGAAGTGCATGTCCGCTGGAGATACCCCCGTTAATTCAATGACTTCAACTTTTTATCAGTTTCTCAAATGCAAACTGATAATCGCCTTTTGACTTTACATGGAATTAACTTAATTGAGCTGAAACGACAAGAACTGAGTTTTAGGAGAAAGTTGGGTTACAGGACTTATTCTGCTCCCTTCTCGCTTTGACTTCACATCTGTTTTTGGTCTGCTTTCTCTGCACGTGATTCCTCCTGCCACTTATTTTCTCTCCTTTATTTGCCACTTGCAAATTTCACAGCAGAACTATTTTGAAGGAAATAATATTCCTTGATCAGCGTGGAGGAGGAGGGGGGGGGGGGGGGGGTCTAATGTAACCAAAAAAGAGTCTTTGCTTAATTATTGTCAACACTTAAAGCCGATGGTGAAGTTAGCTGCAAGAGAAAGAAATATTCCGTTAATTGGGACGAAAAAGTAGGAAAAGTGCTAATGAGATGAGTTCTTCAGAACTGCAAGAATGTTTGGAAATCATGGTTTAACACTTGGTCGAATGATTTGTTCAATCGAAATGGGTGGTCACTCATTTTGACACCTGGATGTGAGTCCCTTTTATACTTCTTATGACTAATGGCAGTGGAAAATAGGTTTTATTGTAGTGTGAACATGTCACTCCTCCACAGGTGGTCTCATTGTCCTCCAGTTATAAATATTTTTCAACAATGGATATACGTGAGTGGCAATTTTATAAACGCATCAGTGATCTTGGAGGTTGTTCAGTCTTTTATCAGTCATTATAATGATGTATTTATGGAAATTGGAGTCCACTGCATAATCACATCTCCAAGCGAGTTTGAGGTTATAATGAGAGCAGATAAGAATCGTAGCTACAAAAAATGGGTACTTTCAATCACTTTTGTTCCGCAAACCTATTAAAATTAAGGTAAAATCATACGAGGTAGAGAATATCTTAACTTTAAGAAGCGCTAATTTCAACAATTTCTGTTTATGAACACTGAATAATTGCCTGTAGAACTTGAATGAGATAGCCATTCTCTTGGGGATTTCGACTTTTCAACTAAACGGTTAGTCTATAACCTCCATTCGAAAATCCAATTAGAAAAATATAAAATAGTTATAAATTAACTTTAAATAAAAAGGAATTGATAATGTATTTTTCACTTAAACAAATTTTATTTATTCGGTTTATTAAATAAAACGAGAATTGAACCAATAAGTGGCCACAAAGATGTGAAATTGCGAAGTAGTCTTAACAGCTTGAGAGCCTCCCATGAACCGGCATACAATTATCATGTCCTAATGGAAGGGTTTCCTGTTGCCTTAGCAATGACAGACGAGTACTTGACACCTTGATGACATGTTCAGGCAGCTGCAAAATGATGTACATCAAATGAATCACTAAGCCGTGCTGTCTTAATGCTTGTCTTCTAGCTGGTGCTCTTTCGAATGAGAAAATTCCAAAGAAAAGACGATTAATAGTTTTATGATTAAGCATAACAGATTCTTCAGAAAAAAATAGAACGTTTCAAAGGAAAGTTTGAAGCTGAAACTGCAACAATTTATCCAATTAAGTTAAACTAATAAATAAAAGCTGAATAACCAAATGTAGCTCAACGGTGAGTTTAAAAGGACCAACTCTTCACATTTAGTCAATTTTGGAGGAAGGTAATCTGGTAGAGATGAATGCTTATTCAGTCATGAAATATAAGACCCTATTAAGTGATATTGATGCCATTCATTGAAATTGAAGAAGCAGTGTTTTAAAGGTAGGCATTTATGAATTAGATGCAAGTGGAATAATGGCCAATATTGTATCGTTAAATAGAGATTTCTATTTTCTCTGTGATAATTGGTCATATTCAAATGTGCTATTGAGACACTCTTGGTTGTTTCAAGGCTTTCGGGATTTTATATATGCACCTCGATACAGGGTAAAGACTATGAGTTATCATTTGTCTCTCTGTGCATTTATTTTGTTATTTTATACTTACTTGATTTTCAGGTTAACAGATAGATCACCTCGGAAGGTTCTCGAAGATAGACTAATATTATCACCGGTGCCCTCATTTAGGATGAATTTCTGATTATAAGATTGCAACCATATAAGACCATCATTAAATTAATAGCCGCCCAATTTTTGTCCATTCGTAGTTGGCCAAGAGTGTGAAGCTTCGCGAAATCGGTTAGAAAGCAATTGAATTAAGCGCTTACCTCAAGTACCGCTTGGTCATTAATAATACTTGTACTTGAGTTCTTGAAATAATGAAGACTTACATCTTAGAATCAAAACTGGCTTTGATTTGCAAAAATAAAAAACTAGAGAAAAACTTCTATAAACTATTGTCCACTGCTGAACTAAAAAAAAAACAATAAAATTTCCAATAAATTTCATAACACTTTCTAGCAATATCTATTTCAGGACAATACTTTCAGTATGTTTGCAATAGCAACTTGTCCCAATGGCGACAAATTCAATCAATTAAAACAATAAATGCATATCCTATTGTTCATCAAAAAAATAATTTCCTCTTGGTCTTTAACTAATTTTCAAATAAGTGCATTGGATCGTTGTTATGGAAACCACAAGCAGAAGGGTCCGTGTCTGTATATCCGAATAATTCACATTTCCATATCATCCTGGCGAGGGAAAATTTTGTGGTTTGCGGTAATCGCGGAAAAGCATCACTACTATAGTGATGATAAGAGGAAGGTTGGCCTTTGATCAATCAGACACTTGGCATTTCTAAGGCATTTCAATCATTCTTCATACAACGGGGCTTTTACGATCTCTTGCACACTATATCTAGGGCTATTGTAAATAACAAAATCTGCATCCATTGTATGCCGCGTGCTTTGTACAGAAATCTGATCAGCTATCACTTTGGCTCACATAATTCACAGACATTATGTAATTGTAGGAAATAAGTCATCTATGCTAATTTGTATTTGTACATCATACAAAAAATGACCTAAAATCCTCATGCGCGTGTTTTAGAAAGTGGTAAATTTTACTCTTTGGTGAAAGTAAGATAGATAGAGTGCTTTGTTGAGCTACACCAACGAAATGCAGTAATCATATTGGCTTATTCCAAATTTCTCGGACCTAAAGCAATTTACATTGAGATGCCTGTTTTACTATTAATATAGCAACTTGGAAATTAGAGTGTGTGATCATTAAGGAGCATCGAAAACTTAGAGAATCTATTTTGATTAAGATACTTAAATAAAAAGAAAAGTATTTGAGTTTTCATACACCAGATTTATTTTACTTCTATCCGACTGAATACGAAACTTAATAAACAATTTGCACTTTTTCCATCTATAAAGGAAAGTTTAAAGTTTATTGTCAAACGCAGTAGCTTTCTAGTGGATGATATGAAGTAAGTTTTGCTTAGAGCATTTGACTAATCTTGTTTAGTTTAAATTAAAGATCCATTGGTACACACGTCTTATTTGGTAATTACAGTTCACTGTAACATGCAATAATGTTCTAAGTTTTGGAATTTGATCATTGGATTGCCTTGTTAACTCACATTCAGGGCTATCAGAACTTAGCGACCAAATTGATTTTCACATTCGTTTCCATCAGCTGACAAGAGTAGACAGATTGGACTTCCTAGCGGTTGAATTAACACTTAAAATATTATCACAAACTTCACATTCTCTAAACTTCATCGTTCCTGTCACTGATATTCCGGCGTTCAACTTGGGTATTTAAATAGTAGTCACCCGCGTTACACTAGATCATGAGAGAGTTTTATGTAGTACTTCCTGCTACAAAAGATCAACAATTACTTTGGTATCAACATCAAACCACAAACTGCTTCATCAGTAAATTTTCCCATCATCTAGGTGGACTTTAATGGGCTGAAAACAATTAGCAGTTTCAACCAGAGTAACTTTACAAACGCAGAAGAGTGTCTCTAATATATGACAACTTTATTTTAAATTAGTCTCGTTATGTCTTCGCGGTAGAGTGAGTTTTGAAAAAAAGCCCTATTTGATGAGGATTTTCGAGTTCTTACACAAGGCAAGCATCAAGGAATTATTAAAGGAACTTCTAAAAGTTGGTTGACATTAGTTGTGGTTATCAACTGATGAATATTTGCTTCACTAATAATTCTTTACATACTCTATTAGTCACGGATTTTAAATTATTCTACTAGCTACAGTGGATGTATTCCACTTAGATGATGGATAAAGATGGGCTTCTTTGCTTCCATTTCATTTTTAATCACAATTTACACAGTTAAGATTTGCTATGGAGAAATGGAAGCTCCATTAATTACCAAATTCATATCTCTTTAATTTAAATCATACAAGGTACGATTGACTGAAACATAACTAAGAACAACTACATGGCATTGAATAATTGTACCCACAGAATAAAATATTATCTTGTAATCAGGAAATGCCTGTTTCTTAAATAGCATAAATGATTAGCTGTTTTCCATGGAAAGTGCAAGAATAGTGCAAATCATAAAATGTATAGATATAATCATTTCTCCCAAAGGTACTTGTCGCCCGTCAAATTGCACCCAATTGTTAAGGGAGGAATTAGCTCTTCTGTTCAATAGCACGTAACACAAACATTTTAAAGTGAAACTCATACAACAGTCATTGTTCCGCAATAAGATGCTGATGCTTCAATCATGTTTTTGTGTACTCTTATATTTGTTTTGAATAGCAATGGTCAGTAACTCAGTTTCAGTTATTTAGCAACTGCAAAGAATTAGTGAAAAATAATGGTATAAAGTAAGAAATTTTGAGATATTATGGTTTCAAAAATAAGTAAATATTTAGTGATCCAAATTGATCCCCTTTAAAAGTCAAGATACCCTTGGCGTTAGTACAGGCATATCCTTCCAATGAGCTGTTAGCATAGTCTAGTACATATAATTTCAGCGATTTGATTGATTAAATATCGTTTTTATGGTAACTTGGCGTTGGTACTCCCATGAATCTACTCATGGCTTTAAGATTGAACAGAACACCAATGTGTCATGAAGAAATATTCCATTAAATCAAGTTGTCAACACTCTCCGAATATGACAAAGTGGACTCACACAAAGGGCACAGAAATCGAATTTTGAAAATAGAACTTCAAGAATATCTGCTTATCGAAGGGTGACTTACACAGTATACGAAATATTTGAATGTTTATGTTAATCCTCAATCGGTATTACACCTCATATTTATCTATTTCAGTTGTATTGCATTTATCCTTGCATACTTTCTTTGAATTCCTTCCGTTCTTAAATAAATTTTTTTCCATGCAAAATAAGCTACTTTTGCATAAATTTTCAAAATGCGCGAATAGATGGGTTATATATAGTTTTGCGACGACATATCACCTAATTTAATTTTTATCTCGAGGTCATACTGATAAACTTAGTTATTTTAATCATGATTAATAATTGCAATTTAAGTGGCGGAGCAATAAATCGAAATCCAACTAAATATCTGACATTAGTGTAACTAAACGGTGCAACATTTCTTCTTAAGTGGAAATAAGTCTGTTTCAAGTCATATGTTAGGGTGGGAATTGGATAAAGAATTTGATTATCACCAAACTAGAAGAATGCGTCAGTTACCGCTGGTCTTTGACGCTAAAAGTGGGAACTACGTTTAGACACTTGATAAGAACTGAAATGGTAATGATCTTTATATGGAATTTTATTTAGTTTAATTGTAATATCAAATTTTAGTGCCAATTCAGTAGTCCAAGAACGTGGTTCAGATTCAAAGTTGCCTTAAAATTCACTGCCAACTGATT
The DNA here is from genome assembly GCA_000469805.3 of Hymenolepis microstoma. NCBI lineage: Eukaryota > Metazoa > Platyhelminthes > Cestoda > Cyclophyllidea > Hymenolepididae > Hymenolepis > Hymenolepis microstoma. The sequence continues at coordinate 17,731,883 of LR215995.1, read as the reverse complement.
TTTCTTTCGAGAATATGCAATAAAATTAAAACTAGGAGATTGAATCCTTTCCTGGCAATTAATTAAATGCCGAAACAAGATAATTATTGCAACATTCTTTGTTCTTTGAAATATCTAATTCCTTTTTTTAAATTAAATTAATCAATAGCATAAATGAAAATCAATTAATCTCCATTAAATTTGCAAATTAAGTTTCAGAAGATGGTAAAGAGTGTTATTCCGAAAGGAAAGAGGTAATTTATCAACTTTTAAAGTGTATGATAAATTATTTCAGTCATTTGCAGAATGCCAGTTAAACATACTGAGTAATTACTAACTAATAGCTTATGCTATTTAATATACAGCCGTTTGATCCTATTCATCATTCCTCCTTTCCACGAGCCAGTTCTTTCGTTTACTTATATTGATTAGTTCAAAATATATTTCGTCATCTGTTTTCTGTTCTTTACTTTGGCACAACAAAACTTCTTTAACTAATTTTTTTCTATGAAAAAGCAATTGAGTAAAGTGAATAACAATCAGTAGTCCAAATAGCCAAAGTTGGGAGAATGCACTCTGCGATGACACAATTTTTGTTCCTCATAAATTTACTATCGGAATACTCAGAACTGGTTAACTACTTAATCTATTGCAGCAGTTGGAAATGCCATTTAATTTATTCGGACCTTTTCACAGTAATGGCCTATTTGTCATGCCACTACTCATAGTGATTCCTCTGTTCAAATTCAGTTTTAAAGGTCTTTGTAGCGTTTCTAAGACAATCAGCTTTACAGTTATTTAAGTATTTCAAATTCTCAAGAAAAGAAAACCCATGTGACTAAAATTACAATGTCGCTGGCAAAAACAGATTTTAAACAACAATATGGAATTTCATTAACACACTTAAAACGAGTGAAATGGTCAGAACTTCAGTTTCTTAAGGAAAACGGTAACATAGGCAGTTTGCTAATTTGGAACTAAATTAGGTTCCCGCCTCTTCCGCAGGCCTCAACACAACACTCCTGTCTTCGGGGGTTTCGACCAATCCGGTCTGTCATTCCATTCAATCGTTGTGCCTATATAAGAATTTAATCTCAGCAGTTCTGACAACCGGATTTTAGACTTAAAAGAAACCTCTATTTTGTTTCCCACTAGCTTTTCACTTTATCCCCACAAAGTGTGCACCAGCCCCAAAGAATACTATTCAGACTTGATCTAGTCAGGATATTTGCTCTCTGCATCGTTTTGGGTAGCTTCCAGTGCACTAAAGACCACCTGACATTTACTTTAAAAGACTTACATTTATTTATTTATTTGCAACATATTTATTTTGGCTGGCATTTAAGCCCCATATATTCCACTGGCATTCTACGTTTCGTCGTTCCGAGAGAGCTGATTTCGTGCAAATGTTGTTATTTACTGGTAAAAATGAAATAACCATGTATGAATTACCCTTTAGATTAACGTTTGAAGCTCGAACTTTGTAAGTATTATTATAAGTCAGTGCGTTCTACATATCAAATATGAGGAAAATTACATTTAACTTAATAGCCCAGCGGGTCTTAACTTTCGAAACCTGAGTTAGGCGAAGCAATAACAAATCTAACTTTTATTTTTAAATAATAATGTGCATTCGGATCTTATTTTACGAGAAAACACGAGAAAAGTTAAATATCATAGGCAAATAGAAATAATGTAATAATTATTAAATCAGTCGAAAGTTTGAATAATGCTAAGTAACAATGACTTACAACCATGGGTTATTTCAAACAAAAGCCCCGTTTGGTTTTGAACAAATTATCATGAGCGTTTTTCCGTATTTCGTCGTTATTTAAATTTTTTCTAATTAACTCAAATATATATAACTGGATCCATTTTACAGAAAAATATTTGCTTTTTTACCAGAGAGGTTTGAGGGGCTCATCCATGGTACGTTTCCACCAATAGGTTAAATCGTTCTTCATGCATATATGTGAATATAACGAGAACGGGCGATGGTTGATACGTGCTTGAATTATGGAAGAGAGTAAATTGTATCATCATACTGATTCGCACTGGCCGTCAAAAGAAGAAAATTATGGTCGCTGCTCAATGCTAACTCAAAACTGTGGAAAGAATTGGGCATGGTTTGGAGAGTTATAGGTGAGACCGCTGGGTTGCTGTGGCTAAAAGAAAGCGACATGATAGGCCATCTGGTGAACTGCCATGTGCGAATGTTGAAGCACCCTGCTATCGAAACTCAGATTTTGTCGTCACAATTACCTGGATGTTTCCTTCTTGAAACTTGCACCCACTGAAGACCTTTGTCACCACATGCTCTTGCAAACATTGGAGAAATCAAATTTCAACAGAAAATGCCAGCAAAGTACGTCATCTGCCTAAGACGAAAACACTTCTGGTTAAAAAGAAACACCTGCTAAAGACCAAACAATCTGGCTCTTTCCAATGGGAAAAACTTCTTCCAAGATCTAAAGCATGGCACTAGAATAAGAGGAGGCCCAAGAGACACGCCTCTGGTAAAACACAGACAATATTTCACCGAACTATCTTGGTTTTCGGATGTGTATCCACCTTCGTCGAGGTTGATATGATGTGATGCATCCCTCCAAATTTTGTAAGGAGGAGCTTAGATTGAACTTAGATGCCTACTTGGAGTTGCTGTAGTAGTTATTTTCTGGATAAAAATCGAGGGTTGTCAATTATAAGTCCTTGCCATACCTCAGAGGTAGTCAAAAGTGACTGGCAGGCCATTTTTAAGACTCTTTTAGTCACAATAGATGTTTGGCCTCCGAACTCTCCTCCCCCCCGGGCTGCCCACATTTTAACCCGACAAACAATTGTAATGGTTTCGGTGTTGTGGGAAAATATTAATCACCTTGCCAGACAAAATGAAAGCTGTTTTAGAGAACCTTCCCACGAAAGGAGTTAAACTGCCTTACTCCAGGTTCCGCGACCGGTATGGGGGCCTTAGTGAGATTATAAATGTTGGTGGCGGTTATTTGGAGAACGACCCTTTGGCAATAGTGCTGGATTTCTTTATGTTTCTTCTTCCTGATGGGGTTGTCAGTTTTTTCCGTACACTCTGTATGAATTTCGTTCAATCGGCTTAGAAATTAAACTTCAATCGGCCTTAATTCTCATTCAAATCTCAAATCAGTTTTGGTTTTTCGGATAGGACTCTATGACATCGTGTTCTTCAAATTCTAAATCCTTCTTCTCCCATAAAAATACAATTACTATAATTTGAACAAAGATATTTGCTACATTATTCATAAACAACAATCGTGTGCTAAAACTGTACCAGAACTTTTATTGGAACTGAACAAGAAGTGAAGTTTTAGACATTTAATGCAAATAAACAAATAAACAATACATTTGCTCTGAAAGAGAGAGAGAAAGAGAGAGAGAGAGGGAAAGGAACTTCATGGCCAGTTGGCACTTATTTGTCCGGAAGCCAAATTTGACAGTTGAGACGTCTCGGATACCGCGACGTCGGCAAACCGTGGTATTATGGAGGCATAGAGATAACTGCTTACACAACAACTGCTATGTTATTTGTAATAGCAAAACTAGTCGAGAGGAGAAGGGCTATTCTGCGGCTCCTCTTCCAATTCCGTAACGTGGAGGTGGAATAACTAAAATACATCTAATCAAAAATAATATCCTCCTTTTCCATCCAAGCATATACTATTTTTTTCTTATAAAGTGACTCTACTGTGCTATGCTAGGAAGAAGTTTTTGGCACCTTAAAACAGCTGAATGCAATCTTTAAAGGCCTATTAACTTCTGCTGATTCGAATCGTGTAAAATTAAAATCAAATCAAAGTACCTGTCACGATGTTATTATTGTTTCATTATAATTATAAATGACGGAGCAAAAAGCATTGATATTGTTGTTCGTGTAGAGGATTTAAAATATGCGGTAATAAAGACAGTTAAAACGATGTCGGAGGGTTTTTGTGGTAAGCCGAGTATCAAAGCCATACTGCATCTGAACTCCATAATCGTTATGTTATCAGCAAGTTAATTCTTTGTCATCGCTACCTTGAAATTTTGAAAAGGTATCGTAATCGTTCTTTTTTTCACAGAGCTTTCGTTGCCGCCATCCATTAGAGGAGAAGTCTTCTGCTTGTGGAATGTCTGTGTTTCTATGACAAACGATTTACCGGTGTCTTCTCATCTTACGTCGAGCGTTTGCGCAAATTGTTTCCCTTTTTCTCATACATTTTACTTTTTTATTGGAATTCTAGTGAGCGCATTCTGAATTTCTTTCCGTATTCTTGCGTTCTCAGCGAAAATTTTAGCGATTGCATCTCCTATTTTGTGGCACACTTGTCAGATGTTATTAGCTAGTTGTTCAGTGAGGTTTCACAGAGGAACTTTTTCTGCCAGTACTTTAACACTTATTTGTCCTCTTCTGTACAGATCCAACCCCATCTGCCGAGATGTTTTTTAAGAGCCTTTAATTTGCCATCATCTACTTTGCCATAGACAATAGGCGACAAATCGTGGAGGAGAATAGACTCAATGAATCTTTTAAGCAGCTTTGCCTGAAATCTGATTGAAAATACTCAGTATCTTAACAATGGCCTTCCTTTTATCAAGTCCGCACATTGACCATCCAGACTGCATTTTCGTGCTCAATTTTCATAGCATATTTGTTGAGTATTGATTTACATTTTCGTAATATGTTTCCGAATACCAACTGTAATTGGTAATAAGACCTAAGCCGTCTACATATTCTAAATGCCTCAGTGACTACTCGCTTTCTACAGAACTCAAAATTATACCTTTCAATTTCTAGCAGGTTGCATAAATTTCCTCTCATATAAATTAAATAGCTTCAGGACGGTTCAAAATCTTCATTCCTCATTTTTGCTATCTTTATTATTTCCAGTGTCGTACTTTGGGCAGTTCTGCACTGTTTAAACTTTTAATCAGATTGTACCGCCTGATAATCAAATAGTTCCGCATAATGGTTAGTCAAAGAGTTGAGCTCGATGGTATTTTTCCAGTTTGAATAAGACTATGTTAGAGTGATTGTCAGCGGAATTTTTGGTAGTAAGTTACAGGTTACAATTCTAATAACCTGGCCTACTTTTCTTCAAGACTATTTTTTTGCTTTTTAAAAAGTCTAAACAGAATATTTGACGGGGTTTGGGCAACTTTAGGAAGATTTTGGGAAAAGTTGAGAATCATAGCCTCTGTAAACCCGACTCTGAGGTCGGTGAGCTGTCGCTGATTAAATTATTCTTTTAAAAATATCTTTTTACCACGTACCCAGATTGGTGACCTGGCCTTCTCACTTGAATAAGGGTAAGTAGTGGTGTGCAACAACGCCCACCACAACTCGAGCGAAAAATCTCAAGTCTGAAGCCAGAAAGTCTGATACCACTGTTCGGCATTTACTAGATAACGCAGAGTAGCAATCCATACACATTTTTATAGCGATGTTAAAGTGAGTGGTAATCAGTATTTCGTAGCTGAGAAAGGTGTTCGAACTTGTGTCAGCAACAAGTAGAGACGAAAGATGCGCATGCACAAATATTCGAAATGTCGATAAAAGTGACGATGCGACGCAACTTAAACAAGCATTTACGATTTCCTCATTATCTAAGCGACTTTCCCAAAAATTGGAATTTTTATTGATAACGACAAGAGGAGCAAATGGTGAATTTTTGGTATGTGCAGAATAACCCATTAAAAAAGAGGAAAAAATCAGATGTTTTAACTACGTTTCAAACAGCACCTGGGGAGGGGGGGGGGGTTGGGAGTTGATTCACCTCTATGTGTTTGCATTTCTGCACTTACAGTGAAACTGCGACTCTTCGGATGTTTCGTTGTTTGAATGACCATATGGTAAATCGAAAAAAACTAAGTACTAGTAGCATGGATAGGTGTGGTATTCCTGTTCTGTGTAGGACCACATCAAAACTCACTTTTATACACAGCGACTTGAGTAAGATTGACTGCCTTTCGCGTGAATTATGCACAGTTTGCCTGTTTATTCAGAGTATGATATAATTATGAACGCCGTAGAGCATGATGAGATCCATACAATGTGTATTCTCTCTAGAGCCTTCTGTGTCGTGTGAACTTAGGTGTTATTATGCCACATTTTCAATCGGTGGTAGAGCACAAATTTGCCTTTTTAAAAATGGGAAGCATCAAGACCAAGTAGAAGTATGTTGCACTCTCTACCGCGTTGGGTGCTGTGAATGTGATAAACAGTGGTAAACAGACCCATCTCGACTAAATCTCATCTTAGCACATTTGGAGAATTAGAATTGATTAAGCACACAAACATGACCTGTTGTCAGCCCACCATTCTGAGGAAATGCATGTCTATTTTTAGAATGCGTCCATTTTACCTTCAAAACATTTATCGCTGATCAAGCTTATTTTCAAAATAATCTCTCTATCCTTTCGCCAACCGCTAATTCTTTCGAAAGGAATAGCAGTAAGCAAAGAGATTAGAACTATCTATTTTACAAGTGGCATACAAATTGGGTAAATTCACCGACACCCTAGTGAAGGATATAATCTATCATACTTCTGCCCAACAATAACTAATGAGATTAACTAATCATGTCATGAAATATTTCATGATCGGCATTGGCATTGTAACCGCTGACTTGTGTTTCTGTAATTGGTATTCTTCCAACTCTTTTGTATCGATGCAATAATCGAATTAATTTGTTGCTATTTTAATTACCACATCGATGGTTCTGGATTTCTTAAATTCAAACTTGCTTACTCACAAATTAAAGTCATACTGGCAAGGCTTGGTTACGAATAGAAAAATAAATTTTTTATGATGATTTGCCAAATAGTATCTTCGGATAATAAAGGTGATTGTCTTTATTTTTTTTACTGATGACAACCCAAAAATATATAATTACAAGTCATCTCCACTACTTCGACGAATAACTGTAGAATTTTCTTCACGTTCTTGATTTAGTAAATTTTGGATTAAATGAATTGATAAAAGAAAGGAAATTTTACGAATTAAGAATTAATTAACCTGAAGAAAGAAGAAAAATTTGCATTATTATTGAAAAATCTTTTGTTAATTAAATTACGGTTCCTTCTCCTCCTCCTCCTTCTTCTTCTTCATTTTGCTGATCTGACATTTCGATCGGGAAAACGCGGTAACCGTAGGCACTAGACTTAAATTTCATTCTTTTAAAGTGATGTCAAGGAGGTTATTGTTCTCATTAACAAAGGTCTTAACTACAGGCTGATATTTCATTTAAATTAAGGGAGAATGGACGGTGAAACTACCGTTCATAAGGAAAATGTCACCCCGACTTTTTCGTAATCCTCTTAGCGTTTAGCATGCTGTTTAGATGTAATTAATAGCTCATCACTTTCTTTTGAATACAATGATTACACCTGCGAAGGAAAACTTAAATTTTACAAATAATTATTGAATAACTGATTCATTTATCTAAGGCAACTAATTAGCTGGAGAGAAACTACCAAGATGTCGAAATCAGTGCCTGTCTGCATTCTTACAGGCCTTCTGCTGGATGTGAATTGCGTTTATAGAAACAAAGAATGCTTTTTAACGCCATAAGTTTGTCGGTGTCCTATCAGCTACACTTCTAACAGTGCATCTGAAGTGTCTTTCAGAGTCCTTATACTGAATTGATCTAAATGATAAATAATGCAAATCTAATCAAATCCTCGTGGAATTTTATTGACTAGAATTTCATTCTACTACTTCTTCCCAAGGTACGCCTTCACTCACATAATGGAGTAGAATTTTGCCAAAAACATAAGATAAAAGTATTTACTTGAGAAGGGCTACGAAATATACTCGCAGCAACCTGTTCCAGCTGACAAAACAAATCGATCCTTAGGCAAAAGCAGACTAATTTCATCCTAATTTCAAAATCTACAAATTTGAATTTCCATCAAAAACAGTTAAGATAGGCGAGAAAGTGTTCATTTTTATGGATTGAACGTGGAATGAAAAGGTCTAATCTGGAAAAAATGTTGAAACACCCCAGTAGAGTAAATTTCAAACCATGTTCTCGTAAAATTCATGTTCTTCCATTGTTAATCGTGAAGTCTAAAACTACCCTTTTCGTAGTTAGAAAGTAAAAGAATAGCAGAGAAATTTGTGGAAGTTCCGTGGAATTAATACCAGGTACCAAACTGTGATATTTAAAATTTCAACAATTTAAAAAAACACTATTTAAAAAAACACCGGACGTAAAATGGGTGATCCCACCAAACAAACTATTTAGATGATCCAACTTCTTTAGGAATCTCCGTTCTCTGGGGGAACAGATTTGTAATTAATAGGCTGAATCAGATCACACAATTGTGTGGAATGTAAAATATCACTCGACTCTAATAGAGAAAGATCTCGGTTTTCTAAATAACTTTTCAGCCTAAATTTCAATCACTGTTGTCATGTAATGTACACCGTGATGCCATATTTGGAACAAGTTTGAGGATTTAAGTATAAAAAGCGGACTTTGCCAATTTTTCACTCTTGTAAAGATGGTCACTTTATAGAGATGCAACTGCAATTTACATGAAGAGTATAATAATTAATTGAAATATTGTACCATCGCGATTGGCATATGTATCTTTTTATTAGAATTTATTTTTATATCTGTCGTCATTAAATTATAAACTATGTTAAATTTGCCGGATAGCAGAGCGAAGCGTACATCAAAATTTCCCAAAGTTAGAATAGTTGAAGAGATTGAAAACAGAGTTTGCTAACTGCCCCATCTCCAGTAAAATTTAATTTAAAGCACTTTGGCTACATTACAATTAAAAGTTACCCATTACCACCTCTCCCAATAATTAAAATAAAGTTTTCAAGGCATCAATTAGCGTGTAAATAATGACAGTCTGCTACTTTTCCATTTCGGAGACGGAGATACAATGATACCCCACATAGACAGTATTTGATTAATGAACTCTGAGTTGTACCGACTGCGATTCGGATGACCATTTTTAACACTTCTGTCAGCTGCACAAATTAATGAATCATTAGCTTGATGGTACCAATCACGAATCCTACTTTGCAAAGTAACTTTTTAAAGCAAAACCCAACAAGAAGTTATGAAACCGAAAAAATCACTCTAAATTAATTTCACTTGGAAATGGGATTTGTGTTTCGATTGGGAATTTCACACAGCATCCAGTATAATTCTGCTCTTTATTCGAAGAATGAAGAATTTGAAGGTGTTTTAATCAACTAGTTCGTAGTCTTGTTGACTGCTTGATGAAAACTATGCAAGATGTCGCTTGTCAAAGTTAAATAGTAGCATTCATTTCTTTTACAATATCAAAATTGCAATGCATATCCAGTTCGCATAATGCAGAAGTGTGTGTTCGCCTGGAAATGGTCAAGATTTCATGGAAAATACTACCCTTTTCTTTGGAGTACCAGAACGAATAAGCTTGGCCCAGCTCAACTTATCTGCTAAGAGCTGTGACTCTCAATATCTCCAGGGTCAAACGAAAACTCGCAAGTCCTCGACCTATTTTGAGATATCCACATTTATTCGACAAAGTAAAATCCAAGCTTATCAAGATCGTAGTTACAATACACCACATTGGTTTTTTTTCTCATTTTTACTTGGGATGTCTGACTAAAAAACACTTAGGACTCTTCTTAATATTTTTAGGATTATTCGGCGTTATGAGATGCGAAGAGCTAGTCCAGCGGATTCCGCTGGGAAAAGCCTCCTTCATAAAAGAAAACTCCTCTGTGGGCTACTATGCAAATTCATTTTATTTATATTACTTTAAAGCTATGTTTGAGTCATCAGATTCCAAGATGAGCTTTCTCAAAGACATGGCTAAAATAAATCGAATGTTTTATTCAATTCGTTCGTTTTTGTCTCTGGTTTCTTTAAAACTTGCCTCGAGGAATTACTTCAAAAACTATTAATCCTATACGGGGGTTTGTTTGACTGGATCGCTGCTACTCAAGTACAATGATCAACAAAGATTGATTTCCGTAATTTAAGCCTTATTAAAGGCAAGGATTATTGGCATTGTCACACATCAAAATTTGGTAGATAGTTGAGTACTCTTGGCGCTGAATTCAGTGCGAGTCTCTTCAAAGGATATTTTAAAATATTCTCACAAGAATTCTATAGACCAAATCTCAATACCCTCTCCTTCCAATCTACTTTCTCTCTGCTGTCGCTACCACCTGCTAACTGAAATTACATTGTGTATGCTCTCTTTATTAATAAGATATTCACATATATATGTTTGTGTTGCAACTTTACGATTTGTTTGCTGTTTGTGAAAAAGCGGTATATTTATTCCAGTATATGACGACCAGCTATAAAATTCATCACCAGACATAAATAATAATTTTTTCTCTCCTCCTCACCTTCCCCCCCCCCTCCTCCCCCCTACCACCACCTTCAGCACATTTGGCCATTTTCAGCTTCACTGCCAATACAACGTGACTATAGTAAAAAAAAACAGACACTCATTTAGCGCTGTTTATTTACTATCATTCCATAGTGCTCAACTATTCGTCCTCAATAGAGTTTGGTTCCTTTCTGTATACCGGAAATGTTAATTTATTCATTGATTTACAAGCTTCGCCTAAATAGCTGAGTGACTGTTTGCGAACAAGCGTGCTGGAGGCTTTTTTTGTGGAGATGGAAAAAACTCAAGCGGGACGCCGTCTGCATATCCCTTTTCCTGTTACTTTTTCCACCCGCGGCAAGTGGATATAATAACAAGGCGGTGAGTCAAGGGGTCCTTAAAGGAAACTGGTATAGGCTGACAATAATTTCTTACTTCTAAAACAAAGGGGACGGCAAGAGAGTTTAGTTAACTATGGAACGCGACATCTCCCATTTGCAAATGTTTGCTGCTGTCGACGACGGAGGATATCGCCAGTCACATGCCATTGGCATGTCGTGCGGTGTTTTTAGCTTATTTAACTCAAAAAAAGAATGTCAGAGAGACAGGAGCTGCGGCACATCTGCACACCGTGAATACATATATAAACATCCAAAACGACTCTTCAGCCTACCTTTTTGAAAGTTAACTGATTTTAAAGTTTGAACACTAAGTCTCAGAAGATTTGCCATAATATGGATCCTTTAAAGTCGGATGATCCCTAAGAGAGTACAACTGTTTGGTGTGCGTATACGAGTTAGTCTTTATTATATTTTAATCATTCTAACAATGTTTCTTTTTTCGGAGTTTTGTGAGACTGTTAATAGCTTTTAATTTTTCCATTTTACTATAGGATGGATGACCTACTTGTTCCATTCGGTCAGAAGTCGTTATCACCAACGCTCTGGTGATGATGGGGCAGAAGCATGCAATGTTGTAGATTTGGGAGACTTTTCATTACTATTTTACCGAGTCCATGAATTTAAATAGATCTCTCACAAAGAACCATTTATTATTATTGCGTGTACAGCCATATTGAACTCTAAATCGTTTCATGTAAGTTAACGGTGAATATAAGTGAAAAATGGAGCTAATGTCAAAAATGAAACAATACTACAGTTCAAAAGGTCAATTTTTACAGACGAATTCCAATCTTCTGCCTCTAAAACGGTACCTAACAGATACTGTAATGGTTAGTACTTAAAGTAAAGTGGTGGTCAAAAATTTCAACTGTCGATTGGAATAATTGTGTATTAAAAGAAAATACTTTCAACAATGAAAATAAATAGCAAGAGTGATTAGCACTAGGTGATCCCATTAATTCCAAATAAAGTTCAATAAAGAAAACAAGAATCTTTTTATTGATTACATGAAATTTAAACTTCAACGACCGATCTTCATTAAAGCGATAAAACAAGCGAGCTGGTTACTCATTGAAACGAAATAGAGCAGTTGAATGGACCTCTACATTTTCTAACAAATAGCAAAGTTATAAAAATAAATAAGTAATTTGATGCATTATTTACACGATTCAGCCAAGTAAAAATGTTGTCGCAATCCAAATTACCCCCAAATGGATTAATTTTATTGGGCACCTTTACTGAACCATCTAGTCATTATTCACCTGCAGGTTAACTGGAATGCATTTAGAATTTAGTGCTTTTAACAATGAATGAGCAATGACGGACTTTTTGAATTAGTCTTTACCGAGTAGTTTGTCAATTATACCTAAGAACAATTAATCATGCACGATGAAGTGGCAAAGTGCTTTGACCGATCCTGTCTCCTTTTTCGAAGACAGTACTTCTGGCAACAAGAAAATGCAAATATACCCATCTCATTATCATTGTCTGACTTGCATAGATGGCATAATTCAAAGTCAGACATCGCATTATGCCACTGTTTTGTCAGATGTGTGGAATATTCTTCCATTAGGCTGCTGTATTTTTCGACACAATTAATGGTCTTACTCACCATTTCTTAAAACCCCAACAAAACCCTGTTTGTTGGTAGCTGTTCCAAGTATACAAGATTGATCGCTTAATAAGCACTATTAGCTTAAGTCAAAACCAAAAATTTCATTGACCATACTTAAACTGTGAGTTCAAATTAAGTAATTGGATAGAGTTTTGAATGCTATGACTGCATAACGGACACTTTAAAGGCCAATCTGACTCTGCAGTTGACCTAATCACGTCATCCAGATTCTGTTACTATTTTTACTGTTTGGAAGGCGGCAAAATGATTTCATCCACTAAGCGGTTCCCAATGATCCAATTATTAAAATGTTCATGTTAATTTAAAGACAGTAATCGGGTTATTTAATATTAGATTTGCTTCGAGGTAATGTACCAATATTTCTCCTATTTGTTGTGAATATTTCTTAATTCACAGGACTAGATTTACCTTAAAGCGCAAATCACTTAATGAAAACATTTTATTCAACATGTTCTTAAATTCCATTTCCAAAGAATTTTTTAGCTTGCAGTAAATTTCTAAAGCTTTTCATTTACAATACGTCAAATACCGCCTCCGTTTTCTGCATTATTTGTAAATTATTTGGTCTTTAATTTCTGAGATTTGTCTAGCAATTAAGCACACATTAATTAAGAGGGCTACGTGAATGCCGTATAAGTATCCATGTCACACGAGTGAATGATTTTCATTTAGATAGAAAAAATATACCAGATGATGACCGATTGCTTGTCGGTGTTTACATTAATGACTAAATGACATTTCACCTGGATGGACGAACTACAGGTATCATTAATTTAAACTTTGGAGCACAGAATTTGAATAAACAATTCTTAAATGGAATACGCACGTCTATAAGATGCAGTACGTCAGTGGACTCCAGGATAATGTAGCCAAGGCATGTAATCTAAGTAGATTGAGTGTGCTGGAACTTCAGTGAGCTCCTTTTTATTAAAAATGTGTTAGCTTGCACTAAGTGTCTAGCTTTGACTATTTAAGTAGCAAAATTTGTCCAAGAAAAATTCTCAACCCTATTGATCGACGTTTTAGTAAAAAGTAAATATTTTGCCTTGACATTAAAAACACAAAGGGTGAGTATTTGAACTATAACCTTTAAGAAAAGTTGGGCAATCCGAATTTAAAAATTAACAAAAAACCTCTATATTCTCATATCTTGTACTTTACCTCTACTTTCATTTCCGTCTATTTCTCCTTGAACTGATGGTTCGTCTTCAAGATTGAATACATTTGTAAGATTACCAACTAATTCACTAATGCATTCGATATAAATGTGCCACCCATATATGTCATTAATGAAACTTTCTTCCTTATATCATTTGTTCAACGCAATATACTATTCACCCTATACCCTCTACCCTGTGGCATATGTTAATCATTTTCAATTTTAATAGTAGTACACTCTGGGAGCCAATCTTGTATGTATTAATTAAATTACCAAAATTCGTTATATTTACTTGAAAGCCAGCCGTTTAGAGTTTATAATCGACTTAACAGTACAGATAATAATTTCACTCAAGATTTCAAGGAAAACATAACTTAAAATGCTATATATATATATATATATAATACCTATTTAATACCTATAAGTGGATAATGTTACGTTCTATTTGAGCAACCCGTCTTGAGCTCTGCAGTAGCGAAAACAGCTTAGCCACTTCAAACTATTTGCTTTATTAATCCAAAGAAATATATAAAAAACAAGACCTTTGACTCAATTCAGTCTTCCTCTGAATTTACTCTTGACACAATGCAAATGAGCCTCTGGGTCAAACACTGAAGTGTGATACTCCCTATCTAATATCGTGGTATTAATTTATATTAAATGGCAGGCTTTATGATAGTTATCATTAACCCTTTAGTCCACTTCGGGCTTCACAGAGGTGAGGAACATCAAAGTCACAAAAGTCGAGAGGGAGAACAGAGAAGTGATTCACAGATGTAAGTGACAGACACAAAGGCAGAGTGAAAGTGGTAAAGTGAGTACTGTGGAAGTGGCGGAATATGACACACAGTCGGGTCATGGTAGTCTGAAGTCAACTGCCGATTTATAGACTTTGTTGCCGTATGAGTATACATTGCCCATGGTTCACCCCATATCGTGATATAAAACGCAAAACCTTTTGCAACAATTCATCATGACATTCATCTTGATTAAACACAGCCAACGGAGCTTTGCTAACAAAAAATTTAAAACTTCCTATCTATGCTATGTTAAATTCTTATATTATTGAATATTGAAGAAAAATAAATTGAAATGACAAGACAAATCCTCCTTGGTTGAAAAAGCCGATCTTCAAGCATTGAGAATAGTATACGGTAAATATTGCACAATCCGAGTTCAAAAAGCAAATTTTAAAAAGGTTATGGTACACTGACATGGATTTCAGTATCTTTTTGAACTTCAGCGCCTCTTAATCATTTGTCTACAACACATGGAATTCTGACGTTCCTCTAAATTTTTGGGCTTTGGCCAATCACTTTTCAATTCTTACAAAGACATCTACTATTAATTGTGTCGCATACTTAGCATAATTAACTCTTGTAATTATTAGCTTTAGTATTTGGGGGGGGGGGGAAGGGGGGAAGGGGGGAGGAGAGGAGGGGGGGGGAGAGGTTTAATAATTAAGCCTTGTACTTTTGCCTATTTATTTACCATCTTGTCCATCTTGCTGGAGACAGTCGGGGTTCGTTTATTATAAATAAAGTAAAATAAGGATTTATTTGCATCTTAATTTCCAGTCTTCTTGAAAAAAATAAATTTAATGAGCGTTATATATAGTACCTATAAAAAAATTTTGAAACTAATTTATTTTCATTAACTAAATAAATTTGTTTTATTGATTTGGACTGGAACATCTTTAAGTGAAATGAAGCCATTTAATTATTGATGACCAATCTATTCAATTGTAGTGGGTAATAAAGACGGGAATTTTCCCGACACCCTGATTTCACCCAAATAGAAACTACAAAGGAACAATTTAAATGGAAAAATTAGCGATTAAATTGACAAACTACCGTCTAGCGTTATACTGCCTAACAGACTGAAGTGAGGTTATACAATTCGCTTAATTGACCTCCCATTCATTACTTTTGCATTTTACTCCACTCAAATAGCCTACTTTTAGGGAAGAAGGTAACTGCAAATACGAAAATTTGAAGCAAAAAATATGCAAGAACAAGATAAAAGCCAAAAATAATAATAATTATTATTATCTAGCCAACAATAATGACTTATCTTGTATGAAAGACATTATTAGGCTAATCAAATAATTTAGTCAACTGATTACACATTTTTTTGATAGAAAATTTGAAAAAAATCCGACAAAGTTGCCTCTCTGCAGCACCTTTTAGTTTGGATTATCTGCCTTTGACAAACACGAACTTTCGCTCACTTAGTTAAAAGTTTTTTTCTCTTTATCTATAATGTATTCTTTTTAAATTTAATCGTATTTCAATAAATCTACTTAGATTAATTTTATTCCATTTAATTAGCCGCAGATATTACTAGACAGTGAATCTATTATTAATGTTATATATGTACACAATACAAAAATATCCGTAAACATTAAGTAAAACCAGAGATTTTGGACTTTAATACGATTTTGCATCAAGTATTTTATAATGCAGTTCTCTAGAAACAGTATGAACAAATTCAAAAAATTGCATGAATGAAGGCAAATTACATACGTAGTTGATAAGTTGAGAATATGACTTGGTTGGTACTGCACTTTTATTAAATGTTGAAGGAAGATACTAGGTGCATTTTTTGAACTGTCACTCCTCAAACAGTCATACTTCTAAATAAACTTGAACTCTCTTGAGTAGTTGTTATGGTGCTGAATTCGGAGGCACACACAAACTTAACTCTAAGTCTCCGTAAAAAAATTCTATCGAACTATTATTATCATAGAATATTATCAAAATTCAAGTGCAAATGGAACAAATCCGCAAACTGGATGCTGAGGAAGTTTTGAAATAGTCCATATGATTAAACTATTTAAGAATTTATTTTATTTGTAATATATTTAATTAATTGACTTCAGGTTTCGCATATTAATAAATAATGAACTGGAGGCCAATTTTCCCGCTCTCCTAGTCAGTGTTCATTAATCCGTATCCAACGCACTTCTAAACCGCTACCAATGGTAAAATTGGTTAAATTAAATTAAAAAGAGTTTCTCTTCATTGACTAAAAAAATTACAAATTGTCTACCCCAAGATGAATATTTGCCAAACCGTGAATGCCGTTTTACGCATTTCAGTGTATATCTACATACGTATACATGTGTGTATGTATGATTTAAATATTAAGATTTTAAATAAGGAACAGCGGAGCAGAAACGTAACTCGCTCAGCGAGAAGGTAACATTCTGATGTCATTTTAACTTACATCCGGCGAGAAGACCAATGACAATATCATTTCAACCTTTTTTCAATGTAAGCTGTTTACTCCAAGCAGCATAACTTAACAAATCGGTGAATCTTCAGTGCAAACTAAAGTGCACAACAACCCTTCTACCTCCACCTCCACCACACTGGTGATTTTAATAATTCTCCGGATATAGAAGTAGCGTATTTTTTGTACATAATACCTTCAAAGCACTCCTGAGGTGCCGAAAGGATAAAAAGTACCAATGTGGTTTCCGCTAAGATTTCTAAGTTTCTCGTGCGCTTGACTGAGTCATTTTTTCTATCTAAATTCCTTCAGAAGAGTTGCGCCTTATGAGTTAATTAATCAGACTATCGCATTCAAACGATTTACAACAAATTAAAAGACTTGATCATAAACGATGATGCTTACTTACGAGCAGTATATATTTGTCATTAAGCTCGAGAGAATAGATTTCAACGATAAACGAATAACATGAAGCAACATCCGGTTTAAATGGAAATGGTTTTGTTTTAAATTTATATTACATCGTCATTGTTACTATCTTAACATCATTCAAGATAGTTTGGAAGTATTTGTGTTTGCACTCGCCCACAGTACTCCGGTTTGGCTAACGCCGGGAACCTGGCTTTCGAACAAAATTTCACTACCAAAAGCCCCAAAGACTACGACAAAGCACAATTACGGCGGAAGCAAAGGGAACTTTCAATTTCTTGCAGTCAATTAAAGCAGGTCAGTACAAATCTGATATTACCTTTGATATTTTTATTAATCCATTGTTTGCATGTTGCAGTTACTGGTAATTCTCGAACTAAAAAATCACATTTTCGATAAAAGGAGCGTATGATACCATTAACAGTATACACCAAAGATTGGTCATAAATACTTCTAGGGTCATATTGACATTAAATAAAACTCGATTATAAGGGTAGACGTCTTGCCAATTCAACAAGAAAGTCGTATATTATCATCCTCTTGTTGGATAGAATTAAACACAATTAACATTTGTGGGTGTTTAACGACAGGGATCAGTTTTGTGGCATTTGAATTAGGAAATGCACCTTGAACGAGACAACCACTATCTCCCTTTTTCCTCATTAACGTCCTGCTGATTAATTTATTTAGTCATAAACTATTTATTTCAGCAAACTATTCTCATTTTGCACCCTTTCGCAAAAAAATCTGCAGCGTCTGTAGAAAAATCACCATAATTTTGTAGAAAGAGTAAGTGAACCGACTTTACTAGTATCTGGCTTCTCAACAGACGCAGAGTTGAAATCCATTTTCCAGAGGGGTTAAGTGCTTGAAAATACCACCGGTAACATGGTTGAGAACGATTTATGAGCTCCACTGGAATGCGACTTAATCGCTCAAATAGACTCGATAAGGGAGCTTTCGTGACTTAAATTGGATGAATTGATGTGGATGCGAAATATTAGTTGAAAATAAGTGACTGGAACTATGAATAGAATGTCACCAGGAAAAATGATAGATCTGAATATACTCAAGAAACTATGATAATAGTGAATAAATATTAATCATTCCATGAAAATTTAATTAAAAGACTACCGCATGCATATAATTATTTTTTTATAATTAGACGTTGGGGTGTGTGATAGACTTACCTCCACCTGGTGCAACCTGGGCAACGTATACTTATACGCCAAAAAAGTCTATACATCGGCAGTTGACTTCAAACTACCAAGACCCCACTGTGTGTCATATTCTACCACTTCCACAGTACTCACCTTACCTTACCTTTTTCTCTACCTTTGTGTCTGCCTCTTTTACATCTGTGAATCACTCTACTGTTCAACTCTCGACTTTTGTGACTTTGACGTTTCTCCCCTCTGTGAAGCCCGAAGTGAACTGAAGGACTAATGATAACTATTATAAAGCCTGCCATTTGCTATAAATAAATAAATGATTAGACGAAGTTAAAAATAAAACTATTTGTTTAACTATTTACGAAGAAGAAATATCTTTCTACCATATTTTCAACTTCTTGTATTTTTGTTCATTTTAGGAAGAAAAATGCGGGTGATTTTACGTATACTCCGAATTGGCAATCTGGAATGCATCCAAAAGAGAAGGACCGTTTAATCAAAAAATTATATATTTATATTTTTTAAATAAATGTAGGCAAATTGAATTGAATTATGGCTAAATTTAGCTGTAAGTTAGTGGATAAATGGAGGGGAAAATTCACATGGTCTTATTCTGTTATCAGATGAAAGGCTTCAAACTACACTTAAGGAAAACATGATTTAGGAAAAACATACCTGAGTTATTTAGCCAGCAAAATCTTAGTGCAAGAGTAATTCAAATGAAGAAATGAGTCGAAAATTGCTTAGAGTTTATTTACGGTATGGAACTTTCTCAACTTGACAGTCACTACGATATCTAACTTTGGCACTTCAAAAATTAGGATTTGCAATTGCACATCTCTGAATTCCATTGTTTTCATATGACTCAGTTGATAGTCCTCAGTGTCCACTCTTCCAAGAGCTTTGGAAGAAGTTAGAGTATTCGTTCGCTTCATTTTCTTACTTTATTCTTCGCAAGAAATCATTTATTTTTTTAAAAAAAGCATTTATCAATCGTTCTAAATAGAAATTTTAAACATATTTTGGTTCGGTTTGGATATTTTTTCCAACAAAACCAATTAAATGAAGAACCACATGGCCACTTTACATAGTTAGTCTTGGAGGTATGGGAAAATATCGATCGGTGCCAAGAATCACAGAGAAATCTCGTTTTAATAAAAAAAACGCTTCTTCATTTGATCAGTTTTATCAAGTCTAATTGCCGTTTCAAAATTTCAAAGATTCCGACCTATTCATTTGCAAATCTCTGAAAATATCAGATGATGTAAAGTGAAATTTATCGAATTGATAGTAGATTAAAGTAAATCGGCCAGAGTAATGGCCAATTTAAGGTAACTTAAATCGGTAAATTTTACTCAGTGTTGTGTAAAATTTATGCTTGGAAATTATTTTGAATAACTTTCGAATTCGCCCAGTGTCATTCAAAACTGAAAATGCACGAAAAGGAAATTTAATCTAATTGCCTATTATTCGGATGAAAGAGCAATATCGGAAAGAACAACTGCTTGCATTCAGTTTGCCAATCAACTTAGCCAAAAAATCCCCCTTAAAATAGACAAAGAACGATGAAGCAAGAATTCCTTTTTCATAACAGTCACTATGCCATTCTTTTTGGTACTCTGGATTTGCAATGTCCACACCGTTCCAAACAGTCTAAGAAACTATGGACAACTTCGCGTATAGAAACCGATTTCCAAATGAAAATGTACAAATGTGACCTATTACCTTAAATTCTTTTTATTTAATTATTTAAATTACATTACATTTACATCCGCCTGTTGATGACATTCGGCGCCTTTAACCTCTCATTCTTCTTGCTTATTTTCCTCCCCAGTGCACTCATTTGTTTTTTTGGCCTGTTCTGATCTCATTCCCTACTTTTAGAAAATGCAACACTCTGCCTCCGCTTTGATTCACTAATTTTATTCATCTTGACTGCGCAGTGTTGGGCTCTTCTTTTCACTTCAGGTAGTTAATCTTTTAGCCCCCTCCCCCCTCTTCTCCTCTCCCCCCACCCCCCATCCCCCCCCCACCCCCACCTCTATTGATTTGAAATATTCATTACATTCGCTTAAAGATCACATAAATTACCTTGACTTCACTTTGATTAATGATATTTCTTTTTTTTGCATTGTGCCCTCTCCTGCTCCATTATACTTTATATTGCTTTCTCTTCGAACAAGATTAATTAATTTATTAATATAATCATATTTTATTCTGCAAAATGGTGTAAATAGAGAATTATTTCGGGAACTAATCAAGCACCATTAATAACAATTAATTTGACAATTAATTGGCATAAATAGATTTGGATCAAAAATTAAACAAAGGCATCATTTTACTTGCAAATAGTGTAATAGATTTTAGCCAAGTATAAAAACAATCCGTTAGGGATCTCACTTACAACAGGTACTTCTGTAGAGCGCTGGAGATAATATAATCTGCCCGTTAAAGATAGTTAAGTCACTTGTCAAATTATATATTATACAATAGAGTACTTATTCTAATGAGTGGCGTTCACGATATCCTATGAAGTCTCTTTATTCACCGGCTTCAAAGGAAACGTTCCATTTGCGCACTCAGTGTAGAAGACTAGACGGCTAAATCAAATGCCCATTAGATAGTTTTTGAATCCTTTGTAGTATACAGAATAATTATATAGTCAGTAATTACCTGCCTATTATTATTATAGTACAGATTTAAAATGCCATTACATATTAGATGTCCTCTTTGGATTTGCTTACCAACCTAAAATTCCCCAATAACCGAGGAAATTCCAATGGTCCAGATATAAATCTAAATGGTGAAATAGCATTTATTGGGTAAGATAAGTGGGTCATAAAATATGTGACAGTTTTTAATTAGTTCCCACTAATTAAATTTTACCAAAAAAGGGTGGATAATGTCGAACGTTTTGCAATCACTCATTCACTAATAATTTATTTAGTCAAAGCATTTCCAACAGCTGATTTTCAAATACATCAGTAAAATAAACCGACACTGGGTGCTTGAAATGGCAGTTATTAAAATTATGACATTTTTGTTTTAAAAACACTTTCTTCTTTCAACTTTTGTATCCTGAACACAAGAATAAGAGTAAGTCTCAGACTTCTCCTATTTAGCCCTAATAAAAATGCAATTAACTTATCACTACAAGAGTCTATTAATTGTATTCCTAGCAACTCTGAGCTACCGGTTAGCAGCCTGCTACAGCGACCATCCCATTTATTATTAGGAAACAAAAAATGCCTTGAGAATGAATAAATCAGGTCATTCACATTAGTTCACGCCATAAAGACATAAGATGACAAACTAGGCACACTTATTTATTATTTCCACGTATTTCCATCTTATTTTGTCTCCAAGCAATGAAATATGGCCATCTATATTGCTATTTCCGGTGAATGACTCAGGATTTACGATCACTTATGGTTATAGTTTGTTGATTGAGGATTTTATGACTAACTGTAAAAGTGATCAAGTACAATTGTTAACGTCTGCAAAGTTTATGAGAAACACACTCTATTATGACATCATTTCTGGAAAATATATCTTCATTAGGAGTAGACGAAAAATTGCGGAAATGTGATGGAATTTGTGGATAGGTTTACTTCTGATTATTTTCCCTAATTGGGAATAAAGAAGCAAAATCAATTATTTTGATATGTTCTAACAACTTGCTTTGCTCCGTTCCACGCACCTGATTATTAAATCTGCTATATTAAAAGAGATTGCTTCAAGTCACTTATGACACTGAAACGGTGCCTTCGTACAAGATTTTGATTGGTTAATGTTTGTCCCTATGCTCCTAAACTATTTGCTGTTAATGTGAACCAATGTCTTATCGCACTGAATCATCTGATTTTGGGTGACGTCCGCTAGATAAATGACTGAAACTTTGAATGAATCTTAATAAAAAAATCTGCTAATTGTCGCTTTTTCTTAAAACCTGAGGACACTGTTTTATGCACTAAATTTGATCAAACGATGTTATGAAATGGCTTATTTAGTGTGATGAATATTTTTTGATACAGTACTTACTGAGCGTAGGGAATAGGAGAGCTTGAATATTTCCTTTTTTAAGCATAAAGTCCTACATAAAGGCCCTGTTAAAATCAACTTTCCCTTATCACAAAGGTCTCCATTCAATGGATCGTATTACTTACAGCCAACATTATTTGACATCAACCACAAAATACGTACTGACTTAGATGTCTGTTTATTTAAAGCAGCTTATCAGACGTGCAAGGAGTCTGGACCAAATGTGCTCGTGCCTCATGTGGTTAGAATTTGTAGCTGTTCTAAGGAAAAAATTAAAATGTAGGCGAAGGAAGAGAAGGCAACATTGCTTCTCTCTTTCTGACTACAAATATCTTAGGCAAGGAGTTCAACTCGCATGACAACCAGAGGAGAACCAATGCCAATTTCTCCACCAGTGTCATTTGACTGCAAATTTGGTCGCTATTCTTTTTTAGTTGTCTAAAGTGTCCCGCGGGGAAATGTTGGAAGAGTCGTGGGTGTTTCTGGCACTAGTTAGAGCCTGTACACTCTCACATGCACTGGAGTAAAGGTAATCAAACGGTTACTTATCTTTGAAACTTTCCCTTTTGCCAAAAATTTTGCTCAGAATCAGTCAAGGAGGAATTTCCCTGTCATAGGAGGAAATTGGAAGAATGAATGATCTGCATTAGAGACTTAACTAAAAAAATGTTAAACTCCTTCTTCCAGAGCGCCCTGTGAATCCACATCATAATCTATCGTTTATCGGCTATTTTTTGCCTATTTATCCAGGATAATAAGTCCAAACTTATTCCACTTCTTCAAAACACACACACACACTATTTCAGTGTGCTTGTTGAAGCTTAGAGAGACAATATTTTTATAATTCGCTCTAACCTGCTTTGAGAGTTTCCAAATTACGGACTGGTAAAAATTAGCATATCGCACTAACAGCATTTAAATTCACTCTAGGCACACTCATTTTGAAATCCACTTCTAAAGTATACAAAATAAAATTGAATCTAAATTGTTTTAAGAAAATGGGTAAGTTTATTAGTCTTTGTATCTTCAAAAAATTCTTTTCGATTAAGAATATATACACAGAACTCGCCTTGCATCAAGTGCTTTAAAAGGTCACTCCAAGATATATGCTTTTCCCTTGGCTTTAGCATACTGCATGGCGTTTTGGGAGGTGAAGGGATTTCATAAGAAGAATATGATTAGGCAGAAGGATGACATATGATGATGATTTAGCCAACAAGAAAGGTATTACAACGCCTTTAATATAAGCGGATTGCAGAAATGAAATAATTATGAAAAAGTATTATTAGTTAATGAAACATGAATTAATAACAATCCACGTTTTCACTATGGCCTGCAACCGATATTCTTATCGTTGACCTTTCTCCCACTGATGCTTTCGAAGTAAAAATAAGCAATATCCTTTTGTTGGGGATAAATATTATAGTGGTTTGGGAAGACAAAATCGAAATTTCGGCCCTCAGTTTGATGCTCTACTTAGACTTCCTCGTTGCAGTCAAATGCATCCTGACGCTATGAGGGCGTCATAATCAATTAGATAAACCGAGAATTCACAAAATAACTCTACATCAAAAATCAATCACATGTTGCATCCTTTGGATGAACAAAGTAATCCGTTGAAGATAAACACTTTGCCTCTTTGCTACACATGCTCCAACTGCGTAGAAATGACAGTTGGTGATTTATTTTTTCCAAGCTAGTTTAGTGACTAGCATGATCTGAGAATGGGAGGAAGTTGAAAAATTTATGATGAACGACGCTTTTGAAGATGGCTTTTTTTTGCTTAAAGCTATTGATTTTTATATGTGAAAATTTTTAGACTTATTCAGTCTAATATGACTGAGGATATTGAATTAGTTCCTTTAGATTCCCACTGCGCCCTGCTGAGATTTCACCTCATTCAGCCATAAGAAGGGGGAGTACCATATGACCTCACGACAGTATCGGCAACTGATTAGTGCGTAATTGGCAGGTGTTTGGACGCCCACCCACTGTCTTCTTAACAAGCTTTCAAACCAAATCCCAGGCCTTCGCTACACCAGTTTTCCCTCTCCGTTTAAGAAGTAGATAATGATATCCAACATTCAATTAAATATTCACTTGTCAAGAATTTTAAGTTGGTCTTCTTTACGGTACAGCATTTTAGTTTAGCATTCAACTGCAGGATCCTGTAGCTCTTGGGGCTCTCATATAAAAAATCTGTGACATTGAGTTTGACAAAATGGACCACTATGATTTTATGCGGAACTTAACACAATGGGGAAAAAAATAAGAAATTCTGCATTTAAAAATTGGCACTAAATTGTGTTTCTATTTTAAAATTTTATATACAATGGTATGTAACAAAATTTCAGATAACTTTTGCAACCTCTCATTGCCTTTGTAATTTTTAATTAAGATATCCGTTAAAGGAGTTTTCGACCTCATTAGCAATTTGAAATCATTTTTCACCTAGAGTAACCTCCAATTCTCTGAAAAGCTGAAAATCGGACGATTCGAGGATGTAAAAGAATCTCCTAAGTATATTCCAGTACTTTTGGGAGATTAGTCTTTATCTGTGATGTCGACCACTGTCGTGTTGAAGAATTATTCCTTCTCTGTTAAATACATTTCAACGTTTATCTTTTAATTTCTGGTTTATTCTTCTCAGTTTGACGAATAAAATTCTAATTCCGGTGGTTCATAATGGATTATTCCACTTACATGGCACCAACTGCATAAAAGAGAATTCCAATAGGACAGCCCTGGCCTGACTTATGGGATGGAATGTGTGCTGAATTTGAAAACAACCGCTGTTTTTCCACATTAACATTGTCGTAAATGATTCACTTCTCGGCCCCAGTAGCAAATTGGCGTAAAAAACTAAGTACTCATTGTCTTGACAACAAATAAATGTTATTTTGGAAGAGTCGATATGGAGGCACCCTAATTCCCATCCAATTCAATCTACCGAACTGCCTCAAGTGTAACCGCACAGTTAATCATGGACATGAAGTTTCTGCGATAATTCTTCTAAAGTTAACCAAAAATCTGGTTCAGTCAGGGATTGTACTATGCCATCATCAAAATGTGCAGATCGTCCTGATTTTGGCACAACATTTAAATTCTCATTGCCTGAATTAAATGTCTTTAACCCTAATCGACATAAATTTCACTTATGTTTTTGTATTCTTGCAGACATTCAAGCCCGGGTGGGAAAAAAATCATTATCTCCCTGTCGTGCCCTCTGTCTGTTCTGGTGTTGTATGCTTTTACTCTTAACAATAAGGTGAGCTTAACTGCTCATAAATAGTGTTGAACAATTTGTCCATCAAGTATAAAATTTGCAGACCTGTTCCCTTCATCGTGTCAGGAGGCACAAATGTGACTCTAGCATTTATTTGCAAACTGTGTGATTTCTAATTGGTAGCCTTAATCATAATCATCTTTCCCCTCGAATGACAATTTTCTGAAATTCATAGTGGGGTGACAACTTATCACTTCCTTGAAATTTTATTCCATGCTGCACTTCTACGAGTTACTTTTTGATCACTCTAAAAATCCACAATTAATTTAGTCCCAACTTACAGAGCTCTTTTAACTATCTAAATAAAAGTTTTCAAAGTATGAATTAAAAATGATTTTGGGCAATAACAGTGGTAAAGATGTTACGAATTAAAATAGCTTTTGTTTGCATGAATCCTATCGCATACTACACACAGCCTAGGGGAAATTTTGGACGCTGATGATATACAATAGTGAGAGAGCTGCAGGCAATTCTCGCAATGTCATTCTCAATAATGTCCGTCTTAGCAAATTGTAAGGGTATTTCAAGACCCGATCATCTGTGATTGCAGATCAGTAATTGCGAATTTTACTGTCTTGTTAGGAAATTTGCAAAATACGGTAAGTTTATACATGATTTCCAAATCAAATATATTTTTGGGGTCTTTTTTTTAATTAATTTAAAAATTAAGATGAGTTCTAAGACACGTATCATTAATCAAACATTTCGTGACTTCATCGTCACTTGGCCTTAAACTGTAACGCCCGAGCCTCGCAAATACACACAATTGCCTGAGAACGTGACTTGTCCACATGGTTACGCTTCTTCCATATATTTATAAATATGCACAAATTTCTCATGTTTTCTTCAAAAGGCATGATGAAGATAATAAAATGCGATACTTTGCGTACTACTCGGCTTCAGACAGAAATATGAGGCATTTCTAAAATAAATACCACCCTTCTGAGTATACAAGTTCTGAAAACGTTAATAATTGGTAAATTCTCAACAATTTATTTAGGAATTTTGGAAAAAATGCGCTAACACGGCAAGCAAAATTGAGCTATTTCGTCTAATAGAATAATTATGTGAGTTAACTTCGTACTGCTCAAACCTCTGTATCTAATACACTTGAGATCACTTTACAATTCTAACAATCTTATATTCATGAAGTATCAAAATTATGCTTGGAAAGGTTGAGTGGATTGATGGAGAACGTGTGATTTGGAACTAATGCATATAATCTCCTTCCAATACTTTGTTTGTCAATCTCAAAAGCTTAATTAAGACATTGATTAAGAATTCTTAGTGGATTCATTTTACCGTCAGATTTTAAGGCGGTTGAATACATATTTTTGGTGTATAATTAACACTTATTTAGGTTTAAATATTCTTCTATTCGTACGTTATCGAAGACTAAATAGGACGACGTCTCGTCAACTTTTGGAACAATCTCGCAAAGATAATTGGCTCTATTCGATCTCTACCACCCTCATCTTTTAGTAATAACGGTCTATTTTGTCACATCTTTTAATAACGGTAAGTCAGACTAGCAATTGAGTTTAAATCGACTCGAGTTCCTGGGTTCAACTTTTTTTACATCGAGATATTTGGTTTCATATATAATAGTGACGTCAGTTGAATGAAGTTTCCATTCTTAAAGCCAATTAATGGATATGAAATGGAAAACTTTTTCTTCCGGTCGTTTCAAATACCCAGTCTTCCGTCATCTAGATTTTCTTATTCTTCTCTAAACTTCGAATTCATTTTTTATTTCCATTAGTTATCACTATTATTTGATCCTTGACAATGTGCACAATGTCGTCTCAATACCCCCAAAGGGTGGTAACTTTTCAGAACGGATTCTAGTAAGGATTGCTGTTTTTTATTTAATCCAGGTATTCTTGATTAAATTCTCTTCGTTATGTATTTCAATGCATTCACTTCCACTATTCTTATCATCTGCATTTTGCCGACGATATACTTCACCAACAAAGGGATTTTTAACAATAAATATAGTACCAGAAATTATTTGTTTAACGACAATGCATTCTCGAATTTCAGTCAACTATCAAGCCAGACACAATACGTCTTTTAAGACAACTGTCCCAAATTCCGGACTGAGAGCAGTTTACTTTTCTCACCCACATATCAGTCAAGAGGATAGAAATGGGTTTGATAAGGGATCAGAAAGCTAGTGACCAAATACCTAACAGTTTCCCAAGGTTAGAAAATGAATTTTTGTCGATAAGTAGTAGGATTCAGAACTTCTAATTCCAATGGAACTGTCCGGCATTCAATTTTATCGCTTACCGATTAATTTGACATAAGTCTCTTTGATTTGTTGAATTGGCAAAAAGGCCTTCATGAATTATTTCCATGCTATAACATTCCTTTAGATAAATGCGTAATTAAGATATACTGTGACATATTAAGGTGTTAAGTGTGTTAAGTGGGAAAAAAACACCAAAGTGAAGAAAACTGCTTGAGAGCTTAAAACACTTCTAACCTGCAAAGCAGTGGAAAGAGTTTTGAATAAATGTGTCATCATTTCAGATAGAGTAAAAAATATGCCTTAAAATCCCTTTACTTTTTACTTTAAATGCTTCCTTTGATCACGGGGTTTAAGCAAAAGTGGAGAGGAGGAAATAAGATTATCCGTCTTTGCAAACTTTCAAAGTTTCTTGAGCATCTTTTCTAGGCATTGCAAAAAATAACTTGTAATCGATTTTAAGATCCTAACGCTTAAATTGTATTGGCTCTCACAGAACAGATCGAATGCAATTGCTTTTGTTGATAATGTGGTTATTGCAAAAAATACCCCTTCCTCTTCCTCCGCCTAACCTCGTTAATACTTTGATTTTAAATCGCTTTGGTATTTAAAAATAAGTGTATTATGTGGATAATGCAAAATAATCTTGATAATTAGCCCATGCGTTAAAAAGTCTTTGACTATGATGGTCGATTTTGGTAGTGTATGTATAAACATCTTCCTTATTCCATGTAGAAGGAAATATATCAATGCCAATGCACTGGTTTTTAGGGAATATTTAAAAAATTCTAACCTGGATATGCTCTTGACTTTTAGCTCCCAACAATAATTATATTGATCAATACATTTGCAACAGCAATCCAAATTAAAATCTTGAGATATTGAACGATAAAGCTAAATAAGGCTTGATCCGATAATAGTTAACAGGTAAGGTCGCCTCAAATATTCACCGAAACTCAACTGTTTATTCAATCCTACTTTATGACGTTGAGAAATTCATAACTCCTCCTCCCTACACAATTATTCTTCCCTCCCTGACCTTGTCTTTTTCCTATTTTCTGTCCGCTTGGTTCGCAAAATTACAAAAGAGGAGAGACTTGGCAAGTTTTCTCCTCACCAGCACCAATGATAACTAAGTTGATACCTATTTCCAACGATTTCAATTAAATTCTAGGCTTCGTAGCTGAACTCCTTTCTGATATATTGCGTTCACCTCTGTTTAAATAGTGATTTTGAAATCTGCAAAAAATCTAATAAGGGCAAATTTTCAGTTGAGAATAGAAAAGAGTAAAATGAAAATTTTGGCAAATATTTTCCAAAGGATTTACACGGTGAAGTTAGTGGGAGAGATATCTGATTAAGCGAACTTCAAACGATAATGAGGCGACTGTGGTCATCATTATAAAATCCAACGTAGTTAAACATTCAATAATCTGTACTCTCCATCCTTTCGGCTGTATTTTTCCAAAAGCTAATGTTATGAAATTTTCATGAAATAATAAAATTTTTTGCTTTGACTTACCTTAGTTCACATAATTATAAAAAAATACAATCAGTTAAAACCGGGAACCACATTTTCACTTCAGCGGACTCTTGCTCTAAACTAAATCGCCTGTTCATTCATTTTTTAACTAACGGCATTTACATGAATTAACAAGAAAATACTCTTTTATTAAATATTTCCACCCACCCACCCTCTCTCCCCCCCCCCCGTCTCAATATATTAAATTGAAGAAGTGAAGGAGAGGTCATAAACTTAGGCGTTGTACTTGTAAGTTTCCTCTCGCCTCAGAGGCTGGCGCCTCCAAAGAGCAAAGAGCAAGATAGCATGGATCATTTTGATTTAATTAGACACTATTACTTTTATGGCTATTTTATTTAGGTTTTAGGTAATAATGGGGTGCACGGCAACGCCTTGGTATAATTTCATTACCATTGTCAGTCTAGTCGCTCGCTATTGCTTTGAAGCTTTGCTCGAAAATCTCTCACGCTTTAAGCCACCACAAAGTTGTGCTTCTCAATTTAGTGTATTAAAATAAGTGAAATAATAATGGAGACAGTGAATTGTGTGCGATTTATGGTTTATTATTCACATATTAGAATTATTGGCGCCGATTGTGTGGGTCGGATCAAATCAAGTGTGAACGTGAATGACACCAAAACTACTCATTTAATTACTCCTAATTAAATAAATGATCAGGTAGGTTAAGTGGCTTATTTGGAAAGCTCATTAGATCGAAAAATCAATTTCGATTGAATGTGCTTTTTAAGTCAAGCAAAGGTTAGGAATATTTTTAATCATTTAGGCAATTAACATCGGTTGCAGGCTTTTAAATAGTCAGAAAAGAATTGATTTTTTTCCATCAAATGTGAGTTATTTTACCGTCGAGGAAGAACAAAGTCTCTAATTTTTAGCCAGGAAAGTGCATCCGAAAATTGAGGTAGGAAAATTTGAGCATTAGCGGCTGAAGTAGAAGCTTGAACATTAAAACAGCCCTCATTTGAATTTATCAGGCTGTTTACTATTTGCCTTATGGTTATGATCCATGGGCTCATGTTGACGTGTTCAATAGATCAGACTTGTGAATTTTTCATCTGAGCCTCTTAGTAATTTCATTCTGCGGATGTTCAGAACTTAGGAAGTGACTAGTTGACTTGAAGGGTTGAATATGTAAACTTGCCTTCTGGTGCAAAGAAAAATATGTATTTTAATAATATAAGGTAGGGCATTCAACTTCAGTTCTACGGCAAATTTTATCTTAAACCAAACATTCGATCGTTGACCTGAATTCATGCCAGGGCAGTAAATTTTTAACTTCCTTAAGTAAATATTAATGAGTAATCTTTATTTACTCATGACCGCAGGACACTATTAAATTAGGTGGTTAAGAGAATGCGCGAGGTAAATATCTTATATTGAGGTAGCGAATTCACTTGCGGATCGAATGCAATATAATGCTCAAAATTGGCGATACAAATCAAGTTGCCTAAGTTACCTATAAGGAATTTAAACGAAAAACAAACAACTTTCGCCAATATTATTGAATATTGCGCCTGAACTCTTAAGAATGGGGTGAGGGGGAGGGGGGGGGTGGTGACAGGCAATTGGATAAAATTTCAACCATGAATTTTTTTTGGGGAGGGGAGGAGGAGGAGAGAGAGGGTGAGAGGGAGGGAGCATTTGGGATTCATCAAGGTCTATTGCACTAGCAATAAGGGTTCTTTTCTCCATTCATTATTATACCTTTCCTTTCGTCTCCTTTTTTTTCTTATACATTTAGTACTATTGCGCCTCTTTGCTCGGCCAACACATTCCTTTTTTTTCCTTTAGCTCCTTTTTTTGGCTATGGAAATAGAAATATCAATAAAGAGTGTTAGATTAATAGTAGATACAAATTGACACTCACGAGAGGTGTTATACCAAGCGATATCAGCTATCCAGAACTCTCTTAGTCATCCGTTTCCTTTATATCCTAGAAGGAGAGGTGTTATCCTGAAGCACAATGTGGGAGTGAAAAATAGATTAGTACTGTTACTGAATTCTCCCACCCATTCAGGACTATGCTGCTTTTCAGTTCAAATTAAGTTGCAAATTTCGTTATTTATGTAGTGGTTATTCAGAAGGCGATACAGCCCGCTCTTGAAAACTTACAACGGTGTTTGTCTTAGCCTTAGACGATCAGTTTTAGTATATCGGCACTGTGATTTACTATAACAAGCTACTCAGCAGACACCCAAATCTTAAAAATATAGGAAATAACACTAGTCATGCATATTAATTCATCGGTTGAACTCGTCTTAACTCAGTGCTAATAGATGCAAATCTTAATTTAATTCTGTATACTACTCCACAGTGTTATAAATTAGCTTCAAATTTATGCTTTCTCTCTCGTCTTTGGACCGAATTTAACATTACAGAGAAATATAACTGAATACGATCGATATGTCATTAGCAATTAGTTGTAACCAACTGCCTTCAAACAAAGAGGTTTAAGTGGAACTTAACGCTTCATTTAAATGAAAAATGAAAGATTCAAAGAACAAATAAACGACGATAATAATTTGAGCAGAGATGAAGGCCATGCCACCCTGACTTCAAGTCGTACTTTAAAATAAAATAAATTAATAATTTTCTATTGACCCTATAGCTTTATTTCACAGTACTTACATGCGATTGGCAATAAAATGCCTTGCATATAAATCTTTCTGAAATTGCAAAGCACGACATCCAGGTAGATCGCCGTTTCATTCATTTTTAATGGTCTTGAGGCATGGGGTGTCCTAGCACATAGCCAACATTTCACTTTACCAAAAAAACTGGCTGATAAAAAAACGACAAAAGTACCCCTAAATTCATGTATTTGGAAGAGTTTGAAAGAATTCAAAGTGGGCGTCGTTTTTTTTTCGTAGCAAATAGATTTAATTTTATATAAACGTTGTTGGCTAACTATATTGTTTTGTTTTCAAAATTGAAAAGAAAGCAACCACATGAAGCCAAATACTAGTAGCCTTCAGCTTTATTAAACTCAAATGGCGATGCACCATTTGAAATCTGCTGAAGATATGCTTTAGCACAGGGATATCATCTCTTTCATGAAAATTAACACAAAATTAATTGGTGTAGTATAAAAGGACAGATCTCCACCTGCACGGGAAGATATGTGAATCCTCTGCTTATTTCCATACATTTTGACAATAAGTTGTCTAAATGACTTGTATTTTCTTATTTATGTATGAGTGGTTCATCAGTTATGCATTCTTGTGCTATTCACCCGGTCATGGTCTAATACATGCATTTGAAATCACTTCGGACATTACGGGATAGAATTAATCCCTCGAAATTCAATGAAGTTTACGCTTTTTTAGATTTGAATCAATTTTAACAATATGTATATGATTATAACGATTTAAAATTAACAGAAATTGAGAGATAACGAAATTTTATTTACTAAACTTACTTTTTTATATTACGTATAACACCTAATTTTCTTAGCAAAATGTCCAACTAAGTCGAATCCTTCAAATGTTCATTCAAATTTGACGCGCTTTTAATTTTAGATCGTCATTTTTTATGCCAGATCTAAAGATTGAATATCACAGTAACGTGTTTATTTGTAATCTTCCGACTTATCAGATTTTTTCTACCTGCCGCATAGTAAGGTTCCAATCATTGGATAGCCCATTTCGTTAAGTGGCTTTCCAATCAATCTCACTGGGTTAAAGTACTCTGTTTCACCATTATACCCCTAATACCTTCGTGGTGAATGCTTTCTATTGTTTCTTTTACTGTAAATATGCCATCAAATCCCCGTCTGTGCACTATCTTATTGAGGTAATAATTTAGAAGTGTCAACGAGTATTTTCTGTCAGTAATCTATTCATTTAATAAGTAGTAAACTATCTTCATTAGTGATAGAAGCTATTTTTCATGATCGATTTAGATATAAACCATAGTCACTCGGTACCATTTTAATTAATTCATACTACTTTATTTCTCCGTGAACTGAATTGTGCTACTAAATTATAAAATGGTGAACATCTTATTAGTAAGCAATTCATCTCGATTATGACAACACGCCGACAATCCCGAACCAACTGATTCCAATTGTATTATATAAAATATTATTGCGTGTTTCTGCTTGGTGTACGGCTTAATAAGTAGTAATTGCATAAGGAGGACTTTTCAATACCAACTTGAAATAGGCAGAACCTTAGCTTCCATATGCTTAATTCGCTGATTGGAAATATGTAGGATGTTAAGTCTAGCAATCATGCGAACACCCTCAAATCTGAGTCCTGTCGGAGGGAATGTCCCAAAATACCCCAGCCACGAAGGCCATGTGGACAACGAAATTCAATTCCTATTTTCCCTCCCATAAAAATTTTCAATTTCAAAAGGACAGTTCATAATTCCACCGCTTCTGTATAAGTGATTTTTATGTCCCAATTCTATCATTTTGGACTAAATAGTTAGGCAATTTACTTAAATTCTCTGTGCAAATTTGCCTTAAATAGGACATCATAGTTGTTTAAGTCGGGTTAATTCTTGAAAGTGGATATAGTGATTTATTTATCTGCTCGAACGACTAAAGTCCTGACTATAATTTACTGATCGTAGCAAAAGGAAATGGATGTTTTTCATACACCCTGTTGATTTATTGAATCGAGGTTTTTATAAGAGCGAAAGTTGCAATTCTTACTTTAATAATTAATAGTGGATGATTTTGTTCCTATTTAATTGCTTAGATTAAATTTTATTATCTCGTATTAATAATAATTTAAAATGCCGGACTTCTCTTTTACTTTTCTCAAAATTATTTTTCATAAAAATGGATTACTTAAATTTGTCTTTTTCTGTCATTTTGGTTACCTAGATTTTATCTCATTTCTGTCAGGAATTAATCAAGCCCATATCGTTTGATCCAAATTTTCAACATTTAACTATAATTTCTATGAAAAAGATGAACACTTTTTCTTTAATTAATTTGATTTGATTAAGAAGCTAGATTTGTGAGTGAATAAGATGTTAAAAAGTGTTTGAAAACGTTAAGTTTCTCAGTTTGTGAAATCTTTTGGGTATGTTTATATTTCAGGTCAAATGTAAATGTGTAAATTTTGAATACAATGACGAAAATTGTAATTTCTTCGAAAGTGAAAATTGGAACATGGGAACGTTTTGAATTGAAACTCACGTGTAAACAATGGAAATTTGCTAAAGCTGGGGAAAAAATGGTCCAAAGAATTGCACGATTTTGTCATTTAATAATACAAATCATTTTTAATTTGTTCTTGATTTTGACTCTTACACTTGATTATAGTAATTTTTTAAAAAAAGAAAATTGCGGTTTCCTTTGCCACTCCTTCGCTTACATTCATCGTCACCTAATCTAGACACACACGCACACCCCAAGGTCATTTATTCCAGAATATTATTGTGGCTGAAGTAAATAGAGCGATTATACAAATGAAACGAGTAATAACCTTCTGATATCATACTTCCTATTAAAATTTTACTCTTGTAGTAATTCATTCTTCCACTACCATTCTGTCTACTACTTTCTTTAAGCAGTTGTTCACAAAACCCATTTCTACATTTTAGGTCGATTGGTGGTTCAATTAGTGTCTTCTAAAACCTGCGTTGCGGACATTATTCGAATATCTAGCAAAAAAATCAGCCTATCTATTTCCTCTGTCGTTATATTACTATCCTTTAGGCTACAATTACTGTTAGAATGAGTAGGAGTATTCATTTTAGTAGTAAACAAAGTGTTTGTTAGAACACACCACAATTTTATATTTTGTATAATTGGTCTCAATTATGGCCTTGACAGCAATAGTAATAGCAGTACGTCAATACATAAATTTTGTGACGAATTTAAATCGACTACACAACTTCACCCTAGCATAGGGTAAACTATCAGTTGTATTGCTAAAATGCTACAACGATTATTTCCGTCAAGTTATGTTTATTTCTGTAGAGTCGAATTCTGGTAAATACGCTTCATTTTATGATGCAATATGGTGAATTTCGGCCACGATTATTATCTCGCATAAAAAATATGTTATTTATTGGCTATTTCTTCAAAACCAAACATAGGGAGGATGGTTATAGTGTTGAATCCAGTGATTTTAATACCGTGGCAGTCAATCAGCAAATTGTTCCTGTTGAAATGAACATTGTCAATGATCTACGTACGGACATACATTGCAGTAAATGAGAAGAAGTAGTTAATAAATTTCACTAGAGATTAGTTAAACCTGAGTCCTCTCTGCAATTCAAGTAGGCCTAAATTAATTATTTACACGTTTTCATCTTCGATTTTCTATGGAGGGAACCCGTTGCGGTCAATATGAAGAGAGCCAAATTGCGCATTATCGCTTTCCCCGATTAAAAAGAGAAATCTTAGGAGGAAATCGAAATAAAACGGATGAAATTGAAAGTTTTGATTATCTCGAGGCGAAAAGACAATATAAATTTAACTACTTAGTAATTCAAACACCAAAAAAATATTAATTCAATGGAGAACTAGTCTTCACTAATCGACTACAACGATGTTTTGCTAAATTTCGTCTATATCAAAGAAGAGGAAGGATCTTTTTTGGCATCGAAAAACTCACTTTCAATTATGCGTCTGATGCTCAGTGCTTTTTAGAATCTGAAGCTTTCAAGCCTGTTCCACCCAAGTATGTAATTTATATGCATGGCAAAGCTATTTTGTATTTTTTATTCATAGAAAATCACAAAGATATGAAAAGTCCAAAGTATTCCACTAACCGAGACTTCAAATCTCTGAATAGTATATCGTCCTGATGAATGTTCCATTTCTACTAGTTGAGTTAGGTGAACAATGCTAGATATGATGATAGCCGGCTTATTGATACACACTCAATTTATTTATCATTGCTTGGATTTTAAAAGAATTCCTCCTTTGGTTTATATAAAAAAATATAGAAAAAAAGATGAAGTTAATTGTAAACACTTCAGCTGAAATACATGTCAAAAATAAATGACACACACGAAGTTAATTAAAATTCCATTCCCTGAACTATGTTGCCATTCACTCAACAAATAATTGGGATCTGAATGGAATACAAATTACTTGAAGTACAATGTTGTCTCTAGGATTTCCGACTGCATTAAGTATGTCAGCACTGTGACCTTAGTTCACGGAACTGGTGAGGATAAAACGCTTAATGAGAATCAATATCCCCTCTATGTCTAAGATACCCTTAAGTCACACTTAGATCTTATTTCAACCATACATATCGCGCTAGAATCCCATTACTGCCCTCCAAAAAAAACCAAGATATTCATAGTTTGTATGCGTATGTATATAAACAAAAGAAGGTAGTCATATGTAACCAATATCGAAGCAAAAGGGTGTCTTTTAGGAATACCACTCTTTCCTGCATTTACACAGACAAGCGAGCATGTATACGAGGTAATGTTTTAGGTAAGATTGTGAAGTGAGGAAATTCTATGTACAAAGTATCAAATATCGACAATGAGGATTGGGGGAAAGGGGTCTAAACATCGAGTAAGAAAGTGATGCATAGTTATTTCAAAGCTGTGATTACAATGTTCTCTAGGGTTGGCTAACAACACTTGCAGTGCGCGTTGGTATTATGTTACATGATTAAGCTGGGGAGTGGGATTCGAAGGTACCGAAGTATGAACAGCCATAGAAACACTAGGGGTGTGATAATGCTCCCCCATGTGCATTGTGGAGGAGTAGACATGTTGCAAGGGACCTGACTGGGATTGAACGGATCGAGGTAGGGAGGGCTGTTGGACATTAGGCGGGGGAGGGATGTAAGTTGGACCTGAAGGACTGGTAACACCTAAAGCGTAAGCCGTTGCAGTGCTTTGCTGTGAAGGAAGTGTACTGCCAAACATGATGGGATATCCTGCCTGAGCAAAGGGAAAGATGAAGGATTGCTGGTTCTGATGACAAGCTGCAGCTACAGCATTCGCCAAATTATCGCTTGGCGTTTCATACATCATCTGATTTGTAGAAGTCTCATTATACACAGTCTCATAGGCTCCGCCCTGGCCATTTGCGTTTTGAGAAGACGATGTAGACTGTGAAGTAAAAGTACCAGAATCTCTCTGTTTTGATGAAACCAAAAGACCGCCACCCAAAGGCGGATTTTGATAGCCAGTTTGAGCGTAATCAGGGGGATATCTAGGGGCAGCTGGAAGTTGTGAAAACTTGAGCAGAGATGAAGAGGCGGCTGAGGATGAAGTACCGTCGGGATTGTGTTTATTATGATCCCGATGCCTTAGCATAGGGTCTGATTGAGACCGTAACTTTGCTCTCCGGTAGACATACAACTTAGACGTCCTGTATGCGATTATGAACATCAGCATGGTAACGAGGAAAGTACCAAGCACAGCACCAATCAAATCCATCAAACTAAACCTTTTTGCCAGTATGGTGTACTCGGAAGGACGTATATGATGAATAAGGTCATTCGGCACGTCCTCTGACGCAGATTTTCCCCCGACAGTCTCATCTTTAGAAGCAATTTCAGCGGGTTCAGTTTTCTTCTGTGGCCAACGGATTTTCACAGTTATCGAAACGTTGCCCAGAATATTCTGACCCATGCAAGAGTATCTGTCAGTTTCTGATACCTGTCTGATAGACAGTTGGCTAGTAAGTTGTTTAATTTGTGAGACAGTATATGGGTAAGACAGTGAATTGCCTTCTTCTTGTTGTTTGGCCATCTCGGTTACATTACGAATGTCTCCGTTTGCATCATGATAAATCCAACTCACAGCTA
The DNA here is from genome assembly GCA_000469805.3 of Hymenolepis microstoma. Classification (NCBI taxonomy): domain Eukaryota; kingdom Metazoa; phylum Platyhelminthes; class Cestoda; order Cyclophyllidea; family Hymenolepididae; genus Hymenolepis; species Hymenolepis microstoma. The sequence continues at coordinate 17,693,652 of LR215995.1, read as the reverse complement.
GATCCGGAGCACCTTTCATTCGACATATGATTTTAGCCATGCTGTCAAACTCCTTTTCAGCGTGAGGTTGTTGTAGATCCACCTCAATATGTTCAATGTGAGGCATGACACAAGAGAGGACAGGTCGCTTTGATATAGATGAATGAGGATACGATCCGGACGAGCTTTCACCTTCTTGCAAGGTAATCTCATCAAATGCATAACCAGCAAACTCAACCGGACTGACACATGCAAGCTGTCGGATATCACTTCGCGAGTCATCATTATCTCCATTAGCTTTCGATCGACGGTTCCATTTCTGCATCTGGATAAGCCATCGAAGGTTACAATCACAGAACCAGGGGTTATCACTCAACTCAATGGACTGGAGCAATCTAAAGGCAGGTTCAAAGGCGGGAGACAGATGAGCAATCTGATTGCCTTTAATAGATAAACTCTTGAGACCATGGTGATTGACTAGCTCAAGCATAGGACGGAGTGGTAAAGAAGTGAGATGGGAGTTCTGAAGGCTCAGGGTATGAACTTCAATAATGCTGGAAAAAGCTTGGTCATGAATTACAGGATTATTGAGATTATTTAAGAATAGAGACTTTAATCGAAGACCGGTGAAAGCATGAGCTTCAATGGTATGAAGGGGATTTCCACTGAGGTCAAGCTCTTCAAGTTGAGAGCCAAGATTGGCAAATGCATTCGAAACAATGCTGACGATGTTACAGTTTCGAATTTTCAGTATGCGTAATCGAACCTGCCCACCATGTTCTGGACTCCGATATGGCCTTAAAGCTTCCCGATCTAGAATAGGTCTTCTAAAAGTCTGATTGGCGATCACAACCATCTCAAGTTTATTTGAAGGAGCTGGAGGCAGGACTTCCAGACCAAGTTGCTTGCAATCCATCATAGAGGAAACACACTGACACAGGTTTGGACAATTCAGGCAATGCCCAAATTTTGATAAGGAAAGTAGGAGGATAAAGGATACTGGTACTAGTAAAATCTGCATCTTCAAATCACATCGGTTGGTATTCTAAAAGATAAAGGAGAGGAAATTGGCGTTTACTGTTAAATTAGTTGAAAAGTGAGGAAGTGTCAAAATGCCACTCATCTATTAAATAAAGCTGAAGGCAAATGACAAACACATTAACCATCTTAACTTCCAAGCTTAATAAGTGACAAAACTTCAATTCTATATGAAGGAGGTTTGATTTATTCCTTCGAGAAGGGATATTTGCAACTTTTTCGAATGCAAGAAGTGACCTTTGCATAGAACTATACGTAAAAAGCATGAATAAATTTTGATTTTCCTCTCTCTCCCTGAGGAATGCAAGAAATCAAGCATTTAAAAAAATCCAAAAATTTGCCTTCACATGACCAAAAGTCTGAATAGTAAAGTAGATGCGTTACGAAATCTACGGTCCCTTTCTCACAGGAAGAAGAGGCAGTCGTAGTAGTGGCAAAGAGAAAGGCAGTATTGCGTGTCACACAAATGGTGGGAAAAGTTCTCTGGATGTACGTTTTTTGTGTCGCCTGTCTATAAATTAGGCCTCCCCTAAAAAGTGATGGAATCGCTAACGATGTCCCCGCTTCAAGCCTCTCCATTTTCCACTTCCATACTAACTATCCTGAAACTATCACAATAAGAATGGAATAGCAAGAAAGGCGCCTAACATTTTGCTTAGAATGAGGAGGAAAGCACTAACAAACTCATTTCAATGGTGGATGACCGATAGGTTGTCATTCCTAACCTAATCGAACCTGTGGTATTTGATTAGCTGGTCACATACAGAGAGCTAACAGAGCTTTTCCCGCAACTTTGAGGATTTTAGACCGTAGACTAGAGAGCTAATCTGCCTACACAAATTCCAGAGCTACCTTGATTATCAATGCCTAATAGGACCAGCAAAAGGACACACCAATTCAAGTTAGCACATAGCACCTTTGTTCGTGCAGACATGTGTGGCTTGATTAATCAATCACAGGTGCTTTCTAATGAATGTGGACTGAGAATTATCAGCACTTCATTCTCTACCATTTGACGCACTTCACTGCTAATTTATTGAGATGAATTAAGCGCATTTTTAAACAGCAGCTATAAACTATGCGAAATGCAAGCCGCTAGTATACAACCCTGCAGTATTAGAAGAGATACCGAAGGAGAACTTTTCATTTCCGATTTCAATGAATGAGAGCGAGGCTGTTAACAATGAACTTGCAAAAAATATAGTAACTGTAATTTGAGAGCGTAACAATTGAGAAGGAATAAAAAACGCATGTCATTACGAAGTAGAATTAATGTGCCACAGCCAGCTCTGCGCATTAAAATGACTCATTATGATGTGAAGGGTGGTGCAGACATTATTAAATGGACTTATTGCGTCCCAGATTATACATAAGACATTCATTTTCTTATGAACAGGCCACATTTTTTACGCACGTCATTAGCCTGGTGACCAGTAATCACTCATCGTTGGAGCCTTATTTATCCCTAATCTGATTCAGTTCAAAATATACCAGGAGATTATCCAACATAGGGCTGCGGTCTGATCAAACCTACCTTTAAACCTCACTTCTAAAGGCAGCCCGCTCGTGAAAATTTGAAGCAACCGGATGAAACAATCTAATATCAGGAATGGAAGCAAAGGCAACTGGGTTGTCATGGTGGAGAGAGGGAGATAAAAAGCCGCAATGCAGTAATAATTTATTAAAATTAGCATGCAACGCCTCTCTTACTAGGGGAGAGAGAGAGGAAAAGCCACAGCACCTTGGTCTTTTTAGTCTACTTGTCCCTGGTAAGTTAAGTAAAGAGAAGGTAGTACACTAAAATGGGCTAGAAATGAATTTGGCTAATTTAAATGCCTATCTCTCCTGGACAAGTAATATGGCGCGAAGACTAATTAGATTTTGGAAAAGTAGGTAATATGTGCACATATAATATTTATTTACCATGACTCTGAGGTTAATCAAACTCTGAAAAATGCAGATGTCTCAATGATGAAAAATGAAAGACTTTCCTAAAACCCAGAATTCCAGGTACGGGGTCTAAAGTGCGCAATTTTCGTATTCACCGTGGGAGATACAAACACTCGCTGACAAATACTCCCCAAACAGATTAATTTTCACAGAGAAAACACTACACTTTCCTCGGTCATTCAACCATATCAAAGGAATGCCTAGCTTTCCCCTCTCAAAAATTTTTACAGTTCAGACTTTTGTGATAATTAAGGAAAGAAATCAGAAAGTGAAAATGGAATAAGATAGACACAATCACAGGAATGATATTCCAGTCAATTTCTACGTTCTTCCCAGAAAAAAATCCCGATTTGATGAATGAAACTCTACCAATTACGAGATGCCACAGACGACAGAAATTGGGACAAATGACTCTGGGGCGAAGTTAAGCAGATGTCATAAATTGTGGTACTTGAGGTCACACAAAGTGACCTTAAAGCTGTCACAGAGACCCACCGGTAAAGTGTTTACCAAAGCTCAGGGCACAGCAACCAACTTTTTAATAGCCCAGTTACGGCAAAAGTTGAATGTTCACCCTCCTCTTACTCCTTAATTTCTGAATGTGTCAAATGTGGAAACAGCAGTTGTCATGCCAATTTGAGACGGCAATAATTTTGGTTTTCCCTTCCTAACCACTTGATTTGGTGAAAATACCATTTGAAAGACGTACACCTTAACAAAGCTGAAGTCAATATACTTTTCAGTGCATTTTACTGAAATAGATGGTTCAAGTAGTAAGCCAATTTGGAACTTATTACACTCGAAAAAAAGTAGTTTAATTAGATTTTTACCTTATAAGTCAAGTTAATGTTTTTTCTTTAAATTTTACTTAGTCCCCGAGAAGGGGAGAAATGAAGTGTTTACATAGACTGACCGCAATCGTGACCTAAATTGATGAGGCCTTAGGGACTATATTTTAACTAATCAGGCAGTTGGCATGCCAACATGTAGACAGGTAACATTTCCCAACTAACCCACGAAAAATAACATGTCAGATCTTGATTAAAAGACCCAAAATTTCAAGTTGGCAATCTATCTGTGTTCAAAATCAGAGAAATGAAAGAGGGGCTGGTCTTTCATCAAAACTGCTGTTTGAGATTTCCTTGGAAGTACCTTCTCTAGCGCCATTAAGTTTAAACTTAAAAAGACCTATTTTTACTTTTGACAAATGGTCACTCCGGAGATCTTGACAGCCTGCACAGCCTGCAATGTGGCTCCTTTAAGTTTTAATGTAAACTTCAAAGAACTACCCATCTATCACAATCGCAACACGCGAGGAACGCCAATCATCAACCACAAAGTATGTATTTGAGTCCGCCTAAATAGAGGATAAGGACACATGAAGAAGAGATAAATTATAGCCTGACTAAGATACATAAATGCTATCTGATTTGCTTTAGCAGATGGTTTTCGAAGCTGTCCAGCGACCTTTCAAGCACAAAGAAGGCAAAACCTGCAAGGCATGAGTCAGAAAAAAGTCTTCAATTTTCATTTTAGGTATACACATGCACAGGCAGTTAAAAAATTAATTTGAGGGGTAAAATTTTTTTCTCTCTCTCTCCTCACTAGCTTTATGGCGATACACCACCTGGTTTTGTCCAGACTTGGTCCACCTCGATACCATTTTCTCCATATTAGATGTGCCATCCAAAAAACATTCCGACAGACCGTGTCTGCTACTCTCTCTCTCCATTTCAAACATTAGTCATTTCCCCCATATGCTCCCAAAATCCGTCCAGTGTTAATGGAACTTCACTGATGTTTATAGTATTTAAAGCTATACCTAGGCCCCAAGGTGCATCGCCAAGCCGACCGCTAACAACGAAAATCTCCACCGACATACGAGAAGACCCAGCGTGACCTACCTTTCAGACATACACCTGGCCGATTTGTCTTCCTAAAAATTCAAACAAAACAAATTCCTTTCTTCTCTAGACTGTCTAGGTTACCACAAAATTGTCTAACGCCTCCCCCCCCCCTAATCATAGAAACAAAAATGGAAACATTCTAAAAATAGTACATATGGAGAATGAGAGGTGGAAGATAATTCGATATGTCGGGAGCAGAGAGATGATTCAAGAAGAAATAAAATATGAGAGATTTGGTGTTGAAATTGGAACACTCACGCTACCTCTAAAGCGCCCATCGTAATGATGAATCTTATCCAGAGAGAGGGAGAAAGGTTTATATGCGAATCAAGTCTGAAAAGTGATAACTAAATTCCATCTAACAGGCACCGAAGTCAAAGAGCGACGACGCTGTTCCAAAGATTCTGACATAATGGACTTAATATGTTTTGGAAGATTAGGTCACTTCAAAGGACATAGAGTCAATCATATGCAAATTAGATATCCATAACATAACTCGACTGAACTATTCATGAGAGAGCTGGATGGAGTAGTAAACAAGGCAGGATACGTACTAGATATCGTGCTCTTTGATCTGTGTGAAACTCATGGATATAAATGTCCATCAGTAAACTGAGAGATGAGTCAATGTTTGCCTTGACTTCATGGGAATTTTAAACAGCGTCATTTAAAATGTTTTACTTATGCAGTCTGGTAGGTAATGCAGATTTATGTTTTGTGAGATGGGACGTTTGCATACAACAATAGCGTCCAGGCTACTTAGCCATTACCACATCCATTCAAAGGCTTTAGCCGAGACTCGCGACATAAATAATTACTATTTCAGACGGAACACACAACACGAAAAAGAGAGCAATGCAAGTTCCATTGTCATCACTTGAATGAGTCACGCGCGGTTTGCGATTCTGATAGACGTTAGACTTATTGAGCAGCTGGGTGTTGCTAATGGCTTTCCAAAGCATGCAAAACAACTTAAATAGTGCACTTCGATTCCAAGTACGCCTCCAGAGTCAGGAATTACTTCTGTGAAAAAGTAGTTGGACAGGAAGATAGGATTCTTATATGTCAAGGCAGGAACAAAAAGCACCATTGTAAAAAAACGCAAGGAACGAGGACGATAGTCGGAAGGCCATTATCAAAATGGGCGCCAAAAAGTCCAGCATAAGCGATTAAATCTTTCGCTCTCTGATTGATCTAAAATATGGTCTTAGTCTGCACACAAGTTATGTTTACTTAACGCCAGACAGCAGGAAACCCATCAGGGAGCCTAATTCAGCCGATAAATGGCACTTTAAATTTTTACCCTTGACCTGAATTCAGACTTATGTTGAAGGGAAATACGGTTAGGAGGAACCACCACACAGAGAAGGAGAGGAGATCAAATTTTCGCACACCGGCCCATTGTGAGACAAATTGCGTCAAGCCATCCTGGGAAGTTGCAAACGTGCACAAGAGTTAAAAGCTTCTATCGAGTGAAATTTTTGCTTTCCTGAGATCTGCCTATCTTGACTTACACACTCTAGAACGTTAGTCACATCTTACACTAGAATAATTGACAAGTATCTCTCTTTTTTAGCGGAGAATGGTAGCTAAGACAGTGTACTATGATTCATGTCATCATTCTACCAGCTGTTACAGCAACAAATTCAGAGGTCTTGAAAGAACGGAATGAATAAGTCTCAAAACGTAAAAATTCTTGAGAAAATTAAATGCTGCTAGACGATTCAAAGGAAATGACCACGGTTTAAAAAATGAGTTAAGTGATAGTTGAGAGTTATACGTGTGGTTAAGACTCCCAAGCAAGGCTTTAAACTAGATCTGATTTAATTTATAGGCACCTGAAAACACACGTGATCCCTAGAACACAGCCAAACCTGATTTGTGGATATTTTACTAGCAGAATGGGCCATATGATCTGTCCGCACAAAAACTGAACATTCATTAAAATTTGGCGAATGGGGTGACTAATATAGACACACGGCCGACAATAACGATGTGGAGAAAGGAGCTAGGATATGACAGAATTGAGCGAGTATAACTTGTCATGATATCGCCCGCACTATCTGGCAGGGAGTTTCAACGACTCACATGATGGCTGAGAGAGTGAGCTCAAAGAGGGAAATTTTATGGCATTGCCGTCGACCTAAAAGTTGGTGACTCATGCCAGTGGGAGAGGCAGCAAAATCTGCCTTCTGCTTCACAGAGGTCAACTTATTGCTCCCCCCTCCTCCACCATTGGCACTAAAGCTTCATTCTCGGCTGCTCATTAAACGTCGGACGTTGTCGTAACTTGAACCCATAGAAACCAAGAAAGGAGCAAGCTCAATCAAACTTTTTAAAAATATCCAAAAACCTTCCAGTTACTCATCAACCCTCCCCACCTTTTATCGGCGTTTCTTTGAACTTGTCTCATTGAGGATTCCAAATATAACAAAGTGGTACGAACAGAAAATGTTTACGGGTGCGTGAACGACATGTCCGTCTGTAGGAAGGGTCTCATAACACCTGAATCCCGATGACATAATCCTAACACTACTCCCTCCCTCACCCTCACCCCCCCCCTCGATTGCGTAATAAAAAAATCAAACGAATTAACATTTCGAATGGTTTAAGGGCATGAGATTGAGAAAGAGAAATGTGCATATTTTGTGTGGCGAGTTTTTTATTGACCTTAGAACTGCGCAAGTAATTTCGAGATTTAATTGACCTCAAATCGGCCTAATTTCAGAGCTACCGCTGAGCAAATACCACTACAAGCCGTCATTGAACTTTGGACATATGACTATATTGAAATGAAAGGAACGAGCATGCTCTTACTAAGGGAGAGGGGGAATAGAGGAATGGTAGTAAACCCCTTGAAAAATAATCTACTTAACAAATTCACCTAATAAATGTTAATAAAATGCTGATCGACACAAAACCGATTAAATTAAATGGACAAAATTTGCTTTGAGAAGCAAATAGAGAAAAACCTCATTGAAGCACCACTGAAGTTAAGCCAACTCTCCCCATATGCTGAATGGTTTCAAGATCAAAGCATTAGGGTAGGAAATTTTTACCTTTTATTTGCGGTTTCCAAAAATAAATAAGTTAAAAAAAACTGACCAGTGATCATGCTTGATATTGTGAGTATTTTAACATACTATAATAAAGCATGGAACATTAGGAGACTTTGAGTTCAAAGAACTAAATATGGCAACTAAAACTGGCAAAAAAACCTATCGAGATGAACTGCTTGTAAGGTATAAAGACAGCACATTAGTTTGTGTTCAAAAGAGTCAATAATTCCTACCAGTTATCACAAGGTAAAAAACTTCAGAACATCCCCGATGGAGATTTTCGAAAGCATTTCCTTGCACTAGTAATCTAATGAAATAATATTGAACGTACTACCAATAAGAGCAGAGAATTACTTTGGAAAAAAAGAATTCCCACCAAACGCAAATCATAATGATATTATATACGCTTTTGCAACTATAGTCAAGCTCATAGGACTTTACCATTAACTATGAAATAAAATCTATAGGCGATGGAAATATAAATTTAATATTTGGCTAATCAGATCCAACCTAATCTAATGACCGAGTGCCGGCAAAATTCGATTAACTCAACTACATTTTACCATGGGAAGATATAGTATGAAAGATTAAGAAAGAGGTGAAGAGACGAGCGGATTTCATTACAAATGAAGAACCGAATTCTATAGTTCTACTTCTACAAAGATGTAATGGCTTGACGTTTTGCACAATTCCTTTAAATGATTTTACTCATTTGCGGAGAGTAATGGTTATCAATGTCTAATAAAATAGACTTCAAGTTATTGCTTTTAACCACTATGATCTAACAATTAAGTGTCCTCTGATGATTTATAGCTTTCAAGAGAGAGATACCAACAGGACAACTTTTCTATTAAATAGCCAGTGGATCCAAGATAAGCCTTCGTGGTTATCAATTAGCAAAATTAAGCTGAGATCTCAAAAAGTATATTGAAATGCTTTAAAAGAAAGTGAAAATTGAAATGAGCGAACTCACCAGTGGGAACTAGATCGCCCTGCGTGAAATTGTTGCAGTGTTCAAAGGACCCTAATATCCACAAGCTGAAGGGTCCAGTGAGCTGGAGTTTCTGATTAATGCTGAACTGCGGCATGCTTGCCCCTAAGTGTCATTAAACAAGCGTTGCTTCACTCTCATTGGATGTCTACCAACTCGCATACGCTGATTAGTTAGTGTATGACCCAATAAGAGTGCGCCAATGTTACTGATGTCCAGCTAATAGGGTCATGGGGACTGTTGATTGGAACCAATATTTACACAAGAGTCTCGTTTATTTAATGGTAAATAAAGAGGAAATTATTGTTTAATGGAATATTTATACGGAAAAAATGCATATTAAGATACTTAAGTTGCCACTTCAATGAATACAAGCGCATGTTCGCAATTTATGCTGCGGGGTAAGAAAACGAATATACATACGTACGAAATAAAATGAAATAAACGAAGTAAAAGCCTTAACTTATTTAACTTGAAACTTTCAACCAGTAATTTTTATAGAAACCTCCATATAAGCCACTGAGACTGCATCGAAAGTGGGTAACATTAAATCAATTTTCATTATTCGTGTATAAACCATTTAGTTGGCATTTCTGAATTGTTCGAGACAAATTTATGGCGTGTACTGGGTTTAAAGGTTGGATTAAGCTCAAACTTGGATTTGTTTTAAAAATAAGATTTCGGATTTGCAGGTGTAACCTCATTACCCGCCTTCATTATCAGCAGTTAAATGAATAAGTAGAAAGTAAATGAGATTTGACTTTTTAGTAACCGTAAAGGCACATGAGATTTTTTTACAGTGAAATATTCGTCTTTGTTTTAATAATTATCAACAGACCCTTGAAGTTACACAAATTCATATCATCTGCTTAAATGAATTATATTTTGAACATTAACAAGGATCTTAATTTAATTAAGGGAAATCTTTGGTGTAAAAATTTACAGGTCTCTTGGGAAAATATTTACGAAATAGGGCAAACCTTCGTTGCAAAGTAATTTTGATTTAGCGATTTTCACTTCGTCAGTCTTGATTCAGTCAGTATCTTTTAGTTTGGCAATGTTTTCAACTCACTGTCGCTGTCAATACGAGCAAACATTCAACTGTTACGTTTTTAATTGTGCCCACTATTTTCAGTATAGTTAAACGTTAATAATTATTCCAAGGAAATTTCTCAAAAGATTTGAGACCCATTAATAGTGGAGTTTTAGAGGACTGTAGAACGTATGCTAAGATATTTAGAGAGGTTCAAATGTCCACACAATGCATTGATTTATCACCAATGCTATCATACCGCAGTTAGGAATGACTTCCCCTAAATAGTGATAAATTATTCATGTTAGGATGATTCTAATTCATTAACTGACTTCTATCTAATAACAGTGTTTTGGATGACCTTAGGAGTTCATCTTCCTCAGACAAAAAATATTACCAAGCGGTGGATTTTGATATCTACTCAACTTATCTTTTCTACTAACAGTGGGAGGATGCTTCCTCGGACCTTCTGAGGTCAGATGCTATGGCAACGAATTAAATCAAGTACACACAATTCCATAAATTCTGTAATCAAGAAAAATACGATAATTATTTATAATCCAGTTAAATAGGGTATTAATAAACATAAGTGTGGCCATTTGTAAAAGACTGGAGGGGCCCCGTTTGTTCCTTCGAGTTGCTGACGTGCTATATTTTCCAAATCTGAACTATTGTCTAACCTTTAAAGAATTTTCATATTTTTGGGAAGAAATGCGTAAATAGGTATATCAAAGGAAGTGTTAATACAGACTGGCGTACCCAGGGGAAAGATTTCCCGAAGCTGCACTCATAAGAAGCTCTCATTCAATCATCCATCCCTTTAACTGGTACAAATCGATCCTTCACTCGGACAAAAGTTATCTATTATTGGCTAATTATTTCTTATCAAACGCGTACATAGTAGCACCTGATGCCATGACTCATACTGTCTGTTCAACCACTCCATGTATTTACTCATGCGTCTGTCCAAACTGTTCTAACAAAGAACACGAAATGGGTTAGCCGCCTTGGCGTATCTTATTTCGTTTGCTCTTCGCTAACCAGTTTGTCCTCGTTCACTACTCACGCCTTCCACTTCCTCCGACTCCTCTTTCTGCTCCTTCCTCCTTTCCCCTCTCATTCAGCTCCAATTAATCAAAACATATTTGTCCAAACTAGTTGTTTTTCTTCTCCTTCCTTTAAGAGTCATTGGTTCCTATTAGTCTTAGAAGAACCTTGAGTTCAATGAGGGGCTATTCAATACAATCGGGTTTTACTCCTAAAGATATTTGACTAAGAGGATAAGAGCTAATTTTAAATATTTTGAGATAACCGCTAACTGGAGGCATATAGTCTCACTTATTTGATTTTTAATTAGATACCAGAGAATCGCAATCTGTTCGTTTCAAAATAAATCGTACCTACTTCGGACTTCTAGTTGGTAGCTTATAACTAGTAATAAATCAAACTCAAATGCCGTCCTGAGTATGTATTGGAGTTCACGCTATCAATTTTTAATAATATCTTTTTATATGAACGTCGTTCACATATATTTATATAAAATCTGATGAAATTTAAATTGAAACAAAGAATATTCCCAAGCACAATGGAATAAAACGACTGAAATTAATAAACAATATTGTAATGAAATAATGATGAAAACTCCTGAATACTTTAATATGTAGTTTATTGTTCACAACCACTGCTTTTAATTAATTCAAAAAAGGTGAATAAAAGAGCATTTTGACATAATGGTGTCAACTTACTGCTACATTGAGCTTGCATTATCCGATTGCATTAGCAGCAAATTAATTTAGCGAGTAGTATATAGTCCACCCCTTTTGTTGTTTAATTAAAAGCCTTAATTACACACACGCATATATGTTATTCCGAAAACATAGAGAGAGAGAGAGAGAGAGAGAGAGAGAGAGAGAGAGAGAGAGAAGAAAAAACATGTTTATTCATTAGTCCAACAACTTGAAGTTGCACATTCCTATTGGATTGATTGCAAAATTCATTCCATCAAAGCATTAAAATAAGGGAAGAAGGTGTTTAAGAAATAGGAAATTATTTAACGGAGTACTTTTACTAACGAGAAGACGAATTAATAACCCCCAGTATGCATAGATTTTAAAAATTGTATTAGAGATATTTGTAAGGTTTATACACCACCCCTCCCCCACACCAAATATGGTTCAGCATTCCAATTAACGGTAGAATTTGGAGTTGAAATTGTAGTTTATGACGGTTTAATTAACCTTGGTGATGTGCTATCCCATAAATCATGATTCTCGAAAATCATTTAAGCAGCTACGACTACCGTTATATGCGTAAAACGTTTAGATGAATTGGTCATGAACTATGACTCAACCTTATCTCAAAGGCGCTCTTTTGTTTTACCAATAGTATTGATATTATATTCATATTTTACATTCATTTATATCTTGCTCTACATATCCTGACTCTGAAAACGAGTTATTCTGAATAATAATATAGTAAATTCGATGGTGCCGCAGATTTGCATCTAAGCTTAGATAACAATGTCGGACCTCAGTGGATACACATGATTTACTTCAATTATATATTGCAAATCTGCCGAATTATTCACTTTTTCTTGAACTGTCAGTTGGCGAGTAGATATATTGACCTACGTAACTAGATTTACGATAGCATCAAGTGTAATACAAAATTGACAGCTGACATTTATATGGTAGAGGGGGGTGAGGACTATATTTTTGTTGTTAAACTATAATTATATATATATGATCAAGTCTTTTCATTTCTGCCAGAAAATTGAAAATAATTATCTTTATTGCTGTAAATTATCAGCTAATTTAGTGTGGATTTATATTCTGTTAGCGAAGACGGGCAATTGAATGCTTTTTCGAATGTTATCAATTGAATTAAAAGGAGTTATAAATCTTGCTCCTGAAAATCTGTATCTAAAACAATCTTCACCAACACCCTTAAAACTAAGCTTTAACCAGAAGAGACGACTCCAAATATGTATTGAGTAATGAAGGTCTGTCAAATAGAGAGGTATGTGCATCACGTAAATTGTCCATTTTAACTTTTATCTTTTATAATAAAAAAATATTCCCCACCCCAACCCCCATCCCTAAGCTTACTTCTGATCAAACCTTTGAATGGAAAAAAGGGAATATTTTTTATTCATTCGGGATAGAAGAAGGCAGAAGAAAATACACCTTTAGAGAATGAAATTAAAAACGAATTACCTATTTTCGTTATGCTAAATAGCAATAAATTTGAAACAAGTAGTGACTTGCTCCATTCCTCTTGCCCCTGAATCGCTGACATTCCGTTAACTAGATTTCAGTTATTTTCACTCTAGTCCCACATTGAGGCGGAGACAGGGTTGTGTATTACTGAAAATTTACGCAGCTAAGTGGATTATCGGTCTCGCTTTGTCATTAATTTGACTTACAACATTCAGTTATAGTTTATCAAAGTTTATCGAACAACGACTCTTCAGAAAATGGGTACCTGATCCCTGTAATTGGCCGTTTAAGTGGACTGTAAGATCTCACTGCTTGACCTCACAGATTCCAGAGAGACCTTTAGACGGCTGTAAGGGACTAACAGGTCATTAAAAACACAAACTACATCAAGTAGACACAGACGGGCGTATCAGTATTAAGGCTCAGTAATCAATTTTTAATTGAAAGTTATAACCTTTTGATAGGTATAGAGTTGAATATCTAAAATTACCCATTCTTCGTAACTGAATGAATTAGAAGAATAAAATGCACAAAAAATTGAGTGTCGATTCTGATGCAGTTGCTTCGATGATAGAAAGGACATGTTGTCTGTTTTTATAAGCTGCTTATCTAAATTAGTAGGTAGATGTATATTGATCAGCTCTATTTATTTAGCAGAATATTAAACCCGAATTGTATCATCTTTATTAATTTAATAGATTTCAATAGTATGGATTAATTTTTTGCAATCTCTTTTCTGTTCACTTCCTCATTATCTCGAAATATTCCAATTTAACCAAACCATCCAGATTAATATACTGGTCATTAATCTCCACGACTCCACTCCTGGAAAAGGGAACAAGCCTTTAAAAATATAAACATGAGATTAAGAAGCTTTAGATTATACTTAAGGAAGTAGAGATCAAGTGTTGTGAGGTCCTTTCGGTGTAATGACTTTTTGCTCTTCCACCTTTCCTTACATCCATATTTTACCATTTATTCATTTACTCATTTATTTGTTGACATGTTCAGACATTGAGGCACGATGACAACTTGTATATTTTTGCCATGCTCAGATCTTCAAATGGAATTCACATGAATTCCATATGCACTATTTTATTGTATCAAAAGTGAATAGAAATACTGCTTTAATTTTGACGGAATAGGCATTTCTTCATATATGGGCTTTGTACTTTAGTATGCTTCAACTTTTAGATCAAGATTCCACTTTTATTTTGACCAGAAAAATAACTATAGAAAAATCTGTAGAAAATAAACACTTTGGCATGCTTCCTAAATCACCACTCTAGCCGTTCGACACCTCAAAAAGCTTGGAAGTTGGTAGTCGCTGATAATTGAATACAGTGAAAAATGTTGAAATGGCATTCCATTACTGAGTCAAAAACTCAAAAATAGTTTATTTAAGGTCTTTAATGAAATGGAATTGGGCTAAGGGCTTAGTAATGCTTTTTAGGGTGAAATGACACCTTACTACTGTGAAGCTCTTGAAAGTTACAACAGATACTACGGCCTTGTTCCGATTACGGTCAATATCATTTCAGTACTTTTAGCAAAAATGTTGTACTAATATTAATATCGCTTTTTACTTTAATATCAAATGTGCCATTAGGACATGGGGTTCCATATAGGGGATATGTCTCCTTTGTCTTTAAGTATGCAATTCTTTAATTTTTACGAGATTGGCTTACGAATTAAGTAGGCAAAAAAAGGTAGATATAGATTTTCTAGAACAAAAGGTTACATTTCTCTGCTCTGTTAACTAAAATTAGCCATCGTCCGATTTCAGCTGCTAGTGTATCCGATTGGACTAATTTTAAAGGGCTGGCTTAGAGTTTTAGGGAGGATTTTTCCCCTCAAATGTAAGTGGGCAAATCTTGCCAATATTATCTTAACATAACTCACTAAATATTTAAAGTTTTCAAAAATAGTTTCAATACAACCCAATATTGCGCATGATTTAGCAAAGCTAGAAGGAATTCAGGTAGGAAACAATCTCAAACGAGTTCCGCAAATTTATAACAAGAAATTGTATCATCACATCTGTTCTAAAGTAAAATTGAAAATTCTGCAGACGAAAATACTATTTTACTAGAATTTTAAATGTTCTATCACTTACTACTTCCAATGATCCTTCGGTTATTATCTACACATTAATAAATTGTAAAAGTAAATACTTTTTTTATTTCATTTTCAAACACCCTCGTAACATCCGATCAAGTTCATCAATTGAGGTGTAAATTCAGTTAGATAATAGATTAATTACATAACCGCAGGTAATTTGATTTCTTTCATCACGCCGGCTTATTGACGACTCAAATTATAATGAAGCAAATCATTAAAAAAATAAAAATTTGCCAATAAGAGAGGATAAATACATGAATTACTGTTATATGTATACAAGGTTAAAAAGGAGTTATCGCCAATCAATATTCCAAGGTGGGCATTTCTCATTATGTTTAAAACTTTATTGCAGAATGTAATGGTGACTTATTTGAAGGAGATAGCAAAGGATTGAACTGAAGCATTTAATGCGTTTACTTTTAAGAGACGTCTTAAGAGGGTAAGGCATGCCATGGGAATTAGGTAACTCTAAAAGACGCAGCGAATTCTGTTTATTTCCGAGGTAACACTGGATGACTAGTACATTTAAAAATGGAAATTCCAACGAATTGTTGATTGTTCAGTGGCCATTAATGATTTGATTTTAATTACAACTGTGCTTTTAGATATGGGAGAACCTATTTAAAAAACATCTATGCCGAAGAAACAGATTTAAAGGAACACCCCGTAACGACTGCTGTTGCTATTCAGTACAACAAAAGATATTTCTTTATGCTGTCATTTGATATTATATTGATGTTGAGACTCTATTCAAAACGGAGAGAATGTCTCTGGGTCTGTTGAGATATCAATGTTAAATCAAATGGGAAAATATCTTTGATTGAAAAGGCCTACCCCTCCCATCATGGCTATTGAAAGGGCAAATGATCTTTTCAAGCATCCAAAATAGTCAATATGTTGATGAGCATTGAACCTCATGGACATTAATTTATTTAGAAATCCAGGGAACGAATCATGAGGTTTACATGCTAGAGCAGGATGTAATATAGAACTCAACTACAAAATTTAAAATAAATCAAAACTCGTTTAATGTCCTGATTTTGCATTCATCAACTTCCACATTCCTGTCCCTCTATCCATTATTCGGCTTTTATTGCACTTCGGTTTTTATAACTTCCCCCCACCGGGAAAAATTAGAAAAAAAGTTTGGGCTATCCGTGAATTTCTTGTAACGCGTTGACTTTATGTTCAGCATTCGTCTGTTACTCTGAACATTACTAAATTTTTCAACCTTGGATGTGTTTTATTTTTTCTTTGGGTATTGGTTATTAAAGGGCAATTGGTATTATTCATGACAATGCAAAAAAATCGGCAATTTATAATTTTTTGCGATGGGCCCTAAACACGCGAAATAGTAACGTTGACTAGTAGGTGATAAGACGTAAAATAATCGTCGAACAGATCAGAATGTCAAGATTTTTTTTGTTTTATTTAAACTCTCTCCTAAGAGAGGTATAGTCAATCTGTGAAATTTAAACGTTTCAAGGCTTAATTCTTAAGGTTTGACCCCTTCTTTCTGAGTAAGGTCATGATCGACTTATTTTAATCAACTGAATGTTTTGTCACTCAAACCAATTAGACTCATTAGTATCTCCTTGGAGCTATGAACAAGTTTATTCTAAGCAATGTTAAATTGTACAGAACTCGTTGGAGCATTGGCTTTTAAGCTTCCCCAATGAATACTCACAACAATCCAAATTTCATTTTTATTTAAATTAGTTTCACCCTTAATTAAATGTGTTTATTAGATATAAATAGCATACTTATGACTTAATTTTACTTATTGAAATTAACATGTCACGTGGAAAATGTATTTGTAGGTAATATGCATGATGTGGGCAAATTAAAATTTTGAATCAGTACAATCCAAACAGAAATGTAGGTATTAGAACAACATGAAGATTTTGTTAAATAAAAAAGAATCATAGGGCATTACGAAAAATGTTCACAATGTATTATGACATAACAAAAGACATTAAATTTCCTGGAAAAATTCTAATTTTAAAATATATAAATAATGCAATGGAAATATTTTGAAAATAGTACACTATCAATCACCAATTGTCGGTGTATATATATATACATATATTTGTGGCTAAATCACCACGGTCCGATCTCTCTAGCTCTGACAGCTCTAAAACTTACCAGTGGACACAATTTTCCCATCCATATAAGTATATGTGTTAGTCAACACACAATTGCAAAAATTTCCCCGTACAAAATGAACTAATACTACACAGATGATGTCCGTGGTTACGTTTATGTTCACCTTTTATTGCTGTCACATCCCGATCACATTCCTTTCATAGCCGCCAATCTTAAGTAACCTGCTGGACATCTTAGAACACATCGTTTATATACACCTACAGTTGATTATTGGTCGAGTATCGACTGTTCTGGTCCAACCTAGAAATGCGACCGAACAATTAGTGGTAAATTAAATATCGAGTTCACCACTGTTACATCACCGTTTTAACAAGTCCTTGTTTAACTCCACTGCACAACTGTGTGCCCTTTTCCCATTTTGTGTATTTGAAAGAATTTCAGTAAAATGAAGGGAGCAAGGTAAGCGGGCATTATTTTTATTGCACCCGAAAATTGCAAAAAAATCGTACGAAAAGCGAAAGATGGCTTTATTTTTAATGAGGGCGTCCGATTAAGCTCGAAGTAATCAATTAATCATGAAGTGGAAAATACGCAATTAGGAGGTTATAACTGTGCGCAGTTCCTCGTATTTTCATTTTGCAGCAATTAAGATTTTTCAAAGTCATGAATCATGTTAAGAGGGGTGAATACATTCACATTTTATTGCTCCTTTTTTTGAAAATGCCTTCCCTTTCAGGTCCATTAATCGAACGCATTTGTTAAAAAAAAGGCAACGAACTAAAAAAAGAACAGTATTATTGCACAGTAAAAAGGGAATACGCAAGAACCTGAGGTTTGCACTTTAAGAAATCATTTGAAAAGCAGAAAATGACGAACAATTTGCAATAATTAAATAAGTTAATCTTGGGAATTATAAAAACAACATTATTTAATAAGATGTTCAGACAGTGGGCAGTCATCTGAAGCGCCACAATGTCCATTAGTTATGCTTCATCATAAGTTAGGAGCATGTAATGTAATCGACTGTGTGAAATTATTACCAATAATTAAAACTGGTATTGTGCTCAAAATCATGTTTTGTGATGGGAAAAATCATTATGTTACCTTCATAAATGCTACCTTACTAAAGATGAAATTAAATCAAAATGGAAATCGAATCTTGTTTCAAGGATATAAGTTAGAAAAATTTATGCATATCGAATTAAAAATGGAGAAAAGAATTAACTTAATCAAGGTGCGAACACTGATTCTCCCTCTGTGGGGTAGAATTTTGGATCATGATCTCTAAAGTAGTTATCACAAATGCGATTTAGATGGATGAAAGATTTAATAATGTTATATAAAAGTGAATTAAATATTTCCCAAACTACTCACACTTCGTATGGTACAAGTGAGAGGCGTGCATCAAGCCCTACACAAGAATAATAGAGAGAGAGAACATTAGTATGTGCACAACTTTTAAACACTTACCTCTCTGTGTTTTGTTATAGACTCTTATGATGATTTGTTTTGGCGAGTACCATAAGAAATTTGTCATTCCATAGTTCACATTCGAGTAAACATGATAAGGAAACGTCTTAGACTCATCTTTGAATGTGAAGAGGAACCTTTGAGATCTTTTTTCGGATTTTAATTGACTGAAGAGATCTGAAATCGGCAAATTTGTCGACCACCCCACTAACAAAGTGGATTTAAGAGGAATTAAAAATCATAAAACAAATAAATAAATCTCAATGCGACGAATGAATAAAGTTTTCAACTTTATTACTGAAGTATACGTTTCTCTGCATTCCCAGATGTTGCTCCACTTTCATTGGGATGCAACACGCATTCATTCAAATTTCTCTCGATTTTCCTATTTCAAGTATAATTTACAACTTCCAACTCAAAGTAGGTGAAAATTTCGTTAAATTTACAGTAATAGCATATCCTTCAAGACAATTTGCATTCGAAACTAATGCCAGCCGTTATTACCCCGTTCTTTCAATTTTCCTGATGCACTATCTTCTAAATAGTGAGCTTCACAACCTTTAGTCTTGGACTTCTTGTCCTTTTCGAGGATGTTCATTCATATTTTTCTTCTTTTTGAACTCATGGAACTAAAATTTAATCCATCACCTTTCCATTTCTTATTTTACCAATTTCAAGGCTTGCCGGCTTGCCTTTGTTCTCTTAGAATAAAATAATCCAATTTACAAATGGAGTGAAACTAGGATACAATTTTGACCTAGGTCATCGACTATTGTTGTTGACTTGATCACTCACATCTTGGTATTTAAATTCGGGTCTCAATTTCTTTTAAAATTCATCTTAAGAGTTTGTGCGCACATCATATTTACATAAGTATTTTTTAGTAACAGATATAAAACTTCATCCGCACTTTGCAGAGTAATTTTGAATTTTGAGAGGCCATCAGGATGCTCTCATCTAAATATTTGAGTGGTTGGATTGATCCTTCGCATCCTAATTGAGGTACCATTAAGCCAACAGAGTTAATCAGTACTCAAGTAGTTGCCACTATTACTAATTCGTATTATTAGTAATATATAAAAATTATAAATCACAAAACTATCTGGACAATCATATTGCAATGCTCATATTATGTAGAGAGTGAATCATTGAACATAACTGGAGAGGCTCGAACTCAGCCACCTTTTATAATGGTCACTTCGACCACTCCACGTGCACCGAATGGAATTAAGGCTGATGCCCCTCAAATAGCAGACGAGAACATTGACCGATGTGCCTATGTTTTGTATCCAATTCGACATACTGGCCTTCGCAAAGTCTTGAAAGCCCAAAGTTGTTCTTCCCTGGTATTTCCTAAGTTGCATCTTGTGACATGAGAATTGTGGTACTAAACGTAAAACCCATCTGAAAATGATGAATTTAATTCATAAATTTGAATTTACTGTCAGTGGTGTCTGGAAATGCAATTCCCACTTATACTTTTCATTTTTACGAAGATGTTAAATCCTTACCATTAATTCTTGCTACTAAGGAAGGCAATCTTTGATTTTAAAAGGCCTCTAAGAGCACGAGAAACATTAAAATAGACAAATAAGTGATCCGTTTAATCAGGACAAAGTGAGGGCATCTAGTGGACCTTTCAGTAACCGTTCTTATATTAGCTGATGTTGGCTGTCCACTTGCCTTCAACGAATGTGGTAAACTTTGTCACTCAATCTAAACTTGTTACTCAAGATTTAAAATGTCGCGCTTCTGCCCCTGAATACTTCTTCAGTGTATTCAGAGATTACCGAATAGTCAAATGAATTTCGTCGTCAAGCGCAGACAATTGGACATAGCACGACATATAGAGTTTGTTTAACCCTTTAATGCCCTTAGGACCGTACAATTCTCCTTCAAAAATAAGCTCCATTGGTACTAGACTCGTAACAGAAGACGCTACTGCCGTTTGAAACAAGTTCAATACGTCAATGGCCTTCGCATGTTATCACCAAAATTCTTCACGTCGGCGGCGATTGGGTGCATTTTTCAAAAAAATAAATCTGGTGTTAAAGGTTCAAAGCCAAATTGGTTGAGGTCATAAAGATCTTGGTATGCAAATTGGATTGAAAAAAGAACCAAATAAACCATCTACTTTGATTTATAGACTCCGATTATAAACCTCAATTATGATTAATATCTTACAGTTACTGGAACAAAATTCGGTTAACCTAGAAATTCAATATTTTTCACTATTAATGGTTGACACCGAGAGTCTTTCTAGTGACAAGTCCACCGACAATGCCTGTTAATTGACGTCAATTGATGTGTTAATTGAATCTCCATCACTTTGCGACTCCATCGTGACTTGTCATCGGGGAGCAATGGAGTGAAACACACTCTCATATTGATAGGCGTGAGAAAAACGCACACATACGGTCGTTAACCTGCATGTGACAGACGCGACGACGCATTGAAATAAATAATCTCCATTATTGAGTCTCAAAGTAGATCTTGAACTACAAGTGAATTATAAAGGCCTTTGTTGGGGGCGACATCAAAAGTTTTAGTAACCGCACATTAACTGCAATCTGTCAGTTTAAACACGCATAGAAAGCCCGGTCAGTCAGAGTGCGATAATAGGTAGAAACAAGAAGAAATAAAGGAAGAGAAGAAATGCGCTTCTCTGCTTTGGACAGAGCTAACAAGAACGTGAAGCACTATTTGTTGATGGGGGATTGAATTGGACTGATAGTGGAAAAATTCTGTGGAGTTACTGAGGCTATCTGATGCCTTTCCTTCCAGCAATCAAGGTTTCTTCATTATCACAAGCGCCCCTTTTTCTATAACGTGTCAGAAATAAAAGAAAAGGAGTACCATTTCAGAAATGAGTTAAGTGAAATGAACATCCCGTGGTCAAAGACTTGCTCCTTTCACTGCCAACAGAGACATCAACAGTATCGAGCCAGTAAACAAAGTTCTCGCTGACTGTCAATCTCAAAAGTTCCTAAAATGAACAGTTCAACTAAATACTTATTCGATGCTTGAGTTATAGTGAGCTTACTAACTATTGTTTTGACACAATACCCGTAATAACTCTTGAATAGAGCGCCTCTATGTAGAATATACTCCGAAATCAGATTTTAAGCAGGCTGTAAAGAATTGAAAGGAGTGAAAACCTTTAGAATTTAGAGGCACCTTTAAATGTGATGGCTGGCATTTCAAGTCACTGGTTTCCCTCAAAATGGAAAGAATGAAAGTACTTAAACGCACTTACCTTCTCCTATTCCATTCGGTTTCGATAATGGTGAAAGATAGTGATTGGACTCATTAAGATTTTTCAATCATTTAGTTGTAATATCTGCATTTGATTCCTTGGATGAACATCTAAACTCCTCTCTTAATACCTTTTATTTCAGTCACTTACTGACAAAATTTATTCATCTTATCCTCCCGTTATTCAAGGGAGTGCTTAGTGGAAACTCAAGTCTCAAGGTGAGGTCAATTATCAAATTAAAATGTTAAATTTCAAACTTTCAGAATTGTCATTATGGCCTTCAGTTGGTGCACTCGGTCATTTTTTCACAACGCTCCACCCCAATATTATGCAGTAATAAATTTTTCGTTTGTGTACGTCATTTCGTTACAAGCAGCCAACTGGTCAGTTGGAAACCTGTTCAGAATTCCTCCATGCCAGAAGTTCTCCCCTTTTGACAAGCATATCTCTTTTACCCACCAACACGCCAATCCCCCCCCTGTCCCGTGCCTCCTCCCACCCCCACCCAACGCCCTCCCTACCATTTGTCATTTTTGGTGGCTATATGACAAATTCTTTTGTTTACTGGAGATCGAGGCATCAGCCACTCAAAATTAGCTCCACTTCATGATAGCATGCAAACTTTCCGCTGACAGCTCGCCGAAAATTTTGAAGTGATGTCCCGGAAGTAATCCCTCAATTACATTTGAATAAACAAGCGTCATTTAATTACAAAAAAAGAACTGATCATAATAACAGGCATAGAAGCTGTCTTCTATAATGGACATTGTAAAATGAGAGTCACAAATGATATCTTTCTCGGAAGTTCTATACCATTTGCTACTTCAAAATATACCCTATTTAGTAGAATTTTAAAGCCAAGGTGAAACAACAAGCATATGCAAAATTTTATTTCGCAGATTTAACTTGGGACAAGATTTTCTCGATGTCTGATTTGCAAAAAAGACGACTTTGTGGCAAGAGAGTTCTAACAATGATCAAGGGTAAGAAATGCGAGAGAAATATAGCCTTTAGCGTAATTCTATAACCAGTTCTACTGTACATCCACCATTTCTGGACTTTCGCATGATGAACTCAGATGGAAATCTTTTCATTCACGAATGACTTGAATTTGGATAAATTTACAATTTCGCAGGGAACTTAGTAAACTGGATAAGCGAAATGATGCAACGTTTAATAATACTTATCATACAATGAAGTGTATAGAAAAGAAGTGCCTAAAAGCTGTAAATCGGAGCTTCTACGAGTTCTTTGTTCTACATTAGCAATCTTTCATTCCCCAAAATGTAGGCACAATTTTTAAAATTTGTATCTCAAAGCGAGCTCTCGTTCGTGAAATCTGTCCATTTCAACTTTCATCTGTCTTTAACTCAAAGATCCACTTGCATATAATGGTTTTAAATATATTAAGTCAAGAAGGTCTCGAGGATAAAAGGGCAGGCAGGCTGACTATAAGAATTTTTCCAGTTCTCAAATGAGAATTCATCAAATTATATTCTCTTCTCTCCCAATCCTCCCCCCACATCCAGTAAATATTAATGGAAATAAGCATAAAATCACCTTATTCAACTTATACGATTGTTTAAATGAGAATTTATTAATTTTGATCGAAAATACTAAAATATCAATTGTCTTTACACTAAACAGTAAGAACCAATGAATTTTTTTGGCTAAAGCACTGAAATCCAGACTCTCATTTTCCGCACCACCCGGTTAATTTATAATTTTCTTAATGGAACAAAAATTCATTTCAAAATAATCAAGAAAATAGAACAAATAGAAAATGGAAATTAATTTTCCCATGGTTAAGTGAGATGACCAATAAATCTACACATTCTACTCAATACCGTAAGTGAGGTTGGCGTTTAGAAATCTCATATTAGGAATTTAAAGACTGACCAGCCAAACGAACCCCACAACCTCTCAAAATGTAGACAAAATACGACTGAGTAGGGACATTAAATTGGATAGTCATAATTGATTTTAAGTAGCAAAAGTGACCGACAGCTTAAAGGCAGCGTGGGAATTATAAATAGGGCATGGGACCACGTCGATAGGCAATTATTAGTATGGCCCGCGACTACCAAAAGAGAGTTAACCATTTTTTGCAAACTAAAGCGAATTCTCCCCAATTTGTGGGCGCAGTTAGACAGAGAAATTATAGATTAAAAAATCCAAAATAACATTTTGTTTGTGGAGAACGCCTATCTTAAGCGGTCACTATTTACTGTTAGTTCGTTTACTTCAAACTGCAGCAGCAGTGGCGGTATTGGAAGCCGAGTCTGCAACAATAATAGCTATAATGACTTACAAAGTAGGTGCGACTATCTGCTCATAAAACCGCTGAAATAAAGCGGGCATAATTGACCAAGATTTACAGTTGGTCAACGAGTTTGTTGTTCGCTTCACACTGCCAATGGTACCCTTGGCACCATGGCATAACGCACGCCTGCCAGTCCTTTGAAGGGATTAAAATGGGGCGGAGATTGAAGAGAGAACGAAAAGCTCCAGGCTTCATTAGACTGGACATAAAGAACGCTTGATGGGAGTTTACGGTTTCGTCAATTACGCATCCTAGTAGTTAAATGCGCTTATTTTATGACTCAACGAGAACACAATAAACCTCAGGTCCATGTGGGCTCCTCCCCCTCCATGTTCCGCTGGCATTTTATTCCTCTGGAAATGTGTATTACTAGCTTTTGGAAGTCGTTAATTATCAATTTTGTTTATTTATGCGTTGTGCTTATAGTAAAAAGGTGGGGTTTAAGGCTAATTTTCCTTAGGATTCTATATCTAATGAGTGGACGGGTCAGGCGTTAAGACAGTCAGCACCATATTTGTGCAATATAAAAGTAAATTACAATTCCAGCGATATAATATTTATTACAATGGCCAGCCAATGAATAAGAAGAACGGCTTCCAAGATACTGGCGTCGAAATAAAACTACGCGAATCTCTGTCTCAATCTTTTCCAATGTCTGGTTTTAAGGATGCGATCCGGTATTCACCTTAGTATGGAGTAGATTGAATGGCAGAAAATTAACATACAATGGCGGCAATACGTACGTGAATAAGCTATTACTTAACACATGAATATCAGGAATTTTAAGTAAAAAGTTTATTGCTCCATTTACTGCTCTATGAGAATGGAAAATAAAAGATTTGATTTTACCAAAATTATTAAAAATGCCAACTTCCTTACTTTCAGTTTCTGAGGCATTTATTATGCCACCTTATCGAGAAATAGTCGCAAAATGCAAGACGTTTTTTTTTCATAAAATTATTTTCTTTCAACAGTTATTTCCCGTCCTTTTTGAAATTAAATTATTTCCCTTTGATCTTTCGGCTGCAAAAAGGATTTCCCCTTTGTATAAAAAAATATTTTTCTCTTCTGTAATTTAGGTTATAAGTGCCTTTAGGTTTCACTTTTTTAAACCAACGAATGCGTTGATAACCAGTTTCCCCGAAATTTCTTTAATTGACGATAGAGAACACATGATTTTATTCCTACTTGTAAAAACGTATTTGCCAGGCTTATGGAATACCCATCTTCGCTTGAATGCTACAAGAACTTAGTCACTATTTCGTTTGAATTATTTGCCTTTTTTGCTCTAATCCAGCTAATTGAGCTAATATGCTCGCGAAATAGAGGGGAGTAAGCTACTTGCCCCATTTAAAATGAAGTGCTTATTTATGATTATTATTATAGGTAGATCGGCACATGGATATGGTACTAAATGAACACCAAGTATAGCAAAAAACTACCACAAATTTCAAATTCATTTTACTCAGGCCTATTCCACTTAAGGTACAGTTTCCATCGAGTACTTTCTTCACTTTATTTGCCAATGAGATAGAAACTTCATATGACATTTTCCCTAACCGCACGTCCACTCATGCTTTATTTGTATTCAAAAATGCCTCATATAAGTTCATTTGGCTCCCAATTAGGACTGCATAATCAAAAGGCATTATTGATGAATTGAAAAAGGAGTGGCCAATGGGTATAAGGGCAGATTAACCTCTGCCTCATCTAAAATTAAAGCAAAGCACTTGAGTGGCTTCAAATGTGGCAGGAGCTTTCTTTTACTCCCGACGGAATTCCAATCTCAAAGGGCAGTGAAACTTTCATGGTTTCATGAATGGCCAAAATACTAATTAGTTTATCCAGTCGATAGACAGATTGCTTAAGATCCACATAGATTAGTTCCTTAATTATTATATAGGTAATATCAACACACTTTAATTGTGGAAAAAATATTCAAACACTGAACATAGAAAAGCAGTAGTTGTTGTCTAAAACAAGGTAACGAATAATATCAATTAAATGCTGAATTCTTTGGGTTATCTGCTATCTCATAAGGGTCAAAGTTCATTATAATGCTCCAGTGCTTCTATGTTGTAATCTCATGGTTTTAAATACTATTTCTGCATCACATTATGTATGTTATTTCTTGAACTTTATGATCATATAACTTAATCGATTTATGAAGTATGGAAGTTTTAGCAGCTATTGCTCAAAAGAAAGTACTAGAAGAGGAATTCTAACCAAGGAAGAGCTCACTATAGTTCACTCATGGTGATTATCCAATTATATTTTTGAAGAATCCTAATAACCATATCACTTGGTGTTCAATACATTCAAAATCAACGAGTTTCTCTACAGAATATAACTGTGGTGCACTACTTGTTAAGAACTAAAAGCGTTCAATTGCGCAAGAATATACTCACTAGAAGAATATGAATTTTTGACATTGAGCTTTCAATTTCAAAATGCTCGCCGGAACATCAGGGAAGTACATGCCAAGATTAATACTATGACTTAATAACTGTCGTACAAAATTAAAACCTGGTAGAAATTCGAGCCGAAGAGTCTCTTTGCACTCGAGTGAAAGTCGCAATTTTCTGGTTTATCATTGATGGTTTCCCACTTTCAAGCCGGGATGTGGAAGGCTACCTGTAGAGAAGCCGTTGCTACAATTATTGACTGAACAGGCAGTCAATCATCCAATGCATATTTAAACCAATGTTTGAAGGTGTCTCTCCTCCTCTTCCTAGAGGATAAGTAGCTGTGAATTTAATGAAGCGCAAAAGGAAACTTTCCAAATCTTGATTGATTTAAGAACTGTCAGCAAATGCTCATGTGTCAAACAGTTTATGATTCAAAGTACTTGTCATATGCTCTCAGACCTTTTCTGATAAATCAGAAAATACATTTATTTTGAATTATTGCGAATAATTTTCTTTTTCAATACATAATGACAAACTACTTTGCCGAAATGAGGAAATAATTAATTTCAAATGGTTTTTATATGTCCATGCCATAGGATTTCATTGAGTCTGATAAGCATTTAGTTACCAGAATGGTACACCATTGAGTAGTCAAAGGAAAGCAAACAATCTCTTTGCTTTTGGAAACCTCAAGGAATTTTTTTATTAATTTAAATTCTTCCAAAGTACCACAGTTTAGATTTGGGCCATGTGAAAAGGCGCGAAAGATCGAAATTTTCGAGAAGGCATGTAAAGTGAAATACAATATTCTCAGTAAATCTTCCTTAAATTCTCACGTAGAATCACAAAATTTTACTTTCTTCGCGAAGCGATGTGGTCTGTTTTTCTCCGTTAAAAGATAGTGTCACGTTCGGATGTTTGGAAACTTTCTGGCTAGGTGGTTGATCTAATGTAAAATATCCTAAATCTTTAAAAATGGTTGCAAAAAGCTATAATGTTTCCCATTTCTTAAGTAAGAACACTGTTATGCAAATGAAGTGTATTATATTATGAAAGAAGATAGTATCATGTTGGCATTATAATATTGATTTTACAATCAGTTCCACAGAAAAAATCAATGGGAAAAATGTGATTTTACAAAGATCAAATAGTTTATTGACTCCGGGATATATTGTAGGCATATTTATCAATTGAATTTGAATCAATATGTGTGACACATCGTTCTTACTCTGATCAATAATTATACTAAACAGTTTTCTATCGATTTTTTTCCTGTCTCAACTCCCTGCTTCTCTTCTTCAACACTCCTTAAATTCTATAATTGGTAGATAGGCGGTTTTAGATTAGACAGATTTTAAAAAACCGACAATTCGTCCCTTCCACGACAAAAAATAATCAATATATATTGTATGATTAATCTAATAAGTAATCTGAAGAAAAACATAATGATTTTCACAACATAAAAATCTGGATGTCTGGAAAATATGCTGTTTTATGTAGAATATTTTTAGTTTACATAGCTAATACTGTATTTTGAATACTTCATTTGATTTCGTGCAAAATTGCACTAAATCGTACTTTTTACTAATAAAATATACTTGTATCTGTCAAATTCTCTATCTGATGACATTCTACGAAATTGACACTAATTTCTTGATTGGGCAATATTTGAAAAATTAATGGGTGGTCGTTGGAAAGAGTGCAGGTCACGGAGTGAATCAGGAACTTTAGAAAAGGGACGCAAGAGCGTTTATAAGTGCAAACCCTCGGCAACCTCCTTGACTGCAATTTTTTTCGTGACGACTTATTTTGTACACATTATTGGTAAATGGATTTTTTTTCAGAAACATTTCACATATAGTGTTTGTAAGGTATTGCTGTCGTTCGTTTGAGCCCAAACAAGTCTACTTGGAGTTTATGAAAATAACCCGACAATTCACAGTATTTCCTGAAATACTGGTTCCATTATCGAATGACCGAAGTGGAGATTTTGATTGTTTATTTTGAAGTTGACTGAAATAGGAAAAGAATAGATGATTTCATCCATGCAATTCTTTTTTGGTCTTATTAACAAGCAATGGCCCGAATACTTCAAGCAGGAAAATTCCTAAATAAACCTAAGTAACAGTTATTTATTTAATGTATTTTTTTAAGTATTAATGGTATTGCTAGATATCATTGAAAAAATAATTCTATTTTTGTTTCAGAATACCAATTTATTCCTGCATATTAAAAAGGTCTAGATGACAAATTCTATTCTATTTCTTCAAATTATTCAATTTGTTGATTTGAAGGATACTTGCAGCGAATTTTAGCTATTTTCAGCTAAGTTAATGGATAAAATTAGGATACTGGTGAAAAGCAAAATTGAAGAAAAGATAGAAAACATTAGGCTCACAATAAAAATCTTATTAAAAATCAAAAGTTTAAATTGGGTTACATTTCAGTCAAATTAACCTCTTGAGATTGAGAAAAAAAAATTATGAAAAATGGATAGCCAATGATTGTGCGAAGTAATTTAAAGATTACGTCAAATATTGTCACGAACGGTAACCACCTGTGATGAATAGCAATTAACCATTTTTTTGCCTATGAACTTTCAAGTTTTCAACCATCCAAAATTGTTTAAAAGTAAAAGTAAACTGAAGCTTTGAGAAAAGTTTATCTTCATTTCAATAAAAATTGTACTATTAATGTTATTATTTAACCCTTTAATGCCCTTAGGACTGTACGGTCCTCTTTCAAAATAAGCTTCGCTGGTATTAGACTTGTAACAGAAGACACTAGTGCCAGAACGATACATGTCCCTATTTACTGCGTTGTAATTGAACATGCTCAAAAATGCAAGAGTACAATAAACGCGCTTAAGGTAAAGTACAAGCTTGAGTTGAAATTGTACCGTAGTGCTCAGCCGATGTGTAATTAACAAAGGGTTGAGAGAAATGAAAGTAAACAAAGAAGTGCAGCATGTGAGCCCAGAAAAGGTTTTTTTAAAAATTTTGAACCATTTTGGGGAGAAAATTCAAATTGATTTAAAATGGCTTCAGTAGTTATGCTTTGTTTAAAGATCCGTTTTACTTCCTTCATGAAGTAATGGCTTTAAAAGTAAAAGAAACGAAAAATGAATTTACAGCACATGTTGCTCACACACACACACACACACAATTGCTTGTTGTTGTTGAACACTGAGTTCTAAACGTCTTAGTTAGCCGATCCAATAAACATTCATTTATCTCAAAATCTACTGCATGTACTTTCTTCTCTAACTTAGTCTTACAAAGAAGCACTGTTTTTTGTGTTTGTAAATAAAAAAAATAATGGAAATATTTCACCAGTACAAAGAAAAAGAGTGCCTCAAAAACGGTGTCGGATTTGTTTATTTGTTGATTTGCAACAATTTCTGCTCAATAATAAGAATAATGAACATTAGTTTGCTACTGCCGTGATATCCACACTTATTTTGGATAGAGAGTGGCGTCATGGAGCCTCCATGGTGAGTGATTCGAATTCTGCCTCCTTCTATATTGGGCAGTCTTAACCAGTGAAGTTAGTTTGTCAGCTCACTGGTTTTGCTCTGATTGTAAACGAATTTCTCACCTTTGATATGACAAACGCATTTTCCACCAAAGATTTGAAGGAAAACAGGAATCAGGGAATTAAATTTGAAGTTAAGTGTCGTTGTATACAATTTGGTTATCCTTCTCTCGTTCTAATTAATCGACATCATTTTAGCAGCTATTTTCGTGAGACAGTCCTCACAATCCTCATAAAATTACCGCTTGATCACAAGCAATAGAAACAATGTGAATATATATTAGAATATTACTAATGGCGTATGCAAATGCTTAGTGAATCACTTTACACTTAGACAATAATGTCAGAATTTACCACATACACTTTCTTGTAGTACATATATTTGCATGTCACTATTTCCACACGTTAAAATAACAAAAACTCTCAGTGAGTAAGACATTAAAGTTCAAACGTGAAGAATGGGATGCTGGAAATAGAGCAAAATGGAAGGGTAGGAAGCGGAGGGGAGGGGAGGGGGAGGGGGGGGGTGGAGTGTGTGTATAGTACCTCAGGAATCTCGCATGTCCGAAAAGCGTGTTATTATATATATTCCCATTCACATGAACTTCCTTGCTTTCAGTTGGCATTAAAAAAAATATCGCACTAATATATCAGCTTATTAAACATATGTTAAGCGGTGAAACGAGCGGTGTGCCCCACTTGGAGTAATAATGATGATTAAGACTCCGGGCTATTGGACTACACTAAAGGGGGAAAAAGCCGTCGCCATCATATTTGAAGAAACAGCTGATAGGAGAATTGAATTTTAACATCTTTACAAAAAGTACCGGGATTTAATACACTGGCAGCCTAAAGCCCTACGTGAAATTGCTTCTCCCTCCTTCTCCAAAAAAATGAACTGTGAGAATTTGAAATGCAATTTAAGCTGTCTGAAATATCTTCAATCGAAATTAGGAAAATAAATCTTAGTTCTTTCTACCAAGTTAAACTTTACTTGACTTAATTTTAAAACTCCTGAAGATAAGTTGCACATTCCAGAAAAATGTCAAAGTGGAAATACTATTTTAAATTGATGTTTTATATAAAAAAAAACTTGAGTTCTTTTATTTCAAAAAAGTTTGTTTGACATTTTCAGAATAAAATGAAAAATATCAAAACAATTATTGATTTCTTTTACACTCAGTTTATAATGACAACCGGACTTTAAATACCACGGTGCAATTGTTAAGGTAGAATCGGCCGCATCACATAATTTTAAAATTCAATCATCTCCAAGTGGTGCCTTTCTTTTTTAATTGATTGAAATACAATTGATTTGCCACATACCTGTCCGTCACACAATTTTTGAAACAAAACAGCCAATGATAAAAATTCTACCCTAAAGACACTAACTCAAATCAAAACTAAAGACCTCCACTCTCTTAAGTAAAAGGGTGCCTTGGCAAGACAGCTATCAATTTTTCTTTAATGAACTAATTTCTTCGAATTATGTTCTCCTTTTAGGTAAATGTATCATCAAGAGAATTATTCAAACTAGTAAATTTATCTCTTGTAACAGGAATCCATTTGTACTGAAATGTTACTATAGTCAAACAACTATCTGATAACAAAATGGTTAAATTAAAACTTTTGTCTAAGTTAGGAGGCTGAACCTCATGCTCTGGTTCACCCGACTCACACTTCGTTAAAAGCATATTATTTTATTATTTTTCTTTATTGTTCTGTGAAGTAATAGACGAATCAATGGAGCAATAATCAATCAACCAGGTATTGTTGGATATTAACTTTGGGAAACTGGAAATTTTAAAGACTGTGCATGTCTTCTGAGTGCAAATGCATTTCGAATATGAGATTGCCAAGGCTGTCCTTTTAAAGACAGAATACGCAATATGTGAAGTTATCTATTTTCCATCGCAAATCTTTTTAACGACTACACCAGTGGAATTCTAAATCATCACTGGAATGTGTTTATGAATGGCGACTTTCAAGGGGAAAACCAAACTTAACAAATTGTAAAATATTTTCCTTAACACAATTGCTATTTATTATCACTATTGAAATAAATATTTGCTTATACAAATTAATACGTAGTTCAATTTATTTTGTCTATTTTAAATGTACGTGCACCACTGAGCATTGTAAGTGGGCTCATTGTCCTTAATAGCAGATGAAAGACCACTTATTGGTATTTTATAGCGGATAAAAGTAGACCCATTTCCTTATTTATTATCCATTATTATAATAAATTTTCAAAAGTTTTCAGATGATTTTGACCTGAATTAGTACGATGTTTACTAGATTTGTGAAACTTTTTTACTTCTCCAGATGGTTTCAGGGCTAAGTTGCATATGCCTTACCAAAACCACTTCACAATTCACTACTTTGTTACGCTTTACTGTGGATGGATAGGGGGTGGGGGGGAATGGAAGATTATGCCTCAATTATGAAAATAAAATGCTCTCCATCGGCACACAGAAAGTAAACAATGAAGTAACAACGTGAGGTTTTAAAGGCGGCGACTTAATTTATTACTCATAGAAAAAGTTAAAAGAAGAGCCGCTGTTGAGTTCTTAAATCATATGCACCATTGCTCAAGAGAACAGTGCTATGGACTTGTTTGAAGACTAACTCAAATCTTCGGTCATCTGCAACTGAGTGTGATTTTACAGATGGTGGCCTGGTGATGTTCACACAACCAAACTTTTCGTTCAAGTTACCTTCTGTGAATGTTTCGCCATACTTAAAAGCTATTCCTTTATTGATCAATCTACCTTACTTATTTTAATAATTAATGAAAACTGCAGCATTTACAACTATTAATTTTAAACATCTCCTGGCATAAGCGAAAAAAGGCAGGGTAACATTTGGACGTTAATATTACAAAATTTTGCATCAATTTAACCTAATCACTGATACGTAAGGTTTGTTCAAAATTTAAAAGTTTAATCAAGAAAGAAAAAGAAGATATGGAAACTGAAAGAATTCACTGGAGCTTGAAGCAGAGAGGAAGTTTAGGAAGCGGATAATAATGCACTCGCACTGAGAATCTTAATTCGTTTTAATTCCCTGAATCTGTAAGATATTCTCATTTAAAATAAGTTGTTTTTATAGTTTGAAGTATTTTAATTTTGAGTTTTGTTGGAATTGGCTACTAGATTCATGAAGGAGAGAACACTGCCAACATTCAGTGCATATTCACCGCACGCAACTCCAATTTATTTGCAGTATGTCGAAGCCAACAAAAGGTAGATGAGTTAAAAAGGCCATTTGGAACATCAGTAAATAGACTTCATTGAATTATTGTTCAGAATAGGATAGTTTAGTAGAATGACACTAAGCTCGGAGATTAATGTAACCGATCAGCCGACTTAAATTTTAATTTTAAGTCAATTTGATTTAGGACAGCATATTCGTATTAATGGTATAAAAAAGGATGTTTGAATATTTTCGATTATTTTAATAATCGAACTTTAAATTGTACCGTCATTACAGAAAGTGAATCTAATTGACTTAAATCACCTTTAATCTGAATTACTGACAAAATAAATTAGAAGTATACGGCATTCAGACCAGGCAAAAGACCAAACTTTCGCTTACTTCGAGTAAACATCATAAAACTCAATTGATAAACATATAGTTAATTATGAATTAGCAAAAGTTTCGAGTTGTTGAAGCACAATGATTTATTTTGACAGGTCAAATTATATTCCACCTCAAGAAAATGAAACTTCAACCTATTGGAACCATTTTGATTATCAACTAAGATTAAAAGTGTTTGATTGAATAAATGACAAGGTCTGATGATTGCTAATAAGAAACCAATCAGAAATCCAAAGAACGAAACACAAATTTTGAATTTCGAATTATAGTTACCTGGGTGGATATTCAACAAATCAAATCCGAAGACCGAAAGAGGCAACATTTAAAATGCTAATTTTTTACTACCTTCTTCTCGACCTTTTTTCTTTCTTTCCCACCCCATTCCACTTGCTTTTCTATGGCAGCCGGAGATTTAATGGAATTTTAAGTTATAAGTGGAATATTCAATCTATTGCCTATAAATAGAGCCCTAGGCGAGAACCTCAAGGATTTTGAGTTGAGCTAATTGATTAAATCAGGTTTAATAATAAACAGCGCTTTTATAGTGGTTCATTAACTTTAATCATTATGCTAACTAGTTGCAAGTACATTAAGAAATATAGCGCTAAGTCAATCTAAGGTGAGATGTCAGAGAATCGGTCGCAATCGGTACTCTTTTAGATAATGACGTGACCTTGTGTCCATTTATTGTACTCTTAAAACACCTCACTTTTTGGCTTCTCATCACTACTGCCAGTCACTGATCTCTCGGTTTTCATAGTGTTTATAGATTTGCCTACTTATTCGTATACTACTGATCTGAATCTACTCAATTAGCAAACTAGAGCTTGACTGCCAAACATCAATCTGATCGAAAGTCAGAAATATTTAGCCAACAATACCTTAATACCATTTTTGTATAGTGAGGTGGAATCTTTCTCGTAGAAAAACCCTATGATAGTACTGAAACAGGTCATGAGTTTTGATATAATATCTAAATTTGAATATTAGCCTCAACGACTTATTTCATTATCAATAAGCTTTATGCTACTTTACCTGTACGCCAAGTCTATTTAAAGAACGGTTACCATTGGTTTAACTTTTAGGTAAAAATACTCGATCTGGGTATTTTTTATCAGATTAATATTTGCCTTGCCTACTGATTAAATTGATAGGCGTGTTTCGTCTGCCCAAACAGCATCCTTAATATCGTCCTAGCAACCCAAGATTTCAGTCTGTTTTAGTAATTAATCCACTGGTTCAACAAATAGCAAATTCACAGCGGAATATTTGTCACAAAAGAAGTCATCATAGTCTATCTTTTTCTGATGTTAAGAAGATTTTGAGTTTTTCATGCAATTATTTATACCTTCTCCAATCAAGTTGTTATTTAGCACATATCCGACGTTAATAATATATTAGTACACACATAAAGCACAGCGATTTATAATTTTATGGGACAGTTATTACCATGAATGAGCGCACCAGCGCCATTATATATATATTACGTCGGGTTAGAAAATTTGCACTATTTTTAGGAAATTGTCAGAGTTATGAGGCCCTTCCAAATACGTCTGTAATGGTATCACGACTTGAAAATGGAGGACATCTAAAAAAAATGAACCAATGGAAAATTCATCGTGTAGTCTTATTTACTTTCAAAATGATATACAAAGGTAAAGGGATACCTCGGTGGGCATAACCAAGTCGGTCGGTCAACAAGAAAATAGTATTTTGAAAATGAAGACTTTTAGAAATCCAAAAATCAAAATCGATCTACGAAACATTGAAACATAGTGAATTCTATTCCTATTAATATGAACACTCCAGTGTATTCATAATTCGAAACTGAGGCTACTGACATCTTGGCTCAATTATCACACCCTCTCATTCGTCCATCCACTGGAATTTTTTTCAATCTGAGGGAAATAAGAACTTTCTGGATTTTATTTCATTAGATATTCTATCCTTTACTGCCTTCCATTTAACTTAACCCTAGGACATGCGTTGACTGTCAATATAAGCGACTCAAAGTGAAATAATAGACATAGACGCCTATATATATAAAAGATGTAAGCAATGTTATTGTGATTACTCCATCCATGCATGTAAGATAATACTTTAAGGCCTCCTCCTTGTCCATTCGGGCCATTATTGCGGATAATAGGCAGGCATTATGGGCGGCTTGTACTGACTGGCTTTGATGTGCTTCCGCAAATGTAACAGTGACCTTTTCTGTCATACCCGTTAGTGGATGGTGAAGTAATCATCTTATGAAATTCCTTTGAACTTTGAATGTTTATCCAATTTATGTAGCTCATGTATATTTACCTATTTCAATATAGGATCTGCAACTTGGTTCGAAATTTAAGAACTAGAAGATTAAGCTACTATTGTCTAATTATTTTTCCCGCTTAAATAAGATTTTGCCTTCTTATTTGAAAATATCAATCCTCATTATGTGCGCTAAAATATAAATTGTAAATTTGCGCTAGAAATTTACCTTGGAGCAGTTGAAATTTTTTTACGCATATTTGGAGCTAACATTGTTTCATAAATACTTTTGTGAATTTCAACTGAGTCAGGATTGGTTCGTGGAAGGTCTTTTGTGAGAAACAAAATTAAATATAAAGGAGGCTCAAATATGACTGAAAGTCTGAGTATGTCTAGTTTCTTTGTGATTGGTGCATTTGTTTAATTCTAAGAATTATGCAAAACTTCATGAACTGGAAGGACCCGAGGCACGCACAGAAGCGAATTTCACAGGTGGATATACACATTTATTAAAGGATTTTAGGATTGTTCAAGGTCATTTCAAGGCCATGATATCCGATTCTATTAAATTCAGCTCAGCGCGATGTGATTAATTTCTCTTTGTTACTAACACTATAGCCTCGGCATATTGTGGGGGCTAAGTTCGCTTCAGGCTGCTTTACGGTACCATAAAACATCTGTCAACGATTTTGTAAACCTAAGTTTTGCATCCACTTATATCTTCGCAATCGAGATTTACATAAAGCAAATTGAAAAGTGAAAATATATTGAGCTAATTGTCTGCATCCATCTTCTCTCCACGCTTATAACTAACTATTCACCAATTTTTATTAGATTGACCTTTTAAGGAATTCATCGTTATAATGTAATTTCAATTAATTTTTTTATTTACTATAAATTATGAACAAATTTTAATTACTTAAAAAAAACTAAGGAAGATAAAGTAATTTTATTTATTGTTAGAGTTCTATATATGGATCGTAATAAGGTAATTTTGTAAACATTACGTTTGCTGATATCAAAAAACAAACTATTCACTTCCGATAGAATAGGTGATTTTAATTGATAATACTGCTCTGTCGGGTAAGTACCCTTTATTGTCTAAAAGAAAGTAAATAAATTAATAAAATTTGTAAAATTTTCTATTTTTTAGAATAAGATTGCTAATATTGAGTTTGGTTGGGGAATTGCATTTAGAGGGATTTGAAAAATGGAGATATTTTACTAACTTAAGAATTTTTGATTCTAGATTAATGCATGGAAAAAATTGTAAATAACTATTTAATTTAAAAAAATGCTCGATTAAATCTTCATTCGACCTTTGTGAAAATGGGCAAAATCCGGTTGAATCTTTAATTTTTGCTGCAGTGGTAAGGAACACAGAGGACCACACCTTGGCAGACATTTTCGGCAATGCCCGATGATTCACGCTCTTCTCTCAATCGCAATTAGTAAAAAAACGCTCCATTTGAAGTTTTTTTTAAATACATAAACGTAAACAGTTATAGTTGTTTTTGATAGTATTTTACGGCACACGGTCCTACAAAGTGATCTCTGAACAACGTCTCAGTTATAAAATTAAACCACGGGAACGCTTATACTGACGTTTTGATATACCATGATAAATAAGTATTTCTTGTTTTCTCTCTCTCTCTCTTCATTGAATAGAATTTTGCGAATTATAATTCAAAATAATCTTCAAGTTAATGTAATTAAGAATTACAATGCGATTACCAGATATTCCATTAAAATAACTTTCCTGAGTAAACTAAGAACGGGCTTTATGCGTGATACAAAGTTAAATGCAAAGTGGAATACCTCGACGTTAAATCACAAAAAAACGACTTGAAGTGAAACTGAGATTAATTCAGGACATTAAAAACATCTGCACATAACTTCGCATCTATATATATAGAATGTTTCCAATTCGAAATTTCTTTTTTTTTCAACCAGCGAGATATTATATTTCCTCTTTGGACAACCTTAGGCCAGTGGCAGATTCTTACTCCTTTTTTCAATCCTGCAGAGCTCAAGATATCAATCAATTTTTCTGTAATATCTTATATATAATAAAAAATAAACTTGCCATCCCGTCGCTTTGAAACTTAGGTTGATCATGTCAGTGGCGTAGCGGCAGATTTGTCAAGACAATGTAAATTCACATATTATGGATGCCAGACACCACTCATTAGATCTAAGAAAAGTTGTATAATACATTTTAACCGCAATTGGTGCCTTCAAAAATGAATTTAGGATAATTCATGCTGAATAGAGTGGGTGCTCAATTTATTAAGAAACTGGCAAAATGCAAGCTGTGGAGAAATCAGCAACATGTCGATTGAAAACGCGTTTCACTGAAAATGTTCGCATGTCTTTAGTTTTCAGTAATAAATCATACTGATAAGGATTCATAATCCATCTGAGGGAAATTTCTTAAACACAGTCACAATTGCAGTATGGAATAGGTGAATTTCATTAAGAATAACACCTATAACATTAGCATATTCCAACAATCTAACTGAGAATACAGATATTCAGCTGTATCAGGTAATTTTGCTATTAAAATAGAAACGCAAACTCAAAAATATTATTTTGTCAAAGATTATAGTCATTGGAAAAAAAATGTACTTTATATTCACGAGCACACGTCTTTTGCTTGGGACGCACTAACCACTCACCTCCTCCTATCTGAAAATAATTTTTTGTGATGTTCCAAACTCCCAGACAGAGTACTCAGTTTCAACGGAATCAATAAGGGTATTGAGATAGTATATGGAAGTAGTTAACCTTTCAGTTTGGCAGGCAAGCGTTGTTTCCCTAATTTGTAATTAGAAATGGTGAATATTTTGTTCAACTCCGCCCAGTTTTAAATTTAAGAAAATGAATTTATTTTTCCCAAATTTGGCCGAAACGGTTGAGTTGCATTCAAAGATGCCAATACGCAGATTCATTTTGAAGAGCACAAAATTCGGCCATAAAGATGCATGAATAAATAATGTGCCAGAATCCCAGACACCACGATGAAGAAGTGAGTCATATTCACTTCCACTAACTCGTTCTCACCACTGCTCTTACTGTAATTTGTTTCCATTTGACTCAAATAGATTGACCATTGGAGAACAATCTTATGACATGGAGAAAGTCATAGAACTCAGGTAGATATACGAGTGATTCAGCAGTTCCAAATCAAGGAATTAATTAAAATTTATTGACTCTTAGTCATCATTACTGTTCCGATTACTATGCACTTAGTCATACCTAGTTAATAGGCTGAGATTTTATGATTATCGTTGATCTATTACATCGAAATCTCATTTATTTTCTTTCTTTCTTTTACCTAAAATCTGTTGGAGATCTGTGAGCTTCTCAAAGACCAACTGATATCTGAGGTAAAACAGAATGGCACAAATGGCGATTGTGAATTTAGACGGAAGGAAATTGTTCTTCGTCGCAAGATTTCAAGATATTACAGCTCCTTCTCCTGCTTTGTATCAAAACCATTAACTGGAGTTTGGAAAGAAAAATTAGCAAAATGCAAGTGAACGTATAACATTGCTGATGCAAATTAAAATTCCGACACTTTTTAAGATTCAACCGACCTTAAAACCTCTGGGGAGATTCTGAGTTCAAAATGTCACAAACAGCTAATTGAATTCGTTGCAAATTTTAATGATCATGCCTTAATATTTCAATTTGAGTTCCACTGACTTAGAATTAGATTGAAGACGCTTCATCTATTTATTCAGTTTGTGTTCGAATAGGATTATTGAATAGGTTGTTACCATCTCGATAAAATTGACTGAATTATTGAGCTAGACTGACTTTCTTCATAAGGTTGCTAAATATAATAGAACGTGGAAGCTAACTTGCGCATCAAGCCTCAGTAACCGGCATTTGATTGTGTTGAACAAAGTCTGTGACGAATTTTTAGCCCAGAACGAAATTGGCTATTTTGGATCACTAGTCAATTTATCAACCATGAATTTCCGGCTGTTACTAGATGAACTGTTCTCTCTGAAGTAAAGCGGATAACCCATTGCCTTCAAAGTTTGTCGTACGAATATTGCTGATCTGATCTCAGTATTTAGTTCGTCTTGACTCCCCTCTAGACCTTCTACCATATTGGATTTGCTTGGTGCTACGATTATTCATGTGCCTTTTCATAATTAAATCTGATAAATTCACTGCCGTGCAATTGGTAATATTATACAAAGTATTTATACAAAGTAATTAGTCATTTTGAATAATAGTGTTGCATATTAGAAAGAAAGGACTTGATAGTTGAAATTCGTTTCAACAAAACTATTTTTTTATTAATTGAATATATTAGAAGCACTGCTTCTTCAAGACTCTAAATTCTCTGTTAGCATTTGAGGTTCCCATCTTAGCAAAGTTACTTTGCTCGCATCATCAATTTAATTTTAATCAAATAGGTAAATAGATTCCATGCGTTAAAATCAACTAACTTTACCATTTCAAGCAGTCTTGATCTCAACTCGTGCTTTAGGCAGTACAAGTTGACTATTTCGTAGAATTAAAAGTATAAAATTTGTCAAAATTTGACTTTTAAATGAATAAACGAATGTAGTGAAGTTAAATGAAAAAACAAATCTGCACAAGAAGCAGAAAGAGAGAAGTTCCGAGGAATGGCGATTCGAACGTTTTATTTCTTCTCGTCCTTAAATATAGGAAAGGGGATACACGAGAGGTGGAAAAAAGGTGGATTTCTAGGTTGAAGGAGTAAAAATCCAGTCTTCTTTGGCAAATGTTTCCGGAAAACACGATTGCCTTGAAATTGATAAAATGTACGAAGGCGTTAAATATTAATTTATTTATTTATTTAATCACAAAACTTAAACCTATATCATTTACTAATTTCTTTAAACTGCATCATACGTACACTTACTCTATCGTTCGATAATTTCTTCAAGATTTAAATGATTATTTGTACACATTTTCATGAGTTTCATTAACGCGTTTAGGAAAGCGAACTACCGTTAGCCCAAGAAACTCAGGACTCTAAAGAGTGTTGAGTTTTCGTTTTATAACAATTTATGACATGACAATTAAGAAATGAAATGAAATATAAAATTTTAAGATACCGAGTTAAAAATGAGGGGTTGGAGTCGCGTCTTACAGGGGATTCTTGCTTTTGTTTGTATCCAGACGCGATTTGGAAAATCGCTGTAAAATCAGTTTTGAAGGGTGAACGGTAGCATTTAACATTCTGACAGAAGAATCAAACACACATTCAACTTAATAAGTTTTTAGATAATTGCTACTGATTAACCTCCTATCTTTAGGTTATCTGTTTACCTCAGCATAAATTAAGTCCAAATTGTTATTTCCGCTTTTCATAAATACTGGTAGATCTCAAGTTCTAATTTCCTCCTTCTAGAATTTTAGCAGCTTTTCCTGAGATTCGGAGTGTTGAATGAGGTTCAAGATTGATGTATCAGTGATTAGGTATTGTGCAA
This sequence comes from Hymenolepis microstoma, assembly GCA_000469805.3. Taxonomy (NCBI): domain Eukaryota; kingdom Metazoa; phylum Platyhelminthes; class Cestoda; order Cyclophyllidea; family Hymenolepididae; genus Hymenolepis; species Hymenolepis microstoma. The sequence continues at coordinate 17,651,929 of LR215995.1, read as the reverse complement.
ATGTTCGTAATCCAAGAATAAGCCATATTCTGATTTATCTAGATAAGAAGTTGTGAGAACCGAACCCACTGCCATTTATGAAGAGGTCGCAAACATGACAGATATATTTAAAGTTAGGAGCTTTTAGCCCTAAACTTGTCTGTTAGTTACCGTGAATCCATGACATCTTAAAATAACACAGCACATCCACGGACAAATTTAATATTATAACTCAATAAAATTTTTTTTATTGAAATAATGGTTTTATTTTGTCTACCAATTCAGCCTTTGGGGGTAGCTATGAAGCTCTTCTAATTTGAATTACCTGCCGTAATCAACGCTTTAATAGGCGTCATTATAATTATCATTAGACTAACTAACAAACCATAAAAATTCTCCTCCAACGTATCAATTGTCAGTTCACAATCAATTTGGAAGTTTATAAAATTTTATGAGGTGATTAAAGTAGTAAGACCATTTTAAGGACATGGTATACCATTCTTCTTGAAAAGAAAAATTAACAGACACGGAAATTGACAACTTCGCCAGTAGCGTTGTAAGCTTTGTCGTGGTGCCATTATTACTCTCTGAATGCAGTGTATCTAAAATTCAAATTTGAGCTAACATTATATATAATCTCTAATGGGAATAACGATATCCATTTTGATACCGAGGCATATTTTAGTCTCAAATCTTTAATTTAATTTCTCTAAACCAACTGCAACTGTGTGGTAATTTCTAGTAGTGGGTTGAAGCCCTGATCCAATTTTTTAAACCACCGACTAATGGAGTCGAACACAATCCACTTTAGTCACTGAATGCTGAAACACATTTATGGAGATAAAAATGGCACGTAAATCTTCGCTCATAAAAAATAGCGTCAAATGCGACTGCCATTAAATAGCACCTGCATTTAATCAACAATCAATCAATATCCTCTCAAATATCTCAATTTTGAGATCCTAAACCATGAGACGTTAATTGAAAGGGCAAATTTGGTTTAAAAACACTCGATATTGAGTTTTTCTTCCAACAGTAAACCTGATGCTGATAACTCTGCAGCATCTTCCTACTACGTAAATTGTAATACGACCATTTAATTTGACATATTTGAATTACTTCGATGTCAGCCTAGCTTACTTTATACCAGACTAATTCCGACATTTAATCACCCTTTCACAATAACTACTGTTGACTAAAAGGGAATCAGTTTACATTGAATAAATATGCAATTGGTCAGGATGACTCGTTTGGACATATCGTGAGGAACTTGGCAGGCGCCGAAGAAGAGCCTACGTCCAGACCAGACATGGGCTTGGTCTTTTATTGGCTAAGCGTACATTCATAAAATGCCCCAAATGAATATGAGCAGACAGGCTCTTCATAGGTCTCAGTTGGCATTGTAACTGGAAGAAACTGCGCTGTTTCTTTTGAATGGAAAGTCTATTGGTGAAGGAGGCACACACTCAACAGTAGCTGATTTGTTGCTGGTTTCCAACCTGTTGGAGATGAAATATGTCTTCTGAACAGGAAATAGTGTCAATTAAATTTAAATATAAATTGAAAACACTGAATCACTTGTTGAATATTTATGAACTCAAACTAAAATATTTTTTTATTTAAAATAATTGTGTGTAGGAATTGTAGAAGTAGAAGATTTAAGGTTTTTCCGATTAATAAAACATTCATTTTTTAAAAGCTTTATTGGCTAATTTACCACTTGAAAAAATGCCTTTTTGACTATGATATGTTATACTTAACAACCAAAATTGGCAAATTCGCTCTAAAATAATTTTGACTAATTAAATTTTCAATTTGGAAAATTCATTTACTTCACACCCCTCATATTTAGACATTTACTTAGATATATCAAGAAATTATAAAAAAAGGTTGGATATATTTTTTAAATTCTTCATTTTTTCATTTCAAATCATGTTCAGAGATGCATATTCATAATTATGCCGACACAGAGTTAGCTGATCTAATGACGTACATAGTCCAAAAGGAATGTGTTTGCGGTACATATGATGATAGATTAAAGAAAGTAAAATTTTTGTATCATTTGAGTTAGTTGTACCATAAAGGATACATTTTAATTTAATACGTAAGTAGTGGTTCAGATACATTTGTTCAATAATGAAAATTTCAATCAAACCTACCTTTAATAGGAAACAGATCAATTAGAATCTATTTGAGATTCTTAAATGTGATCCCTCAAAGAGGATTTTAAGCTGGAGGCCTCAACTCAAATGCAATTATAGCTGCGTGCCCTTTGGCTTAAAAAACTGGCGATCTAATAATAATATCGCTCAGGGCTGTATACTGAATTTTGGAATTCTTAACTTGAAGACGATTATTCAAATTCAATTAGACAGAATCGTAAATAGTTTCTTCTAATATTATTCATTAATTATGGGATATTTGGTGAAAGTTGCGCTTTCAAAGTGTCACACTAATAAATTCTGAAATTAGATGGAATTAATTATCCTCACTTTTAATAAAAATATTTAAACAACAAAAGGACCTTATTTTACTGCAGGAAAATTATCTAAGTGGGTAACCACATCTCCTCTAAAATGTTAAAATATTTTTCACTTTCCAGGAAACAAATTCTTCTCAGTCATAAAAGAACAAGTTTAATATTATTAATAGTTCAAATTCTCGTCAAATACTTGGCACTGCGATATCGATGTGGAAGCCGAGTACATACAGCTAAAGTGGAGAAAAGTGAAATCCCAAAACTTAAGGAGAGAGTCAATTTGAGATCCGCAAACTTTACTATTGATTGAATTCAGAGAGGATACTTTGCCGTTTATAGTGCATGTGGCCCTAAATATCATTTTCAGAAATACATTGAGTGAAGAGCTGATAATTGATAAGGCAGTCATATTAGCTAAAATTGGTATTCAAATACCATTATGTAATAAAACGTATGTATTTTAATTTAACTTTACTAAACTATTCACAGAATTTAAGCATCTTTAGCAAAAACCACATTTGTAGTAAAATATTTGTACACAACACAGTGACATTTAACAAACGAAGAGATGGATGCAATGCATGAAATAAATGGTGCAATTTACCTACAATTTATGTTTGCAACTTAATAAAAAAATTAGATGAGACACAGAAATATACATGAACAGGACTGATTAACCGAGTTCTAAATCTCGGTCAGAAAGAGAACGAGTGATTAGCATAATTGTGAGTTAGTAACTGAGAATCAAAAGGAGAAGTCTATGTTTACAAGAAGACCCCACAGATCGTCTCAGCTCCGCCTTCCTCGTTGGAGGTCCACTCTCGTCAGCCGCTTCCATCTCTTTCACATTTGCGCCCTCTCACCCTTATGAGTTCTGTGTTTGTGTAATGCAGTACGTTCGCTGCGAAATTTTTCTTTATTTCTTGGCGAGAAAAGGTTGAAAAGTACTTGTAATTTAAATATTTATCCACTAAATGCCCATAAGCTTTATTAAATTTGGATGCACTCTGTAGTAAAAAAACGTGGAACATACCGATTTTTTTCCCTGAACAAACAGGTAAATTATTTTACGGTACTACATTGAAAATTTTTAAAAATTGTAAGAGTGAAAATTAAAGCGTTGGCTATTTCCTTGAACAAATGAAATATAGAATCCCATATTCTACAAGTTAGCAAATCTCACTATGACCCGGAGCAGTTCAGACATCATTTAATTGCTTTTAAATTAGAGCGACTTGGGAGGAGGGTGGTTTCAGGAGTGATTTCGCTGATATAACAGAAATAAAAGAAAGCTAGGCTTTTGTTGGTAACGTTAAACTTAATGCATCCATAAATCTTTTGAATATTACAGTAAACTCATATTTCATCCCCTTTTAATCAACCATCGTGGGTCTCTAAGGGAAATTTATACAATTTATTCATGTCGAGTTTCGCAAGTAAAATTTTGATAAATTTTCTTAAGTTTCTTTTTCAGTGAAGGAGGTTATAAACCCCCTTTCCCTTTTCCATACAGCCTCTGAAGCTGGTTTTGAACTTTTGACTAGCAAAGAGAAATCTGTAAAGTTTCACTCTACGATTTGTAGCTATGGACCTTTTCTTGATTAAGTACGACTATTCACTAAAATTTCATTAAAAATAGTGGAGGAATCTTCTAAGTATGTGGAAAGGGCTGTGGCCTATTCATAATTAAAAATACACGTTTAGAACCATCTATTAGATAATAAAATCAAAAAAATGTAAATAACTACAAAAGAGCACTTTCAATGCGCATACTGAATTGACCATTTTATTTACTGAGTATTCACACCTTTTATTTCAGTAGTGTCACTATTTTTGACATTGCGAGGGTGCACAATTTGGCCATGAAGAAAATTTAAACTCTGGATTCATAAAACTTGTCGCTGTGATCTTATTCTTCTTACCACTCTATCAAGGATGCAATTTCCCCCAAATTTCCCGATTGGGCAACCAAAACTCGTGCTTACGGCAAAAAGTTATTTTCTATTGTTCTTGCTAACGAATCCACAGTGCTTAGAGCAACATAATATGATTACTAAAATCAGATCAACTAATAATGATTTACCTCTCTTCGCCTGTAACTTAAGCTCCACTTAATTTGATTAATTTATACTTTTTTAATTTGGAATTTAACGTTAAATTTATTTACAAATTGTAATTTTATTGCTCCCAAGCGTGAGAATATGGCATTTCAATTCCCCGCGATAACGCCTTTTTAGCAAAATGCAGAAATTCCTTAATAAAAGTGAGAAGCTCATTAGATATTACCTGTAAAGAAGCATAAATTTACATTTTTAATAATATTGTGATAATCGAAGTATTGAAATGGAAGATGTACAACTTGATTAATGGGAAAAAGTGGAAAACGAAAAAAGATGCTCTCGATTTCAATAACGACTGTATGGAAAAATATGTTTGCTTTTAGAAAATATGATAAATTGTTAATTAAAATATACTTCTGTGTAAATGGTGAAACTATGGATTAAGAATTTGACATAATAAAGACGTCAAGCCTCTTTATATACAGTCAAATTCTGCTTGTATTCGAGTCTATCACCTGCATTGAAATAAACCAAACTAGAGCATTTTGGGTCTGTTTGTCTCTAAATCGCACATCATTCATACGAGGACGATGAAGTTTTGGAACTACAAGTCTCATTAGCACAACGATTTTCTAATTCTCCTAAAATTGACATCAAGAAGACAAATTGTATTGTTAGGCTTTCATTTCTTTAAAGATCTTCTTGGATTTATTGAATTCATTTTCAAGGAGTCTGAGACAACAGTGCAGATACATTTCATCGGCGGAAACTGGACCTCACAGAATAGCAAAAGTATAATTGAGACATACTCTAAAAAACATGGTAATGGAAAAGGTGATTTCTATTAGGACATTCAAATAGTTAAATAGGTAACAGCGTGATAAGCTATAGACTTACTGTTGTTCGGAAATACACTATTTGAATGTTAAGGGGATGTTGAATCAGTTTCAGACTAATGAAGATGCCTCACAAGACTGGCCATAGTAACTAAAGGCAAGAGGTTATTTAATTGTGTCTACTATATCTCACTCACTGGAAGAAAATTCCAGCCTCTGTTATTCCAAACATTGAAAGTGTGAGTATTTTTCTAAAGATATTTCAATCGAATTTGTAACTTGGAAACAACCTCGAGCTTACTTGCTCAAAAGGCATGCAAAACATTTACTGCTTTGGAAGTGCTATTACTTTTTAAAATGTTATACCATTCAGCTTTGAGTTTTTAATCCAAGCGTAAAGTAAGCGCATTCAACTTTCGCCTTAAAAATGTTTGAATGTTTTGATTTTGACATGGATGATTTTTTTAAACTCTAACCAGCAGGCTAACCATCAACTCGAATGAGGTTGGAAAATGAAATTCACAAAATTTACACGCTAAGGGCTCATGTTCGAGCTGTTTTTTAAATTAAACCGTCAAAGTCACATTTTGTATTTGCAAATCTGATGAAAAGCATTACAATGTGTGTTTGTCACCATTACTGCTGTCAAATGAATTCGTGTGACACTTGGGCAGTCGCTTTCACTTAACAAATCACAGCAAAGATGGCATTAATTAACCCAACTTTTGGTCACACTGGGACTGGTGTGATTAGAATATGAATTCGCTGTCAAAATCTAATTTGCATATACATTTCGCACAACCCCTCCCAGAAGTGGGTGGTCTATTAAAAGGGGCATTTTAGAGTCAAGTAACACAGTATTAAATGCACTCATTTTATGAACACGTTACAATTTTATAAGTTGAATATGAGAAGCTTCTTATTGGCACAAAGTGCGTGACATTATTAACCGAAAGCACTATTTATCAATCAATCGATATTGTTGAAACCTCATCACCTTGGCAGGATAAGAAACTCGAATTGCTACCAAGACAAAACTCTGTCCTTTAGACTTCTAGATTGCTATGATCTAATCCATTTAATATTTTTCAGTATTATCAAATGCAAAGATAAGATATTTTTAGGTATGAGATGGCAAGTGAAAGAGAAAGAACACAGGTTTTCGGTTTGGGAGGGAAACAAAGGCTCAGTAAAGAATATGCTCCAAAGTCAGGATATTAAGTGACATTACTTGAACTCTAGAAGCAATTAGTTGAAGTATTCACGTGTTCACAATTCCGGTGCTTCCGGATAATTCTATGGGAAAAAACCTTACTGATTGATTAATTCGTGTGAGTAATCAGTTGGGCCTCTGATCCATTTGAATTCCTCCATAGTCATGAGAAGAGAAATGAAACCAATTCAATTATCCCAAAAATAATTAAACTTGTTAATTAAACTTCTTTTAACTTTATTTTATATTTTTTGATGTTATGACCCTAATATTTATTTTCCTATAACAGACAATGCCCTATTCCTATCATCCAACAAAGGAGACATTTAAATTTATTTTACAAACTTGATACGTTTTTTGTTAACTTTGATTGGTTTTGATTATTTTTTATAATTTCACAGATTAAAAATCAATATACGAAAAAATGAGTATTCACAACATGGAAAGATTGTAAAGATTTTGAACTCCTTAAAATTCAAAGGAAAAAATTACGAAACCTGAAAATTTTGAATTAATGAGAACCAGGCGTGGATATTGTAATTTATATATTTTATCAAGTAAATGAAACCCACTCGACCACCAAGATTTTGGCGTTTGATATTCGAATAACAAAATCACTGCTACTGAAGATCAACTCACACACAAGATCTGGATGACAGGCCGATGTAACTTTTTCATTAAGCGTATGAAGCAATCATATGAAAATCAATTTATTCAAAATCAAAATCACTTTAATACTTAACTGCAAATTAAAGTTGCTATAGGAAATATTTTTGCCCTATTTCGATAATTTACCCACTTATTCCGGTCACTTACATTTCAATTTCAAAAACATATTTCAATGACGGTAAAAAAGCATGAATTATTATCAAGAATTAATTACAAAATGACTTAGTTAGAATGCTCGAAATGAAAAAGGTACTGAAAATGAATTCCAAAATTGCATTATGTTTTCATTAAACAGGAACTAGGAATACATATTCTTTAAAAATTTGTCGATTTCACCATGTTAAATCACACTTTTTAAAACTGCTTTATGGGTGTGGCCAACCATATATTTATTAAATGATAATTTATGCTACTAGGTAGGATTAAATTAACCAAGAAACATTAGTTTTAATTTATTATTGGTAAGAGGAGACACTTCTTGTAAAATATATCTGTGGTAACCGAAAATAGTCACACCAAGCTAATTAGCGAAATATTCGCCTATTATTGTGTTCCCACGGTCGAACACCGGTGTCGATTCACAGCATTCTCAGTATTTATTTGACAATAACTCTTCCGCACATTTGCAGCAGGAAGTCCTCTATCCGAATCACATTAGGCAAAATCTATTGCCACCACTTCAAACTCCACATGCGGAAAGTAGGTGCATCACGCCGAAGATTGGCACCACTTCACCTCCTCGGCCAATTCCCAGGGTCACTTAGCGACAGATGTGTTGCATACAAATGCTGGCACACATTAAAATCAAAGAATAGAGTCGGAAGAAGAAGAAGATGATGATGAAATGTACCATTCTTGTCCGTGTGACGGAAGTGTGAGAATAAGTTGGTGTGTTATAGTTCACTCGCTTTTGGACACATTGAATCCATTAGGCTCGCACGCAAGATTATTCTGTTAAGTGACCTCACTTGGTTGGAGTTTTCATTGAACACATTTCTCCTTATTAATAAATTCAGTTAAGTTCGAAATTATAAGATTTTCTTCACTCGGATATCAGAAGGTAGAACTTCGATTTCTAACTGGAAAATTTGAGCGCAGATTCAAATATTACATTATTTGTGCTACATTTATGTCAGAAATGCATAAGGTCAAATGATTTGTAGAATGAATAGAAAACCGAACATGTTCATCTTGGCTGATCATCATTTCCGAAGACTAAAATTTTTTAAATGGATGCCGTCTTAGATATTTTTAATACCAATCAAAAACCTAAAACAGGACAATATTTTGTCATTTTCATCAAATATGTTTGAAGGCCCCATCCATAGTACGTCTCCTTTAAAAGGTTAGAACTTTCTTCATGCCTACACCTGAAGACAACGAGAACTGGCGATGGCTGGAACCCGCCTGAATCATGGAAGAGAGTAGCTTGTATCATCATACTGAGTCGCACCGGCCATCAAAATAAGAAAATTATGGTCGCTGCTCAATGCTAACTCAAAACTGTGAAAGGAACTGAGCATTATTTAGAGAATTACAGATGAGACCATAAGGTTGCTGTGAATAGAAGAACGAAGGATGACAGATCAGCTGATGAACTACCATGTGTGAGTGTGAAAGCACCGTGTCGTCGAAGTTCGGGCTTTGTCGTAACGGTAACCTGGATATTTCTGCCATGAACTTTGCACGCGATGGAGAAATTCAACATGAAAACGACGCAGAAGTCGCTAAGATGTGAAAACGTCTAATCAATATGAAACACCTGCCGAAAAGCAAACAATATGGGTCTTTCCAATTGGAAAAATTTCTTTCAGGATCTAAAGTGCTACACCCAGAATAAGAGATGACTTAGCTTACACAAAACCGTTCAAAGGACACTCTTCAAGTAGTTTCATGGTTTTCGGATGATTATCCACCTCCGTCGAGGGTTATATGATGTGATGAATCCCTCTACATTTTTGTAAGGAAGGGATTAGGTTGAACTCAGATACTTATATGGAATTGGTGTCCACTGTAGTGATTAAGTCCTGGATGACAAACGAGGGTTGCCAATAATAAGTCCCTGCCACACCTAAGGTGGTTGCCAGGCTATTTTCACGATTATATAAGTCACAAGAGATGTTTGGCCACCGAACTCCCTTCCACTCTCTTCTTAACCCGACGAACTATTACAAAGGTATTTGATTCTGTAGGGGAAAACGTTAATTACCGTGCCAGTACAAAAATGGCCTAAAATTTCAAGTACAAAATGGCAACAATTTTGCCTAATTTTCCAAGGAAACTGTAAAATTAGCTTTATTCAGGCTTCCCTGGCTGGAATGAGGCTGAAATAGACGTCGATAGCTTTTATTTGGAGTAAAACTCCCTGATAATAGTGCAATCTCCTTGCCCATCGGTTTTTTTGAATTAGATTGCATTGTTACCAATCGTTTTTTTTGAGAAGACTTTCGCAGATTAATGAATTTGTATTTGTCAAGATTTCTTAAGCGCTATTGAAAGCATACACACGGAAATTGTACTGATAAACATACTAATAGTATCAATCGCAATGGATATGGCCAATTCAGAGTGCTTGTATGAGACATCTCAACTTGAAGTAACAGATAAAGAGTTGGTTGTTGAACTTCATGTAATTAAAAGATCAAAGCGACTGCCGACACTGGAAGAAACTACCATTATTAAATGAAACTCAGCTGCAAAAGCGGGATGGAAGGTAAACTGAGCAAAGACTGATCCCCTGCGCAATTAAAAGGCGTATTCGTACTATCAAGTGTCCCTTTAAATCCTAAAGAGGTACTTTCCCTTTGAAAATTTTAATTATTTGAAGTAACGCTGCCACCTTTTTATCATTCAAATTAAAATAAGATGATTATTTCAAGTCCTATTGTAATGTCTTGCTTTTTATAGGCAGTTGATTCCTGTGCTATGCAGATGAAACTAGGGGGTTGTGATTGTAACCACAGTTTACAGCACAATGTTCACTACAATTTTACCTCTCGATTTAGAAGACGAAATAGCTATAATTTTGCAGAGAGTTATTGATTTTAGATAGGTTTATAAATTGCTGTTTTACGTGATCGATGCTCTAATGGTACTTGTCCTATTGCGATTAAAGAAATATCACTATTTTTGATTATGAAAACTGATCCATTATCATTAATCAATAAATGCACAAAAACCTTACATATTAAAACAATTGTTTTCCATTCGGAATACTCAGTTTGTGAACTAATTCCGCTTTAAGTGAATAAATTCAATAAATAATTCGATTTATTTACATGAAATGAGAAAGCTACGCTAATAAAATAGGGTTCTATTCATGCCTCAATTGCAGTTAAAAATTAATTGCAATTTCCTAAACCATTACAGTGGCTGTTAATCTAAAGTTTGCATATGCAAACTCAGTTTCATTCAGATCAAATATGTCCATCCACAACAAATCGATATCTTTAAACTTGTATAAAATGCTTTCGAAATTCATAATCTGTTGAATATATATTAGTATTCGAGTACCTTGGGAGATATAACTCAGTAATTATATACACTGCTTATTTCTACCTAGCAAAATTCCCCAATTAATTTAATGCTTGTATTAAAGAGTAAGTAGGATGTCCTAAAAATATGTATTGTCAGAACTGTTGATCCCCTAAAAACTCACCAGTTCAAAAAATTTAGAAAGGTGATGGTTTTAGTCACCTGCAGAAACTAATTTATTGAATCATCTCAAAAATGTTGAATGTAACGAGGAACAATGCAAGTAAAATGATAAATTTTAAACAGGAGTATAGTTTATTGCTCTACAATTCCGTGAATTTAGATCCTCGTGATCCTTCCCTATTCCATTTCTTAACGGGATTGTTACTCCTCTTATAATGGTGTCTTTCCATTTCTTAAATTACTAATAATATTCAACATTGCTAGACGTTAATTTTACTGAAAATGAAAGAAAAAACCTGACATATATTGCCTTTTTTACAACTTTATTCACGCCGCTCTTCTCTGCTTGTAAAAACAATCTCACTGAGACAAAGTTCACCAGGAAGCATTGCCATACTGACCAAGTTTTGCCTGCGTTAAGCGACGTATTGAGGTGTCAAGCATTCTTGTTGTTTGTTCAGAAAAAAGTGCTCCCTGTTTGCTCATTCAGACAATACAACCATAGCCTCTGTAGAACTGCCATTCTTCACGTGTTAATATGTATTTTTAAAAAACAGAGTTAAAAGATGAAAAAAATGTGAAAAGATAGACAAGAACAGAGAGAATAATAGCCATTTGCAAAATAAGAACGGAAGTGACTCACAAATTACCTGAATGAGTAGGAGAGGGAGTCTCCAGTATCCTCCACTTACTCACACCTTTGCTAAATACCCTTATAGCGTCTATTCCTCTCCCCCCCCTTTCCATATATGTTACACTATTTAAATGTGTTATTTTAAAAACTGCAGTCCGTGAATTTTGAGAAGGCAGCTAACTGTAGTAAAGGCTTATTTTACTCATCCTACAAAGATTGAATTGAATAAACTAATTGAGTTAGAAGGCAAGAAAATACTTAGACACGCTTCATATCTGTTATTTAAAATTGACGCATTTGATGTTATACTTCATTTCGGTGACATTATCTATCGAAAAAGGGAAAAGTAGCATATTCTGCTCTTTTACTAGTATACATTATTGAATAAACGTTCTCTATCTTACAGTGGTTTGCCCTGTACTTTAACTGGGGCCAAAACTGATTGGGGACGAAATAGTTCATTGGAAGTTGTCAGAATTCCCTCGTCTCAACTAAGGTTATTGGCTGAAACAAAGTCCCACTATATAATTGACTGGATAAGACGGCCATCTCTACGAGATAATGAAAGTAGCATAGGTCACGACCTAATAAGTATGACATGTCATTTGGAGATCACCTGCAGGACTAAAATCGGTCATCCAAAAATGAAATATTAGCTCCTAGGCGTTAGCCTATTTTCACCTGAAACTTTTCATAAACTCACTGTGAAATAGCCGCTTTTAAAATCATTAGCAATTAGAGAAAGGTCTACTTGGATGGCACATTTAGTGACGTGTAGAACAGTAGGTCCCCTAACAATTAATAACCATATTTTAAAATAGTTGGAGAGTTTATAATTATATAAGATTTACCAAATTGCGGGAATATATTTCTGTCTTTTATATGTTTTTCCCCATACTATCTCTGCTGATTTTATGCCAAACATCGCACTCGATTTACTGAAAAAAAAACGAAAGAATTACACTGGAATTTATTACTTTGTCTTCAAAATGTTCTTAAAAATGGCTAAATCAGACTCAAGAACCAAGCAGTTGTTACCAAGAGTCTGTTAAATGGCTACTCACTAAAATCTCTTGATGGACCAATCAGCCATAAAGAATTAATGATTATCATCAAAACACTTATCCGTTTATCCTCAGTCATCGCATATTCTCTTAGAACTGCAACAGAAATCAGGACAAAGTTTCTAAGTCTTCATGATACCAATTTCGTTTTTTGAGGCGTTACCGCTATGACTTTAAGGCTAATATCATAGACCGTTGTGCCAAGATCAGAAACCAGATGGAAAACGCGGAAAAAGGCAAAAGGAGCCTGTACGTCAATGAAAATTTGGAAAAAGTTTCCTCAATGGGCTTGAATATGTAATAAGGAATTGGCTATATTTTTCACCCTATTTGCATTTTGTAAACAAAATAATTTGTGAAAACGCATTCTCTTTTAGAATAAATTGCAAGGACTGAATTTCTGTGACGCCATATGCGCGAGAATCGGTAATAAAACTCCTAGTAAGGGTCTAGTTGCCCACTTGTTGCACGGGTTTAATGCTTCCATTTCTCACGGCCTTTCACCAGAGATTAAACAAACAAGTTTAATGGCTTTTGTCGATTTTTACTAAATTTCTAAATTTTGGTTGCCTATATTGATGGTAGTATATATTTTGAAGTATACACTGTCCGAATAAATTAATGTCTCTTTTGGTACTTTCCACGGAACAGAGAAGTAAGCTAAATGACGTCCCCAAGAAATTTCCCTGTAAAGTATGAAAGCAAGCATAGACATTAATGAAAAGCATCCCTGCTATTAGCTATTGCGACAAATCATCGATTTGTCTCCGTTATAAATTAAAATCTTCTAATTAGCAATTATAAAAAATGTAATACGAAGGCTAGAACCAATGGCTTGGGATGGCACAATTAAAATCCACTAGAAGCAGAGAATATCATCGGGAAAGTAGAAACTTGACATCATTCAAAATTGCCTTTGCTAGATTGCTTATTGTATAGCTAATGAGAACAAAACATTGCCTATAACGAATGATTTATCAGGATAATTTGTGAAGGTTTTCAACTTCCATCATTGAGGAGCAGCCTAAGATGCACCAAAACGGGGAACAATTTAAGAATATTCACTGTTGCTCTGAATTGCAAACTTGTATTTCATTTAGTTAGTAAGATAGCTTCAAAAATGTAATGATTTATCAAAGATTGCTTGAGATTTTAACCCACCGTGTCAGTTGACCTTTTGGCCACCAAATAATCGGTGTTATTCGTAAGGCTAATTAATAACCACGATTTTAGCAGTCAAATGCATTGGCTTATGTAATAAATATTTATTCTTCAATAAAGTAGGAATTTTGAAAGCAAGGTTTAATTACTTGTTGTACTTTACAGACAGAAATTCTACCATGATTTAGGATTTCAATTTAAATTGAAATGGGAAATAACGAAATAACTTCATCAGATACAAATTTCCATTCATTCATTACCATTCGACGACATTGATGCATTGTTAAATGTAAATATAAATATATATGCAATCATTTTTTTTATTATTGCATTCATTGTGATGATTATGTCTTGTCTGATATTTCCTGGCAGACAGGCGGAAAAAATGTAATTTTCCATTATACGCTTCTAATGCAGTAGATATATTTTGACTATTTGCATCGTCGACAATAGAAGATGGTAACGCCCTCGGTTTGGTAGAAATGTAATTGCGAGCATGTTGGTACCTCGTCGTGGAATAAGACGTATAAAAACTTAATTATTTAGTTATAGTTAGCTTCATTTTTATTAGTCTTAGAATTTTTAGGAAAACTTCAAGCAGAGCGCAGATATTTGGACATTTACGTATTCAAGAAAGAAACGTTTTTTTTTCACACTGAAGACTGAAATCAATTTATCAGGTGTAGTGATGTTGGTAGGTTATTACACACCACCAAGAACAGTCATTTTACATTCAAGCAAAAATAGACATTAACCAATTGTTCAATTTGAATTTCAAATATGTACGTATTTCGATGATTTTTTGTAAAAAAATATATATTGTTACTTAACTACACTAAATGTCAAATTTTCGATCGGAAATGCATGGACCAATCACAATTACTAACATTCAAAGTTAACTTATCTAAAAAGGGATAGGTATTCATTTGAATTATACTCAAAAAGGAAACAAAGTGTTTTAAGTGCAAAGGAGCAATGTTGGAAATATGAGATAGATTTGCATCGATAACGTAGTTAGAGGGTACCATTAATCAACATACCTCTGCCCCCATTTTATCCCTTCTCATCTTCCTTATTCCTTTTTGCTTTGGCTCGTGCAGCGATATCGCAATCCAATATCTACCCCACTCGGATATGAGTCAGAACAGCTTATGAGTACATGGTCCCAACCTCATAGATGAGTCATTTTTGCCATGTGTGCAGCGTAGATGCGGGATTACGACTATTTTTTTAAAGTTTGACGCTTATCGTCATCATGTCCGCACTCGGTGTACTCGTGCTTTTCAATGCCCCTCTGAGAAAACCTGGCCAAAGCAAAGACGTGAGGACAAAAACCTTTTTTAGCCTGTTTTATCGGTTGATTAGTGGTCTACTTAAACAGCTTTAGCGATTTTAATCTAATTGATACCACTAGACGTTCTGAGTTGAACAGAGATTAAAAAAGTATTAGGTCATTGGCAGATTATAATTTGACGTTTACGACAATTTGTGTAAGTAATCGTATTTTGATTTAAACTAATAAAATTAAATGTTTTTTTACATTTAAAGCATTTTGCCTAGGCAGATATGCATGAATATTTTTCCACACAGGAAGTATTAATTAATAACTCCGAACCCATTCATGAATTATATTCTTCGTTTCAATTGTAGTGAATTAGTGACCTGAGTTTAAGTCCCCTTCATAGAATCTAGGGATTGCGAGAGTAGTCGCTTCGATTGAATGTAAATTAAACTCTCTCTAGCTAGAAAATGTAGTTGAAAATCATTTCAAAATCAAAATGAATTCAGCAGTCTTCGATAAGCACAAAAGCGGCTGTACAAGTTAGACATATATATATGCGAAATACCCTGTAATTTCACTTGTTTAGCAATTGAAATAGTTTGAGAAATTTCCTTTTCCTTAATTTATTAGACACAATTTTGCTGAATTGCTACAAATCATTCTTGATGTCCAACTTTTTCTGAGACTCCCAATTTTATTTGAACATTTAGCTTTGCCCAATCGCCCCCACCCCCGCCACCTCACACCACCCCCCATTTTGAATTTAGTGTGTACATACTACTTTCTAATTATCCGCTCAACTACCAAGAAATAATGGAAAAAGACGTATCTCTTAGCGTTTGATGCTATCAAATATTAGTCAGCATTTAGCAACTCTTTCCAAAAATGTAATTGACATGCAAATTGACATAGAAACCTTGGACGCAAATAGGTTGTTTATTGTAAAAGACGGATTGGTGCAACGACTTCTTCATTTTCCAGTTGCTAATCAACCTAGTTTTGACGAAGAGAAGAGTAAACGTCCTGTAATAAGTCAGGATTAAAGTAAATCTAACTTACCAAAACCGTACTTCTATGACCGTGACCACAATTCCTTATAGAAACTAATCAAGCAACAAAAAACTTAGTTTATTGCTGTCAAAAGGTATTGTCTTCTACAGGAATAATAAATAGGCAATAGCCGTTAATCTATGAAAGTATGGACTTTAATTGTACACTATTTTGAGCAATTTAAGACGAAAAGTTAATGTCACTTCCCAATCAACCAAGTAACCAGATTTTAATAGAATTAGAAGACTGACCAAATCGTTAATTATGAATGCATGATGGTTTTAAGCTCGAAATCGTCAAATATCATTCTTTTAATTCACGAGAAATAACTGAAGTACGTATATCTGCTTTTACAGTCTAACAAGTTAACGACTCTGGTTTTCTGCTCAAAATATCCTTTGCACATGAATTAGCCTAGTTGCCTTTAAAAAAGACTTATCAACTTATAAAATGGCTGATGATTAATTTTGCTGCAAATTCTTACTCCATTCATAAAATTAGATGAGGGATATTGTACTCAGTTAATAGATTTAAAAGTTCAAATTCTACAGAAACGTAAAATACGGATAGATTAATAGGTTATCACACACACGTATTTTCAAGTTTGAGCGTGTCATTTGAGTGTTATTCCCCAGCATATAAGAATATAAATCAAATCCTTCAACAGATGCAAATTCCGGGTTCTCAAAGACAAGTGTGATTTGCTCCCACATTGTACTAGGCACTAAATCGAGACCACGGATTGATATATGTTCAATTGGGCATAAATCTGATCAAGTTCACCGAATCTTAATCATTTAAAAAAAATGCTTCCATCAGCAACAATCTTGGGTGGAAGACATGTTTGTCCTTAGTGTATTTCTTCAACCTTTAGAATGGCTTAATCCATATTAAATATACTCAAACTTTGTTCATTAAATGAAGCTCAACAAATAGATCAGTAGAGCAAATTTTTTTCTGTTGCCTTAAGCTAATTAGAGCAATTCTGCGACTATGTCAATCAGTTCAAGCAAGAAAAGGAATTCACTCCACTGGGTTAAGTGACTTTACGATTAAGTAATGTCAGTGATGTTTTTAAAGGAACGAATATGACCCTTTGTATATCATAGCTAAAATTTGAAAGAAATTTTCAAGAAATCCATCTTTAAAAAAAGAACAGTTAAAAATATTCATTAAATATTCATTCATAAATGTTGCAGATATCAACAAGTTGTACAGGACACTACGAAAACAAACCAAAATTTCACACACAGTACTTTTGTTAATGAGTTAATGGCGTGCATTCCAACGCGTCTCTAGTTGAAAACTCAAACCAATATGTATTAATAAAAGATTAAATTCCGTAAAGACAAGGACTCAAATGTTGGCACTACCACTGTCCCTTGGACAACTCATGGTTAAGTGCTTGAAACACCAACCTAATATCTTGAATGTGTCGTTATGGCCTGTCGATATTTTAAAAATGAATGAAGTTGCAAATATTTCAGTTTACCTTCGTCTTTAATGCTGTTTTGAATGTCTATAGTGGCCAATATACAAGACCACACTAATAATTTGGTCCTCAATTGCAAAGATTCATCAGCGTGATCTAAAATTTGTCTAATCGGTGTAGTTAAGTAAATAACAAATAGGAAAAAAACGGTAATATATCACAGACTGTTTGTTTTTATTTAACTCCCTAAATTGCTTAAAAAACGATTCATCGATGAGTAATGGGCACAATTACAACAAAATACAAGGTTGAAAAAAAGGAAGTACTGAAGTTCTGCTGGAGGACTAGACGAAAGGGAGTGAGATAAATGGGAGAGGGGAATGCAAAGACAATTCACTTAATCCATGGGTGGTCTTGCGGGTTCTCTTACTCAAATATGTGAGTAACTGGTCAGTCTTGAGAAAGTCGTATTCTCTTTTGTGCAATAGTGGTAAAAATAACTTTTTGTACGAGAATAATGCATAGATGAAAGGGCAAAAGTCAGTGTTTGGCTCTAAGTTAGAAACCAACATGACATAATTGAGTAAATTAGGATCAGAATGGCATTTATTTTAACAGTGACATATTCCAGAATATTGCCAACCCTCGTATGGCTTAGAAATTAATAAAAAAGTGATTTTCTGACCGCAAAAGTTCTGAATTTTCAATTTTAATACTAATGGCCACCATCGGCTATCGTCCTACGAAAGACTGAAATTATCTTATTTTTATTTCATCTAAAATCGCAAAGCTCTCAAATTTAAATTAACTCGAATTTAATTCTAACTTTACCTTAACATTTACTCTGAGCTGGGGTCAATGTGTAGCTAACATCCAAGTTCGGCTGTCATGCGATCAACGCCAATCGGGGCACATCCAGTGATGTGAGTGAACAACCACTTTGGTTAATTCTGATCGACGGGAGAGGTAATAAAAGATGATTTTCTTATAAGCACAACTCCAAAATAGCCTCCTGTCACCAATACAAATGATTTACATATATATATACCCTTTGTAAAATAATGATTGCAGTGAAACGAAAGATGTATTAATAGGTGCAATGCTATTTTTTCCGTATGTTTGGTGATTTTTAAAAATTTAATTTGCTTATTATTCATATTAATATTGTCACGATTTTCTAATTGACATTAATAATGGGCCAGAAATTTATTTTTGAAATTTATTTGAAAGAGAGTAATTTTCTTTTTACTCGAAAAAATTATATTTCTTTAATTGTAATATCAAAAAAGGAATTCATTTAAGCGTCACAGTAAATCGACTCTCCAAGTGGACATTAATTTGTACATCTTAAGCTGAATGTCTTGGCTGAATATTCCATGAAAATGGCTATTAAGCCACACCTTAATTTGATCAAATTGGGATCAAACTGAGGAATTGGTCTTACTCAAGAGATAACCCGTCACGTATTCTCTAGGGTCCGAGAATTACATACTATCGTTAAAAATAAACCTCTTGAAATATTTCAGTAATATAGGTGGAGCGACTTCAGCTAAAAAATCATTATTTAAACTTTCCAGAATTTCATTCCATATAGTCCATTTTCACTTTTTAGATACGTTCAATTCTCTATAGGCAAAAACACTTTGACTGAGTGATTCATACTATGGTTAACCCTGCTTTTTCAATTAGCACAGCTTGTTAATAAGCGGTAACACGCATCTCAGGGCTACTTTTCGATAGCACCTTTTTTGTAGTTTTATCATTTACATGCAGGTAAGCTATTTGTCATACAAGCACCGTCTACTGATCTTCCCCTCCCCCCCTTCTCTTCCCATCCTAACCTCTACATCCTCTTCTCCCCTTTAATTTAACCAAAATCTTGCATGTTTACAAATTTATCATTAATATGACACCTTAGGAGTGTATAATGTGTTAGTGCGAAAAAATAACAGCGTGATCTCCTCAATTCACTTCATCGGTTAAACACGCTCCTCTCTTTGATGTTTAGATTGTCCCACCTCTCCTCCCCGCCCTCCATTCCATGAAAATTTAATTAACTTTGGGTTGATGTTTTACTTAGAAATTTTACGCTCTTAAATGAGTGAAATAATTGGTAAATTATTACTTCCGTGATTATAAAAATTTAGAAAATATATAGATTTAAGAGTCAAGTGGTTTGCAAATTACCTCCTGTGTAAGTCCATCTTATCAGAAGGGTGTATGAATGAATTAATTTCGGATTAGAAGCAAAGTTACTTAACTAAAAGGATTGAGGTGTTACCCTGCTCACCGTCACACCTTGAGATAATGTGAGAGTATCCAGCCCATATAGAACTCCAATTTTAAAGGGACTGATTAACGATTGATAAATCCGATCGAATTTTGTCCACGAATAGTGGAAAGCACACCTTCAAATTTATAGTTTCAACAGACTAGGTAGCCCTGTCACTCTCAATTATCAAAGTTACGGGTTGATATTCGTAGTAACTTTAAATTCACCCATCAAATTTGTGAAGAACGGCATTAATTTGCACCAAGATCGTCCACACAGAGCCATATACTAATTTATTAAAAGTGAAAATAAGTTAATCTTTTAAATTCCCTTATTAATCATAAGTGCATGAAAAATTTAATTAATTTTGAATATGGTGTTTAATATCCCGAAAGTCTTAATTCTTATAAGGCACTCGCCTATCTTCATCGAGGAGAGAGTGGGGGAGAGAATTTGAAATTTGCCCAGTTCCTTTCCATATTTCTAAACAAAAAAAACCAAAAATAAAACTAGATTAATAGAATATGGACGTAATTTAGTTACGATTCATAAGAGTATGACACCTAATTTGAAAGAAATTAATATATCCTTGGGAAAGGAACATAAAGTTAATGGTTTCCCATTGAGAGGATGGATGCGCAGCATATTTTCTCTTCAAAAGTTTGATTTGCTGTCAACCACTTCTATCCATCTGTGAATGACATTTACACGCTTTCTTCTACTCCCTCTCTCTCCCTCTCATTCTATCAAGATATATCACCTCCTTGATGGATTGTGTTTTCATCAGAATTGCATCGTGAGTGATAATTCAATGCAACATTTGCATGAAAAGTGACGGTTACCTATTCATCGACATTGTTTACTTGTTTATGGAACAATGGTGTATTTGATCATTGCAACACCATTAGTCCTTTTGACCCTTGAGCCTCAGAATCCATTAAGAAAAGTGTATTTAGAATGTCAACTGATATTGGTACAGTGAGGTGCTAAAATACGCCATCCGTTTGCCTTTGGCTCCGTAGATCAGAATCCGAAGCGTTCGAGACAGACACACTCAAGCATTTAAGCACTTAAAGGAATATAATTTGTCATGTCAGGAACGTTTTGATTTAATGAGATCTATGGTAACGTCCGTAGCACTCTAGTATCTATCCATTGGCTTATATAATTAATTTAAATTAAAATAATGTGAAATGCCGGCTTAGATGTGATAAAATTAGCGGTACTTAAAATAATTCAACCTTCATCTTAAGACTTACATTAAAATTTATTGTAATGTCAGGATGCTAAAAAGATTTAATTTATAGAAAATTATTTAAACTCTGTTATTTACTAAATAGCGAGGTATTCTGAAATTCCGCATTTATTCAACAGTATCATTTTAATAACTTTAGAACGCGTTCTTCTGTTAGTTACTGCACTGGAATATTTTTTAAGAACTCCCATAAGGCTAAGGTAGTCGGCAAATTAAGTAAATCAAAGCTATCATTCGTTCCTCGTGTTACTCCAGACTTCTCACTGTAGTGCTCACTGTGATCACTCGTCAGGAACTGACTTCCTGCTGCCATAATTATCAAGATCATGTGCCACATGGGGTTCTAAATGAACCATATAATCCCAGTTTAGAAGCATACACTTCATCTATCTTACTTTCGTGATTCCACATTACTACTGCTCAGCAGAGCCTTGTACTCTTTCTCGATTCTGTTGTCGTTGTGAAGATTGGTTAAGGGCAGATGATACAGTTAGAGAAATAGCTTGGGAAAATTATTTGCCTTAACTGCTACTAGAATCTTTAGAACTGCTGATCCTCTCGGTTTATCTTTACTACACCGCCAATCTCCATCTTCGCCTTCAGCACAAGTTCGAAAAAAGTAAGCATGCTTTACCAAGCATCCTAAATAGCTGCCTTAAGCTCTCACAGTCACTAAATTTGAACCAAGGAATAATAAATTTATTTTATTTCAAAAAAAGACGATTTATACCGCATGGAATTGTACTTAATCTACTAATGCATAATTTATATGAGACTTTCCATTTTTTGCCTTAAACCTACGAACAACATGAGACAGACGTTGTGTAGTATATGCGCCTTAAAACTACTGTCTTTTCAGCCTTAGCTCTCAGAGAGAGGATCAAAAAAGTGACCAAACTGGACCGTCAATTTCAATTTGAAGCACATAATTCGCTTGTGTCAACCTTCGTTCTTTAGCATCGCCCACTTTAAAAGGAATATTTAAATCAGATTTTACGACTAACTTTAATTGAATTACTGTTAACCTACCCTTCATAGGATTAAATGCATTAATGCCCAGAATTAATTTTTCTTCTTCAATTTATTTATTTTTCATCAATTAATTCACTCCTATGACAAATTCAAAAATTTAAAATGAATTCATTCACCAATGGTTAATTCCACTCCAGATCTATATATGCCGTTTATTAGCTATGGATAGGTAATTAATCAAAATTAAGGGTGCGTGAACCATTTATTTAAAATAATCAAATCTTCTCCTCGTAATTTTCCATTAATCAACTCTTCTTGAATCAAATATCATAGTGCAAAAATGCACTTATATTTTCATTTTAGGCAAACGTCTGACAATATAAGTCAGACATGAACACTACAGAGTGTCAAAAATGAAGGACGGTTGGTATGAGTTAAATGGAATTTCATGCGAAAAAAATTTTTTTGATAGATATACAATGGAACTATTCTGATATTTTGATCTCACCTATATTTCAGTTTTAATGTATCGGGTTCCTTGATCTTGTCCAAGTGCAATTACCTACCAGAATATGTATTCACTTAATCATTTCAGTCTATATTCATTCCATGTGCACCAAAAGTAAGGTTTCAGAGGCAATTTATCACAACATACTCTCATATGCATGTACAGGGAGAATATTTTGGTTATAATGTTGGTTTAACAGTCTAGTCAGTAACGTGGCCATTCTTCCCCCTCGAGGAACGACTATAAACGATTCTAAACATTTTAACTTCATTTTAGCATTATTAATGGTGGTCCTATAAATCAAGGAATTGCTGCTTTCCAGTGGCTGATTTAATTCTAATTTGTACGGGTTATAAGAATAGGATCTTTGAAAAAGGACCTCAATTAACGAATCTAAGTACAGATCACTAAGACAATGTAAAATTTTGGAATTCACGACTTATTTCAGAGTTTACTATATTTCGGTTTGGTTATAGTTACTTACCAAAAATAAGCCTGCTTTTCCGCTTGCATCCATGCTCAGAAATTCATAACTGATTTTGGAGAAAGTGTTTCGATGATACAATTGTCAGCTATCGCATCTACCATATTTGCGTTGAGGCGATAAGTTTTGTCCGGTGCATATCCAAATCTGTGGTTCGTCAATTGCGCTGATTATTTCTCAAAGCATAAATTAATATTTGAATGGTGTCTACTCCAAAGTGCAGCTCTCAAAACTAACCAGGTTTCTTTTTTCCTCATTTTTTTTCTGTCCAAAGTAGGTTTTATTCATGAATTTGACTGTTGTGTCTTTCCCTTCTTCTGCCAACATTTATATCTTAGATAATTTTGTGCTCATGTCAAATAACATGCTACAGTTTTTCTTTGAAAGTAAAATATCTGTATATTATCGATTTTAATATGCCGGTTAATAACAGTTTGAACTCTCTTGCTATATTCAAGGTCGTGGATTAAAACCCGCTGGTGTAAACTCAGTAACTGTAATGTTCAGTCACTCTCTTTAACTCTGGTAACCAAAAAGTTTTTCTATGTCAATTTCTTACACCCAGGGAAATTGTCAATTAATTGGCGAATTTCGGTACTTAAGTAGGTGACGGAGAAATCGTTGGTTTACCTTAGTAGTACGCATATTAACTTAAATAGACCATTTTGCTTGCGGGTAAAGAATAGGAGCAAGGATTCTTACAACCATATGAGATGGGATATATTTTTTCCATTATTGACAACACTGTGGTCATGTTAATAAACCTTCAAAAAATGAAACCATGCCAACCACGTTTGCTGAAAACCACATTTCATGTTAGCAAACGGGTTGACAGGACTTGTTGCACAAAGCTTAACTAAGATTAATGTGTCGGTATTTTGACTGGTTTCCTATCCCTTGGAAGCAATGGGCGCGAAATTGAGTTGCCTTGGCTTATAAACAGGTTTATTGTGGGAAGTGTACATTTACACAAGTTATGCCTATCATAAATACATGTCCGCATTCATGCATATTCACAAGTATGTGGTGATAGTTGCCATGGCGAAGAAGACTTGCTATTTAAATATGAAAAATAACTGCTGTCACTCCCATGCACTCTGCTATTTGCTGCTTCTAAATGGTTTATGTAGTAGGTGAGGGAGATAAGATTGATGGGAATTTATGACTAAAGTTGTGGTATTAAAAGAGACTTAGTACGCCCACTGTTTATTTAAAGTCAAGAGCTCCGTCTTGAATACTTTGATCTCGGAAAATTTGCATTAGGTTTGATTTAATCCTCCCAGGTGCCTGAATTAATTTGCATCGGCTATGTCAATAGTGCGTTGAATAACTGCTCATAAACGTTTCAATATGCTTTCCTTCAAATAATTACGATAACAGGAAGACATTAGCTGACAAGAGTTCATAAAATTAAACACAAAGAGAATAGGTGTTAATCGCATTAGTAGAGCGCAATAATACTATAAAGAGATATTACGTTTTCCTTTAAATTTAAGAAAGTTGATTGGGAAAAATATCTCAAATGGCAGTATTATTGTGACAAGACAAACTTCAATGTCCTAATTCGTATTTATTCATGACATTGTTTAATTTCATGCAAAGGATCTATTAATCTCAGTTAACACTCAAATCGGGACTAAACCTTTGAGCAGAAACATGTAAACTTTGACTTCTCTCCACAGTTTTTTTGTAATTAAAACTACAATATGTGATGGGTATAACAAACATGTCTTGTCATAATCCCCTACTGGTAAAATGGGTAATGCCTTAGAATCTACAAAATAAGTGAAAAGCTTAATTTTGGAGGAACATTACAATTTAGCTCATGAGCGCAATTAGAGGTAAATAGAGCGTACAAAAAATAATTAATGAAAACGAAGTTTTTTTGTAAACCCATATAGCTAAATTCATTGTTAAAATATAAACAAAATGAGATAATTTAGCTATCAATTCACAATTAATTAGGATATGCTTTATTTTAACAAATCATTCATCAATTTTAAAAGAAATCATACCTTATTGATATTTGCTTAAAGTTTATTATCGCTTGATATGATAGATGAGATCTGCCAATTTTGATCAAGCAAACGTTCTAGATATTTCATACTTAACAGGTTGATTGGCGTCCAACTTTTTACAAATTTTGAAATAAGAAATAAACAATAATCATGGTCTTCGAATTTTCAGCCTATTATGTAAACATTGGCTTTAACTGTTAATGATAGAAAGACAATTGATAAGGGAAGTGAAAAATATCCAATAGTTCGACAAAGAAATAAATGGTTTAGAAAAAATGGAAATTTTGCTCATTCTGTTAATCATAGGAAATGGTACTGACAAAGAAATGGACACCAGCCAGCATTTCAGCTGAATAGAGGTCATTAGTTTCTCATCACAAGGGAAATGGATCTCGATAGAGGACTTTAAATGCATCATTTTCATTCAATTCGAACCTAGATCGATCTCTTTAGTGTCTTTGAAAGTACACATGCTCCTCGCGATCATTAACTTTTTTCAAAAACTTCATAATTTTACATTGGGTATTTCTCTAAATCCTGAATCGATAGTTAATCGGGCAATTGATTCGTCAATAACCAAAATGAAAATTCCCAACTTAGTCATATTCACTTCTAAATGACTTTTGATTTTTTCCAATTCTATTCACCAAATCAACCTGAACGCCAATATTTTGTTACAAAAGCAGTAACCATGGTAACCTTGACATTGGATTTATAAATCAGCCTGCAATGCGGATCCGCCCATCTGCGTGAGACGGACGATTATGTACCCGTCAGTGTCCTGGATAATTGACGGTGTTGTATGCTTTCGTGATTAAATGAGGTAGCTTCGGCTGCTGATGAGTAGGACATTGACTTAGTCATGTGTCATTAAATCTACGTATCTCTAAATTATCTTGTCAGTGATAGAATAACTTGCAAAACTTAAATAATAATAATAATTAATTTATACATATATATATATATATACATTATATATATATATATACTATAATTTTAATAAATTGCTTATCTAATATGATTCTTAAATCGGCGGTTTATTCTCAGTAGCTTTCGAACTACTCTTCTCGAAAATTAAACACTCGTAGACTTAACAGCTTAATGAAAATCTTTAAGGTCAAACTTCAAGCTCTCTTCCTAACTGATTACCAGTCGCTAACTCAATACATAAATACTACTAATGATAATAGCAAGCTGACCTGCAAATGTTCCATTAAGGCTAACTTTGTGTCTGAATTTCACCCCTATTTACCCACCGTTACTAATAACAACAAGGGCTCTTTTATGAACATAACAATAAAATTCAGTAGTTTTTTTGTTTGCAAGAGACACAGCTGTTGCATTTGATGACTTGAAATGAGACAGTCAACGCAACTATAAGTAATGAAAGCAAGGTTTGGGAAATTCCTCATCCACTTCTTTTAGGTGGAGGAGTCCGCTATATCCTCCTATCCATCCAACGCGATCTCCACCCTCATTCCCATAGCACACCGATTGTGCGTGCAAGCGCATGTCATTACCTGTCATAAAGTCACAACATGCAGAAACCTTAGATTAGTTACGTGTAAGATGGAATAACACTCTTCTGTGCAAATTTGCCAGTTAAAGGTTTTCATTCCTTCCCAATAGGTGCATGAGACGTGACTCAGATACTAGGGGGTTTCGCTTTGAACGCCCAAAATTAATGGAGAATGATTCAGCAGCAGTCACCGACACTCGACAGTGGGTGAATAGACATCCATCATTAGCTCTAAACGACATTGAGCAGCGGATGGTCAAATTAACTCAACCAAGCTCTTTACTCAAAGCAAAAGCACCACTCGCCTCCCTATTAAACTTTTGCGTAGTTGTGGCCGTAAATTAAATAGTACAAAAAATAGACAAACTGGGTAACTGGCTTTTTAGTTGGCGTACAAAACAGTAGACGCGTTCCAGTGCTTAAAGCATGATTTATATAGTACGCTTTTGAAAAGATGGAAAAGCGTAAGGACAGTAGGGAAATTGTTTTTTTTTAAACACTAATCATCTTGTGCGTGAGTCTAACATTGACGGAACATAATTTTAAATATACTCTTCACGACACTGAAAGTCGAGATTGCTTTTAACCTTTATTTTCGTCTTCGTTTGGAAGCCCTTCAGGTAGGCACAAAAATGATTCATTATTTAATTACGACAGTTTTCATAATTCACATCCCTCTATAGCAGAACGTATACATTTTCAGTTACGGCTTTCAGGAGATTGAGTGGTGTACCACCCTCAATTATGGTGCGATAATTTTCCCCAATCGGTGAACTGCAAATCATACAATTTTTCCTTTAACCTAGAGAAATTAGTAATGTGATACAACTAAGGTGAACTCTAATTAACGCTGCAATATTTCTCAAACTCATTCTAATGAATTCGACCACTGATGCAGGCATAAAAATGAATAAATAAATTTCAAAATTCAATTCACAGAGATTGGTATTTTATTTATTTATTTATTTATTTATTTCAAAACAGTTGGGCAAGGCAAAATCTCATATGACTTAGGCTATCAGAGCACGATCACCTTTCCTGAAACAGGAGAACAAAATCTGTAAAGAACAGCTGGTGTATTGGACTTCAGAAGGATGAGTGTCAGTTACTCAATGAGAACGTTTATTCAAAGTTGTTCGTATAGGAGAAACGGAACAAATGTTTCTGTAATGTAAATGAAGGCAGTTCGGGTGTGTGTGGAACACTGGGTAACAATGACATCTCTGAAGCGTTCGGAAAAGGGCATTTGGAATCGACCGGCAGGATTGACTAGGTGTAACAAAATGCATTGCAATCAAATTTATTTTGTTTTTTTTTAATTTAGAGGGTGAAGAGTGTTTTCGGAGAAAATTGATGAACTCGAGAATTGGAGAATCATTGCAGATTATTAAAAGTAGAGGAAAACGATAAAATTTGACAAATTTAAAGTTTCGACAGAGGTGAGATTTTGAAAACCCTTTACATTTCCAGTAAGAGGAAATATTTTTTAATAACAGGTAAATCGTTTTCTATGTAGCTTCAAATTTTTAAATGTTGCATACATTGCACAGCAATATGCGTTAATCACAGGTCTATTTAACAACCATCTCTGTGTTATAAATTTTTATGGAAATTGCAAATGATTTATTTAGCTCATAAAAGCAACCTCTTTGTGCAATTTATGGCGGTAGACTAGGTCCTTGTTCTAATCTTTTTTCCAATTTTTTATTTGCAAAGGAAAAAGGAAAGTGGTTCCCCTTTTTTTGTTCTCAATTTTTTTGCAATTTGTGAAACGGTCGAAAAAGTTGTTGGATCCTCTCGCCTTATTTCTCATATTTCACTTCCTTTGTGAAAAGCATAAAAAGGTAGGCTACGAATACAGTTAAACAGGCTTAAACAGCCCTTTGTATAAGTCAAGCAATTAAAAAAGCGTTTCGATGTTTAAAAGTTTGCTTCAAAGGCGTAAAATCTTACATATACGACAGAGTTCGGCGTTTGTTTCAATAATTATGAAAGGAAATCTGTGTCTTTAATTCTTTAGGTGCTAAGACCATTCATCAACTGATCAGCATTTATATATGCAAACAATACGGAGTACATCTCAAATAGCTATCTCCTATATTGATCAAAAATTCATTTTTCCTTCGTCTCAAACCAACAGGTATTCAGAGGGAGAGAGATAGCGAAAAGGAGGAGAAAGAGGGAGGATTTGGGAACTTATAAAGTCTAAAAAGGTTCAAATTCACAGGCAATTTATCAAATGGTATTCTGAGTGACAAGCATTCAAGATGAAAAGACGATTCTGCAAGGTAATAATAAATATTTTATACAAAAATTACCTTATTTCTAACAAAATTAAATTAATAGAATTAAAGTCATAGTTAATAGAAAAATTTCCTTTGCACTTAGTGTAAAGCTGATATTCATACGCAGGTCGTTTCAATCCCTGAAAGTAAAGGAATTTGGAGAGTCTGAACTTAGACAATGTATTAGGGATTTTATTCTGCTTTAATATTGATCCAATAGTCGATAAGTATATTTCACTGTTGCTATGCTAAAACTGATTTACTTTTAGATCAAAAAACAAAATTATTGAATTATATTTATTGTAGTAAATTGGTATTACATTCTACCGTAATGGTTATTTTTGCACTGGAATTAAATAACCTCCAAATGAATGCGCAAATACTTAAATGAAAAATAGTCCGCCAAGCTTCTTAACACCTGTTCAATGAAAATTTCGGTAAAAGTGGGACTCGTTTCGTTTCTATTTCTCATTGATGGAAATCCCCATCGTTTAATGCAAAAAAGGCCTATTTTTAGTAAAGGGGTAAATTGCGAAACTTTTCAACAAATTTATCTTATAAAAGCAATAAGGAAATGGTCATAACAAGACTCATAAAATTGAAATAATACTGCTATTTAATTTTCCAATGACTGCATTAAATTTATTGTGCATTGGTCTCTGTAATAAAGCCTATTCAATTCTTGTAAAAGCAATTTTCAGTTGGCTTAAGAATAGCCAACAATCTATATAGTCTTCACCATAAGGGCTTATTAACCGCCTATTTCCAAATGCTACAACTCTTATAAGATCAAACTAGTGCGTGCCCAAAGATTGCCTTTTAACTGTTATCGCTAAGCCCCTCGGGTAGCAACGATCGCTGTGCTTATCTGTCATGTTTTGTTTGCAAAGATGACACTTATTATTGTACTTCCTGTAATTGCGATGTTCAGTCTTAATTGAGTTAGTTGCGAATTTTTAAACCAGACCAGTCTGGAATGCCATCTTTTCGTTAAATGTGACAGTTGCAAGGAGTGTTTTTCGTGCAATATCCTGGAAAGGCCTATCTGATTGGACCAAGTTATTCCAGTTATCGCAACTTCTTGAAAACTGCACGCTAGGCTTCATTAAAACCCGGATTCAACACATCCAAATTGGAACACATTAAAAATAGTCAGAGTGGATAATGGAGGTAATCTTGACAACAAACAACGTCAATTATACCCTGGCCGTTTTGTTTTAATTGAAGTCTATCATATGTTCCGACAATATAGACAATGTAGAAATATTGAGCGTTTATCAAGATATTATATTGAAAGCAATGAAAGTTTTAATGAGCACTCTTAGACAAGGTGTTACTAAGCTTTTTGTTAGCTTTGATTATCTTTTTCTAATTTAAACGGCGTTGCCATGTTATCCCATAATGCTATTTTTCGACTTTATAAACAATGAACAAGTTTTAAAAACAAGTAAAATAGTAACTCCTGGGAAAACGTAAGGAGATAGGAGGGTAAAGAGAGCTTTGAAAAAGAAGGCGAAGATTTGGGAAATGAACAACAGTCACCTTCTTTCCTTCTTCCTTTGCAAATTGAATATTAACAATTCTCAAGAAAATGAAAATTCGACAACGAGAAAAGTTTTGAAGAATGCAAAACAGCTGCTTAGAAAACTTGTCGAAATATTCGTTATTTTGGATGTGAATAATCCTTTTGCAAGGATGAAAGTATTTAAATTAAGCATTTTAAATTAATCTTTGTTCACTTCATTGTATTGGTCACAGCGTAGGCTACCGATTCCATCGAGTATTCCAAGGACGTAACCGTCATATTCTCTGCATTATTTCAATAATTTCTGGATATTTTCTTCCCACCTCTTTGAACCCAAACAAAAATATTGCCATTTATTTGTAATTATTAAATAAAGTAAAAGAGCAGAGGTAAAAGTGTTTGAAAAAAGAAGTACACCGAAAGCTATCAAAGCACCTTGGTACTTCAACGACTTCTTTCTACCTCACACTACATACATAATTATCCTTAGTGGTCGATTTTAACTACCTTTATGAATAATAATGAATATATTAGCAAGTAAAGAAGGATTACGCAGTGCATTTTCCTGAACAATTTAAAATTTATTACTCTTAAATAAATTAGACAGAGTGGAGATCGTACAGTTTTGGAATCCGTACATGGGGTTAAGGGAAATGAGCTTCATTTTAAATTTATATTCGCCCGCTGCCAATTAGCAGTTCGAACGTTTCAAATTTGCATTCTCTTCCTGTAATAATCACATTTAAGTTACAAGTTTACTCAACTTAAAGGCTGACTGTGCCACTCGATGAAATTGATTCTAAAACTAAAATATATTTGAAATTTTTTTCTATTTTGAGTAACTTTTCCACCACTTTCCCGCCTGAGACTTAAAATCGCTATGAACTGATTTAGTGGTGAACCGAGCGACCTGGTCACTCGACGAATCACCCTTTAAGTTAGACTTTGGTTGATCGCCAAGTTTACTTCATTGATTTATCTAACTAGTCACAATTAACACAACACCCCAACATGCTATGTATTCATGAGGCGGATTCCCTGAGATTTTTCAGACATTTTCTTCAAGGTTCTTAATACATCAAATTTAGTGCAATCTGGTTGAATGTAATTTTCAAAAAACTTTTGTATGTAGAAGATGTTGTAAAAGTGCTTGCATTTGAAGCGAAATGAAAATAGAATGGCTAAGTTTGTGAGTACTTTTAATATTTTTTTTTTCGAATAACAATTCCTAAATCCCTTCTAACTAACCGAAAAATAAGTCATCGCAGTAATCAAACAGATTTTATTTTAATTCTAAACTAAGACTAACTAGGCTTGCTACAGAACAAAACTTCTCACATATGTCGTTCTTTTCATTGTTATTAATACATTTTATCAAAGAAGTGGTTTCTGTCAATTCTTTCTAGTGTTTTTTCCAAATAGCTAAGACGGTAACACTGTGAATCACAGAAATTTGAGTTAAATACTAGACATGGGAAATCGAACAGTTTCAATAAGCTGAATAACTCATAAGTTTAATCAACTTTTGAATAAGTCATCACACTTTCCCTCCAGTTGAGTGTTTTATCAATATCCCACCCCCTCCCACTCCCATTCTAAGCAGTGCATTCACGCCCCTTTTGGTTGGCTGAGCTAGAGTCGTTGAAGAAATTTCTGTCTAAACAGAGGAGAGAATACACTTTAATAAACGCCATATTGGATTTTAGGTCATCATGGCCATTTGAAATCCTTATTATTTGTGCCCGAAATGGTTAGCAGATTTCTAATGGGCTAAAATTAAAACGCGTGAAATTTAAAGAATTGTTTATATTCACTACAAACGCTGGCAAATATTTTCAGTTCAACAAAGGCATCAAATGTCTAAACGCAGATTATGTTTTTGAGCCTTAATCATTAGATATAGCAAAAATTAAGGTAGATTAGGTCCCCCTAGTTATTTAACGCGAAAGACTAATCCAAACCTTATTTTCTTTTAAAAAAGTGCACCGTAATTATTAATATGAATAAATGTGAATATTCATATGAGTATTTACATTATATTTTTGATCGCAGTTTAGTTACAATCCTCTTCAAAATAATCAGTTGGAAATTAAATGCAGCTTTTCAATCCTGAATTTAGGTACTCAATACTTCGCTTCGGTTAAAAAGTGCCGTCTAAAATATAAATTGGAGAAGCTCAATACTTTTTGGTCTGACCCAATTTACGCGAAGTTCTCAGCCAAACAGTGACTCACAGAATGAACTGAATCGAGTAAAGTTCTAAATGCGAGAGGTGAGGAACAAAGAATACTCTCTTAGTAGCAATAGGAAATGCTAATTCGCATGCGCAACTACTATATAAGGGGTGCGCGATAGACTTACCCTGGCCAAAGTATACTCATACGCCAAAGAAAGTCTATAGACCGGCAATTGACTTCAAACTACCTTGACCCGACTGTGTGTCATATTCAACCACCTCCATGGTACTCACTTTGCTTTTTTTCTCTACCTTTGTTTCAGTCTCTCTTACATCTGTGAATCACTCTTCTTTCCCACCCCCCTCGCGACTTTTCGTGACTTTGATGTTCCTCCCCTCTGTGAAGCCAGAAGTCAAATAAAGAGCTAATGATAACTACTATAAAGCCTACCATCTGATATAAATATTTGTAATAATATATCCAGGAAGCTTAAAATTCAAAATTGAAATTATTTCTTGATTGCAATTAAATTAAAGTATAAGGAAACGAGTCCAATTAGGTTAGAAACGACCAGGAGTCAAAGTGAATTTACCTTTCAGGTCACGAGTCTGACTCTAATTCTAAAGGAATTGAGTTGGTTATATTCCTATAAGAAATAGTTTGTACTGCTATATCCAGACGTTTACACTGCGGAAAGCTTGCCTACCTTTGACTTAACTGTGGCCTTTCAGTGCCGATAATTATTGTCACTGTTTTAACCAGAGAAGATTATCTTTATATCGTTACCTAATGTTAGCTTTTAAGTTAATAAATGAAATTTACACTTACACTTAGACGACTTGGTAGTACAGTCAGGCTTACCTTCAGCTAAGCTGTTAATATTTCACCGGATGCACAAGCAGCCGAAAGATAAAGAATTGTTTTGAAATTCATGGAATCAAATGGTTAAAGAGAAACTGAGCTTTTTTTATTTCGTAAGTGTTTTGACATCTTGGCTTACTGAGGCTATCGTAAACCGCCTGAAATTTTAATGAGACCGACACTAAAAGACGCTTCATTCAATAGTACACCTTATTATTAATTCATGGGTTTAAATTCTGTTTCCAAGTGCTTGCTCATTTACCGCTCGGAAAAAGAATGGTATGACTATTTAAGTGTCATAGTCATAACTAATCTTTACTTATTTTCTGAAAAAAAACCGTTAATCTTAAGAGATGTGATAAGGTGGGTAATTTATGCCTTCAATGGGGAAATATGAGTCATAAACCAAACTTTCTTGGCTTATTGTTCACACATCACCCGGGTGTCTATCAGAAGCAGGAAGTGAATTATCCAGTAGAAATGAAAATTTTAAGACGAAAAACCACCTTGTCCTCCATACTTGAACGGCTCTTTTTCTTTTTACTTCACCTTTTAACAAAGGGCGCTTGGCAGTCAATCGTCATGACTGTCATCATTCCTGACTCTATTCCTATGTCCCATCTCCCCCTCTATTCAATTAATGTCTGCAACAAATAGGCAAACAAAATAGTAGAGCTACTTTTGGGCCACATAATTTTATATTCATGCATCAACTCACGTTTTTTTCTCAATGAACCATTAGGACGAAATTGCTTGGGTGTATCCCGACCACAAGGGAAATGTGATACTCTGTGTCACTGTCACAAGGCAGTTGAGATCTTTTTATACATTTGAGGCGGATGATTTTTTGCAGATATTCTTCCTCCCTCCCCCCCCTCCCCCACTTATCATTTGAAGGCGACGGTTTCTTTGAGATGACAACTGCCTCTGCCTCCACCTCCTCTCTCCTCCTTCTCCTTTCTTCTTTCTCATTTCGTTCCACCGCATGTGTCTTGTGATATTTGTATCCACGGCGCATGGTCGTTAATGACAATATCGAAGAAAAGATTGTTCTAGCAGTCCCCTTTCTCCACCCCCTCTACCCTCCCTAAACCACAAGTCACCAAAATTCCTTTTTTAATATTTGCTATTCCAACAAAGGATTTCCCAATAGAGCTAAATATTTCCGCCCTAAGTTTGGCTTTTTTGTTTTATTTTAGAAAAGAGTAACGGAGAGTCCGATAACGACGGTGTCAAGAGATATTTTTTGAGCATACCATTGGTCTTACTGTTGAACACAAATAATAGAAAAAAAAGGCATAAAATATAAAAGCACATTTTCACTTAACAAACGCGGGGAATGTTTTTCATTATCCTAGCTAGTATTATTGTGTATTTTAAGGCAATTATCGTCATTTTTTTAACTCGATTAAACTTTAGGTATGGAAAACGACAATTGTCCCAACTTGGATAAGTGGGGAATACGAATAAAAGTAAAATTCTTATGGCCTCTCTCCTTGCCTTGGTGGTTTTCCTTTGGCCAATTCAATCGGCCTTAGTGACAGGCTGTCAATTATGCCGCTGCGCCATGACTAACTCCCTCGTCCATTCCTCTAATGACTATCATCTGTGT
Source organism: Hymenolepis microstoma (assembly GCA_000469805.3). Taxonomy (NCBI): domain Eukaryota; kingdom Metazoa; phylum Platyhelminthes; class Cestoda; order Cyclophyllidea; family Hymenolepididae; genus Hymenolepis; species Hymenolepis microstoma. The sequence continues at coordinate 17,616,925 of LR215995.1, read as the reverse complement.
TTTGTCCTCCCGCCCTCTTAACTTCTCTCAACTTTGCATTCTCTATTTAGAGAGATTATTCATCCGGCGCACGAAAAAAGCTGCCTCGAATGAGTGGCATATTAGTGATTTTTATCGATTTTGCATTTGTTACCATTATGCATTTAAACATTTTTTTGCAAATTAATTAAAGAGAATGGTTAAATTATTTTCGATTGTTCAGAGCGATATTTTCCTATTTTTTTATGTTCCATTCTCCAAGTCAAAAAATTACTAGCATCCTGTAAGGAAATTCAAGCTGACTGGGCTGTTGATACATTCCTGGGAGTTATCCTACGATTTTATATATTATAATGCTAATCAATCTTGAGGAGTTCTATTTCAGTATTTTAAACTGGTTCGATTCGAATCTAGATTGCTTGGTATTTGATTGAAACGAGCATTGGTATAGCCGATTCGCTATCACTTACCAACACGGTTGAAAACCTTGGAAGACACCAGGGCGATTAAATGTGGTCTTGATCACCACTTGTTTTACTGTGTCTACTATTGCTGACAAGGTTGTCAAACTACGCAGATTTAACGTCTTGTTCAAGTCATCATGTCACAAAGGAAGTTCATAATTTTGTCCAATACTCTTGCTTTCGTATTTGAACGGATGGATAAATGAGTAGACAACACTTTTGTTTGAAGTGAAAATAAGTGCTCATATGACAATTTTTAAAGAAAGGATAACGTATGAATTATTTCTTTCTATGGTCTAAGGACTGTGAATAAGTTAATTATAGATACGTAAGCGGTCATCTGGTTCCACTCCACATTAATAATAACCGTGCCATCCAGAAGGCTAAAAAATTGAAAATCATCAAATTCATCAAATTATCTATTTACTCGACCCAATTTTGATTCCTTTCTTTGTCAAGCTAAGCTTTACAGTGATCTCTCAACTTTAAATGTTGATGCCGCTCTGAATTAACATCAAGAGGATTACAAATATATTTGGAATAGCTTACATGGTGGCCTGAGTTTGAAGTCATCACTTATCGCTTCACTTCATATCATATTAGTGGGGAGACATACGACTTGAGAAAACATCTTATGTTGACGCAACAACCTCCTCAAAGTCAATCAAAATCTCATCAATTTTCAATTTGTTACTTAGTGTTACAATTGTAACACCATCAATATTGAAGTTATATTTTCATTTACTCGTTCCGAAAAAATGTCTCCCTGCTACCTTAACAAATAGCTCAGAAGGATTTGAAAATACAAGTTTATTAAAAGCTGCACATGAGCGATGCATCGATGTTGAACACCATCAAATTGGTAGAACGGATAAAAATCACCGAAGAAAGTATTTAAAAAAACAATTAAAATGCCTTTAAGGTTCCAAACTAAATGGAAAATTAAACTTTTCAAAAGGGCGCCTCAGCGAATTTAAAGTCTCTTCACCCCTCCCTCCCTCTCCGTCTTCCGTTGGAAATTTACTTCATCTACTTTCGCTTTGAGCCAAAACTTAAAATGCAACGGAAGTATTCCATCAAAATAGTTCCGTTTAAACCCCTTTACAAAACTAGACAGCTAGGTTTGGCCTTTAAAGCCACTGTGTTCAAGGGAGATATGTGTTTAACTTTTAGGTCATATCAAATAAACACGAGCAATGACTTCCAATTGTTAAAGAAATCACGTTTCGAAGTCTAGCAAAGCCGCGTTCCTTGTGTGCTTTTGGATAGGGGTGGGGAGTGGCTTTGCAGTCCGCCCGAAACTCAGTAGATTCAATTCAAATACCACCACCACCACCGCCAAACCTAACATCACAGTCGGCGAACATTCAGCTAGAGAGAGATAGAGAGAGAGAGAGGGAGGGACTTTGTAATTGTGAGTTTCTTTCTTCCGCTCGTGTGTTCACAATATCTCCAAACGAGGTCACTGGGACAGGACACTCACTCACAAAGTTTTAGAATAACTCACCCACCAACTCCGTGTTTGCCATCGCAACACTAGGCCAGGAAATGATGAGAGAAGAGAACCGTTTATTCCGCATCTCTCTTAGTTGTTAACACAACTGGGACTAACTAGGTGTGAATCGGTGTGGCACTCTTTCTCTCTCTCTCTCTGAGTGTGTATGGTGTTTCGTGCCGAAATGAATCAGTTGCAGGAATTGAAGACAGATGTGTAATGCCCCTTCATTGGAGGACAAATTTACTCTAAGAATTGTTACTAAGGCAAATGCGAAAATAAAGACTTAGTTAGTTAAAAAAGACATTGAATAGACTTTTACAATGTGCAAGTTCGCGCTGATACTCTTCATCTCAAACCGATTCGAACTCAAATTTAAGATACGATAGGTAAAATAAAATATCAAGTATTGAAATAATAACATGTCAGTCAAAAACTTCTAAAAAGCTAACAAAAAATTCACTATCTAATTAAACTCTTGGAGTTTAAATGAGCTTTGAAGCCATCACAATTGCCGGAGGCAGCTTTCAAAAAGTGCTCTCTTTTTAGACCCAAAGAACGTAATTGCAGTTTATCGAACAAGATATTATTGTTTACCTATGGCCTATTAAATTGTAACGTGAGTGAATATGTTACTTTAATTTTTTATAACTTTAAGGAAAAATTTAGGTGCTCACTTGAATTGAATTCAGTCTTCTTTTTCAACATCAATTCTTTGTTTAGACTTCTAAAAGATCTGTATCATTCAAGCAATACTCTTCATTTCGCAACTCAACTCCAACAGCTTCGTCGGTTTTTGTTAAGTATTTCCTTTTAAAACTACGGTAAGGCAAAAGATAAAGTATTCGATTCTGCAAATTATGCTTCAACAAAAGAAATGTACGAAATAATGAGAGGTAAATGGAAAGGTAGACAACACAAACCAGAAAATCGAAGTTAGCCTATTTCAGGGTTCTTAACTAAATTTTATCGACATTTCGATCTAGTATTTCGGCGTTTAAGTGCTCGACTCTATTATTATCCTGAGCAAAGGGAAATATGAAGACGAAATTTTGTAAATTTGTCTTTTTTGTCAGCTATAACACGACAACATAATACTACTCAAAGCATTTCGGATTCCTTCCATTTCATTTAATACAACAGCTACTAACAGATATTAAGTAGCAAGTATAAAATATTTGTTCATTACAAGGCAACTCCAGTGTCTTCGCAATATATGTAAAACATTACATTGTCAGAGGGCAATAAAGCTTCACAGTATTTAAAGAATCTTTCCGTCGTGGTTGTAACCTATCTCACTTCCTGAGTTTATTTCATAACCTTGAACATGAGTATCGAAATTTCAAGATCTTTTGCTGTTTCCCGAATGATTTCGAATTCTCAGCATCTAGAGCTTGTTAACAACTTTACCAATTTGGACAACATACGAAGCATAAGATTCCATTTAATTCAGGGCTTAATCAACTGTTAAAAGTGGTGTCAATTAAGGCTACAGCACCTGCATAATGATCGCGAATTAATTGGCTAATTTTAAATTATATGGGGAAAAGTCGTTAAATAGTTGATGTAAGTGGATTTTCCTGAACTGGAGCCCCATTCTTCCTAAATTAAAATGCGTGCATTGTGCATAAATTTTTTCACTGTTATTAAAAATGAACGGAAATTATTTGTTCGAAATTTAAAAAAGAACATTTGACAAATTAGGCATAAAATAAATTTAAATTGAAAATAGATTCAAATGCCAAAATAATAGAATCGGTTTTAATGAGAGTGAAACAAACGAAAATATGATTTAAAGTCAAATTGTTTTTATGCTGATCATTGGCGTTCGTTTCTGACGAACTCACACGCGCACACTTATTCAGTGCTGAACTATTCTAAATTTCGGCTCGATATTAATTTGGAACTGATTAGTCCATCTTACATAGGCCTGTTTTCAGCTATTGCTCTTATTTTAAACTAACTCCCAAAAACACACGGCCCATTTTCTTAATTAACCTTTCACATATAATTACCTCACTATCTCATTAGTTTGTTATTGAATCGCGACCCCGTTGTTGTTTTACTATCGTTGGCAGTATAGACTCCAAACTTATTAAGTGCAGGCTTACAGCCTTGATAAACCAAACTGAAGCACATTTCGAATAGGCAATGGTTAGAATAGAATATAGTCAACTTCATTACTGTTGTTCCAGGCGTGAAGTTTACGGTTTTAAAGCATTATGATTGTTCTCTTTTGTCATTTGTACTCTTTACGGGTGTTGGTTCCTATTCTCATTTTCCATGCATGTTATGCCCTTTCATGCTTACTTGTCACCACAATATGTTGTGGTCCATCAAAGGTATATTTAGTCTATACTCTGTACAATAGGAGGTTTAGATGAATGATGGTGTTTAGAAACTAACAGAGCCAATTCAAGTTTAGTTAAGCGGAACCTTATTTGAAGTACGTTAATAGTTATTACTATATACATTTCTCCCTTGTGAGGAACCCAAATTCTGATATCCCTTCCATTAGCCAGACTAAATAAATGTTCTTTTCATACCTCCCACAGGGAGAGCACACATGAGCACCTGACCCATGAGATCTAGTTTAGTAGACGAGCACGTCAACCACCTGGGTAATAAAAAGGGTGAGGTGAACGCCGTATCACCTCCAAACAAGCGATTCCTGAACAGAGACTCGAACCCTGGAACTGCAGATTTTATTCATTAAAGTGCGTTAATTAGAATTGCAAAATCCAATCTAATCTCAAATCAAAAGGAAAATGAAACTGAATACGATTTTGCAAGAGAGTAAAGATCAATGTAGATAAAACTGATCAACTGCTAAAAATTGCAAATATGTTATTCAAAGCTGTTCAGTCCCATTTGACTGACGGATATGAAATCACAGCATTCATTTCATTTAATTAGGAAGCGTAAATTGTACATTCTCCGTTGCATTTATTAGAAGAATCACTTTGGTCAAATATTAAAATGGAAGGTAGATTTATACCTATTCTTAAATAATAACTTTTATGCACTGCTTTAGGTAGGAAAGTTATATCAACAATAAACTCTCTTTCTTGAATTAGAACTGAACTACTTTAAGGTGCCCTCTCTGCAGAAGTTATGTCTAGAAGTCATTGCCAAGCATTTCGACTCATTAATCGTAAAGTGCCCATATTGTGACGATGACAAGTTCTTTTGGCGATTTATCCGCCCCGAGCATTATATCATTTCACCGGTTGCAGATATGATCCTCAAGGAACTAGACAAGAGGAAAATATTGAAAAATGAATACCTGTTCTTATTCTCAAAGCGGTATGCTGATTTGGTTTCGGTCACACTGCATGATATTTACGTTTCCTTTTCGGCGTTTTCAATTTTTCAAGACTTTACTCTATATAGTATTACGATTGTTGATGTGAAGGGTTTATCTCTGGACGATGTAACAGACAGTTTCAGTGATGGTACAATTAAGAATCTTCATACGCTCAAACTGCATAGGTTACTTATGAGGAAGTGGGCGCAATTTTCAGCAATGAGAGATTTAGGACAACTTCAAAATTTGCAGTACCTGGATATCAGTTGTATGCCGTTGGACAGTAAGTGCTTAAGTATTTTGGTGAAAAACCTTCGATTGAAACACCTTGATATATCGGAAACCATGGTGGACGACATAAGTTGTTTGACGGTGTTGAAAAATTATCTCAATGAACTTATCATGCATCAGGTTGACATGGGAAGAAGACCTCCCTTCAGTCAGATGCTTTTAACAGTTTTAGAACTAAAAGAACTGCGTCTGCTTGATGTATCAAATCTCTTTTATAAACCAAAATCACGGGTTAGAGCAGTGGACACGCTCATTGAACCCGGACAGCTTCCACATTTGGTGCATTTAGAAATGGGTGGCAATCCGTTTAATTGTACTCTCAGGGATATTGAGTGAGTAGAAGCATTCAAATAAATTTTATTACTCATTATGCTATATATTATTGATCTGTCAAAATCGAATATTACTTGTTTATGGCTAGCAAACTTGCACTTATATCTTTTAACAAGTTCTCCTTGTTTTAAAGAACGATAATCAGGAATAATAAGAATTTGAAATACCTTGGGATTTCCGAATTTTCAAAGTCGATGACTGAAGAATATGCAGTAGCAAGACTTTCAACCAAGTATTCACACGTTGAGGTGAGAAGTACACACAGATCCTTAAACAAGTATTTATGCAAATGAACACTAAAACAATATTGTAACATTGGGAATCAATCTACTTTCGTAAATTTTATGCCCAAGTTAAATAAAGATCTATTCTTCCAGATAGTCGGCGGAATGGGCGAAATCCCAATAATAAGAAGATTGCAAAGGTATCTGAAAACTCGACGTGTACTCTTCAGTGGTACCTTATTACAACTTAGTATTGCAGTAGTAAACGGACATTACTTCCCGCCTAGTTTATTTGAAGTAAGTGGAAGCTTTACAAGATTGAATGGGTAAAATTTTGTCAATAAAACTACTTCTGGTATCGTTTGACTGTGAGATAGTCATTAATTATTTTGCACTTTTAGAAAATAATGTGTATTTTGGAAATGGACTTTGAAGAATGCCATCGTGTGCATAAGGCTGCGAATCTGTTGCTATACGAAATACTAGCAGGGGACCTTTGGGAAGATATGCCATCAGAACTTCTGCAGAGAATCCTCAATTATATACTAACAATACTTGAGGAGGAGTTGACAAATAGTGAATCGTTTAACCTAGGTGACATTATTTTTGCTTGTAACAGCGCTGATTCCAGTGAAGATGACGATTATGATGAAAATCTCGCTAGTCATACTACCGGCGATGGCATTCAGGATGCCAATGCTAACAGTGGTCTTAATGAGGAAGCGACTGAATCTGATACTACTAGTAGCGGTAGTGACGATATTGATTTTCATTATGTTGACATAAGCCTTTGTCTCAAAATTTTGAGAATTTTCTTTGGTATTGGCCGAGTCGTAAGTTCCAAACGCCATTTCTTCAACTTATATTATATAAATTGATTTATAAAACTATTTTGCTTAAGGTACTCGATAACATCAGAATTTGTAAAGCACTTTTTAAAATCCTCGAATATGCCGATAGTTCGTTAACGAGAGCAAACACTTTAGCGCGTCTGAAAGAAACCTTTGAACTAGTAAGTCCTCTTTTTGTTAAATCGAGAGCAAGTGCCCATAAAGCAGTATGATGAAACATTGTGCAGAAAAACAAGAGAGCCATTTGCATCATATTTCCACATTCTTATACCAACTACATTCTTCAGATCGCCATTATGTACCTATTTCACAGCATTCCCACATTTTAATATATCAGGAAGTCTGTAATAAGATAAGGGAGTTCAAAGAAACCGCTCGCCAAGTGTTTAAAAATCTAACTTGGATGAGTTTTGATGGGAAAAAGTAGTGTCTTAATCACAATATTCACCATGAATGTCTTGCCAACTTATCACTTTTATGCCTTGCACGTTTGATCACTATTCATTTTGCTTTTGACAGATGTCTTCGAACGAATTGGAAGAAATCTGTTCGGAAATCTCGTGCATTCAGAATTTGATCAAATGTATAGCTGAAATTTACCTTACTGGAGATGAGATGAATGAATGGTTAGCAGAACGAAACACCGACAAATTTTCCTATCTTCGTGAATTTTATGAAATTAACACCGTCAATGTGGATATTATTGGACTTATGAAGAAACTCATTACTGGAAGATATAAAGCGTGTGAAAACTTTGTCAATTCGGGTGGTTTGGAAATATGCACATTGATTTTAGAGGTAAGCGGTGATAAAAAGCTGCTGAGTACTTTATACAGATAAACAGCAAAGAAGATTTGTAAATAATAACTTCAACATTTTGAGTGCTTTTAAAGGTGATACTTTGTGATCATATCTACTTTATTGTAGAAGGCGCAATCAGAAGACCTCTTACCTGAAGCTACAGTGCAGCTCAGAGAATTATTGGAAACTCCAAGGTCATATGGTTCTTTTGGTGCCTAATGTTAGCGACCTTTGTGCAATTAATAAATCCATGGAAAAAGTAATTTGTACGCATTTCTATTTCTGCATAATGCCGTACTTCCAGAAGATAGACTAAAATTTAGGGAATGTAAAATAAACTGGATAAATATGACTACCTTTGGTCTCTATTCAGCACCGTCTTGTCATCCTAAGAACTTTGCCATTCGTAATATCGATTTCTATCAATTAATACTATAAATCAAGCAGCCAAAAATGAGTAACTAATGTCAGTACTGCCATCACGAATAGTGCCATCCTCTTTACACTTTACTAAATTAATTCGCTAAAAACAGTCATCTAATCTCAAAGAAACTATTCAAAGGCGAATGAAAAATTTTCGATAAGAGACAAGCCAAGATATTAAGTTAAAGTACGCTTTCAAGATAGGTTTGTCACTTTTCCACACAAACGAAAATTCCCTCAGTAGAATGAAGATAACCCGTAAGAAACCTCCCAGAAATAAAGACAGTCTAGCTTCAAGGCCTATCAAAGCAAAAAGAAACGAGTTCACAGTTCAGAATGAAAAATATATTGCACAGGCGCGTAGGGTGAGAGAAAGTGCATTCACTAACTGAGCTAAATCAGTTGACTTTCACAGCCACTAAGAGCCCACTTGTGGTGCACAACTTCCAGTGCCTCCCATTCGGCCTTAAAAGCCTTCTGCATATCCGGTGCCTGCTGCTGAGAAGCCATTGTAGGATCAGGCATCATTGGGGTCTGGCTTGCAGCAGTATCTGATCCCAAAACCAACTCATAGAGGCTCCTCAGACCAAAGATATTCAAGAAGTACCATGAAGCAGAGCTTACCCTAGAGACCAAATAAACAAATTGCACTAGTTACCATGAGGCATCAAGAGAAACCAGAGTCTCACAACCACGTTGTAACATGGGCTTGTACCTATATGTGAGAGGAAAGGGTACCTTCGTTGTAAGAAAACCCGAAAATGCCCAGTTAATCCAACCACCAATAACCAACATGGGGATAACTTGAATTATGTTACCCTTCATCATCTCTCTAAGCATATTTGGATCTAAACGAAAATAAAATAAAAGTGAATGCACTTTACCAGTCATCGGATTCTTAGCAACATGTTCTCGTTTTTGGGTTTTGAGAAATCCAGTATCGGTGTCATTAAAGAAATGCTTACGCATTTTAAAACCCTGAAAATAACTAAGGAATATCAACGCCTACATTGAGAGTAATATAATTTCCATTTTCTCGTAATAGTCGACATCGAATAAGAACATGACTAAAAGAGATAAATAAAGACGAAAAAACAAACCTATCTGACATCGACTGTAAATCAGCCTTCTTATCAGATACTATCAAGAGAGTCAAGTAATGTCGAATAACTCCAAAGAAAAATGTAATAAGGACAATGGGTATGAATACCCAGAACCTAATGGCTGAATCCAAAATCAACTCAGCCATATCGACGAAAAGCCACTACAAGAGCCTTAATTCAACCTCCATGTTCGAGATGACATATAACAAATCGTTAATAAGGCAAGCTGAATATAACAAATTTTATTTACACTAACTGCAAATATATTTATAATTTAAAAATTTTCACTGATGTTTTGTTAATACGTAATTGTATTTAAATAGTCAAGTTTAATTTAAGAGTGTCAGGAATTGGAACGGTGTTAAAATTTACAAAAGTAGAAAACATACATTTTATTTAATTGTATATGGATATTTAATGCTGTGAAATTACCACACTTTTTTCTTTAATTTTTTTAAACATTAGGGCGTAACAGATGCGGAATTTCGGACAACAATAAATTGAAAAATTGGTGAAGCAAATCTACACTATTTTTATTTAATTTTCTACACTTTAATGCAATTTTGGCTCATCGATGTATGATAATTCGAGGTTTATCCCAATTTTAACCTAATTCCGATGATGATAATTGTTCCAAGATTTTGATTCTCAAGATGTGAATTTATCTTTAAAAATGTATTGATAAGACTCACTTAAGAAGAAGTTCAGTTTATTTTCATTGTCTATTACCCGAGTGTAGCAGTCGTACACTCCATGCATCAGACGCCTTGCTTAATGGTAATGTTTTCGCAATATTGCTAAATTATTCGTTAATAGATGTATTACATTAGAGAGACTTACTCGTGCGAAATAACCTCGACATTAGCAGAATTAATGTCATTCTTCACAGGTTAATTGGCTATGTTTATATCTTATACGTTTACCTCAAGTATAGTTCAGGAGCGCTTATCTAATTACACAGTGATTATTGATAACGAAATATTTGTTAGAGAGTCATTTCATATACGAGAATATAATTACATGATGAAATAGAAATTTTATGGTGAACCTTCTACTATTTCCACATTTCGCTGATCGAGTAAAAGTGCAGGCTTAAATTTCGTAGTAGCGCAAGCAACAACAAGATAAACTATTTATATTTAAACTTCGGTATCAATGATGAGTGAAGTTAATATAATTTTTATGTTTAAATCAATTAAAATATCCATTCTATTTCTAACCTGATTGAAAATAAAAGAAGCAGCAAAGTTTCAATTATACTGATTATTTGTAGTGAGACGACATTTGCAAGGTAGAATTATGTAACGTTCGAGTTCAGATTTGCCTTGATTCGACTTCTATTTTCTAGCCACGTTTGTTACTGAACAATTTGGAATAATTATGGTTTCAGTGATAAGCGTTTGACTCTTTTCGCCATTAAATGGGTTCAGATGGTACAATTATATATCCCTTTTATCAGAAATAGTAAAAACTCTGCAACATCATCCAAACCAGGGGTACAAGTGTACGCCCAGAAACATTCACGGCTAACAATTATCGCGCAAAGGCATCATTAATTGGATGTGGTTAACGTTGTGAGAATAAATGGTTGCATGCATACTTATTATTTTAATAAATAAACTTAACTGGCCTAACGATAGCCTACTATGATTTATTAATTTCTTTTGTGGGGGTTATCACCTTCAAAACCACTCCTTAGCAATTTCATTTTTAACTCCTAAATACCATTTTTTTCTCATGTTTTAACAGCAGAAATTACATTCACTTTTACATTTGCTTAGACGACAAACATTTACTAACACCTGACTATAAAAAGAGGGACTGACTATAGCATTCTTATCACAGTTTTAATAGGCACGGAAGCTTCCTACGCCTGTTTGAACATATACACAACTTCTCCATCACCATCCGAAAATATCGATGATAAGATATGACTAGCCTAAAACAAAGACGTCTTCACTCCATAAGTCTTAATTTTTTTGTGAACAAATTTAGGTGACCTCTTAAACATCTCCATATGAATATAGCAACACGAACATTCAATAAAAATGAACTGTTTCTATTCAAGAAAAAGTTAACAGTTAATGAAATTTATATTTTTTAGATGTACAAAATAGAGGAGTCGTAAGTCTGCATAATTTTGAAATAAAGCCTACCTTTAATTCACATAAGTTTACTGAGTTCTGACACTCGAGGTTACCTAAGAGTTTGTAATATTGATGTGAAAACAGTATTTAGCACCTCCAACGAATTAATGCTGTCCAAAACAAAATAGTCTTCGCTTTCAAAAAAAACAGTGAATAAACCATAATTTGCTAAATATTTGAGCGTTTATCCCTAGAAATAAATATTCATTCTAAAAAATTGAGGCTTAAGTGTCTCCTAATGTATTTAGCACATTTGGTACCCCTGCGTCCCATACTTCTATTGGAAACTGATTAACATCCTTCCCTGATATTTTCTAGTGCAATCTCTGTTGAGGTAGCCAATGATGACACAAGGTTACACCTATCCTTCAAGGACAATGCAAAAGAAATCGAATTTCGAGCACACTTCGGAATCCTCGATGACTAAAATTGTTCCAGCGCCAGTCCTACAGTCCTACTGTTCTCAATCGGCAAGTGGTCACGATATGCTGTCAGCTTGATCACCATACAAATCAAAGTGAAATGGCAGGAAGAATTTTTTGTACTTTTATCGTCAACCAAAGCAAGTCTCTTAAATGTCTTGTTCAGTGTAACCACATTTGAGCTAAACTCACCGCTGTTTGGCGTCCTAAGTGATTAACACTAATGAGTGAAAAAGGTAAGCAACCTAATGAAATCTGTCTTACCAAACTTGTTTTGAGCTCAGGAGAGCGATATCAGAAGTGTTTACACAAAATGTGGGTGAAGGTAAACAGACAGTAACTATCATTTCTCATTAGGATCCATTTATATGTTCTCAAAACAAAGTTCCAGGCTCTCACCGGGATCTCAGTCTTATTGCTCCTTTCCAAAGAACCTCCTATTTCATACTTGCGGAATCATAATCAAAATGTCAAATGCCTATTACGTCTACCAAAACCTCTATCATTATAAACAACCTCCACCAGGTATTCGCTAATCAGGGCATACCAAAAGTTATTGCGCCTGGAAATACCAGCCGGTTCTCTTCTTTGTTTGGGGATTTTTGTCTTAGTCTAGGTATCTCCCTTTCACACTTCTCCAAATCTCAATGATTAGGATGAGCAACTCGTTGAGAGCATGAAAAGGCAATTTCTCATATCACAAGGTGTGGAGACAGTAAAAGAGATTGTCGATTCTCTAAAGTTTAGGTATGACACGACGTCTTTTGTTGGCGTTCAAATCCGGATGCATTATTAGTAAACATCTCCATTAATGGAAATCAGTCGAATCTTCCCAACCGAAAATAGATCCTATAGAGATAAATCTGAACGAATGTAACCTCTGCGTTGGGTTACCGGAACCCCGAGGACCTATCACAATCATCGGCTCGATCTTTACTACGGATGTTGCACGAGACATCAATAAAGATTCAAAGTGGAGACAACGCTCAAACGTATTGAGAAACGAATTTGAACTCTAGGTGTTAGATAAACTAACTAAATTGATAATACACTGGTAAGTATTATTATAGTTAGTAAGCTGAGTAGAGAGTTGGATCAATTGAGAATATTTACGATTGAAATAGACATCTTGATGTTTGGAAACTGAGATCCCATTTACATGCCATTAGCATAGTTGAACTTTGTACTTTACAATTCAAAACTCAGTTATTTTCGCATCGATTACGAATCTAGTTAGGTTCACCGTTGTAGGTCAGCTCCTTCTTCCTTGTAACTTATTGATTTATTATTACCCATTTCCAATTATCACGAATCCCCCAATTTCTGTAAACCTTTTTTATAACAATCTACAAAATTAAAAAATGCATTCGTCTATACTTGGTAAATAAACCATGTTTTAGGCCTTATCATCGAAAAATTATTAATTTCTTTAATTTGAGACGTCTTGGCTGAAAAGATAACTGCGCTATATTTAATCAAATTTTGATATTATTACTACCCTTTTCTCAACCCAATAATTGCAATGATAAACTATAAGTCTTGAAATCCATTACGTTATAAGGATTTATTTCTGGACTTAAAAATATGTAAAATAAATTCAGATTATTAAACTACACTTGGAAACGAAGATAAAATGATGGACAAATGAATTTTATTACCAGAAGGTATTCAAGATCCGATGACAATAGTTAATGAAAATTAATGCATCGGATGTCCTTACTCTTTATTTTTGTTCTAGATGTCTTATTGAAATAGCTAATTATTCAATGTCAACTACGAAAAATCAAGTAGTAACATTTAAATGTTTTATTAATATTTCGTTTAGTTAACTTTAATATATAAAAGTTAATGATTTCTTTCCTATTAATGAATTTTGTTTTAATTTTCATTGTTTCATATGTGTAGTAGGATTGGCTTGTAGGGGATTATAGTGGATATTTGTGACTTGGCTCGGTCAACGGGTTGGTGTTCTTCACTCTTAAGTGTTGATTGTGAATACCATATAAAATAATGCTATCAGGTATAGTCGGAGTGATTTACTTAATTTCTTTCATCATTGCAATAAGTCACGATTTTTTAGCGATTTTGTAGTGCTCTGATGAAGTTGTATTTTTCCAATAATTCACTACTGTCATCGACTCTAAACGATCAAAAGGATTTATCTCTAACAAATACTTCCCGAATAACTGGCTATCAAAAACCCAAACAACGCTGGATGGCAAAAGATCAATCGATGAGCGTTTTGAACGGTTCTGTAGAGTTGAATAATGAGGATTCAGGCTTGTGTTCTAGTTCTTCGGCCAGTAATGAAGCTCGACTTCCATCAGAGAATACGTATACATCTCATCATGTTTCAGATTTAACACCACTGCGAGGCAACTATACCGGGATTTCTCCCTCCAATTCGAGCAGCGCACCCGGAACGTTTGCCTTGCCTTCTTCTCTTACTACCACAAGCAGTAGTCCTAGCAACCATCCTTCGCCACAAAATAGATTTTGTCATAATGTTCCCTCTGGCTCTCATTATGAAAGTCCTAGCACATATCAGCCCCACGAGTTAATCCATTCGACTAATCTTAAAGATACTGCACAATGGAAGACCAGACGTAGAAGAGGCCGACCACCAAAGACTAAAGGTGATGATAACGGTAATCAAATTAATAGTAGAAAACGCCAATGGCATCAGGCTTCAATGTCATCGGATATTAGTCCAGTTCTCTCTCAACCTTCTACCAGCACCTCGTCTCCTTTCACAGGTGGATTAAAAATTCGTCTTCGTAGGGATTTGTCAGTGGAGGAGCCGGTTTGTGGAAAAAGAGGCAGAGCTAGAAAATCAAATAAAAAATCAGTTTTTCGGATTGTTGAGTCATGGTGTGATGCCGATGCACCAGGTGGATTGGCCGCTAAAACAATTGCAGCTTCTCCAATGTCAACTAATCAAATTCCAGGTGGATTTCGTATCGGAGATGTAGTATGGGCAAAGATTGCCGGTTACCCGCATTGGCCTTCACGAATCAGTGCACTGTACGCTCGAACACCTCATCAGTTGGCACAAGTTAATCCAGAATATGCAACGAGCAGTGATTCGCTTGCTGTGACTGCTACGCCTTCTGATCCGTCTCTAGCTGCCGGATTTACTGCTAAAGTGGAGTGGTTTGCTTGGGATCAGTGTTCTTATCTCAGTTGTGCAAAACTCTTTCCCTTTACAGAGTACTTCAGTAAACTCTATAGTCCACGAACTCGAGTAAAAAATTATGCTGAAGCGATCGATAAGGCTAAGCAGGTTGTAGAGGCTAACTCATTTCCACCTCCACCACCAATCCCAGAACCACGGAGTGATGCGTCCCTTTCTCTTTCCTTACCGACTAGTACAGCTGTACCATGTCCCTCTGATCTCCAAATCGCTTTCACTTCGCTAACCGAGCCCAAACAATCTACCATCCCTGAGCTTCCCCTTGATCTGCATATTCCAGACCCTACTAGTCCTTCCCCTGGAAATGGCTCTATTAATTTGCCTGATGGGGGAAATTTTCCATTTTTGAACATAGTAGGGAATCCGGGAGAGTTTGACCAAGTTCCGGAACCCTGTTGGGATCCTTTGCCTCAACTTGATGTTAGCGGACTAAACGACTTTATTTCGGGTGTACCAACTTTTTCAGATGATGAGGGGGAATCCAGTGAAGCGTTGGCTAATCAACTCAAAACAGAACTAGGCTCGATTGAACTATGAACAAAACCCCACATTCATTTTACTACATTATATACCCTCCCGCCTCATTTTTAGCCCTCTATCTAGAAGCATGTGGTTTATATTGGCAGCTGCTTGTTGCTCGATCCTGTACATAGTGTGAGACTCTATTTTGTTTCTTTCTCAGAAAACTGTGCAGCATCTTTCCTGACGCAGGTGGAATAAATCCCCGAAAACGTAGCTCAAAGTTGGTCTTTTTTCTCTTTTTGTCCGTGTATGTACATAGTAATTCTCGATGTATCCTTCCTTCCCACCGTCCTCTTGTTCTTCCCATCTTTTCCATTTAGAAGACTCACCCATATCATGATCTTTCTTTCAACGCATTCGTCCACTCTTCAGCTGCTTAAGACCTCGTTCTCATCCAATGACTTAAACTATTTGTTTGTATTCTTCCTTTTAACGAAATGAAAGACCGGATTCAATCGTACTATTATCGTGCTTGCGTTTTTATGCTGTGTATTTGCCATTCTTAGTGTGTGCATTTAAGGAGCTTAGGGGTCACGGAATCGTCTTCCGTCGGTGGCTGGTACGCTGCTCGGATTAATTTTGCTTTGCAATATGGGCGGTATTATGCGAGTTTATCACATGGGGCTCCCGAATACCTTTTCCCGCCATGATCGTGTGTTAATAGTCCCATAATAGGCTTTTAACTGTTTAGGGTCCGGACATCGGTAAACTGGGAAACTGACTGCGAATTATATTGTTATAATATGAATGGAAGGGACTTAGGTCTTCAATGCCCTCAGGACTTCGCTTGTGGGTGTGTGCGCATGGGTGGTGCAGGGGCATTGAGCTATGAAAGTCTTAGACCTACGCACGAACCGTTGCCTGTATACCACTGAAGGGGCTTTAACGACAGAACTATGTACATGGTTAGGACTCTAAGCCAATGAATAGAATTGCTTTAGTTGCAAAAATGATGCTGTTATTTGTGATGCGCTAAAGTCTCAGTTTAGCCGCTGCAAAGTAGTTGTAGGGGTTGGGATGTTATTATGACAGAGCATATCATCAGGTGACCAGCAGGAGCGAAGCGACGGAAAGGTTGCCGTCATCACAAGTGCGCTTGAACTGATGGCGGTGACACTTCGCACGCGTGAGCCAATCAGCATTGAGCGGAAAGGACGAGAGTAAGCGCAAGCGCATTTTTGTGCGTCGTTCACATACTATTGCCTGTACATGGTTGGAACTGGGCTTATAGGTAGTCCTGTATTCCACACGAAAACACAACTGCGTCCAATTTAATTCATGGACCAGTTTTCTAGCATAGCGTCCAAATTACGTACACAAGGCATTTATTGAGGTTTTCGTTTGCAATTGGCATATGTTTGATCCTGACTGATGGATCCGCGTTTAATCAAAAGAAAGATGTGCGTAATCTGATGGCTTGCTATCCTTAAATGTCATTAACTAAAATCCCATGTCTTAGGTTCAAGATAAGATGTTTGAATTGATTATCAAAACTGACCAAACTGATTAGTTAAGAGAAATAAAATAGAATTTATCCCATATTTGATTGACAAAATACATTCTCTCAATCAAAAGTGAGGTGTTGTATAACGTAATGGGTGAAAAGGTGAAATCAGAGGTCATGGATCTGTTGCACGCTCCGTGGATAGAAGGGACAACTACTTTGATTAAATCTGCTTAATAAGGGGTGGGCGGATTTAAGTTTCTTATCAGAAAGACTATGACGAGTACTGAAAAGATTTCCAATATTATGCTTGGGAGTTACGCATAAGAGTACCTTGAGGATTGCTTCCCTTTCCATAGACTTTACTTATCTGAGAACTCAGCTGACAATGTGCTCGTTGGAGAGGCAGCAGAAACGTTAAGAATGCAGGTAGTCATCAACGTACTTGAAATGATTTATTGCAACTGTTGAAGAGGGTTATACAGAGATGACAGAAGGACAGTTTCTTATAAGGGCAGTTGTAAGAAATTTACCCCTTAGTTGGAAAATGCTTTTCTAAATTGGCTTAGAAGCCTTTTCTTATTTTGAATAGAGTAGAATAATGTAGCATAGCCATTTATTCGCAATATTAAAGCAGACTTTTTATTACATTCGTGTATTTTAATGTAAATGTATTCATAATTAATTAGCTATTAGTGAGAAAGAAAATCTCACATGACTTGATATTTTATTCCGAGCTGTACACTCGCCTGCAGTTTTCCAAACCGCTTAAGCTGCGTCATGTTCTCTACACAAATATAATCATCAACTTCTGTTATGACCCTTTAAAGTATTTACATTCGGAATACAACCAGTTTCAAAGGTGTACAGTATGTCGATGTTCAGAACTTTTAAACATCTGGGGATTTGGCTATTTTAAGAAAACCAATCTATGTACATTAAAAAATTATTTACTTTCAGTTTTAATAAGTCTTTCGAAATTGTAATAGGAGATGGCTTGAAAACTTTAATCATTTTCACAACAACAGAATTTTCCATGTGTAAACTTCAACTTCTAAATAATTAGTCATCAGATGGATCAATAATCTACCTTCTAATACCAATTAAAGTGTCATTATTTACAGAGTTGCTAAATATGTCATCTGACTTCCGCTTACTAGCATGGGTTTAAGAGTAGCTTAGTTAATTGCAGATATTTATTCAATTGAAATCATGTGGTTTTCAGGATAATGAAGGCCATCCGTCATTTTATAACACATTTCTCATTTGGGAACCCCAATGAATCAGTTTTGACTTGATCATACTACCTCTTCGGTAGATGAACGAAATTATAAGAGGAATTTTGGTGAAGTTAGTAAAGGTGTTGCTCCAATTAATTACGGTTACACATAGATTAACTTGGTCTAAAGGGGAGTACCTGTGAGAATTTCAACGGTTGGCTGTGATGAGTCTATCGTCTCATGAATGTCTACTCTTGATTGAGTGTATGTCAATCTTATTCAGCCAACTGCGACCCAAATTCATGTCTTCTATATAAAATATAGCGAAGAAGAAACCGGAATCTACCCTGATTATAAGTATTCATTCCTATGGACATTTTTCTCACATTCATTTTTATGTTTTTTTTAATTAATACATTCTTGCTAATAATTCAGTTCATTGACATTATATTCACTTCGATGATACTCTAACTGACTCCAATACTGTTTCTTGTCAAGTTGTCTGTGGATAAATTTCCATCTAGCGCCCGCTCTCTCGCTCCTGAAATTATTGAAAATATAAGCGCGTATTGCGAGCAATTCACCTGCCACTCCTCATACTGACAAGACTTGAGCAATGGAGAATTAGCAATCGTTGTCACTGGATGTGCAAGGAACACGGGAGCTCGCACGTTGATCACTATGATACTGGTATGCAGGGATTGATATTAATGGTGTTTCATTCACTTTTATTCAAGACAAATCTGCTTCAATCTGGTCCTTAAGCGGCTGAAATATTGTGGTTGACCATATCAATTACACGGTCAATTACAATGGAATTAGTTTCCATTTTTCTTTGCTAAAATTGTCTAGAGTATATTCTAACCGACGAGTAGAATCCCTCTATTTTATAAAACTATCTGGGTTCTCCCCATAAACTTAGTTCAAGTCATTCACGCAATTTCAAAGTGAAATTAGTCCCAGAGATAGTTGCTCAATGCATTTACAGGGAATGATCAAATAAATTCGGAGTTAAAGAAAAGAATTGAATGAGGAGAAGGTATCTTCTCTAATCATTTAAATGAGAAGGGAATGGAATCAGGTTTTACCAAAACATAAAGAATTCTTTCAGCAAATTTTCGTGATCTACCATCCTTTATTGATCAAAGCTTTTGGCTTGAGATTGAGCTTATTTAAATCCTTATTGAGTTGCAAATAGAGCTGGACAGTTTTCATAAGCTTTATGGTCACGGAATTCAGAAAATAGCCTCAATTCGTTAGATGGCAGAAGAAAGCGTGATCTGCGACTGCACATGTTTATGATCTTGTGCTAATGCCTTATAGGTAGCTCAAGGACGTTTAGCTAGTATATGCAAACTTAAGTAAGCTGATCAGGCATTATCACTTTGTAAATAGCAGCAGGACTCTTCGCTGTTTGAGAACGTTTCTTTGTGTTCGACGTGGTGGTTTTTCCCATGAAATAATTTCCATTTTTATGAAAAATGACAAATAGCAGCGTACACTCCTACTGACTCATACTTCTGCTCTAACTCTCAATTGCTTGTCAATGAACAAAGGAAGCTAAATAGGCCACCACCTTACTATACATCATTTCGTCTGATCCAGACAATTCCGATTGTCTTGGTCAGTGCGGACGCCTTTTTCTCCCTCCGAATTGCTCATTTTAGTATTTTCCACTCACATTGATTCCCGATCGTCCAATAAATGCAGGGTCTACTCATTCAGAGGAGGCTGTGTTTTCCCACTAGCTTTGGGAAAATCATTATTCACACGAGTGGATACTTAGCCTCATTTGTTGGAGCTTCACAAATTAACTTTAATAGAGTGTTATGGTTATTTTCTTAGCACCTCTAAGATTCCATCTAGTATTTTTAATGACACTTATTGTTATTCTGAATAAAAGATAGTTGACCAAAAAATTTAGGCGGATTTATAAATTAAATAATGAAGAATATATGTCTGGGTTCTTCCCTCGTGTCATATTCTATTTAAGTTAGTATAATTCATACTCAAAGTTAATATATCCGGGATGATATGCTGATCTATGTGTACTCCTAACAGTTTGACATAGGGAAGTGGCAAGTACTCAATCGATTCATTTCACAGCTTCTGCTGATTCATCGATTTTCCCAATAGTATAATAAATTCGGCCAGAATTATGGACATGTTCAAACACTTTCATGCCATAGCGTAGACCTATCATTAAACCTTTTCACTTCAAAGAGTATTCTCTGATCACAATTTTTATTTGAAATGATTATTGTAAGGTTAGGAAATGAAAAGAATCAAATTATAATGATGTCTTAAACTCTAAGAATTAATCGAGTTTTCGAAAGCTTGCGCCACATTACTGGTAAACGTTGAATTCTTTCTATTTTCTTTTCAAATCGTCTTCTTACTAAGTTGAGTTACAGCAATGATTCGGACGAATTTTGGCTTGCGCATATGATAACGGCATGTGACTGTTATTAAGATAATGCGAGACGGACAGGAAGGTTTCCCAAATGGGAAGTCTGGTAAATAAGTCACAATTCAATCAGATAAAGTGTATTTAAATTCCTATATTGAATTATAAAATGCACGTTATTGGTCTCTCTTATTACTTGTAAGCAGCACAATATATCGATCTTGTTATCTGTGGAGGCTTCTAGGATTTTGGCCATGATACCCGTGCATTACAGTGGATAAGGCTCATTAATATAAGGAATGACAAAAACTGTGGGACGTGACTACGATAATTTCTCCCGGGGGCGAGGGGATTAGGATACAGCAGCGAAAGCATGTACACAATTTGAATTCTAACTAAAAATTAATTGTGGCGTATGATTTCATCACGCTCTAGTTATTAAAATGTTTAAGAAATTATGTGCATAAATAGTAAATTACGTCTCGCTGACCTTGTAAAACTGCAGTTAATTCACCACTAGCTCATATTTTATTCTTGATCGGACAAATATGCACAGACATTGATGGGCACTCTTGTATGGAATCATTTTTTTACAATTATTTAAACGCTATAAATTTAAAAAAATAGAATGACTCGATACCTTCTAATGAATGGGCTTTTAATAAGTACTCAGGAAATGCTTTCCAGTCAGAACTACACTTTAATTTATTTAGAATTTCATTATTTAATCTATTAGCCATTTCTACTTATTTTGCCTCAATTCGGCTCAACGTCAATTATCTCTCGCAGTGTGAAATTTAAAAGAGGTATAAAATAAATGCCACGAAGTGAAGTAGCAAAATTTGCTCAACTCAGAATAAATCAATAATTTTGGCTGATTTGAGATAGTATCCTTTATTTAAAATCAATTAATTAAATCACCAGTGAGCATCATGGTAACGCAAATAATATGCAAATCTATTCGAAACTTGCATTGTACACGAGGATATGCTTGCAGATTTCTAGAGTCGACTCTACATAAAAATCGAGTATCCTTATACTTCCCGTCCCGGTTACACAAGATCTTAACTCTAACCTGAGTGATGCTCCAACATCACTTTTGTAAATCCTTGGATATGTTGAATTTTTTAGAACTATAATTGCATTTAATTTACAATCTCATTACATTCTCAGTCTTACTTTGCCGAAGCTTCTGATTCAAGGAAAATGCATTTCTTTTTAAATAGTCTACTTTGAGTTAGTTATTGATTGAGTAACTTATTTTAATCAAAAATCGGAAATGAGCGACGTGTAAAAAAAGCAAGGCTTAAAGTGAATGTGTAGTACTCAAATTGGATCTAAAAATTCAAACAATTTGAAAACGCGCTCGTCTAATTGGTCACAAAAGATTCATAATTTAGTTGAAGATTATGGCATTTATTAAATGCTCGACTTATCCCGTTGGATGAAATTTCCACGTTTATTCGAAATTAGGAGGCATTAGTGAGGCTTTTCCCAGCGCATTATGCGGCATTATTTGAAAAATTCTAATTGTTTTGCATGCGATCGACTCTTTTAAATGGTGTTGAAATGCTCCCAGTATTAGGCTACAGTAATAATTTTGACAGAATAGAAGGGGAGATATTTGGGGCATACTCTGTGTCCTAAAGTTAAAAGGATACAAAACGCACATCACTTGGAACAACTGTTTTAAGTACGGTATGAGCGGCATTTTAAACTTTACATATTGAATAAATTAAATATTCAAATATCAAAGAAAATCGGAACCACGTTATTATTTGCGCTAGAAGTGCCTTAGTAACAAATTCGTTTCTGCATAATTTCTTCTCTATGACAAACACTTCCACAATTAGCTTATTGTGGAAAGTAAATGATATTGAATTAAAGTAAGCCAAGTAAACAATATCATGAAATGTAAATAGAGCTGAAAGCAGCATTAATGCATAAAGAGTATTATTTAGTTTGATTTTGGACTTGTAGTGGATGCTACACGCCAAAGCCCAGACCTTGCCTAAATAATCCTTTCTGACAGATTCCTCTCATATAAACTTGCTTTTGAAATCACCTAATGATATTGAGGAAGCGGAGCGTATAGAATGTATAGTGTTTACTGCAAATTATGGTCACAGCAAGTATGTTTAATAAGTGAGTACAAATGATGCAACTTGAATGACTGTTACTAGCCGGTTACCTAGCTAAGTCTCTGTACCCACGACGCGCCTTCCAGAATGTTCGAGAGCGCAAGAGAATCTTTGATTCAGTAATGTTAGCACCGTGTTTACCATACTAAATTTGGGAAATATTTACTAAATGGGCCGTTCATGGTCAAAAATTTAATTTTCACCGTTCATTCCTTAGATATCTTCAAAGTTCAATGATTACTGATCGGCTTTATTAAAACGAGAAAGGGTCAGTCTTGTGGATCAATTTATTTACCAACGCCCAACGTTTGAGAATTTAAATATATGTACTTTATATTCCATAATTTACGATTAACTACAAATATAGCGTTATAAAATGTATTTGTTTATTGTTGCCATGTTTATGAATATGGAATTATCATTTATGGCTGTGAAATAAACTGAATTTGAGGACAATGGTAATACAAGAAAAGAACATTCCAATCATGGGAAAGCACCTAAACACTCGGAAATCTAAAAAGAATAATCGAAACGAAAGAGGGAAGGAGAAAACAAAATGACGAAGAAGAATAGAAAAGAAGCTATCAAAAGATGATGATTCATTCAGTCCGTCCATTTTACAGTTCGAGATAAAGTTCTCTTTAATACCATTAGGAATTATAATTCGCTTATATGGATCTGGGATCCATCATTGGTACAAACCAATTAAATAAAATGAGATACAGGTTACGCTGAATGTGGTATAAATATTAGCTTTAATCATCCCCGGACAATTGTTCAGTATTGGCTCAATTTTGAACGAGAACAGGGTTATCACGCGTATGGATTTGGTTTTTGATCAATACATCTCACTAACATGCAAGGTAATCAACATTCATTTGCCATGGGCTGAGAAGTCTTAGTAACTACTTTCACCCTAATAAGGCAGGTAGACCTTCGAATGAACAGTCAACTGCCAAATTCATTCCCTTTTCATTCTGTGTATAACTTTTCCTAACTTTTATTTCCATCCTCTAAACTATGTTAAAATTCCACTCCTCTATTCGCTAACAATCATCAGACTATGGTAGACGATCTGTCATACTTGCTTACTATCAGATCTTTGTTCCTCAATCATGCAAGCTATCACAAAAATGTACCTATAAATCACGTGATCTCATCGCATACTATTGTAGCGTGCTCGCATTGATTAGGATAAATTTAATGAAATTGGATTTAGCACGATTACATTTAAATCGTGAGTGGAATTTTCATGATTTTGTTGAATGAGTGTTTTTTATGTCTTTCCTACCTTCTATCCACTTTAATAGATTAGGTGGTAGTTTGTGTTGTCTTTTAACAGAGCGTTGGAATAGACGCCTCTTATCACAAAATAACAAATGTAGTTGAATGGTTGGGTTGAATCGAGCGAGTCCGAATTCTATTAGCTCCAAGGATGTAATCTGTCACCATCTCATTTATTTTATGGAGGCCTTCTCCCCTACCAAGCAAATTTGAACTGTGTTTTGAAATGCGAATTTAAGAAATGCTGACGAATGCAAACCTTCGTTCTTGAACACGGAATCCCCCAAGATACAAATGAGGTACCAATCACAAATGAGGCATGAGAACATAAATAGAAGTACCTGTGGCCTCTGATTAGAAAAAAATGAAATTTAGATCCTTTTCATTTATATCAAAGTGAGAGTTATAAAACTGCCTTTCAAATTCGCTCTAAAAGTACTTAAAGTTATGAAAATTGCATTATAACACTAGTGGTTATGCTCTTTGTGCTGTTGGCATTCATAATTGGTTTAAATATTAGGTGAAAGAGAAAGCACACAGAGCTCAGCAAGTTTGAGGCGCTGCTGTCGTCCCATTCAGCAACTGACTCGTCAAAGTTGCTGGAATGGTGATAGGTGCATTAGGGCTAGAGCTATTGGCCGTTATCAATAATTAGATTGAAAATATCCAAGCGTTTAGTGGTCCTCAGATTTCCATGGATTGCTCTTCTAGTCTCTTTAAGTTTTGTTCTTCACGTTTTATGCTTGATGGAATCGATATGTTTACGGCGTTTCCGCTTGACCAATTAAATACTAACTAACAATTCCATAATTTTGACTAGCTTAGCTTGAAAGTAGGGACAAAATATGCCCGAAAAATACCAACCTCTTCATGTTCTCTCCCACATTGGAAACCTTCTCTCTTGGCCAAAACCTATCTTCTCTAATATCTGCTGTTTAAATTCATTCAAGTCAAGAAAAACTAAGTAGCCACAGAAGATTCAGCGCTTAAACTTTTAAGGACAATTTTGCTCACGTGATAACAAAATAAGCTTAGCTGAATGGAGGGACACGAATCTACTCTTCAATGGATATGCTTTCCTCTGACCAAATGAAGATTCAAATCTCGCCGAAAATTTAGGAATCTCCTTGATTCTATTTGAGTCATATAACTTTTTTCCCAGATAGAACGAAGCAAGCGTAACATAAGTAATGTTCGACTATACAGTTTTACTAATTCGTAATTGATTCATTGAAGTCGATGTGAGATTTTCAAAGGCTGATAGCGTTCATACCCAGTGCTCCAGATGAAGGTCATAATTGCCACTTATATCAAGGACATCGCAGTGGTGATTGGCCTGAGTGTTTCAAATCGTGCGTTACCATTCTCCCACCCTCCATCAACCTATCTCCAAGTTCCATTTTACACGTAAATTTGTAAATTATGACCGAAATGGCTGACTTCCTCATTCTAGTCATTCTCATCAACACTAATCAGTCTTGTCGTTCATTTTATCACTCTAGTCTTGACGAGTACCTAAACCTAAGACGATTAATGGAGCTTAGCGATCATGAACTGGTTGAGAGGTTGAACCCTATCGGTGTCATATCAATATTGACCAGGACTGAACGTTCTTGATTGAACAAACACCACCAGTTTTACTATGCCACCTTAGTTTGAGTTAGTTGTAAATAACAAAATACTAGAAATAATGTAAGTGATCCTATGCAAACAGAAGAGCCTATTTGAATTATCTGAAAACTAAAGGAAATGCAAATTTAAGATTCAAGTTTGAAGGAAATATTGCACATATATTTACGGACCAAAGTTCTACTTTCTCCCACAGTTTATTTTACTAGTTATGAAAGCACTCAAATTAAAAAATAGTCTAATAAAGACCGTAGATCAGTCCACACTGTACGCATTTGTCCAAAGAACATTCATTTTACCTTGTGAAGCGCTCAACGCTGTCAAGGTTGAACAAAGAAACATCATGCGCACTCAGACAGACTCAAAGATGCAGCCGTGATACTTGTCGCGAAGGTGGGGGGGGGGGGGAGTGGAAGTGCGTCGTGAGCCCGGAGACTTCTCTGCCAGCCCCCAATCAATAGTCCCTGCATTTGTAACAAACCCTTCATTGTAGTAAAAATGACTAAGCTCCGTGTCAGTGACACAGCGTAAATAAACGTATACCACGCCATAGATCTGTTTTTTCTTTGTTGTAGCTTAGCTACACCTGGGAGCCATTCTAAACTAAGAGAACTTGCCATAGAGATTACTGAGCATAAGTCAAGGCTTATGAGTGTAGCACCCCATTACAACCTCACTCTGTCGACATGAGTGGGTTTGGAAAACGTATTGCTTATGTTCTATTAGTGAGATAATCTATATTACTGTTTATGTAAATAAGTAAAATAAATATTCCGTAATTAAGCCGCTTTCGTAATCTTGTCACACTTACAGTAGAAGCTCGTTTAAATCTATAGCTAAGAAATAGCTACTTATATTTATTTAAGTAACAAATTCAGTTCAATATTTTAAGAAATATGAGTGTCACAATTTGATGCGATAGGAATACTCTTATTAATACTCAGCTGACTGCTATTCATTTGA
The DNA here is from genome assembly GCA_000469805.3 of Hymenolepis microstoma. Classification (NCBI taxonomy): domain Eukaryota; kingdom Metazoa; phylum Platyhelminthes; class Cestoda; order Cyclophyllidea; family Hymenolepididae; genus Hymenolepis; species Hymenolepis microstoma. The sequence continues at coordinate 17,590,282 of LR215995.1, read as the reverse complement.
TCACAATTTAAAAAGGCGTTATTGACTAACGCCTTGTTTACTTAAGTATGCCAATAATCATAGAATTATAGGAACTGATAGAGGTAAAAACAATGGGATTTTAATGTTGCGGTTTTGTAGCTATTCACAATAATAATAGACTAATTCATTCAATTTATTTCCTGGTATAAATTTTGGGAGAATGAATTCCGGATGTAAAAAGACAGAACAATGGGATAACTTTTCTCAATAAAAAAAGGCAATTTCAAAACAAATAGCTCACATTCCTCATAGATTCAGGAGAGAATTCCCGCTCTTTTGTGTAAAGCTGAAAAGAAGTTTAATAACCTTTCAACTCAGATAAAGAAAAATCAAGTGGGTTAAAATTAGCCAATAGCCAAATTATGAAAAAGCATACAGTTCTATTTAACTGAAAACTATGCTGAAAGGTTAGGTAATGCAACGGTAATGAAGATTTTTTTGTACCCGCTGTTGCTTTGGCCAACGTGCACGTGTGTCAAGTCGAAAAAGCGACGAGATCAACGCCAAATAGTGCGCATCCGGTGATATTGGTGACCTTCCACATGGGTCAACACGAAGGAGGGAAGTATGCACGTTTCCCATAAGATCGGCTCTAGAACACCTTCATGTTAAATAAGTTAAATGCCCCTAACACCAATACTAGTGGGTTTGAAATTCTTACTAATTGTTCTAAATCCGACTGCAGACCTCTGTGGTGATCTGCAGGTACTGTGTAACTCGCATAAAGTTAGGTCGTCGTTTATATGAAGTGGCCTCAGACAGAGATTTTAAAGAAAGAGGACTGAAGTGCTTTATTAACTTTGTAGGGACAATTTTCTGCTATAAACTGGTAAATTGGCACTTGGACTTCAACCTCAAAATTGATACCAGTTCACCCAGGTTAATTGTCAATAAAAAAGGGAGACACAATGATAAAAATGTTGAACAAAATGAAAATCACCCGCTAGGTATACATTTGCCTTCCCGACAAAAAATCACTGAATTGGCTGAGATTAAGCTACGTTTCTCTGCTCAATATTGCACCGGGAAACATTCTGGAAAATGAGTGCTAAAATCCGCAAACTCGCCTTTCTCACCCTGGTCGTCTTCCTTTTGGTTACAATTACATTTGGTTCCCATGGGCTGAGAGAGAGAGAGGAGGATGTATCTGCCAAGAAACCAATATTGTCAGAAAGCTTGCCAAGCTATTGACATTCCAAGCTTTATGAAGTCTTAATAATAAAAATAACAACAATGGTAAGTCGTTAACTTGCTATCAAGAAAACTGGAAATGTGACTAAGTATCTAAGCAGTGTTTAGTAAATGGGAATTAGACAACTTGTAGCGAATTTGCTACCTAACTAAGCCTGACTGTACTCAGAAACCTCAGTGGCAGTTTCTCCTAGTCTGCAAGAACCTTAGAATTAGCTAAGCTAGTTCCAAAGCTAAGAATTGACAGGTATCCAGGGCACGCGTTTATTCTAGACATGCATGGCGTGGAGTGTAACAAGGGAGGAAGCTTAGTCATTCAACATGGCGGCGGCTTTTGATTGGCCATTGACTGTGTCTTCGCACTCAATCCGTACGCGAAGTGAACGGCCGCACCTTCAAGTCACGCTCATGCGATGACGTGTCGTGGTCATTGTAGGAACTTCTTGAGCTAATTCTCTAATTCTGCTTAATAGCCTTATGTAATCAATTAATCAGATTTGTTAGTTATTATCAAAAACAAAAGCTCTTGATTGCAGACTGGTTTTTGTCGTTATATTTGAATTAAGCAACTCGCCAGTATTAACTTAATTGTAAGTAGTAAGGACAACTATGATAAACGGTCTGAAACATATTACTTAATTGGCAAAATCCAACTCAAGCACTTTCTTAAGAGACACAATTTCACTTAATGTCTGATATTTTAATAAATTTTTCAAAATATCACCTATTATCAGAAGTGTATGCATTAATTGCATTAACAAATAGGAGAGATCGTTAGAGAAACATAATTTAAAATGATTAAGCAAGCAAACCGCCAAGCCAGAAAAGAATATGATGCCATTTTTAACATACCAGCTTAACAAAAGGGTAGACAAGTAACATATATGAATTAAAACCAACGCACCCGGGCTTCACTAAGAGATGAGAAATTAGCATCCTGTAGGTGGTCGCCAAGTTGTCTGTCAATCTGGTCTGCAAAGGGTCACACTCTGCTCTTGACATGTTGACAATTTGTGTTTGGGATAATTATTATCAATCCGGTGGCAGACAGACCAAGTCTTATTTCAGTGAACAACTATTGCCAAACTGAGAAGTCTATTCGGTCTGAGGCAGTTGCAGCCGCAGTTATATATGTAATGCGGGTGGGGGTAGGCAAAAATGTGAATAAGAATTGCCTCTGGCTCTACCATTACTCCTGTTTAGAATGGAGAACAAATGCATAAGTTAGAGATTTTTAAAATGTGTGTGTACGTTTATTCATTTCGGCAGTTTTTCAGATCGCATTTATTTTGTAGAACGTGATCATTACCACTGTGATTATGTTATGCATTATTTTTATGTACTGTTAAGGTACATGACCCTGACACAATAGAGAAGCGGATTAGGTTATTTTGTGCTAAGGAATAGGATTTGAAGTTTTTTTGCATTTACATTAACGACTGCATAAACATTTTTAGAGGGGCGATAAAACGCAGTTGTTCTATCGTATAACCTTGAATCAAGCTTACTACGGTGGACTTTTGTTCAACCAAGGGAAATTGTATAGACCCATGTATTTAATATGTAGCCATCTCTATGAAGTATTGCCATAATATTTACACATACATCTTGAAATCCAATTTCTGTGGTTAGTTTTTGATGAGATAGAACTCTTCACATTTCAAATCTAAGCCGTGCATTTGTATGAGTTAGCTTGTAAGAGAATGCTCATTCATGGTGCCAGAATGTTAGTGATCCAAAACGAAAAACTAAAATTGGACTTAAGTAAATGAAATAACGCCCATTTTATCAAGTAATTATTAATATTTCCTGCATAGGAGCATCTTAACATGTGAAAAGTGAAAAAAGTCTAGTGAAATTTTCAGTAAAATCAGAGAATAAATTCATGTTATTCACCAGGTTGATGAGAAAAGTTTATTTTGTCGCTCAAAATTTTTATAAAATTCATTTTCAGAGAACTGCCCCCTTCCCCTCCCTACCCACCCCTACAGATACTCGAAATAATGGTTAATGTTCGTAGTCTTAACAGCTGGCTAAACAGTGGAGGTGATTTCGAATAGTCAAAGTAAGTTAGTTGGTACTATGCAATAGTACACATTTCGCTTTATTCCTGAATGAATGAATTATTTATAAACCCTAACACAAGTAAGTTCAAGGACTTTGGAATTGAATTTCGCATTTCATGAAGCTTGAGACTATTTCAGTTATTTTGATACTAGTAAATGACAGTAATTTGCTGTATGCACAAAAAAGTGCCAGATATTTTTTTTTTGGGGGGGGGAGGGGGGGTTGGGAGGGGGGAGGGAGGGGGGAAGGGGGGGGAAGGAGCATGTCAAATTGTCTATGATAATATTGTTAAAAGCAACGTGTATGAAATAACGAACCATAAACAGATTTCACTAGATAATAGAATAGGAGTTGTAACTGCATTTTTACCTTGAAGGCGATAATACCTATTGGCGAAATTCTAAAATGATATTTTAGATTTCACTCCACGAGCTTTTATTTGTTATAGCAATCGTTTTCTCGGTTACTGGTTCCCTGTTTTAAATTAGTGGTACGATTATCTATTGGTCTGAATTATCATTGTATATTTAGGTGATATTACAAACTTAAAAGATGAATTTCAAACCGCCACTCTGTTCAAGCTGATAGCAAAATCGAAACGTTCACAGAGCCTAGTCTTGACTTGGAGCTTTTTTGAGTTCGTTTGATTTATAATTATTAAATTCAACCAACTTCTAATGCTTCAACGTCTGGATTAGAATCCTTAGCTCTGTATGTTCTTAATTGTACGATCATTTTTACTCAAACGGAAATATTACTGTAAGTGAGAAAAATAGTACATTATGAATATTACAGTTGATTTTGTACCCTTTTTCTTCGATCTTGAAAACAGGGATGCCTTATTTGCAGTTTGTAAAACAGTTTATGGAAGAATAAAGGCGATCATGCACTTCCATTGGTCCAATTCTAAATATGAAACAAGACACAACCAGAAGGCACGGCTCTACATCCAATCGACCCACTTAAAATATTGTCTTCAATGTGATTTTTTCTCAAAATTTATGTTTGTATAGATGCCAATTGTGACGTAATAATAATTAAAAAAAAAACAAAAAACATGTAAATCCTAATATAATTGACGAAACGCAAAACCAATTTCTCCATGACTTTCAGTAAGTAGTATATTTCATAGTAGTTCTAATTCACCATGTCGCCAAGTCAAACATGAAGATTCAAACTTTAGAGTGAAATCTATTGTATTGCCTTATCTATTGCCTTAGATTAGCACATTCATTTGTACTGAGTTAAGATCGCCCATAATTCTTGCTAGTTCTTTACAACAGAAATAAGGCGGGAATTGATGGGATTATTGTCTTCAGGTATAAGCAATTTTCATTCCACGTAGGCTTGTATTATCCCAGTCTCAATCTAGTCTATAATTAAAAAAACAACTTTGCAGGGCATTATCATATTCTGTTAGACAGATAGACGGGAGAACTATCCTCAAGAGAGAAAAAATGCGAATATGGTACTCCAATCAGATATTGAATTTGCTGAAAATCCTATGAAATTTCGCAGTTTTCATTTAGGTGCTTGAGTTAACTCTACAAAGATGAATGCAAATAACATATTAATTGACTATTTTCTTCTTATCGAATGCTTCTTATCTTATCTCCTCCACCTCCACTTATTTTGAATAAAAAGGTTGCTTTGGGCATTTAAAAGAGGATATTTTTAATATAAAATTGCGCTCGCTTATCTGGAAACCTTAATGCCCTAATTTATTATTAATTAAGGTTAATCAGTAAACGTGGTAATCTAATTAGGGCTTTCACAACTCATTTCAATCATTACTTTGATTCACGTGTGCTGATGTCAAATAAAATAATTGGGACTATATATATATGTACATATTCAAGATTTCGATTTTAATAAAAAACGTCTCTCGAGATGGAACAGTCATAAGTACTCCTTGCCTTATGAGACATATTTGACCTGGTATATTGGACGACACGATGTTCTCTATAGTTTTAGATATTACGCTTGCTACGTTTTTTACTGAAATATTTAATAGATTTTACATTTTGGGTAGTAGCAGGCTTGAATTCTTTTGAGTACAAACACGTTATAAAAAGTTAGGATATTTAACTAATTCTACTTTCATACCTTAAGGACGATTGAGTGGAACTACCTAAAATGCAGACAGTAAGATTAAATGAGCAAGGCTTTTATTGACAATTTATGCATGTTTATCATTTAAATGAACCTACATAATTTTCCCTTTAATTGGGAAACTACTTTAGCAAATCTTAAAGACCAAACTAACGTTATCTGTGTTTCAAAAAGTGCTTTAAGTATTCATGGCATATTCATTTTAACTTACCTTTTTTTAAAAGAAATATTAAAGTATTTCTCTACCGGTAGCCTTCTTTCATTTAGGCCGAAGGTTAATTTCATCCAAGGGTTAGTTTAAATATGAAGGTTCACTTCAAATCGCTCATTGAAATTTTTATTTAATATACCGTATCGTTTAATTAGGCCATGATTTTATTGCCGAATTGCAATTTAGTGAAGGAGGCTTTTTCACGAGCAAGGTCACACTGGCTCTTTGCGATGGCAACTTAGCCTCTGCAGCGCCACTAACCTCAGAAATGAAATTTTTAGCTGGGTCAAGGTTATATGACGTCAGCAATTTTCAGTGTGGGTCAATTTACCTTTAATTGCGCGTTACGCAGTCTAATTTTCATCCTAAAAAAGGAAAGCGAGGTTCAGGGTGGAGAAAATGTTTTGCACGAGTAATAAATGTGTTGCTTTACTACAACAAGAACATATAAAAGATCGAGAAAGACTGCTTAGAAAGATTCAAATAACATTATCCCACAGGGTTTAATACTGGCTCTTTTGGAACTTGAGCAGTAAAGTCCAAATTTAATGAATTTTGGAAAGCTCTTTGATTTTAAAGGTGTTTATCAAAAGTCAGGCTAGATCTTTATTTCTCAAGAAAAGAGTAGTAAAACAATGTAAAAGAATGCACGCCATTCTTCTTTTCTGTCTTAATAATCATTATAATGATCAGTGTTTGATTATTGTACTGGTTGCAAGATAAAAGTTCATCGAGGAAAACTACTTTTTAATAAAATATCGCTGATAGATTTTTCTTTAAAAATCCCTGTAAGAAAAATTCTTTCGGACATAAAAATCCGGTCTTAAAGAAATACCCTTAAAAACGCAAAGAAAGTTAAACGCTCAATCCCGTATCATCCTCATTTTTTGACTTAGTGAATGATCTCTATTTGAATTACCTCTTTAATGGCCAGTACAACTCATGGCTTAGATATCAGAGAATGCACCAAACATTTTCATTACATGTTGGGTACGTCTTTATGCGTTTATTACCAAAGAATATTATTATTGAGAATCAGACTTATTTAAATCAATCCCGAATTCATTGTGGACCCTCCACTGAAATCTTGCAGCTGCAAACGCAATGAATTATGTGTTCCTTTCATTGTTCTGAGTTCCTCTCTTCTTCACTCCGTATTCGTCTCGCAATATAAGCGACCTTTTAATTTGTATGTCTAAACATTAGTCTGACTTTTCACATTTTTCAATTTTTCTTATAACACATTTTATCACATCAACCATCATATTTTAGCTACCCTGATTAAACATTTTGCCACAGAAGCCTTTGTCTGAATTTTGGAATCTACTGATTTGAAGGTAAGGTTAAAGGAGAATGGTGGTGTCTCAGTTTCTTGAAGAGATCTTTTTGATTGTTTGCAAGACTGCAGATAAATAATAATAGTAAATAATAAAGTAAATAATAGTGCCCTCCCCTTCCCCCCTCCCCAGATCAATTAACAGGAGTGAATAAAAAAATAATAATTACCGCGGGTTTGATTTAACATAATTATTTTCGCATAATAATAATGACCACGTCAATGTTAAATATACACTTCCAGCTACACATGATAATCGGGAAATTTTGCGCTAAACGCGGTTCACTAAGGGGAAAAATTTCCCTTATGTAAAGAAGATCGATTGATATCATCTCTCACTTGTTAAAACTTTTATTTACTCATCTTGTGGGACATAGTGGGATTAGTTGAGGAAATGGGTTCCTCAATTACAATTGAAATTATCCTCCACTCGAAATAAGATTATGGAAATCTTGCGTCCTTTTTAGTGAAAAAATAACTACAACTCGAACACCTAATCAGAGTAAAAACAACATTTGTCTTCTCTTGCCTCGCTTAATGCAAAATCTGCACCCATCTACCCAGGTAATATTTTTAGTATTAACTGCAGTTTGATTAATGCATCTAATTTGTAATAAGCAAAATAATTGCCTTAAAGAGGAAATATACAGCTTCTACTCTCAATCCGAATCTGATCCTCGTAATTAGAGCACTAAGTGTAAAATCAGTATGACTCATCTCGATCCTTGTCTCTTATTTAGCCTTAGAGTATCAGTTAGTGAAAGATGAAGACACAAGAGGTTAATGTTTTTAATAGACATTGTCAATTCGTATAAGCCCCAAGCCTGTTAGAAGTAGGTTTACAATCCTATTAGAACAAACCGAAGCACACTTTGCACGAAGAGTGGACCAAAGAGGAGGCGAACTGGGAGCTCAGTGTGGCCATTGGCAAGAGTTAGTTAGTTAGTTCGAAGTGATGAGAAACCTCACCACTTGAACTCTTTATTTTCCTTGGTCCGTACTCACTCCATTAAATTACATAATTGGCTTAATGTCCTTTCACTTTTACTTGCCTGGTTTGTTTGTGGTGATTTAATAAAAATCACAGCACTAGAATGAAAAGGAGAATCGTTCAAGATATATATTGAAACTTGAAAGCTTGAAAATGTCCATTTTAACCAATAGTTTTCTTTCCATTTTCGGCAAAATAGTTAATTTTTAAAATATTCAAAATATTAGCCAAAAGAGAGTGGTTGGTTATGACTCGAGGCCACTTTCACCAAGCACCGATGTCTTTCTAGCATTGCGACCGTACTAGAACTTCCATATATATACATATATAATAACACCTTAATATTTGAATTTCGCAATCTAATCATGTGTTCAAGGGTGATAAAGAAAACCTTAGACAGACCTTCTCATGAACTCTCAGTGAAATTTTTATGCAGCTCAACAAATGACTAGAAACGCAATTGCTAATAATGAACTTACATATAACGCAATAATTTACAGTCATGTCTCCCTGAGTAAAATTAAATTTTCATATGAAGAGACATCAGAATAGATCAGATAGTAATCGTCAACCTCAACCACTAAAATGTAATATTCAGGAAAAACTTGGAGAATATGGGCTTAAACAAATAAAACTGGACTACGCTAATAGTGAAATGGAGATACCGCCAATAAGATGCTGGTGACAAGGCCGTGGGAATTAACTTACATTATATTGGTAAATGTTAGCGTTAACCTTTCTCACTTAACCTTCATAAGTGACTTGCCTTTCTTTTCTTTAAAATGACGTCATTCCACAAAGCTCAATAGCATTACTATATGAGAATTCGCACAGAAATTACTCGTAAAAATTCATTAGAAACAGAAATCTCTGAGTCACCAAGAATGAATTCTTTTCAATTCAAGTGAGAATCTAAGAAATACGCAACTATTCTTTTGATCGAAGAATATTTTTAGATACTCCCAAATGAATACGAGTTATAGACGAGTAGTCAATACTGACTAATAACTGCGAAATTGAGAAATTAGAAACTTGCCCAAGACGTTTAATGAGGACATTTAATTTATTAATCAAGAGGTCAGAAGTAGAATTCCTTAACTAACCTTTTTTAAACTCTAAAAAAGATACATTAGTTTATATACCTTCCCAATTCCACTTATATTTGGAATTATGGGTGCTCGGTAAACCCTCAATAGTTGCGATTAAAAACATCCGATTCAGTTTAAGGCATTGGAATTTACTATGTGCTTGCATCCACTGCATCTCCGGTCTCTCACTTCCTTGGCGTTGTGCAAAAATTTCGAGCTTTTCACTTCCCTGCAGTTTGGCGAGGTGCCGTTGTCTGGTTTTTGGATATAGAAAGGTATCCAGTCTATTGTCTAAATATTTTTCGGTGGGATAAAAGAGTTCCACCTTTCCACAACCTCTATTAACGATTAGATGGCTAAAATCAGAAATCATTTTCACTAGCGCTTTTATTTGATATTATCAAATCGGCAGATTTCGTAGGAGGAGGAAAAATCTCCCTTGCCCTAAAGTTTATTATTCCTTCAACAAAAAAACAACGACTTGATAAAAAACTGTATAATATTGCATGCTTTATTCGAACAAAATACCATTAGCTTGAAATGTGAAATTATTTGGAAAAAATGAAGGAGAAACTACCATTTATCCTATACTAAATGAGGAGACTACAATTTGAATATGTCAGTCATGAAGAGTAAGGATATCACGCAGCCTTGATTGATTCACCGAAGTCCAATTGAGCTCCACTCTGAAAGAAAGGTCGCTTAAAATGGCTAGAAATCGTCTCACAAAAAAATTACCTCCCCTAAGGCTAACAAAATATCCCTGTCTTTCTAACGCGAGAATATCGGAGTTTGAAATGGAAAACTGTGTACTGGAAGCACATAGTGGATTGACAGAGCAAGAAAGAGTCGTGGAAAGAGAAGTAGGAACATCAGAATGGAAGACATAAAGAGTCAGTACCGAGCAAGTGGAATCTTGATTGTGATGAAGAGGAATAATTACTGGTAAGATAGTAACGTTAGCCAATGTCATGTCCATCACTTGTCAACGGGGAAACGCTAACAAAATATGTACTGCTAATTATGACGCACAGAGGTATAATTTAACATATGCGTCCCACAAGTACTTTAGATCGCCATGGTTTAAGGCACTTGACCTTGTCAGTTTTGGCATAATTTTACTATGTTCCAGATGTTCACCAACGCTAATTTGTGGTCAAATATAATATCTTAACATGCGTACTCCCAAGCAAGTGTATTTATGTTAATAGGAATAAAGAAAAATTGAAAAAATATTATAACTTGTTACACTGCCTGTCTCCCATGTGTAAAATTATCTACAAGTGTGAAATTACGATCCAATTCGTTATAGTTCTAAAAAGATTAAATTATTTTACAAAGTATTATTTAGGAACAGGGGCTCTCCTCGTCATCGTGACTCTGTAATTAGGAAATTATCCAAAAATGATAAGTATGTTTATTTGCCAACATTTATTAACAAGAATTCTTAGAAAATTAAGAATAGCACAAATTAATTGCATTAAAAATTTATATCGAGTAAATAATAAACTAATCTCAAATTTAAAATTTGAGTAAAGGGTGCTACGTTCAATTACAAAATACCTACTTAAAATGAAAAATCGGAGATAAAGACCTCCTGTGGTGCATTTCCAATGATTTTATATCGATGGCAGAATGAATAGAATAAGCAAGGACCTAAACAGGCTAATTTTCAAATGTTGATTTTTTGTATTTTCTTGCAAAGAGTATAATGACTATTCCAATGAAAGTTGTAGCGGATGCTGCACACACAGCCCTTGACTAAACAATCCATTCTGGAAGAATCTTCTCGTATAACCTTGCTCCCGAAATGACCCAAGGTATCTCGAAAATGTCGAGGAAACAGAACGCATAGTGTTTGCTGCAAGGTCTGGTCAGCGCAAACATGATTAATAAATGAATAAATTTGACGCAACTTGAGTGAATATTAATAGCTGATCAGCCGAGAAGGACTCTGCACCCATGACACACCTCCCAGAATGTTCAAATGCTCAAGAAATTCCTTGATTCAGCCACATTAGTTATGTTTTTTATAAGATAATTAATTTTCACTAATAAAATATTCGAATACAAAGTTATTTTATAATTAGAAATTAAAAATGATTTATTGAAAAGAAAAAATAAAACAATATATCACCTTTTTACTTATTTATATTTATTTAATATATTTTTCGAATACTATGTCACGAGTATTTAATTCTTGGGCTTAAAAGAATCATTATTTCCATTAAAGCTTTAGTCGTTCGAAAATTCCTGTCAGAAATGTCTCATATTGAATGAACTTATAAATGATGGAAATTTTCATTAATATTGCTGCATATGTCAATGAGAACGCTTCTTGACAAGCTTAGTAACACTGAAATTGATTTTTACTTGATATGAAAAGCCAATTGTTAGAAGGTCTCCAGTTGCTCGTCTCTCTCGTGTAGTATGTACCATGCGTACCTGTCGACCAATCTGAGCCCTCATCATCGATCTCTGTTTCATAAATATGAATACATTAATCAAAAGTAATTTTCTTTCGGTCATCGTTCTGAGCTGAGTATCGAAAAGTGAAGACAAAATTTTATAAAAGAACTTCTTAATTGAAAAATGAAAAAAAACTCGTTCTTCTTCTCTCATAAAATTAAAATAGGGATCAAGCTTACGAAAATGGCCTGACGTTTAGTTCGGACACTCAGTTGACCAACCATTCCGCTTGGTGCGAATGTCATTAATTGCTTTCGAAAGATTGGATAGTATATATATATATATAGTTTAATGGGAAATGTCTGGTATTCAGGACTGGAGAGGAACAATACCACACAAACGAAATAGCGAAAGGCGAAATCGATTTAATGAAAAAACCAGATATTCTAAGAGGAAGCTAGTTGAAAGTTGCGAGTGGTTTATAATTTAATTTTGCTAATAGTTCTCAGATGGCTAATATTGTTCCAAATTTAAGTTATCTTATACCAAAGGGTGAATAACAACGGGAAATCACTTCAAGGCGACATTTATTTTTCCCTTTCCTAAATACTGACAACTCAAGAGCCTAAACAATTATAATGTTGCATAATTTGAAAATAAATGACATTTTAAAACATCACAAAGGCCTTTTACATGAATCATTAGAAGTGAGTAAATAAACAAACAACCTTATGCATATTTCAGTGAAGGAATAAAATATTTTATAAGGAGTTTTAGAAGCTGAAAATTTCAATTTGCCTCATTTGTTTGCATGAAATGCGTGGATTTGTTTAAATACTCTCAATGGTCCTTTATGGCTTGAGAACCGAATTTTTCCCTCCGCATGGGTTATGTGAATAATGCACTTCAAATTGCGTGAAAAGTGACCACATTTATGCGTGTCGAGGAAATGGGGTGTCAGAACAGAGGGTAGTGGAAGCATAGGTGAAATGGAGATATATTTTAATCACAAAATTCGAGGAAAAAAAGGAAAATTTTTCTCACTTTTTGAAAAATAAAATAGGTATTGTGAATTTGGAGGCTTACAATAACTCAAAAGCCAAAAGGCTAAGTAATTTTGGCTATTTTTTAAATGATGATCGTTATTAATTTCGAAAAAGTAATAACGTTTGTCCTTACTATTTACAAAAATATCTAAAAAAATTTAATAAGGGAAGGGGGAGGGGAGAGGAGGGGCCAAAAGAATATAAATTGCTGATTTTCCAGTTCATTCTATTTGTGCTAAATGGATATAACTCACTAAGTGCTATCCGGTTTCAAAGTTCGAATTTCAGAATTTGATCTCAATTTCTAAGCTATTTCATGATCGAGATGTTTAGAGCTCCTTGACCATTGGACTAAAGTAAGTGATTTGTCACGCTATCTGGGTAAGATGGTCTCGCTATAAAGCTTGATGGATTTACTGAACCATATAAGCGCTCCTAAATTAAAGTGATTTGAAAGGATATTCATTTCAAACTTTTAATTACTGTGAATTGCGTGGAAATAATTGTTGAAAATTGTAATTTTAAAATAGCGGCAGAAAAGAATGACAGACCGTAGACATACGATGAGGTAGTAGTCAGATAATTTCTGCAACAAATTTTAATCTATTTCAGAAAGATGATACATAACTTTAATTGATTGCCTTCCAAAACTTCAAATCGTTCCTTTAAAATTGAGCAAAACTAACACATTAAAACACATTAAGCCCTAAACGACCAGTTATTTCCCATGCAGTCTAGAAGCTTTTAGCTGAAATCAACTTAGCTCCCCCTTAATTTAGTACAAAGAAATGTAATTTTAAAATTTATTTATAGGAAACTTTGTAGCAACAGTTAAAAAGAAAATAGTTTATTCACTGATAATTTTTTATATTTGTTTAGATTGAGTGCAATAAATTTCGATCAATCCCTCAATTTATTTCAATACAATAACTTCAGCATCAATTGTTTCTTGCATATGCGAAAAAAATTTCAAAGTGAAAATCTTTCTAACTTTTTTTGATTACTATATGAGAAAAATCTAACAAACTGATCCTATTTCAAAAATTGTACTGAGGAACAGAGAGTAGGATCGCGGCGTTTGAGAGGGTTATTTAACTCCAAGTTTTAACACTTTCCCATTTTAACTCCTCTTCTTTACCTGTTTCCCAGACTCGCAACTCCCATTCTCGTAGTATGTAATGTCTGGCACAGCCAACGCCCAGACTAACAACCAATCAGATGACTTGTGAGTGGGAGCCAATCGGTGGTGAGTGATTGTGCGTACGTTTGTGATGGTGCAAAACGAATACGTCCCGGTTCATAGGCACTTGTTCATTCGTTCCAGAGAATTTTAGTATGTCGAAAGATTGAAAGTTCTTTCCACAAAGAGGATTATCCTTCCGGAACTTGAAATCTACGTGTGACAGCATGGCTAATAAAGGAACTATTCAGGATCTTGATGAGTGGCTCCTTAAGCTGGATAATCTACAAAGGGTAAATTTACTGCAATAAGGCACTAATTATCCATTTATTTTGCAATTGAAATATATTAAGCCTTTGAATTGTTATTTGCAATTTGTTATAAAATTGCAATTTCCTACTTAAACAAACAACTTCAATGAATGATTTTCAGCCAATTTTTAGTCGAATAGTTTGAACAGCTTTTACTGTGTAAAATTTATTATAACAGAGACTTATGACTTTAGAGTCAAATCTCGATATGAATGCAACACGTATATTATTTAATTTTATTAGTCAAATTATTTTACGATGTGAAAATATAGTTTTATATCTATCAGAACTACATTAAGAAGTCGATTTCGTACAATGAGGTAATGGTTACTCCAAACCGCATTTTTGATATGGGCAGATTATTCCGCGTCTGACGTAATGTTAAAGTGTACGTCTATGAAATATAAGATCGGAAGACTGGTGTCCAACAGTCACTTAACGGAGGGATCAAATGATGCATCATAAGATGCCACCACGTTATCAATAAATAACCACTCTGTCGGCGGGATTTGACATCGTCAATCTGCCGATGATTAAAAGAAACATCGCTCATTTACCTTAATCTAAGAATCGATATTTGGAGTTTCATGAGAATGCAACATTATTTCTTACATGAATTTTTTTAAATCAAGTAACTAATGGCATTAGCTGAAGTGTCTTTCAGATAATAATTGGTAAACAGAATAAAGTAAAGGTTTCTCACGGTTTACAATTGGTCAATCTTCCGCATTTCGAAGGTATGATTATTAAATTGATAAATTGTTTGTTATGATTGAGAGAATGGTGGTAAATTGCTTACTTATGTAGCCAGTATTATATACCTTGGTTGATGTATCTAAATACTATTACATTGTCCTCTGAAAGTGCTCCTACTAAAACTTCGTTTACATTTAAATGATTTTCAAAGCTTTTGTTCTAAATTTCTTTATCAGTGTTGCAGAGAGCAGCGTGTAATTCTAACAAATCAGAGGTTTGGTTTTTAGTGCACATATAGTAATTGGAGTGGGCGACCACACCACATAGTGCGATGAGTGAATATGAGTTTCTTAATGAGAACGGATTCAATTATCGAAACCAGTTGTTACTTCTTTGGGAGTTTGCCTCGAGGAAATTATACCATATTAGCTTAATTAGTGAAGAAAACTGTGTCATTTGAATATTGCGTAAATTTTCAAGACCAAATCTGGCCTCTGTTTGCTCATCATTCAGAACAAAAGCATTTTGACCCATTAAATCTCCATTCGTGCCTTTTCTGACTCTTCGCAGGCGTAATCGACAAGCTCACCTTTAAAGTCTGTGGCAAAATTTGGGTTTCTCCAGAGGCCAACTATCAGGGAGATTCTAGCAAAAGATAATTATATTTCCTTAAACAAATAACTCCAATCATATTTAGAATGTTATATTTTAATTATGGGGGTAATGTATTTACTATGTAGTCTTTCTGCTTTCGATAATCGCTAAGGTACGTTTATTGTAACTTTTATGCAATATGTGCATTCATAGTCCACCGTGGGAACTAGAACTTTTGGAATTTAATTAACTGATTTAACTTAAATTGATTGATAAAAATGCGCGCATTGTTAGTTATGCTTATCGAATAGGATTTGTTTAGAAAAAAATATTTTCATTACTATTGAACATTAACTTTGAGTGTTAGATTAAGCCCAATATATGCGTAGAAGTAATCAAGGGCAAATGAATTTTTCTTAAGAATGTATTAAGAAAATTGGCAAATTGGCAATGACGGAGGAAATGTCAAATTATAGGAGAAAAGAAGTATGTCGGATGAAAGATTTAGGCAAAAATGAAATCATCTAAAAAGTGATAAATCAACAAAAGGCACAAAATCAGGAGGAACTAATTTTCCTCTGAGTTTTTGCAATTCTTCTTATTGGTCACGACTGAATGTTGTATTCTGCTCCGATAAACGGGTTCATGGAATCAGGTACAAATGGCTAGGTTTATGCATTCAGTTTGCGTTGATTAGATCATTCAAAATAAAGTTATTAATAAATGAAGGAATGAAAAAAAGTTACGATATACTTACGTCAAAGAAGCGAAAATCTTACTATCTAAGTGCTAGATAGCTTTGCAGTTGAAAGTGGAGTCACAACGTAGATTGGACAATTTTTTTTCATGGAATAAATTAAAGCTGATTTGTGAAATATGTCACGTGAAAATATAAGTGAGATTGAGCTCTTATTCGTAAAATTAACACCTGATACAATCTCCCAAACTCTCCTTGAATCTACGCTTCAAAAAAAAATTACTTTTTCGGTCATCCTTTCTTTCCAACAAAGATATCTTTATAATAGAATTTTCTCCCAAATTCTACAAAAGATGGTGTTGAAAGCATTGCATTTACATAAGTTGATTATGCTTTCTGATTGGATTGTTAAATTATTAAGATGAATTGAAGCACCTAATTCATATACTGTGGTTCGCAAATATTCAGAGAAATTAATTCCATTTCGCAGTTAAAAATACTTTGTTTGAATTTAAAGAAGAGGATAAATTGCCAATAATGTTATCTTTCAAATGAAAGTGTTAGGAAATAGTAATATTCTGAGTTCTTCCATAGCTACTTATGTTATCCAATGTACTGGACAATCAAAGTCCCGTCTATTAACTTCAGACGCATTAAAAAGTTTAATTCATCTACATGCTTAATTCAATTCCAACTATTTTAACTTTTGCAGAAACTGGGGTTTTGTGAGCTTTGTCGAAATTGAATTACAAAAATTGCTGAACGTTAAAATTCACTTCTAGGGAAAGTGAATTCCAGCACAACTGATTCCGATCAATTGAATGCAAACTTTCAGGAAACAAAATGCAAAATAAACACTTTCAAAAATACAAAAGGCATTTAGTCTTTCTTTATCTGGGCGAATAAAAAGGTGTGATTGCAAATACCAATGATTGGATGAAGTTCACTTTACCATTTAAAGGCTATTTGCTATTATTATCATTATGAGAAATTGAAAATTAATTATGTACGAACTCTGGTTGTTGATAAATCATTGAAACTAACATATGATTAAAAACACAATTGACATTAAGGTGTGTAGAGGTATACCACATATTCCTTACCTACAAATGAACTGATTTTCGGTTGCAATTTCCCACCTTTCCTCCACACCCAATATATCTAGATCGGTCTTGCTGTACACATTGACTATATCCTTAGATGTTGGATAATACTTTTCTTATAGATATGAAGGTCTAAGTTAAGTACTACAAATCCTGTTCAGGGGAGATGGTTTTGGAAAACCTTAGTTTTTTTTCCCTTCAGGCCCTAAAATCTTGTTCTTCGAGTCAGCCAAGACGTCTGCAATCCCCACTAGTTCTTTCGGGAGAACACCCAGTTGATGGAATGCTTTTTCAACCAGCAAGAAGTGAAAGACCCCTCCCAGCAATTCACTACCATCATTCTCAAACCCCACCCACGGTCTCTCCTCAGCGAAGATGCCCCCAACCACCCTTAAGGAAGGTTTTCCCAAGTGCCACTGAGCCACCTCAAAGAAAGTTTGGACCATCCGTCTCGCCTGTACATCATTACTTTCCTGGGGAACAATTTCCTATGCCTAATAGGCATTCAAATGGAAATGTTCATTTTGAACAAAATGGAAATAATACCCAGTTGCAACAGAATCAGCAGAATTCGCAGAATCAGCCGAAACCCAAAACTGTTCGATGGTCATCAGAGCCTGGTTAGTTTAGTTAATTTAATAAATATGTCATTTTGCAAAATATTTAATTGCTTAGAATGACTAAAAGTAATTTTATTTACCCACTAAAGAAGGCTAACACGTGAGCTTTTGCTATAGTGAATAGAAATAGGGGTGTGATAAAACCTATTTGGTTAGAGTTTGATGACTTTACATAATTTGTATATTTCTGAGCTCCAAGGTAACTATGATTCATCTCAATGTAAACTCTTTTTATTTCATGGATGCATTTTTAATATTTACTGAACTTAACCATATAGTTTGGCTTTTAGTGCTTTGATTTCCAAAATCAGAAAAAAATGAAAGAAAATGAGAGATGTTGGTGCCTCCTAACCCTGCTTTTATCCAGGGAGGTTAAAAGACAACCATCGCATTTCTTACTGCCAAGACAAGGCAGTTTTTTTGCATGCCATTGATAATGGAAAGAATTTGAAAAATGTCTAAGGAACCACCATTCTATTGTAACGAGTTAGGAAATTCAATGCATAATATTAAGTACTTGTTTTGATTAACTAAATCACTTGTTTTTGTAAAACAACCTTTGTTCGTTCGTAAAGATAACACTACTCGCCTACTTATTGCAGTTTATTATTGCTTAATAAGCAAATTTCATTACCTTTAATTTAACTTCTTTTTTTATTGCTTAAGATAGACACAGTTTTCTAAACAGAGACATACAATGTTCATTTCGTTAACCACACTATTATCAAAGGAAATTATTTTTATTGTATAAATCCTTGTATGCTAAGCTTAAAAATCATTTTATCGTATTGATTCCAATCCCACTATTCCGCATATACAAATAAATTGCGGAATTTTTAGTGGAAAAGGAGGTGTAGACTACTTCTCTGCTTTTAGCATTTGTACAATTCCTCAAACGCGCCTTTGAATTGTATTTGTGTTATTGTGTTATTTCAGCAACTGATCGGCTGCAAGGCATGAGGAAATTGGTTAGCGATTTGGATAGTGTCGAAGCTGATTTGCTCAATGCTGCTACGGAAAACTCTGTGAGTTTTTTATTTCTTTTGCAAAATAAACCCAATGAGAAAATCTTCTTTCTTTGCCTTTAGGGTGCGCGTTCCACCATTTCCAAAACTAAGTTCATCTAAAATTAAGTACAGGAGGACACTTACATCCACCAGAATAAGTTAATATGACTAAAGGTTAGAGAAGGAATAAGTTTAATGAAAATGAAGGCAAAATCATTAATGAATGCCAATTAGATATATTTCGAAAAATTCCCAAATCACAGATCGGTATATTTTCACTGTTAGAAATAAGCAGATAGACGACCGAGATGCATTGTGTCTCAAATGGAGTTTCACGCAGGCCAGATACTGAGAACTCGAATACCACGCAAACCAAACTGATTAAGTTTGGCTGAGAAAGAAGAGTGGGACAATTCGAAATTTTCGTCACGGAGGCTCCAGATAACTGCAGTTAACTGATTCCAAAAGTATCTTAGTACCTTTCAGTCATCTTCAACTTGAGGACCCGACAACTATACCTGAAAGATCTTTAGAATTTTCTTGAATATGAACTAAGTAGATGTCTTATGCCAATGCAAAATGAGCACATATATCTTTTATTGATCAACCCCTCATGAATAATTAGCTACCCTCAGCGTAGAACACAGTTGTGTTAATGAGAACACATAAAATTATTGCTTGAATACAATTACCGTTATCTTATTAGTGGAACTTAAATAATCAGGAGTTGAATCCTACTGATATGCCTGAAATCCCACCACCTCCGGCGTTCACAAATGGTTGTAAAGAATCGGAACCAAACGGCGAGATCTTGACCCAACAGGAAATACCATCTCCTACTATGCAACACTCACCAGTACCACTGTGTCGTAGCGGGTCACCAGCTATGGATCGCAGTTCACTCCAATCACAGGATACCTACAACACTCTCACAAGAGTTCGATCCCCCCAACCAAGTTACTGGATGGGAAATCTTCACTTTTGGAAGAGTTTACAAAACAGAGAAGGTGTAGATTCGTTAAACTCTCGGAATCAAAAGGGTAGTGAACAAGATAAGAAGGTAAGATGTCTTATCAGATATGCCGATTAGGCAATTCCATGTTTAGATCAAAGAAAACGTGGTCTTTGTCACTTTATTTAAGTATCTTTGGAATATGATAAAGCAAAAGCGTTCTTTGTGTTCTGTTAAAAGAAATGCATAATGTCACATCCCCCCCCTTATCAAATTACTTTCAACAATACATTATTTGTTGAAAATGCTGGAACAAATATTGAAGTTGATAAAGTCATCGACATTTCCCTTTTTCAGGATAGCTGTAATAATAATATGGTTATATTATATTTTCATTTAAATTCAACTTGCCATAAAGGTGGGGATCAGATTTCTTGCTATTGGTTACTGTAAATTAGCCAATTGTATCCCTCCTACCTAAATAACATTTCCTTTATAAAATTCTCGCGTAGCTTCTAAAAATCGATAACTTATTTATATATAAACGTTAAAGGTAAGGAATACTGGCAATATGTCTCCTAAAATTTCTGCTTTATTTATAGGAAATTTTATTTAAACTAATTGTGATGAATATAATGAGTAGGCAGATTTTATAGCTGCGAACATTCAAAAGTTATTTAGCTTTGGCAAAATATAAGGCTTGATGATGATTTCCTTTGTGTTAATTAGTCAAATATCAAAATATTCAAAATTCTGTGGGACGCAATTGAGTATCCCTTTCAGAGAAAGACCATTGTGCTTTAATCAAAATCGGGGTGTGTTATTAAATAACGGCCGCCACTATAGAGTAGATTCCTTGATGGAAATAGGAGGAAGTTGATGATGCGATAACGAGAGTACAATTATATCCTGCCATAATAACCGTTTTAAGGCAGGAGTGCAATTCTTGTGCTCAAGGTTATTTAGCATTATATAGGTTCTAGTAAAAATTTAAAATGAAAAAGAGGAGATTCAATCTGAGAAATAATTTACTATAAAATTATACGCAATAAAATTTTCAATTTTTTTTATTTATTCATATTTGTGAATTGTGAATGGTAATGATGATAATAACTGTTCGATCGATGGAGGAAGATTGATGCGCAAATTTAAATAAGAATATGGTATTTTCCTTAAATGTTGAATAGAATATTAGAAAAGGGATTGAAAAAACTCTAAATTAAAGAAATCCTGTCTAATTTTGCTTTAAATTTGCTTTTAGATGGTAACTTTAATTAGAACCTTCTTATTTTTGAACGCTTGCAGTTTCTCCTAGTGTATACAATGTCGATTTCATCGAAGTCTATTTCACAAATCTTTTATTCATTCATTTTGCCGTTAGCATATGGCAATTTTGCTTGCATCAAACGAATATTGCGCAAAAATATACTTTATTTATAACAAATTACCCAAAATAAACTCTCTATGACCAGTTAATGTATCATAATTACTTTACATTTAACCAAGAAATGAATCAGCTCAGATTTGATTAACTATTAATCCTCCGATAGGCTCAAAAGCCTCTTTACTGAGACGTCTAGACCTCTGATCATTTGTTCGGCTTATGTCTTGGGAATGCGACTGACTAGGGCCATAGTGTTTACTTCAATGTTTTGAGCCGTTTTTTCGCAAACGTCTTGGAAACCATAAGTGAGTTTTAAATTACTTTGTAATCTTTGTTATCGTAATTAAATATTAGTAACCTAGTAACCTATTAATTATCACAACTTTTTAAGACACTTTATACCCTCATACTATAAACTTCAAATAAATTATTCCAGGTTAATTCAAATAATGTATTGACAAATGTTTCAGGGATAGAATATGGTTTGTCTATTACGATGGTGATATTCTTCTTAAGGAATATTCGCACATCTATATATATATATATTCTTTCAAAGGTTTGAACCCGATAAACGACTTTACAAACAATACGAGCAGGTCAAATTTTGGAGCACGTGATCGAACTTAGCAATTGCATCTGCGCTTGAACATTCTGAAAGGTGCATCGTGGGTGCAGAGGTCTTTCCAACTGATTTACTATTAATATACATTTATGCTATGTCAAATGTATTCTTTTACTAACGCTAGCAGTGAGCATAATTGGCAATAAACGCTATACTCACTGTACGTTCGTTTCCTCTATATCGTTGAGGTAGATCAACTAATTTCGGGAGCTATGCCCACAATAATAGGATATTTTACCATGGAGATTACTGAGGATAAGTCAAAACTTATTCGTATAGTAATTCGCTACAAACTGTAATAGAAGGGCACGAGATTGTTAAATTCGATCAAATTCCATTGCCTTCTTATGGAATCTTGTATGATTTTCAAGGTCGTTCTCCGAGTTCACCAACCGGATCGGACTACCAAGGCAGTGTACGTCCAATCACAAACAGATGCCGGTGAGGTGGTGCTGATGCTTGCGGCCAAAAACTTCCTTCCCCTCAGCACAAAAATGGCACTTGTCGAAAAGGTGCCCTCAATGAAGTTGGGTAAGATACAGCTTCTCGCATCTCTCCCCTCATCTTTTTTCATCTCCGCTTGACAGTTGTCTAAATTGAATTTATGCGCGCGAGTTTATGCGTAGAATACATTGGTTGCATGTAGTTGAAGCTGTTAACATCAAGAGAAAACAATTTCGTGCAATTTTTTATATCATCTCGGGCTTGACAGTATGATTCACCAATAAACCTTAAATAGTACTGTTTTGTTTTTGACAATTGGTTCAAAATTAAAGTTGATGATAAGACCAATTGGGTGGAAAGACAGAAAGAACGTGCTATAAATATCCAAGTAAAAAGAAGTTTTTCTTTCACCATCCATTTCACCTTTTGGAAACTACAATGATGTAACTACCTACAGCAAAGACAAGGTAAAACTTCTTTTATCATGATTAAGCATTTAGAAACGAGAACAGCAAAGTGGTCTTGTAAGGTGTAAGGGGTGGATTAAGTTCAGGAAAAGAACAAAGGTAGAAAATCGATAGATTCTTTCTTCATTTTAATTTTACTTAACAACTTAGTTTATCATGGTCTAATGTTTCAAAGTGCAAAATTTGAGAACTTCCTCCAGGTATTATTGGATGAATTCATGTTCATAACTAACAAACTTATTTACTATCTAGTAAAATTGGGCGGATATATTTGTCCCTTCTTCTATCAGAGAGCAACACGTTGACAAATTTCTATACTGTGATTCAATATTGATCCCACATGTCAATAAATCATCGAACCTTAATCAGTTTGCAGTAAATGTGCTTGCAGTGGCTAGCACTACTCTCCGCATCTTTGAATAACGATTTCATCCTGATATTAGTTGTTAAATTATGTTAATTTGTTTATTGTTGAAAAAATGTCTGACATTTGTAGCAAATTTTAAATAAATTAGATCAATGAATTCGTTTTCTGCGAATCCACTGTCAACTATTGAAACTGAATGCAATGTCCAGATTCGAGTCAATGCACTAAGTTAAACAAATATGCGTGCTTGAAATCGACTTTTAATTTAGATAAAGATTACTCTTTCTAACGAATGGGCTTAGGTTGTAATTGAGATGCTTATGGATCTTGTTCAATTGGTGTACATTATGTAAGTACAACGTATGTTGTTCTTAATAATAGAGCTTCAAGGAGTAATCCGTCTTCGAAATCCACGCGTCACAAGAGTGGCACAAAATTTACATTTGCATAAATTAACACTTTTGAAATATTCTAACTTACGTAATGGAAAGTTGCGGACAAAATATCCGTTACCCTAGTTACCTTATAATTCATTTTGGTAATCACACACTATTAATTGGCAGTCTTTGGTGAATGTTTGATCTTGAGACATGGTAATATCCAAAAAATTCTTCAATTTGAATAATGCTTTTTTCCACTTACGCGCATGCTATTCCAGGGAAGAAAATAAGAAAATGCTTTTATTTATAAAACAGATTCAAGGACTGCGGTAATAATAAACTAATTCAAAACTCGAGAAATTCATCACGTGATAACTTGGAAGCGCACAAAAATCTTAAATAGAGTTTCGTATTGCACATACTATACTATGCAAGCAATACGAGCGAAAAGGAAAAGAACAGTTTTGGTTACCATGGTTTGCCAGCATCTTAATTATATATGAAAATCCTTCTGAACTGATTCACTTCGAATGAACAGCAGGGAGTTTTCTTGTACTAAAAAGCTACCTCTGCCAGTGTTGTCTACTCGTTACTGGCTATAAAATGAGTGGCATAACCAATCATGGAAATAGAATACGTGGTAAATGAATACAGAATATAGAGGACAAGCATCTATGATTCAAATGATGAAGACTTTTTATCGCAGCATTATAAAGTGAAATGTTCACTTTTGAAATCATCAACAAAGGCATTCTACAACTTCAAGTAAAGTATGACTTTAATGCCCTGACCACAATGTGTGTTCATTGCTGACACCATATTTTAAGGTCCATTATATACGTTTTGTCCTTCCTATTAAGCTGTTTTCTCCAGATCAATACTTGTAAAAGTTGTTTGTGGCGCCATTGGGGAATAATTTTTGTAATTCGTCAACAAGGTTTCACTCGAGAAAAGGAGGGAACAAGTCCTGAAATTTGAACATCAGGGAGTAAAATGTGTACAACCTGAATCTGAAGGCCTAATTTTGGAGGCCAATTCTATGATTGTGTTTTTTGGCTCACGAAAACCTTGCAGAATATTGCCTCGCAATAGGTAATAATGCAACAAATGCCCCAACAGAGAAGATAACAAGGGTGCAGCCTGGGACTCAGTCTTATAACGAGAAGATTTTAAAGCACTTTGTGCAGAAGGCGCAAACCAAAAGACCTGGGCCTTTGCCCATTTATATTAAGGCCTTATATCAGAAATTTTACAGAGCTTAGTTTAAACTTTGAATGATGTACAGATTTTTTGTACATTGGGCCAGTTTTACACGTATTTACGTTAACTATAATATAAAAAACGTCCGAACGACAGTCTCGACGCATTCCACAAAGCTCTTTGGTATCTTTATATGAGAATGAACGAAGTAAACAGTTTGAATTGGTAAAATAATCATGACTAATACTGCCTTGATTCAATGAGGGGAAACCTTTTTGAATAAATCTTTTCATGGTATTAACATTTACAGAAAATAGGGCAACTGAGAGTGAGCATTTTACGGCTTAATCAGAAACTGAATAAATAATTCATGAGAAGGTGTTTTGGTCACAGATAGTTGAAAAAGTATACGGTTTGTGGACATCTATGTTAATGGAAACAGGTTCACTTAGTTCTTCCAATTTTCCTCTTATGCTTTCTGATTGGAAAGAAATGCTCTGTCGAATATTCCGTCAGCAAATGGCGTTCAGTCGTTTTTAGTGCAGACTCTTCCAATCGATGATTTATTTGATCCAAAATATTGAACGGGAAGGATAAACAGAAGGTTTTTGTTTAGAGATTATTCAGTTAATAAATAAGTGAAATTAAAAATTTTAAACGAGATCATGTGGTTCAAATCGATCAAGTTAAAGAAAATGTTGATGGTGGGCAGATTTATGGAAGCCCAAAAAATCGAATTTAAATTCATGTTTGTTTTAAGTAAGCTTACTACCACTTTGACATTATTAATGACTTACTTCAGTCTCCTTGATCTCGGAGGTGCATTTTTAGTATGCCTTAAACTAAAATGGTCTAAATTTGACCAGAGTCCCGACACGGTCTAAGACCTTTAAACCTTACCTTTTTCACTTCGAAGGATCCCCGTCAGTTTTTTTAAGTTTCAAAACCACTTTAGTTATATCTTGAACTTAAAAGTTTCCTCCACTCGGTTTTTTCCACAGAACGGTGCTTTGAAGATGATGAGGTCGTTCGTGACTGTATACTTAGCTGGCCGGTCAACAACGAAAACTTAATCTTCTTTGAAGAACGACAAGATCTATTTGGTATCTTCGAAGATCCACAGGTGAATAGTTTTTTTAAATTTTTGCCATTTATAAACTAAGAACACTGAGGAATGCATTAAAGCTTTTAATGCTAATGTTGCATTATTCAATCTACCGTAGGCTTACTAAAGTAAATGTTTAAATCGTTTGTTAACATTTGAAGGCCACTAATCACCATCTATGTATTGTTTTAACTTGTCTGCATTTTAAAATACGAAATATCAGACAAGGCCATTGTTCATAGAAGTACATGTTTACGAAGTACTGTAGCATTCTGTATTCTGTTGGAGGTTTTTATAAAACTTTATTTTATAGCTTCTATCAATTACACTTTTTGTTTTGAACTGCAATAAAGTATACATTATTTACCATTTTTAACAAAGACCTGGCTTGGTAACACATTGACTGGTGATTGCGAACAAATAAAGACTTCGCTTCTCATTGTAAGTTTTGCAGGCTTGAAATTTATATAAATATAAATATATATATATACTTTTAAAAATCTTGTTATTTATATAATTAAGGACATTCTTGAAAAGGATGGATCGAATCGATTGCCACCCTTCAAGGATTACTTATACATTCTGCAACCGAATAACAAATGGAAGCGACGCTACTGTGTTCTTAGGAGTTCTGGACTCTATGCCTCGAAGAAGTATGGATCTGAGGTGAGCTAAACCTGCGAGATGCTTTTTAAATAAGCAAGAGGTATTAGCAATCCAGAATATAATTTAAACTTGCCGTTCTCAATCTTATCCCATTTAAAGGGAGTATCGGAACTTCAAATAGCAAAAACTGAGCTTTCTTTATTTCTATCACTGATTAAATGAGCAGATTTAAGTCGACGATGCCAATTACATAACTGATTAATTCGAATATTGTTCTAAACAATTCTAGTACATTTTTCTACAAATGACTAAGAGACCAGAATGGTACTATCTAGCTTCAGTGCTCAATAAAAAATTTCAACTCGATTTGTATTGCCTAATTTACAAGAAATAATAATTTATTAATAAATTATTAATCAATTAACAATGATTGAAAAATTTGTTCTGGGCAGAAGGAGATTTCCGAAGATATGACTTTTGTTTTACCTCACGAATAGACTGTGCCCGTGAAACATAAAATGTTGATGTTAATTGTAAAATATCAGCTCATCTAAGTGGAGGTTGAGGCAGTCTTTCAAATATACTTTATCGAATTTCGTTAAAAATGTAAGGATTTAAAAAACAGTATTTTTTTCAACAATGTCAATTAAGTCATCACAAATGAACGAAGAGTCAATGTTTCATAGATATATATTCTACTTAATGTTTAATCTAGAAAAGAAGTCAGTTACTTTAAAGAAATCCTACAGGAACGACCCTTTTTTTCTATAGTCTAATAGCACTTACATCTAATTTTTTTGCCCTATCATGGTAAATCATCTTCCGTCAATGAAACTGTAATTTTTTAATAGTCCTCATCAGCAAACCTCGAGAATGTAAGTTGTTCTCCCATTTCGCTATACGCATTTGGATGCAAGAATTTTCACAAATGCTTCCTATTTATGCATCTGAGTGCTATATAAGCATCCAATTTAATTTATTTTCATTTTTACTTACCGTTGCGATTATGACTCTTTTGAGTGCATAAGCGCAGTCAGTCATAACTTTTCCAGGCATTTGGTATACCATGCAGTTGGTTCAAGAACTAATACTGCATTTCTATACCTAAAGTCGTACTATTTTTATTGTAGGTCTCGGAATTAGTGAGGATAACAGCATTTGGCGAACATTTACACCTGTACACGACGAGTGGAGGATGGAAGAAGGACAATACCCCAACACCTTACGGATTTGTACTTAAGGTAACATTCAAATCATTTCACCTATAAAAAGAATATGCTCTCAACTTTTTCACCTAAAACTATTAGAAATCATTTATTACATTCGTGTGAATATATGCATGCATTATATTTAAGTAGTTAGACATCATTTAGACAAGCTATAAACCTGAATATGAACTTAGTGCTTGCATAGAGCTAAAGTTACACAAAAATTTTGACAAAATCAATCAAGGGATAGTCTCATTTTGTTAAAGAAAGGCGAGTAATTGTCGTCTAGGCGACGGTTTCATCCCTCTTGTTACTGGTCCTTAACACGGAATGACACTCTTGTGCTCCCCTCATCTTTACTCTCTCATAGAGAGTCAGTGGAGATGACAAATAAACCAACATTTGGTCTAATTTGACGGATAAGCAAATAGCAGTTGCCATGTCTACCAACTAGCACATCTAGGAGCAAATAAATTGTGGTATACCAAAAACCTGAAGTCCATATATATATATATACCTTTTTAAAAGGGATTTTTTTTCGGATCATCATAGTAATCATCATTCTAGTGGGAGTCCTTTTGCTATAAAATGTTATTGTTTTGCTAAGAAAAAAATGTCCCTTGAAACAAATATTTCAAACAAAATTACATAATTTAGGGTGTTTTAACCCTTTAACGCCCGAATTAGTTTTTTTTTTAAAATGCATCCAACCGTACTCACGCGTTTCTCACAGCAGACTGATGCCGCCGACATGATGAGTTTTGGTGGTATCAGGTATCAGGTTATGGACGTATTGAACATACTTCCAATGGCAAAAGAGCCTTCTGTTATAAGTCTATTACCAATGGAGCTTATTTCAAAAGAAGATCGTACGTTCCTGCAGGGCGTTAAAGGGTTAAAGGGTGTCTTCAACGGGTATTTCCAATCCTTGTGAACAAAACTAAAGAGGCTCCCTGGGTTAATGTTAGACATTAGCTGGAAGTTAAAATCCGATCAGAAAGATTTATTCTTTTGCAGTTCAAAACAGAATACAATTTCAAATATCTTCATTTTCAGATAAAAACTCATGAAATTCTTTAAAAGGGCCCTGGTTCACGAGAATCTATTTGTTGATTGTTTTGCGTGTGTGCTCACTCCTAACAATGAAATTTCGTCACTTTTGCTCTGTAAAGTGGTGAAAATGTCAAAAAAATTAATGCATGAAATTCGATATAAGCAGTATCCTTTTATTAGTGAATCGCCCAGGTGGAGTTATAAGATTTCCGTTTTCTTCCTACTTATTCTGATAAGACGTATCCTCCAATGCGCGTCTATCGTCACAGGAGTTACTGAATATTGACACAAACCACAATAGACCACCGAATTTCAATTAAATAGATTGTGCCAAATACCTGGAGTATAAGGAAGCGCTTCAAGTCAAAATATTCGAGTTGGATTACGACAATGCAAATCATTAACGCTCTGATGTCACTAAATGAGAGTGTGCTTATTCACTTACGATACAGCTACTGATTTCTGAATGAAATTGATATGAGCGGTAGAAATAGATCCTTTTTCTTCCAGAATCTGAAAACCTAGAAGATTAAAAAGCGTTGTGAATATAATTGAGGTGACTAATTTCCTTGACGAAGTGCCTAGCCTTCATAAATGAAGTCAATTTCTATTTCTTAATTAATCAAGTTTCAATTATTATCAGGATTTTAAAGATAATTTGGATATCAAATTAAAATATAAAAAATATTCCTCATTTTTCATTCCAAATGAATAGAAAGTATTGGCCACGTGGTTTTAAGACCTCAATACCTAGTTTTGTATTATTTTGTTCTATTTTGCAAGGAAATTCAACAATGTTTAAAATAAAATATGAAAATATATGTTTCTAAAAATAAGTGATTAAATTTATTACCAAGTTAATTAATCGAAATTGCAGAAGTTCACGTAAGTCTCACTTTTGTCTCAAATCTGAATTGGAGTTTCCCCGTCAATAACTTAGCCTAAGGAAGAGCCCTCTGAAATTGACATTTCGGTGTTGTGGCGTAAAAGAAGCATGGAGATACTATATTTAGAGCTATTGTTTGTGCAGCCAACCAGTGTATGTTGTTAGACCAAATAACTTTTCTGCAGTTTTAAATATGTGATGCATATTGTATTGTATTAGGACGTACCTATAGCTACTCAGAAGGCCCTAGAGAATGTAGGCCATGTCTGCATCATGTCATATTGAGTTGTGTCCACAGGAGCTGGCAAGATAGGCTTGGAGCTATTTATACTCAAATTGTCTTGCCTAAATGGGCATTTAGTATACGGTACGACAGCTTGAGTCCAGAACAAAAGAAGCAAGTAGATTTAATCAATTCTAAAATCTCATACATTCTAAATGTTCACTTATTTGACCTATCATGTGTGTTAGAACTGATTAGTGACATGGGCTTACAAAATGTAAATGAATTCGAGTTTGAATAGCAGAGAAGATCTGCATTCCTCTCTCCAAATCGTGTATTCAATACTCAAATATTGTCAATGGATTTTAAGGCATTTCAATGTAGTTTATGGAAGGAAACGAAACTCTCAATTGGCATTTTCTCTTATGAGCGTTCACTGCACGTCAGTAAAAAGTCACATTTCGAAAAATTTCCTTCACCAAATTTTGTTCTCAGCTTGGCTGTGTTCTTAACCGCTGAAGATGTGTACTATTTTAAGATACTTTAAGCACAGAAACGTCGAAACTTATGAAGTACAAAAAATTCCCGTTCACAGAAAGCCTTTGCACCCTTTGAGAGTTCTCATTTAGCGGAAATCCACCATGCTTACCTCTCAGTTAGCGTTTTTTAAATCGCCTTCTGTTTAGTACCATTCAACCTGTTCTACCTATGACTCATTCACGAACCTTAGAGCACTTATTGATGTTTTCTAATTTTCTGCCCTATTCTCAAAGTTAGCTTTTCTCCTTCCCACCTGTTGCGTTCGATATGGAAAAGCCATAAAGCAAATCTTTCCTCTCCATTTTGAGTGTGCTGAGATTCTTAGAAGACACTCAAAATATTCCTCTACTTGGTGAGCCTCATGCAATTTTCCTGAGTTCTAGAAACCAAATTTTCTGCTAATGCTAAAACCCACCCTTTACTGGTAGTTGCAGAGAGAAAACATATCCGACCTCTGCTTCAATTTATGAATTAAATTAATTTGGAGGTCCTGGTATATGAGTGTTTCAATCAATTTGATTATCTAAAAACTATACGCATTCGAGTTATCAGTAAGAAGTACTGACCACATACAGCAACAATGTCTTCGCGATATACTAATTCCAAATTGAAAGTACCTTTTCGTCATTTTAACATCTGCTCTTCTTATGTTATATAAAATGTGAAGTTTGATCAATTTAGGTGCGCATCAAATGCAAATGGTATTACACAGCCTACATCTCTCTCTGCTAATCCACCCCAAAACTGAGTACGACCATTTCGTAAGTAGGCGTTAACATTTTTTGAGGCCATGCCCATAACTATGCACAGTATGTAGATGGGTTTTTGATGGAGTAACCTTAGCTTAATTTTATGCTCGCTGTGCTTGCTGACTCATATGGGCGTCAACGACCCTTCGCAATAGACGTTACGCAACTAGCGGTAACACTATTAGTGGAATTTCACCACATTTCTACGATGCACGTTTTCACGAAAAATTCTATTTCGATATTTTCTCACTGAAACTTCTGGAAAAAGTGGCTAAAATATTGGGAAAATTACCTTTGGTTAATTCCAGAATCGTCTCTACGTGTTAAGCATTTTTAAACCATTATATCCTGCATGAGAAACAGGCGTTTTGTTAATTTTATGGTGGTTGCTGTTGTAAGTCAATCGGTTTTCAAAAAGTCACAAATCGCAAAACCCAATAAAGCACATAAACATCACAAAGTAGACTTTCCTCCCAAATTATGCCAGGTAATAACGTTGCTTTTTAGTACATTTTAACAAACATGTGACTTTTATAAGCAATCACTGATAAACCTCTAATTAAAATTTTCTGGGATAAAGTCATCCCTTTTACTTAACACACATTTTATTACACTAAATCAATACAGAGATAATTCATTATCTAACTAAACGAGCAATAGAGATGGAACTCAGAAATGGCAGGAGTTATTTACGTCTCCACTGCCCTTTCAAGATATACTTTTTAAGTCTATTTTAATAATAATCTTATATAGACAAAGAATGTCGGGATACGGGAGAAGTGCGTATGTCATTTGGCTTGGAGCCGCTCTCGTGGAAAGCACGCGTTCTATTATCTCCCTTTTCGATCATAGTTCACCGGTGTCATTGGTCGTCTAGGTCACTTGATGAGCATTGGTAAAATCAATATTTGGACTTTGAATTGAAAATTTGTCTTACCATGTTTTGCATAAAATTAGCACATACACAAATAAATAAGCGAAGATTCACAATGAATTGTTAAAATAGGTATCATTTTTACTTCCAAACTTCATACTAAAAATTTCTTCCCTTAACCTTTAAGTAACAAGGTTGAAACAGTCTCTGACAGTTTTCTGATAAACCACAAAGTCTAAATGCTTCTGAATTGAAAATATGGAATTTCATCACAAGCTCATAAACTAATGGATTTAGGGTAACTTGAAATAATTCAGGTCCATATCGCAAAAACGAGTACGAAATTTGTCTAAATCACTTCTTTTTACCATTCAGAATTGATGAGAATATAAGCAATGATTCAGCTGAAGATGTTGAACTAATTAGGCTATTTTTTGCTTCTTTCAGCCCCATTCGGTTGTGAAAATGGATCCTCATATGGTGAGAGCATTCTGTGCTGCAAATGAGGAGTCACTTCGAATTTGGTGTTCCTTGCTCCGGATAATTCTCGTGAGGCTTATGCTTTTATTTAATTCCATTTAATAAATTAAAATAATCGCATAATATTTAATAAAGGAAATGAGTTGAAATAAAGAAACTAATTTTATTAGAGTGGAAGCAGAGGGTGGAATTCCATTAATCGGAACTTGATGAAACTGATCTCTGTAGAACCCAAACTTTGATTGGCATTACCAATAAGACTTCCATGGTTTGAGGTTGATGATACCGATTTCAGTTTGCTTTAGACGAGAGGTAAAGATAGATTGCTCTTGCTTCTATTAATTCTGTTATTTTCTCAACTAGACGTTTAAAATTCGAGTTATTTAGCCTAATGTCAGAAGAAAGGTAAAATCTAAAATACTGAGCAGTTGATCTCACTCCCTCACAGCAAAGGAGCTACTACTTTGAGATGTATTGTGATTCACATACTTTACTGAATCTGGAAGGCACTATGTATTTAAATATATTTTTAGAATAAGGCACAAGATTTTGCATCGGGTGTCACTATTATTAGTACTAGGTATGAAATTAGCAAACAGTGGGGTTGAAGGAATGCATTCCTTAATAATAATTTCCCCCCAAGCAAGTGCATCAACTCCTCAAATTTGGATATTTTAAATGGAAATCATTAATTATGCTTGGCAGTCAATACGCAAATGATAAAATTTTATTTCGTTTAAACTATTTCTTCTATAGAATAAAACATTATAGTTGTTTGAGAATCCACAAATGTCCAACTATTTTACTTCATATTTCTTTGAATTCTTTTGAAATCCACGTCAATTCGCTATCTTACACTAGATAAATATTTAGAAATATTAATCGGTAGTTTAGTGATTCTATGAAAATATGGTTTAGGTGGAGGACAATATTAATTGTATTCACTTGGATACCAAAATTGGTACACACTTTATTCAGAGACTAAATGTCATCCTTGTTCATTCAACAGATGGGTCCCAGATTGTTACAGACCTATCGTCAGCGGTTAGCAGCCTGCACCATGAACTACCAACTATCTGCAGATGACGTTATAGCCTTAAATGAAGATGGTACGTTGGCCGATGGAAGTGTGACAGAGATGGTTCGGCACAAGTACGCAAGAGAAAGCAACCTCTACTCAGGAGCTGGAGTGCGAGAGAGTGCTCGACAGTACGCTAGACTTCCTGCAATCGCCAGGGCTCGTTCAGTTTCTCAAATCCAAGCGCACATTGCAAGTCGACTGGGCAGTCTCAGTTGCAGTCAGGTTTCCCTTATCCCAACGGATCAGTTCAGATCTAGTGTTGGGGACCTCGGTTTTGTTTCAGGTGAAATTTTCTTGGCTATGTTGACTTCTCAATAAAGAGATGGCCTGGATAATACCTTTTATCGTGAGAAAGCACACAAATCGATAAAGTACCACTCTCATAGAGTTCAAATTGCAGTATAAGGACAGTGTAGATTTTATTACTTTCTCATAGATTTCAATTTCCATGAGAAACCGCGAAAAGATCTGAAACAATTGCAACCTGTTTCACTATTCACAAAGGGAATTTCGCTGTGTATTGTATGATTTAAAACATTTTTTGTATTTATGAGTATTTAAAATTGTAGGATTTGAATAATAGGTAAAATGCTGGTCTTTTACTCGCATAAAATAATTTAGTCAACTAAACTTTCGATTAATTAAGCTAGTTATGCATAAACTTGATTTGTCGAAAAATTCACCCAAGTCAAATTAAAAAAGGTAAAAGGTGAAACTTTTCGTCATTTTAACTTCTGTGGACTCAAGTATAACGAACGAAAAAATACAAATTTGATAAGTACATTAGTTAATTACAGATGGAATTTTAATGAAACAAAAATGTCAGAAAGTTTCCTGTTTTTATTTTATCGGCAGACAGCAGCCGTAAACTTGGTTTAGTTTTAATATTTCTGGTAACTTACCTTATTTGGGTAAAAATTCTAATATATTTTCTTTAAAACCCATTTCCGGTTATTATATACTTAAGGAAGAAGTAAAAATGGCCACTTGTTCAATTGCTTCTATGCATTTCAGGAAGGGCAGATGTAGGCCGAACATCAAGTATGAATGAGCTTAACGCAGTCGAACAAAAACTTGCGGCCTCCAGCACTCAGAGTTTGAATACCTCCAAGTGTATATCCTCCCTGTTGAATCCCCTTAGATGGTCTCGACGGAATATGGATGAAGCTGCTACACCGCAACCAATGCATCGCACTGCTTCTCGAAAGGGTCCAGCTGCACGGAAGTGTAATCGGCCATCAGGAAATCTCTATCGACCTCACTCAATATCTCCCTCATCTTCTGTCTTCTTCCTTCCACCCGCTAATGGCAATGAAAGTGCTCGAACTTCTGCCGCAGTGGAAGATGACATCATGACATCATCTCAGCACAATCTCCAGGATCCACTGGCCCAGTCCCAGATGCTTCAGGTACCAGCTACTTCTATGTTAATCAGCAATTCAGATCAACAGCAGCAACGAGGTTCACCATTGACGTCTCATTCCCCTAGACGCTCCGATCACTTTGCTGGAATTCGACCCCAGCTCCTGCCCTCCCAACTTTCACCTGTGGCATTTTGATATTCATTGTGACTTAGGATGCAATTTATTTGCCTCTTCTCTTTCTACCAAAACCCTCTCTTCGCCCTTCTTGTACATAGCGAAAAACCGATTCGTTTGCTCAGGCATACACATTAATACTGATTACCTACTCTATTTTAGAATGAAGAAATATATTACTCATCCCTGATTAAGCAATATGTCATGAATGTCAGGAAATGGGAATTTATTATTTTTAGTTATCTTAATACACCTCTAACTAATTGGAACACAAGTTTTTTGGTATTTTTCCAGCCTATGTAAAATGCTTTTTAAGTAGGCGCTTAAATATGTTGATGAAATTTTAACTCGAAAGAATGGAACATAGTAAGCAAACCCGTTCTCCTGAGGGGATATGTCATTATTTTCGTTTCGTTAGTAAAATATCCTCTGCAAAGACTTATTTCAAAAGGTGTTATTTGAAAAGAAATGCGTCGGAGTCTAGCACTTATACACATTCGACCAAAGAATTTCATGGAGACTAATTTTTAAAGGTGCAAGTAGGATAAAAATGTTCAAAGAGGCTCTTTTTCCCTGTTTATAGGAATTGGCCATCCATGAAATAATCGATATTTTGAAATTGTACAGTAGCACACTAAAATTAAGCATTAAATAACTGGAGAATATGTCGTATCATGGATCTTCCTGGTAATAATATTTGATCAAAATTGACCGTTCCAGATCATAATTACGCCTCGAAATATTGCAGTTATACATTTTGGTCAATTTATGCTGAATTTCTCCCACGAGTGTCTAACAATTTCAAATTTTGTTATCGTTTTAGTTCTAAGAATTCTCGTTCCTCAAATCTCCAGAAGTATTCTTGGTTATCATATGGTCGATAAATTGCATGTAGGTGGCGAATTTTCAAACATAGAATATGCGAAGTTGGGTTAATGTGAAATATCTCCTTGCCTAAAAAAGTATGTGCCCAGATGTATAATAGTAGTAGAAGAGAGTGACACTTAGGCAAAGGCGTGAGTAATTATTTTGTTTAAATCGTATTTGAAAGAACTTGAATTGCTTATTACTTCAAATTTTATGTTAAAATTTGTAGCAATTTTTTCGTGTATAATTTCAATGGCTAAGATATCTATTTACAAGCACTGTAACTAATTGCATTGTAGCGGACTAAATCATAGTAAACCTTTAAGAAGTTCACTAGCTGCAGACGAACTGCAACAATGCTCTAGAATAGTTCTTTAGTAAAACTGTCACCTCCATTCAAAGAAAAGCTAGTCTGCGTCCAAAATTGCGTGAACACAAAATTCAAATTGAGGAAAGCTTACTACAAATCATCAATCAATCTGCACTGCATAAATACTACTTAATCATATTGGCATTTAGGCGTGAGATTCTATATAAATTTTTCAAATACACTATTCGCACATTCTAAAACGATCTGCAGGAGGTTAAGTGATTTAGTCCAGGACAGACTAAAATGGCATCGAGTAAGTAAAGGATCAGGCTGATACAATTATCATCAGAGCTAGAATTGGCATTCAAAGCTACAAGTTCTAAATTAAAGTATCAAACTGAAGGGCAAATGCTCGCGTACATTTTGAATTTTGCGGGAAACATTACGCTCAAAGTTCTGTTCCTACTCTCTTTCATGAAAACTGATTGGTAGAGAGACTTCGTGATTTTTTATTAATTCTGACCTGTTTCACTGCTGTTTTGAATAAGAATCGAATCGAAACAGCAAGTATTTAATTTTAACCTTTTCTTCTGCTAAAGATGTGTGTGCAAAAGATGTCATTTCTAAGCTAAATTAACTTCAATCCCACATTTAATAATTCAGTTTGAAGGGCAACTGAAGGCTTTGTTCGATAATAGTATAGCAAATGAAAATATCCTTCCACATTGCATGCATGAGGATTATATCAACCGCCTTTTTTATTTATAACAAGAGATAAAGAGTAAGTAACACTATTTAAAGAAAAATAATGCCAGTACAGATATCTAATTTAATTAAGTGACTGATTTTATCATTTAATATGGTTTTGTAGACATTACAAATTCAAAGAATGTTAGATGAGACTTAATTAGCAAATGCTCTATTGTGTGTTGGGAACTGGTAATGATAACTTGTTCGATAAAGTCACTTTAATTTAATTTACTTGCACCTGATTTAAACTTGAAAATGGTTCAATTGTAGGTTCTCTTTTATAAAATAATTTTAATAGTAGGTTCTGTTGAGCTCTTTTCAACGTTCATCTTGGGTTGATAGATGTTGTCATTGAGCACCTACTGCGCAAAATTTGAATTCTGGCAGACAATTTGATAACCAAACTTAATTAGTGTGGCCGGTGTGAGTGGATGGACATTGAACTCGTGACATTTAACTTTGCATTCAACGGTTAATCGTTAAGTTTCCTATCTTCGTATTTTGTAAATTAAGTTTCAATATCCTGTTTTAATACCAGTATGCTAAATTTCTGTCGCTAAAAGCCATTAACGCAAAGGCTTCATTTTGTAAACGAATAAAAGTCGTCTTTATGTAAATGATTCTTATTGTCAGAACACCGCAGGACCGATAACTGGTTTTGCCTCTGGTCTACTAGTTATTACCCCTTTAGACCTGGTTTCTCTCTACAACATCAAACATATTATAAAATACATATCTGCATTTATTCTTTATTTGATCGGAACAAATCCAAGTTGGTTGAAAGGCGGTAGGTTCATAATTACCACTTTTATTGAATATAGTAGACGGAAACTGCTTGGGTGGTTTTGAGTGTATGGTATTTACACTTTTAAAGAAATACGGAGTATTTTCAATTTCCTTTAGCAATTAGGGTTTGAATTTTTAGCTGTCCTCCCCACTGGGAAGCCTGAAGTCAGCTAACTATCATAAGACCTGCCATTTGATATAAATAAATATATTGTTCTATACTGAATTTGTTTCTTTATCTGATGTAGCGAAATTTCAAGTTGTTTTACCTGCTTAAGGTGGAATTGGATGCCTCTGTCCTAACACATAAATTTTAAGATGGCTTACCGGATAATGTTTAGTTGCCGTACGAAATCTTTTTGAGTAAGCGTGTTTTAGAAGTAGATAATGCAAGATTACACTTAGTTATTTTCATTTCTATGCTGGCATCTTCAGAAGAAAATTTGTTATTGGTAAATATGAGTTGTTCTACTTCGTCCAACTCTCAAGCCGTCAAGATCAGCGTGGATGGCATATTAGTGATGATTTTGGATGAAGTCGAGATAACTTATGAGAATTGATTATCAGAGAGAAAGGTTTATATTATATCAGGGTGTGTATCAGCGAGTAATCATATTGTTATTAACATGACATCGGCTAAGTCTATTATTTTTTTGTAATTATGGCTCATGGTAATAGAAAAGTAGGATTTTTTAGTTCTGAGAAGCAAATAAAATCGATTAGCATGAAGTCCAACAAATGATAAGGCGATGTGGACTGAAGCCGAGGTGAGTTTTAATTCACTCAATTTTTGGCTTCGAGTTGTACAATTTTTCACAAACGTATAGTCCGTGTTCGAGAATTCGCATTTCACTTGTCCTCCTCTGAATTGCAGCTGATCCTTTTCTATAATGTTTAACGCTTACTTACTGGTCTTTTTTCCCAACTGTCGAAAAGGTAAAACGATCAAGAATGGTATTCATCAACTGTCACTTTTACCATAGCGAATATGATATAGGTAAAAGGGCCTGTTCACTCAAGGTCTTGTCTAGTCAGATATCTCCCAGGCTACCATCCTATGCCATAGTTATTACTCACTTTATCGGTCAAGTAGTAATTTTAGTCTAAATAAACCATTACTGTTTGTAATATCCCTGCATGCTATCTACCCATCATAAAATAGCCATAGGAATGCAAGGGAAATTGCCCAAGATCTTGTGTTGATTTTATTAAAAATCAAATAAACACACCTGACTTACCTTTTATTTGTGGGAGGCATTTGTAACTCAATATGGAGGGTCATTTTTTTACAATGTGAAAAATGTCACGTAGCTAAATAAACTGTTCTATTAGTCAACGGTCTGTCTAAATTCCATCCTAAGGAAACGGAAACAAAATGCGTTCATTATTGCTTCTTAAGTAATCAGTAATCAGTAGGGACAGCCGAACTTTTCCTTAGCTTTTCGTGAGAAATATTGGCGCAGTATTTACATTCTGCAACCACTGTCGAAAAAAATTAAATACTGATATTCTGTAGTAAAAATAAATCTTATGAAATGATGATTGGTGATGATGGAAATTGAATCACTCATTGACTGTTTCATCCATTACATAGCATTCTACGGTACTTCGACATTCTCTACTTTCTTTTACTATCTACACGATTTTATGATAAGCAAAGTTTTCATTTTGACATACGTTCAACATCCTCAAGATTCTGCTCATATCTACCTGACAACCTGAGCTGACGGCCATGTAATTATTCTATTTTTATTCACACCATTCCAGTATCATCTTCATACTCCCTAACCCCGGCCTCGTGTATGCAAAAACCTACACACCCAATTCTGAGTAGAGGTTCCAATATATTAAAATTGGGACTTATGCAAAATCACTTTCGACTATTTACTATTACCGCTGATAATGAAGACTTTTCAAGATATCGTCTTTTTACTGCAACTGCTTTTCGTTGCTATGACTTATCGGATATTTCGCTTTATTAATTTCAAAGATTCCACTGTAGATCAACCCCATTTGTCCTCAATTTCAGCTAAAGCAATTTAATGATGCTCCCCCCTCAGGTTCTCTCGATATTCTGATATTATTGTTAATAATAACCTTCCCCCCCCCCCTCGATGCCTCCCATACTTTGAAGTTTTATTTTCGACGCAGCTTCTCATAAAAGCGCATTTTATGAGGGCATGAATTAACATTAACTTTTCTGATTGAATGATTTCTCTAAAGAAGACTGAAGAGGCATTCAGACAACTCTTGCAACTTCATAGCACTAAGCTGTCAACTGAAAACCCGAGGACGCACCCTTAGTTGACCTAATTCCACCTAATAATTAATCTGAATGCACTCTCAAATTATGAGACCATTTTGCGGAACCACTTCACAGATATCCCCCTATCAAATAGGGTTTGCGCAATAGGTTACGATAAAAAACGAAAGGCCAAAGAAAAGGTCACGCTGACAGAAGAAACAAAAAACTGATTATTGTACCAAGAATTACAGAGAGGGAGAGATAAGGGAGGAGGACAGTGAGAGAGTGAAGGAATTAGTGAATATTTAAAAGCCAGCGGACGAATTAATATAGCTCCCATAGAGCAAATATGAAGGAATATATCCAGTGCGAGGGAATATCTGACACAGATCAAGACGCCAAAGACAATATAAAGGCCTCCAGTCCGACATTTCATACCCTGAACGAGACAAACGAGTGACCCGATCTCTTTTCTCCCATATCACAGCCACTCTCCATTCTTTCAATCTCCCTGGTCACATCATCTGCGTGAATGTACCTCGGTCCTGCTCGGCCCATTATAACGTCCTCATCAATAATCACTTCGATAATCCCTGCACCTGGAACATCGTATCTCGGTTGCAGTAAAACGCTCTCCTATGGTGGAAAATGAAATTTTGTTAAGGTACATGACAAAATACAACAGAGAAAAGACAAGTGGGGAGGGGGAGGAAACTAACCATGATGGCACGAAGACCACGAGCTCCAGTTTTTGTCGCCATGGCTCTGCGCGCTATGGCTCGCAGTGCATCCCCTGTTACTGTTAAGGTACACTGCAAGAAAGAAATAAGGGTTCAAATACGCAACCATAGAGAAAGACAAAAATATTCACGTGCACTCGTAAACATGAGAGACTTGATAAGTTTTAGACCAAGGTCTTTTTACCCAGAAGCAGAAGTTAAACGCATTTATCTTGGTCATGAAAGTTTGGATGCATGCTACTTGAGTAGGCTATAATTTTGCGATCTGAGCACTAGGCATCCCTTACTGTCTGTACTGAACTTCAGACCACAAACCTAGCGCGTCCTGTCAAACTTGCCCGTATGCCCTTCTGTAAGTATCTACCTCCTTTCATGACGTCTTTTGTAAGAAACATCACAATACACATCTAAGCAATACACCTTCTCTATTTCTCTTGATTTTGTTCCTGGTAATTCAAGTAAATCATGATCGATAAAATCTTGCCTACTTTCTATCTTGACGTGCAATAGAGTAGCTAGAAGTTAAAAGGGTAACAGCTTATCCTCCAATCTCTATTATACTAAGCAATCTCTTACCACTATAGCAACGATCAAGATGGATTCATGTCACTTTATGAATGAAAACTTAACAGGATGTTGAACTATAATATTGACGTGAAAATTTTCGAATTCAAACTGAGCATTGAATAGGATTCAAGGGGAACACCAAGTGCAATAGAAATACTGCTAAGAAATGCAACCTATGTCCCCACCTAATCGATTAGCCTAAAACAGGATAACTTTACAAAATACAAATAAGTAGTTACCTTGTCAATATTGAATAGTAGTTTATATTGCGTAAGAAGAGCATTGCGTGGCTCAGTGAGGATTCGAGTTAGCATTTCCTCGTTGAGAGAATGGAAGGCAGTGATAATGGGAAAACGACCCACAAATTCGGGAATTATACCGAATTCAACTAGGTCACGTGCTTCAACTTGGGAGAGAAGTCGATCGGACTCCAGAAGATCGAGATCTGCATTGTCGCTTGAAGAGCTCTGGACTGAAGAGAAGGTTGGTGAGGAGAATTCCGAGGTTTCTTCCGTCTCGCCAAAGCCAATTCTCTAAACGGATAAGAGAACAATCAAACCAAGCTACATTAAATAGAACACAAAGCGCATATTTGAGCCCATATTTAGGTAATAACAGTACAAAGTTCAATGATTCTAAAAGTTTGATTAACTGAAAACAAACACCGATCCGTATTTTAACTGTATTAGAGTGATCAGAGAGAATGCTATTTACAACGACGATATAATTAGACATACCTGTTTGCGTTTACGTCGAGCGACGATTTTGTCGAGGCCTGTGAAAGCACCAGAAGCAATAAACAAAATATTGGTGGTGTCGACAAGTGTGGAATCATTTCTGCCTTTACGAGAACCCTTGCCTTCTGGCACACTGACCACCGACCCTTCGAGCATTTTTAGCATACCCTATAAGAAACAAAATGGTCACCAA
Source organism: Hymenolepis microstoma (assembly GCA_000469805.3). Classification (NCBI taxonomy): domain Eukaryota; kingdom Metazoa; phylum Platyhelminthes; class Cestoda; order Cyclophyllidea; family Hymenolepididae; genus Hymenolepis; species Hymenolepis microstoma. The sequence goes on along the minus strand of LR215995.1, from coordinate 17,548,248 downwards.
GCGCCGAAGGATGTAAATGCATGCTTCATTAATACATTGATACGAGATTTATAAATCGAAGAATATGTCAATTCCACAATCAAATTTCCAGAATCCTTTCTACTGTCATATCATCTTACAATTCTATCGAATAATTACTTAAAGCAGTAAAAGTTAGAATCTATGCCTCTGTAGGAGATAGTCACTTTCAATCATACCAATAGTTCATCAGACTTTGCGTTTTATAGAAAATTGCGCCATCCATTTACATAGTATAACTACTAACTGCAACTTTTTCCAAATTGCGTTTCAAGATTGACATCTAATGCAATGAACCTAGTGAATTATATTGCGCCAAAATCGTTGGAACTATTATAAAACTGCAATCTCGGTCGCTATAAAAAAGTGCGTTGAAACGCTATAACCAACCACTCAACCTAATCAATAGGCATATCAACTCGACAATCCACGAGGCAGACGAGGGTGTATAAATTATGGAATACAAAAAACATCACCATTCTCAATCGGAGTTCAAAAGTAATTTCAAAACCTTATTTCATTCTTTTCTCGATTCTCACCCCACTATTTCATCCCTTCTTCAAATACAACTCTTTTTGACACATAAAAAAGAATACACAATTCAATCACAAAAATAGGCAAATAGTATTAGCACTCAAGCAACTCCTTTTTTGATGGCACGAGTACATGAATGAGGAATGAGTGATTAGAAGTCATAAAAATGAAAAAAATACAATTAAAACATCAAGGTTGTGTGTGCATGTATTTATCCCCAAAAAAACATTTTTTGGACCTAAGATTTAGACTTGGACTTCAAGAGTCCAAGACAGTCGAATCAGAAAACAGAATAGGGTTGGAAAAAATGGTTTCGATTTTTTAGGGGGGGGGTCATAGAAACTGTTTCAAGCAACTTTTGAATTCGATAGACACCCAAGCATCCATACTTTGAGAGTCATAAAGAGGAATTTATTATCAGTCGTTAAACTCCATTAAACAACGCGTAACGACGATCGTCGGCAACTCAGTGCAACTTCTAAATTACTTTCACTTGGGTGATCGAAACTACCTTTCCCGATTTCCATTAAATCTACCATCTTCTCCAATGAGCTAGTTTCGCTTAGCAATGCCTACCAACCTCATATTGCAAAAGGAATAGGTCGTTGACGGAGACAATTTAACTAGGACGTCTTTAGTATTAAGCAGATAATGGTTAAGACGCAGGTGTAGGAATATTTTTTAACAGCTATGGATACAATACAATGGGGCGATTGAAAGACCTTGAAAGGTTTGTTTGTCGACCAGATGGAAAGGATCACCAATATGTGGCTAAAATGAAGTATTGCAATCATAAGTCTTACCATATAGTGATTAAGATGCAGCTATGGTCATTGTAAATCCAATTTCAATGGAAATACAGGCTACTTTCGTTAATTTTCAACGTATTTATAGAGCAAAATGATTTATAAAAAAGACTCTGGAATAGTGCAAATTCGAGCACAAAAAAGTTTCTGCGATTTAGGCGTCGATCTTTTATTTACGATGCCACACCACCACAAGTGGAGCTTCATTTTACACGTGTATACCAATTCATTCATTCTATTCACCTGTGCGACTTGTTTCCACCACATTCAATAGAATTCACAAGGCCCTATGCTAGACATAAGTGCACATCAGGTATAATGCACGTGCTTTCGAAGAGAGAAGTATGATATCCGAACACCTGCATTCCTAATCTCACCTGGTTGTAAGACGCTTGAATTTGCAGGCCCAAGGCTGTAAACTGCCCATATAATGATGTCATCAAGTAAAGTGTTCTCTATGAGGTTTTTAGTATATTTGTGCCTTAAAGTATTTACAGAGATAAAGCATAAACATCCTCGATTTTTTAATGTGCACTTTTATCTCCAATCACTCACCTGTTGAACACCTTCCCCACCAACATCACGAATAGTGTGGAGCAGACCACTTCGACTAGCGATTTTGTCGACCTCATCGAGAAAGACAATACCTTGTTGAGCGCGCTCCACGTTGTAGTTGGCATTTTGAAGGAGCTTGCCTATTACAGACTCAATGTCCTCACCCACGTAACCTGCTTGGGTAAGGGTGGTGCAGTCACAGATTGCAAATGGGACGTCCAAACATAGGGCTAGAGTCTGGGCTAGGAGGGTCTTGCCTGAAAAGGTAGAGAACGACATAGATAAGAGAGTGGGAAATGGGAAAAAAACACATGTATACTAAGAGTTAGAGAAGTCAAGACGTCAATCAACAGTCCAGTCTCCATAACAGTTTCCTCGACGATTAGATATAATAGGATGCTTCATAAATAAATAAATTCATGCATAGTTTCACTGGTTGTTTTAGTTGCTTCCCGTACATCCTCCACAATATAAACTTGACTTTCAAGAAAAACAGAGGAAATGTCAAATGGGTTTAATAAGAAGCTGGTATAGAGATGTTAAACATTTGAACGGTTCACATTCCTTTCTCAGGTTTGTAGTATCAACTTAAATGGCTTATCTGTTACCGCATAGTGAGTTCCACTCTATGCTGCCCAAGATTCATTACTCTTCTCTCAAGTTGCTTATTGATTCGGCATATTCAGATTTACACCTTTCCAATTAGCCACTCTTTCGTTTCGCAGTGATGCCATTGATACTTACTCTCAATCTCTCTGCCCTTTCCTAATATCAATATTCAAACACCAAACGTCCCCACCTTTCACTCTTTAGATAAGAATTTAGACGACTCGAAAAGGTAATAACTTTGTAAGTTTGTCATTGTCTACATCACACACAGTAGTCAATCTTCCAAAGGACCCTTATAAAGAAAATCAAATCAGATGATTTAATCCAGAAATTAACCCCGAGAAGGCAGGCAAAAATGTAATCTGAAATGTTATGTTTTCTTACTTAAATTAGAGAATAAAATGTGGGCACTAGACTCGTAACAGAAGGCGCTATTGGCGTTTGGAACATGTTCAATACGTGTCTATAGCCTTCGCCTGATACCACCAAAACTCATCACGTCGGTATCAGTCTGCTGTGAGACACGCGTGAGTGCGGTTGGGTGCATTTTTCCAAAAAATGATTCAGACGTTCAAGAGTTAAGAATGGTATTAGAATGAAAGTATTATCTGCCGAATTTCATACTGTGTAATACTCACCACCTCAGAGCGGAAAATGAGCAGAGGTTATCCGTAAGTGACTTAATATTGGAGACAACCGACCTAGTTGGCAGTAGAAAGCGCCAAGCGTACGTGCCGCGACACTTTTTTCGTCTTATCTAAACGCCAAAGCACAATTGAGGCTATTTAAAGGCGAATAATGGCTTTTAGGACGCTTCAATGGAGTGAATTACTGCAACCAATCAAATAGGGAGGAGGCAATGATGTAATGCGGCAAATAAATTATCAGGGACGAAGCGACTTAAACAATACAATAACCCATTCAGCATCAAGGAAAGGATTTTAAAGTTGCCTTAGTCTGTGGAGAAAATTTTCTAAGCTACCTTTCTCCTCCTCCTCCTCCTCTCCTTTCTGATAGAGATTTAAATTATCGCTTTCCTGGCCATGCGTTTTCGTCGACTGGACTGGATATAGACTAACTAAATGCAGCAATTAAAACCATGTACACAATTATTTCCCAGCAGGGTACTTGGGAACCCATTAGTAAAATCCAGCATATTAATGATACCACCAGATGGTACTTGATGTTGCTCACATTAAATGCTATGACAAGAGGAATCGATTACAATAGCTCTTTTAATAGACTTGGGGAGCTGGAAATAATAACATCTCAGGAAATCAGCCAATAGCCATGTAAATAACAAATCCAACAACAGTAGCTTTATCTTGTTCAATTAGATTACGTACGGAATAAGTCAGAATATTCAGAAATAGGAGAGAGGGGATGGGAGAGGACTTGTAGACCGTACATCAATGGGAATATACACGGAACTTGTATGTAGCATTACTTATGAATCGTGAGAGAAATAATAATGCACACTCTAAATTCACTGTGCATTGGTGTTGAATGCTTAAAACCCGCCCTCTCTCTCAGATCTGAGCTATTGTCGCGAGTTTGAAAATAGGTTAATAAGATGGCCATCAGTTTTAAGAAAACCTGTACTCCGGCTTAAATTTTCTTTCAATAGTCTTCAAAGACTGCATGTTACGAAGATGTACAGAATAATTAACTACCGAATACTAGTGATGCATTTCAGAATAAAAACCTATTTCCAAAATTAAGATTTTCAAATGTCATTTGCCTTTTTTCTGAAATAAATGTCATCTCCGTCTATCTTTATTGAATGAGTTTATTGTAATACGATCAGTAGACGAGTCTGGAGTGAAAAAAAAACAGAAACTCGTATTCAAGAAACAGACACTTATCAAAATATGGAAATTTTCTCGAAAGAGTGTGAATTTTATTTGGATTTCCCTATACCTGACTGGAGAGAAGAATGTGGTTTCTGTCAGAGATGAAATTGACGTAAATGCGCACTACCTCGAGGTATGAATATGCGCATACAGTAACCTTGCTCCACTTCAAGGGGAGGAAGGCTTTTAATGGAATTATTAATCATTTACAAACGCACTCAAATGACTGGAAAAACATGCAGAGTTTAATTACGGTAGACATGACAAACACGTTAAAAGAGGGAACGACAGTGCTCAAGTAATTGAATTCCCTGCAATGTCGAGCAAGGGGTCACGCTGCACATTTCATCTCACCTCTAAGATACCTTTTCAGCTGTGCATTTTCCTTTGCTACTAGACGGAAAAGAAATTGTAAAGTACTAATTATGAAAATACGTTAGGGTGCAACCGATACATGGGATAAGCCCATTTTTACAATTTGAGACCCATGTAATAGAGACAAGTATCAATTACGTTGCAACCTGAGCCACACAAACCCAAGTACACTGAACTAATAAAGGCGCACCAGAACTAGCTAGAAAGCCTGTAAGATCAATGCAAAATATGTAACTAAGATAAATATAGCAAAGACATATGGTAGCAAGGTCGGGATTCACAACCAGCTAGTCAAAAGGAAAGGAAATAGTCGGACAGGAGGGGGAGGAAATAGTTCCTAAGAATGGAAAGAAGCTATAAGATTTGAATTTTACCTGCATTCTCCTATAGACGACTAACTTGTAGCTAAATACTGCTTCCATGACTTGGTGTGAAATATATTTATGCCCCATCCTATGTAGGGGAGTAAAATTAAAGCTCTCAGTAGGACGTTTGACGATAATATTAAGCTAAATCATAGGAGTGCGCGATAGACTTACCTCCCCGTGGTGCACCCTGGACAACGTAAACTCATATGGCAAAGTCTATAAACCGGGAATTGACTTCAAACTGCCATGACCCTACTGTATGTCATATTCGACCGAAGTCAACTAAAGGGCTAATGATAACTAACATAAAGCCTGCCATCTGATATAAATAAATAAGTTAAATCATTTTATTAATCACCTATTGAGAAAATGAGATCATATAAAGCAAGGCCAACTTCCCCAAGTGATTGAATCTTTAGTAAGGACAGGTCGATGGATATCATGAGATTGTCAATTGATTTGGATAAGAATGACCCAATTCATCATATTCATTAATAAGCCACTATGGTCACAATGGAGATGGGGCGTTGATCTAAAAATGATTAGACTAAATGAGATATAACCATTGCAGCTAAAAAAACTATCCACATTTTTTCAACATCTCTGTAGCTAGTCAACTTTTAATTGGTTTGTGAAATGCGTGTCCATGAAAATATGGAATGGATGCAAACTGACATCCGGTGCCATTTGCCTCCAATAGCCATCAAAAATAAGCTACATTAGAAACGTACCACCTGCACATATCTCAAACAATGGAGGCTTTGTTGAGCGCCAGAAGCGCCAATTGCAACTGAAGTTTCCGTTGTGACCACTTAAGTGGTCGTCTGACAAAATTTTTGCCTCCTCCTCCTCATCCCCCAACACCACATTTCCAAGCCAATGATAGCCACGCCCTTACTCCTTCTAACTAATTCAAATATCTAATGATATTAACTAGAAATGCGTATATGTAATCTTAACCCGACAAAACTCAAGTATCTTCTCATCAACGTTACCAGCATACATCTACTAGGCTCTCTCCTCTCAAACCCCTTCTAATTCACTCCACAGTCAGTTTCTACGGACAATTCCTTTGTCTACATCTCCTACCTCTACTGTGAAGCCCGCTCTCTGTCTATCTATCTCTCAGATAAAGCCCAATAAAGTGTTATCATTACTAAATCCTTTACCTTATATTCATATTTGGTCATAATAAGGAAAATAACCACAAACCGCAAGCTTATATCAGCTAATCCAACGGAAAATATAAAACCACCACATTTTGCTTTGCGAAAAGAATTTGTACCGCTTCGAAAATGACAACACAGATAAGTGCAAACCAACATCAAGTTTAATTTTTTTGGCAAATCTCCACTAAAATTACGATTCAGCAGAGTGTATATCTCAAGCTATGAACGTTTTAATGACAGACAACAGTCACAACTCTGATAATAAAGAATTCCTTACTTGTCAGAACCGAAAACTGAAAATTTCATTTGCCTCTTCCTCCAGTGAATTTCTCTTAAAGGCGAGCATCTCCCTTTCCTCTTTGGAGAGAGCTATAAATTGACATTTTTCATCAAACAACGTAATGGTCCTCCTTGAAGACAAATTGAATTAAAAAAGCCCAAAGTGTCAAGAGGATGCACACATAGGAGAGGTTAGGGAGAAGCAAGAAAAGCATTTATGAATAAAATATAAGGCTTTCAGTATCTATTCAAAGAACCAAGCTAATCCCCCAATTCCAGTGAATTACATGGTACGTTATTACCATTTTCTTTCTATATTTATCCCAAAAAAATTGCATTGACGGAGACTCTACACGCAAGGTACTCGTGAAGTAATTGGAGTTTCAAATATTTTACCTTTAAGAGCGTGTATATCATTTCAAGACACTTGCAATCAAACTGGAGTGATTTCTATATGGAAATCATCAATTAAGTATGCTTTAATTTACAGCTAGTAGATAGATTACAAGCCATTTAGTAAAAAGAATATTAAATAGATGAGAAAGCGCATTATTTTATGGAAATTTGATACATTATATGGTTAATTCACAACAGTATACCGGAATTCTTTATCACATTGTAAATTTAAGCCACAGAAATGCCAATTTTGCACGTGTACAGGATAAATGTGTACATGTGTAAATATATCTCCATGAGTTTGCGGTGAAAACAATACGTGCTTAGGTTAAAAAAAGACAGGAACAAGAAGCCCACGCGCGGCTGCTGATCTCACTTTTTGTCTCTCTTCTTTCAACATGAAACAATTTTAAAAGTCGGCGCCTTGTATCCACATCCAAAGTTCGCATGAACAGACCTACGATTAACGATATACCACGAATTACAATGATTGTGCAAAATTACTACCCTTATTCACCCAGGGATACTTATTTTTATTCCCTATCTCCTACTTGGCTCATCCCTTGGAACTAATGCAGTTAGGCGATTTCCCCTCCCCTCCCCCCGTCATACAATATATTTCCGTTTTGACCTGTACTCTGCCACTAAGTTACTTAGTCTATCACCATCTAACTGTTCTTTCCTATCTTGTAGTAGTAAAGTATGTCTGTTAGAGAAGAAATAGGACTAAACTGGCCTTCTATATTCCATGTAAGTTAGTCACGGAGCCAAAGCTTTCCTGAGGGAGTTGTGTTACAGGACTTTCACTATAAGGACTTCGAAAAACGTGTCTGATATGGTTAATTGAAAGCGGAGGAGGATGATTGAGAAGCTCTGTATATACAGTTATTGAAAATTAAATAATATAACAAATTGCGCTCCCATATCGTTAATGAAGAAGCTTGATTTAAATAGTCCTCAAATGGAAAAAAAATCTGAAGGACCCATATTACTTTAGGTTGGAGTTATAGCAAATGTTCTTTACCACACCCATCATATTAATACAATACGCTGAAGAGGTAGCAACATTAGCAAAAGCGGTCTCAATATAATGAGAACGTTATTTAATAATTAATAAAGTGCCAGAGAAAAGTGAATGATTCCGCGTTGGAGGCAAATTTGTCCCAACAGCAATGCATTTTGTTTCAATAATTAATAAACTCACTCTTCCCCTGTTCCAACTTCTGTACCCAGGTTGAGCAACAAAGCCAAAGAAATCAAATCCATTATTAAAACGTAAACCCCCTTTCTCTTCCTTGGTGGGATAAATTGTTTCCATATCGATTTGTCTGAGTTTCCCACCATCCAAGTAGCGATTTTCAATATATTTAGGATTCTCGTTTCTTACCCTTTAAGATGTAATTTTTCGATTTTCCACATTATGTCGGTCTTGTTTTAGTTATGTTTTCGGTTTAATTGTTACAAAACTAACGTCTGAGATTTGTTCTCTCCCGTTAAAAAAAGTGACGCCACCGTTATAGTGAAGTTCGTTCAGGTTTGGTATGAATTTTCTCCATTCCAATACTTCTTTAAACAAGAGTACTTCTGAACCGGCCAAAAGTGAGTAATCACAGTAAACAATCGATTGAAGGAGACAGTGTTGCGAATAAAGTGTGAAATAAATAGCCTTTATATCGTACTCCATAAGTGAAAATATGTCCTAATGAAGCATTTTGTCTAATAAAAAGAAAACTTGAGAACATAACACAACACTTCCCACTCCCAAATAATAACTTACATAACCCACCCCTCAATCACAAATAAATATATATGAGAATTTTCCCCAACAAGAACACAACGAGTAGAATAAATCATCGTAATAAAGACGCTTTAAAAAGATTTTCTCATAAAGTGCGTTCAGTATGAAAAGGAAATGACGAACTCAGTCAGAAAAACCTCCGCCAATGTTAAGATACTGGCAAGCTTTATTAATAAACCAAAAGATCGTACATTCAATATGCACAAATAAATCGTAAATAAACAGCTTACCCGATCCAGTAGGACCAAGAAGAATGACATTGCTCTTATCCAATCTAATCGGCTCAGCTTCTCTGGTTTCATGAATTCTTCTAGAACCACTGACCGTCGCCGAGAGAGTAGGTGGTTGTGGCTCATCCTCTCTATACATTGGTCTGATCACACTTGGAAAGCTGCCTTGACTATTGGTATTATTGTTGCTATTGCCGGAGAGGATGGTAAACAATTCTACAATATTGATAAATAACATCTACTTATTTTCAAATAGTAGTTAGTAATGTTTAGAGAATCACTGTCTTACCAGTGACAGTAGGTCCTTTCGAGTCGATTTTCCGGTCGATTGGTGGAGGAGTAGTAAATGCGGAAGGGCGAATGGGACGTTCAAAGGGATCGGGTGTGGCAGGATCCGAAAAAGTAGTAGTCACAGACTCAACAGTAGATGCGACGCTGCTGGCACAGGTCCTGCAATGGGTTATATTGTGGTATATACGATTGTAATGCGAGTATACTTGAACAGAGAGAACTTTTTTGGCATGATCTTGACCAACTACATGGCGATTGAGGTATTTGTGGATCTAAAAAAACATGAAGACGAGTTAGCTCGGTTTGCGAAGGTGTAAATCCTATCTCAGATGGGGAGGGGGAGAGTCGAGGTTAAAGGAAATTCGTTTGAGCACATTTCTACAAAATAGTCCTCCCAAAAGAAAGCTATTCATATCAGAGATCAGGAATCAGTTTAGTGGCTGATAACAAGCGAAATGAGTCGAGTTCGTTCTCGATTTGAATATGGAGGCTAGTTTGTAAGACAAAATTTATTCTCGTTTACGATAATGACAGCAATAAAATCCAACAATTAAAATCAAATAAATTAAGGGTGAAATAAGCATTCAATTAAGTTGAAAAAATAGGAATGCATTCAGATATGCTCCTCCTGGGAATCAATGGGATAACTGAGATGACTAAATGACGTTATCAAATTAATTTATTAATCTGGTTACTTATTAACATATTATTGTCACTTGTAGGCAGAATTAAAAGGAATCTCTACAATTATACGGTTTTAAATTACCTCCAATAAAAGGGTAAAATCGTTTTTCCAACAAGTTATTGAACGCCTATTCCACCTCATAACGAGGTCATAGCCATAGCCAAACCATCAAATAATGGAAGTTGGAATTCCATTTTAAACTCGTTCAAATAACGGTCAAAAATTGATTTCCAATCAGTTAGAAGAAAGGATACTTCCATTTTCACAAATTTCAGCATAGAAAACAATTACAACCATTTTATTTGCATAAAAAAGGACACGATTTTGGGAATATCCCCAAATCTACAACCTTAATTGTACTAATACATTTTTACCCGCTTCCTGAGCTCGCACCAACCATATAGAGGGTATAGTAAAATAATGAGTTTATATTATATTTTATGTCATGATTCAGAAATTTAAGCTCCTTGAATGCACTTAAACTCCGTTAGGTAATTGAGTATGACCAAATACTCATGACATGTAAAGAATACGTTTCAAAGTGCAAACGACTAATTGAAAAGCAAATATTGAATGATAAACATAAAGGCAGTCTTAAAAAACTTGCAAACACCAATGATAAAGACTTGTCATAGAAAAGTTACCCTTCAGTTGCTCTTTTTTCAACACAGCTCAAGAAAAAAAGGGGAATCAAAGCCTAACTATTAGGGATTTATTTTAAAAATAGTCAATAAGTACTTATAGCTATGACAATATTGGCCCAATTTATCGCGACATACCATCAGCACTGCCTACCGTTAACTGAAGTGTGTACAATTCCAGAAAGTTAAGTAATTGCCTGAATAGAAAAGAAATTTCGGGGCAATAATCTAAATTCTGCATAAAACGTAGAGGAAATAGAAGATTCTTGCTTCGAGATGACAGAAATATCTTTTATTAAAAAGATTAAAAGAACTAATAGAGTCAGATATTACGCAGACACAACCTTAGAGGTACAGTAAGAAACAGTCCAAACTTCTATGAACAATTAATGAAGTGGCATCAAAAGAAATTAAAGCAACAAAAGATAAAAGTCATTAGTCAGAAGTTTAAACACTCATATACAATCAAATTAAGCTCAAGAAACTAGCGTTTAAGAAATGCGTAGTGAATATCTAATAATAACAAGTCATACCTCTTTTGGAGATGGTGGTGGTGTCGATTCTTCTTCCTTCACAAAAGTCTTGACAGCTGCATGATCCACGTAGCTGTATAGGTGTTGACAAGCGTCGCACTTCAAGAAGCGAGCCATATCTATCAAAATAATGGGGAAAGTGAGCAGAAATTAATTCATGAAGAGTTAACGAGAAGCTGATTAAGATTAAAACAAAGTAAGTAGAGAAAAGAGCAGTGAGAAACCGACATATTCAATAAAATTACACTTACGGGGATTGGCAGGGTCAAGAGGTCGAAGTGGTGAACCACATTGGGTACAAAGAATGGGCGGTCCTTCACTTGAACCCGTTCCTGACCCCTGATCATTATTCCCACCACCGTTAGTTGTGCTTGAAAATGTTGATGAAGTAGTAGTAGAATCACATTCTGTTGGTGGTGAACCATCTGAAGTTCCATCACTACCTGGGCCCAATCCTTTGCCGCCTAAATAAAAATTTCTAGTCAACATTTTAACTGATTTGTATATTTTTAACGATGATAACAAACCTAATCTTTTACATTCCGGCAGGTAATTGCATTTGAAAGATAATGGTCGAATATGTGTCAGAGAAATCCTCTTAAGACTGTGCAGACTGAATTGGCATAATTCCCCTGTATACGCAATTAAGTCAAAAATTGTGCTTACAGTTTTTATAAACGGGAGAAACTCCTGGGAAGCGTAGTGATCTAAATAGTGATACAGCAACGAAGGGCCTCATGTTTATATTTCTGGAGGAATAAAAAATGAGCTTAAGTATCAAAAGCACATACTAAGTCCTTAAAAATTATAATTTCGAATAACTAAAACGTATAAATATTGTGGAAAGTTAACTGGTTACAACGAGGTGATAAGTTTCCTAAAAAATAGCCAATACTCAAGTCACAAATAAATTATATACATGTATGTGAGAAAATAATATTAAATGAGCATAAATCAAATAAATTCAACCCACACAGTCAACGAAAGTGAGATAACAGGTTCAAAGACAGGGCTGGTTAAGGCCTGTGCTGATTGGATGATCATAGCAATCAGACAATAGTTTCAATATATCTAATATTGAATTAATTAAATTAAAAAGAGTCTTTAATTTAAATGTAAGACAATACTGCCTAAACATAAATTGAAAATTTTACTATTTTTGTGTTGCCCACATTTTCGTGTTTACAATTTATGTAAAAACTTCGTTGTTCGGAAGTTTGTACAATAAACGCTCGTTTTATTTATGTGATATAGATCGAAAAAATCGAGTTAACTTACATTGATTATTACTTTGGGTTTATATGATGCCATCTGCCATGGCCAGTGCACACATAAGCAAGCTCAAAGGTGGGACGATTGGATTAGACATGCACATCCCATCGGGAAGCACAGGACTCAAAGAAATCCTTCACTTGTGACACTTGAGCCGATCCCATTTACCATATAAATATCCATATTACACATGTGAACAGTAAATCTCAATTTCTTGCTTACAATATCTTACTACACATTCCCATCTCTTAACGTCTTTACAACTAGTCGTTTGCTACATTTGGTTATTTTAATTAATAATCTCATCTCCAAACTAATAAAGAGTGCTTCTAATCTCATGCACTCCGACATGAAATCGATTTGAATATATAGATATCTCGATGATATTTTTGTAAATCGATCATAGTAAAGTAAATAGATTTGGTGGTGCAATTGAGCTGAAGAATTTCATTTAACAAACTGCATCATTTCAGTGCACTTTTATTTCTGTTTTGACGGTTATAGTAGGTTTCGATACAACACTCTAAAGGAATTTGCCTATATTCTCTATTTTAGCTGTAGAGTTCTTATTTTAATAAGTCCTTCACTTGTGTGTGTTGCCTTTCATCACACCCCCAAAAAATCAGCTCATTTAGTTCTAGTACTATTTGGGTTCAATAAAATGCTTCTTTTATTCAATTCTTGCAAAACCTTATTCTGAACCCCAAAGACCATTTTAATGAATTAACATTCAGTTCTGTAGCTTAGTTAGCTAAACACCACCTGTAACCGTTATAAGAAATGTAAATTCATTCAATATCTTATGACGGATAAAGGTCGGCCCATGTGTAAATTAATTATGCTTTCCTGCTATATGCTGAATCAGAGTTGAAAAAAGCTTATTAGTTCTCATCGACATTAGTAGATACTGATCTTGGAGATGATTGCATAAACTTGTATATTAACCGAATTATGTTTTTTTTGAAAAATGCACACAACCGCACTCAGGCATATCTCACAGCAGACTGATGCCGATGTGATGAGTTTTGGTAATATTAGGCGAAGGCTATGGACGTACTGAACATGTTTCCAACAGCAAAAACGCCTTCTGTTACAAGTCTAGTACCAATAGGGCTTGATTTGAAAGAGGACCGCACGGTCCTAAGGGCGTTAAAGGGTTAATGCCTCAACATGGTTTGATTTATTATTCTTCTACAAAGAGGAATCTAGAGCTACATGGTTGATGTGTATCCATCATACTGATAAAATTATTTTGTCATTTGATTTACAAATGTTTATAAAAATATAATGAGGGATTAAACCAAGTTTTGAGATGATAAAACGTGACCCACTGACACAAAAATAAAATTATTTCATTTTTCAGAACTTAAAATTTTCCTTCGCTCTTATCCCTACTCGAATCATGTCAATAAGAAATAATATTGGATTACTTATTTGAAATTATTTTCTCTAACAAATCTGAGGAATTCATTTAACATGGAAAAATAATTAAATTAGCATAATACTGCCTTTGCAGTAATTTTGATCACTTAAAATTCCCTCCGTGATTACCCCAGTGGTGATCTAGTCTTCAAAATTATCATAAATAAATTAGACTCAATTGAACAATCTGATGTCACGAGTTAAAATCACAGCTTTGAAAAGAGTCAATTTTGTCATCTATAGGAGCATGTGATCGATGTCAATACTTTTGAAGCAGGTTTTAGTCGCCAAATCAAGTTTAAGATAGCGAAATCTCTCGAAGATTCCTCCTTAATTGAGGTAATTCAATCTCATTAATTTTAAATAACATTTCGAAAAAAAGTTGTCATAATTACCTTAAATGCGAATTTTGATTTTACGGTGGTTAGTAACCTCAATATTTTATATCAAATGAAAATTAAATCAGAAATTCATAAATTTTATCAAAAAATTGCGCATTTGTTGAGTATTTTTAAATTATTCGACTTTAGCAAGACAAATATTCAAGTGTGGAAAGAAACTCACTCATCCATTTTTTGCCTCTGCATTAAGGTTAACATCAAGGAAAAAAAATTTCAACTGTCGAAAGTCGTATATTTTATCAATGAAAATTCATGAATACGGAGACTTACAACTGAAGTATGTGTTAGCAGTTGACTACTTTCCACTATCGATCATTGCTTAATCGACACCTTTCTCATTAGTCCACATAAAACAATCGAGCATTATTACTTTACATCATAGCATTGTGCCAAAGTGATAACCGAGTTTGCTATGATTTCTTTTCCCTCATCTACTGGATGGGAAAAAATAATTAGTTCAAAATTCTGTAAATATCGCCAATATATTGGTGCATAAAACTCTCCTCATTAATGCAAGAGGTTTCGTAAACGATTAGAACTCTCATCTAGGGCTATATGTTATCGAGATTCACTTATGGATTTGTATCCAACTTGTCATTGGCTTGGTGTTCTTATCAATTTCTTTATTCATCAAACACCTACGCAATCATTTTTTCAGCACAATATCCTGTAAATGGGTAGGTGAATTCGTGCAGTTAGAAAGAGACTTCATCTTAGTTCGTTTTCACTATCCTACTTTGGTAAATTCTAAGCCAAAGTCCTTATCACCTCAAAACTCTCTATTACAAATATTGTATATACGTATTATATCCTAAGCGCGTCTTATGCGAAATGCAACTATGTTCAATTTAAATAGCTCAATTTACAAAATTCAATAAGGAGAATATTAACAACCAGAAGATAGTATTCTCAAAGCTGATCTTATGGGAAAACCTATTTTACCAACCCTCTAATTGGTTAGAATAACCAATTCATCGACAATCGCTGATATCGTGATCTCTCAGTTGGCAGAATTGGATGTGTTGGAAACGTAGGACCAACAGCTCCTAGCACATTTTGGAAAAGTTAGCCAAGATTAACCCTAATCCCACTACTATGATAAACGCAAAAATCGTCTCACGATGTCACGAGTGGGTATGTAATTTTTGTATGATCAATTAGTTGTGAAAGCACAATAAAGTTGTATGACTGCCATTGGTATTATAAAGCATGATTTCCATTTTAACATATTGTTCTACCTCAAGGCATTGGCAAAGGAAGTCAGTACAACAGGAGTAATTGCAAAATAAGAGGTAATCACAATAGAGACTGAGTAGAAAGTGAAAATAAAATCAGTTTTCCAGTTAATTTTCAATTCGAGATGTGGATAGCTTACTTCAAATATCCATGTTCAAAATCATAATTAATCTTCCACATTGACAAAAGAATTTCTTATTCATGCCCTCTGTTAACCGTTTCCTCAATCTCTTAGAAATTAGTACTTTAATCCGAACCACGTTTTGTTACCTATGAATCTGATGCGTAATTAATGAATATTGATTGCTATTCGTTTGATCAACCGTTTCATTAAGCAAGGTATGCACTATCGCTACGCCTATGAAGACGAAACAACTAAGTAGTGTCAAGCGAAATTAGAAGTAGAATTAGCTTATTTATGTTACCTTTCCAGGAAAAATATACTGTTTTATCTACTTAGAGTTTGTTAAAAGTGATAGCGTTGGCAGATAAAAGAATCCAACGCGAAACTCTAAAGAGGAGTTATAACCAATAGGCTGTGGAAAAATAAGCAAGAAATCTCATTTTATGTTCATCCAAACTCTACCGTTAATACTGCTGTGTTTGGAGTTTCCATTTAGCATTGCACCTTTTAGGTTTTTCTTCTGTACCCTTTCTTACAAAAGTCTCTTTTGATGAAATAGCCGTGAAATAAATTAACCAACGTTCCCCCGTCCACCTTCCCCTCCCCCCCACCACCCCCCTCCTATTAAACACATATCCACTCAATATTACCAACGATGACTTAAGAATACTTAACCATGAATAGCTTCATGCTTTAGTTCCGCGACGCAAATTGCAGAGAAATAAGGAAGAGAAGGCGAAGGTAAATGTTTGACATATAGGTAAACTATAAGGAAGTAACGGTTTCATATCACCGTTTATGGTTGTCACAGTCAAGCCGCTTTTGTGATTAAATATTGCGCTTTCGAAAAGCTCTGATGTTCTTTATTTACCCATGGTTATTCGAGTTGCCATTTATCATCTCGCAGTGATTCGACTTCTTGAGTAGGTCTCCAGTTTTATTGATGAATGTTGTAACTTTTGCCTTACTTGGTTAATGTCCTCCATTTCAGTGCTAATAGATGATAAAAATCTTGCCATCTGCTTCTAATAAACACTTGAGCATAATGACGTTTTATAATTAACAAACAGGCAACTCTGCCAACGAAGCTTATAGACACGTAATTTTGAACATGATTCAGTTGGCAAAAATTTGGGTCATAACTGCAATGAAAGCGCCAAGTTTAAAAATTAGTTAAAAAATAGTCTATATGCAGTTTCTTACCACCCGATTAATGAGGTTAATTCATAACTGCTACATCAAAGTATAATTCAACACTTCATAATTTAATGGAAAGCACTTTCCATTAATCTGCTTTGAAGAGTTGCAGTGCTTTAAAATACCCTAAATGTGAATAACGTTTATTGACTAACATCACCTATTCTGTCAAGTATTTAAAAAACCCGGCTAATTAACAAACCCATCTATTCATACTACATACATTCATTTTTGTTAAAGTACTTTACTCGCGTTTATTTCAAGATTGAGGTGGGAAACATCCTAAAGAAAAATTGCCAATGGGTTAAGAGGTTAATGAGGTGAAATCGATTTAAGTTGTTTACAGATTTGGAATTTCTTTATTACAGAATTTGTAGAAAATTTATTAATGTAGGTCAATTCATCCTTTTAAGGTATAAAATATGGCGGTTAGTGAACACAGCTTACTGCATTCTGCTAACTTACAGTTTTTAACAATTTTAGCTCTGCTAATATTAAAACTGTAAAATGTCGCATTTCGGAATCATTGCGCATTCTTGAGCATTGGAAGAAAAACTGTCGTGGATAAGAGTTTGCTGAGACACGAACTGCAAACTCGGCAAATATTGTACAACTCGAGATCAAAAATCAAGTAAAGTAAAACTTCTCCATACTTCAACGTTGCCCTCAGCAACATTTTGTTTCTCTTTCCTTAAATTATTTGTTGGACTTACTCGGCTTTTTTCTCCCCAAATTGGAACATCTCAAACATTTTGGCGTGATAAGAATGATAATGGCAGTGCAAGCTGTAAATCTCTTCTCACATCAGCCTATGGTTCTGAAACTCCACACAGCCTTATAAGTTTATCTTCTTCCGGGTGTATGCCTTCCTCTGCTATCATACGAAAGTAAACCAATTTCTACGAAAAGGTGTCGAGGTAATAGAAACTAAGCTTACCTGTTTTTGAGTAACCAAATTGTAGGAACTGATGAACCAAAACCAGATCGTAATAGCTAAGACAACAACAAACAACCCTTACCAAATATTTATTTATTTATATCAAATGGCAGGCTTTATGATAGTTATCACTAGCCCCTTAGTTGACATCGAGCTTCACAGAGGGGAGAAACGTCAAAGTCACAACAGGTCGAGAAGGTGAACAGAAGAGTGATTCACAGATGCAAAAGAGACAGATAGAAACAAAGATGGTGAGGTGAGTACTGTGGAAGTCGTGGAATATGAGTCATGGTAGTTTGAAGTTTGAAGTCAACTGCCGGTTTATAGACTTTTTGTCGTATGAGTATACGTTTCCCAGGGTGCACCACGTGGAGGTAAGTCTATCGCACACCCCATCGTTACCAAATAAGAGTGGAATAAACGATGATGAGAAAGAGAAAGGGGAAAACATTCATATAGCGTGCTTAGCCATTAAATACAGTTAATGTTACTTGCGTTGTATGAACCTTATCGTTGGTTGGTTAGGAAGTACCTGCACTCACCAAGCACTTAGTAGCGCGAACATGATGGCTTCGATTAGCCTTGATAGCTCTGTACACTCAAGAAAACTATCCTCTCACTAGGCATCAAATACTAATCATCTTTCTGCAGAACCAATACAGGCA
Source organism: Hymenolepis microstoma (assembly GCA_000469805.3). Taxonomy (NCBI): domain Eukaryota; kingdom Metazoa; phylum Platyhelminthes; class Cestoda; order Cyclophyllidea; family Hymenolepididae; genus Hymenolepis; species Hymenolepis microstoma. Next base: position 17,529,854 of record LR215995.1, on the reverse strand, counting down.
CCGCTACAGCTGAGCTTTAACTGAACTTTACCATCCAGGTGCTCAAACTAAGATGATCTAAAGTAAAAAGAGGTGCAAACTGGAACCTAAGTTTAATATAAATTTTTCATTTCTACTTCAAAAATTTCCTAATTACATTATGCATCTCTTTTCCACAATAAATGGTAAGTAGAACACAATTCCCTCTAAATAAAAACGTAAGACCATTCTCTCTAATTAGCCTAATAATATTTATCTAAAAGTGCTACGACGGTGCTGCGGTCAACATGTACTGTTGCCAAGTCAGCAGTTACAAGGTGGTGCACAATCGGTTGTGTTGACGGTTAACTACCACCCCCCACCCCTCCAAATACTTCTTATTAGTAAGCTGAGTGGTAAAATGGCTCCAAAATACTTACTTTCTAACCAAGGTCATTGAAAAATACTAACATCTTATCTAATGAGTTTTGAAAGCTCGAGCTCAAGAATACTTGTTAAGTTTACTGCTTAGTTCGATCATTTTTTAAGTACGCCATTAAAAAAGCATTATTAAAAGCTGTGACTTGACTTACTCCAGTTTATTTCCATTAATCATAATACCCTCCGGAAATTTCGAGAACCAACCTGGTTTCAACACTTTTAACTTATTTAAAACTAAAAATGCACTATTTATTTAGTCCATAACCAAAAACCATCAGCTTTACGTCAGATAAAAGGTCGTGAGATCCACGCTCTTTCAGTGAGGTGGAGGGAACTGTTTATTTCTGATCCTTAAAAGTACTTTTGGAATGCCATTTTCTGAAATTCGCGGCGCAAGAATACCTTTCCACCATTCAAGTAGAGTAACGCTAATTCTCATCTACATTTTGGATCGCCATAATAGAAAAATTTTATTACTCCAACAGTTATTTTTACAGCTCCTCGAATACTGCTAAAAAATGAACAAATCTACTGTTCAATCACCTCCTCGAAATCATTACAGTTTCTGTCGTCTCTAAAAGAGCTCTACAGTTCAAGCATTTCAATTGCAAGAGTATTAACAGAGATGTTGATGAATATTAGGAGTGCTTACGAAGTATTAATCATGTACTATACTTATTCATATTCGAACTTTGGTCTGCTATAAGTAAATAGAAGATATCTTCAATCCATTCTTCTAGATCGAAGACCATTTCAACTAGATCTTCAAATTATATATTAGTTTGAAAGTTATATTCAACGAACGAATGGCACTTTACTTAGTCTCTTACTTTGCATACACATAAGAACATTAGTGAGAAATTTTCATTTCGCAACCTCTAAATGCGCTAAGAGATGCATTCAGAGCGAAATTTCGATATGATTAAATTTCAGATATTAAATCCTCAAGGCTAGCGGTGATTAGCAATTTTGCAATAAATGTTAAATGAACCCATATAGTCAATATAGTAATTATTGAGCTCCGTTTATTGGTATTAGATATATAAGCCTATAGAAGCCATTGCCTAAACTTCTTTGTCCAATAGCCGTTTTTCCTTGTAGGAAGTGGAAGGAACAACATATTCAAGAAAGAAGAAGTGAATAACGTTAAATCATCGAAAAATCTTACCTCAGTTAATTTTTAAATAGCCCCGTGCAATTTTTACTGCAAAATATAAAGTTCACGATTTGTTCATGATTGACCACGATGTCCAATATCTATTAACAGGTCAGTTAATGGTCGGTCTTATCACTTCATTTCAGCCCTTTCGAAAGTTTGAGAGAAGAACTAATATATCTAACACTCTACCCACTTGTTACCAAGTTTGCCCATTTTCTTGTCTATTATGTTCGGCCAACTTCGTCTTCCTTTTTCCATTTATGCATTTATCATCAACTCTCTTGGGGTTGTCATTGTTCCAAGAGTAATTAGAAGTCTGTTTCATGATGAAAATGGACTCAACAACACTTACTTGAAAAAAGGTGTGATTATCGGTGTAGGGATGGTCGTGTATTATTTTTCGAGCACTTATCGACTAAAGGGTACCTTCAACTCAAGAAAGTCCTGAGCAGTATGGACTCAATTTTCCAGTAAATAAAAAACGGAACTTTGTAGGAACTTTTATGTAATTTAACATATATAAAACACACACACCAGAGTTTAAACTGCGAAATTACCACTTTAAATATTTCATACTTTTGTCTTATATAAAAACAATTCACAAAAGACATCATTTCAGGAAGAAGGTAGAAGGTACTTAATTTCAGATGTGTGAAAGCAAATTAGCACTCCGCCTAGCCATTAATAGTAGTAGTGACGAAATTTCATTCCCAGGCACGAGTTTGGTTGGCCACTGATCAATAATGGAGTGCACCAAAGATATACATCAATTCTGTTCAAATGCACCTAAAGTGTTGCATTCGGTCTGTAAAAAAATTCATAAATTCTGTCGAACAGGATCAATATTCTATACTACACTATCTGTACTCTGACGATCGTAGGTCAAAATTTGGAGAAAATCATTCAAATGCCATTTGTTTACAGTGTAGTTCAACTATTAAATCCCGACTTTAAATAACAGGCATTAAGCTCTTATTGCTTGAATAATAGGAAAAGAAATACTGGATAGAAGCATTTATTACTTAGAATAAACTCTGTAACAAGAAAGGCCATTTCTTAATTGAAGGTCAATTTTAATGACTTTCTGGCAAAATTAACATTCCAAGGTAGTTAACCCTGATATCAATAACGCATAATTACCCAGCAATAGGTTTTAATTTATTCTGCATAGGAGTATTAGAACTTGAAGCTCACCAGGTCTATATCGGAGGTACATACATACCGCAAGCTGTTGATAGATGACAAAAGAACGAAACATTGAAAGGACCTAAGCCTGTGGGAATCGGTAAAATCCACTAGTGTGATGGTTTCGCGTAGTTGAAGCTACTTATGGAGTTTCAATTCAGTACTTTAAGAAAACTGTTAACTGTTATCTAGTAAGTTGAAGAAGCTCGCAATGGTATTTATTTCCCATGGCATATTCAAACACGTTTTCTCGATCAATTAGCCAAGGCAACATGGGACCATGTCCTGAACTTTAAAAAGTTGTTAAGTAGTGATGATGATGGATTAAAACCGGGTAACCCAAGGAATCCTGAACTCCTATTAAGTAAGACTTTTAATGTCACAACTTTATCCGCTGTTATTTCCAAAATGCATCTCCTGTTGACCTTTCATTTTAACCACCACATCGATACCGTCCTTAATCGAAAATTTTAATTGATGGCTTAGTATTCTGTTGCAATAATAAAGAGGCAAAGTTTTCTTTTTGATTCGGCATTGAAGAAGCACTTAAGTAATCGATTTTATGAAATTTCAATCCATTCATTTGAAGGTTTCAGTTAAGCATCTACCCTAAATTACTGTCTGAAGGGCCAACTGTAGGGCGATAGAATGGTCAACCACTCATTATCAGTCCACCAGTCAACCAGCTCAGTACCCTACGTATATTTATCCCCACCCAAGTAGCTATGACTCAGCTAATGACCTTTGAAACGTTGGGTCATATTGAAAAGAACTATTTTTGATGAACATAAATAAAATTCCTTTATTGCTTTGGCATTTATTCGCCGCTTCGGTCTTTATCTAGACTACTGCACTTGTTCTTGCATTGGGAAATCACATATAATTAAGAATTGTAAACATCTTCTTTCGTTTTGGGTAATAATAAAGAACCGATGCTTTTTGCTAGTGTTGAAGTTATGCTGATGTTAACAGATTTTAAGCATTTCAGTCGATTTCCTCCGACGCACAACCCCATCGATCAAAACTCTCAAGGATTTCAGACAACTAGAGCTAGTTCAATTTCAGGTTTGACCTTGGCTTTTTGACACATCTACATTTAGGGTTGTGTCTAGTAGTCTACACACGACTAGGGTCTAATTTGATAGCTAAACACGAACAAAAATTTCCACCTCAGAGAACATAATTAATCGATATCCCATTGATTGCAGCTCACTTACTCGGTTTCCCACTTGATTTGAAACTCCACTTTCCGATGGTTTAGATTAATAATTTCACAATGAGAATGGCGCGTCTAGAAATGGAATATTCATGTAAATAGGTTTTTTACGTAGAAAAATTTCATGCATGAAGTAGACCATGAATCTACGCATATTCCATTCGCACATATAGGAAATCAGTATAAAAAATGGAATTTCAAATTAAATATACTTACCTTAATCGACTCCACTTCAATTCCATAAGTACGGGCCCTTAAAACTGCCGTTGATAAGACTGCTCCAACACTAACATAAAGTGCTCTCTTACACATGAACTTACACTCCGCCTAAACATCCAGACTAATGCGCAAATGCGACAATCACGATTATGTTGACTAGTGTTACAGGTCGTTTTAGAAATTTTATTGAGCTCTAACGCTATCAATTTTAGGAGTGTACTTCCAATTGCTTGAAAACATTAGAAATTCGAGGTTGAAGAAATTGATAGGCGGTAGATAGAATATATTCGAAGCCATGAGCAGAATTCTTAAAAATTCAAAAAAAGAAATAATTTTTTTTCTGTTACTTGAGTTTACCTGACTTTACAACGCCTCAGCGCTCCTACCTACGAATGAAGTAGTCTCGATGCTGAATCACTAGTTATAGCCTGCTTATTATTTCTGCATTACTATCAAACTCACTAAAGCAGAACATTTTAAACTATGGGGATCAATTGCAATCGATTAATAGAAAAAAAGAGCAAATGATAATGGGATAGGGATGAAAAATATTTAGCCTGAAGTCAAAGCAGGTCTTACCTCATTCGAATTTTGGATTCGGGTTGTGCAAATTATAAAAATGTGAAGATTTCTTATCTGAACTCGACTTTCATAGATAGCAGAAAATGTTTCTTTACGAAATCCATCGTTTATTGACTTATGTTGTATTCTTGATGGTCACTATAGCTTCTTCAGTTCAATTTTTCTCGAAAGTTAGCAAGGCAGGATCATCTTACTCAACCTTATTCTCCTTACATGATCTTAACATATCACAGAGTCCATAGCTTAAAATTAAAAGCTAGCCAATCAGCCAACCCATCCTCTTTATCCATGTCAAATATTATAAAGTGGCGAAGAGAAATGGTCGTTTGAGTTGTTGGCCTACTCCCATATGGGTATGAGTGTTTCCGCGAATGACCTTGACCTATTACATCACCTCCAGCTAGAAATAACATTAAAAGAGTGGTAGCTGAGCTGATTACCAGGATATTATATTCATTTCCTGAACAAGGAGAGAATTCGCCTTAACCTAGTTTAACTAGTAAATCTATTCTATATGAGTGAAAAATGGTCTACCCTATAAGCCCGATTCAATACCCAAAAATTTGCTTTAAATACACGACGAATAGGATAACCTTGTTTACCGATATCGTAGTAAAAGCCGCACACATCACATGTTTAGATTAGTTTCGGTTTCAGATAATGCTAAATTGCATCATTTTATCATAAACACTTAAATGGTCAAGTTATATTAAAATAAACTAAAGTTATTCTGACTCCAGAGAGACTTTTCAGAGGTTCTACCGATGTGAATCCTTCGAAGATATTGACTAAGGTTATGAATAAGGTTTAATAATAAACCCTGAAACCCCCAAATATGATTTTATCTACCGATTATATATTAAAACCTCAAATATACTAGCACGAAATATAGTAAAACATCATAATCCTTAAATAGCAGAAACTAGGTTAAATAAAGTCAAAGTAGAAACCCCGAATCTATGATAAAGTAGAAAAAACCGAATATTAAGAGCATGGAAAGCCATTTAATCACACAATACGGTATTAGTATGAAACGCATAGCACAGTGTCACGATGTGTTCTTTGTTGGTTGATAAAGAGATTTGAGTCAACTGGTAAAATGCTTGAAAATTCAACACAAGACTTCGGTCATTGAGCAGAACATAAAGCAACAGCGTTGTGGTAATGTCGGTAAAAATTGCGTTGAAAGAGCTAATATCACAGAAATTATTTTTGTGATTTCGATAAGGCAGAGGGGAGGGGAGAGTCTATAAAAAAAGGGAAGTCTATAACACGTCTGCGAAAGCGCGGGAATGTTTGTGCTCAAATCTTAAAACGGATGTGGGTGTGGGTGTGATAAGAAGGTAAGAAAATGAGATTTGGCAGAGAAAATGGGAATGATAAGTAATCGAAACAAATACAGAAATACATCAAATTCAGAACCTCTGTATTGTTAAGCCAGTAAAAGTAAAGTTGAGCTAAAACTATTTGAAAAAATATTTGGTATCGACTGTCGTCCACGGCACACAGACACGCACGCTTGTAAAAGAGCCTTGAAAGAACACCTCACAGCTGGAATGAAAGCCTCGAGTGGTGGAAAATGGGAGACAAATTTTTCGCACACGCAAACACAGAGAATTGTGAAAGAGATTTGGCAGATGAAGGCGCGATAATGAAAAAAAAACACGTAGCAAAAATTCGGTAAAATCAATAAGACGTCAAAGAGAACACAGCGAAGATGAGAAAATCCAGTTGAATGAGAGAGCACTGACTAGGTACGATCCTGATTAAATTTGAGACTACGACGAAGCGGTTTATGGTTGGTCGCATTCGAATGGTGCCAATTTTTCCAACAGTTAGGACAAAAGTATCTGAAGCATTCTAATGAGCGACAGAAATAGACTCCTGGTAAAAGCTTGCAGGTCTCACAAAGGGAGTCCTCGAGGAATGGATCGATCTGAATGATTTTGACGAATTTTGGAGTCTTAATCTCCACAAAATTAGCTTGCACAGCCGCCATGTAACTCTCTTCAGTTCGGAAGGCGACACGACCAGAACCTTCAATATTAATAATTAATAGTATTTAGATATTTCAGCTAATCGATATACTATTTTATGAAATCATGAAAAATTTAGTGACAAAATTACATAAAAAAATACCACCACCACATTTCACAGAACTTGCATGAACATTTGCAAAACGAATTATCAAACAATGAAACTATAAATTTAAAATCGAATTAACTTACCAATGGGGTACTTGTGTTTGTCAGTATCCAGTCCGGCAAAAATGACATTGCCAAAGAGCTCATTCATGATTGAGGCCAGAGCTTCAGCAGTGATCATCCCATGCAATGCACCGACAAATACAGTGAACTTGTTTCGAATATTGGACTGAGTGCCGTTAGGGCAGAATTGGCTGTCGCTAATTACCCAAGGTATAACCTAAAATCAAGATAAAAGAAGTCATTAAATGAAAAATGCAGCGCCCAAATGAGCTTAACCTGTCTACAAACAAGGACGCTATAGTTTACACGGTTAAATTACAATTAGTCATCAACTAGTCGACAGAACCAAGCACCACTTGACCTATAGTGACCATTTGTTAAGGAAAATATCTGTGAAGTTGATCGGTAATCTGGAACGATAGAGACCTGCCTTGTGTAACACTCTACATGTCGTTTAATGTTTACATGTCGCCGAGACGCCACACTTCTCTCAAAAGTAGTGGACCGGGTTTTGTTATTAAATGAAAAGTGCACAGTTGTCGGTAAAATTAATTTAAAACTCACTTGAATGCTCTTAGTTTTAAATTTGGGTGAAGTAAGTTTGAAGTATTCACCACCATTGGTTGGATCACGAGTACACTTGGTAAGTAGTTGTTCAACACAGGACTCGTTATCAAAGAGGAGATAACAGTAGCCCTTCGGGGAAGTAGACCTCTCAGATGCGGCATCAGAGCAATTGTGATGAGAAACGTAACCACCATCTTTTTGCGGCCACAGGACAGTTACATTACCGAATTGAGAGAAGGCATTAACGAGATCGTCACTAGTACTATCCCACGGTACTCCACCGAGAAAGACTTTTCTAGAAAAGCACATGGAATTGTAGTTTCTCATTGGTAAATTTCCCTGCCATACACGGATCGATTCCAGTTTTCTTGAAGCAGAATCTAAGGAAAGGTATATTGGTTTCAAAAGTAAAATACGTGCCCATATATGAAAGTTACTTCACTCACTGGCTGAGTTTCTGTAGATTGTAGCAGCGCGATCAATATCCCCTTCAAAATTAACCGGACGAATAGGGTACTTATTCGGTAATGGAGGGTCGCTAATACGAGGTCGAGGGTAGAGTGGCGAAACGGGATAGTCAGGAGTGAAATTCACCGATTGACGACTGTTTTGTCTACTAGTCATTGGCGATGAATACCCATATCCATTTGATTGTAGACTCTTGGCGCTATCGTATCTTGCGGCACAGGCAGCTCCTTGTGTGGCTAGCATGTCCATCAACTCGGCGTTATTTTTTACTTCTTCCAAAGGCAATAAGCTTCCAAGATATGATAATAAATTTCCGTTCCCAGGAGATCCGTTTATAAAATTCGACTTGACAACTGCATATTTACACAAATTTTGCAGAAGTTCTGAATGGTTAATTTCAAGGTAGCGCAGGAAGGACTGCAATAAATATGGCTGTGTTTTATCGAGTTGGGCGAGTAAATTGAGGATACTGCTCGTTGAGGCAGAAGTTGAACTTACGTTTCCATGGTTGAATCGCGTGTTCGAGCCGTAAGACCCCCATTCATTAGATGCCATTAGGCGATTCGGCAGAAGATTTAATAATAATGAAAGAAGAAGACAAGTGTCGATATCTAAGAAAAAAAGCAATACCATTCAGAAGAAAGTAGATTATAGTTAACTACAGGCTGTTCACTGTTGTCCTCATTTTAGTAACTGATGCCCTTAAGGTTATCTCGATTTGCCAAATTTTCTGTTTAGTCTATTTAAGCACAAACACGGAGATAGCGTTAATATAAAGCAAACAGCGTCGAACTAATTAAAATGCACTCAATTAAATCCGAGATCAAATAGCCACGAATAGAAATTAAGTCTTATGACACAAAAGAATATAGCCGAGCGTTGAAGTGACGTCACGGTGAGATGATATGGATTCAAAACAAGCTGCACCAAATCAAACTCTCCAAGCAGGGTATATACGTCAATACTTCATACAAAAAGGCACGTCTCTTACCGTTGTTCCCCGAGTTATTGAGATCAAGCTGACCGAAGCTGGTAGAAATACTATCAACAGCCGCAGTCGAAGCCGGAGGAGGAATATTCCGATTTGTAAAATGAGTACGTCCCGGATGTACATCTACGTTGGATTGAGAATTCGTTGAGGCTTTGAGATCTGGATTCAGTCGAGTCTTTAGTTCAACTGGGACCGAACTGGTCAACGAATCGGACGCTGATGAAAAATCAGTAGCCCGAAGGCTGCTTGATCTACTTGTAGGTCTGCTACCTCCATCTGTTAATTCGAAAACAGTTTGTTGGAGTTGCATCATATTCTCTTCGAGCTCCCTATCTTGTCCACTTTTCGTGGAACTGCCACCACCCGGTGTTGTAAATCCTTCGCCTGACAAATCTGACCCAAAATTTAAGTTGTTACAGTGAGCAGGAGAAGTATTTATGTGATTAAGAGAATTAGAGTAACTATTCTCCGATGACATTCTCTGAAGGGGAGTTGAATGATTTTGCACCTCAGCTAATATCGAAGATTCGGCATTCGAACGTCTGCCAGTTTCGAATATGTTCTTGTGATTAAAGCTTTGGAAAAGCGAGTCGTTCCTACCTTGACGAATGTTTCGCAGATAACCACTGTGCAGACCATTATCGAATGTAGCATTTTGCAACCTTGGCTGCTCCAACGAATCATCTCTAAGACTAGTAGATCGTATCTCATGGTCATACCTGCCCACTGTGGAGCGGAGTGAAGTGCTTAACTGGTCATTGCCATAGGCGGAAAATAATTCATAGTCTGGTGCAGAACGTATCAAAGGTGGTTGCATGCTTTGACTACTTCTCGCTTCTAAACTTCGATTGTCTAGTTGTTCACTAGTGTCAAATTTGCGTTCGTTGATTTCTCGACTTGAAGACTGCTGACTACGATAGGTTGAATTTAGTGCACCAGGGGCACAACCGTTGACAGTGCCTGTTTCAACTAAAATAGAATGTAAACGCTGCGGTTACATATTTTAATTGAGCGCGAAACCTGAGGTGATAGCTCTGATTGGCTATTAGTGATCGGTTTGTGTATGTGTGTGCGCCTATCAACACAGAGAGAGCACAAATACAACTGTGCGCGCAGGTCCAAACCAGTAAGAACTGGAGAATGCACAGCAAAGTCTTGGTGCAGTAGAACTGGCATGTGTAGCACCTGCGTGTGATTCACGAATCTGATGACGTACGTTTCAAGTTCAGATACGAGAAAAACTATCAAGCCTATATTACAGACACATATATCCAACTATCTAACATGCCCAGTAGAAAATACCTCTCTTTCTGAGGTAAAAATCACCAAGGTATTTGTCACTCAGAGCATTACTTAACCACCCCTTCTGTAGTCTTTCCAAAAACACTGCATACCGAGGCTGGAAATCGAGCCATACCCATGACTGGGAGGACCTCGTGCCTTAAGTGACAGCACACGCACTTCGCAGGCTTTGCACCTTTCCAAAAAGTTAGTGTGAAAAACTTTTAAGATGAATACGTTAGTTAAGGGAAGTATAAAAAGCAATGCTGCAATAAAGAGCGCTATTTCCAATAGCATGTAGAACTTACTCCGGCGTGTTATGCATGGAGCACTTGCGTCCAGGGATATTGCTGGATCTCGTAGGAGAAAACGAGCGCTCTCATTTTTCCACCATGTGCCGTGTGAGCTCATTTAGAAAGCGTAACTTGAATCCGGCAAAAGCGAAAGCACTATCCGATATCTTGCTTAGCCAACATAAAAATGACTAACTTAAGTTCAAAAAAACTTCTCAGTTTAGAAATGTGAACTCTAATCGGTCGTTAATAGGCACGGGGCGCAAGTACGTAATCGATTAGGCCAAAAAAATCGATGAAGCCTGAGTGAAGTTCATTGTGATTTCCCACAACGAATTGGTCATTATCAAGGTTATTTCTTTGCCTTTAGAGACTTTTACTTTGATTTAGCTGCACTCAAGTGCATATTCTTAATCTAAACCAAAACTTTTTCACAGAAAATAGTGGAAAGAATGCGATATGTTTGGCCTCAATGGAGATTAATTTTAACCTTACGTACAATAAGAATTAAATCGGCTTTTATAAGATCTAGAAATTGAATTTTCATACTCCCTCATAAATTAGGGCGTCAGTTTAAGCAAAATTTGAGTGCATATTAGCTCTCAGATCTCGTATTTGTGGGTTAATTTACTTATGAGCGACTGATTTTGAAGCTGATTAAAATAATTTATGTTATTGAGATACACAATCAATTTAACTTATCATATGGCCATTAACCCAGAAAGATGATTCATGATTAGCCACCACCACTAGACGTATACATACACACACACACACACACACACACACAATGGTTTAAAAGGGTCAGGCCAGCTAAGGTAACTAAGGCTCTTCATAACTCTCACGTAGTTTGAACACTCCAATAGCCAGAGTTCTTGATATTGTCACAGCGGTAAAGCACGCTAGTTGTGCATGTCTTACGTTTATCTCTTGAAATTTGACCAATTTCACATTTGACTAGGTATGGTAAACATATGAACACACCTAACTGTTAAAGATATGCGATGAAATGCCAGATAACCTACAGCAATTTGTTAAACAAATTTTGGGGAACTGTGAAGTGGAGCAACAAGTGAGAGCGTTTCTTTTACTTTATAATCTATATAAAATGATTACATTCATCAATAGGTGACGTAATGACGATTTATTTATTAATGAACCCAGGGGAAATTCGAATGAAAATCTGGAATCTGGGCTATATGAATTTATGACTTTGTACTCATTTTGTTCTGAACCAATGACACGCCTATGCATGGTGTCAGAACATGAAATGCATAAGAGAGCAAATCAAACACAGCACGCACAATGCTTTGTTACATACATAAAAGAAACGTTTTCAAAGACGATGTAAATAAGATATATCTTCTGATTTAAATCGACCTCTTTACAAGGTCCGAGGTCTTTGCAGAAATAAATATTTCTTTACCTTATAACGAAGTCAACATACAGTTCTTGGTCAACAAGGACTCTTTTAAACACTCTAAACATCCGTACGCAACGGTAAAAAGCGTTAATAAAAAAACGGCTATATGTTATGCCACCCTTGATTTGTATGTATTTATGAGAATCCTTTTAGTATTTACGAATACAAATTGTGCCCTAAACGTACATAGAGGAGTTTGGTCAGACGAGAAAAACAATTTAACTTTTTAATCAACTTTCGAATATTTTAAAAGGGCAATTACTATGGTCCCAGCAATAAAAGATCTCAATCAAGTAATATACTTGATTCTCTATTTACAATGACCTTGGAAAAGTTAACAGATATTTGGATATGCATTGGAAGGAAATTAAAAGTTTGAACTTTTACTTATCAGAAGTATGTAAATTGCTCAATTATTGCATTCAGTTTGGCTACACAGCACATTTGAGTACTTGGAAGATGCAATCCAATTCAACAACAGCGGGCATACATGCGTGAATGGTATTTTACCTCGAGTGCTAAAGAATTATGTAGGAAAACACAGACCCAAAAATATATTCCCTTAACATATGGTGGATTGACAACTAAGCCAAAAGTACCATATTGAGAGTATGTCCTCACATAAGAGAACTCTCCAAACTACGGGGCGATTAATTAGATAAAGTCCATAGGAGGCTCAATCTAAGTGCGCTAATTAAAAAAGGAGGGGCGAGAATCTAGAGTTACCCTCGTGATTATCTTATGGCTCCATAATTCGCGCAATGAACGAAGTTTCAGCAGACCGAACTTTAATCAAAAGTGCATCAAAGAATCAACTTGATTAAAGCTTATGAAACGGATTTAATCTGAGTCCTATTGAGAAATTTTAGAAGTGATAAAATTTTCTTTTCAGTAAAAAATGGGTTAAGTAAAAAAATCTTTACTAATTGAATTTTATATAGGACCATTGAGCCATAGTTTTAGGTTTCAGTTACCTGGTAGTTTATGCAAGCGGTTTAATGCTTCATGTACGTGACGTAGAATACGGCATTTTCTGCTCAAAATATTCAATTAATTTGAGGTGAACTTCGCAACAATGTAATAACTCATCTGAACCAAATGGGAGACAAGATTGGGAGTGATTTATGCTCATTAGCCGAGTCTCCCTGTTTGTTTCGCTAAAACATTCACGAAACCTTTGTCTTTTTACTAGTCATGGCATCTAACATTTCTCAATGCGCCTCTTAATGCATAATAATCAATAACCTGAGGAAACGATCTGTTTGGCAAATTACTTGATACGAAAAATGTTTTCCTAAGGGGTTTAGTTTGTCAGTTTTTTAATCCAGGGATGAGGTTCCAACATGGGGTTTAAACCATGAGCGCTAGACCGATCGATACTCAAATTGATAACTACTGGTTATATGGCTTGATAGTTAGAGGCTTAGACAGAGTCGGTTACAAATAAAAGACGTCTGATTCAGGTGTGCGGCCGAAAATTCCGTAATTAATGGACACGTCTAGAAGGACAAGTTGTGTTGTCATTTGTAAACCTAATTAAAAAGAAATGGAAAGTAAAAGGGCTCAACAGATACCCCTTAGAAATTAAAGTGCTTTCGGAAACTACATTTGAAGAACTCAAACAGAAAAAACTCAGTTTGAATGCTATGAGGCTTGTTTAGAACTATTGCTGGTAGTGACGGTGTTGAAGGCAGACTCACTTCTAAAACATCTTGAGGATAACACTCAAAGAGCATGAATAAGTAAACGAACCATTCGGATATTTCGTTGCCACCGCATGAAGATAGAATAGTAGAGTGCAGAAAGCGTCACAAACTCCCTTAGAGAAACAGTTAATTGAGTGTGATTGACTTGTGCTAAATGCATCTGGGTTTTTCTGCCTAATCAGTTTCAGTTGGTATAATGCAATTCGATTGAAACCGGACGTGCCCTCAATGGGATCGATCAGATTTTCATTCATCTCCTTACCAATTCGTTACCTCACGTTCTTTCACATCTTTAACTTTGAATCAACTCGTATGTGAATGATTCAATAACCACATCATAAAGCATTTTAGTAAAACTGTGTCATTGATTATACAATTGACGAAGGAAACAAACTTTTCTGAAAAAATGAGTTACAAGCAAAATATTCTTTACGAAAATTTGTATGGGAAAGCTCACGTGTAGTGCCCAATTTAACTTACTAGTAATACAATAGAATGGAATTAATGTTCAAATAACCACAACCCACTCGCTGCATTATTAAAAGTCACTTTCCATCTAAGTTATTTCTCAAGTTAGGTTGGGTACAGGGAGGAGGGGTGGGGAGGGGAGGGGGAGGGAATTCGCACTTGGATGGAAGATTAGAAACAAGTCTAACTTTAAAATACAAAAGGAAATTTCACCACCACCATCTCTTCTAATGCTTAACTGATTCTAAAACGTACAGGAGAAATGATTTCTGCGTGAAGTGAAGGTATCTCAAAACCTCTCCCTCTGACATGGAATTTCATTTTGCAGATTGATATTAATCGGTAAGTGCGGTCGTTCCCATCACTAAATGTACACTAACTGGTTATCAAACTCGTTATAGGATGTAAAGTGTAGCGATTACTGCACGAACAAGCCTTGACTAAGACTTAGTAATCTCTTGGCAAGATCCCTTCAACAATATAGACGAAACAGATGACGATGTGGAACACGTTTACTTGGGATGTAGGTCTGGCACACAGCTAGTCATTAAAACACCATGAAGGGTTTGTTAAACAATGCAGTGTCTATTGATTGATGGCTGGGTGAAAGGTCTCTGCGCTCACGACCGCATTTGCTCTTACGCGACAAGAAACACGACCTCACCTTCGAGTCTGTCTGGGTGCGCATGAGGTCTCATTGTTCAGCCATGACAGCATTGTGCACTCCACAACAACATAATTGTCTGAGAGATATGCAGTAACTGAACAAAGGGGGTGTTAAGACCATTAAAAAAAACAATCTTCACTTCTTAGCATTCAACTGTTTTGCTTTTTAAATTTATACTTTGGTCATTTAGTTTAACCATTTTATCAATTTTTTTTTTCCCACGATTCTACGTTACCCTTCGTTTTGCGTACCATTTATCAGTCAGTCATAAAACGTGTAATCGATTATTCCGTTATCTAAACTCGCGTCTTTAGATTTACTCTTGTTGCTGTTTATGAGGCTGTCGCATCTCTTTTGTTCTCTTCCAATGGCAATAGTTTCCTGCTTATTGTATGATAATAGGGAAATCGGTTTTCATCTAAGCTGTAACTTTGCCACTTAACTTCAACCCAACTTAAGTATTTCAAAATTAACGACGTGAAAAAGTTCCAGATAAGAAGCATAATGTATTCGACTCATAGAAATCGGCATTCAAAAATATGAGGCTCTTGGTGGTCGTACAGCACAACCCGCAATCTAACTTTAATTTATTAATATAGGCACGCAAATAGTTTATTGTGTTACGGAGAAAATGGGATTCTTGAAAGATACAAGCTCAACTTAGGCAAGAAGAAGAGAATAAAAAGGCAAAGTTCTCGAAGAAAAAATCCGCAATGCCGGTGTGCCAGGTACACATTATTAAGTATATATTCCACTGCTCATCAAGGCAACTAAGACTTAAAAAAATTTATCGATCCTTCCCACTTGCGTCATGTGACAATTATAGCAATTAGATTGCGCACTCAGGTAGGCCACTCTCTTTGAGTCTCATCGGCGGAGATTGTCAAATTTAATTCTTAACTTCAAAAACCCCATGTGCCAATCCTCAGAGTTGGAGTTCACTTTGGATCTAGAAGCGAACTCGTAATGCAATTTGTCATTACATCGTCGTAGAAAATTATTTCTTTTTCTTTTGACGCTTAGATGTTGGGAGAGTAGTAATTTAGTTAGCTTTAAGACTGTGGTGTTAGGATTGCATTATAGATCGGTATTTACTGGTAGATAAAAACTGATAAAATAGGGCGTGTATCCTCCGTGGAGTATGAGTGTTAGCAATTTTGCCATGCAATCAATTCCTAAATTTAACGGGCTTAAATCAGTTTTTGAAGTTAATTTTAATTACAGTTGATAAAAAGCTTAATTATGTCAAATCAAGACTTTGAAGAAGAAATACAAGCTGTGGTGTTCGGGCCTGGCATAATCTGCTAACTGTTCTATGAATATCTCATTGTCGCAAATATGGATCCCTTAAGGTCATCCTTGCTATACGTGTTTATCTAACCCAAATGAACACCTGTTGTTGTTACTTTGAATGACCAATGACCCCTCAAAGTTATTTTCAGGCTCCCCGGCCTAGACACCCTTAATTGAGCAAGGGTGTCACATTATTTCACGTCATTATTAACAAATGTTAATTGTTACCCTCTTTTCTTTTACTACTAAACTATATGGCACTCCATCATATTTATCAATAATTAGCTACGTCTTGTTCTCATATTCAAAAGTTCAAATTTCAGGGAAAGTTCCTTGGAACTCTTATTGACAATTTATTTACAAGGTGCTCACTAGGGGCTAACCAATGGGTTGATTTTTATACTCCAAGAAACGTTAGCTATAAACACAATTCACAAATGATCCTTCGGATACAATCAATTTATTTTATTTTAACAGAAAAACAGCAAGAAAACTAATGAGCGGTAATCCGAAGTCAAAGAAAATGGATTGACAGACACTGTGTTATGTAACACAATGATTATTTAATTTACACAACGATTATTCGGAATCCCTTACAAAACAAGTGAATTCGGGAGCTTTGTGAAAGAGGAAATCTTCAGCCAGTAAGTAATTATATTAGTGAACAGGCGGTAGACGTAAAGCAAAAGGAACACATAAGCCTCGTTTTAAAAGACCGATTACCACTCCGTATACTATCCCATTTTTGCTAAAAGATAAATTATAATATTCAGCCAAAAAAATGTACGCTTGAAAGGATGTAACTTAGGAAGAGAGTATAGCGATGTTGTTCACGTCTTGACTACTTAACTCAGAAAAATATGTAGCGTAATCATTCAGATTAATTACTTCCAGATTCATATTGAATTTTTGTGCCAACGTTGAAGAATCTGATATGTAGTATTTCAACCGTCTTTGCCTTTTACTAAATTTATGGTATTTGTCCCTAGAAGTCTTTATTGACTTTTAGGCCAGAGAAAAAGTGTTCCTGTGGATAACGTTAAGGCACATTATTTCCTCTCCAAGTACTACCCGCTTTGCACATTTATTTGTCAAAAAATGACAGCGTTTGAAATCGATAATAATGCCTTATCTTGAGAAGTTAACTTGACATCCTCGTATTTGTAAGCTACAGCGGCTGATCAACACACAAATAAAGCTATCGATTAATTTCACGAAATTTTAATGTTTTGTGCGACACAGTGGAATAAAATAACGCAGTTCTAAAAAGTGTGCGTGGGGGCGTGTAACAACCTTGTGTATATATCTTAGCAGGATCGGCTGAAATCATTGTTGTGGACCAAATTAAGCTATTGCAACAGCTGCCTGAACTATTTTATTCCCTATGCACTACTGACATAGCTGTTAAGGCTCTCATTGGCAAAGGTCGTGGTTTTGACACTCATCGGTGCACAGCTAGTGAAATGCATAGAAGATCCGAGGGTCGGAAAATGCATTACTGAGGCAGGATGGAGTGAAATATTGTAAAATCAAGGTCCGCTTGATCACAGGCCATCATTGTAAATCTAGTGAATCAGATATCAACTGTAAAAGTTAAAACTAGTTCAAGGGTGAGTGGTAGGATAAGCGTTTCTAAAACATGAAGGCTGAAGATTGCGCTTCACTTGCTAACATAAATAATCCTCCAATTGGTGAAAATACTTGCCTACACCCATTTTGGAATTATTGGTAATCATCATGGGGTTCACCCCGCTGAAAAGCTTAACTTCGGCTATCCTCATTATTAGTCAGACTGACAACGTGCGCCAGTGTATACCGAACATGTGAATTTTAAATTCGCGGACGCTGTACTACGGATTCTCGAACAAAAGCCAAAAAGACAAGTACACGAGGACCGTCGAGATATGCGCTACTATATGAAAAGTGATATATACACAGGCCGTGCACATTCTGGTCTGTATTGTTTGTGGAATGACGTTGTCTGTGTGCGCATGCGCGCTCGCATGAGCATAATTAACCAAGGTACTTGCAGTATTTCACAAAGACAACGAATAGTTATAAAGCTTCCAAAAAGTTTGCTATTCGAACATGTAATGATTTATTTTTCAAGATGGTATTGAATAATTCGGTTTAAGGAGTTCGAGGTTTTCTCTCATTAGTTACTTGACTCAGACTGAAGAAGAGAATTTAAATTTTCATTTTAAATGCGTCTTTGATTCTGATGAGAAAAACGCAGTTGCTGATAGAAAAATAGCATAGAAATTTTGAACCGTGAGATTCTCACTTCGCTAATTCTTTTTCAAAGTATATTTAGCAAAAATCTGTCGCGAATCCGATGTAACCATTACGCAAGGCACTCTGATATATGGTATTTCAACCCCCGCCATTTTTTTTGCAAGACTTAAGGAAATAGTGGTACACACGAGAAACAGTGACCTCGACGATACTGAGAAAGCATTGTTCCATTTGCCTCAAACATTCTCATGAATTTAGCTCGAATTCCTTTGAGATGGAGATTCGTGCCACAAGAGAAGGGAATCTATATTGTCGGCTGTTTTATTCATGTTCAGTCCTTCCAACACTAAAACTCTCGTGACTTAGCCAAGTGTTTCACGTAACAATTTTTTCTAAACTTTCGAACAGGCTGCTTGAAATGGTATTTTCTTGGAACCATCGAGCGATTAGAGGGCTAAATCTAATTTAGCATGAACTAGATCAGAACATGGCCCAAATAGATACAAATTCGACATTACCCTGAACTTTATTTACATACATCTCTTTATGTTTAAATCCCTAAACATGGCACAAAATGCACGACAATTTTACGACTAAACTGAGAAAAAAAAAGAAACAATTTTGTATTGTTATTTAAAATAAAGCGTCAATCACTAATAAGGATACGAGCCCCAGAATGCCCTTTTTAAACATACTTTGTACTTAATGAGATAACAATTGTGTGACAATAGTGAAATGATCCCACAGAACTGCTAACTATGTTCTTTAAAAGGGGCTTTGGTGAACAAAGACACTTTCGCCACATATATCTCTGGGGCGGGGGGGGGGGGGGAGGAATAAACGTAAATAAGAGGGAAGGAAACAATCAATTTAAAAACAACACAGTGTCAACAACTAATCCTTGTGTAAGCATCGGTTAATTTTTAAATATCCAACTCTAAAAACAGAGGCGAATTTGAAGATTAAACTCCGCTGATTAACCTTATGAGAACCATTCTGGTAAGTTCCAAAGGGATATAAAACTAATTTATTCTACTACTCCAGTATTTGGTATTATTACTAACTCCTTCCAAATGTCATTGAAACTGATCTTATAGAATCGATCAACATTTAATAAAAATACCGCTATTCATTCAATAATTAATGGTAAGCATGTAATGTACAACTGGGCAATTGCATAAAATGCTATGGAATGCCCGCTGATATTATAGGGAATGGCAATTGTTCACACCCAAAAGGAAGGACGAGACAAAGAGTCCGAACAATGCAGAATTTATTAAGAAAAAGAACTAACTTATGGGGTATGCGGAATGAAGATTGCAATCTTCGTTCATTTGTGTCGAAAATGCCTGAATCGACTTTCGACTACCAACTAGCAAATAAATCAAATACTATAAGTGACCGGGAAATCACCCCGTATGCTACGCTACACCAGGTACTAATAAACTGACCGAACTGAAGCTTAAAGAAAATGGTGGAAGGCATCAAAAGTGGGAGACTGAACTGCTAAGTTCATGGGTCTAAACAAAAAAAACCACCGAAAGTGCTGTTTTGATTAGTAAATCAATCGTTAAAGGGGTCACCCGCATGATGGTTTATGAAATGTCGTCAGCTAACTGAAACGGTGTTTTAAGATAGCCGTTTAAGGGACACTCTAGTGCAGCCATGTTCGTTTTACAAAAAAGGCCTGATTGCAATCTATAAACATGGATTATGAAGAACATTAATGTCCTGAATAATGAAATTTAACCTCAACAAGTATTAAGCACTCATAAGATGAGCCTTTCCAATTTGTCGATACCGAAAAAAACACAAAGTTAACATTAAATTGCCTCAAAAGACATAAACCATAACTTGACAAAGGCAATGACGTTACAACATTGCACCAAGGAGAAACAATTAAGCACACATAAATAGACAAGGTAGTTTGAGGATTTTGTTTTCTTAACTTTCGATTAGGCTTGGTGAGATTTCACAACCATCACCCTTTCACTTAAACATTTTTAGCAATCTTCTAACGGATAAATGGGGTTTATTTTCTAGTAGAAACGCCTTGAGCTTGCCTTCTCATCCCACTTTAACTTATCGCGAGTTGATAACACTGTAGGTCAACAGAGTTAAATTTTGAATATCGCATATGCAACCAACTTTAAACATTCTAAAATGCTTTGAAGAAGTGCTTTCTAACACTTATCTGGAGCCATTGTCATGTAAAGCTATCTACCAACATTAGCCAACGTAGATAAACATTGATGGATAAATATCTACTGATCTCTGACTTGACGCCAACAGTTCACGTTGACTGTTACGCCTCCAATATTTTCTAGTCAAAGTTAAGTGTTTCTTGGTTAGTACTAACTTTTGTCGTATATCTGAATTTGCAGAAATTATTACACAAACAAGCTCAAGCAGTACTCCACTATTTATGGCGCAGAGCAAAAGTCCTTTCCTTATTTAAGCGTAATCTAGGGTTAGTATTAGACAAATAAGCTTTTTATCGATTAAGCGTCTGAGATAATGCAGAAAAATAGTATGGCTATTCAAAATGTGGGTTGACTACCATCAGCGCAACAGCGAGAGAGAGAGTCAAATATTTATCCGAACACCAATGGCCTAAAAATACCTCTTCTCGTGAGGCATGCAATTATCAGTACACGGAATAAATTTGCCCTTAAATGTGAACAACATCACTAATGTCCTACAATAACTAAAATTTTATGGATATCTATAGAAGAAGAAGCATAATTAATCGCAGAATAGTTATTTAAAATATGAAAAGGAAGAAAAAGTTGGAAATAAATAAGAAAAAATGGAGTACACATTACAGTAATCATGAAGAGAGAGATGAGATGTGAGTTCGGAGATTTGCAACTCTGTCAGCCATAGGTCGGTCAGTTTTAATTAAGAGGCGTTGAATGAGATAGAGCATTGGTTCCGAACGTTCCTGAACAGCTAGGTTAATTGCTTCCTCCTTTTGTCTGTGAAAAAAAGGGAAAGTTAATTGCTACTTATTATTTAATTAAATATCAAATTGAGAGAACTATCGGGCTTAATTATGCCACTTTCGTTTCATCTAATTGTTCTTGGCGGTAAGTGGGTACATGCTTCAATAGCGTTGGCATGACCAACCAGGGAGCTAAATCAAAAGGTCCGAGAAGCAATTCTACACATGAACCCACAGAGTTAAATTACGCTGGTTTAATATTTAAGACAGCGCAGAGTGAACTCTTCTCAATATAATAATCTGATCGGTTCACTTATCTCAAATTCAAATAAAGCGGATTTACTATTTACCCCTTCATCGATTCATGTCCTATCAGACTTTTTGTCAGTTTCATTAACTCAGCAACGTTCCAATGGATAAAAATGGCACTTTTCCGTTGCCATGAGTAATACTAATGATAGCTAATGACGGGAGATTCATTGATACGTTTACGACTGTCTTACTGCGGTCGTGTGGCAATGATGATTTTCAATTCCACTGCTGATCGATCGTGGCAAAAATTGTGAACAAGTATGGGCTCTGTGTGGGTGGGTTAGCTACCCACTTTAATGCTTGTTATTTTCATACGCAATGCATTCGTTGCAATCCCAATCCGGGAGTTAGGCTAATATACTTGTTATGAAACTGATTCGGTGCACTCGGACACAATTAACAGGATTCATTTGTAGCGCAAAGGTTTACCGATAATAGGTTCTCAACGCTCGTGCCACTAATTCGATTATTGACTAACCGAGTAGCCAATAATCTCGGATGGAATCAAACCTATTTGATTAAATTTATTTTCAGAATAAGGGGATCATCGTGTGCGCCATTGATAATTTTTTTGCTCCTTCCTCCGGATATGAGTACTTGAGATTAAATTGACAACTCAGTTGACAATAGGCAATATCGCCGAGACAATCAAGATTGTATCAATGGTGACAGCGATGTCTGATGAACCTCCCCAGACTCATCTTAGAGCTTATTCAAGAAAGTAATAGGGAAGTCTAAATAAAATGGAGCTAAAGGAATTTCAAATTGATTGCAGAAGAAAATGACATCGCGTAACACAAGAACTCATTGTATTAAAAGCATGAAGAATTCTCAACGTTCCAACTCTGTACGTTTCAATTTATATTGCAACTACTTTGAACCCATCTCCCGTATCTTGATTATTAAGACTAAATCTATGGATCAAATAATGGATCAGTGAAAAGAAGTAACCTCAATAGAGTCCAAACGATTGCTTAAAATACGAACTTCTACATCATACTGCAGTCAACGAGTCCGAGAGAATGCAAATATCCCCATCATAGGTTTTTGAAGGTGTACAAGACGATAAGTGACTTTGAAAGTACTTATCCAAGTACTATCATCTTTCTTTAGTGAATCTACTTTTCAAAATTGTGGTGAAGAAAACAAACCGCAAACTTTACTGACTAAACAAATCAGCTTGACTAATAAAACAACCATAAAGAAACATTAATTAGAGCAGTGAAAAGATGCTATGATTTCTTACCCAATTAAAATGAGAGATTTAACCCTTTGTTCCAGAGGGAGCTTCGTAATTATATCCGCAGCCTGTTGCTGACGTCCAGAGTCAACAAAGACCTTCACGATCACCTACAAAAGTACATCAGTTCCTAAGACTTATATTACACAGTCTACTTATATAATTTAAGTAAAAGATAAATCACATCAAGAGGAACAGCAGGTCTCTTCGCGAAAGCCATCCGTTCAATTTCAGTCCATGCTGAAGCTTTGTTAGGGGATAACGCAAGGCCAATGAGACGGAGGTAAGCAACCCGCTTTTCGGGTATTTTGAATTCGCGTCGAACATGGTCGGCTAATCGATCGGTAGTGGAGATTCCGGCGGCTACTAGACGTGTGTAAGTGGTATTAACGGGAGTCCCCTGCCATCGAAAAGCGGCTGCTTCGATCAACTTAGGTAGGACTTGAGAGCCAGGCGCTCGTTCATCAAGGCGGAAGTAGGGTGCTGTGACTTGTTGTTCTTCAAGACGACGATGAAAATTGACTAACTTTGCAGATTCTTCACAAATCTAAGAGAGAAGAGGTGAAGATAAAAGAAGCGATAAAAATGACTACCGTCTGAGGTTTTTCGACATTTGAGAAAGCAATAGACATACTCCCCTGCCTACTAACTGATTACCACATGATTTATAACCACCTGGAGTGAAATCGCACTGGCAATGAAAGGAATACCGATGAAACAGAAGCATTTGACAAAATAAAAATCGATATGATGAAATCACAGAGGGTGATTTGAGATGACCACGCATGAGATGCACATGGGAAAAAAAAATCAAAGTAATGATAGAAGAAAATGTATGTATAAAATGCTGGCTCGTTGACAGAATAGAATAGGAACGACTGGCCAACTGAATCTCTGCCTGATGTTTAGAATACATAAACTGCAAAACAACCTTATAATTATAAAGCGGTATGGCCTGAAAAAAAATGGAGGCCAAAAACTCAAAACTACTTTAGAGAGGAGGCAAACAGCATCTTAACGCCTGAAAATGCGTGAAAAGCCACTTTAAGTACCAGTCGAAGTGATGAACTCATCGCTAAAAGAGGAAACTAGCATTTCCTTTGCTTTGAGCAAATTATCGCAGGTTTTCTTCAAGTCAACCACCATCAATTTTTAATTATTTCAATAAGGTCGACAGACCGTAACGCCTTACAAAGCCTATAAAAATACTTCAAGAATATTTCTTGTTTAAATAGCAGACAGAGATAATTGCCGATTTCGAAACCAAAACCATGTATGCTAGTACAATTGATGTCTTCAATTGAATACTATTTCGGTGTATTTAAAGTGTTTTGAACTAAGATCATCAATGGTAATAATAATAATTCCACTCGTAAATGAGGTTTTTACGAAAGCATAAAAAGTCCTAGATAATTAGATTCAGATGAAAGTGAACTCAAGTGATAGGACATGACTGAATATTAACTTCAAGCCTTGAAAAACTAATGTGGACTGTAAAGGCTGGATGACATTATAGCTCTGCCATAGCAAATAATGGATTGCAGAATTTATGCCGCCTTCAAAGTAAGCAAGATATTATTCCACGCAAAAAAATCAAGGATGTAAGCTCCCTAGTATGTATCTCCATCTCTACAAACTATAAAACATAGGCGCCCCTCGTTACAATAAGCGAATTAAATCAATAAATACTGCCTATGTAGGACATACCTGTGCAAGAAAGTCAGATTTCATCTGACGATAGGCATCCATCGCCTTTATCAATAAATCCGACTTTTGAGTGGGTTCCTAAAAAGATAGTAAAACCTTCATGATAAACACAAACAGTACAACTAATTTGAGCAGAATGGATGAATATACTTTTGAAGCGAAAGCTTCCCTCACGGTTTTCTGAATAGCCAATGATGGATCAACCTCTTGTTGCAAAACAGCAAGCGTCTGCGAGGCAAGTTTTCCCTTAGGGAGTGTTCCAGATCCACTTAAATTCGTATTTCCCTCAAGATACTGCCGATAGAGTGCCAGAGCAATCGGATGCTTCCTCAGTAGCATACTCAAAGCCGTAGGCTCTAATCGAGCATCGACTCCTTCCAAAAGAGGCTTCAAGACGCCTGACAACATGAGATCCATATCTCCAGACTGAACAGCTCGGGAGAGGGCCTGTTCATAACGTTGTAAACGCATTAAGAGGGCAATCTGTGAGGCTACACGGGGTTCTAATTCAATCAGACGATCAGCCAGAACCCTTTGTCCACAAGATATGGCGGTTTCGGCAACAGTGGCGAAGGAGATTCCAGAGTCCGTACCTGGACTGACTCCACATCGATCGATGATAGCAGAAAGATGTCGAATAAGGCCCAAGTTGACTGCATCTCCGGGAGAGGTAGACTGAACCAGAGGAAGACTTTTCACCCAGTGGCAGAGAATTCGGGTCATGCCGCTTGTGCGAATCTATGAAGCAAGACTTATCAATAACATATTATGAGAACAGTTCTATTCACCAATCTCAATTCAAGAGGAGAACCTGAGTTCGCAACATATCTAAAGAGATAACTTTAAAGCGAAGATATACGAAATCAAAGAAATAGAGACCTAACAAACACCAAAATTCGTAAATAGTTCATAGTTCTAGTTTACCCAGAAAACGAAAATGCTTGAGGAGCATTGAAGATACCCTATGTGCTATTCTAATGAAAAAACGCTATGAAAGTCAAGTGAAAAGGTGTACCAGATACCCAGAAATTGAACTCGATTATATATGACATTTCTAATGTCATATGTGCAAGAGGCCACAAAATCATTGGGCACTGCGAATAAAAGTGAGATGAGAAGGCATTGGTGGATTGATCACCAAAGATAGATTGGGAACCGATAAACTTCTCTGTCCGGTAGACGCTTGCTTTAAAAGTATGTGAAAGAAACATGGAGTCACGTCATTCCAATTTTTCTCACGTCGAAAGTGAAATATAAACATAAGAAAGCAGATAACCTGATGATTCCGAAACTCGGACGAAGTCAAGTTCTCTTGACTCCCACTTGTATTGCTTCGTTTCATTTGTTTCTAAACTAGAAACTGCCTTCCCTATTTATGAGTTTAGATCTTTTGTGACAGTTGTAAAAGGTTTTTTTCTTTATTAGGAGTAGTGCAATAATGACATATCCGAGAAGGCGGAAACATTCATTATGAAATAAAGAATGAATCTAGAAACGAAACAGGGCTATTTTAAACAAGGTTTGGGGTGGAAACTACTAATAACCTAATAAAGAATGTGATATAAGGGGAAAGAATAGTCTGACGTGCACCGGAAGTGTTATTACACGCCATCACAATGTCACTTCTACGTCATTACTATGGTACGTTCAAGAACTTCGAGGTCAATTCCCACTCTTTGTGAAGTAAAGCCTACCTATGAGACATTCACGTGTTACCTTGAGTAGTAGGATCTGTAGACGTCGTGAGAGGCTACTTTAAATCTGCATTTTAATGCCCCCATTTTAATTCAGATTCAGTGTTTCATTCGAGAATTGAAAGCCTTGGAAATAAGTATATCAGGAGTTCTAATTGTCTTCGAGATGAAGTCTGACATGCAATTGTTCAAATGCGAAGACGGTGGAGGACCATTGAATTGACCACAGATCATGAGGAAAATCCACTGCCTAGGACCTAGAACGACTTGCCAACGGATCGAAAATCCGAAGATAGACGTCGATATCGAAATACAATTTTTAGTTACATAATGCTTCATGTTCTTGCGAATTGGACTTTTTGATAAAATTATTTAGAATTATATTTTACTTAATGAAAATACAGATCCGTTCATCAACATGAATAAAGATTTAATTTAACACAAAGAAAATGCAACCCCAAATATAATCCCACAAATGTCAAGTAAAAATAAAGCACAAATAAATAGATGAATCATGGAGCATACACAACACGATCAGTGAATTCCACAGACTTAAACCTGTCATTTCTGTTCCAATCTTAATGCAGAATAGTAATGTAAAATAAATTCTTTACTTGGATGTGCTCTGGAATTTTTGAAGGTAGCTTCTGATAAGTATGGACCAGTTCCACAGCTAGAGGATAGTGTTTCCTAGCCAGCAAGCGATCAAGTAGGGCAAAGGGTCCGAGGGATTCGAACTGTTTCCACGTAAGGGCCATACCCACCCATTCGACTGCAAGGCTGTTTAGTAGACGCAGGATAGTCGTTACTTGGATTGTCAGCTCAGACCTATACGAGGAAATTGACTTTAAGGAAACTGATTTTAGAACGCTCGTCTAAGTTGGACATTACCAGTTTTAGCAATATTGAATAAGTGCAATATATTTTGCAATATTCCAATCATTAATTTTTCATGATTGTCTGTTCTCACTACACTCAAAGTAAGAAAAGAAGCATCAAAATGTTATGAACATCTGAAGCAAACGCTATAAATAGATTCAATTTTATCGGATCATATTTCATGAGCAGGAGGGGAGGGTGCGCGATAAACTTACCTCCACGTGGTGCACCCTGGGCAACGTATACTCATACGCCAAAAAGTCTATAAACCTGCACTTGACTTCAAACTACCATGATCCGACTGTATGTCACATTCGACAACTTCCATAGTACTCACCTCACCTTATCTTTTTCTCTATCTTTGTGTCTGTCGCTTTTACATCTAGAATAACTCTTCTGTTCCCCCTCCCTCTCGACTTTTTGTGACTCTGATGTTCCTCCCCTCTGTGAAGCCCGTAGTCAACTAAATGGCTAATGATAGCTATCATAAAGCCTGCCATTTGATATAAATAAATATTTCATGAGCCTAAAAAATGTTCAACCCGAAAATATGCATATATATTTTTCTTCAACGATTCCTATGTGACCGAAATTTTACATCGCCTTTATATCAGCAGGTGAAATTGTAATCAAAATGAAAGGAAAGATTCACTACAGCCAACTGTGACAAAACACGAGAACCCCCAACGCATCTTCTTACAATGTGACAATTTCCTTGAGCATTTATATAGGCATTTCCAAGTTCACTTTCTTTACTGCTATTAAGAGATTATTTTTTCCTGACTTTCAAGTAAAAATAGACCGAACGCGCTTAACGAAATACATAAGAGTTACCTATTGTGGAGAAATTTAGATTCTAAATAAATAGGAATAAATTTTATTACTAAAAATGGAATTCAAAGCGATGATATTTTGAATTTTTCAAATTGAGGTACTATTGACGTTGGTTGGGCAAATAATCTTCCATTAAAGTAAGATATTTTTCCCTTTGATATACCCCATTTTCACTTTAATCGCACAACACAAATGATAATAAAAGGTAGTAGAGATCAGCTGAATTTCTTGCAATGCATTTTGTAAACTATGAAGTAATAGGATGAGGAAAAAAGTCTCAAAGTCTGGTCTCGAGATGAGCAATTTTCACAGGTTTCCTTCAAGTCGATCACCACCAATATTAGTACAGCGCTTGCAATGGCTATTCGGAAAGAAAGCGTTATCAGTCTTGTAGCGTATTGAACTACAGCGTCAATAATATAAAACTCTGTATTCATATATAGTATTTCTTAAATTAAGAGTGTCTAAGAAAAACGAAACTTCCATCTTATATCTCTCACTCTCCGAGTCTGAATTAACTTTAGCCTAGCGATATTAAGTGGATAAATTAATAATAGGAACAGAAATCAGACTTATTAGTATTGTGGCAGTTCAAAAGAGCCTTACCTCACAAAATAAAGCATAATGATTTAATTAAGTATATATACAAAAAGAACATCATGTCAAGAAGGCAAATTTGTCCATTAAGTCACTTATCAACTTACAAGCTATCAATCATACTACAATCCAGATTCTTAGCAGAAGGAGAAGTAATGAGAAGTGACAGAAAACCTCGAGCAAAGTGCGCTGCAGCAAGGAGATGTTTTTGGACATCAGTCGATGTGAGTGCACAATGGGCAGCGGCCTTGAGACAAGCAGCCACCGCATCGTACATTTCACGAGCCCCATTAGGCGAAGTGAGTACCGGCCGAAGGAATTCATGGGCACGTCCTGAGCCAGATAACCACTCCCGATAAGCAGAGAAGAGGTGTACAGCTGGATTTGAGGCTCCAATTCGACCTAGACATTCGAGCTCTTGGGGAACACGTTGGATTATCTCGTGGGTGGAGAGAGTCAAAACACGTAGACCGTCAACCTATTACAAGTAAAATAGTAGCAATCAAGTGCACAGTACCATGGTTACCAAAACACACTCCTGAGTTTGTTAAAGGGAAGATATTCTAGGGCTGCTCAGATAAGAAAGTCCCATTCTGCTATTTCTCATACTGACTAAAGTTAACTACCTCACATAGCTGAATATGAACCGATGCGTATTAAAATCGCGATCTCTGAAGTTGTTCTCTATTCCAAGCGTCACACAACGGTGAAAAAGTATCTATTAACAATAACTACAAAGATTTCAGGAAGCCTTAGAGAGAACATCTTCAATAGATCACCTCGTATTATAGTGTGTCAATTACTACTAATTAGGCAAAACCGCATATACTTGACGATATTATATAGCCAATTATATTCAAATCGTAATGTCCCGAAGGGAGTTGATCATGTGTCAACGCACTGAGAGCTAGGATACAACCCCCCCCCCGTCAACCATTTATCGCATATCCATCTGCCTCTTCCTGACCCTTTGGTCTCCTCACTAGGGGTGGGTTTATCTACGTTCTTAGGCTCGGGATGATCAGCGGATTCATAAGGAGATGTCTAGACTAAGTGAGTTTGGCTCTTAGAGTACTATTACAGTAGGGAGTATTGCTACTCAAATGGTCAAAATGAAGTAAGTCAAATTGTTAATTGGTTCTCCCGATCCCTCCGCCTTCACCATTAAAAAATTAACTCTTCCTAAATTTGATGACAGTTCACAAGGGAAATCTATAGGTGAAGAAGGATTGACAATCCCAGTTGATAATATTGAAAGAGCAGATTAATTGAAAAAAAAACTATTTCGACACAACATAGCTCAATGATGCTGCAAAAATTGAGATTTTCAGTCTTTAACTGAAAGTTATTCGAGTGTTTAAAACAGGAAGGAAGAGGTAGCCCTGAAAGGAAATAATAATCACAAAAAATACCAAAGCTGCTCTGCGAAATAATTCTGTAGTCAGTAAGTTGATTGGTTTTAATTTGCTTTTATATTGTTATAATTATTAGGGCAAACAAATCTACAACTTTTCATTATGAGAGCTGAAAGTGCGTTCAATAAATGATTAAAGGAAAGGTATTGAAAAGAAAAAGAGTAAAGTCAAAATATCAAAAGGCCTTTCTTCAGTGGTCTCTTACAGATTCGCCAACCACTATTTAGTTAATGGCTATTTCATATTCCAACATTTCCACTCCCTAATTAGCCATCAGAAGTGCTGAGCAAATCATTGTCAAACAATATCGAATGCATATTGATTATGGTAACCGGATTGCCATTTCCTTTAAATTTTTCCAACAAGGATTGAGAGTGTGGAAGGATTTTAATGATAGAAAGTAGGTTGCGTTGTGCATTTTAGGAAAGGGGAAGCTTTATTCGAAGTCCGCCTTTTCATTTTCAGCTTCCATAACATTTTTCTGTTTTTCCTGGTGATTAGCCACTCCACTAATTGGGCGTGTACCGATAAGCGTCTAACAGGTGACCTTCAACAGACAAGGACACTAATTACTGCTCCACTGGCGAGGATTTGAAAGATTGATAGTCTAAATAGAACTTCATCTATTTATCTACAATAGACAACGGGACTATTGTATTACCGACTGGAGATATGTGCCCTTCTCATCAATGACTGCCATTTATGAACTCAAATCAATGCTAAATTCGAATTCATAAACGTCTAAGAGAACACGTTGTGTGGTCACGTGTCACCAAATGCGATCTATTTAGGGGTCAACCCTACGTAATCGAATATAAATGTATTCAGCTAAAAATGGAGTGAATGCGATGTTGAAGATATTTCTAAACACATTTATTCTTTTTAATCCTATTTCCATTGAGGTATACTAGACGAATTTAAGCATAAAATTTAAAACCATACCTCTGGTTGAATATGTACAAGCGATAGATAGAATAACTCATAGACGTTTTTTTCCATATCGACCACAACCACAAAATTACGCCATTGAAGAGCGAGAGTGGAGTTATCGATCCAGATTAAACCAGAGGGGAGAGTGGAGACTCGGTTGTTGTCACTACTTCCCCCACCAAGTGCAGCCGCTCTCGCCGACAAATCAAGTTCCATTCGGACGTCAAGACCACCACCACCGACCAGACTGGCAACTCGTAAAACGCTACAGTCTAAGTAGAGAGCGACCATCTCTTCGTTAGGAGAGAGGGCTAGTCTATGATAGTTCGAGAAACGAATTTCCTGACCACTTGGATTCTGTACAACCACCTAGAATTAATGAAATTGGTATAATTAGGAATAAAATAATTTTTGAGTAAACTACTTGTTCAGACAATAATTTAAGTTATTGAAAAGATGATATCAAAAATGTGAATTGTACAAGAGTATACATAACTTCTGAGTTCGAATACATTAATAATAGAAGTCGGCAAAACTTTGTGGTCAACTGTTTTCTCTGATGTAAAAGTACACAGCCGGTGGTGCTTCGTATTTACAAAATTGGCACATCCGATACGAAGAATTGTGAGATAACAAATTTCATCCGTAATCGGAACGGGAAGGAGGGTTCATATTGATAAAATCAATTATAATCTATTACTTCGATAGTGATAATAGTAATAAATATGCACGATTTCTTCCTCTGCTTTATCATTGGTTGCACAAATCTCCTCTTCTCTTAACGTGAATATGAGCCATGATGCCGTCAATTATATCCTTAACTGTTGGACTGATCTTTCAAAAAAAAGGAGCTTAG
Source organism: Hymenolepis microstoma (assembly GCA_000469805.3). Lineage (NCBI taxonomy): Eukaryota > Metazoa > Platyhelminthes > Cestoda > Cyclophyllidea > Hymenolepididae > Hymenolepis > Hymenolepis microstoma. The sequence goes on along the minus strand of LR215995.1, from coordinate 17,498,087 downwards.
TCAGATTATCGTTAACTAAAGTGAAATCTCGGTTAAATTAATAACCAAGATAATATGGATAAAAGGAAATAACTTCGCAGTAAAATGTACTTCTACCCACCTTAGTAGCTTTGCCCACTCCTAAGCGATGAATATGCTTGTCGAAAGCTAAGAGGATCCAAGGCCCATTGAATGTCGCGGAATCACCGGGAGCGGGAGAGGAAGCCACATGCCAAACGAAGGGTCGATTTACCAGGGGCAGCTCAGAAGCAACTGCCAAGATTCGTGGACGTTCGAGACTGGTGGCAATGAAGATCTGCGAATTGCCTGTAATCACGGCCACGGCTGTTCGCTACAAAGGGAAATGAAGAAGTAAAGGTTAAGCTTAGTACAAATTTTTCCCGTAAAATAAAAGTTGAATCTCCAAATGGGTACTGATTCATAGGGTTGCTCAATCTCCCCGCATTGAACATATACTGATTCATACTCCTGATGATGTTATTAAACAGTTGATGGTTTTGATTGGTTATTCATGGAATAACGAAGGACGTGGTCGTCTTGGTCGGAAGTCTGTTGTATGCTGTTAGACTTCAGGAAGATTCATTGTACTACTCCTAAAGCAGATTTATTATCGAGATTCCGGCTAATTTGGATTTCCATTAACTGCATACCGTGTCTATTCTGGCAATCATAAATGAAGCGTTGGCTGATTTCTATCCTAATCGTTTGTCTGTAAACATTTAGTGGTAAACAAATTATTATAAAACTGATTCACAAGAGCATCTCTGTATCTAAACCCTATTTCAATTTCTTGTTAGACAACATTAAAACCAACAGTATAGGGGCTTTGTGGTGGGCTGGAAGCCATCAACCAAAATCAATTTTCAATAAATTCAAAGTTAATGAAAGCACGATAGTATTCATTAATTAACCGTAGGAGTGCCTAAACAGAACTCAAAAGCCTAATGGACTCCAGCTGAAAGTAGAAAGTTGAATAGAAAATTTAATATAAATAAATAAGCTATAGAAAGAGGATATAGGAAGCATCGATTGTAGATGGAATCTAGATAAGGCAAAATGTATCCCTTCCCCCAAAAGATATCTTGTTAGGGAGATGGTTATTAAGTGGTTTTTAAGACGCCAACGAAAATTAGATTTTCAGTAAGTGAAAAGAAAATGAAGTCAAAACAGTGCTATCGTAAATAAAGGTTCTTATTGGTGAGTCCCGAAAGTTTCAAGCAAAAAATGTAAGACTTTCAATAATAGAATCAAATAATTTAGTAAAACAAAAAAACCGGACAAAGACAACAATCTAAATAATCCTCAGAAGGATGAGTCAATTGTTTAAAGAGGCACAACTACAGAGTAGCCAATCTGTGCAAATACCGCAGGAAAGCACCTTCTTACTTCTAATTTCACTAGGGTCTTATTCAAAATTAAAGGATTTTATTTGTGTGTAAAGAAATGATAAAAACTTCGCATTAAAGGCGAATTTCCCAATTACATATATTAGACAGAAGGAAGTAACTAGATAGACCGGTAAAAAAACTGTTGATTTGGGCATGGATGATATATTAGGAAGAGAGCTAGCTTTAACTGAATTTTGGAAAAAAGACTAACAATAGTATTTTAACCTCCTATCTATAGAAGTATAAATGCGACGCATTTTGGTTTCTGATTACTAGATTTAAAAGTAGATGTGCTAATCTAAAAGAATGCAGTAAGAGTAGAAGCAAGATATTTTTTGAAGTTAAGCAATTAATAATTGAAAAATAATATAAAAATTGAACAATTTTAAACGAACCCCTTCATAAGTGAAGAATTTGGCATCAATGATCTGACTGTTTTCAGCATCTTTTCCGAAACTGAATCTTCGGTTAAATGTTCCCTTGAGGTTCAAAATTGTTGCATAACCTGATTTTTGAACGACAACCAGTTCCTCATCATTAGACCAGGAAATTGCGACAGGAGGAGCATCCTTCCACTGTTGAAATGGTTAGAAACGATCTCAATCAAACCTTACCGTAGATTCAGCGAAAGCTTTTCCAGCAGCTGTGGTAATAATAAGAAGGGAGTTGGATGATTGTTTGGGCTTTTGAAGAAATGCAATAAGACCACCACGACCACCGACAGAAATTAGGAAATCATTGGAATTTTGTGAATTGGTTAATGAAAGCTTGTAAAGGGTCAAGCGTCTAGATGATTTATTAAACGTGAAAGAAGTAGGCATACCTGAAATAACTCTGGCCAAGTGCAAACCAATCGTCACTTAATTGCTTCATTTTATATTATTTCACAATACGGCTGCAAATGCAAATGTCGAAAATTTTTAAAAAATATTAACAGAAAAGTATCAGCAAATATCATTCCTTCATTTTAACCGAGTGGTACTTCACAGCAGTTTAGTAATCAAATATCAAATCCACATGAACAGCACGATATTATTATGGACAAAATTATTTTGCCTATGATTATATCAAATCACAAAAGCTAAATTGTCACTAAATAATTACCATTAAACCACAACGCTAAAGCTTGACTGCCAAGGTTAAACTGTGCAATTGCACATTAGGCTAAATCGGCATATTCATAGGTCAGATCTCACTAGAAAGTGCATTAGGATTTCACATCTTCTATTAGATGAAATAACATATTCTTTAAAATATTTTATTTCTGTAAATGTTCTTGTAATGATTTTAAACATTATAATGAGTGTTTTTTTTTAAAATCATGTGAATGTAACCTAGATTAGATTCCCATTAAACATAATGGATCGTTTAACAATCTTCATACGCAGAACTTCTGGGATCGTGTTTTTTGCCTGTACCATAGCAAAAAACCACGTGATATATTCTTCTAACAGAATACTTGATAGTCAGAGAACACATCGTGTGCCTCACTCTCATAGCCGCCTATTGCAGCTTCATAGCGCATTTGTTATTTGAGGAGCCATCACCTGAACATGTACGTTTACTGTTACGGCCACCGCCACCTTACCCATTTTAATAAGAAACGTATGTATATATATATATATATATATATGAATCTTTACTAAAAATATACATCACACATTACAAAACAAAGCATATCAGCCTATACAATCTAAGGCGTAGCTTCTCCAGTAGGATGCATTTCCATGGCATGATTACAATCCCCAGCGGCGAGGCGCTTCAATGAAACTACAACCTCAATTGATGGAGTGTGAGGGAAGAGATCCACGCACCTAGCAGCTGTCGGCAAAAAAGGTGCACCCACATATTTCTTTGAAGGAGGACGTGCAAGTCTATGAAGAAAACAAATCAATTTACAAGCATTTTATTCAACAATTTAAATGAGATACTTCATGTATGCGAGTCTTATTCCTTCTTAAGCGCAAGGAATTCGACCAATATTACCTGGATGAAAAAAAGGAATAAGGGAAAGGGGTACACCATGTCTCTTTCTAGATTCGAAATTGGATGCAATTACAAAATATTAATTACTAACACAGTAGAGTAGTAAAAAGTCTAGATTCCGCTGTGCATTTCCATACAAGCACCATCAAATAGGTTTGCATAGCTCAGCATTTCAGATACTTGGTGAATGCGATATAACTTGACTACAAGCATTTTAACACAAAGGACAACCTCTATTTATAGCATACTCCCCAGTGAATTCTTTTTTTACATCAATATTCATGGATGTATTCAGAAATGCTGCCTGATTGTTCTTAACAGAAGTCATGTGCATTGTTATAACACTATAACAAGCCTCTCGCATTCATATCATTACAATCAGTTAACACCAGGTCAAATGTACCTACTACTTACGCTTCAAAGTTCCATTCTGAAGCTCTAAGGTCACAGGCCACGAATACCAGATGTTTGACTCTTGAACACTGACGGATAGCCTCAATAACGCCACGATCTACAAGGAACAACAAAATTGGTTAGTTAGTGACAAATATCGAATTGAAAGTTTTCTTCCTTATAAGACTTACGAACTCCAGCCCTAGGAGGATCTAATATAGCTATGATCTCCTTGTCCTTAGGTAGAACTTTCATGAGATCTTTCAGAAGTTCCTCCGCTTTGCCAACGTAGAATTCGGCGTTTTTGATGCCTACAAGGATGAAGATGACAAGAAGCTATTTAGCAGAAGAGTTATTCAAATGACACATACCATTTATTTCAGCATTTCTTTTCGCATTGTGTACAGCTGAAGGGATCATTTCAATGCCGACCACCTGATCAAAACACTAGAATGAACACAGAAGGAGAGTTAAACAATTTGAAAGATCATTCCCATAACGCTTTCAAAAATCATTTATTGAACCACATACAAATTCGAATTGTTTATATGCAGTTTTCCGTGTCAAATAGAGATATCCATTATCCTACTTTCTCGCCTACCTCGAGGTGACTGTTCTTTGTTCTTTTGATTTCACACATGGTGAATTTATAATCTTGGTGGAAGTGCGCTTGGCTCACACGAACACTCCCTCTTTCATGCCCCTGATCTGCGTCATATCTCATAACATTCGTTCCTCTCTCAAGTTCAAAACGTAAACGTTCAGTACATTCTTGCGCACTCCTCTTTTCTCATAAATAGCAGTTGTCTGTTGTTAGCAGTAACCTTAGGTGTGAGTCAATACAACAATCTAAAATGATTGGAATGCGAAGACAATCAATATACTAAAACAAAATGGATGGAAAGGATAATTGCCTTGATTTTAGGAAAGGACTGGGATTAGCAGGACTTGAAATAAGAAAGTAATACGAGGCTTATTGTTTCAGATGGTTCAAGAAATTGTAGCAAACCAAATTCAAGGATATGAGTATGTCAACCGAAAATTTTGGTAATTCCATCGAAATGTAGAGATCAATTAAACAGAAAGAACCAAAGCACTTAGAGATATAAGATGATTGGTCATCGAACTACCCCAGATTTTACAGTTAATATCTTAGCACTAGAGACATACTAGGACAGCATTATCTAATGCTAGAGGATGGATAATAGATACCAAGAAATTATACAGTTATCAAAATAATGCCTCCAGTAGAGAAATAACAAAATAACCTCTCTCCCCCCCCCCCCCCCCTCCAATCGAAATATAATCAGTCACTCATTTGAAAACCGACTTTGTAAGATTAAACCTACCACTACCGTATCGACAGTAAGTTTTGAAAACTTACATCCGCAAGGCAGAGACCAATAACACCAGCACCACAACAGACATCAAGAAGAATAGCATCATTCGTGGATTTATTTTCCCTCTCCAGGATAGCTTTACAGCGCCCACGAATATCCTCGAACAGTTTCTCAGCGGCCACAGTGTTGACTACAAAGTAAGCAAATACAATAGACAAAAATGGTGCTTGAATGATAACAAATGGAATGGAAGGCTTAGCACAGAAGATGAAATCAGCTTACCTTGAAAGAAGGCATCCCTTGAAATTTCGAAGTTAAGACCACAGCATAGTTCTGTAATTGTCTGTCGGTAAATACAACATTAGAGTAAAGTACGTTAATAGGCTTATAGGTTTATAAAAGGCGAAATTTTACTTACTTTTTTGCCAAAAACCCAATGTTCACCATATTTGCCAGACTGTTGAGAGACACTGTAAATATGAATAAAAATGCGAAGAACGAGAAATGTCCAATGGGAAAATAGCTTTAGCTTTAAACAAAGAGCAGATCCAAAATTTTAATAAGCCAATCGAGAAAGTTATTCTACAATAGTAAAATTTTATTTCATTACAAGCAGCATTTTCATGAACTTTTGTAAACTGCCATTTCAATAAAGAAATACAAGGCCAAATGACTGAAATTAAGATTAAGATAAAAATGTAATAAAAATGGTAATTACGCACGATTTAAAAAAAATCGATACGGTTTCACTTGAAACAATTAGCTAAAAATAACTGAAAGTTATTTCAATAGCCTTAGAAATGAATGCGATTGAAGTAAGCACTGGATTTGGTGAAAGTAATCTCACCAGCAAAGCTACGCGTCAAATAATGAATAAGCAATAGGATATTCCAAATTGAACTCTTGTCCTTATAAGAGTATGAGCAATCAAACTCAGACAACTATGACTATTGACTCATTACTGATTTCCTCCCATTTTCACTTACAAATGGACCTGATCTTTCCCTTTGCCATGGACAATAATAGCAAAATCCCCGAAGATTCTCGCCTCTTTTAATCCGAATTATAATTGGAGAAAAAATTAGAATACATGCCAAATAAATTATTAAGACTTACCTGTTAAGAGAAATTAAAACGATAGACGTAACAGCTGCGGATTCTTCTTGTCCTCCAGATTCAAACCACTGCTTCAAAACTGTGCATAAATCCGCAATATCTTCCTATTGTTGGAAAGAAATAGATTGCCAATAGATCAGGCAAGTGGACTGTCAATCTTAAGGTACTTTTATTGAAAAGACACACAGTCACCACATACTCTTGAGCTAGTGTGAAGGAGTGGTCACAGGATCCTTTCAACTACAGACTTGATCGCAACCAAATCTACGCAGTCGAAGATGAGACCCTGTACTGGATTTCGGACCTGCACAGGGAAGAAGCAGACGCGTTGCAGTTCTATTCCTACACATTTTAATTTTTTACAACTCCTCCACTACCATCTTTATCCTTGTTATATGTAGTCCTTCATTCCATTTTTCTCGTTTTCCTTTCCCACATCTTCCCTTTAACGTGCCCTGGCACCGAAAATTTACAGTTATTCTGGATAGAAATCAATATCAACCTTGTGGTGTTGTGACCTCCTACATCAATTATATGAAAACATCCAGTATTCATCGACTCAATAAGCTATAAGTGGCAAGGGGATTGAAATCCAGAGAGCTCCCGATAATACACTTCTAGCATACATTAAATTCGACGATTCAATTGTCTTGATCCCATATTACTTTGATTTCCAAAATGTGCGCGAAAAGATCAACTTAAATGCACGGCGACGTGTACTTAGAGGGCAACAGAAAATGGAAGTAAATAAAAAGAGATAGTAATATTTGCAAGAGATCATTTAAGAGACTTACATCTGTAAGCTCTTGACGACGAATCTCAATTTCAATGAGACGATCATTGAGTCGAGATTCACGAAGTGTGAGGGATTGCCAATGGCCAGTCTTGGCGACCATGTCATATACTTGCACCCTCTCGGCAATGCGGTTCAATAGGTTCGCATTCTCACCCTCGTGGGGTTGATTGTAGATGGCATCCAAAAAGGCCTGCATACTGGCAATCACTTTGGCAGTGGACTCCGAGAACAGGAGTGCATCCGCAGAATAAGCTACAGCTGTCGAACCATCCTTGTATTTACCTACCCGCATTCCGATAACCGGTCCTATTCAATAGAAAGTGAACACTTGAGATGAATTTAAAAGAAAGGTATATATGTATGAATACGGATAATTGTAGTGCGGGATTTTTAAAATGAATGAAATGCTCGGACATTTGAAGACAGTCGACTAACTTCAAAAAAGAAAATCCCTAATCTGGAAGCCAAGAGGACCACAATTAGTTATAATAAAAGCGATATTAGTAAGAGAACACTGTAAATAAGCGACTGGATTACAGATAGAGAACCGTAAATAGACCAAGTAGAAGCTTAGTATACGAAACAACTTCAAAAAGGACCAATTTGTTATGATATCTGACGTACACAATAAGGGAATAGGTTTAACTAAGCGACAACTATAAAAGACCACAACCTTAGAAATTGTAATTAATATTAGTTTTATGAATAAAAGGTACGAAGCAAAATATGCGTGATTCTAACTCGTGAACTGGGGATTCCTTACGACACTACGACTTCCTGTTACTTTTCACACTTCCAAGATTTGTGTTTGGAGTTTCCATATTTTCCACCATTTCTCTCACAAAGTCTTTCAAATTGCTTCCACGAGTTTTCCATTCCTCTGAATACGTTTCCGCTTTGGTGCTTCCGCATAACAGAAATATGTCAGAAGCAAATATAATAACTTCCAGTTTTCTCATGAGAAATCACAGGTTCAATAGTGTTTTTGCAATGAAATATTCATGCCTAGAGAGTGGGTAATGCAATTTCGGTGCATTTCTGCCTCCCTTGGTCAAGATAGGCCCTAAAAACCCGGACAATCTTGCCAAAATAATAGACCCTGTCGATGTCTGAACACACAATAGACATGAGTATGCCTGACTCTCCTATCGTAAATCGTTCCTCGTCTGCCTATCTTTTGCAGTTACTGTTTTAAACAATAGTGTATGGCCAACGATGACAACATTTTGTAAGTACCTCGATAATTGTCGAATATGTAAATAATATTTCTCAAGAAAGCGTAAGAAAGCGTTTTCCAACAATCAAATTGGGTATAGAGGGACATTATGGAGTCTTCTCCTTGATAACACGGTCATCCTCTATATTATCCAGATATAGCCAGTGAGTTTGGCCACACCAATCACTGGGTACGCCAGTAGCAATCAAGCCTATGACATCTGACATGGCAAACGTGCACGCTGATTAACGCCACTCGGAATAATAATGGTACTTACAATTGAAAGGGAATATAATAGAGGCAAAACAAATCCTTACCTTTACCATTCAAATCAAACCCAATCGTGAATTTGGCCTTGTTACGATAACCAGTTACAATGGGCTATTAGGGAAAAAAACAGTAAAATACTTATCGTTTATAATTTGTGAGAAGATTAGCAAAATCACCAACTACAGACCGATGGTGTTATTGGACAGTATTGTTGACCTAAGAATCGTCCGTTTTGTGACATAAATCTACAATGATTGGACATATGGAAGTGAGAAATGTTTGTGAATTCCAACTAAATGCAAATGCTCTTACCCAGACTCAAGACAGGATTCGCAATACTTGAATTTGTTCACCTTCTTGATATTATTTCTAACACGTAACAAGTTCAAAAGAGCAGTGTTCTGTTTCCTTTTCAACTGATCTGGATCGTAGGGAATATTGGCAAATGGAGCGATACTATTGTCAGCCGAACTACAGTGGCAAGTGAAAAAATTTCATAGCAGGACGATATAGTGCTTAAAAAACAAATGGTATCGCTTTTTAAACGGAGAAAGCAAATAATACTTTGAGGTATTGTCAACTACATTATATACCTTTCTTAAATGTACGCCAATAATAAGCCAAAGAATAAATTTTTTGACATGTTTAAACCATGCCAAACAACGTGACAGTCCATTTATATACCAACCCAATACAATGCATTTAGTTACTCTGTCTCGCTCTCTCTTTTATTCTAACTTTGAGAGGATTTGGGCTTGTACATTAGTAGCACGGGATGGTTGGTATATAAGTATCTCAAGTTTTACGGTTAGTGACTAAATATTGTAGGCACGTCTGTTAGCTCAAGGAAACACTAGTCACGTGCTATGACAGATTGTGCCCAAAAGCATTCAATTTAATATTACAATAGGAAACTCGTTAAAATCTTGCAAGGTCTCGTCTAATATGTGACATAGCATACACATAAATGCAATCGGTTTCACTTTGAGCAATGCGAAATCCGGTCTACAAGGCAAAGTTGACGAAAATAGCATAGATTATCACTGGCAATAACTTTCAGCTCCTAGTGTTTTGTAAACTCATTTTGAGAATAAGAAGAAACTTAAATACTATATTTCCATTAGCTATCATTTGAAGGCTTAGGTTAATGCAGACACTAACGCTAATGCTAGAAAGAGAAGATCGAAAGAAAATCGACAGTGTATGAAATACTTTCTTATTTTATGAACTAGTAAAAGAGCTAGAGCAAAAAAATTAGCTCACTTATCCGTTTGACCATCATCAGTTTTCAATTTCTTTGTAGAACTTCTTTGAAGTTCGACATTTCCATGAGATCTTTTCACCATCAAAGGGTCGGGTTTAGGTCTCGCCACTTTGACTCGAAGTTCCCGTCCCCTAAAGTTAACTCCATTTAACTTTTCTACAGCCCTGTCTCTTTCCTCTGCAGATCTGTAAGTAGAAAAGCATCAACAATAGAGAGTCTCGAGGTGAAGCAGGGTGAAAAAAAGGTTTAGCATCAAATTACAAAAGATTAGCAAAGAAGAAACCATGACCAGAAGGCTTCACTTTAGAAGCATCAAAACCGTGCGTTAGAAGGAATTTGCGAATTGCCTGAATGAGGAAAAACAGTCAATAGAACACATTGGTCGAAGGGGGACAATAAAAATAGCAAGAATCTTACGCTAACAGTGATATGTTTGTTGACATTCCCAATTTCGATTTTAAATTGTTCAAATGAGCCAACTGAACTATTGATGTAGTTATAGACTGAACTGTCTTCTCCAGGAGCTACACCCATCAGTCCTGTTTCATGTGACCCGGATGATAACTCATCCGGAGATTTGTAGGTTTCCATATCCTAGAATAACATCGGGTTAAACAAATTTAAACAAATAAATTTGAGTCGTATACAGATTAACTAAGAAGAAAATATAGCAACGAACAGAGACAGTCGAATCTGGAACACACTTTCCTCCGATAAAATCCATAAAAACACATTGGTAATATTAAAATTTTTAAAGCAACAAAAATAGTTTAATAATAGAGAAATGATTCAATAGCAAATAAAGTAATGCGATTAAAAATGTTCAAATTAACTATACGCCAAGATAACAACGGCAAGAAAGTGATTATAAGCCCGGAATGTAAATGTTTACCGATGTACAGAATTAACCAATCGTTATCAAGGTTATTCGTATTTTCATACTGATAAGCCATGTTACATAAAGCATAGAAAAGTATACAATAGAACGGTATAGTATGTTTGTCTCTGATATTCATAAAAATGGCGATCTTTAGTGGAATATAATGTCATTTAAAAACTCATAATTAAGGAACTTTTCACACGACAAATATTTGCAATTTTGCCTGATCAGAAAAGTACATTCATTCTTCGATTTATTCATGCGATACTCGATGAGGTTTCATAACATATTTCATTGAAATTATAAAGTTAAAGTTTGAAATTATTCCCTGATCAAGGTATTTTTCGAAGGTATTGATAGTTTATGTAGCTACTTCCTTTCTAAATAAACAAATTTTCACGCTTTTTCCTAGTGAATTACTATCAGATTGCATTGGACGACAACTTGTCAGATTTCAACTTCTTACTAACAGTACTGCCAATCTTATTGCTCTGCTACGGTTCTGTGCTAGTTGTCTTAAAGCATACAATTTCACAAAAAGTGCAATAGAGGGGTGTTTTCAAGACTTGGTGTCTTTTGCGGCTCCTCAGCACAACTTAATCATATCACCATATCGCTGGCAGTTGCGAGCACAATCTCGAATTTTCAATCTTTCTGGAGATTTTCTCCATGCCTTCCAATCAATTTGTGCCAACGTCCTTTTCCACTTCTCGAATTCTTTAGGATTTTGCCTCTGTCTCAATCTTTCCCCCTTTGCTTATGCGCCGAGGCTTATAGTCAATGTTATGCTCAGAGTGTTATTTTTCCTAAATCTCCGCAAAGCGCCTTTCACAGAGCACCCGTTCCACTTTTCTGCGAAGCTTCAACACCTCTGAAGACTTTCACTCTTTGGCGCCTGTGCTCCTTTTCTTACTCCTATACAGCCTCCTCCACTTGAAGTAATTCCCAAGATCCAGGTTTAAATCATTTGTGCTTACTTTCATCCTCTCTGGCATGCCCTAGATTACACCCCTGAGACTTCTCTTCTTTCTTCCCTCCCTCTCTCTCTCTCACTCCCTCTACGACATTAGGGTTCATGAGAACTTTTGTAGTTTCGTTCCCACGATATATGGGCTCTTTCAGAGACCTTTATGTTCGACTCCATTTGCTTCGCCTCAGCTTGCACACGAACACGATGTTAGTAAGTCCAACCATGGGGCTGTGTTAAATAACCCCCTTAACAAGTATCACACTTTAGAAAACTAATTACCTCACGATGCTCAGAACAGACTTTTGTATGAGTGCGCTTCCCCGCATGTCGCCAAAGTGCTTCACAATTCCCTTGTTTCTTGGAAGAAACTCTTTAACACGGGTGGGTGGTTGCTTTCCATCCTGCTCACGACGCTGGTGTGATTTTGGGGTGTGCGATAGACTTACCGCTATCTGGTGCTCCCTGGACAACGTATACTCATACGACAAAAGTCTATTGACTGGCAACTACCATGACCAGCCTGAAGCAAGACTCCAATGCTTAAAATAACTCTTTTTAGTACGAACCACAACTTCTACAAGTTCTTCCGTGGAATGCTGGAGGGATGTTACAAGACAAGGCCTTTCAAATTCGGAAAATCATGGTTGCCTATGATATAGACATATTCAAAATCATGGAAGTCAACCTTACGGATAACAGACTCACCTCCAATCAATTTCAAGGTTACGCCTTACATCTGCAAGTGGCAAGTGGAATATTGACTGGAGTAAAAGAAGGCCTCATATCACATTGCGAAATAATCAGGAGTGTGGCCTCAATGCAGAGTATATGCGAAGTAATCAGATTAAATGTATGGAAAGTCAAAAGTACTTCAAGATGTACGTGGTCTATAACCCACTCCAGAATAGACCCAACTTTGATGTTAACATCTCACACAAACTATGGTACTTAGAGACTTCAGCGCCCATTCCACCAGATGGAGCTACAAGAGCAGATACACAGGTGGGGAGGAAATCGAAGACAAACTTAACACCAGCCCTCTAGGACTTATTTACAACGATGAGAATCCTGCTACATACCTCCACTACAATGGAACCAGAACAACCCCTCACTTGCTCCTGGTTTCAAGCGACATCAGCGAGCTGGCACGACGCAAAATAATCGACAACTCTGGATCTGGTCACAAATCAGCCATTGCTAGTATTGCCACCAACTCAAAATGTATGACACCCAAAATGACAAACAAGCCATCGTGGAACTCCAAGAAGGCAGACGGGCCTAAATTAACAAACCTTTTGGAAAACAAACCACGCGCAAGTCCTATCAACTACAACCTCCATCCTAATAAACTATGCAACAATATCACCGATATTATAATCAGATGTGCAAAGAAATCTATTCCCCTTTGGTGAGACTAAACACCATAGAGTGTTCTGGTCTAAAGACCTAAAGGAACTGAAAAGAAAACGGGAAGTCCTTCGAAACACTGCCGAGCAGACTGGGAAAACGGAAGACGTAAAAGCCTCGAGACGACATTCAGCTGTCCTAAGGCAAGACATCTTATAAGCCAAACGAACTACCCTCAACAGCTTCATCTCAAATATCAACTACCGAAATAATAGACAACGCACATTCAAATTCCTGAAAAACCTTCAAAACAACACGAAAAACCCAAGAAGGAACCTATAAGCTTAAACAATGAACTGCTTACCATTAACTTCGTAATAGCTAACTCCTTCATGAGGTTCTATTCCCACAAACAAAAGGAAAAGTCCTTTGTCAGAAATTCTTAAAGAGATTTCAAGAAACAGATAAAAAAATTTGATGAAATTAAGGAAAAACAACAATACCACATAATGTACTTACTGAACCATTGAGCTCTCATGAACTCAATGCTGCGATAAAACAGCTAAAATACAAAAAGTCTCCTGATGAAGACAGTATCAACCTAGAATTTCTATTCAACAAAATATAGAAGACCAGTCTCGTACCTACCCAATGGCAAGTTGCCATAGTAATATCAATACTAACGAAGAGCAAAGACCCTAGTAACTTTGGCAACTATAAGCCTGTTTCCTTCACAGACATGTTGGCTAAACTTATGGAAAGGTTGTTTATCATGAGGCTGACCTGGGTCCTAGAAACTAACAACAACCTTGGAAACAAACAAGCAAATTTAAGGCCACAAAGATCAACAAACCAACAAGTAGCCACGCTCTCTCAACATATCAAAGGTGCCCTTGATGCAAGAAATACTCTCACAGATATATTCTCATCGATTTCAAATCAGCATATGACCCAGTATGGAAAGGGAACTTAATTCTAAAATTGGCGAAGATTGGTATAAAACATAACATGCTAAACCAGATAAAAGCATTCATTCATTCATTCATTCATTGTAAAGTCGGATATGGAGACGATCTGTCCAAATCTAACCTTTTACAAACAGACCTACCACAAGGAGCTGTCACAAGCTGCTCTCTTTTTAACGTCTTCATCAACAACAATGCTGAACTGGTACAGACAGTCACGGGCATCAAGTGCTTACTTCATACAGATGATTTTTTTAATGGTATTCCACCCCCAAGAAGAACGCTCAGAAGAGGACGGAAATTGCCCTAAATTATGCACCCAAAGTATTAGCTAACTGGTGCGACAACAATGGCATGGTTATCAACACATCGTTAATCGCACACTAAACATTTACATTAGCCCAACACGACATAAATCCGCATTTAATGTATAAGGATACTTCTCCAGAACAGACCAACGAGTCCACTTATCTCGGAGTGACGGTTGACACAAGACTAACACGCAAAAACCACATTGCCAAAATAGTAGAACGAGCTTCCTATAGACTGAATGTACTGAAAAGCCTCGCTGGTAGCATATGGGGCTGTGCACGTTCAACCCATGTTTATTCAACTAATAATGCAGCTGTATTGCTGCGAGACACTTGTTACAGCCTCTGAGGCGATTCTCAAACCACTCGAGAAGACGCACACCCAGGCATGGTGACTAATTACTGGAGGGATAAAATCAATACTCATTGATGCGATGCTCCTGGTCAGAGGGAACACCACAATACTTTCATCCATCGAAGAGAAGGCCTTGATCCCGTATGAGAAACTACTGCGCATTCCAGTGACACATTCTTGAACACCTACGACAATAGACCAAGACATCTAAAAACGCAAGTGGGTCTAATACAGAAAGCGATAAAACTTCAGAAAATATTGCAAATTGATAACAAAAGAGAAACTCCCTCTTAACTCCAAAACCCATTAGCAGATAACGAAGTACAATTTTGCATCCATTCCATGAAAGCAGACACTCCCCTAGATCATATGCGATTATTGGCCCTTGAGAAAACAAATGTCAAATATCTTGCAGATCAACAGCTCCAGGACTTCACTGCAGATCAATAGCTCCAGGTAAGCAAAATAAGCAAACTTTGGTGCAGGCGTTTAATCTTAACTATTCTCCTTTATGTTCGTATCAGAGGGACAAAATAGATCTGCATTCAAAGGTGAAGTAGAAACCATTAATATAGCATTAAGACAATTTCGAACTCGCCACCAGCAATACAGTCAATCAACAACAGAGAATCATCCAAAAAAGCTGAGATCCATGAATGCAGAAAAGTGAACCAGATACTCAAAGAAAGAACAGAACAATGGTTATTCAATCAATCACCAGACACTGAGGCATTGTAGGCAATGAGTGCAGTGACACACTTGCTAGGAAGGGGACCACAATTTTGCAAGCTATAGATTGGCCAATATCGCTCCACCTTAATCAGGAAAGAATTCAAGAATTCAAGACTTCAAGTAACAACGAACTTAAGGCCCGAACAAAGGAGAATCAATGGACAGCGACATTCTCCAACATAGCCGACTGGCCTAGACTTAAAGCTGTTGCAGAATTTAGACTGTGCACCGGACACGAATGTCTGGCGAAACATCCTCACAGAAAAGGAGTATACACACAACCAACATGCCTCCTATGTGATCTAAAGGAAGAAATGGAGAAGACTCGTCTGATACGGTGTCCAGTCCAATAGACAACGACGGAAACACCGAGATACTAGGAAGCTAGTAGTCAACTAATGGGCTGATGATAACTATCATAAAGCTAGCCATTTGATAAATATATGTTCCATAAAAGTCCATCTTTAATCACATTCTGGAGACGTTCGCTTCTATGCAGTCCATGAGACGTTCGCTTCTATGCAGTCCTGATGCTCAAAATTCATTGATTGTCTGGATGGGACTCTCTCACGTTATCTGGAACTTGGTGATGGCACTCAACATACTTGTATCCTGCTTCACACAAGAATAGGTAGACAGGAATAGGTAGTCGAGGTTGGTAGTAATTTTGTAGCAAGAAGGGGGCAGTGCGGAGGAACCGAAGTGCTCGAAATCCGTCATCCTCATTTTATGCAAATTTGAGTTTTCATCGGAAAGATAGGGAATTGATTCTAATGGAAAGCAAAGTTCATTGTGAAGAGGGGTAAGAAGACTCCCAGAGTGGGATGACAATCATCAAGTACATTTGAAACTCAATTTCTACCAGTTCATAACGCGCACTTGTCGACTAGTAGGCAAACTTTGAATGAAAACAAGCCA
The DNA here is from genome assembly GCA_000469805.3 of Hymenolepis microstoma. Taxonomy (NCBI): domain Eukaryota; kingdom Metazoa; phylum Platyhelminthes; class Cestoda; order Cyclophyllidea; family Hymenolepididae; genus Hymenolepis; species Hymenolepis microstoma. The sequence goes on along the minus strand of LR215995.1, from coordinate 17,481,840 downwards.
ACAATAATCATGTGGTAAAAGGCGTTTTATTAGAGCAATTGATGCGGCGAACTACTGATACATATCCACCCATGCATCACCGAATTAGTAAGACATGCTTTCAACTAAAGCAACTTTTATTGAGACCTATTCGTAAAAAATGAAATTGAAATCTTGTCGTTTGAACTGTGACAACCAATTGAACAAGTGGAGAGCAGCCCTCTCCAAATTGCACTCTATTCAAGCACCTAAGTTTTGGATTGTTCCCCGTTTCCAATTGACGACCTTGATTTCGAAAGACCTTCCGCGTTTGTGGAATTAGTATCCTGGTAGCAAAATTCGCCCTAGTGTGTTTTTATTGTCTTTATTTTATCTTCGGTTCCAGATCTATTTTGTCCTCCTTCTGTATATATGAATGGGAATAATGATGATTGAACGTCTGCCTCTTAGTTTGCTTGGTTTTCTACGCATGACCCGTCAGTGAAGACCTGGAGGCATTGATCTGCAGGAATACAGATTGGCTCAAAGTAAGCAACATAGCATTTGATTCTACACTTTCAGTACGCTGGCCAATTTAGAACACTCTGTTTGAGGTAAGTTGTATTTGTTTACAGTTAGTTGGACAAGGTTTAACAAAAATGCTTATTGGTGGAGTATCTGCTACAATACCATCTAAGACCATTCTTAACCTTTTAAAGAATGGAGTAACCTTTGTGATAAGACCGACCATCGAAATTAGACACTAATTCAGTGAGCACTGAATGTAACGAACTATTGATTAAAGATTGAATTTTGGAACGTGAATTATCACATTGAGTGTACGTTATAAAACCAGATTCCAGAAAATCAAATGAAGTTAATTTCGCACATTTAAAAAAATTGGTAAGCTGTAACAACCTCAAGTTTCATCAATTTGTCGGAACTTAGACCAATAGATATTAACCACCAGCAACAGCAAACAATGGACAGTCCAAATTTTATAAAAGAATTAGAACAAGCGTGTGCGGTTCAAGTGCCAACGTGCTTAGTCATTAAATTCCATCAAAGGTGCGCTAATTTACATAAAAGCAATCGTCACAGTAGACGTGCGCCAAGTAAGGGCGAATAAGGGCGAAAAAACTGACCACCTGAAGGTTCAGCATTCTTTAGACGCCCTAACTCAGTTGGTGACGCAATAAAGTGAGATACATCTTTGGAATATTCTTTCTTTCTGTCATCGTTCCCTTTATTTTCAATTACTTTTGTTGTGGGTGGATTAGGTCGAATGCACTTCTAAGATCTTCCACGTTTTTTCAAGGATTTGTCTTTTGATCGCACAGAGGCATTTCTTTTATAACTCTCTCCGCGTTTACTGCGTCAGAATTCATAATGAAACTGTCATTTGCAGAATTTAAATGCTTTTGGGCGAGAGATAAATCATCTTCTGCTGCAAAAATTTTCGCCAGAGCCAAATGGACATGTCCAACCAAATACTTTGGGCATGGGAGCTAAAAATGAAGAAAATAATTACGTTAATCAATTTTCTGTAAGTCTAAGTTTACAAATAATTGAAGTATTAATTAGCAATGAAGTTTCGATCATCCTGATATGTACTATCATCCCATACTAAGCCATTCAATTTGAACTTGAAACTGCCCCGTTTATCACGTTCACATTGGCTTTGGTTCCACTTCATTCTCCATTCAACCAAAATGGTAAATTAGACCTCTAGACGCAACAAAATTTGGTAGCATTTTTAATTAAGTTCCTCATTTCTCTTTTGTTTGAATGAATAGCAGAGCACAAACAATGTGAGCACATTTAAGCTGGCTGTCTCGTTTCTTCTTTATCCTTACTATCAGGAGATAATGCATTCCTCGGTCACTTTTTCAACTGACCGTTGGGTGACTGGGCGATCGCCTTAAAGCCGTGTGTCATGGCTTTACACGTATGCGTTACCATTGAATAGCTTTTAATAAAAATAAAATAAAAATGTGATTTTGTTACCCCCACTGTCTTGCAACATTAGATATTGAAAAATTATGCAATACTTGGAAACTTATAGCGATGAAATTTCACCTCAAGAGCAGACTTAATATCTTCAATGAAGCCATCAGAATTGCCAGCTCCTGAAGTCTCACACAACGAAGAGCATGTGCCAGTGCCTTCTCTTCCGGCGAGTCAGCATAAAAAGCAGCCTTTTTTAATTTAAACAAATCCTTATTTATATCATTAGTGGATTTCGCATATGCATTATAGACTAGATATCTCGTCGATATCTCATCTGATTTCCCATGTTCTCGGCTAATTTCCTCTTTTGTTGCATTAAGTACTTCAACTCCGTGCACATCTTCTTCTACTAATACATCGCGTTTGTTTAATCTGGCAACTTACCGACGTTAGGGGATCGAATATTCTTGATAAGGGAAAAAACTATTTGAAAGTCCGTATTTGTTCTCCTAAATTCCTACACCCAATTTTCGTCCAATTCAGATTCCATCTTTCGGATAATTGACAAGTATTTCTTCACCAAAGGTTGGTCGATAGCCAATTCGTGAGAATCTGTGAAGGCTTCAATATCATCGATTATACGAATCGAGGTCTATAATTAGGTAAATTTATTAGATTTTGGGAAAAAATAGGCACGAACTTTTACAAATTAAAACTTTGAGAGCGAAATGTAAAAAGAGACATTTTACCATCAGGTGAACAGAAAGTATTGCAGCGGATCAGCTACTCTAATAAACCTCGACTATGCTCAGAAATCTCTATGGCAGACCTTCCTGGTCGGAAAAGCTATCGCGAGGATAGAGAGAAGGAGGACGTGTTGCAAGCGAAACGTTTATTGCAAATTATGATATAGACAGGCATAATAAATTATCTAATAATTCTAGGATAATTTAGTGAACATCAATAGCAAAACATCGGAGCGGTGTTCTGGACATACGGCCGCACACTCAAAAATGATCGATATCGCATTTTATCGTGTGCAGGTTGCGCACGCCACAGTACCTTTTGCCCTCATCTGTAAATGTACTTGAAAAAGTCACTCAATTTTTTAAATTTCAATTTCCACATTTTGAATATATTTATAAAAGTGATATAAAGTGAGCGATTTGCTGAGAATTTCTTTTTTTAAAAGTCATTTCGAACTGGATTAATGTTCATGTAATATTATATCACACGCATACAATGGGTGCTGAGTAGTAGTTTCGTTCCTCTTCACTGCCCCCTTCTTGCTACAAAATTACTACCAACCTCGACTACCTATTCCTGTCTACCTATTCTTGTGTGAAGCAGGATACAAGTATGTTGAGTGCCATCACCAAGTTCCAGATAACGTGAGAGAGTCCCATCCAGACAATCAATGAATTTTGAGCATCAGGATATTTCTCGTAGGCTGCATAGAAGCAAACATCTCCAGAATGTGATTGAAGATGGACATTAGACGGACTTTAAATGTAGACAAATTTCCATTAGACAAATGCAACACAAGGAATTAATGCTGATAGTGTTGACAAGTAGGTTGGAAAGAGTTGATAAGTTCTTTTTGGAAACTATGTGTAAATGGTTTGGTAATGCGATGCAGTATATACTGATGGTACATTAACTAATTCAGAATCATGGAGCTAGAGAATGTTTTCAATTTGTTGAAAGCACCTTGCATCTGTTGTGATGTTATCATGCAGATTGAGAAATTTCATTGAATATGGTAGTACAAAAATGTCGTGTTGGGGGTGACCTGAAAGTCCAAATGCATGTACGCTGAAAGCTATACAACAGACATCTTCTGTTCTTGTACTATCTGCAATAAAGTGTGATTAGAAATCTAAAATAAGGCAAATTGAGCCACACAATTAGAAGTGTGTCGAGGTCAACTTCAGGTCAACGATGTACTGATTATTTTTTTTAACCAATCAACACCGATTAGTTGGTGTGTGGACCTATATTTAATTATATCACATCATAATTTCGAAAGTCAGGCTACTGTTCGGTGCGTTGGTTGTTACTCTGTGATGGAAGATAACGAAATAACTAGTAAGTTGGAGAGTGTGCTTCAAATTGGACAGTGTGAATGTGTGCCACTTAAGTCAATTCTGTGGATTTGCATTGGTGAAATATTTCTTATTTCGATTTCAGAGGGAGATATAATGAAAGTTGGTTACATGAGGGAAATCTACCTCAAAAACCAAGCAAAGAACTTGGATGCCCATGTGACCAAGAAGGCTAAATCTACAAGTTTTCGAGAAGAAAACGAGTTCGAGGAACCTGGTGTTGCTGGGAATAAAGCAGTCAGTGGTGACAATGAGGTGCCTATTATTAGGTATTTTTGGGAAAGGAAATCTTTTGATTGGGATGCTGATGAAGACGATGATGTTGAGTGTGAGGTGGAGGAGAATAGTGATGAAACTTCCAGTGAAGAAGACGATTTGGACAAATCCGGTGTTGCTGGGAATAAAGCAGTCAGTGGTGACAATGAGGTTCCTATTATTAGGTATTTTTGGGAAAGGAAATCTTTTGATTGGGATGCTGATGAAGACGATGATGTTGAGTGTGAGGTGGAGGAGAATAGTGATGAAACTTCCAGTGAAGAAGACGATTTGGACAAATCCGGTGTTGCTGGAAATGAAGCCGACAGTGGTGGCAGTGAGGTAGATGGTTCTTCGTCTGATTGGGATGAGAATGCTAGTGATTCTGACGCTGATGGTGAGGATGCTGGTTTTGAATGTGACGAGGAAGAAACCGATGCTGTAACGTTCAGCGAAGAAGATGAATTTGACGAACACGATGTTTCTTGGAATGAACCAGACGTTTGTAGCTTTGGGGTGGAAGATTTGCCACTCTTTCTTATTTATGGACCTGCTATTTTGTTTTTCCTTGGTCTTATTTTATTCACATAATTTTATAATGTTAACCTTTTTGCACAAATTGACCTTCATACAAATTTTCAATACGAATACATCGTTTAATGTAATACTAGTCTTCATGAATTCCATTCTTTATCTGATCGTGATGATTCGACAGACATCATTTCTTTCAATGGTGATGATGGCAACGAGCTTGATGGCTCCCTTGGTCCTGACGGAGAGACAGGTATAGTGGCTTCAAAAATACTTGTGCTTCCACTGGGTTTACCAATGATAATGATTCGAGATAGGTCTCTTCAAATCCTACTACCACTTATGTTGATGATGATGTTGGTGGTCGTGATGATGATGATGATGAATAAAGAGAGAATATGAGCAATATTGTTGGTTTGCAAGGGTAAAGTCTCGGAGCTTGAATAAAGTGCAACTCGGAGAGGGCTGCTCTCCACTTGTTCAATTGGTTGTCACAGTTCAAACGACAAGATTTCAATTTCATTTTTTACGAATAGGTCTCAATAAAAGTTGCTTTAGTTGAAAGCATGTCTTACTAATTCGGTGATGCATGGGTGGATATGTATCAGTAGTTCGCCGCATCAATTGCTCTAATAAAACGCCTTTTACCACATGATTATTGTTGGCTTGTTTTCATTCAAAGTTTGCCTACTAGTCGACAAGTGCGCGTTATGAACTGGTAGAAATTGAGTTTCAAATGTACTTGATGATTGTCATCCCACTCTGGGAGTCTTCTTACCCCTCTTCACAATGAACTTTGCTTTCCATTAGAATCAATTCCCTATCTTTCCGATGAAAACTCAAATTTGCATAAAATGAGGATGACGGATTTCGAGCACTTCGGTTCCTCCGCACTGCCCCCTTCTTGCTACAAAATTACTACCAACCTCGACTACCTATTCCTGTCTACCTATTCTTGTGTGAAGCAGGATACAAGTATGTTGAGTGCCATCACCAAGTTCCAGATAACGTGAGAGAGTCCCATCCAGACAATCAATGAATTTTGAGCATCAGGACTGCATAGAAGCGAACGTCTCATGGACTGCATAGAAGCGAACGTCTCCAGAATGTGATTAAAGATGGACTTTTATGGAACATATATTTATCAAATGGCTAGCTTTATGATAGTTATCATCAGCCCATTAGTTGACTACTAGCTTCCTAGTATCTCGGTGTTTCCGTCGTTGTCTATTGGACTGGACACCGTATCAGACGAGTCTTCTCCATTTCTTCCTTTAGATCACATAGGAGGCATGTTGGTTGTGTGTATACTCCTTTTCTGTGAGGATGTTTCGCCAGACATTCGTGTCCGGTGCACAGTCTAAATTCTGCAACAGCTTTAAGTCTAGGCCAGTCGGCTATGTTGGAGAATGTCGCTGTCCATTGATTCTCCTTTGTTCGGGCCTTAAGTTCGTTGTTACTTGAAGTCTTGAATTCTTGAATTCTTTCCTGATTAAGGTGGAGCGATATTGGCCAATCTATAGCTTGCAAAATTGTGGTCCCCTTCCTAGCAAGTGTGTCACTGCACTCATTGCCTACAATGCCTCAGTGTCTGGTGATTGATTGAATAACCATTGTTCTGTTCTTTCTTTGAGTATCTGGTTCACTTTTCTGCATTCATGGATCTCAGCTGTTTTGGACGACAACTTGTCAGATTTCAACTTCTTACTAACAGTACTGCCAATCTTATTGCTCTGCTACGGTTCTGTGCTAGTTGTCTTAAAGCATACAATTTCACAAAAAGTGCAATAGAGGGGTGTTTTCAAGACTTGGTGTCTTTTGCGGCTCCTCAGCACAACTTAATCATATCACCATATCGCTGGCAGTTGCGAGCACAATCTCGAATTTTCAATCTTTCTGGAGATTTTCTCCATGCCTTCCAATCAATTTGTGCCAACGTCCTTTTCCACTTCTCGAATTCTTTAGGATTTTGCCTCTGTCTCAATCTTTCCCCCTTTGCTTATGCGCCGAGGCTTATAGTCAATGTTATGCTCAGAGTGTTATTTTTCCTAAATCTCCGCAAAGCGCCTTTCACAGAGCACCCGTTCCACTTTTCTGCGAAGCTTCAACACCTCTGAAGACTTTCACTCTTTGGCGCCTGTGCTCCTTTTCTTACTCCTATACAGCCTCCTCCACTTGAAGTAATTCCCAAGATCCAGGTTTAAATCATTTGTGCTTACTTTCATCCTCTCTGGCATGCCCTAGATTACACCCCTGAGACTTCTCTTCTTTCTTCCCTCCCTCTCTCTCTCTCACTCCCTCTACGACATTAGGGTTCATGAGAACTTTTGTAGTTTCGTTCCCACGATATATGGGCTCTTTCAGAGACCTTTATGTTCGACTCCATTTGCTTCGCCTCAGCTTGCACACGAACACGATGTTAGTAAGTCCAACCATGGGGCTGTGTTAAATAACCCCCTTAACAAGTATCACACTTTAGAAAACTAATTACCTCACGATGCTCAGAACAGACTTTTGTATGAGTGCGCTTCCCCGCATGTCGCCAAAGTGCTTCACAATTCCCTTGTTTCTTGGAAGAAACTCTTTAACACGGGTGGATGATTACTTTATGCTTGAAACTGCTGTACTGAAGAGGTTGAGAGGCCGAATGGCAAATCTCCACTTCAATCTTCATCTTTTGGATCCTTTTACCCAGGCAGTGTTCGTGTTAATTTTGATAATGCGAATTTCCTTAGTGTGTGATCGTGGCCTTTTCTCCACAATTCTATGATTGGTCACTTCGTATCTGCAACTAGTTGAGTTGAGGAGTACACAATCCTAGTACGATTAAACTAAGCAATTTCATAAGCACCCGAGCACTTTCAAGAATGCGGTTGTGTGTGTGTGTGTGTGTAGAGGAATTCTCGGCTAATCACCCACTAATGTACATTAAAGCTAAGTGAAATGTATTCCATTGCGAATTGAGTTTGCTATGAGGATACATTCAACTAACACTAATACGAATTCATTTGAATCAGTTGGATCAATCAGAGCTTAAACACACCACCGCAATGCAGTATATACTGATGGTACATTAACTAATTCAGAATCATGGAGCTAGAGAATGTTTTCAATTTGTTGAAAGCACCTTGCATCTGTTGTGATGTTATCATGCAGATTGAGAAATTTCATTGAATATGGTAGTACAAAAATGTCGTGTTGGGGGTGACCTGAAAGTCCAAATGCATGTACGCTGAAAGCTATACAACAGACATCTTCTGTTCTTGTACTATCTGCAATAAAGTGTGATTAGAAATCTAAAATAAGGCAAATTGAGCCACACAATTAGAAGTGTGTCGAGGTCAACTTCAGGTCAACGATGTACTGATTATTTTTTTTAACCAATCAACACCGATTAGTTGGTGTGTGGACCTATATTTAATTATATCACATCATAATTTCGAAAGTCAGGCTACTGTTCGGTGCGTTGGTTGTTACTCTGTGATGGAAGATAACGAAATAACTAGTAAGTTGGAGAGTGTGCTTCAAATTGGACAGTGTGAATGTGTGCCACTTAAGTCAATTCTGTGGATTTGCATTGGTGAAATATTTCTTATTTCGATTTCAGATGGAGATATAGTGAAAGTACATTCTTTGAAGGAACTTTGTGTCGATACCATTGCTAGGAACGTGGATGCATTGGTCACCAAATGCTCCGACTGTGCCGTGGCGAAATGGCGTTGGCGTTTTCCCTTTTCTCTCTGTCGCATCCCCTCGCCAGTGGCAGATATGATTTTAAAGAAGCTTGGGGACCTCGGAATGTTGAACTCTGAACGCTTGGCCTTATTTTCAAAGGACCAAGTTAATCTGCGTTGCTTAATTCTTAAGAATGCTCCACTGACGCCTTCGTCGTTGTCAATTTTTCGCAATTTTACTCTCTACAACATCATCGTTCAGAATGTGACGGGTGTAAGTGTAGAGGATTTCACATGCAATTTCAGTGAAAGTACATTTGAGAATCTCCTTACCCTTACACTAACAAACATGAGAATTGCAAATACTATGTATCCCGTAATAACAACATTGGGACAGCTTCGGAACTTATGCCATCTGAATATAAGTTATACGAACTTCGATAATGACTGTCTCTATAACCTGACAAGGGCGCTTCGGCGACTAAAATCTCTCGATATCTCACGGACTAGAGTCACGGATATAACCTGCTTGGTGAACCTGGGAGAAACTCTCACTAGCCTTATTATGCATAAACTTGAACTAGATGATAGGGAATCGATGAAGGCAACACTTTCGACAATTTTGGAGTTGAAAGAACTCCGAGTGCTTGATGTTTCGAACGAATTGCAACAGCTTTCCCATCGGTTTCCTGCAGTTGACCAGTTGATTGAACCCGGTCGTTTTCCCTACCTGGAGCGTTTCGATATGAGTGACAACCCTTTTGGATTAACCGTCAAAGACGTCGAGTGAGTTTGGTATTTAAATTCAATGTTCAACTTCAGCAGTGTTACATTTACTATTTTCTCCATTTTTGCGCTTTGCAGAGGTTGGAGCTTAATTTTGAATTAATAAAATTAAGTTTAGTTTAAGTTTTCATTATCTTTTAGAACATTTGTTAAGAATAACGTGAATTTGAAATTTCTCGGGATTGCCTATGGCATTGACCAGCATGCAATTGGAAGGCTTTCCGCCAAATATCCAAATATTGAGGTAAGCGAAATGAAATTTTTATTTGTTTACAAATGAGCATTATGTACCGGTTCATTGATTTGGGCGACATGATTGCTCATATATATTAGTAGTAAAATTCAGTCTTTAGATCGCCCTCTCCACCACTTGATTACACTGTCTGAGCGTACCCTGAACAATGACTATTGTAGATAATCGGTGGAATGGATGAAGAGCAACTAATGAAAACAATACGCTACTATGCACCAAATCGGACAGTTGCCATAGCCGAAGTCTTACTTTGTGTCGCACAGTCGATTCGTCGTGGTCATTACTTTTCACCAACGTTTTTCGAAGTACGTATATGCCCGTGAATTTTATTCCAATTGCACATTTACTGTAATCACTTGGTGAAGGTAGAAAGGAAAGTGGAATGGTTGGCGTGGATTTTTTACTTCAGTAACTGTTTCATTCTTTTCAGCTCATAGTCAAATTTTTGGAAGAAGAATTGGCAAATAATGGAGTCGTCTTTTTAGCCGTCTTGAGGCTAATCCAGGAGAGAATGGATAGAATGGATAGGTCGGATGAAATTAAAACTGAAATTTTACAGAAAATATTAAATCGCGCACTATCTGGAATTGAGGAATATTGGTCGGAATGGTATGATGAAGAGGCAATTATGATAAGTAATGATGGTGAAAGTGTGATGATTTATGATGTCTCGTCTAATTCGAATGAGAATTCTAGTGGTTATGAAGCTGACAAAGATGGTGAAGGTTATGAAGAAGAGACTGATACTGCATCTTCTATAGAACATGTCGAGTTTTATTATTCTTGTAATTCGGACAATAAGTCATCTTCTACTGTTCCTTTCTATGACGTTGAAGATAATGGAATGCTTTATGACTACCCTCCTTTTTCTGACCATGATAGTTCGGCAAACATCACTTCTTCCAACGATGAGGGCGGCAATAAGTTTTACGATTTTCTTGATCCTGACCAAGGAGCAGATGGTGATCTGTGTGAGAATGCTAATGATTCCTTCGATGTTTTCAATGACGTTGAAGATAGTGGACTGAGTTATACTGGCCTTCCGTTTTCTGGTGATGGTGGTTTGAGATGTATCTTTTCTTCTACTTTCAGTTATGATGATTATGATGACAATGATGATGATTTTAGTGATACTTACGATAATGAAAGTGATGAATATTATCCAAGTGAATCTGATTCTGATGGTGATGAGAATGAGTTTTTAAATCAATATCATATATTTAAATCAAGTCTAGTAGACGTTTTTATTGCATTTTTGGAAACAATCGTTTATACTGACAGAGTGGTAAGTTCAAAGTTTCCTTAAAGTCCATTCCCTCATTGAATCAATTCTTATGAGCAGATTTTTTGCAGAAATTCGACTTCATAAGAATTAGCGATGCCATTTTACTAGTCCTCAAACATTCTTACGATTCAGAAACGAGAGGTCGCGCTGTAGCACTTCTGTTGGATATCTGTGAATGGGTGAGCTTGTTCCTCTGGATGTTAGGCACATGGTTTTAATGTTGCTCTTTGGTTATTACTCACTTGCATTCATTTTATGCTTGCCATCCCAAATATGACAAGGAATCTTTTAGGGACCATTAGATTTTGGCATCATCTTTCTCCTTCCCTTTTGACAAGTCTATGTCTATTTTACAGCTATCTAAAAGCAACTTGATCGTACTCGTCAGAGATCCCTACTTGATGCAGATCTTAATCAAATGCGCAGTCGAAATATACCTCACTAAGGAATTCGTTCACGAATGGCTAACTGACTCAAATGATCAAAGATTATCTTATCTTCGTGATTTTCGCAAAATGTATCGAACCGACTTGAACATTTTTGCAACTCTACATAAACTGATTCGTCTTGGACGTGTGGTTCATTCAGACTTTAATGAGCTTGGAGGCTTCGAAGTATGTAAAGTAATATTAGGGGTAAGCAATTCCACAAATGATTGCGTGCAGTGTCGTATTCATGCAGTTGTGAAAATTACCTTGGTTGGAATTCCTCACAAGTTCTTTCACACATTGATTTACTCCAACTGTTCACTTCATTATAGGAAATTTACTCATACGAGCATTCGGAAAAACTTGCAATGTCCCTGAGAGAAATTACGCTGCTTCAAAATGAACTCCTTTGGATTCAATGATCACAAAGCTTCAGTATAGCACATCTTCAATTTGTAAGCTTAAACAAAAATCACTGTTTGTAATATATTAGTACAATTGCTTCCAATTTCATTTACTTTTTTCAAAGGTAGTGCAAATTGCTCATATACGCCGAATGAAGCCAGAATATGAGCAATATTGTTGATTTGCAAGGGTAAAGTCTCGGAGCTTGAATAAAGTGCAACTCGGAGAGGGCTGCTCTCCACTTGTTCAATTGGTTGTCACAGTTCAAACGACAAGATTTCAATTTCATTTTTTACGAATAGGTCTCAATAAAAGTTGCTTTAGTTGAAAGCATGTCTTACTAATTCGGTGATGCATGGGTGGATATGTATCAGTAGTTCGCCGCATCAATTGCTCTAATAAAACGCCTTTTACCACATGATTATTGTTGGCTTGTTTTCATTCAAAGTTTGCCTACTAGTCGACAAGTGCGCGTTATGAACTGGTAGAAATTGAGTTTCAAATGTACTTGATGATTGTCATCCCACTCTGGGAGTCTTCTTACCCCTCTTCACAATGAACTTTGCTTTCCATTAGAATCAATTCCCTATCTTTCCGATGAAAACTCAAATTTGCATAAAATGAGGATGACGGATTTCGAGCACTTCGGTTCCTCCGCACTGCCCCCTTCTTGCTACAAAATTACTACCAACCTCGACTACCTATTCCTGTCTACCTATTCTTGTGTGAAGCAGGATACAAGTATGTTGAGTGCCATCACCAAGTTCCAGATAACGTGAGAGAGTCCCATCCAGACAATCAATGAATTTTGAGCATCAGGACTGCATAGAAGCGAACGTCTCATGGACTGCATAGAAGCGAACGTCTCCAGAATGTGATTAACTAATTACTCTTAATTAGCTAATTTCACACACTACTGTGTCCCAACCCCCAAAAATCCACTTTGATACTTACCGCGGTCTCCTTTGAAAACTTGTAAATATCCCCGTTATCATGAGCAATAAAAGTGTCGTTTTAGAATTTTATCTTTTCAAATGTGATCTTCCTCACATTCATCTGATTTCTTCCTCAGTGCCTCTTTCACTTCCCATCTAATGCATAATTTTGCGGATAACTGATTTTACATAGCCTTCTCCCTGTTCTATGGGTCAATGTTGTATCTCAAATATACATATTCCCACATTTGAAAGCTTAGAACCGGAACTTAAGTGTTTTCAAACGATTGAAAATTGGTGAGATTGGGTAACCCCTCCATATTCAACAATTGACGTGTTTTAAATTTCCCTCATCACAATTTCTTGAGGTCTTCATCGTATTTTCTCGAACTACCAAAACTTAAATGGGATTCCATTTCAACCAACTTCCCCTATTTTGTTACCGCTCATCATGAATAAAGCTAATTATCCTGATGTTGTTTTCGAGCATGCACTCGCATGTCCCATCTTTCGAATTTTTCTCCAAGAGCCTTGATTCTAACTCGTGAACTAGGGATTCCTTACAACACATTGGTGCTTCTGTAGAACAGAAATATACCGGAAGCAAATATCTGAAATTCCATTTTTTTCATGAGAAATCGCTGATTTAATAGTGTTTTTGCAATGAAATATTCATGCCTAGAGAGTGGGTAATGCAATTTCGGTGCATTTCTGCCTCCCTTGGTCAAGATAGGCCCTATCAACCCGAACAATCTTGCCAAAATAAAAGACCCTATTGATGTCTGTACACATAATAGACATGGGTATGCCTGACTCTCCTGTCATAAATCGTTCCCCCCACCCCTGCCTATCTAATCAATTTTAAGTTAAGCAATACAATATGATTTGATCGAGACCAAGAATATTCCCCTCCCCCCCCCCCCCCACACCGGCTTTTATAGGTAGTACCCAGCACATTACATTTATTATTAGCTAATCGTCACATCTTATGAGTTTGAGATTTCTTATATCCCAACCCTTTAATTCCAGCTTCTTTCGGGTCCCTTTTATTCGAACGAATTTATTCACATTATGATAGTGGATCGATGCGTAATGCGCGTTTTGATTTGTTGTAAAGATCTTTCAGTCATCATTCATTATGCTGCTGTCGAACTGTATTCTGTAACAAGTGCGGTACCTTATAGAGAAAGGCAGATAATTACATCGTGCTAATGGACTTCTGTGCTATTGTTACTTATTTACATACCCACGCAACAATCATGTGACATTGTTTTACATTAATATTCTGCAAATGACTATACATGAGGACGATTTATATCTAACACCTTATCAATTAACGCCTATCATCAAAGGTTTACTTTCAAATACCGAAGACATCCTAGCTCTTCTAAAATATCTTTATTTAACACACGTTGGCAAAGTAGACGAAAACAATCAGCCGAATTTAACAAATGACGCACAATGTGTGAGAAATAAAGTCAATCAACGGGATATGAGAGAGGGAGAGTAGGTAGTAAAACGAATGAGGGCAGTCAATCACGCCCAAACAGTGGAGTTACCACTGCCACCAGGTCCACTAGCCGTTCCACCGCCGCAGCTACTTCCCACTACGATGTTTCCAGAACTTCCTCCCCCACGAGCCCGTGAGATTGTAACATTAATGCCCAGACTTCCATTGTCAGCAAAGAGTTGGGCCATTTTGGAATCGAAGACGAGGCAATCGGAGTCTTCTATCGCCGCCTGGACGCCGTCGTGGATACTTCGGGGAGTAGCTTCCCAGGTGAGACGTCTTTTCGATGCAGTGAGGTCCAGCCTAATCAAGGAACCCAATGAAACTCGAATCAGTACAATAAAATTAAGAATTCAAACATGTGCATAAAAGCATGGCTATTTCAAATTTAAGGGCTATTAGATTTGGGGTTGTTCACTATTTGACAATAAGATTGAGTTCCAAGCGTGTGAATGCACTGCAATAAAGAATTCAGCAAACAAAAAAATATTTACGAAATGAGACCTCCATCAAAGAATGAAGGCAATTTGAACTGGAAATACACAAATTGAAGATTTTCAGTTGAGTAGATTACAATTTAAATGCTCGAATTTCCACATGGTTTTCGAGTACAAATTCATCTCAGATTTTTCATCCTCTGTCTGATCTACTAATAGTCAGCCGAGTTCATACTACAACTGAAAAGTAGGCAGGAAGAAATAGAGCTTAATAAAAGAGTAAGACAAAACAAGGATTTCCTTATTGCAAATTAATTTTTCTTGAGTTAAGTCGATGTTATTGAATTAGAGCCTCTTTGCATCTAATAATTTCATATCATTGCTATCCACATCTTGCCTAGAGCTTGATATTGAAGGAGATTTGCATTCACATATCTTTCCACTAACATAATTCAACGGCTAGACTTAATTAGCTTAGATAGCATTCGAAAACATACATCTCAAATATGTAGCTTCTTGATATTGTAGTGGGTCAGAATAGAACACATGCAAGATGATTGCAAAGCAATTTTCTGTGAGGATGTGCAGGCGTTCAAATATGTACAATAGAGTGTATGAGGTCCGCAAACTAACTATTCAAAAGTAAGGAGAGAGCAATATTTACTCATATAAATATCTGTGTAGACGGATGAAAAGATCATCAAGGAGTGCTATGCGAAACCCAAGAACAAGGGTTTTATAGTGGAGAAGCGTTAAATAATTAGGTTCCTCAATGGCGCAGTGGCCAACATGTCTACCACGTCAAAAGTCACATGATCACTAGCCGTCTCCTGGTGTGGATAAGCACCCTCCCATCTGATCAATAATAGTGATAGTACAAAATTGAGATATATTTTCTCCATCCAAGTCAAGTGCTGGTAACACACTTCCACCTATGGACATAGGATGTGTAATGGAGAAACTGTAGGCAGATGCGTACACATCCACTTTAAACAAAATTACATCCCACACGTGGTTTCCCAATGCTCGCATTTCTAAGCTAAAAATTGAATAATAATATAATAGGAAAATTGAAATTGAATTCAAATTCACTCACAATTAAAATTCCAAGCTAAGTCTTTTTACCATTAAACCAAGTCAACAAGTGGACAACAACCGTAATAATGTATATTTCATCGGGTTCTTACCGCATTTGTAAACAAACTGTGAAATGCAGTTAAAAATTAACCACCGTGAGTTTAATTAACCAGAGTGGAATTCAAAAAAAACGATCCTAAAGACCACAAAGTAAACTAGGGTTGAGAAATAACGCCACTTTTAAATCAGTACCAAAAACACAAGCACAATTAAAACTCCGTCAACGGCACCCATAAAATGTGTATTTGCAATAAAAAGTGTGATACATTCACCCAACTTTTTAATTTAAATAAATTCCCTTATGCAGTTGATACAGCAATTAAACTATATAAACTGAGAAAATGATCCCTTTATGTCACTACAAGACTTGGATTTGCTCACATTTGACCATTACTTATTGCTAACACGAATGGAGTTAACAGTAAAGAGTCCAAAGGTAAAATCGAGTGAAAATGGTTTTTGATTCGAATTAACGAGGATCGGCAAAGAAGAAACCATGACCAGAAGGCTTATCCAACATTTACAGTGTGAGCCCATTAAGAGAAGTGTTCACAACACCCGGGTTGAGTAAAGATGTTATAGAATCCCGCTTACGACAAACTCACAATCTAGCACCACTTGACCCACATTGGCTAACGCACCACTGACATACAGTAGCATCAAAAGGCTTTGTCAGATTAGTTGGAATCATCTTAGAACACCGTAGGTGGCGTAGAAGCGATCATCGAAATATCACCAGGCTTGAATGAAACCGAACAGCGTCAATGAATTCCACAAATTTTAATCATAGCATGAATTTACACCAGTGATTTGGAAGGGTTCGAGGGCGTTAATAAGACAGGAGACCAAGAAGATAACTAAGTAAAATACACATTAGAGATGCTATAAACAAAGTACCCTGATCTGGAGCGACTATTTCTTGAATCACAAAAAAAAACAATACAGAAGCCTGTGCTCTTTAAAAGAACACTGAGAGAGACAACACTGGGCAGGTGTCAACAAATATTGATCACTTATTAGCAATTATATTGGTAGAAATAAATTTGAGTGCAAACAACATATTACACACTTAATTCAATTTTAAATGAATTGAACTTTGCTCGCAAGTACTCCTACTGACCTCTTAGCATAGACAATGAAAAGAGTGACTAAATAATTTTATGGTAATTCGAGTGCAATCGGAGACCTTATAACTGATGTCGTCCGGACTAAAACTGAATAGTACAAATTAATGTGTGTATCTATAACGTGCGAGGTCACGAGGTCAATACTACTTAATATAGACTTACCGAACGGAGTGACTAACTGTTATGATTAAGTCTAACTGAAAAACCGGCAAGTTGACAGAATGCCAGATAATCAAGGATAATGAGACTGTTCTATGCTGTGCTGTTAGGAGTTAGAAAGATCATTCTTTTTGTGAGGGGATATCTGTAAGCTTCATTCGACTGGGCCTCCTAAAGTAGCTTACTAATGAGATTTAGAGCAGATGGAATTGCCAAATTTATTACAGAGGTGAAATACCCAATACATGGCAACGTTAATCCACTAACAGATGTTTGGAATAAAGATTTCGCCAATGTTCATTTTCTTCCTTTAAGGCATGAACTTCAGAATTTCACATTTGACATTCACTTTGCAAAAAAAATTGAAAACCAGGTTACATTGAGTTGAAATGCTAAAGGGAAACGAATCAGCTTATGTTAAAAAGGGACTTACGAGTGGGCGATTAAAGCGAACCAAATGCGTTTGGGAATCGTAATCATATCAAATAGGATTATGAAAATTTGCCACAGTTGGACCAACAATAAACTCCAAGCAACGATTAAAATTGCTTTAGAGAAAGAAGTACACACCGTCGTATACCAGATTGACGAGCGAAAAATCAAATTTAAAATAAATAAAATGGAAGATACACATGCTACCGATGTAGCTAAGATGAGGGAGAGGCAAATGAAACACACATCACGTGAGTTTATAAAGCACAAATTTAATTCAACCAGAATGTGATGAAACATGCACACTATGTAAAAGAGGCAAGGCATTTTTGAAATAGGCTGATCGACTTAGCCGGGACAAATGCAATTATTAAAAATAGCAGGCAAAGTGTCTATTTCCAGCTCATACTACTTAAAAAATGATAGCGGCGATTTACTTGTAGACGAATTGATCGGCCTGTTTCTTGGTCCCAATGAGGAGGACGAGGGCAAAGAAGAACTGATCGGAGGAAACTCGTTCCTGTTTCTCCAGGACAAGCATGAAGTAGTGTCCGAAGCAGGATTGCATCATCACCCAATCCACCGCTCCGGGTAGTGTGATGTCCGTTGCCAGAAACACAATATCCTCGCCTGTAAAAGTGGAAAACAAAAAAATAACCAAGCAGACAAACCTGCAAAAGCAATTGACTGAGTGACATGGCTTTTAGATTGTGAAAAACGCTTTTGACGACCAAGAAGTTTGCGATAATTGCTTTGAAATACCTCCTTTTAAACGCTCATTTTGCATAGAGAGAGTTAGAGCACTTTTTAATTAGAATATTTTATCAGTATTAGTCTGTAAAGGAAACTCACACTTCAACCATTGCATTTATATTAATGAGTCTAGAACTATTTTCCATTTATGGTTAGATTTTAGAATTTAAACAGAAATAGGATTTAGCTCACCCTGCAAAGTGGTGATGCTCTTGTGGCTTTGAAGTAAATGTGGCATTACTTGATCCAATTGGCCAAGCCATTTGCACGAAGTTCCTGGACATGGACAACTGTAGGGTCTGAAAAAGGACAAAACGCAAAATACAGATTCAACTAAAATACGCCATTAGGAACTAGGGTCGATGCTAGCTCCCTGAATCCCTTCCAGAAAAGTACAACACAAAAAACATGAAAAAAGGACAAGCATTAAATGATGTAGTTCTAAAACTTCAATCTAATTTAAACTATATTAGGCTGGAAGAAAGACAACGAATAATATTTCAACTATCAATGGCCCCAATTTTACGGATCTACCATTCCAAATGTAGCGAGTACTTTCTCCGTTATACGGGGGTCAAATAAATGGAGAGGGGAGAGAGGTACTCTTACAATGAGCTGGCTAGTCCGATCTAAAGAATAGCTTTCGGAAAACAGAACTTCTCAGATCACCTTGACGAGATTAAAAGAAATGAAGCAACTGGAACATGTGAAATGTGTAGCAGAAGGCTACCACTTAAGGCGATGCACTTCAAAGGTCAAGGATCCGATACTCACCAGTACACATTTCATAAGTAGAATAATTAATCACAATGGTTAATCGTCATCATCGCCCCTTGACCCCCAAAAATATGACTGAAAGTGAGTAACTTAGGAGGGATTATAGAATATTGTTTCTTCAAGACACCATTAGGAAATACTTTCAATTAAAATGCCCTAAATTTACAACTTGGAAAAAATCTTGTTCATTCAAATCGTCAGAGCTTCAAATTAATACCTACTCTTGGAAAATTGATCAAGAATGAGCGTTTGAAAACAAACACGAACAATCAAATCCAGATCCAACACAAATATTGTCTAGCAACTTCATAAAGAGTGTAACCAACGCAGAAGCCGAGCATAAGAGGTGATAACTAATGAAATGTTCAAAAACCTGAAGTGACTCACCTGTGTTCGCAAATAGCCTCATGCTCGGCCTTGGCGGTGTAATGGAAGGTCTCTGTGCACCCAGTTACCGCGTATTTGCAGGGAAAGAGAATGCTAGCTGCCAATTTCTCCATTGCCAAGTTGCGGATATTTTCTACAACAAAAAATGGGATTAAACAGAGTATGCTTCATAAACTGCTTGGTTATCGATCAAATGATGAGTGAGTTTTTAAGTAAGCCTAAACATAAGTTGATGACTGAAACCTTGGCGACCTTGAAAACAAATCATCTAATTAGCATCAAACACACCGCAAGAGATGACCTCATTGTCATTTTCAATAATCACGCTCATCATTTTGGACTGAGCAAGTCTTATACACAAAATGATGCCAATGACCTTCATATAAATACTTTTAACTACATCTGGGCAGAAATACTAGTCAGAAAGGCGTCTGTGTGGTAAAGTGCATTCTTGGAAGGCATTCGTACCATTCATGTGACTGGCTGCATACCTCATACGACGTTCAGCATGTTTCCATTTACGCGTTATCCGCATCACTGGGTACCATTCATTGATCCGTCAAAGTCATTTATGAATCCTCCTACCTTGCTGATTGGTATTCCTACTCACCATAAAAATCTCTAGAAAATTTTCTGAGAGCGAAATCATATAGTCTCAAGCGTCATTCCCCTCATGCATCTTTTCCGATTCCTTCTTATTGTTAGGCGGTTAATTAAGCATTTGCCATAGTTCAAATTCTGCATCTCGCCTCAATGATTAGTTTGGCATGCAACAGTCCCCCCATAGGACATTATGAACTACTAATGTATTTATTCAATACACACCAATTTTGGAGTTTTAACTGATATACTTTCTTACTTTCTTTAGTAAAACCGCATTAAACCAGCTTGTCCATGATCTTCACTTATCTAAAATCGAATAACTGCTCAAAACGGCTCAAAAATACATTTCTTTCAGCTTACCTACCTACCAACCAAATCGTAACTACAAGAAGTAAATTTCGATTGTCATGGCATTGAGTGGACGTTTCATCTGGGCACAAATATTAAAAAGTAATCAATACGATCATAGCTCATCATCACGACTGTTCGTGGTTATGAAATGCCAAAATTGGTTTTTGCACAGTACCACGGTTGCATTATGATGCGTCTATTTACTAGTTTCAAGTTTCACTCCTTTTAGCCATTTCAGTTGGATATCATGCAAACTAATCATGGTTACTGGGGTGCGTAATAGACTTACCTTCACGTGGTACACCATGGGCAACGTATACCCATACGCCAAAAAAGTATATAAACCGGCAGTTGACTCCTAACTACCATGACCCAACTGTATGTCATATTCGACAACTTTCACAATACTCACCTTACTTTCTTCTCTACCTTTGTGTCTGTCTCTTTCACAACCGTGAATCACTCTTCTGTTCCCCCCCCCCCCCTCCCGGTTCTTTATGACTTTGATGTACCTTCTAGATCTATCAACATTGAACAAAAGTAACCACACTAATAGGACATTCAAAAAGATTGATTTTGTTTGGTTCAAATCAAGAACTAGTACTAAATAAACGTAAAGGAGACCCCAATTGTCAAGATTAATAATACAAACATGAACTCGTGAACTTACCAAGATTTCCACGGCAAGTTGGACATGAGGAAAGTTTGCTACGACAGCTGGCACATACAATGTGTCCACTCTGACACTGTAAAATTGGTGGCAGAGCAAAGTCCATGCACACTGGACATTCAAAGAGACTGACCAGATCCATCGAGTTATTTGCACCGGGTGGATCTTGCCCTGCTCCAGTAGGTTGAGGTCTCTCGGGACCATTCGGTGGCAGGGCCGCAGCTGCAGCAGTAATTGGAGTCACAGAGACGGAGGCTGGATGATTAACTACACCATTGCAACAGACGGCGTTGTTATTACCACCACTGTTACAACTATTGTCCGAACCACCACCGTTGCCACCGCCAGCAGCTGCATCAAAGTCAAAAAGGGCTGCCGAGGCAGCTGGACGCTGCTGCTGATGAGGAACAGCCGAAGTAGATGTTCCACCAACGAAATGTCTTTCCACAGAGGCGGCTGTAACGGAGACATTTCGATGTGATGAAGTGGGTCGAGCTGAGGGTTCAGCAGCGACTATCGAAGTCGGTCGATCTGGCCCAGCGTGCGAAAAGGATAAACTCATAGCCACTAGAATATCAAGAAAGTTGAAGTTAGTAGTCAAAGCTTGTGCACAATCCGTCCAAAAAAAGAGATTCATAGTCATATACTTTTACGCGATATCAAGCATCTTAATGGTAATAATGAGGCCAAGCGTTCGTTGAACAAATGTGGAATAGGATGAAATCGTAATCAAATACGCCTAATCCATATATTTATGAAATAAGCGCTGACAAATAGGCAACAGAGACATAATAAAATCCAGAAGAAAAAACTGCAGAAGTTAGAATAAAAGTTGAAACAAGGACTTGTGAAGTGAACAGTGGGCAAAATAAATAAGAGTTGCACGAAGCAGATCCAGGTTGAAATTGGAGCACAAATATAAAATCAAAATTATACAATACTGAAAATTATTAACGGTTCTTGAAATCTAATGTTTATTTTAAAATGAAAGATTGTTATCAAAATGCCTACACTTCTTAGATTGCTTGATACTCCATAAATGCGACACTAACACTCATACAGTGCGGCGTTAATGGACGAACTTAAAATGTAATAATTTCGTTCCTACTTTTTTAATTCAAGTATTTTTATTGCCTTTATGTTTTATTTAAAGATTTTAAATATATCAGAAGTTCCAAACTGTCGACTTATGTGAAATGATTTACATACATTTGAACTTGATGTTGGTATTCCACTAGAAACCCTTTTCATGAAATTTTCGGCTATAATACGATTTCACTAAAGTTTTGAGCGCAAAGAATAGTTGCAGGGTATTTTTATGAATTTTTTATTTCTCTAAATACAGTAAGAGTGTTTTCTTTCGATAAAATCTTCTGGCTGCGCTGTTATTTAAGACAATATCGACAGATAAAAATCCTCTATTTGAAAGACGAGGTTAAGTCTTTGCAACTCCGTAGCATTTAAATTCATTGACTTTTCAAAATTTTTGCGATTAGGCTATCCTGTTTATTAGAATCAGTCCAATTCTGCGTATTTCGCTTTCCAATGCTTGCCGTTTGAAAGATGTATTTTCATTTATTTTGAGATAGTTGTTGATTAAGCTCAAAGTGAGTTAGTTTTGACTTTGAGCATGACTTTGAAGAGTTTTTCCCTCCATGATTCATTTACTGAATAGTCGTAAATCTCTCAATGAAATAATACGAATTGAGACTATGCTACATTCATTTCCGTAGAACAGATTTGAGGTGTCCAGAATTCACCCCGATTCATTGGTTATTAAACCAGGGTCTATATATCGACGATTCATGTTATGTTCGGTCGTCAAGGTTCCTTAATTATGGTACATACACAGGTGAACCGTATTTTTGAACTACAATCAAGAGTTTATTACCAATTAGTAGTTTCTGCAATATTTATTTATATCACTTAGATATATTCATTCATCTGCCTCACACGCACGTTCCATTTAACACCTATTATGCTGTCCGCCATTAATTTCAGGCAATGCTTAAATGTTAAATTCTTGGTACTTATAATTATAAAGTAGCATAGCATTTTGATATACTGCAAAACATTCGAATGACTATAAGAAAATTCCCCATTGCGGTAATTTATCAGTTATCCCCTCCAAAATTTATACTAGCGGAAACACCTAATACGATATTAACTGGGGGATGTTATAAGGAAAAGAAGCATTGCTTTTACTCCTATTAGGTCCTGGACGTCCTATTTTTTAAACATTGGACATAGTTCTGTATTAAGTCGAATTTTCCACATTTTAAATTCAGTAATTCCCTGGGAGGTTTATTAATAAGTTGTTAAAATAAGTAAGCTGATTGTGTGATTTCCATGCATTTGTCTCTACCAATTATTAACTTTTTACTAAATAAGTAAAAAATGTATTACTTGTATGACAGGCTAGTCTTTATTCATTTCACTGAGTTCTTCGTTATACATATATATACATTATTTTATTCATTGTATTTATGCTACTGTAGTAAACTTGGAACAAATTGTACAAAAGTATTTAAACCCTATGAAGAGATATCTTAAAAGCTAGACATTGGAAAATTGTGCTTTTTTGTTAATTGAATGCGTTCTGGTTCAATGAAGCCATTGTTTGTGTGCACAGATTGAAAAGAAATTGTTTAAGCATTCAAGCTTATCCCTCACCGACCTTATGGACGGTTGAGGAATTTATTATTTAAACGGATCATGGCGGACCGTCTTATTTGCTAAAACGAAAACCGGAACGAAATGTTTCATCATTCATCCACGAAGTTTTATCATTTCGGGCTTACGCATTTGGCTGGTGTATTTACGAATCACCAATGAACAACTTCGAATCAAGGTATATCTCTGTCCAATCATTTTCCACTCTGTAATTGCGCAAATGCCCGAGCTAAATCATTAGTTATTGTTTCCTTTTGATGGATATCATGCTGTTTAACCAATTGATTTTCGATTCGTATTATATCAGATCTCATCAGGCTTGGGCTAATATAATAATCCACCATTTAGGAATGGTAGGTAAAGTAACAAATTCAAGCGAGTGAATGGAATTAAAACAATTTTTCTTATATTGGTAGAGCATTCGACTATAGAAATAATGTAAATGATTAGATACCAGCAAAGCAGGTATTTTAAGTTGGTAAGCAAATTAGAATCTTATTTACTGCCCTCCTTTATTGACTCTTCGAAGTCTCGGAACCATTTTAGTGTATTTATTCTTTACTTATCTAGCATCTGAGTCTAATGAAGCGCAAAATGGAATATTCCATTCTCTAAGAGTATAAACTCTGTTATTTTCTTGAACAAGGGACCCTCAAGATGTCGTACTTTTGCGGCATTCGCCGTCTTGGATTTTGGAGATTGCAAATCGTAACTGTTGGACAAGCATATTTACTGGCCTGACTAGGCTTTGAAGCTAAATCTGATTTACCGACGTCTTTGTCGAAAGATTTGCATTTCCTTATTATCTATGCGCCTAATGATCTTGTGGTAGATGTGATGATAGTTCAATGTTTTCATTTGCATTTCTTCTCCTTAGGGAGGAAAATGCTCTTACAGACGTATTCATCTGCATCAATAACCAGACCACTTTAAATAATTATCTCGGAAAATAATAGAATTATAAGAATAGAAAAAAATTAATTAAGAGGTAACGGAGATTTATAATAATTTATCCGGTGTCTGGAGTTTGCAGTTCACGTTTTGGCTGTCGATGTAATGACAATTGTTCGAAGCCCATCGGCGCATACATAGTAATTGAATAATAAATAATAACAATAATATTGCAACATGTTCGCAATATAAATTTCCAAGAACTAAAAAATATTTTTATTGTATAGCTGCTCGTAAAACACAAGGAAAATAACTAAAGTCAAATATGACTAAAACCGAAACTAAGTAATAAACAGAGATGGAATGTGGAGATGGGTTTGAATTTCGATTTTTAATCAAACCTTTCTCATTTTCTTGTTCAATTTTAAAATCGTTTTAAGTATTTTCTCTGATAAATCAGCTTGGTTTTAAAAATGCTATACAAATATATTTTGTAATTTCCCACTGCACTTTATCCTCCACCTGAATTTCCTATTTAGGCCTCAAAGGCGACTGAAAAACTACAGAAATTCGCCGTTTAGGCGCCTGAGTTTAACTTTGGATCAAATTGTTTATGTTTAGTTTATTTTTTTAGAATCAACTTGGTCTCTCTTTGTTTAACGCTGACATTGTCGATTGTCTTCTATTGGTCCCCCCACTCAACGTCCCAATCAGTTATGTTCCAAATAGTTTAGCTACTTTTAAGGCATATAAGCCAATGAGCTCTGATCGAATGGCATACACGGCTGACCGCACCACTACAGAACTACCTGCTAATTCTTCTGGTTTCTTCATGCCCAGGATACCACTCTGCCTGTCTACATTAAACTGATTACTCTCATCTAGAAGTTTCTTCTTTAAACACATAAATGCTGTTACAATGATATCGTAGTAAGAAGCAGAACTATCGCATTTTCCTTCTCTGTAGAGAAGAATGTGCCGTATAGGATTAGAAACATATGAACGAATTAGCCTTTAAGCATTTCATCAGATTAATTGCAGCTGACAGCCAAACGTCGAACACTACCCACACTTGTCACGATTTGACCAACTTGAGGTAAGATGAAGGAAATACTCTGCTGAATTCAGACAAGGTGTGATATGTTCCGTCAGAAACAGCAATAAAGGTCACAAAGTGACAAAAAGCTGTTCCCACAGTTGAACTAAATACAATTAAAGCCAGATAGGATGCCTAATCACATAATTAAATCAAAGTACTTAAATGCTTTGGATATCATGAACGTAACCTCAACAAAGAATTAAGTTGTCAGTTCATGAAACTCCAAAATTGCGAAGTTATCTTTACTTCTTATGAGCATACGAGGATTTCATGACTTCCATTATTCAAGCAAAGCCAGATTCGTAATACTCTGACTCCATTACCTTCCATTATTTGACCTTTCATCTGGTTTCAGACTTGGTGGACTCAGTTGATTTTCCTCTAATTCAAATAACTTCTCCATGGCTAAAATAAGCCAAAATTTTATACACTATCATGATAAATAGCAAGATAGACTTTAAACAGTGCACAAAACAATTCTAACGGCATTTAATTCTCTAATTATCTTCTATTTAGAGACCATTCCTTGATTCACAATTTGCTACACGTCAGCTTGTCATAAGCCACTCACGAAGCAGAGGTTAATATTGGGGACCTTAGCAAACACCTTCTAGTTGATAAGAGTGTCTTATCTCGAAGCACGCTACTGACCTATTTTCGAATTTGGAAAAAATGCTGCAATTTAATTTAATTTTAACTAAACCCTTTGAAATATATGCAAAAAATCGTAAAAATAACTTCTACGTGTGAAAAATAACACTGATTTACATTTACTTTAAAAAGTGGGAAGTCTTTATTGATAGGAATCATATTTCTGAGTTAGGCATATTTTGTAAATTAGTGTAAATAAACGCGGTCGGGTATTAACTTAACCATTTGAAAATGAGCAAAGACTTTGTTGGGTACGCTACCGGTCATATGAACGGACTATAAAGTTTTATAAGAATAGAATTAAATCTGATGAACTTTGAATTTCCTAAATCTGAGCGGTTCACAGATATCTATCCGAATAACTAATCTGGAAAATAATAAAATACTGAGCTGTTTATTGATTTTGCTTTCAAATTAACAAGTCATGTCCTTTGATCTGTTACTTTAAAAATGTAAAATGTCTACGACATCCAAAACACAAATTTTGGCATAAAGTAACCTGCACATACGGTTTAAACATCGTCTGATCAAAAAATGTACGTCTGGTAGACACCAAAACCATGCTGTTTCTAAAAGACAGTCGTGTTATACGATTGCATACGTTTATTTAGTTCCAAATTCCTAAAATACTTCCTGTGTACATGTGGGTATTTCAAGTTAAAAACATCAAGGCACGCATATTTACTCCAGTCACCGTAAACTACGTTCCAGTTGTTTTAAATTAAACGTTTGTTTGGTTAACACAAATTACACCGACTTTCAGTAGACACTCACATTTATCCGGAATCAACTTGCAATTTTTATTACTGAGGCTGCTGTCTGTTAATCGCTTGCCCAATTTCTATTCAAGCAGTCAGGAATTGTCACAACATTATCGATTTTTTATCGGAAGGCATGCTGAGGAAAATAGGGAATTATTTTATGCCTACTGAAATTGTACTTAAGAAAATAATCTTATGTAAAACTTTCAATAATAAATTAATAGAACATTTAATCTATTTCGTTAAGGCTATTAAAAAGAAATTTCCTTTTCATAGGTTTTAATAGTTGAGCTTAATTTAACTACTGTTACACTTCTAAGTGAAATGTTTTATTTGTAAAAAAGGCATGTTTAATTGGAGAGGCCTTTAATATTTACAATCATCACGGTTCATTAATCGCAAATGTAGTTACAAACGGGGCAAACAGATGTTTCAATTGAGGAAATTTTGTTCATAATTTCGTCAAGTAATGACTTCTCGACTTGATTTCATCATCATGAATCAGGTGCGTACTTGCGAACATTACAATTCGGGCCAAACAAGAATGACTGACTAATGTAAATTCATTTTTGCCATGTTTTGAACACCCCTGGACGGGAGAATAAGAAGGTCGAAGAGCGCCAACCAAAATACAAAATATTCAAATTCGATCGAATATAAATTATCCGTTTGTAGAGAGATGCAATCTCGATCTTATTTGTGCCTGCTTTAGCAAAGCGCTTTTAAGATTCAGTAAGGTGATAATAGAGCGCATTGATTAACAGAAGGGTGGGCGAACATGTCTCCAAATGGCTTGTTTCCATCCCCAAAATAAATTTTAAAAATAGCCTCCCCATTTTGGATTTAATACTGATTAGCTACTGAACTGTAATGAAATGTACCTTATAAGTCGTGGTTACATTCAAAGTAATACTTTTTGATACTAATTGACTCTCAAACCCAATCCAAAAATCACTTTTCTGAACTTGAGAAATAGCTTTCGGCTACTCCTTTAAATAGCTGGATTTAACCAGTGCAGCTAGACATTTTGCCCACTGTTGGGCACCGAACCTATGATCTTATCTCCTCAGTCAAGCAAGCTATGCACTGTTCTAGAGGAACAATTTTTTTTCAAAATAAAAATTCATTCACCAAATTGTGCACTACTATTTTTATTCACTATTTCCTATTTCCAGCTTTATTACTCTGCAACTTTCTTCCCTTCGCAATCATTTCATCAGGAGGTTCGAGGAGGATTTTAAGAATATATTTGTGGCTACTTTTAAAACAACTTTCCCAAATATTACTTGGACTCCTCTTAAATCATTCGTAAGAGTTGTTAAATATAAATATTGCAATACCTTTTATTTGAGGGTACCCAGCTTCGAATGAAAGCAAAACTTTATCTGTCGTTTGAATGGCCTTGAATGAGGTAGCCAATCTCAGATTCCCTTGCTGCACGAAAATTCAATAAGTATTTTATTGATTTTTTTCGAGAACTGACTTTTAATCCCAAATTTTGCCCATTATCTTTCATTAACATCGGAACACAGCCCAAACCTCGGCTCTGTTAGAGTATTATTGGCATCAAGTCTAAAATTGTGATAAATGAAAGGAATAAGGCTTTATTAGATTAAGTAATTTCTTCTTCTTTGTCACTTTATATAAGGGAATCATCGAAATAATTGTAATTTTTTGAACCCGTGAAGACTTTTAGAGTAGGTACATGTAGCTTATGATAAAATGTTTTTGGATATTAACAAAGTTGAACTTGGCGAACTATGAGCTCCTGAAAATGTTTGCTGGGGTATTAGGAGGGTAATGAGTCGTTTTTTACGTACCTAATCAGGTAGAACTGTGAACTGTTAGAACCAACAAAGAAATGTTGTGCTAGGTGACTTAAGAAGCTTCAAGTAAATTCTGGTATATAATTCAAATTCCAGTAAATCGCACTCTTCTTTTCATCTTCTCTATTCAAAGGCGTTTAAGAACCAAATAATTCTAATTTGAAAATAATGGATTACTTCTCAAGAACCCTGTATATTTTGCCAGTTCATTAGTTTCCGTTTAAATGTTCCAATTGCTTATGTAATCTAAAATGTCCAACCATTCATTCACAATTTCCGTACTGGTTAAGTCACTTTAACAGAACCATCGGTTTCGCAGCTGTAATGGAAAGCCTGATCAAATGCTAATACTGTGAATTGTTTGACTAATTAGGCCACTGTTCCGTACTTTGACTCGAATCCGATGGTGCAGTGCCTCACCACACCGTGGAACGCAGGCTGACTTATACTTTTCACATATGTCATTAACTAATTTGACATCAAATATGTCCAATGATCTCAGAACTCAATAAAAACACATAGTTGCCTTAAAGGTAGGTTTAACAAAAAATTTATTCATGTCAATGGCTCTTCACTCAAATAATATAGAAAAATTATCATTTTTACACATGAAGTATTTGAAAAGGAGAAAAATTTGGAGAGATTTTACATGGAAATTCTTTTCTTTTAACCTCTCACCCCCCCCCCCTTCCACCTCCCCTCATACAGCGTCGCATTTTGCATCGATTCCAGTATTGACTTCTGTAATGACTTACCATCAAATTATCGAGTGTGCTAAAA
This sequence comes from Hymenolepis microstoma, assembly GCA_000469805.3. Taxonomy (NCBI): domain Eukaryota; kingdom Metazoa; phylum Platyhelminthes; class Cestoda; order Cyclophyllidea; family Hymenolepididae; genus Hymenolepis; species Hymenolepis microstoma. Next base: position 17,452,251 of record LR215995.1, on the reverse strand, counting down.
CACTCACATTCAGGAACATTTGAAAGCCCAAAGATCTGCAATGAGAATATCTTTCCAATCCATTTATGGCCATTTCATTGAATTATTTTATTAAAGACCACGGAAGAGGTGTTAGCAAAGTAAATTCACGATGATTTCTCATCATTATACGTTCATTCAAAACCCATAATGAGGTAGCGTCTCCTTTATCCTCGTCTATTAAAAAGCATGCCATAAGGAAAGAAGGTGTGAATAAAATTTATAAGTTTATTCCAAGAAAACGAGACTAACAATTTAAGATTAACATATTTGTTGAAGTAAGCTAAAGTGCAGAGTAATTGTCTCTTCTAATTTTAGAGCATACTGGGTTATATAAAGGTATTTATGTGGTTTTACTGAGTTCAGAACCTGTGGCCATTTTGGAGGATAAGTAGGCTATAATATAACTAGTTCGTTATATGTTTAAGTCCTAGTTTCTGTTTAAAATCATTTTGATGTGGGCCTTCACTCCAGTAGGTCTTTACAATTGCTGATGAAGGCCCAGAAGCCATTGATAAGTTATTTTCATGTTAAATAATGTTTGGCGTTCATGGAAAATCGAATGCTTTAAGCACATGTCATAAAAACAGTTTCATAAAATGTCATTGCAACATTTCAATCTTAGCTAAAATGGGTACCGCTATGTCGAGATAACGTAACCCATTATGCAGTGCGACCAGTTGACTAATGAGGTCTCTAAATGATGGACAAGTACTCACTCATTAACTAAATCTTGAAATGTGAACTTTTGAATAATGAGGCCACTAGCAAATAGTTTATCAGTAAATTAAATATGGAGACCGAAACTTCGAACAGTTGGGCACTTGAATGCATTAAACGCCAGCAAAAAATAATGGAACAAGCTGCAGTGTTTATGTTTTGTATCAAAATAGTCAATTCTCATTGGTTGTCACTAGGTCGTCGACCAGCCTAACTGATTCTCCGGCCCACATTGCTCTTGACAGCTTGGCAGTTATTTGGGGTCACTCGGTTCGAGGTATTTTAAACCCCCACCCTCACCCCCACCCCAAAAATTTAATAAAAATTCAACAATTGCAAATAAATCGATGCAAAGATAGAGTGATCCACGTTAGATCTCCATTATTTATATCAAATGGCAGGCCTTATGGTAGTTATCATTAGCCATTTAGTTGACTTCGGGCTTCACTGGGGGGAGGAACATCAAAGTCACAAAACGTCGAGAGGGAGGGGGAACAGAAGAGCGATTCACAGTTGTAAAAGAGACAGACACAAAGGTAGAGAAGAAGGTAAGGTTAGGGTGAGTACTGTGGAAGGTGTCGAATATGACATACAGTCGGATCATGGTAGTTAGGAGTCCACTGCCGGTTTATAGACTTTTTGGCGTATGAGTATACGTTGCTCAGTGTGCACCACATGGAGGTAAGTCAATTGGGCACCCCAGGTCTCAATTATAATAGTGCAATGTGTTTTAAGCTTGCGTGATGGCCAGTGAGCTATTTTTTGTTAACTGTGAATCGTTCAGTGTTTCGTTGTCACTTGTTCATAACGTTTTGTGCATAAAGTCCTGCGAGCATGCTGTTTTCTATCGAACAAAGAACATTTTTTTTGAAAGTTATTTGGGACTTAAATAATTTAAAGCATTAAATGAAAGGTTCACTTTGAAATGTCCACAGAAAGTTGCTCCTGAAAAGAAGAGCTAGATTTAAACCTTTAGATTCAGACACTGACGATAAACGAGACCGTGTACATATGGTTTGTTCACCAGAAAATATTCAGCGTGTTCACGAGATTCTGCTAAGAAGTCCACGGACATCGATCAGACGTCTATCCTCCCAACTAAACATCAAACTTCATATGCGAACATATAAAGTGGGGTTGACGCAAGCGTTACAACCTGTGGACTACGCTAAACGACAGCGAAGAATTGGAAATGAATATTCGCAATAAGATTGTGGATATCACATCAAATAAACTGGTGTACGTTTCCGAAAGTATGTTGAGAGACGCTGAGTAGTGTATCAAAGTTCATGGTGAAAACCTTCAAAATTTTTTATGAAGTATGGAATGTTTAGTGTGCCGTAATTCGTAATATTTTATATTTGCAACTTTTAAATTCAAGTATGATATTAATTTGCCTTTCTATATTCGCAGGGATCCTGTCAAATTTGGAATGAGAATCGGATTCTCTATATGAATTGATAAGAAGTAACAAATCAAACAATTATTCACATACGTTGATGAATTTAGGCAGGGATTGACAAGGTAGTTAGGAGTGAGACAGTAAAATTATCATTGCTAGGAAAAATAGATATCCCACCTTGACTCATCACAAATCACATGACACAAATTAATAGCTCTATCTTGTAATATATTAACATCATTCCATCTTGTTTCTGTCGCTTATATAATGAGCCGTATGTAGCTGAACTTATGGGAAGATGGTCAGTTTCGCTTGAAGTAATAATGAATTTCTTTAAGTCGTCGGATCACAGAGATGATGTCGTCCTGTATCTTGAACACAATCTGCTCCTATCATGATCTTATCAGTTCGATGGGTCAGCTCCAGATTAGTCGAACTGTATACCTACGGATCCCCAAGGCTGTGACCTGTTTCATTCTTTCAGTTTTCTGTTATAGCCAATGCTGGTAAATCAGAGTGGAATAAAAGGGTTAGGCACTAGTTTTATGGGACCAATATCACTAGAATGCCGCTATAAAGTCAAGCACTGACATCGTGGTATTGCCCCCTCCCCTTGGTTATATAGTCCTTCATATGCTTCAATGTTATGGGGGATGAGTAAGTGTGCATTTTATTTATAAACCAAAAATGACATATAACTGCTCAGCCAACATTCAACAACCTTTTTACTTATAACCCTAAGTATGAAGTCGATGGTTCTAAGTTGAAAATCAAAACTCGCACAGCGGGTACCAGTAGGGTAATTGAGGCCTCAATGAGCATGACTCTAACTTCCTTTGCCATTGACCTCCACCTAATTTGGAGAAACGAAGAGTGCTATGAAGTTTCCCAGATAAGAAATACGAATACCGTCGCTCCCTTTATTAACCATACTTACAGTTGACCGTTTCGCGAACTAATGGAGATCAAATTCATGGCCTCAAACTTCGCCATCGTGCACATTAACCACTGCGCCATTGGCTCTGGTGAACAGTGATTAAGCACCAACATAGCATATTCACAAATGGTTTATACTCTCGATTCTTTTCCTCCAGTTCAGCATGCGTTGTGAAATATTTTAAAATCCTATTTCTATCAGTATTCCCGCGCACGCTGAACAATTATGACCATTTGCTTAACGCGTGTATGCAGGTTGATTAGTCATCCGTCATTTCCCATCTAAGTCGCAAAGCCAGACATTAATGAAAAATCAATAGTCTGCTTCTCATTATTTATTTTAATCACCGTTTTCAAAAACACGGGGTGGTAATAAAGTTATTCAAACGGAGGGAGTTTAACAACAGGGCAAGGACGTCAAAACACTCAACAAATACAAATATACAATATATCGTGCAAAGGACAATAGGAAGAGGAATAAAAGATCCGTGATTGGCGTCTTATAAACAGGTGGTTTATAAAATCGAACTGCGCTTATTTTTTCACCGTACTTTAGACAAGGTTTATCCATCTAGTTGAGATTCGTCTTCCACCAAAACTACAGCAAACACCTTTTGAAGGTACACTGTCGTCTTATCTACAATGGAAGAGGCACTAAATAGTTGTATTCCGAGAGAATGGAACAATATTTTCTGAAAAATCCTGACGTACATATGGTATTCTGAAGACTCTTGGGCTTATTCTTCCAGGAGACACCAAACCAGTAGATTGGAATGGCAGAGAGCATTAGAATAACGTTAGAAAGAGACTCCTTTGGTTGTTGGTAGACAGTGAGAGCAAGAATAAAAATATCGCAAATTAGGAAGAGAATCGGGAAGACGATAGGCAACTATAAAAAGGGAAAAGCTAATCAGTCTTCGAAAATTAAATGGAAAGTAAGCAAATTCAGTATGCACACCTGGAAGGAAGTCTTTAAATGCGGATCGCGGTAACGCATGTAGATAAGAGATGCTACAGCTAAACCAGCAATGAAAGAGAAAGCGAAGCCAGCTAATTCAATTAGAGCGAAGATGTCACTGTAGAATTGGAAGCCAATTGCGAGGAATAGCTAAAAGTTCAGGAGAATACGAATTAAAGACAATTTTATGAGAGTACTAAACAAACAGGCAATGGTGAGTAACCTACCAGAATAAGAATGGCGGGGATGGGGGTGAAATTCGTGTGATGAATCATTGCGAGGATGGAAGGCATGTGTCCTTCTCTGGCACCTGTATACGTTAGTCTACAACCAAATAACTTATAAGGCTCGCAAAAATATAAATAATATGTCATTTTAAATGCAATAGCTATATCAGAATGGAAAGAGCTTAGGGAGAGATCGGGGATATTTGGCTCATGGGTCTAGAGATTACTTTTTCATATGTAATTAGCCCTAATTCCGTTAACATCACTGAAAATCACATTCTGATTTGGCACTTTAACTGATCTTTTAAGAATAAAACCAGTCTAAAATTGAGAATATAAAGTGCAAGTTGATCGTTGCGTCCGAGAAACAGTAATCCGGTCGATTAATGCTAATTTCCATCTCATAAATCACCTTCTACTCCTCATTTTCGATTAAACATTAACATCATAGAACTTCCACGGTTCTATAACCCGAAATCTCAAATCAAGTGATTATCATGATTACATACGCAACAAATAGCACACTTTAAAAGTTAAACATATAAACGTGAGTTCTCTTAACAGACTCATCAATCATAAGTAAAATCGAGAGGCACGAAAAGGTCAGACTTTGATATATACTCAAAAATGCGATAGACCATTCACCTAGGCTAATGAGCTACTCGAATGAGATTGATATACTAAATGATTTCATACTGGCATCATCATGACTTACCGGGACATAGACATAGCTTCACCATTAATGCTACCAAAGACTGAAGCTCCGACGAAGATTGGCATAAGAATAGCAATCCAGGGCATTGCCCGTTGAGCAAAGATCTATATCATAATAAAGATGGGCTGTTAACTCAATTTTTACTGAAATTACATGAAAAAAAAACTCTTTTAATATAGAAAAAATATCTTACGACAGCTACAGCGGACGATCCAGAACCAGAAGCGAGCATCTCATGTGGACTTAGAACAGCCAAATATGCGATATTTGTAAGCATATAGAGTCCAGTGACGAGGGAAAGACCAATTCCAATGGAAAGTGGCAAATTTCTGAATAAATTAGCAAAATTAAAGAAATTAAGCCATTTCCTTACTTCCCGGGATTTTTCATTTCCTCCGTCAAGAAGTTGAGATAATTCCAACCAGAAAATGCCCAAAAGCCCTGGTAGAAGGAAAGAGCTAATTCGCCTGGTGAATATCTTGAATCCTCAAAAGCGTTGTGAAAATTTTCCACATGTCCTATTGAAAATTTTTATAAAATACCAATCTTACCAGTGGCAAGAAAGTATATACCAAACCCAATGATCAGAAGGAGAGCAAAGATTTTTCCGAATGAGAAAATGACCGCAACCCTGGCAGCCCACTTTACTTTATAACAGTTTATCGCACAAATAAGCACTAGAAATTTGATGAGATAATCACGAATATCTTACTAAGGCCACAAATGGCAACCATTGTTGCAATGTGGTTAGGAATTTCACAATCTGGATAAATCGGTTGCAAGATATATTGGGCAAAAACAAGTGAGTTTGCAGCACAGCTAACACCACCAATAATGACAAATGTAATCCACATTACAATAAATGCCGGAAGACCACCGAAAGCTTCAAGAATGTAGGCATATTCTCCACCAGATTTTTGGATTCGTACACCAAGTTCAGCATAAACCAGAGCACCGAGCATACTGAAAACGCCAGGCACTACCCACATGATCAGGGAAAGGCCAACAGAATTGGAATATTTCAATACACCGACTGGAGATACGAAAATTCCCGAACCGACAATTACACCAAAGACTATGCTGACTGCTTGCAAAATGCCTATCTCTTTCTTCATTTTAACAACATTTTTTTCTTCTCCATTATCAGAAGTCGAAACCTCCGGCTCCCAAGATTGTCGAGTCATTTTTCGTACGTTGACAGAACTCGCGTGAATTAATCGTGTCAATTTATAGCGGACCCAGAGTTTATGGTCTAAGTTAGATTGGACAAACAAATTCAATCGAAAAGTGTTTATGAGCATATACAACAATGTTTCAAGATCAGTTTTTAGCCTTTGGGAGTTTTGTACATTTTGCATAAATTTTATTATTTCTTTATGTTATTTAACTTAATTTGAAATGAAGCTGAATTATCTATTTATATTAAGTTAAAAAGTTGTTCTTCTAAGTATCATTAATTTTCAATAAATATCTTATAAACTCGGTATTTGTTTGTAGATATTATGAATATTAAACTGAGTTACATATATTATAATATAATAATAAGCGGGGATTATAATGATATGACAAACTTTAAGGGCAGAGTTTCGATTAGATTTTCAATTCTCTTAAACGTATTCAGAAGCATTTTACGTAGCACGTGTTTTAATCTTTACGTACGGATACTCTGTGATCGTTAACTTCGTTTAACGATTAATTCAGTTAAGCAAGACCTTCGATTGAATTTCTGCTCACTCATATCTGGTAAAGATATTAGATGCAGATATCGACGCATAATTATATAAGGTTAAATAGTATGCAGAAACATTAAAATTATTTGTCCAAAGATGCAATTCTCCGTTGATTTGCCATATGCGCATTAATTTTTAATCCTTGGATAAGTATCAACAGGAGTAAAGCACAGTTTTTCCGAACATGATCCTTATTTGGAGCAATTTCTACATTTATTCATATATCTATTAGAGATCCATGGTACACTTACTGTTACCAATCTAGATTTCACCCAAAAAAATTACGTTGAATTAGTATTCTAAAATTGTATTCTTAAAGAATAACGCGCATCTTTTTGCGAATTCCAAAATAAGGAACTTGAATTAATACGATTGTGAAAAGTGTGAAAAATAGAACAGATTAAGTTAATCCGAGTGTTTGCAATATTTAAAATCTTGACAACTTGTTGGTAACACTTTGAATGATGAGTTGGTAGATATATTTTTGTTTTTAATGGATTATTGTTTCTACAAAATTAAAAATGAGATAGTACCAATTTCCTCCTCTGCTTACAATTAATGATATCAATGTTAAACAGAAATATCCACAATAATATCAACCTATTTATGGTAAAGTCGAACAATATTGATAAGGAGCGACGAATTATGTGGATTCAAACATAAACGATTCTTTAATAGTTCTATAAAGCTAAGTTTTCTGTCATATTCTTAGAAATAAATAAACTTCCTAAATTCTAATATGATAAAATAGCCTTCCTTAAAAGAGAAATGAGCGTGAGAAGAAAGAGGGAAAATGTAATGGGAAGATTTGGGAATAACTTGAGGTGAAAATAGGCAAGTGGAAACTAGATTTAGATGGGTTTCTTTGTTTGTCAATAAAAGTCATCACTTGACAATTGAAAAGGTGTAACTTTGCAGTAGAATGCTGTAGATTATTGAGAATGAGCTTATGGGCGATATACAGAAGCCCAAATATGCATAATTGATTTGAACATTCAGAGGAAGTATGCATTTGGCGTTGAAGTGTATGATCATATGAGAGCAATATAAATTTTATTTCGTTAGTGCTAGAATTCTTGAAATTATCCAAGAAAAAATAGTTTTTACCTCAAATTCCAGGTTAAACCATTTTACACTTTTTATACCAATTTTCTATTTCTTTCTACCTTTGAAAGAATTTCCACTTGCAATTCGACTTCTAACACTTATTTGTCAGTTTTAATTGCTCTTGGAAGGCTAATTTACACTGTTCTGGTTTGATTCAATGATTATATCCTTCAGGAACACATAAAACAAGGAATATTCTTGTTAAAAGCTGTGATCTGATGCTAACCGGCATTTCTGCTATTTTGATCCATAATTATTTCTCTCCCCACTTACCCATGTTAAGCAGATATTCAGCACTTTCATATTATTTTCATACCAGGTGATGAACGGTATAATTTCATTCTGCTTCCAAAAGCAATCCACACAAGGTAAAATGTTTCTTTTTTGAGAATTCGGTTCATACCCAAAAGTTGAAGATTCGCAAAAAATAATGAAATCTATTATTAGTTGTGTGTGTAATGCTGTTGTTTAAAAGTGATCCGTGCCGATATTATGGAGACTGGTGGGGATTTGAATTCAGTACTATCGGAAATGAAAGGGGTCAAATAGCTAAAGACAGGATAGCGTGAATAAAAGAAATGCAGATTAGACCTTCAGTAAAAATCTATTGAATAGAGCCTTCTAATTGAGAATAGGCTATAAGGAATTATTGTTATTCTAATTTCTCCGTTAGGAATTTGATTGAATTTTGCAATGTGATCACATTGGATACAGAGTAAGTGAGTTTGCCTGGGAGGTGGCTTCAGTGTCTGTGTCCTGTCAACTTGCATTTCTTAGACCAGGATTTATGAAGAGCCTGGTAGAAATGAAAAAATTAAAAGAGATTGCTTTTTTCATGCACGAATTTTTGCGGGTCCCCTAAACCTCAAACACCGAAGGATATGTATTTCACACAGCTTTCTGGGCGTGGTAATGTAGTTTATATTTGTATAGGTCTTACTAATGAATATGTAAATATTCTTTCACGGTTCGTTAGTGGTGAGTAAAGATGAGTTGCATTTGAGCGCAATGTTTTATACATTCCGCCATGATTTACCTTTCAGATGGTTAATCTCCGCAAGAGCTATGACAATGTACGTTCTTGTTTGCGGTATAAAACAAACAGTTGTCATACTGAAACGCCGTGCTCAGGAACCATAGTTGAGTTAAACTATTTACTTATTGATTTAATTTTTATTTATTCCAAGAGATATGTCGTTTACGAAATTTTAAGTAAAGAACACACCCGAAGCAGTTCTATATTTTATCCTATCAGTTCCTCTTTGAGACTGCCGACATTTAAAATTCCCTATCGTCATTGTAAGTCAGATATAAAATTTTTTCACATTGTTTTGAGCTCACTGAAGATCCATCAAACGATCCAATACTGACTTAAAGGAAGGCTGTTATATATTTTTTTACACCTTTACTGTATATGACTCTTTTGATACAAATTTTGAATACTGGTTGCTGACATTTTAATACTTTTCTGCTGGGAGGCCTTTTTAGCAGCATAAAGCTTTTCAGCTGTGTATGGAAGACATGTTTCACTTTCCAGTGGAATTCAGGATCGTTGAGGGCGATAAATCAATAGGGATCGAATTTTCTCCGGCTTCACTTTGCGATCGTTTTCCGGTGGAATTCAGGATCGTTTTATACCTAGTAGGTAAAAATTTTACAAAGCGAAATCCAATCCATGAATATTGGGTCAGACAAAGGGGTGAATCCAAGGAGCTTCTAGTATTTGAGCATATTGCATAGCTAAAAGAGCAGTAATAATGGGTGTTTTCAAGTGGGCAGATTTCACAACTTGCCTGGGTGATTTGAATGCTTTGCGTGGATTAACTTTCAAGAAAGCTTGGGAGCCTCCAGTTTTTCTTTGCTCTAATCCATTTTCACATATCTTACAAGATTCGATATCAAATGTGATTGCTCTCACGTACATTAAAATCCTATAGAAATGTAAATATAACGCGAAAAGAGTCTTTTCTAACCCTAACCCAGACTTGAACTTCGTATTGCTTTATCAATATTAGCGTTTTTCCGATTATTTTTGCCCTTGAAGCCAAGATTAATTTGAACAAGCATGCCTTACTTCTTGGTTCTCTTAATTGTTTTAGAATGTCATATATGTACTTCTTGTTGTCATTTAACCACTATTAAGGTCAACTAAGGTCTGGTCTGATGATTCAGTTCTTTTTTGGCTCTTTAAAATACTCCAATGGGCATTCTATGTTTCTGTTATCTGATTGGACAGATGAAGGATATCAAATCCTGATTTGGGTAGTCTTATTGAAGAATGAACTCAAAAATTCCTTTTATTACACGAACAGATGCTTAGAAACTTTACTGACTTATTGAGAATCGCTGTTAAGATCTTTCAAATAAAGCACGTCGGGACACATGACTTGAGCTTTCTACTGCTAATTTGTACGCCCACACTAAAGAATCATTAGTCATAAAGTCGAGAAGGGGGTACAGCCACTCACTCCAAGAACCACTGCACTAAGTCTAATGAGTTAATGGTAGTTAAATACGTCTATTCAATAAATGAACAATTTAGAGCTGTGCCTTTGTGTCAGACATAGCCAAAGGAGAGTTTCAGGAACGTACTCCATGTCTCAAATGCCAGACAAAATGTAACGCTCTTATCAGCTCTAGGGCTCATATTAAGCTCCGCAACAATCGCAGAGAGTGTAAGACGACAAAAAGCAAACTTGTAAAAAATGGGTGGTAAATTGCAAATTGATAATCGGCTAGGCTCATAGACTGGGAGAAAATAATGCCTCTTAGTTACTGGAGTTGTTGCAAATTTGCGATATTGACTGAAGCGAATTGGACTCTTCTCGTGAGTTTGAGTGATGAAACAAATTGTTCGATTCGGTGATCTAAGTACATCTTTCATTTACTCCATGGTATAATTTCACTGGCCAAAACTGCCAAATATTTTTTTTTAAAAAAAGCTAACGAGGAAGGATGAACTTTCATTCATTCAACTTGGAATGCCGAGTTCCATTGTTGCCTCATTTTTACATACATGACAGCTTTAAATAAAATTTAAAAAAATTAATAATATACTATTAATATAAAGTTTACGTAACTATATTGCTATTTTAGGTTCAAAAAAGTTAACCCAATAACTCAAAAGAGGAAGAAGAAGAAGAGGCTAATCATTGAAATTGCATGCCTTAAATTGTCAAAATAAGCACTGAGGCGGACCTTTAAAGTATGTGATTTCAACCTCTATTTTTCCAACTTTTTTCGCGGGTCCATTTGAATATAATTTGATGGTATTCACTTTATAAGCTTACCGATTTGCGGAGATCACAACTTAAGAACTTGGATTGTTGGGAAATCGTGTGTCTCTCACTGAATGTTCCGAAACGTCGACGACAAGTTCGAGTTGAACTGACGAAGTTTTGCTAGAACGACAAGATTCCATTGGTATAATATGGCTTCACGATCTCAAAAAGAACAGAGCACGTAATATTCTCTTCTGATTGTCACCTAAATGACACCATTTGAAAAATTAAAATATTATTGTTGTTTTGCTATTGCTTATTAAATATTTATATAAAATACAATACTTCTAATTTTCATTTAATACTCCTGCTCAACCCTTCCACTCTTACATTTTATTCCTCATCATCAGATACTGTTAACCCTACCATTCCACCATCTTGCTCACCTCAGCCCAAAATTTTTCGCATTCGTTGTGGTCCAGGGGTTATTTTTCCATCTCGATTGGTCGAATATGTACGGTAACTAATTATCGAACGTTTTTTTCTCAAGCATTTCAGGTTCCCATAGAGGGAGAGTATTGTGGTAACCACAACTCTAAAATGAGTGAACCATGTAACCTCATGCGCAGTCGAACATTCCGGAACGTACGGCCATGCCACTTTTTGCATTAAGGAACAAGTGAGGTTACGAGTACAGGACCTCCCAGCCCGTCAACAATCAGTAATTATTGCAGGGTCAGTGTACCCAAAACCGTAGTTAATGTCTAGGCTTTGTGCTAATATCATCACAATAACAATAAACGCACTCTACGGTATTCCTTCTGTTTCCTTGACAGTGTTGAAGTAGCCTAGCTAATTTCGGAAGCAAATTCATACTATGCGATTTTGACAAAGAGATTACTGCGATATAGTCTAGGCTTATTTGTGTAGTATCACTGCAATATTTCGATAATAAATTTTCAATAAGTAAAGTTTAATGTATATTATTCGTATTTTTGGCAACCATTTTGATAGAATGATTGAAACATTTTTCCATGTTACTTAATGACGAATTGTTCACTTTCTCAGGGCGAATTGGAGTGATTGAGGCAACTTCAGTTCTCTTCTTCCCAACAGTACTGTACATTGAACAATACCATCATGAAAAACCGGAAGAATTTGGCGCCCAAGAATATTCTTGAAAGAACGACGTGTTACCTACGGTTCAGTGAGCAAACGCGGACCGTGTTCAGAGAACTTCTCAGTTAATTAGCGAACGCTATTTGTTCAAAGTAGCGTTGACTGTATTTAACTACAGTCCTTTCAATTTGTAATAGATCATGTTCAATCTGTATGTTCTATGTTCTTACTGGTTTTAACGTACCTATCCAACTTCAAAGGCAAAAATGCACACAAGATGTCATTGTCAGTGTCTAGTCGTATTTATTTTTAGCCAGTTGATATTCCAAGGGGATAGCTGGGATTTAGCCAAGGGATTATTTATGTATTATCCTCTACAGTAAGTCTATCGGGGATTTTCCACTAAGTTCCAAAAGAGTTATCCAAAAGTGCACGAGTGGAGCTTTCATCATCTCCAATAATGCTCGTTCCCCTTTGAAACCGATGCGATCTCTTCTTCTCTCCTGTTGATTGATAGCTTTTACTTCTGCTATCCAAAATGGAGTACTGCAGTCATTCGTGGCTTTGAGGGGAAATCACAGTTTTTCGTTTTCGCTCAGGCCTGAATTTATGATTAGGTTATTAAGTTCTACAAAAATTACTTAAGAAAATTGATTCACTTTCAGATTTTTTTAATTTCTGCATTATTTCAAATTCGTGTTCTTTACACTTGTCGATGATTCAAATTTAACTGAATAAATACAAGAGTTATCGTCACAGGTTATCCTTATTAATCAAATTTGGGTTAAATTCGAAATGAGGGAAAGCGTACAAAGCAGAAAATTGGAAACAGAAATGGAAAGCAAGACACCGTCTGAAACTGCCAATCAAAGGATCGATGGCAGAACATCTGATTTGTATGAACTCCAACCATCTAATACAGAAAGGGATTACTTTAGCAATCTCCCAAAATTAGCTATAAAGGAGATTATCAACTACCTCGACGATGAAAGCCTAGTTGCATGTTCTCAGGTGAGACTCGTGTTTTTTCGGTTGCTAGTTCTCTTGTCAATTTAATTATATCTATTGTTCTCCTTTGAACACAGGTATCTCCCAAATGGAATGCAATAATAAAGTACACCGATCGTTTGAAGACATTTTGTTGTTCTTCACCTAATCCAAAACGCCGATGTATTGAGCGTGAAGATTCACATGGTTGGAGTCCGTGGACGAATGAACGTGGACAGTCGAAGCATACGTAGTTTAGAGCTTATACTCGCAAGAAATAGGTTGAAAATAGATCCCGAAACGGACAGTTTGCTTTTAGAGAACTACTTGATGTACGCTTAAATTCTATTGTCTTTTAACTTTAAGCATCGATGCACACTAAAATTAAGTGAAATTTTTAAGGAAAACCCTTTATACTTTATGTTGCTTTATATTATATAATAATATATATATTATTTTGCGAAGATCGCCCTTCTAATTTATGCTATAAAAATAATTACTTGTATTTTCTGATCATAATTTAACTTCATACTTTTAAAACATTTATGAAATTGCTATATATCTTTAATAATATTGTTTGTGCTTCATGACAAGTGAAAAATGCGTGAGTTTTATGAGGGTGGAACTTGTAGAGTCGGGTGTAAGTGGAACATTACCGGGAAACCTGCAAGAGAATATGATTAGCGGTGCCGGCAACTGATTTAGATTTTCAGTAGTACAGCGGAATAGACATCCGTGAGTCACTTAATTAATCAAATTGGGCAATCGAAAGAGAGTTCGAATGCGAATCATCTCTAAATAAAGCAGAAGAACATTCCTTGATTTTATCTACCGCCAATTATTATCAAAAATCAATTACCAATGGAAAAAATAGGTCCATTTTAGGCATCCAAGTAAAACTCGTAGATTATTGTTATTTTGAGGAAGTTCATCAGCACAACATCTGAAATCTGGAAAAATTATTTTATACCCTGAAAATAACCACAAATTAGTTGTTAATTTACCATAGTGGAATTTTCAAAAAATGTGTAGGTGAAAATTCAGTTCTACAATTTACTTAGTGAAACATTTGAACAATAAAATGGTGAATTCGAGTTCTGCAGTGATTTATGCATTCTTCTATTAGTTCTGTTTCGTCTTCACTTTATTTGCAAATCTCATCCGGATGGTTGGATGAGCTAGGAGAAGTTTTCTGTCCCTAACTGGGAGAATTTGTCGTCAAATATTTATGAGAGAGAGAAAAGAATGATTACATCATATTAGAAAAATTCTATTTAATCTGTATTCAACTGAAATGCTACTGAACCCAAAACAAATTTCAAACAGCCACAAGAAAACTATTTAGATGCAGTGAGAGCTAGAGCTCAAATAACAATGAATGAGTCAGTTCGGGGTCAAGACTATCACTGTCAATATTTAGTAATAGAGATCCTCTCCCCCCCCCCCTCCCCCCACCCCCCACAGTTGTGCAAAGGTCAAATTTTCACAACTCACTATGGTGCTTGAAGGTGAAAAATCAGTCTGAGGAACTCTAATCCTTTCAAAAACACCCTTAGCAATTTCTCCCGCAAATGGAATCTGGTTTTAGAAAATTTTGTTAGATTAATCATGCAAATTGCTAAAGCCACATTCATCTGGAATAAGAATTTAAGATGACTATTATTGATCACAATTTATTTTGCTCGACCGATTTGAATTAAAAATTCATAAAGTTAGTGCTCAACATAACTCCGCTATCTATTTTGAGTTCAGTCGTTAAATAAAATTGTCTTTGAATCTCTAAAAAAAAACGTTCATTTTGGCCAGAGTAATAAGGGGGTTTGTATACCAGTTAGTCAAAGGCGGTTAAAGGCATTGTGAAATCAAGGCAGGTATTGCAGGTCATCTCTAGCTATTTACATGAACATTTTAATTCAATAACTTTGAGATTTTACTACTTGTGTTCATATTGATATTATTTATTTAATTTCATCATTATCGGCCCTGTTTTGGACTCAATACATTTATTGGACTAGAATCGATCAGGGGAACAAATAGCGCACAGAAGGTATAATAAGGAATGGTCAAAGTTCGAATTTTATCATGATGCCACTGACAAACCAACTTGCTCTGTTATTAGGGGGAACCTTATTTACATATACACATTTGGAAATTGGACGAGTTCCGAAGGGCCATAGAAGTGCGATTTGTTTTCTTTCTGCTTCTAGCGAGTCTTGCAAACCTTAGAAACTAGACGAAGATGACTTTTTGTAAGTTAAAGCTGGTGGAACACTGCCAGACTGTAGAGTACATTAGCTGGAGAGTGCCTCGTAGTCTTTGTGGGTAGTACCTACTGTGTGTTGCTTATCTATCTATGCGTTTATGTATAAACAGAGAAATGTATTTCAAATAAAGCGAAGAATCGAATCCAATAGTGTAGTGAAACATTTTGATTCGGCTATAATGAGGTGTAATTCCATTTATTCTCGTTTGTAATACGAAATTGTTTCTGGATGCTCACTATTTCAT
The DNA here is from genome assembly GCA_000469805.3 of Hymenolepis microstoma. NCBI lineage: Eukaryota > Metazoa > Platyhelminthes > Cestoda > Cyclophyllidea > Hymenolepididae > Hymenolepis > Hymenolepis microstoma. The sequence goes on along the minus strand of LR215995.1, from coordinate 17,436,603 downwards.
CCACATTGAAATAACTACGTTATCCTTACTTGCAGTGTCTACTTTCAAGACTCACTTTCTGTGCTGATTGGATCATATATTCGGATCTGCAGGGTGATAAATACTCGGCATGTTGATGGTGTCCAGACTCGGGGAATAAAGAAATCTAAGTGTACCCCATTGTAACTCCGCTATAATGGGAAGTGGATTTTTTCCGTTGACCTGAGGTTCGTTACTCTGAGGACCCTACTACTACTACAACCAATACTACCAATTAGTGACTGAAGCCCTGTCTTGTAAAAATATTTTGTTTCAATATTCATACCGAGAATAAAAGCATAATGCAAAAAAAATGTAGAGATTCTGGTGGTGAGTATTGTGATTTTTGCAGGCTATTGCTGTTAGCACTATCTGTCATGTTAGATAACACATTACAATCCATTTTAGTTAAGAATGTGTTTATTGCTGCAAGGGATTGGAAGTGAATTCTGTGACCAGAGAGATCTCGCACAATTTCATTTTTGATCTAAATTAAGCTACCGTTCTTTGTCATCTTTCATTGTCTTCGACTCTTCTTTCTTTGAATACTTCCTTGGTGGCATAAACGGGTCCAGTTGTAAGAGCAGTTAATAGAAATATTAGACAGGAGTTTATGAGAAGGAAAAGGAGAAAAAACAAGGTTAGTGGCCATTGTTACCACCAATTTGCATAGATATTTGATTGTCCAAAGCACACTTACATTTATTGAATCGTGTTCACAAATTTAAGGCTAATGAAATGGTAATCGATAGTGTCATTCTGCTGAATAAATTCATCTACGTTAACACAAAGGCTCACAGATTCTTGTGAATCGTCCTGATAGATGAATGGCGGAAGTAAATTGACCAATAAGTATGAATGCTTGATGTCTTTTAATAATTGGAATATTTTAAATTACTCAGAAATATTAAAATGCGCGTCCAAAGTCCCTAATAAAATCAGAGAGAGCAAAATGGTCAAAGGTGATAATGTATGTGTGTGTGTGTGTGTGATTAACTTTGTGTGTGCAATGCTGAAATGACTTTTAATGTCCACTATCTATAACTTTTCGCCGTTAAAAAATCATTCAATTTCTTTCACCGTTTTGACACCCCTCCACTGGGTAGGAGGGTAGCTCTGATCACACTGTGGTTGGAAATTTCTCAGTTATCATAGTCTGCAATAAATACAGTTTTCGTCACTCTCCCATTGTACAACAACTTGCACTTTTGTTTTTTATGCACAATAGACGTTTGCTCCAATTCAAAGTCTTATTTCACATAGAATTCTGTCGATAAAGTTAAGTACACGTCAAAATTCATTTGTGTCCACGATCGTTTGTATGGTCGCCTCCTATTTGTTAGTTGGCAATGCATATGGATTTAACGTGTTTTCCATAAAATCAAACTGTGACATAAATTACCTCTAAGCCTGATAGTAAAGCTTTCTCATAAAAAAAATCAAATAAGGTAAGATATTTCCTCCTGAAATGTCTATCTTCCCAATTTTAACAGAACACAGGAGGTTATTTCAAGTGGGGAGACCAGGTGTTAAGAAGGATCAAGCGTATATACGACACTTTAAAATGAATATGGAAGGAAGTTAGGAAGGCGCTGGAAAGGAACTTGGGAGGAGAGAAGACAACACAGAATGTAAGAAACAAATGAAATCAATTACAATAGGGCAGTTGTCAGATTTCCCGTCCTTTTTTGATAAGCAACAGAAAAAATAGGGCAGAGGTATGAGACAATAGGAAAATACTATAGACACCTTATTCTGGCGAAATTCGTGTATTGTGTCATGCGCAGAGAAAAACGATAGAGATTGGGAAGTATGCTGATTATGTTTACAAATCCCTGGTGGCCATTACCAATGGGTTCGAATTCCTGGTTGTATGGAAATTTCTGAACAAAAGAAATTGATTCCCCTTAAATTTTCCTTCAAGCACACTTCAACCCCCGAACCTTTATGAAGTGTTTAATCTTTAAGCTTATTCTATTCATTTCAATTTAATTGCAATGACCCGAAGCATCGTGCGCTCAGTGTCTCCTGAAGGGCCCAACCCATTTACCGTCAAATAAGTGGCGCTGAATGGCTAAATGCACATAATTACATCTCTCAAAAATGCCTTGATTATAGGAAAAGAATTAAACACAAGCAGTGTTTCTTGAATTTCCAATAGAAGTAAAAGCCGATAACGTTAAGCACCTGATTGGACACTTGGGAGCATTTCCAAAGACTTTTGTACTTGAGATACTTGAACATCAACCACATAGTTAATTTCGGTTGATTATTAAGGCAGTCTATCTCTACTCTAGAAGGCTAAAATTCATGCTACATGTTCTATCGTCAGTTCTTTGACTGGATTTTCCCACTCCTTGTGTTCGATTTTTCTGAATAATTTTCGAGCGTTTTCACTTTGTACCATTTTAATCTAATAGATACAATTTATGACAAAACTTATAGCAATAGCCAGACAGATGAAAACGTTTTTTTTCCAAAATACATAGCTACTTTATCCCATCAAGTTGAAGGTCATTTAAATTATTCTCCGTTATTTAAATACGCACTGGCCTGGAACTGAGTAACAACTATTACAATATGGGGCTGATCTGCTTTGAAAAGCCGTTCATTGATCATTTACGTTGTCTCATTAGTATTTACTTCGATTACCTCTTGAGAACGAAATACGCGTGATCCGAAATTTAAAACGGATACAAATCTAAAAAAAATAGTTACTGAGCGGAAATGGCAAACTATGCCAATCCGATGTTCAAAAATAGCTCAGTCTATAAAGACTATGGAAAACCAGGTGAAACACTGCTTTGCCATGGATGGATACCATGCTATCGCCATGCCACTTCCCCGTCTTAGTCATGGTAGTCATGTCATGACAAAGTCAACCTTCATCGTTCTATCGGTACGGCTGATGTTAAGGCAACCGCTGTTTTCTGATCAGATAGCGAGGAGTAGAGAGAAACCAGTTTATATTGTATAACGACAATGGAAACTTGAGAGAAAGGAAGATGGGAAGAGAACCAGAAAGAGTACAAGATTTTAGCATCTGTATCTAAATTCATGAACCTCTTTGTCCTCAGCTTTATCGGAATTTTCGGGATTCAAGCAATGGCAATTCGTAAATTTTAAGGAAATTTCAGCCATCATCGATCATAGAAGCAAAATCAATCAAAACCCCAACTAAACACAATCCTTACGTATAAATAGATCCCAAATTACATAAATGAATCTAGTCTGTTCCGATTCCGAAAATAGACCTGTCTTGTTAGTCTGCTACTTTTTTCTTTATCTGGGATCTGAGCATCTGGGTAGCATCTCTTAATGACTGTGATTTGACAGCACTTTTCAAGTCTTGAAATAAATTTCTTTCTCAAAACTCAACTAATTAAATTTTATGCACCCTTTCAGACTGCCAAGTGTTTTCTGATTTGACGTTTGCAAATGAAGTCCCATATCGGGACAAATAGAGATCGTAATTTTGAACTTGGAAGATGGTTGTGATTAAGCGTCTATAGTTATGGCCACAAGTATTCAATTATATTAAATAGCAGTCTTTACGATAGTTATCATTGGCCATTTAGTTGACTTCGGACTTCACAGAGGGGAGGAACATCAAAGTCACAAAAAGTCGAGAGGGAGGGGGAACAGAAGAGTTATTCACAGTTGTGAAAGAGACAGACACAAAGGTAGAGAAGAAGGTAAGGTAAGGTGAGTATTGTGGAAGTTGTCGAATATGACATATAGTTGGGTCATGGTAGTTAGGAGTATACGTTGCCCTGTGTGCACCACGTGGAGATAAGTCAATCGGGCACCCCAGGTCTCAATTATAATAGGGCAATGTGTTTTAAGTTTGCATGATGGCCAGCGGGCTATTTTTTGTTAACTGTGAATCGTTCAGTGTTTCGTTGTCACTTGTTCATAACATTTTGTGCATAAAGTCCTGCGAGCATGCTGTTTTCTATCGAACAAAGAACATTTTTTTTGAAAGTTATTTGGGACTTAAATAATTTAAAGCGTTAAAAATGAAAAGTTCACTTTGAAATGTCCACAGAAAGTTGCTCCTGAAAGGAGGAGCTAAATTTAAGCCTTTAGAATCAGACACTGGTGATAAACGAGAATGTGTGCATATGGTTTGTTCACCAGAAAATATTCAGCGTGTTCACGGGATTCTGCTAAGAAGTCCACGGACATCAATCAGACGTCTATCCTCCCAACTAAACATCAAACTAATGTCATGGGAGAACAGGCTGAAGCAACTACATATGCGAACATATAAAGTGGGGTTGACGCAAGCGTTACAACCTGTGGACTACGCTAAACGACAGCGAAGAATTGGAAATGAATATTCACAATAAGATTGTGGATATCATATCAAATAAACTGGTGTACGTTTCCGAAAGTATGTTGAGAGACGCTGAGTAGTGTATCAAAGTTCATGGTGAAAACTTTCAAAATTTTTTATGAAGTATGGAATGTTTAGTGTGCCGTAATTCGTAATATTTTATATTTGCAACTTTTAAATTCAAGTGTGATATTAATTTGCCTTTCTATATTCACAGGGATCTAAGATGAGATCCTGTAAGTTACATTTGGCCTAATCTTGAAATATGAACTTTTGAATAATGAGGTCACTAGCAAATAGTTTATCAGTAAATTAAATATGGAGACCGAAACTTCGAACAGTTGGGCACTTGAATGCATTAAACGCCAGCAAAAAATAATGGAACAAGCTGCAGTGTTTATGTTTAGTATCAAAATGGTCAATTCTCATTGGTTTTCACTAGGTCGTCGACCAGCCTAACTGATTCTCCGGCCCACATTGCTCTTGACAGCTTGGCAGTTATTTGGGGTCACTCGGTTCGAGGTATTTTAAACCCCCACCCTCACCCCCACCCCAAAAATTTAATAAAAATTCAACAATTGCAAATAAATCGATGCAAAGATAGAGTGATCCACGTTAGATCTCCATTATTTATATCAAATGGCAGGCCTTATGGTAGTTATCATTAGCCATTTAGTTGACTTCGGACTTCACAGAGGGGAGGAATATCAAAGTCACAAAACGTCGAGAGGGAGAGGGAACAGAAGAGCGATTCACAGTTGTAAAAGAGACAGACACAAAGGTAGAGAAGAAGGTAAGGTTAAGGTGAGTACTGTGGAAGGTGTCGAATATGACATACAGTCGGATCATGGTAGTTAGGAGTCCACTGCCGGTTAATAGACTTTTTGGTGTATGAGTATACGTTGCCCAGTGTGCACCACGTGGATGTAAGTGTATCGCGCACCTCATGTCTCCAAATCTAAGTAGGTACCAAAGCGTAGTATGAAGATGTTGAGTCCATTGTACATTGCGCATGGTCTTTCCTTCCAATCATTTAAAGTCTGTACTCTTTCTGATTCATGCACAATAAAGGAGTTTGAATAAAAGCAAATTTCATAAATAGGTAGTCGCTTCCTCTATTTCTTATATTGAATGCGTCCACGAATGCCTGCATTTACTTAACAAATATAAACTCCCTTTTATGACAATTATATTCTAATTTGTGATATAGTTCAATTGTTCCGATCCCAGAGATTGAGAAAAAATGAGATTATTCTGATAAACCCAGATCAGACTTGCTAATATATTTAGTAACACGCTTATAGACTTATAATTGGGTTTTGTCAGTTGCTGAATGGCAGGAGAAGATTGGACAAATAATTGATCTTGAATGTCAAAATGCGAGAAAAATATGATTGGTCAGATAGTGGACCAACTGAATGAATACGTAGACAGTGAGACTTTATTCTTGTGAAAATCTTCCATTTAACATAAACAGAGAGAGAGAATTGATAAATACAGGTGCACCTCCGGATAATTTTATGCCTATGCAAATCGATGGTGCCCATTATATATGACTCGGAATCAAAAACACGCTTAGCAAATGGGAGAACTATATTTTGTTTGAAGTATGCGAATCTTAAATGCATGCTTGATACATATTCACTTCTATTTCAAGTAATAACAAGTTATGAAAGAGTATTTGCTTAGCTATTCCTGATGTGTCTAAGGTATTTTACCGCTAAATAATAAGCCTGATTGTTACTAATGACCTATAACGGAGTCACTTAAATACCAAACACAGGAAGGGATAATATTTCTAGTAGGTCAATATCTAAGGTATCAGAAACTGATAGAACGCGTCGAAACGTACCCTATGTAATCTACAAACATTCAGCTCTCCAAATTTGGAGTTGACCCACTGAAGTTCATAAGAGCATGACAGCTGCCTACCGTATTCAAATCTAGTGCTCAAAATTATGTAATCCTCAAGACACCTCTCGTGTCTTCATCACAATAGTAGGGATTTTGTTTTTTTTTTGTAGAAAAAATCGAAATCACTATCTTGGTCACTACTCCTGTCACTCATCAAGTTCAATCTTCCATCTCTATAGCTGATCAAGACGACTCGCTTAAGTCAATGCTGAAAGTGACAATAACGCTCTTGCATTTTGAGAGGTCATAGTTCAGTGAATACAATGATGATTCAAGTATTAAATTGGACAAAATAGTGCAGCCTTCGTACAAATCGATTCATCTCACTACCAAAACGCCCGAAAGCCATCAAATTTTCGAGAATTCTGAGGGCAGTGTTGTCTGAATAAGCCGTTTTTGTACTAGGTCTACAACTTTGCTCCCACCGTTTTCCAAAAGATGGCGGTAGTAGTCGGTAGTAGTTAAAATATATTAATCACTTTGCTTTGACATTTGTAAATACAACCCTACTCTGATATAACTTAATTTGTGTTTGCATAATAATGCAATTTTTAATTAAATATGTCCGAATTTAAACCGAATTCTCGTCATTTGCGAAAAGTATTGCTTTTTTATTTCAATATGAAAAAAATCTGCGGACTGGCTGAGGCTCACCGGATTATCTCAGATACTTATGGCAAAACAGCTATTAGTGACAGAACGTGCCGGCGGGAATGGTTCCAACGTTTTATGAGTGGTGATTTAGCTGTCGAAGACAGGCATTGTGGCGGAGGGGAAAAAGTTTTTGAAGATGGAGAATTGGAGGCAAGCGATTGTTAGTGAAGACTCGTGTCAAACTCAAGAAGAATTATCAGAATCATTGGGTGGGTATCAGTGAGCAAGCAATTTCAAAACGCCTGAAACAGTTGGCGAATCAGAATGATTGAGCAAGAAGGATATTGGGTACCCCACGAGACGAAACCAAGAGGTGATGTCGAGCGACGTTTGTTTGCTTGTGAACAGCCGCTGGAAAGGCAAAGGGCAAGGTATTTCTCCGTCGTATTTTTACTGGGGACGAAAAATTGGTACACTACAATAACCCTAACCCTAACCCAAGCACAGAAAATCATGGGGATTGCCTGGTGGTCATACTCATACGTTAACACCTCGGCCGACGAATATTTATGGCTCAAAAGTCATGCTTTGCGTTTGGTGGGGAGACCTGCTTGGCGTAATTTATTAGGAGCTTCTGAAACCATCACAGGTGAGTGTTATAGAACGCAACTGATGGGCCTGAGCCGTGCAACGGTCGCAGTACAGCGAGAGACACGATAAGGTTATTTTACAGCACGATAATGCTAGACCTCACGTTGCCAAGTTGGCGATGAAAAAATATCTCGAAACATTGAAATGAGAAATTTGACCTCACCCGCCACCGTACTTTCCAGATGTTGCTCCGTCTGATTTCCATCTCACTCACCTCGTTCAATGGCACACGGCGGGGCTCATCGACTCATGGATCTTAGCGAAAGGTGACAGATTTATTCGCCGCGGGATTCGCCTGCTGTCTGAGAGATGGGCCAAAGTGGTAGCTAACGATGGACAATCCTTTGAAACTTAATGTATGTAATCGTTTTGTTGCAATAAGGCCTCAAATTAAAAGGAAAAAGACGGCGGTAGAAAAGTTTTAGACCTAATAAAACGTCATATAGATGTGTTTAATTAAGACGAAAGACCATATTGTTAATGGGATATTGCAGGGAAAAGATGAGGATTAAGAAGCATGGGAAGTACACTCAGCCAAATTAAATGATGATGAGCATATCTCTACTGCTCACTCCCCACTTATTTCCTCACGATCTGTACCTTCTGTTAGATAGTGCGCAGGTAAACTAGGCCATATTAGCTGGTAGCAATGCGCATGGTGACTAAGGCCAGCTCAATTCGTTGTGTTAAACACCCTTGCGCTGAAGCCTTTTCCTCTACCATCTACCGTCTCGCGCTCCTTGATCTTTCAACCCAGAAAAGACTTTTGCTACCATTCAACTTTTAATACTGCATAACTCCAATGGTAGCATTTTTGGTGAGACTAGGACTAACGGAAAAGAATCAAAACGTTATCTGATCAAATATGTCATTTTCTCCATCCCAACACCCTTTTTAAAGTGATATCAATTTAGTTTTGAGTGACTGTGACCGTACTGACTTACACAAATAGTGTATCCCTCTACGAACTTCTAGACTCATAATACAATCGCTTAAATATAACTATGTTATAAAAAATCCAGTATTTCAGTACAAATAACATTAATTCTTGTTTTTTTTCGTAATACTGTAAATTTGGTTCACCAATCCAAACTTTAAAAGGACAATAAATTTGAGCAATAACCCGAAGTATGTACTGTTATTTCGACCAAGAATAATTACAATGCCACCAGGAAAATTTTGCTGCAGTAACAAAATGTAAGTAAATGTGAAGGATGATAACTAATTAAAAAAAGTGGAGCTATTCCTTTGAAATCGAAGTCCATACTGTTCAAGGCGTCAAGAGTAAAAACCCCGAATAAAGAGATTTGAAACAATGGAGTCTAACGAAATAGGGCAATGAACGACGACAGTAGTACCGAAAGGTGTTTGCTTGAACTCTTAAATCTCCGAAAATCACCTGCATGTTGGAAAATAGCCAATAAAATAATTAATGTGAAGAAATTGAATGAATCACTTGATTGCATTCTTGAAGAAGGTGTACCTTCCCAGGTTAGACAACAAATCACCTAAAGGATCTCAAGCTAACCCCAGGCAGTAACTTTTTACCTCTCATGTTTGCCTTGGTAGACTCTCATGTTAGACTCTTTGCTAGGCAATTTCTCATAATTAAAACTAGTAAATTTGTTTGTATTATGGATGAGTAATAAAAATAGTGCTCAACCAAGGACACAAATACGCACTTGGCAGGATTACTTTATGCTACTTTATAAGTATATGAAGTGCATAGCGCTGCCAAGGCTGACCAAAGGAATCTGATATGTTAAGTATCCACCACAAGCATGACTGAATTGCAAAACTCACAATATATACTGTCATTTCGACAAAGCGCAAAATATTGCATAAATTCAAAACAGCACAATCAGTAGCATTTAATGACTATTTCGCAAACGAATTCCACTATTCCATGTTTCAATCGCCCTACTCCAAAACTACCTTCTATGTCTTCATCAAAACGATGTAATGAGTGGAATCCTAATCCACTTCACTGTCCCGTACATTCAACTTTGGTGAGCTTTCGCTGTGTGAAGAGGAGGGACTTTAATTCGGTTGAGTGGTTCTACCCACTACATGATCGTCTTTTTCCTCGCGTATGTAATAAAACCCATATTTGCTCAACCGGCTTTCACAAATTATTTTTGTCTAGACTAAATACGAGGCAGAGGTTCCGTGACAAACAAAAGTGTTACATATTTATGATTTCGCTAGCCAAGCAGAATGGCTGCGGTATTCTATCATTTTGAATAGATACCTAAAAAATCTACAAGGAACCTTGGATACTGTCGTGAAGCCCAGTAAAGGGCCAATGAAGGACGAGCCGACTGTGACTTTTGTGCACCCTCACCCAGCTATTTACTTTCAACTACTTACATACATTCTAGTACATTTTGAACCCTATTTTATTCAATTCGTATTGTGTCCACGCCACTTACAAATGAGTATCTTCAATCCCTATTTACATTATATTTGAAATACAGTGGTGTGCTATGACCTACATGGGTGTTTGGAGTCCCCATTGAATGCACACATTCTAAAAGTGCAGTTATTCCACTCCTGTGTCTCATTCTACAATTCGATGCGTTCTTTCGTATTAATTACTTCAGTGTTTGATCGATATTGTTAATTTCTCAACTATTATAAGTGAAGCTTAGCAGTAAAGATTCTAAATACTTCTACAAACCCTTCAAAATTACAAAAAAATTACTTTTAAAAAAAGATCGATTTATGCACTTTTATTTCGACTGCTATTGGAATATTGAAAAACAAACATCCAGAAACTAATATACAAAATTGGTCTATTAGTTAAAGGCCCAATCAAACTATTGTACAAAATAAGCCAATTATTACCAAGTTGGAAAAAGAGTAGGGAACACTTTAATCAGATTTCGAAGTGTTCCCTTCTTCTGGGGAACTCAGTGGAATGTCATCAAATTGAGACTCGTCCTCCACAGGTACGCAAGCGAACATCTTTTGGCAGAATACCGTGGCACTGACTAAAAAAAGGAAGAAAGCCCGTATTCAATACGCTTATCCCATTGAAATCTCATACACATCGATAAGACAAAATTTTACAGATAGCATTCTGGAAGCCCTTGGGTTTGCCCTGCCAAGAAACTCCCAGGAGGTAAATTGGAATGGCAGCCAACATAATGATAATATTGTAAAGAGCCTCGTAGGGCTGTTGATAAACCGTTAAACACAGAATGAACATATCGCAGACAAGAAAGAGGATTGGGAAGAAAATTGGGAGCTGAAATGAAAGGAAACAACTGTCTCTTTAGTAGCAAGAACTAAAGGCGAAGAGTACATGGGGTTTTTTTAGGTTCAAACCTGGAAAGAGGTTTTGACTTCTGGATGTTTGAATCTCAAGTAGATTAGAGAACAGACAGTCAGTGCTGCGATAAAAGAGAATGCGAAACCTGCCAACTCAATAAGAGCGTAGAGATTACTGTAGAATTGGAATGCAATAGCAAGGACTAGCTGTAACAGACGAACCAATTCATTCCATTAAAACGTGGTAGTCACTCATGTAGATGATAGAGGTGATTAAGGAGCAGAGAAACCTACCAAAACTAGAATAGCAGGAATAGGTGTGAGGTTACGGTAGTGCAACATAGCCAGAAGAGCAGGCATATGACCCTCTCGGGCGCCGGTGTATGTCAACCTGGACATGGACATCGCCCCTCCATTTATGCTACCAAAAACTGAGGCACCGACAAAGAGAGGCATGATGGCAGTCAACCAGGGCATCGCACGTTGTGCAAAGACCACAGCTACTGCAGACGAACCAGCTGCGGCCTCCAGCATTTCGTGAGGACTGAGAACTGCCAGGTAGGCAACATTTGTGAGCATATAGAGTAGAGTGACTAGGAAGAGACCAAGACCAATTGCTCTTGGTAGATCTCTGAAAGGTAATAAAGCACTATAAAGCATTCCCTCAATTAAGTGGCAGAAATCACTATTACATCAGTAGTATGTGCCCACAGACCCCATTTTTCGAACGTCTAGAGGTGTTACGACATCTTTTATCTATACTACTACCTTCCAATAAATTTCATATAGAGATTAAGCCAGATCCCGGCTTCCTGATATTATTTATATCAGTTTAATGGCATTCTCGTTTCCAAAGTTATCATCAAATGACGATTTGGAGATGTCAGAGGTTCAACACGATTCCCCAATAGCCAGCTGGGAAAAGAGATGAACAACCAAAAAGAAATTTCACTAAATCTTTAATGCCATTATGATCTAGTAACTGGGTTGCGTTGACAATCATTTCCGAAAGTCAATTACGACTTCATTGTCTGATACTATGTCCTGGAACATAGCGCCGATGGGTACCAAACCAAAGACATCCAACCTTGCTATCGCAATTACATAAACTGATCAATTTTATTATTATCTAAGGTCAAATAAAGTACAGCTTGATTGTTCTCTAATGCCACAATAAATAACGTGATTCAACCTAGTGTAATAAAAATTTTAGTATTGATTATTATACCAGTTAACATTGCTAACCTTCCAGGATTGCGCATCTCTTCAACTAAGAAGTTGAGATAATTCCTAAAATAAAGTGCAAAAATGTGGCAATTATATCAAAAGTAACAATTGGGAGGAACTCGAAATGTACCATCCGCCAAAGGCCCAGAAGCCCTGGTAAAAGGCAAGGGCCAAATACCCAGGAGAATAATTGGATCCGTCAAAGGCATTGTGGAAGCTTTCAGTATGGCCTACGGGATAATATATAATGTTTAGCAAATGAGACCAAAGGAATTTTTCCCAACTCATTAAAAAAATATTTCTTACCAGTAAAAAGGTAGTACATTCCAAAGCATATTATCAAAAGTAGAGCAAATACTTTACCGAATGAAAATACAACGGCCACCTTAGTTGCCCAACTCACCTTGTAGCAGTTAATTGCACAAATGAGCACTAAACTGTGTGTGTGTGTGAAACAATACAACTTACTTAATCCGCATATGGCCACCATTGAAACTATATGGGAAGGAATAGGGCAACTTGGATAAAGTGGTTGCAAAATATACTCGGAGAATGCAAGAGAGTTTGCCGCACAGCTAACACCGCCAATAATCACAAAATTTATCCACATAACTATAAACGCCGGAAGACCACCAAACGCCTCAAGAATATAAGCGTATTCACCACCGGATCTTTGAATTCGTACTCCCAGTTCAGCATAAACCAGAGCACCGAAGAGACTAAAAATTCCTGGTACAACCCACATTATTAGAGATAGACCAACGGAATTCGTCTGCCTTAGAACACCAACTGGAGAAACGAAGATGCCAGACCCAACAATGATGCCAAAGATGATACTAACAGCTTGAAGAATGCCAATTTCCCTTTTTAGTTGAACGACATCACCTTTTTTAGCACAATTACTATGTGACGTAGTTGCAACATTTATCCCTGACATAACGGAGGTTTACCGCGAGATCAAAATGTGCGTCTAGGTGCAATCGTCGTTTTACAAGGTTCATTAACTCATTTAAACAATGTTTGTTTTATTTACTAAGCTATCAGTTAAGGTCTAATTTACCATGTTCCGCGTTAGGCGTAGTTTTCAAATTCTAATTTTTCATTAAATTGCTATCTCTTTCTCAAAAAAAACTCGGATTTGATTGACCCACAACTTTCCATTTTGCATGAAAAATCAAGATTTTATTGTTCCAAATGCTTTATTTGTTCAGATTCTCCAATGCATATGCGCAAAATTAAAAATTATAAACAGTTTAAGAGAGGATTTGAATGTGATAAACAAAATCAATCTTCATTTCTGGATTCGAGTGGTACACCATCCAATTGGGATTCATCCTCAACCGGCACACAAGAGAAAGTTTTCTGGCCGAGTACTGTAATTTTGTCTAGATATGTAAACATGTTATCGGTTAAGTTTGGCATTACGGTTAATAAATGATTGCTATAATATTCATATACAAGAATATATTAACCATGAAAACGTACTGACTGTCTTTTGGAAGGCGACAGGCTTGTCTTTCCATGAAACACCAAACCAGTAAATTGGAATTGCTGCCAACATAATTATCACGTTATAGAGAGATTCACGGGGCTGTTGATATATTGTCAGAGCCAAAATGAACAAGTCAGCAAGGAGGAAGACAATTGGCATGAAAATGGGCAGCTAAGATGTGTAAATGGGGTTACATATTTAGACTTGACTGAATGCATTTTCTCGTGGTCAAAAGAACTGTTCCTACCTGAAATGATGTTTTAACATGGGGCTCCTTGTAACGCATGTAGATAAGAGAGCAAGTGGCTAATGCTGCGATGAATGAGAAGGCGAAACCAGCTAGTTCAATTAGTGCAAAGAGATCACTGTAGAATTGGAATGCTATGGCTAGAAACAACTGAAAGAAAAATTCATCAAATATAAATGTATGCAAAAAAGTCAACTGAGATCAAAGATAGTATTAAGAATCCTTACCAAAACAAGTACTGCTGGAATAGGGGTGAGGTTGCGATAGTGTAGCATTGCAAGAAGAGCAGGCATGTGTCCCTCTCGAGCACCTGTGTATGTCAACCTAGATACACCCATTGTTTCACCGTTTATACTACCAAAGACGGAAGCTCCGACGAATAGTGGCATAATGGCTGTTAGCCAGGGCATCGCACGTTGAGCAAAGACCACAGCAATGGCCGATGATCCGGCTGCAGCCTCCAGCATTTCATGCGGACTAAGCACTGCCAGGTAGGCAACATTCGTGAGCATATAGAGAAGGGTGACTAGGAATAATCCAATGCCGATTGCGCGGGGCAAGTCTCTGCGAAATAGAATTATCTTTTCATTACATATCATTTTACTAACCCTAAAGAATTTTAAAATTAATATTGTGTGGATCCGTTTGAGGTCATGCATTATAATTGAACTAGATGAGTTAAAACCCAATAATAAAATTTTCATTAGTAAGCGAAATATTACACATACGGTATCTTTGAGTGCATGAACCTTGAGTATGTATACCGCATGACGAATTTTACACCCAGCCTTAAGGTCAAATTTTACAATTATCAATCCGTACTTACGGATTGCTTTGACTAGAAACCATGGCTTAATTTATAAGGTCATTAACGATTGATGTTATCCTTTTATTATTGGAGTTCGATGTGAGGATTATGCTGATATCTCATAAAATGAGGGTATGGCCTGACCTCCATTGGTGTCAAAGCTTATCCAAGCTTATGGCCCCAAATTGAAATTACCGACGCATTATTCTCTGTTAACTATTCTGGTGCCCCTTGAAAAATTTAATTTTGCTTAAATTTATGCGTGTGTACATAACCTTTCTCACAATTCAAAGTACTCTCTTACTAGATTAACATAAGACCTGAGAAGTCAAAAATTACACTGTGACTTACCTTCCAGGATTTCGCATCTCTTCCACTAAGAAATTTAGATAGTTCCTAGAATTTGATTGAGAATTTGATTAAGGGAGTATAATTTAACGTTAATAAATTCAAAATCATTAGACTTACCACCCAGAAAATGCCCAGAATCCCTGGTAAAATGCCAAAGCCAAGTAACCAGGTGAATAATTTGAGCCCTCAAAGGCGTTATGAAAGCTTTCCGTGTGACCTAGAAAGGGAATCATCTATGTGAACAGAAGAATAAAGAACATAAAAAGTTGAAATAAGACAGCACCATACCCTTGATTAGATTGTACATTCCAAAGCAGATAATCAGAAGTAAGGCGATTATTTTCCCAAGGGAGAAAACAACTGCTACTTTGGCCGCCCAGCTCACCTTGTAGCAGTTAATCGCACAGATAAGCACTAAAGCTAATACACATGAAGCAAAATGACTTACTTAGACCGCAGATAGCGACCATGGAAATGATATGAGTGGGGATAGAACAGTTAGGATACAGAGGCTGCAATATATACTCAGCAAAAGCTAGAGAGTTTGCAGCGCAGCTAACACTACCGATGATCACGAAGTTTATCCACATCACGATAAAAGCCGGGAGACCACCAAATGCCTCCAGAATGTAGGCATATTCACCGCCAGATTTTTGAATTCGTACGCCCAATTCAGCATAAACTAGGGCACCTAGATAACTGAAAAGTCCTGGAATAATCCACATGATAAGGGATAAACCAACTGAGTTGGTCTGGCGCAGAACACCCACGGGAGATACAAAGATACCCGATCCAACAATAATACCGAAAATGATACTGACAGCTTGAAGCATGCCAATTTCTTTCTTCAGCTTGACGGTGTCGTGTTTGGAATCGACATCATCGGTCATTGGAAGAGCAACGTCAGTTGAGGTCATAATCAATGTCGTACACGTGAACGAATAGACTGTTTTGTAAAGTGAGTGTGAGAGGGTTAGAGTGGATATGAGTGGAATTAAAAACTTAAACAAGATTAGGTAATCATGTAAACACGAAAAATAGACTAAAATATGGATTTTTTATATTTATTTTATTTAATAAAATAAAATTCTATCCCATTAATAAATGTATTTTCTTAAATGTTTTATAAAAAATAGGCCTAAGGGGAAATTTTTCCTCTGGTTTAATATAACTACCCAAAAATTATATAAAATAATATAAGTTATTATCTGTAGTTGGCATGAGCACATTATTAAATGAAAAATATGTAACATTTTGCAAGACAGAAGAGACACTAGTGCTACATCCAAAGAAATGAATTTAATTAGCCTTTCCTTTTTTGTTCAATATCCGCTAGAATTTGAAGCTTTGTAATATTTAAGATCTTGAAAATTTACCTATGCTTATATCAAATTAGTGAAATCTTATCTAAGTTATGTGGGGAAATTGGTAGAGAGAAATTTTAAAGCTATGGCCGTGAAGATCATATATTACATTTTCAGATATTTTTGTTTCCTTAGCTTACATCCCAAATTTGTCTAAATTAAAATTTAATCTTTTGCTATTGAATTTATAGTAGATGACTGAAAAGTTCATTTTTTTAGAATTATGAACTAATGCTATTGGTAAGTGGCCATAATCATAAATCAACTCTATTCATCTATTTCCGATTATGGTGACGTTCACTCCCAGGCAAACATTAGAAACATGTTGATTCGAGTACCTGAAAAGTTACTTCAGACTAATTCTTCATTTCATCGTAATAGTTATCAATTATATTTTACTTTAAGTGGTCGAGTTAAAATTTTTGTGAAGCGACTTCGGAGTAACTACACGTCTGATACGCCTTTATCACCCTGAGTCTGGGTGAATTGTCGCCTGGCGATATCTAGTGTATGGGCGTATCATAGCAGCCGAACCAGGACTCTAATTGAGATAAGAACATATTTCAGTCATACTTCTATATGTGGTAAATTAGGAAGTTAAAAATATTTGTACATAATTTTAAGCAGTAGTTTGTTGAGTATACCATAAATAAGTTAAATGAGTTCTTACTTCGGGCTGATATTTTGATCAACGTTTACCAACTTAGAATTGAAGTTTAAAATAGATGAGTTAGCAATTTCAACAAATACTGATTTATTTTGATATTCTCAAATTTGGTATGTTTAAAAGCAAAAGGTATTTGGCCTACAATATAAAAATATATTAAGGTGAATTTAGGTGATCACAACGTATAGATAAAATTAGTAAATATTTACGAATACGAACTACTTTCAACCTTTTCGTTATCATGATTTTTTATTCAATCAACGCTTATATTAGGAAAGATCAATAAATAATTTCAATGCAGATTAGAAATACCTGAATTTAAAATAAAATTCTAATTTTCATCATTCCACCTTTAATTCAGTCGTGTGCTAATTAGGAGTTATAATTTTTTTGAAACACCTTGAACCACTTTCAACCACTATAACCTAATTTCAGTAATTTGGTCTTTCAAATAACATTTTATTTTTTCCGGCTAAAGAAATACCTTACAAACCACTGTAGATTTGTCTAATAGCATTATATCGAATTTAAATAACGTAAAAATCATTATCATCTGAGTCCGAAACTTTTCAGAGCTCTGCATTTCAGTATAACACTGGAATATTAGACTGCAACATTGTTGTACGATGAAGTCACCGATTTTGCTAAGTTCCACTGTATATATTGTATGATAAGTGTCCGTTTTTCTACGATAAATGAAGTCACTACTTTATTGTTTGGTATATATTATCAAATTTGTGGATTTGTTAAAATCAGGCAAATCGCAAGGCTATTGCTGCGCCTAATTCTTGGATTATAGTTAATTTTTGGTTTATGCGTATGCATGTGTGTCTGGATTTGTAGCCACTTTGGCGACTAATTAATATACATATGACACACATACATGTATATATAATCTATGGACTTGTTGGGCGCAAATTTTGTCATACTAACTTATCTCACTTTTCAATAAAATCTTTTCATATACTTCATTATTGGGCCAGTTTTTAATTTTGCTTTGCCATTCACTTTCCTGCTGCCACAGGTTCCCACAGACCTCTGCGTTGATTCATATTTAAGATATTGCTTTCAATGTGACAGATGAAATTTCACTGTGTCCTTGAGTGTTCATCATTTCGGTTTGGAGAGGATTGCTACCTAAATAAGCATGGACTTAATCTCAGTGACAAAATCCCCTAGTATGGAATGGTTCAAAAGCTTAGCTAAGCTGTTTCAAAAATATCGAGGAAACAAAACATATGACGTTCAGTGCGCTTATTGAGTCTGTGATGATTATGTGATATGCATTCCCACTTTTATTGATGGAAACGGATGCTGTAAGTACAGTTTTGTATATGATGGCTCTGTAACGACTATTGTCTGAGAGATCTTCGTACTCGTGATCTCATTTGATCACGTTCCTGAATGTACGGTCGCTAACGATTCTACTTATTTTAGCCTTATTATGGATGCGCACTCCAAAAAGCAAACTAAATGTTACATACTCATGAGCTCATTTAACCAAATATAGCCACTCACTGAGGCGCAACTAGGTTAACTTGGTCAATGCGACAACCAGTGCAGTTATAAATGATCCAAGCATCAAAATCATCTAGCTTTCTCTCTCAGACAATCGCTGATAGTTTGTGATAATTCTTGCCATTTATCCTTATATACTTCACCATTGTTGGCAGTATTCTGTCCATTTATCAGCCTTAAATGCTCACTGATACTAATAACTTAGCCCTGAGACCTGCATCAAAAGGGTCGCAAACTGATCGGGTTCTACTTAAGGTATTTACGTGGAAAATGCATGATCGGAGACCGTTCGATTGGATTCACTTCATGAAATATCATAACGAACATGGAGGGAGTATAGACACCGAGCGTTTTAGAAATATTATGATCGTCAGTCCCAATGCCAATATTAACATGCAGATCGGGTTGAGATAACCAGCTTTGCAAACCGAACCTATTTATTTACTCCGTTTGGATAAAAAGTGCGACTAACCATGCGATTTTAACGTAAAGATACTATTTTCAGAATAGCTTTCGTCCCCAACTCAGTGCCATATTCCACGAACTAAACCCCGCCTGATAGTAATATAATTCACGTAGATTTATGACATTAGCTATCAGTGCCACTACCATAGCTTAAAACCAAGTCCATAGGCCAATCATGCACAATCAACTATGGCACCGCAGAATAACCCTCCCTCCAACAATAAGCTCAACCTTCCGTCTGGACTAGGAATCAAACGCACACATTCATTAAGTGAGTTCTTAATAGCATAAGAACTGAAGCATCCACAACTACAAAGGCACTCGAAATATTCAGACCCAATTTTCACGACTTGGTCCGCAACATTTAGTCGACAACGGGTTCTGCCTCAAAGTGCCTCCAAAAACCCTAGTGCGAACAATATCAAATTGGAAGGAAAAGAAGCTTTCCTGCAATCTCACGAACACTCTGTTCATTAGACAACCAAAAAAGAATGAAATAAACTAACGAACTAAACTAAACCAAGAAAACAAAGCGAAAAATCGAAACATGAATCAGGAAACTAGAAAATCAAAATTCCACCCAGATCAGCAGATCACCATTAAACTTGGATAACAGTGACGCATAATCCCAGTTACAAAAACGCCATTGCCTTTTCCAACTATTTATTTTATTTTACACGACTTCTACAACTGGCGGCTCGTAATTGTCTGGTCGAGAAACGCCCTCACCGAATTCATCAGCTTTGGCGTCACCACCATGAACCTCCATCAATCGCCCAACTAAAAATGGATTTTACTATTAGCAAATAAACTTACTATCTAGCTTCGGCTTCTTAAGAACCTTCACTTTTCGAACGTATGCCCCACTGAGTGGGAAGATGGCAGAAGCCTCCTTAAAGGCATCCTCACCAATTGAATCAGGAATACTAAGTAGAATATGGTATAATAAAATTAACCTACAGCTTCTTAACCACGCCCTGTAGATCACAGCGTGCTATCTCGCGTTGTACAACCTCGACGATTTTAGCACGCAGTTTTTTTATACGTGTTGTTTGAGCATATGCGTGGCATTTCTGATGTTCTTGCTTCTTTGTGAATGCAATCACGAAGACCCTGAGAGCATAACCATCAGTGGTTTTTACATCGACATGAGCCTCGATTGTCGACTGCCACTTAAGGACAAGACTGCATAGCTTGTCGCGAGTTAGGTCCATGCCATGGAAGTTGGTAAGGCACTTTGTCCCTTGTACATCCTCGACCTGGAGCCTAAACTTCCTGAAGACGTCCTGATTCTTGTCGTTTAAATCTCCCAGACTTAATTGGATCACACGACCCTTGAGACCCTCACTAGCAATTTTCGTCCCCTGGGTCCTTGTAATCAGAGTGCGAGCACAGGTCCTCTTAGAAAATATCGCCGGAGCGAGCAGCTCGTACCATTCCTTTTTAGAGAATGGATCGGTACTAAAACAAGAAATAATAGGACAATGTAAACCCACGTCTTCTTTTTTCCTCCCTTCTTCGGGCCCTTTTGATTCTGCTGCTTAGACGGTGCCATCAAAACACGATAATCAGAGCTAGAAAGTGCAGGGCGCTCAGTGGCAAAAGACCGTTTAAAACAACCAACTTCGGCTATTGAACTAAGCCTAAATTGACCAAATTTCCAAATTTTTTGTTTTTCTTAATTTTTGAACACAGAGGCATCACTTATTTGATGTTTCTGTGTAAGTTATTTCTTATATATTAAGTTATCTCGGGTGTTATTAGTACTTGAATTTGAATATTAGAAACCATGCATTTGATAATTAAGTATAATTTTACTATTTGTGATTTAATGCATAATAAATGTGCTAAAAATAAAACAATTAGTTTCTAAGAGAATGCTTTTAATCATTATTCGTTGTTGTGACTAATGCCAAATAATAAAAATGATACTTATAATGACTTTGATTAAGTATATTTCTAAATTAGCTCAACTTTTTTCTTCTATTTTTTTATAAATTTCTTACGTTTCTTATTTCAGTATTAAAGTGCTCAGCGAGAATTAATTGATAGCATGACATATTTGGCACATTATGGTAACTTTCTAATTTCAATCTTAGAATATACGGAGCATTTGATTAGTAATAATAATGAATATATAGAAATGAATCTCAGGAGTTGAACAGGCACTCCGAATTTTATTCAGGACAAAATATCATTAAATAGGTTAAGTTTTATTTGAAAGAATTCTACGCTGTTACTTAGCGGCATATCTTTGCATGGCTAAGACAAGACTACTGTGAAGCGTACACCGCTAACAAGGCCGAGTAAAGTAACCTCGCTCTTGTAGACTATTACAGACAGTGCTTGGGTGCTATCGGCCGCGCAGCGAACAAAAGTGCGGCCTCCCGTGCACACCTTCTCAAATCCTTAGAAATTAATATTTACACCATTTCCCGTTGCTAACTACGTTTTACAATTGGCCAAATTTGCAACTCCAATCCTCCCGTTTTCTCGCTACCGTTGACGTAAAATAGCTCAATTTTGATGAAATTCAGTACCAGAGGATTGTTAAGAGTTTACTCGAGGAATATTTATGGTAGCATCTGTTATACTATACGTGACATCCCATCCACTGTCATTCCATTAGTTTAGCTTAGCAAACATTCTCCAAAAATTCGTATCAAGTGGAAGATCCAATTTACGAACAAAATTTCATTAACTCACATCATATCTCTCATTGGAATTCGAATCTCATTATTGACTACTCACGTATTTTTACTCAAAAATACAAGCAACGCTCCATCTACTTTTATTGTTGAGAGCAGTCAATATATTTAAAAGATACATTTATAATGACAGATAAATGACATATATAAAAAATTACATGTCCGATGAAAGCCCTATGAGCAAATTTCGATGATCTTAAACGCGTAAAGCTTCACCATTACCCTTTTCACCGGGAGCGATCAATGTAGCTGGATCTACTTGAGCGGATAAGGAATTGCCGTTTGAAGGTTGACTATTCAGCTCTCTTTCTGAGGATGATTCTTCAGGACATTCGACTATGAGCGGGGAATTTTCTTCTGTTCTAGGTCCGAAAGAAACTTGGAAAGAGCGACAGCGACTCGCGAACATAATTCCACTGATTACAAAGATAGTCAGTAAGCTTCCCGTCACCATTATAGACCCAACAACGCTGATTGACATTTGAGGAATAAACAAAGTGGTAACAAGAGTACGAGCTACTGAATCCGATACATAGATTGAAGTGTTGATATAACCCAAGGGTAGATAAGTGAGATTCCGTAGATTGGCCAATTCTTCAAAATTCCGATTTCGGGTGACAACTGCATTGATTTGAATGAGTTGGAGAGCCTGCAAAACTACTCCTGTTTGTGGTTCGATAAAAAGTGATATATCCATATCGCTTCTAGGATGCATTCCAATAACTGCATCTCGATAACTTTGATCAGCCTAAAATAGTGATAAGCTAATAAATACGTTGAATAAAATTTAAAATTTTAATATTCTTTTATGGAGTTTCTCATTAGAGACTCCGACATTTTGAAACTACTATAACATTGTAGTATTTAACGCTAATACAAAAAGAATTTGACGAATACAAGACATTTCAAAACAACATAATCAACAATCTAGATCACATGGAAGTTATTCACGCACACAACAAATTCATATTAACTTATGAATAGCTCAATAGTTTCTAATTCACGTCATAGGAACATGTGGGGAACGCAGTCCTCCTAACTCGATTAAACTGCGCACCCGAACATTCCGGAAAAAGATCCTAATTTCAATAAACGCTTCACTCGCAATACGTCTTCCTCCTCTGTCATTTCGATAGTTCAAGTCCGCGAGCCTTTCCAAACTAGGAGGAACTTGCCATAGGGATTACTGAGAATAAGTCAAGACTTATTTTTGTAACAATCCGCTACAAACACAATGAAAACTAAGACCATTATTGTTTAACGCGAAGAGAAAGACATCTAGGCTTCAGTATATTCCATCACTCTAATGACATTAATCGGAGGCTAAATATCGACAGTCAAACTAATATCCCAGCATATTTGTTTCACATTGCCAACATATTCCAAATCAAAGAAGTTTGCCATCCAATATCCAAAGAGAAGCTGATATAAAGTAACTAACAATTTTTCACAAAAGAAATCTACGATTAAACAGAGAGATATAAAAACTGGTATATCCATATATTTAGGAGGAAACGGTCATTAAGCATTGGCAACTCCACCCGATCTTGGACTTTTTATATCACAGATTTATTACGACTTGAATTCGGTCGCAAAATAGGTAGGCAAAACACCATTAAGTCACCAATTGGTTAAAAAAACCAATTTAATTTAATAAAAATTCATGGTGTGTCTTTATAGATAAATTGCTCATTTACAACTTACCATAAGTACCTTTATGCTATAACCAGAGAAACTGTGAAGATACTATGAATTACTAATGTGAAATAAAGAAAGCTTGTTATATTATACCTAAACTTCTACGCCCTTCACTGCAAGACAAAAAGTGAACAGCACCATTATGGGTTGATAAGGCGTTGGATTCATAGACAATCTATTGGAAAATACAGGGTGTCCCTGTATGTGGAACTAGTAGCAGACAGATTAAGAAACTCGACATGCTCTCAATTGAATTCATTAAAAGCTTTGAACAGGATTTGCTCTTCGGGTGATAAATATTTAGATAGTTAATATTCCCTGCTCCCATCTGGAAATCGAGTCTTGGCAATGGCATCTTATTGACAAATCTGATAGTCAATCAATCCCATGATCCACAGTCGTATTATAAACAGATTAAATATCTTAATAAGCCTAACAGAAACTATGATTTGAGCTACAAGTTTTCCCTCTTCTTTCCTACCTTCTCAATTGTATGCATCAGTGCTCATTCCGTTATATCGGAAACCTAGCCAAGGTGTAATTGATTAAACTAGGGTTTTTTCCGGAAAGTTGATGATTAAAAAGCTCGCGTCAATTAAAAATAAGATAAAATGAAAAAAAGCTTACTCCATTGAAATGTGGCAGAGAGACAGCAATAGACGCGCCCTTTATGCAAGATCTCATATCCAAGACACCGGATTTCGGACAGTTGGGGTAATCCAAACAAAAGCCCTGATTGCGTGGGCATACATCCGGCGAAAGGAAAGTATTATTCGAGAGTATGAATTTTCTAGTGGAAACAGAGTCGATATACACCGGTTTATCATCCTCATGAGTTTGAAACTCCAATGATCGACAGAGATCGGAAGAAAAGACATGAACGGGAGAAGTAGTATCTATAAATGGTGGAAAGAGGGAACCATCAGAGCCGTTGATACTATTGGCAAGGGGCGTATTCCAGACGGACAAATTTCGGTTGCCATTGAAAGTGAGAATTTGTCCAACTTTTGATGTATCCAATGCACCATCGTTAATTTCAAAATGAGCGCCAATTGAGTTATTCTTATCAGCATAGAGACCAATTTTATACTGTACACTGTATACCTTGTTAATAGCCTTCAGCATTGGATCTTCGTAGCCCCAAATCATTTGATACACCGTCCTCGTAAGAAAGAGTTGGTGACGATAGTAAATATTAAAGAATTGTCTTACTATAAAGTCAACAACTGCATTTTTACCTACAATGTTGGCAACTGAAACGTAACCAATGTTGAGAACGGTAATGTTATCAGACTCCGATCCAACAGATTGATTGGGAAGAAATTTAAAAGTGTTCCGATCGGCATAGAGAACCGTTCCATTTTGCGGTGAACTTTGTAATATTCCTTTGCAGGTAACCTGTTCGTAAGAGTAAGGCCCGACTTCCTTAAGAATGGGCTTTTCACCAGCCATAAATTCTTTGGTGTTTGACACAATAAAAAAGTAGAACTCAACTATCATTCCTGATCGACAGGAACTCCACGATTTAAAAAGGGTAGTGCCATTTAGAATTTTCATTCTTCGACTTATTTCACTATGAATAACAAGTGGTAAACCAACAAGAAGGCCGATGCCAACAAGTAAAACGAAGCACGATGTAATCAGGCATTTGTTCATATTTACTTCGAATATGATAAAATTAGGGAAGATTCGGTCATCCGCTGTAGCGCACAAAAAATCAACAAAAGAGCAATGGATCTCTGATTGATGCACACAATTAAACTACGTCAACCAATCGCATTTCAGTGATCACAGTATATCAAGCTGATGATACCCTTGAGACAAACCAATAGAAATGCAAATTTGGCATTGGTCGTACCATTCACCAAAATCCTGGCAATGAAATCATATAGAGTTCCATGACTTGGTAAGATACATCCTACAAATTTATTTCAAGTTTAGAATTAGAATCAGTTTAAAATATGTTTCCTTTGCTTTGTTTCAATCTTTCCAAGACTAGCATGATGATGCCATATAAATGATTTTAGTGACATTCTAATTCTCTATGGAAAATAGCATAATAATAATCGATTTTTTGAATGAGCGAATAAATCATAAAGAATTATATTTGTTCATACATAATGTAGACTTATGGACACATTTTCTGTATTTCGCGAGCAAATCCTTTACAGTATAAAAATCTACTATTTATTGGAACAAAAAATTGTTCCCAACTTTTATTACTTAATCAAATGTTTCAGAAAACAATTTCATCAAATTAGAAATGACTAATATTCCCAAAGTATGTTTATTAAGCAACTTGTTTTGTTCCATTTTTGTCGGTTTAGCTTAAAGACAAATCGTTTTATTTTCAGTTTGATTAATATGAAAAATATAAAATGGAAGCAGATAAATTATAATGGGGTACAACTTTAATAAAATGATCAGATATTTGATAACTTTGTTATCACTTGCATATTTTTATTAATAGCCTTTGTCTTATTATTTCTGAACTAAGATTAATCAGTCAGTGTATGACTGCGCTGCCTTTGTTGACTTATTAAAATAAAGTTGTGTGAATTGAGGCCATATATAGGGAATAAGTCGAGTCACTCATATCACTAGTTCAGTACGAAAGCCACCCAAACTGATTGTTAAATAAATTAAGTTCGTATGCAAACCATTACATCTTTTAATGTCAGTCATGTCTTTTCGTCAATAATTGCACACGATTATTTGCATTAAGCGCAGATGGAAAGCCCATCTAAACTGAAGTCAAGATCTTACACCAGATTTGGATGGCGTCTACTGTCTATATAATTTGTGTATTAAATTGACTTAAATTAACGATGCTCGAAGGTAACAGTCTATAATTAATGAGCTAAGTATCATTGTGATAAAATAGTAAAATGTGTCCTTTTTTGTTTTAGTAACACAGAGATGGGAAAAAAATAAAAGAAGCTTCTGCAAACTTAACATGTTACATTGAATTCGCTTTGGTCATATGATAGTGGTCATATATTGTTTATTGAAGTACCATGCAGCTATGCTACCATTGACACTACAAAGACTAGACGCCCAATGGTCCTAATATGATCACATGCTCAGTTCTACACAAGCTGGTTTCTTTTTACTTTCTATCTGCTTGGATAGCAGCAAAATTATTAACTAATCAGATAATTACCTCACTAGTCAAGTTATACTTCCAGGTATGAAGATAGATACCTTATAATAGATAATGCTGTGCGTTAGGCTTGAAATATACAAACTTCGATAAGATTCGACGGAAATATTCTAAACTAATTCAAACTAGGCAATAGATTATGCACGAGAGAAGTCAGATTACCGAATTAAGGCTATTTATATGGAGTAAAAGGCAAAATCCTTGGCCACATTGAGGAGAATAAGGAAAATTTAAAATGATTTTCATATTGATTAAGATTATAGGAGAATGTTCATGATGCACCTAGGTTAATAATCAATTTATTACTAAAAGCAACTTACGAAAATAAAAATTAGAGTTCTTATTTGTGTAACACTGGAAAGAATTCCACTTACCTTTCTTCAAATAGTATATAGAGAATTTGTTAACTACACTGCTACTTTCACTAAGCGTTTAATTTGTAGCGGACTAGCTACCTTAATATGCCTTGACTATTCTCAGAAACCCCTATGACAGATTCTCCTACTTTGTAAGTCTCCCGGAATAGAAGAAACAGACGTATACCGTGGAACACGTTTATTTAGTATGGCGTGCTGGTATACAAGCGTGCTGTATATTGTACGACGTGGAACCTAGTCATGGTATGGTATGGTAATTTCCTATGACTTGGGTCATTGATTGGTCAGGTAATCGCGTGCTGGAATTGACCACTGATTGATCGAATTGGCATTGGACATTGATTGGTCAAGAGGCTTCTGCATTTGTCATACTAAAGTTGTGTCCCCATAAATCTAGGCAAATTTGACATAAAATATAACCTCATCTAAATCAATTTATCGTGAATTTTCAAATTATTTAAGGACACATCTTTTGTCTTCCTAAAAAAGTCCCGGATAGAGATCATACAGTGAACGATAGTCGTGAAATTAACATTAGTATGCCATATAATGGTCAGTTTCCAGGTGATTTGCATCCTAAAAGTAAGCATTTTCAAATGGCAGGGTGGGAACCACCAATCGTTCAATAAAATGGTCACTCTATTTACCATTAAATATACCTATGCATTCAGGACAAAGTTGCTTAGATCTATACTTTGAAACATTCTTTAATAGTAATATAATAATCCAAACGCATAATTTCGAATAGATAAGGTATTTACAGAGTAACATTAGAAGTGGATTAATAGACAGTTTTAAACTGAAGAGTCTTCTTTTTTTCAACCATTTGAATTGGTTCTTCGTGAACACTTTTCTCATTGGAAGGTATTGAAGGAACTGCTCCTTTCCATCGCCTTCTAAGAGCAGTAGCTTGTGGAGAATGGTCAGCTTTAGATTGCTCAATTAGTGCTTTTAAGTGATCTGAATCTATTGTTTTATCGAGTTTCTCCTGCATTTGGATCGTATAAACGACTCGCTTCAGTTCTCGTATTTCCTCCGTTTGATTGATGACCTTTAAATGAAGAGGAAGATAATAGACCATAGAAAAGACTAAAGAACATACTGTGGCATCTGACGAAAATGAAGGAAAATGTATCTCAGCTTGCAAAAAAGTAAATCTTTGCTAAGAGAAGTGGGATTTATAATTTAACTTTCGTAATAAATAGCTGGCTGCAATAAAAGTCATGACTGAAAACAGCAGGCTTTTATTATAAGAAATATGCCATACTTTGTATTCTACTACTTTCAGATCACTCGTTTGCAGTTAAGGATATACGAATTTTTATCAATTTTTTTCCAGATGTGATGGATTATCAGAGTAGGGCCAAATCTAAGCTGTAAATTATTCCACTGTCCCGGTATGCTTGACACTGCAGTTGTACCAGAAATTGAGATTCAAAATAACAATATATACTGAGTGCAAAAAAAAACATATTTACTGACTCATGAGATAAATTTAAGCTTTAATTGTGAATCATAAGATTGATATTCTCCGCTAGAATATTCAGTTCAACTGGATTATAGTGGACCAATTTGGATTGCATATACATGAGCACCCATTATGGACATACAGAGCTACTTTCTTGCAACAAGTTTTAGAACGCGCGCCAAGGTCTAAAAGACTGCGCTCACCTAAGTTTAGAAATACACTTTTTGTTTCGTAGCCAAATAATTAGTAAAAGGACATTTTCACAACCTTTTAATCACCGCCTTTACCTAATTTATCTCCACTAACCCATAAAATCCCCTTAAAATCTTTTTTCAAGTCTCATTATATTGAGCTAAGGATTCCAAAATCCATTATGATCACCTACACTTTTGCTCTCATCCCTTCCGTCATATGCTTGTGCCTTCTTCTTGTCTCTCAATTATGAGAGTTGATGGAGTAAACATTGCTTAGCTCGGATTAAATACCACAAGCCCATTTGTTCAAAGATAGCCATGAGATATTTTTGTTTGCATCCAGTGATGTCTGAACCTTTGCGAGACATTAACTGTCAATATTTATTCACCTACTTGGTATCAAGAGCATAGTGGAGCTAAATCTTTTTATTGATTAAGCTGACTCTAGGCAGAAAGAAGATTAATATGATGATAGAGAGTACATATTTCTAGAACCGACGTCTTCACCACTCTCACCGTTCTATTCCCAGTAGATTGAGGAACTAAGGCTACTCTTTTTACATGAGTTTGACATGTCGCTTAAGGCTAATGTTGTTTAATTGCAAGACTAGGTGTTAGGGTTTAATTTCAGCTTGATTATCGAGGTCTTCATGTAAACAAATTGGTTTATCGGACTATTAAAAGGATTAAGATCAATGTATAAATTGCAATGCAATTTGCTGTATGATTAATATTTGTGGCGTGCTGAAGATTCAAATAAGCAAACTTTATCTTTTGCCTTTAACATTATCAGAAATTTCTTTTCAAAGTACTTACTAATTTAGAGAGTTCCGAAATCGATTTGTATAGGTCCATCTTATTACCATTTGTCTGTGAAGTCGATTGTGGTGCAAGAATTGGAATTGGAGGCGCATCCTCGAAGGTGTAATGGAAAAAGACATTAGAATTATTGAGGATTCCAAGTAGCCATAATTTCGTTAATGGACCTAGTTAAGTAGCTACACCAAATTAACCTTCTAAACCCCTTCACAAAAATATTGATTTTGTTAGGTCTTTTCCGAGTGTTACGACCAATATTTTGAATGTCACATGTTTATTATACAACTGGAAATGAATCAGAGAGAAAGGGATTAAGGAGTAGAAAAATGAATGGGAAGGAAGAAGGAAGGTTTCAAGTATTAAGTAAGGACATTTGAGTCTGTAAGAAATAGGCAACATAGGCACTCTTCATAGGGGTAGCCTGGTTTTCTTTAATATGTGTCATTGTGTTATTTTTAGAACGCGTCTAGGTGTGTTTTATGGCTTCTCAGTTGCCTATTATTGATTCAGGGTTACCTAAACTCAGGGATGTGGGAAAAAGAAGACTTCTAACTCAACCGACGTTTTCCCTGTTAGCAACATCAATTTACTAATATAGGCTTGAGAATGTGATAAATTGAAATGTTTGATCAGGCAATCCAACAGTGCAAAATTCAAATTTACAATGGAAAGTCGTTTATTCTAATAGAACTCTCCGAGGAATGCAAAAAAAATACCTTACTATGCACGAGAAGAAGAACTGTATGCTATCTATTTGACGATTCCACGCCACTGGTATGCTAAAACCTCACTTCATTAGCATGATAGGTAATCAAAAAACAAATCAATGATATTAATAGCCCTCCAAAACGTCAATAAATGTCTAGGAGAGAAAACACATCTCTATTTTCTCCATCTGGGATCAAAGCAGGCGAAATCTTTCTAAAACCCAATGGCTTGCTCCGTCATAAGGTATCCAGATGCAATCGAATTTTTAAATCAATCACGATATGCTTCTAGTGCATAAACTGTATTCACTCTTGTTTTTCAGCTTATACATAATTAGTCGATCCTAATGCAGCTGAATGAATTAACTATTAATATTTTATTAATTTAAATTTGCTGTCTATTAACATTTATTAACCTCGTATTCAGATTTAAAATTCGAGCTAATTTATGTGTGTTATGGAATTAATAATAATAATATTATTAACAAAAGTATTCAAATTCTAATGCATACTTTCGTCATATTATGGAGTTCCTTATTCCTAGGCATATCGGTACTTCTTTCTTCAAGTTTACGTTCGAGTATTTTTCGCCGTCTGATCTCGTTGGTCAACTTAATGAAAACGAAATATAAAAGTAAAATAATACGTTCATACCTAAACATTGGACATATTTCAAAAGTCAAGTGTATCATGGTGATTTTTGAAAAAACAGACTACGGCATCACTAACAAATGCCTAATCAGTGTGGGTATAGCAGTGAAAAGATTGGAGTATTGTATACAAATTCAAACAAAAAACCAATTCAACTCACGGCTTGTTTACACGCTTCAAACTTTTCTTCGTAGTCTAGTAATCGATTCCTCCAGTCGTTTTCGTTTCTCTTTAATTCTTCAATAACTTCATCCTTTTGTTTGATTTCCTTCAAAATGGATTCCTTCTCATCTTTCAGTTTCAGAACGTCGTGTGTAAAGTTATCCATTTGTTCCTTCCTCAGAGCTAGGATGAAATTTTAAGAAAAGCCGACAGATTACAAATTTCCTTTACTAATCTGGCCTGAATTTCATCACATTTTCGAACCAAATCATTGGCAAGCATGCTTCTCTCATCATCAGTCATTTCAACATTGACTGCTCTGTCCATCATTTTCTGAAATCAAGTGGTTTAGTTGATTAATGACTTTTAAGTAGTCATAATTTCAGCAATTTCTAAAACTCTTGCCTTTTGTTCTACTTGTTTTGGTGCAGAGGTAAAATTTTCTATTTCATTTCGAAGGTATTTGTTTTCAAGTTCAAATAAATAAATTTGCTTATGAAGACTTCTTATATACTCTGCCTCTAATGACTTGGAAATACCATAGGCATCAAGCATTTCTCTAAATTTGACATTATTGTGGTTTATAAAGGCCTACTTCTTGAAGTCGCCGGAATCAACAAGAACTTTTCCTTTAGGCCAATCCTGTTTCTGCGCTATTGAGTGTGAAAGACTTGAACCTGTTTTAGGACGAATTATTTGCGTATTCATTCTAAAATTAAATATATTACGTGTGAAATTTTCATTTTAAACCACAATTAGACTTGTTATTTGCACTCAAGTAAGCTAAGAGTAAATTAAATGTAAAAAATGCGTTCTAAAATGCTCATTATTTGCACAAGGCAAAATTACCCACTACGTCAATATTTACTATGAATAAGTCATATATATATATATTCGTTTTTACGCCCAATGCTGAATGTTTCGGATTTTCACCTGCGTCAGAATACAGAAAACCGTTCATAGACAAAGTAGAAAACCCCAATTTTAAGTGAAATACTTGTTAAATATTAGATAGAATTTTGTATGTATGCTTAAATAGGTTTGGTTTTACTACGTCTAGTTTTATGGAGAGACATACACTTTCAAGTATTTTTTATGATCTTGCAATTCACTTGTCGCGGGGCGTCATTGTTTATATCAAGGTCATAAAAATTTTATAAAATTGAATAAATAAGAAAAATTTTAATTTGTTAACTTAAGTGTTATTTTATTCTATTTTTAAAGATTTATACTCTTTTGGTTAACTTTTCTTTAAACTTGACTTTCTAACTTAAATATTAAGTTAAGCTTAACTTTTTCAAAATTTATTTTAATATTTTGATGCAACTACCCCCAGAATTTGCCAATTATTTTACTTCAGCTTGTAGTATTTCATTGGTGCAAATGAAATATCCAATTGATTTTGCTTTTAAGTGGCGTAGTAGTCACCGAACCTGTCTTATATGTTTTCCTCCTCCTGACTGCTGCAATCTCACTAGGTGAATAATGTAGATTTTCAAAAATTCTTTTAATGAACATATTCAACCTCTCCTTATATGTCAGTCTCATTTTATTTGCTAATCGCCTGAGTTGCAATTAAAGAGGGTTTGTGAACCGAATAGCCTACGCCACATTGGGCAATTTAAAGAAGGGTTACCTTTTTCGACTTACTGTATTCTTAAATTGATCTCTTTTACTTTGTTTCCCTATGTATGAACTAATAAACATAGACCTACTTCTTTTCTGTCTTTGGGTTGCGTGGTTGTACACGAAAAATCTC
This sequence comes from Hymenolepis microstoma, assembly GCA_000469805.3. NCBI lineage: Eukaryota > Metazoa > Platyhelminthes > Cestoda > Cyclophyllidea > Hymenolepididae > Hymenolepis > Hymenolepis microstoma. The sequence goes on along the minus strand of LR215995.1, from coordinate 17,403,969 downwards.
AAGTGTTTACTAGTAACTGGCTTATTTTCATCTCTCGTCGGTATATTTGTCATTTTCGGTAGTTTATCCTGGCCTTTCGATTAAGTCGTAGCCATTGCTTGATTTGTTTTGTAAGTGGTCATTTTTTACCTATATAGTCGATATGATTTCTACTTTACATTTCGTAGGTAATGAGCTTACAAATATCTCGGGATCAGTGTGTTTACACATCTCACTATTGGTTCGTTTATTTTTATTGTATGAATATTTGTTTAATTAAGTGAAGAAAACGCGTATAAACTTATTGAATTTATAAAAAGAAACCACAATTCGGCCGAAATTTATGCTGTTTTCATATCTAACCACTCAAAGTGAGTTTACTTCGCTCATATTTTTTTATTTTCAGAAAAGTTCCGCTATTTTTCCAAAAAAGCGGTCGTTCTCCTGACGGGGTAGTAGTTTGGGTAATGACATTTTGATTTATTTTGTTATTTTCACAGGATTATCATGTCATTGTCATTCTTCGGTTCAATTACGACGTTAAATTTCAAATTTGTGATCTTGATACAACACTGGATTTCCCTTGTGATGCATCTGAGTATTGGTCGCTAGCCATTAGGCCTAATTCCTTCTACAAAGAAGAATTTTATCGGTTTGTCTCCTTATCAAAATGAACTTCTATAGTGATGGTCTAGTTATTATCAATTAGTAGTGTTGTTTAGATTCTTTCGGATTATCGATGGAGAGATGTATCTTCGGTATTTCGCTTCTGATCGAAGTCATATGCGAACCGCAGATGGCTGGTTGGCTCCTCCTCCCAATTATGGTGTTATTTCAACATCAAAATCGACGCACAATCTACCACAATACATGGACTTCCCACCTCATTCAGATGGTTCGCTTTCCCTATTGAAACAACAGTTGGATTCTGCTCCTTTTGGTGTGGTTACCACGGAAGGCGTCTTTTGTAACTTTTTTGGAATAGCCACTTAATGCAAATTAAAATTTATATTGTAAATTTTCTTGAGAATGTATTGATATTAATACCTATTGTATATACTGCTTACTTATTTGGTATAAGCAGTAGATATATGTTTGCGTTTTGACATGAATAAATTGTCATCTAGTGTTTTAGAATTTCAAAAGATATGAGGGCACACACTAATGGGACTTTGTGATTCTTTATATAGAATTTTATAATGATCAATGTGAAATATGTGCTTGGTCCATGCTCACTGTTGGCATTAATCACAATTTTAAGCAAGGAATTGCTTCTCACATGTAATTTTTTCTAATATGCCCTTCCTAGTAAGATCAGTAAGAGACCTTTCTGTTACCGCACCCAGTGGTTCACCTTTTCTCTTGGGATATTCTGATGTTAAAGATACAAGTTTCTCTCCACATCATACGAATGTTTAGAGAGGACCTTTATTCATTGATATAGGTTATATTCGACTTCCTATCAAACGTATCGATGAGTTGATGCGTCAGTATTCTTCACAGCGTTCGCATAAAAACTCATCTCATCTTATTTTCAAAGTTCGAAGTGGCCACCATGTTCAAAATTGACTTTCCCACCAAAGTTCTCTTTTTCTTCCACCAGAGTTGCAAAAGAAGATGAATGGTATGAACGAAGGCCTTATATTTGTGGTGAAAATGGGTTTCATGATTACTATCTGTCTGAGGCAGAACCGCCGTCAAACAGATGAATTCCTTTTCTTCACTTACTGCATAATATTCTTCTAGTGGCACCAATGAGTAGTCGCGCATTTTAGATGATAGCATTATAATGTAATTTACTTCGAATTATGGATATGGTAGAATATGTTATTATTTCCGCAATCGTATGCAACGTTTTCTCATTACACTTGTAGTTTTTCGATGGGCTTTTTGAATTGGAATATTCGTTCAGGCAGTTTTCGATTTTAGTGGCATTTTGAAATCTGTTTACTCTTATAGCATCCTCCCTGGACCTGATCATCTTATTGGATGGGGTCATACAAATATGGAAAATGTGGTTAAGCCTCCCAATTTAATTTCTGAATTTTTAGAGGATCACTCCTGCTTTGTGGGGTTTTGCCTTTTCTGTTAAGTAAATTTATGTTTTAATCTCTTAGCTCCTGGTTTGGTACCTCAAATTTTAACAAAAGTTAACTTCGGTGTAAGTTCTTCCCTCGGTTTCATCCATCTGTAATGGATTATTCCACGCACATCCCGCTAAATATATAAAAGAAGTTTCCGAAGGGTCAACTCTGGCTTAGGGATGGAATGGGCGTTTGACTAGGCGACAACGTTTGATTTTTTTCTCATTAACCGTGTCATAAACAATCCGGTTCTCAAGCCCAGTAACGATTTAGTGTTGCCTTGGTAACAAAGAAGTGCACGTGTTTTCCGCTTATCTTTGTTATTCTGAGAGAGTTGATGCGGCGAAACTCGCATTCCCATCCTATTTGATTTACTCATGCGCTTCAGGTGTAATTGCATAGATAACAATGGACATGAGAATTTCTGCCATTATTCTTTCTTGGTTAACTGAGGATTTTATTGCGTCACCTTCAAAATTTGTAGGTAGTCCAAAAATGTTAACTCTTATTGCCAAATTTAAACCTTTTAAGCTCGAATTGGCGCCAATACTTGACCAAAAATTCCAGTAATGGCTTTAGTAACCTAGCCGACGTTCAAATGCCGATGACGCATATTTTTACCCTTAACAATAAATAGATAATGTTGAACAGTGTGTCTAGACATAAACACTTGTTTGCAAAATGAGCTATTTCTTTTGTGCCCCAACGCTAACCAAATATACCAGTTGTTAAGTTGGTATGACAAAGAAGAAAAAGCTTCCAATAAGAAAATTAACTAAGACTGTCCTGGTATTTTTATTAAATCTTAAATTCTTATCAATCCTTACCTCAATGGAAAATAATTAAATTTCGCTTCCTCATATTTATTAGTTTCCTAAGTTGCTCCTGGGGTTGTCAAACACAAAGGAGTGTTGTTGCTTAGCGGCTATTAAGATGCCGGAAGTTTGTGTTGCGTGATGGTGGCTGCATCTCATTATGTTGACAACGCATTCCTTCTCCTCCCTAATTAAGTAATTATAAAAACAGAAATTCTTGCCCATCAATCAGCCAATCATGAAATTGAAAATATTTGAGGAATATAATTTTATTAGATTTGCATAATACTCTCGAACTTGTGTTTAAAAGATTATTCGTTATTCCTACAAAAGCAGACTTGAGATTCTCTGTAATACTTAGAAACTAATTTTCTGATTGCCTTCTCGTGGACCCATGACATTTGAGGAGCTGTCACAACGAAATACCTCGGGAAATTCCGCCTCAACGAAGGAAACTTCGCCTTTGGGCTTCTTCAAAATGTCCTCCTGCAACCTATTTCAGATTATCGATTACCATGATCAACTAAGAAAAACATCGTGGCCAAGCCAAGTCAATCAGAATCTCATGAAAGTATTTAGTTTAACTAGACTCTCGACTAAAGCGACATCAAGTCTCTAAAAAGCAAATTATGGAATCGATGCTTTTGCATTATCAACAGATTTACCGTTTCACCGGCATGACGCTCAGCCGCGACTTAAAATTACCTACAATTTCTAAAGCCTCCATGCTTTAAGGCTCGTAAATGACAAAGACGTCTATTACACCCCATATCAGAATGTAATCCTCAACTTTAACACTTTGTTTATTGTGAATCGATCTTTGCAAAATGACAGCAGCCATCTTCCGAGACCAGTGGTGGGGAATTGGAGTCTAGAATCCGGTAATATGGGGTAATCCCCATTATAAATAAGTGGCCATATTAATATTCTACCCATGATGCATAATAACAAATTAAGCAATAAGGGCATCATTGCTGTGAGGAGGAGGTTTGTGCTACTCTTGTGATACGATGGATTTCCGAGTGCATTCATTTTGTAATAACTACTACTCGAATGCTTATTAGTTCTATTAGCTTCGAGAAAATTCGATTTAGCAGAATTCGGATTGGTTGGGCAACGGACAACTGGAAGAAAAAATGCTTGACTTCGTCATATTGTGAACTACCACTATTATACCAAAGAATTTGAATGGCGGTGACATGGCACTTATCTTGCACGGGAAATCACTTTCCCTTCTTCACGCCACTAGTTACTCTGTTCGCCTGAGGGTGAGAAATAAATAACGAACTCATGACCTCCAAATTTAGAGACGTAGACTTTAACTATTTCACCATCAAGGTGCTGACTTATTATAAATTATATGAGCCGATAGTATTTTTTAAATTGTTTTTTTTTCTCTTATCGTAAATAAACTATATAATGGAATAGATATTTCTAGAAAAAAAAACCCTTATACCAAATACACAACTGGGAAAACTGTGTCCAGCCTGAATCCCTTACCTCTCCAACATGATCGGTTTGATCGAGCACAAAGACAACGAACTAAAACTAACCTAGTTTATAAAGTTTGAAAAAGGCCACGAGTAAGAAATGGTTCAAAATTTCTTCATAGCAAAATTCTTTATATCCCTGTGTCCATAGTTTCCACATATTTTTCCGTGAATTTGCCTTCTTGTAAACCCCGTTTATAGCTCAAATAAGGATGTATGAAGTTGAATTCCTTCAAAGCGTTTATAGCATTCTCAAATGTGTAGCCAATTTTTCTAAATTTGGACGTTACAGGTTCGACGTGAACAAGAAAACATTCTGTTTCATCATTTGCAGAAATAAACCTGCACTTCTGCGTTTTTGGCATGCACCTATTATAGATGGCGTCGAGCACTAGGGGGTGGTTGTGGTGAGGATCTCGCGGTAATCGAAAGGAAATGGTCTCCACTTCTGAAGGTGAGAGTGGCGGTTTGATGGCCAGTGCTTGAACAGCTACCCAATTCACATCATGGAAAAAGGCAAGCTTCTGAACTTCTTCTATGCTTGGTCGTCGACTGTAAGAGAGAGTGAATACAGCTTTGAAAAAATTCCTCAAATTTGCCCTCAGTTTTGAGAATCGCGTAATACTCCAATAACCCACCTTCGCCAGATGCTCGCAGTTTTTTCTCCTTCCTCTTCGAATACTTCTGCCCATCAGACATGCCATCAAAACACCAAGTGACCAAATATCCGCCTTCTCGGTTATAGCTATCTTTCCTGCGACTTCGGGGGCAGCAAAATAATAATCCACTGAAAAATCGATAAAAGTTGGACGTTTTCCACGATTCTCATACAAGTTATAGGAATGATCAAAGTCCACCAATTTAATGTGGCCAGATTTTGTAAGGAGGACATTATTGGGTTTCAATTTCATATGCACAATTTGTTTTTCATGAAGATACCTCACAGCACAAATTACCTCGCTTAAATAAAATCGAGCATGCTTAACTTTCATACTACCACGTACTGTTACAACACCACTAAGAGTAACATCCGTTTCAAATTCAACTATGAAAGTTGGGGAAACGTCGATAGTAAAACTGTAATAGAGTGTCGGAAGAAAAGGAGATTTGTCGGGATCCAGTGCTAGTAATTCAAGAACTCTGTACTCTTTCTGAGCGAAGAGAAGGACTTCTGGTTTTCGAAGGAAAAAACGTTTCAATGCATACGAATAGTCTTTATCATATTCATGGTGGGATCTGACCAAGTAAACAAATGAAAAGTATCCATTACCAAGGAAATAGACTGGACGAAAGGGCTTAGGATCAGTTGTGCTTTTGCTTAAATCGGTCATTTTATGATTAAGCAGGTTACGTGTTAATGACTCCAAAATAGAGTATTAATCACCATTCATTTTATACCATGCGAATAGAGGTCAAAGTTGTGCGTATTGGAGTGTAGATCAATACGACTAAAGTCTTAAAAAGTACTTTCAATCTGTAGACTTGGGTGACGAGAAAAATGTGAAAAAACGGTTACATTAACGTACGATGCCTATTATAATAAGTATAATACCTATTTCTAACCATATCGAAATACCCTATTTAGGCGAGGTAAGATATTTTGAAGTTGGTTTGAGAACCATTTCAAATGCGTCTCCTCACGTTTAGTATATTGTCCCTACAGCCTGTATAGACTTTTTAAACGATTGATAGTACTGAAGTTCGCTCTATTCCGTCACCGGTAGTTCATCACACCTCTCTCAACTTAAGAAGGCCATAAATACAAATTGAAATTAAATTTTAATTTAGACCGGTGTCGTTGAATAATCATCAAAATTACTTCTTCGGATTCGTAGGAGAAACTAGGCGTAAGATCCCTTCTTCACACCATAAAAAAACGTTCGTTCTCTTTAGTTATTAAAAGTAAAAGATGAACCGAGTAACAAATCACTCACTTTAATAAACAAATCAATAAGCTTCAGTCACTGATGATGAGAGCGTCTAGAGAGGAACCTGAGGAACATTATAAGTCTGAAACATTAGGAGATGACACAGTGAGCCATACCTGTTAAAGTAGAAGGTTGGATAACTTGAGGCACTTCAACATCAAACGAAGCAAGAAGTATTCGAAGCTCTGGATAAACTGCCTCCTTCTATTTGACTCCCGCTTAACACCACTTAATTAACTATTTCAATATTATCTGCTAAATCAATATTTGCTCATACCAGAGACAGAATCACGACCTTTGAACTGTCCACATAATAGCTTTTATACCTCGACACTGCCGTCACTATCTTTCTGATCCTTTCACTGACCCCGTCCTCTCTCCCCCTACCATTTCTTTGGACTCTTTGTTAATTGATTTCAGATACTTCCCACTATTAAAACATTTTAAGGCTTTAATTTGTTACTAACAATTATATTAATTACCTTAAAAGAGTTGAATGGTCGGTAATAGTCAAGGTAATGTCTGAATCTTTGGTAAATGCACGTCCAGAATGTCAAAGGTCACGAGTTTGATTCCTATCTTATGATTGGAATATGCAACCTCACTGGCTAAGTTTAATTAATGCAGAGGGTGACAAGGTGTTTCTCACTAAGAAAAATTCGCTCTCTACTAGAGATAAACGCTTGAGAAATTGTCTCCTAGACAATCTTTGGAATTATAATCACCAGCAGAAGTATTATGAAATCAAAAATAAATTTTTCATAGTGAGAATAAGTTTTATTTTTCAATAATAGCCAATATCATTCCCTCCTTTATTAAAATGAGGACTCTTTTAAAAACCACCACCGTTACGAAGAGGTTAATGATCAGCTTCACCTGTCAATGCCAGTTAGAGAACACGTTAATCCACATAACTTTATCTATCGGAGCTTTCAAAAGTCCTCTTATCTATTCGTCTTGGAAAGGTTGCTTTAAGTAGGCTTGAGGGTGGGAGAAAAGGATAAAACGTTTTTAATCCCCCCCCCCTCCCTTCCCCTTCGATAATTAATTAAAAATTTGGATACAGGCAATTTCCACTCTCTAGTCATGTCAATAAAATATTAAATGAGTTGACACCACAAAGCATAAGGTGACTTCCCAACTTCCAATAGAAGGGTGTTGCAAAATTGCTTGAAAAGATGGCTATTTAATCATATATAATCATATGTCATCCAAATTTTCCTACGAAGAACAAAGTGACTTATAGAAGAAACTTCGAATTAGGACAGAGGTCGACCTGTTTCTTCTGGGGCTCAGATTCACCTATTTCCCTAATTCTTACTTCCATTGCCTTGATGATAGCCACTTCTCCTTCAAAGTATGAAAATCCCTCTCCTTAATGAATCCATTTTCTTTGCGACTGGATGTTAACCAAGATGAAAAGTTGCACACCTTACCATAGAAAATAAATAAATAAGACTCATTTACGCTGTAATTCAGAATTATAGCTATTACCAAAAATTATGGGACTGTTAATTAATGGCAGTAGTATCTACTTCTAATCTAGGTTCAATGCTAAAAATTTATCCATTTTTACCCAGAAGACAAGTGAGTAAGCATTGTATTATTAAATATTCATTGAATTTGTTATTTGTTCTAATGAACTACATTTGTAGGGTCGTCGGCTTATATAAGTTTGGAGTAAAGGTCACCCCGTTTTATCATTTAATTCTAGGATTTGTCGCCAATTTTTAGGTTATAACATCTTCAAAAGGATTAAAATTCACGCCCTCCTCATAAAGAACCGAATTCAAAGAGAAGGAAATGAATACTCCCCTCACCTTGCACACTATGTGATCGTAAGTGTCACACCTGCAACCTGGATTTATTTTTAAAGAGCATCTACCCTTTTTACGACCCTCCAGTCATCTAAGGTCCATCAGGTGGTCATTACACAGCCTCCATCTCACTTCTTCCCCCTATTTTCATCCCACATCCATGCCTACCCCTCTTCCCTCCCCCCCTCTTCCCCTCCCCCCCTCCACCTGTCGCCCTTACTATCCTAAATTTCACCACCCCCTCCCCTGATAGAAATCTCACTTTACTCAGGTCCGGGAGGTGTCTAAATTAACACACACACTCTCCGGTACTTTAGAGCTGGTCGTTTTTATAGAAATCTGTCTGGCGGGAGCCACCTCCACAGGGAGAACAAAAACAAACACTATTTTTCCACCTTGCATGAACTAATTGTCATCACCTGACTATTGGCCAAATTAATTTCAATTCGCTCGTTTATTTTTGATTCAATCTTTAAATAAAGGAGATATTTTTGTGCTAATTTTAAAATTTTTCACTAAAATTAACGAACCCCTGAATAGATTTAGTTCTGCCATATGACGTTCTGCAAATGCGTGTCATAAGGCAGAAGAGTGCTTTTATTAAGTTGGGTTCGACTTGGGTCATTTTTCGTAAATTTATGAAATAAATGTTAGCCCTAAAGTTCTTATTTTGAAGGAGAGGGTAGGAGAATTAGTCCCATGGAGTTCAGTATAGTCTCTTGATCACTATCAATAAGGTACACTTCCTTACAAATCCCACGAAGATAGACATTGCATTCTTTTGTTCAATAGTCAAGGAGAAGCTCAAAACATACGGATTAATTTGCCACCTATGAGGTTATTAGCAGACTAAAGACAAACAAATAATTGACATCTTAGTTGAAAATTACTGCTTAAGAAAGTTGCACTGAAGTCGGCGAAATAAAAATCTATTAATGCTCCAGATGAAATGGAGAGGCGAGTTTAGGTTAAGGGCCTATTTCCACTTGATTAGTGATGGAGCTTGATCACAAATTTGTGAAAAACTTATTTCACTCAGCCTCCTCCCCCCCGCCCCCCTTCCCCCACTTCTAGAATTATACCCCAATGATCGCTCAAATGTGATGCAACTGTTTGAAGTCAATTTCTTAACAAAACGCTTTGACCATTTCAGGAACTTCGGTGCTTAAATTTTCTTGTGTCTAGCTTACAGAAACTAAAGAGATAGATTTGTAGCATTCACGTGAAAAAATTATCTTCAACAGCTAAAGATGGAATAGATTTTACGGAAAATTAAAAATGCTTTTACTAGATGCCAAACAGTTGGAATGTCTCTTTATGCGTAAGCGAATAAGCAAAAAGAAATCCCGTGCTAATGATAGCTTAAAAACAAACGTTTCGCCAAATACAACAAGCGCGCAGAGGATAAATTTGTGATGTAACTACTCTCCCTATAATTATCGCATGTTCAAAACTCTTCAAGGGAATGAAGTGAAGACTCGTGTCAAACTCAAGAAGAATTATCAGAATCATTGGGTGGGTATCAGTGAGCAAGCAATTTCAAAACGCCTGGAACAGTTGGTGAATCAGAATGATTGAGAAAGAAGGATATTGGGTACCCCACGAAACCAAGAACAGAATTCGAGCGACGTTTGTTTGCTTGTGAACAGCTGCTGGAAAGGCAAGTGCGAAAGGGATTAATTCATCGTATTGTTAATGGGACGAAAAATGGGTACATTGCAATGATCCTAACCCCAACCCAAGAGCAGAAAATCATGGGGATTGCCTTGTGGTCATACTGTTATGTCAACACCTCGGCCGACGAATATCTATGGCTCAAAATTCATGCTTTGCGTTTGATGGGGGGACCAGCCTGGCGCAATTTATTATGAGCTTTTGAAACCGTTCTATAACGTTAACCATCACAGGTGAGCGTTATAGAACGCAACTGATGCGCCTGACACGTGCGCAAGAAAAAAGAAAAACGGCCACAGTACAACGATAGACACGAGAGAGAGGTTACTTTACAGCATGACAATGGTAGGCCTCCTCACGTTTCCAAAGTGGTGGTGAAAAACTCGAAACGTTGAAACGAGAAATTTGACTTCACCCACCGTACCTTCCAGATGTTGCTCCGTCTGATTTTCATCTCACTCACCTCGTTCAATGGCACACGGCCTGGCTGACCAGCACTTCAGCTCGTATGAAGAAGTGAAAAATGGGACTCATCGACTGATGGATCTTAGCGAAAGATGACAGATTTGTTCGGCGCGGGATTCGCCTGCTGCCTGAGAGATGGGCCAAAGTGGTAGCAAACGATGAACAATCCTTTGAAACATAATGTATGTAATTGTTTTGTTGTAATAAAGCCTCGAATTAAAAGAAAAAAAAACGGCGGGAGAAAAGTTGTAGACCTAAGATTTAAATTTAAGGTAGGTAGAAAGTAATGCCCAAAGTAGAACAAGCAATCCTAAAAGGTCTTAGGTTTCAAAAGTCATGCGCACAATTGTCCGCCAATTCATAGCCTCGAGGAGGTATTTAAGTGAGCACGGCTATTATGAACACAGCAGTAATGGAAGCATGAGTGGCAAAATCATTAACATTTTAATCTTTTAATCAAATAGAGTTATAAACTCCCTTCTGATTTGGATTTGATCTGTAACAATTAAAGTACAGAAGATTTTTTACCTTCATTCTTAAAAGAGGTAACTCGATTCCCCCCCCCCCCCCCCCCCCCAATAGACTTAAAAAATGATCAACCATAGGAGATTATTGTAATATTGTAAATTTACTACTGTTAAAAGCCCATTTGCTCATATATCTCGTTTTCTTTAAATACGAGCAATAACCGATTACTTTTTGATCAAATGGACACACATACTTAATAATAATAATTATTTATTTATTTATTTGGAAAAGCTTTAAGTACTCCCCATGTATCATTCTCAATAATTCGCAAATGAAAACGCGAGGTAACATATATTGCGGAAAAAGGGCACATGCTATTGGTGCTAACGAACTCCTGAAGGTCCCCTCCCTTAAAGGGTGCCCAGAGATAGGCTATAATAGATTATATGTCTTCTTTATTTTGACTTACGCATTGAGTGCCATTTTAACGCCAAATACACACTTTTTTCCATGTTCACTCGGATATGATATCACAATTATGACAATATTTTACCGCAATTATAATCTGCGAACGATTCTCTGGAGAATGGGAAGAACGGATGGGACCTTAAATCAACAGGAATTTTACCTTGAAGAAAATAGTTCTAACTTATTTTTAGTGCAGGCCAAGCAGGATAGGAGATTTGAGCAAATATTTCATTGCGGAAAAAAACTTGAAATTGAGTAAAATTAGTCCAAGAGGGAATGAGGAACTGGCATTTAAAGAGAGCGACGAATGAGTTACCTCATTTGATTTTTAGGTAAGGTTTTTCGAATATTAATTCAAGTAGGCAGTTTAATGCTTTGTGTTCAAAAAACCGCTAAATTCTAATTCGCACTTCGAATAACGGAGCAAATTCTTTTCCATAAGCTACAGCGCTTATTGCTTAATTATAATGATTGACCTTGCCGCTTCGAATCGTTTTATCTTTCGATGACCGAAAACAACGTTTTTAGTAGGTATTTCGTTTTACTTAAACAATACAAATGTTATTGTTGAATAATTATGAAATTCGTAAAATCATTTTCTGAACAAATTAGAGCTTATCTTTACTATAATTAAATTAACACAAGAGACTTTTAGTTGGTAGGTCTATTGACAAATATCAGATGGCTGTCACTTCATTCCAAACGCTACAGATAATTGATACTAAATAAATGTCGAATATTCTCAAAAAAATGCTCAAATATTCTTGCTAATTACCCAAATAATAGGTCCTGAAATTTGACATTGAAGTGATAGGTATTCTGGCAATAAACCCAAGAAAACAAATATCGGTCTAATAAATTTATTCGCCAACTAGTCACCAAGCCTAGATTTCTAAAACGATCAATTAAGATGTCAAATGAATCAGAATCTTCTTATTTCTCCGAATTGTTCCCTTTAGATTTTTTGTAACCCTTGATGCTCATTTAAACAAATCGAATATTTCCAGTGTGTGAGTGCTCTTTTCATTTAAACGAAATATAAAGCGTTTACTTTGCTTTAGCTTCGAGCGATCGAATCGAACATTCTCGGTGAACAGAAGTCACAGGCACATGGTTAATTGATTTCTAGTTTTTGGTGCTCGAAACTGGAAGCAACCCCATAAATATAATGTTGTCAACCAGTCACCTTTTCATTCCAGAAGGTTCGACTTAGAAGATCATTTATAAATTTAACGAGTTTATTTTTTCACTCATTATCAGCTCATTTAAAAATCAGGTGTCTATACAATAATTGTGGTTGTTTATAAATTTCAAGTTTTTTTTTCAGAACTAGTTTACAACAACTGTTCAACAGCAAGGAAGAGGTTATAATGATTTTTTGTTCTAAGGAATTCCTTCTCATTTGAAGTATAGGAGGTCTCATTTAAAAGTAACTAGCAACAAATCATACTCTGAATGCATAATTATCTAGTGACCTAACCCCAAAACACATCCCAGTAGTCTTTAATTATTATTACCATAACCTGTTCATCAGTAAACCAAATATAAATTGTATATTACACTAATAAACTACTTCGATGCAGTTAGTATTTCCTCGGTCGAGTAATTTAAAAAATCGTTAGTCACTATTTATTATATTGAGGAAGCTTATATTCAATTCGAAATCGCATGTAATCGTAAAACTTGGACTGTGATTCTATGGTGTTCATAATAATTTCGCATAATTTAGAAAAACAAGCAAAAAATTCCTTCCTTTCCAAGGTTATCGCACAAACCAATGGAATGTGAGATGCCAATTGTAGATTTGGCAAGAGCGACGCGCGGCATAGCCAATGTGTGTCCTTCTCGCTACCTCCAGCTAATCAAAATGTGGGACTGACACGGGTTGCAACTACGCTAGCCATTTAAACCAATCAGAGTACCTCCGAGATTTCTTACCCCCCAGGTGCATTTGAAGCTGCAGTTTAATACGTTAATCATAAGTTTATTTAACGTCATGACGGTTGGCTTCGGTATGGATCTTGACGAGGAATCTAAAAATATTGGTGAGTATACACATTTGTCTAAGCAGATGATGCAAATTTTCAATATTCTTCCATCAAAAATTTGTATTAAATGCCTTTTATAAGATATTTTAAGATTTTATAACCATTCACAATAAATTAAATCATTTTTATTTTTTATTTTTATTTATTTTAATCACCTTTCAATGAATTAGGCATATACCCTTAACTTAATGAATTCACTTATTTAAACTCCAATTGAAAAGGTGGAGAATATTCCGCAAACCCCTCATTCATAAATGGAAGTTCCCATTAAATGATAATATTCCGTTTTTTTCTAGGCGCTGGACTAATCTATTCTATTAATTATCCATATTGTGGGATTTATTGGCTTTTGAATAAAAATATCCATTTATACTCTTTTTTTCACTTTTGTCATTCAGTGGATGTAAAGTGATGTCATTGCAGGCTTACAAATAGCAGAGTTTCAGTTTTCGTGCCTTTTTTGTAAGAATAAGAACCTGTAATATCCTTTTGGACCTGGAATTTAAGGACGATTTCAAATTTATTTATTTGCCAAACGCATTTCGGAGGGTTTTTATGGTTTCCCTGTTCAAAAAACCCACTGTTTGGAAAGAAACCAACAGAGTTTGCTTGTAGGACTTAACTATAATTTAAATTTTTTATCATGGTAAAAAACTTTAAAAAATATGCATTTGTGCTGGTTCGTCTAAATATCGAACTTGTAGTGCAAATTTAGCCAGATTAAAAAATTATTGAAGGATAACCAATTAAAAATGGTTGATAAATTTGCTTGGATTTTTTCCAATTAGTAAGTATCTGGATCACCTTCTCATGCCTCATCACTTACTATCGGCATCACCTGTTGAAAATTATTTTTTTTATATAATTCTCACTTTCACCCTCAAGTGAAAAGTGATTAACGAGATGTCAGGAGGGAATGGGTCGAATTCCAGACATATCTGACATACAATGTGTCGGGAATTCAATTTGTAGAGAGGCTATCCAAATTGGAGAGAAATCAAAAACAGCACACCAAAAAATAGATTTCCAAAATTTTGGATGTTTAAATATGCGTGATTTAAAGTATTTGTTGGAGTGAAGAGAAATATAAATGCAAGACCACAAGCAGTCATAGCTCCCCTAAAATCTTCCTTATTTGTTTTTCTCAAATATCCTGCTCTTTCAATTCTGTCCAAGCCTGCTTTTATTCAGGTACATTCATTTTAACGACAGCGAGAGCCATGTTTATTCGTACTGTGGTCATCTCCCATTGAATAGATAAATAGAAATAGGCGATGTGTAGATTTTTTTACTAATTAAGTCGTAGCCTCCTCACAAATTTCCGCCTGTCATGGCTCGAATAGAAGAGAGTGAGAGTGGGGAGTAGATAAGCGCAACAGACTTGAGGAGGAAAGGAGGGGGGGGGGGGAGGGAGGAGGGATAAAACCGCTCACTCATTTTACCGCTAACGCCACCACACAACCAAGCGCCTTTCCATTAGGCTAATTAAAGTCTATCAGGTGGAGTTAATCAACTCTGTGGCCACAGACAGGCTAACTGACCTCCAGTCCGTCTCCTCTCCTATAAACCAAAAAATATTCTATCACTTAAAATCTGATTCCAAAACTCCCCGTCTTCTCCCCATAGGTTGCATGGAACTTCAGCCCTCCACAGGACCAGAAGTAACAATGCCAGTGGCAATTACGACAGAACATGACATGGGAACTCCCTTTTCTAATCAAGAGGAAGCCGTGTGTTTCGGATGTGGGTCAGTAATTTACGATCCCTTCATTATGCATGTTCAGCCCGATCTCAAATGGCATGGACGGTGTCTTAAGTGTCACAAATGTGAACGAGGACTCTCCGATCAAACCTCTTGTTTTGTGCGAAATGGAAAAGCATACTGTCGGGAGGACTATTGCAAGTACGTTTGGGTTTGCGTTGGTTAAACTGGTGCCTTTTTAGCATCCAGTTTAATAGCAGTAGGCAAGCTCACTTTTTTGCAAATATTTTGTTACGTTACCGACGTCTCGTGCTGAGGAATGAGACATTATACGTATGGGCGGGGGAGATAGGAGCGAAAATGCATATCACGAAGACCGGGAGGAGGGGGAGGAGGGGAGAAGGAGGAGGAACTAATTGTCTAGAAGGTGTTAAATATCCAATTCTGCACGTGCGAGACTGGGCATATGATTTTTAAATGTAGCGGTGGGGAGTCCGACATGATTTGTGGAAATCTAGATGGGAGGCCCAAATGGGATCCCCTGTGTTCGCTTGTCAATTATGTTACCTTAACATTCCATCCTCCTGGGTGATAAATGTAGATCCCGTGACCCAATATGCAGCTGTAAAAGGCATGTATCTGGACCGTCTATGAAGATTTTAAAGGAATCAGTAATAGAAAGCGAGACTAACTAGTTCGCAGTCGCAGATTTGTATTTCTTTTAGTGACAGGGATATTTTAAGGAATTTAAAGAATTATTTTGGACTTCATTTTAAAACTCCGCAAGTTGAGTAGCCGGACACTGCTTCTTAACAGTATGCAATAGAGGTGAGTTTTGGAAAATGTTGGTGGAAAAGTCATTCTTAGAGGAAATATGTGGTACCTAATCCAGATTCGCATTTAGCAATTATTTAGGCATGGTTTATAGGTACTGTGGATCAATATTCACAACCAACGTATCCAGTTAGCCTAAAACAATATTTTATTTGAATAGTTTAAGGTTCTAATTAAAATTTTGGCAAACGTTGGCGGAATTCAGGAGCGCCAGCAAGGCAGAGGTGATAGCACTAATTCTCACAAAACATGTTGCTCATCTCTCTTATCAAGTTGAAATCATGTAGCATTAATGGAGGATGTTCACTCTGTTCCAGTCGAGAGAGAGAGAGAGAGAGAGAGAGTCCATCGGAAAAGGGTTCAGGGGAGGGGAGGAAGATTTTACATTCGATAGTCGAATGCTTGCTCCACGTTACTCCCTCCCTTCCACGCATATTGCATTCCCTTTCCCGCGTGTTTGCAGTACCTATGCCATTCCCAGACTACGGATGTATGAGGATAATCCCCCCCTCCCCTCCTCCCCACCACCAAGAGTTGCTCATATGATGCCAATCAGAGCTCCGAATCACATCCTCTGTCCCCTGTTCGGCGCCAGTTTGAGAACAATTCACTTGTTTGCTTAATCCAGCAGAGAAATTTGTATAAAAATGCTGTAGGCCACGTATAAAAAGAATAAACATTGACAGTATCGAGAATAAAACCGAAAAAAATGAATTATGAATATCAAATAAATTTTTGTGGAGTATACTAAATTTAGAACGTCCGATGATTTTAGCATTCAATCCCATTAAATGCATTAAAATATTGATTTGCATAATTTTTCACTATTTAGAAATGAAATAAAATTTAAAATTAACGAAAAAATATGTTTACTTAAATTATTGCCATAATAATGTTAGCGAAAGGAGTAAGCGCCTGACAGGAAGCTATTCTGAACTAACCGCTTTCCGTTAGAGAAACGAAGGAGCAACTTCTTTTCTCTCTGAGCATTGATCAGTGTTAATAAAAAAACAACCTTTTCGGATGTTTCTTCAAGTCCTCTAGAGGGGACTTAAAATTTAATTAAATCCAGAGTTTTGAGGAGTTAGCTAAAACACCATTAAATTTTATTTTCCCCCAGCAGTAGCTTTCTTCAGCGTTGTGCTGGATGCCAGCAACCCATTACAAAGGCGGATTTAGTTCTGCGTATTCGCAGCCAGACCTTCCATTTGGGATGCTTTCGTTGTGTTGTGTGTTCTACAATTCTTCAGCCGGGAGAGGAAATCGCCTACAGACGCGACATGCCTTACTGTCTTCGCGATGCGAAGTTGGCGATGCCTGACAAATGGATTGATAATGGATCAAGTAACACGTTCTCAAATGTAATTTCTACAGCAACAACTCTTGCAGAATGTGACACCTCAGAACCCAAGGTCCTCACTCTCCTCTCGCCTGCTGTCCCATCTTCAAACCTAAAACCAATCGAAGAGCATCAATCACAGCACCAAGGCTCAATGAAATTGCTAAACGGTGGAGATTCGAACACCTACTTTAGTCCGCAACCACAACACCGAACTCGGTCAGATAGTACATCTAGTTCACTAGATGGACCAATGGGAGATAACGGTAGGTTTAGATTTAAACCTATTAAATATGAATACGTATTGACGAAGATCTGAAGGAAAACGTCAGTAGAAGCAATTTAATGAAATTTTGTAAATTTTCACTCGAGTTATTTGTGCAGCAAGAGGCAATTCTCCTATAAATTTCAAGCCCATTAAGCGGAGCATGAATACTGCTTTTTAAGTTAAGGTTTCCTCGAGTCGCTTATGTCGTAAAATTGTAATTTACGGTCTCTCTTGTTGAATAGATTTAATGTTTGCGGTTGGCCGTCCAATTAGCTCTACAAGCACCGATAAGCATTGATTTTATGACATCTGATTGGACGAAATTACATGCTTCCTCTAATTTCAAGACTCAGCCTCTCGTAATTGTGAAGATCTATCTCATTTTAGGCTTACCTTGGAACTCCCCAAACCTGTTTAATTTTTCGTAAAACATTTCCTAAATCTGATAGACTATTTGTCGTATTTCAAAAATTACATTTAGTCAATTTATGTCACAAATGGAATACTCATTCTTACATTCAGAAGATAGTTTACCATGGTATTACTCTTACTCACTTTAAAGATGCATGTTAAAAATGAGAAAATGTAATGTTATATCTTGCGACGCTGAGTACTTTAATTCGAGAATTTAGCCAGTGAAATCGACAAACAAAGACTGCAAAAATCCGCAGGTGGATTCGTTTTCAAATCCGTGAAAGTTGTCAGCCTAGAGACCCAGCCCCTTCTGTCCCTCAAACACAGAGAGCGAACTCAACAGCTGGGTTGGTTTGAAAAGCCTCTGCGAAAAAAGGCCTCCCCTCAAATTTCCTCTAACGACTCGAACAGTGAAATTAATCATTCCAGAAGGTAGCCCCCTTCTCCTCCAACTAGTGATCTTTGGGATCTTAGTTGCTGGGCTGATAGGGGGGGGGGGGGGAAGGAAGAATACCCGTGTTGGGAAGCTCAACTATCAAACGGTTACTCATATAGACCAACCCGGGGAAATCTTCGACCGAAAAATTCAGCATTCTACTTGAGACATGTGGTAAGTTAGGGGGAGATAGAGGTGGGGGGAGGAGAAGTAATGTAGACTCTCGACGACAATACGATATCTCGTCTGCGGTATCTCTCTGGTTTGAGCACGTGTGTGTATGCGTGAGCTGTCGCGTGGATAGCAACTAGAACACAGTCTGCACTAAATCACATAGCTCATGGTCATGGTATGCTCACTCGCTGCCACCCCCTCCTCTCAAATGGTCTATGTTTGTGGCCAAGAGGACTATTTTCTCTCCAGTGTTTGGACAGATTAATAATTCTCTATTTTGTGTAGTGGGGTAGATGCATAAATAACTCACTTTAAAGTCACTTTGGAATTAATGATGGTCAAGACCTAAGGTACTAGTTTAGATTTTAGTTGTTGCGAGGGGGCTTAAATTGTTAAATAATAATTTATTATTCACTCCAGGAGTTGAAAACTGTACAATTCGCATCATTCTGAAAAATTAAACCAAGAAAATCGTGGTGAATTACAGAGTGAACGAGAATTCATTTCCCCCTTTTGAACAAATCCCGTCTGTTAGAATATGCAAAGACAATTCTATTCATTGAATCCCCTTATGATTAAAATGCAACTGTTTGAAAAAACCTCTAGTTATTCAAAGATTTGGGAACATGATAACTTGTATAAATGGAGAAAGTTCAGAAACCACCCGTTCGATGGCAAAGGTGGTGATGGATCGTTACAGAGGTTTACGCTCAAAGCGATACTAAAACTGTCAAAAACTGCCGTGAGACCTCAAGGTCATAATTGCAATAGTGGAATCTCGAGTGGTGTAGGAAATTTAAATCGCTTATATTTACTTTGAATTCTAAACAAAGCTTAATGAAACCTATGTTTGTTCTATGCTTCCTTTTTATTAAGCACATAACCTTTTTGGACTTTGAAGCATGAGGTTATATCTCAAACCCTCTGTAATTTGATGTTTAAAAAGATGGCGAAAAGCACATTAGCAGGTCTTCATCCTCTTCTAAATCACCCCTGTTATTCTTTTCAAGGTGTAGCCATGACTCCGAATTCTGACGGTAGTCCAGACGATGACGACTGCAGCAGTCTCTTCGGTTGCATGACTTCAGCTGCTGTTTCATGTTTGAGTGGCGACACATCTTCTCAGCAGCATGGTGCCCCAAACTCTGTGAATACTGGCGCCGCTGACTCCATGTCCGCTCATCCTGGAGGACTTCATGGTGGGCATCTCAATCGTGGGGGGCCCAGTGGTAAAAGCAAAAGATCGAAGGAGCAGAAGACTACTAGAGTAAGTTGCAACGAGTCCACCAGTTAAACATTCCCGGCAATTACTGGTTGAACACAAGAGGTGTTTTCATTACAGCAAACAGATTTTATTTCTCGATAAATTTAAAACAACTGTTTTACATAAATACGTCTGGAATTATATCCGAGCACTTACTCAAAATTGAAGGTCATTTGGACATTGCTATGATCGATGGCTCTTATTTGGGCATCGGACGCCTAAATTGTCCTAGTAACAGCATCAGTTAAAAACACGCGAAAATCAAAATCACAGTTAGCACAAACAGGACAGTTTTGAAATACTAGATAATCTGTCTCGTTCGTCTTCAACTTGAAAAGCGTAAAAAATATCGGTTAAAATAGAAAGGGTAGTAAACAAGTGATGGAAGAATTATCTTTCCCTTCGTTATTACCAAGTCGATCTTCATAGAAAAGTGATAGGGAACTTCATTATTCAGAAATTGTAGTTTATGCTAGAATGTCAGTATTTCAGATTATTTGACTGTGGTGGAAAAGTGGCTACATTGGTGAGACTGCCTTAGGTCCATGTCAGTAGCGGTTTAACGCCAAAGAAAGAGTCAAGACTTGGTGAGTGGTGCCTCAGTGCTCATGGTAATTACTCTCTACACTTGACGTGTACTATTGAATATTCAGTATGGTATTAGTCGTATAATCGCTATTTATTAATTTTCGAATTAAAATATAATGCTAATTTATCTTTCTGTATTCACACGGGATCACTTTTATCTTGGCCAATCGTTATCGTGGAGTTTGTGACGTCCGATCAGGAATAAACCCAATATTTTGCATCAATTACAAATTAAAACGAATGTATCATTACCACAGCATGAAATGTTACGCTTCAATGCCGTTCAAAATCAAAGTGCATATAGTGAACAGAGAGGGTATGTGGGGGTGTAGGTGGGGAGTGGGTGGGGAGTGGGTGGTGGGGGTGGTAGGGATAAGAGAATACTTAAGGTAGCTTTTAATATATGGGACTTTGACCAAACGGAATTCTCTACATCACCTCACTAGTGTGGTTGCCATGATCATAAGGACATTGCATTTGATCCCGAGGTGTGCACAACGGGGAGGCGGGAATGAAAATGGGGGGGGGGAGGTGAGTTTGAAAAGTCAAGAAGTTGTAGCGACTCTCGTCCTCCCCCTCTTTGCGGAACATTTGACAGGGAAGACAAGCAGAGCGGAAAATCATTATATCTTCCCCCTCTCACCACCTACCTCCAACTGTTTTGGGGAATGGGAAAAGGGGGTTGTGGAGGTCAGGTGAAGGGTTTCGGGCTGCGTGCTTGCGTGATAAGTTGTCGCAACTGTCACTATGCCAGTTGTTGCTCCTATGTCCCGTTCCATACTGACCCTAGGCCCAAGGTCATTTATCCAATTTTCCCATAAATTTATTTCTTCCCATTGATGGCTATGCGTAAAAAAATTTTCGAAGTATGGGAGAGTAGAAAATGCATTGATAATGATACCTTTCTCCCACTTACAGGTAAGGACAGTTCTCAATGAGAAACAATTGCATATGCTACGAACGTGCTATGCGGCAAATCCTCGTCCTGATGCTTTAATGAAAGAACAATTGGTCGAAATGACAGGTCTTAGTCCAAGGGTCATCCGTGTCTGGTTCCAGAACAAACGCTGTAAGGACAAGAAGAAGCAGATTATGATCAAGCAGATGGAACAACATCACCAGGTAAGCCTTTAAAAACTAGCCTGACTTGACACATTGCGACGTTATGGGAAAGATCAGTATCTTCTGTAAAGATATTATTAAATTACTTGACATTCACCTTTTAGTAAGTGATATTCCGACATTAAGAGCAATAATAATGGAAAGGGTAATTGCGACGTTGTTAAGAGCATTGTCAAAGGCACGGTGCAGTCTATTATTTACTTCGTATATGAACAGAAATGATGTTAATTCAAAGCGGAGAATGGGGGGAAGGCGTAGGTGGAATTAAAAAAAAGTGCTTTGATAATTGCTGTGGGGAGATAATTCTTCTCATATCTCATAGAAGCCTTAAGACACGTGCCGGCGCCACGCGACATACAACACTCCTGACTTCCCATTTTACAGAAGTGATTAAATTTTTTTACTTTTTAAAATAAATCTCATTATCATACTCCCATTGATTTGAATAGCAACCATTTCAATAGATATTAGTGAGAAATAGAAAATAGCTGCCCTAATATAGCAACATTACCAAATTCAATAAGAGGCGGGTTCACAGCGCTTGGCTACCGTAGCGAAAAGATATCTCAGAGACTCTCTTACGAGCAGGTCGCGTTCTACCGCCTCTCTTGTCCACATTTTGTCCTATGTATTCGATAGTAAGAGGATTATCGATTGATGAAATTGCATTCGAATATGATAGCAAGGCTAGGTGTTTGATAACAGCTATTCCATTAACTCGCTTCAATCTGAATTTTCCCCAGAATGGAATGCACCCTTGTGGATTGCAAGGTGTTCCAATGATAGCCGGGAGTCCATTGCCCAACGACCCAAGTATGCTCTGTTCCAGTTCGGGTATTGACGTCCAGCGCATTTCAGGAGATGGAGGTAATGCTGGTGGCGGCACATCGAGTCCAATGAAGCCGGACGAGTCGACACCACCTCCACCACCCCCTCCTTCAACCTCCCATTCTCATCGATTTTCTCCGGCGGGGTATCCACCACCGCAAGGACCACCCTCACATATGTTCACTGGAATGCTGCCACCTATCTCACATGTTGATGTAAAACAGCAGCAACAGCCAAATTCTACTCCTGCTTCAAGTTCTGGTGCAAATGGTGGAGGCCACATGATGTTATCATCGTCAATGGGAGACGATGGACCATTTCCGCCATTTCAACAACTGGTAAGAAAATCACAGTAGATACAATTTCATATGTATGCCACAATTTCATCTTATATAGGAAGGAATTTATTTGAGGCATGCATTTAACAATAAAGAAAGCTAACACCATACTGTGCGAACATGTGGATGCGTAGCTTTAACAGAGAGAAAGAAATTCGAGACAGATTTATATATCGAACTTCGAAATAACTGCTCTTTCCTTCTCAGCGCGAAGAACAAATTCTGCTGCCTTTGCAGAACTTCGAACTCACGCAAAGCCCACATCTCTGATGACAATAGGATACATGACTTTTTAACCATCTATGTCCCTTATACGATTTCGAGCAACCTTGAATTGGACACCCAAGAGATTATTGTTAATTGCTGCTCCTTAGAAGTGTTAGCCGGACGGTAGTGCTTGGCTATTGCTTGCCTTTCCATGAATACTCGCATTAAATTGACAACTTCTTCCTTCTTATATCTATAATTTTCCGCACTGAATTCAGAATTTCCAAGTATTCACTCTCGTTAAATAATCCAATATGCCGACCTTATTTTACTCCTTATCACTCATTATAGAATGCCGGTTTTTAATTCTAACTCATTGAAATTTCCGCGAATTTTGGAATTTGGTTATTTGCAGCAGAAGCATCGCATTGTGTCTTTAAGCCATTGAATCATAAATAGATTGTGCAGCTTTCTGACGGAATTTCGTATCAGATCTTTATTAAGAGCAGAGGCATTGTTTCTTATTTGCAAATAATTAATTTATTTGTGTGAATTCTTGTTCAATGACATTCTTCCAGTTGACATTATACAGAAAAAATCGATTAATTATTTTCTGGTAGTCCTCGAGCAAAATCAAATAAAACTGACCCCAACTTTGACATCAGATCAATAATAACATACAAACTTTTTGCTTAATCATTTTGATATTTATGAATATGGTTGACATATTCATCAAAAGGTACCGTTTTTCATTTCTCAAAACTTAAATTTTGTTTAAATCATAAGCTAGTTCAGAAATAATGTGGTATTATTAAATCAAATGGCAGGCTTTGTAATAGTTATCATTAGCCCATTAGCTGATTTCTGGCTTCCTAATATCTCTGAGTCTCTGTCGTTGTCTGTAGGGCTGGACATTGTATCAGATGCGTCTTCTCCATTGCCTCCTGAATTTCACATAGGGGACCCGTTATTTGGGCGTATACTCCTATTCTGTGGAGATGTTTCGTCAGGCAATCGTGTCCCTGTACACAGTCTAAATTCCGCAACAGCTTCGAGTCTAGGCCAGTCGGCTATGTTGGAAAATGTCGCTGACCACTGCTTTTCATTTGTTCGGGCTTTAAGTTCGTTGGTTCTTGAAGTCTTGAATTCTCTCCTGATCAAGGTCTTCATTGTGTAGAAAAATATATGCCGGTTTATAGCTTGCAGAATTGTGGTCCCCTTCTAAGCAAGTGTGTCAGCGCGCTCATTGCCTATAATGCCACAATGTCCAGGGATCCATTGAAGAACTATTTTAAATGGTTAGAGATCGTAGAAAAATAATAAATGTAAATAAAAATTGATATGACTTTATTACCACCTTCAAAGTACATCAACTAGCTAAAAATTATAAATAAGCATTCATTCTGTTAGACCGCACATTAATAGAACCTCTGAATAATTAATTTCCCTTTGATTCAACTCGGTAATTAATTATGCGAAATTTTAAAAATATCTGAATCGGTGATTAATTAATTTGAAGCATGTTTATCCGCGCGCAAAATACCCTTCTGCATTTTAAAATTAGGGCTTAGTTAGGTGTATTAAAGAAGTATCGGCGGCGTTTTCACACCTTATTAGTAAAAGCTCTGAAAGAGTAAATATGCATTAGTTGAGGTAGAAGGAAGCTTTCCTTATACAAAACTCTCTCTCGCAAAACACACCAAATCAAAAAGTGTGTTCTCTCGCAGAAGCTCATAAAAACTGCTGCGCGCGATTTGTCCTCAGGTGCTTACTGCGTGCTTTCCTTCTCTAGCTCAAGCATTGCCGCGCCCGCGTTAGAGCATTTAAACACACGCCCAAAACACTCACCGGTGTGTTAATGTAACCCCCCCTCCCCTATCCCCTAATTCCTCCCCCCCACTCCCACTCACAACTTATTCTCTGTTCGATTCTACTACTGCTAATGCTGAAACTGCTACTGCCAGAGAAGACAAGACGGGGGAGACAACCTACTCAGGGCATGAGAAGAGCCGGTGTACTCTTTGGCTTGGTTGAGTCGATTGCTCCCCCTCCCCTCCCCCTCGTTTAGTTCTCCACTCTCCAACCATAAACTCCACGAAAACGCATTAACGAGATGAGGTGGGTGGGTAGGGAGGCAAAACGACTGAGAGAAAGCTTAGGAGAGAGTGGCTGTAGTAGGAGAGAATATAGCTCAGATTCTTTTAGATGATAGACGTGCTGCCCTTGCATAAGGGGGGGAGGGGAGGGAGGAGAGTGGTAGAAGAGTGGGATTTTTAAGACGTTAGGTTAACTTCCCTTACTATGCAGTAGAGAGAGAATTCCATTAACGGATACTTCGGGTGTTGTAGTGAGGTCATAATATGATGGGTGTTGAGTGCATTAAACGCCTTCTTCTAATCTTTTCCTCATCTCTCTAAAAGAATTAATATGACTTCCCTCTTTGAGAAAGCAAAATAAAATCGATTCCATAGTCTGACGCTAGACTAGACGGAGTCCCAATAACAATTTACATCAATGTCTTTTCTTTCACTTAGGTATCAACTTTTGATCTGATGGATCCAATGCAAAGAGGACCACATGGGGGGCATGATGATGGGTTCATGAGTGGCAACCGAATGCCTTACGGGGGTCCAGGTGGTCCCGGGCAATCGAGCGGTCCCACAGATGGACCTTCCCCCTTTGTCTTCCCCATGGGTGACCCCACCTTCACAACCCTTCGACCAATCAGCTTGCGACCTCCTTCATTATCTACCTGAGTTCAAGCGTCCAGCATTGCCGTTTTCTTGATGCGATTATGATGTGATATCCTTCCAACCCAAACGATAACCCCCCCCCCCCCTCTATTGGCTATTTAAATTCTGGTAAAGCAACTTATGGTAGTAATCCCTATAGTCTGCTGATTACTATTGCTGACGAATTATGTAGTTTATTCAATATGAGTGATGTTGAATTCCTAGTAAAAGAATAATGACTACTTATATATTATTGTGTTGTTTCAGTAATATCCGGCTCTTGGTCTTATTTAAATTTGGTCTTATTCACTTTTAAGTCGAACTATCCCAGTGGCGTTTTATTATGAACGCCCTAGTTTATAACCCGTTGATGACAAAAGAAATAGCTCAATTGCTGAGATTGTATTCTACTCTAATTCTAGATTGTATCGTTGACCTTGATCGAACATTATTGATTAGGCTAAAATTCAAGTTTTGTCGTGCACGATAATCCTACTTGGAAGAAAGGACTAACTGAATTGGTAAGTATAAACACCATAAGTAAACCAAATGAATACCATGAGCAAGAAATGGATCAATAATCCAAGTGTCGACTCATGGACACTTTCGGCATGGGAAGTCAATAATTTACAATCTGAATCCAAGTGTCAAATGAAGCATGACTCTTCCATACTCATAACGTTTAAAGAATGCCATTACCCTGATTATAGATTGAATTTATTTTTGAACGATTTCCCGCAATCACCAACTGCGAAACTCTTTTATGGATTATAATGAAGTATAATTCTACTAGAATATTTCATTCGAATGCAGAAACGCAGTTATCAAATAATTGCAAAATGGGTATCTCTTAAAAGAACCAAAAATAGATATGTTTTAAAGTAAAATCAATGCTAATAATAACTGTTATAAAACAAAATTAAATAAGCCTATATAATGGGAATATTTGAGATAATGTCAAATTTGTTAAATTATCAAAAAGTAGACCCATTTGTTAGCATTCAAGATAGGTGTATTTTAGTCGAATATTTGCCAACAGCAAAGCTTGTCCAAAAGCGGCGAAATCGTTTGATATCCACAGCCAACTCATTGATGATTTGACAGCTAAATACTTCTGATATGCCGAAAATTTTTGGTTTAATTTTTTTTTGGCAGCAATTTAATCATTCTGATAATTTAAAACGCCCTAATAATTCAATACAATTTTACAGAGAAGCATCTCAGAAATTAGGCAACCTTTCTTCAGAGGGATAAGTTAAGTTAATAACGATTTGCTGCTTGCTATAAGTTTTTAGCCATCGCGCCAAGTTTGATGAGAAATCTCTCATCCACTATCCTTGCATAGAACGGCGGTTAGTAAATGTACCCCGAGAAACATTGAAATCCATGACCTCGACAAGGGGAAAAATGCTAATAGCTACGCCACCAATACACTTTACCCTTAATATAGTCTTAGACTCATCCGAGATCATCGAATTGTTTATTGAAAAGACGAGTGTGCTATTGTTTGTTCCATTTCAAATTTCAAAGTGACAGGAACAACTTAAATTTGAAATTAGGAAGAAGTATAAACAGGTGATGATTGTTTTGGAGGCATAATGAATATTTTGCCTAAGAGCCTATCAAATGCTAGCATTATGCAAATATATTTTTTGCTAGTTTCGATACACCAACTCGTGGTCACTCTCTTTAAACTGCCTCTGGCTCTGAGGCAATACAAGTAAATAACATACATAACCAGGAGAATTAAATCAATCAATAAGTTGATCTCAAAATATCATGGAGTCAAGTAATGAACATTATGCTATTGCATATGAACAATACTACTTATTAGAATTTGAACAACTGAATAATTCGAAAATTCCAATAATGTAAGGAGAACTATTCACAACACGTAACATGAATAGAGGGAAAGTATCTTGGAACTGTTCTTACTAGAAAGTCACGTTCCACCGAAAATCGTTGTGCTAGACTAGTCAGTACACGTTGACCACTGCGCCACTGGCGCATAGGTAAGACTCTTGATACCTTCATTACCTGCTTCCAATTGACTCCCTTTGCGGTTCCATAGCTGGACTCATTTGCAGTTCCCTAGATCAGTTGATTTCACAAGAATAAAACTTGATATTTTGTTTTTGCGTTGCAACTTTACAAGTCAATTTCGTACTTTGAAATATAACAAATGATTAGGTATTTAGGAATAAAAGAAAATGCATGACCACACTGATTTCCACTAATGGTAAATTTTTTGGTGGAGGGGGAGGGTGGGGGGGGGGATGGGGGTGGTGGGGGGAGGGTTAATTCTATCGTCATTCATCACTTTTCATCAATTAGATAAAATTGACCACCCCCACTGAAGACTGACGTCTAATTAGCTTTTAAGTTAGTCCAAGGCTTCCCTCTTGCTTGGAGAGTGGGGAGTCTTTCTTCTCGACTCAAGAAGGTTAGAAAATTTAGGCAGGGAAATTCATAAGGATGGATGGTTAGGATGAGGAGGGGACAGAAACTCACTCCAAACAGATTATAGCACTAATGGATAGACCACCTTGTTCACTTTTTGCGGCATATCTATCTATTGAAACCCTACAGGTTTCTCAGGCTCAGATGTCATTTGCCCTAAGCACTCCCAAGCAGTAAATTAACAATTAAATTAAGTCAAATATAACTAAAACGATTATTTAAAGTACATCTCTGACAGTTATTGGTCGGGTTAAAATGCATTTGGTTTATTTCTATGCTTTTTTAAAAATTTCTGAAGTGGTAATTTTCGCTTCCTTGAGGGAAGGTAGTGCTGTCGTTTCTTGAGAAATGCAAAATCAAAAAAAGTATTTATTAAATGAGTTCCATTTACCTTCTTGGTCAAATTAGAGCAGTAAATAGGATGTTATTTGATGTAATAAAAGCATAAATGATGACTCAAAACAACAATAATAACAGTGGAAAATTTGACTTCTAACGTGATACATTGTGCTAAATAGAATTGTAGTGGCCAACTGGAGTGTGACATTGTATATTTGAGCGTTAAAGCTGGTTTAACCTCATTTTGGGATTTTAAGACATTAATGCCTTATCTGTTTTTAATCATATGGCATAAGGCAGAACGGTTTTCTGGCGATTATATATGGATGAAAAAATCGTATCAATGTCTCGAGTGGGCTGATAATTGTTAATCTTAGTCATTTGTTAAAGATCAACCCTTGGTTAGGCGTTAGGAGGCTAATTTTGTGCACTTGTGGTAGGGTATTTAACGTGCTCACCTACACAAGCAAAGTTCATAGATTAAATGTCCATCTGTTCAGAGAGAGTCCAGTCACTGGTCTCTCACCAAAGAACCTGAACCGAGTATTTGAAAACGCTTTCCCAATTAGGGTAGGAAATTAGTATCCTTATTATAGCTGCCCTTTTTATAGTTTTGACTTCTTACTGTCAAGGAAAGTGAATGCTACTACTAGTCTCCCAGGCCTCTAGTTTTCAGTAAACGAGTATAATTTAAAGCGGGATAAAGGGTGCTTACCGTCGACAAATGCATGAACATTTGTTATGGGAGGACTTCAGTGAAAAAGTTGCTTACTGGACCAGTGCACAAGAAAATATACCCATGTCCAGTGAAATTTGTGCATTTGAATAAATAAATAAATAGATTAATTGATAAGCTATCGGTGGAAAGATGAGAATAAGGAGCAACTGTTGTATCCTCCTTCCGAATTTGGCGACAGGAGGCAAAACCTTCGAGGGGAGCATAGTAAATGAAGACATTTCATGGCAGCGAAAACAGCTGATGATAAGCAATGTCATCAAACGCCAACACTAACAAGCAATCCCAATGCTTTATCCTCCTTCTCCACCCCCTTTCTTGTTTATTCAATTCGTCGTTGCATTCCTTTTCGTTTCGTACCGACGCCTTAGACTTTTCCTTTATCTAGGTCCAAACAGTATCCTTTTCCAATAGATAGTATTTCTGTTTTCTTTCTTTTAAAATCACCCCCCCCCCTTCTCCTTCTCTCAGTATTTCGCAACTTATTAAGGAATAAGTTGTTATTAAAACAACAAAAGAGTCGGTGATCTATGATGAATATAAGAGCAAATTATTGCACACATGGCCAAAAAATCATTGAGAGTAGAATGGGTTAGCTTGCTTAAGGTAGGCACTTTGTTTAAATTACGTCCTGTAAAATTTCTAAGTACAAATCAGTGCGTATTGAATAAAATTAACAATTTGTGGTTCATTAAAAATTAAATCAACAATTTATTGCTAATTATTCTTCAAATAATCATATTTTAAAGTATGCAAAGTTGTAGTGCCGTGCACTAGTACAATTTGGAAGTAAAGCCAGATTTTACGGAATTATGAGATTTTTAGCTATTCCAGAGGCTAATTAGTGCATAAAAGTACAGTATACTCAAAGCAAGAAATTGCATTTGTAGTAAAAAGTTGAATTTCAAATTTTGAAATAATTGTGACCTTGTATCAACACCGAAGTTAACAAAACTCTAAATCATTACCGATGTCGTGCGCAAGGGCATGAGAGGAAATTTGGGCCTGAGTTTCGAGTGCCACTCAATGAGATGTCATTGAAGTTGAAAGATTCTCTCGGACGATAGGAAGGAAGGTGTTAGAAAGAAAGATTTCATGGTATATTGAGCTAATGTGAAGTCATTGATCACAGGAACTGTGCTCATGGGTGCAAAATTAATAATGTTGATGGCCGACCACACTAGTTAATTATGGTTAACGACAGAGGTGATGGAATATGAAAATATCATGAAAGCGACTTCAAGGTACCTTCCCTCTGCCAAAGTCGTTTCTCTTTTTTTTCACAATAATAATGTCTGAGACGTTTGAACTGAGAGCTGTTAACTGAAAAATAACTAAAAGGCCTTTGAGAACAAAACTTAGGCGGAAGATAGTTAAGTTGCATAATGGAGAGAAATTGAATTTTTGATCCAATAGCTATTCGCAATTTTAATCGAAAACCTTCTTAACTATCTACAATGTAAATACAACTCCTCATTTAGAAATTTAGAAACCGAAATAAATAAATAAATAAATAATGGATTTGCACCACTGATAAATAGTTAAAAAGCTTTGCTCAGCTACCTTAGAACCAATTTACAAAAGACAAAAGTATGAAAATTAAAGTGAACTCGCTTTTTTCCTCTTGAAAATCGAAATTTAGAGCAATTTTATTACTCAATAGCCTTCAAAACTAATCTCTATCCCAAATAGGCTACTAACAAATATTCAAACAAATTACTACACTATTTAACTAGAAATTCTTGATTATGAGAATGCAATTGGCATATTTTACCTCTACTAAGAAAGTGTGGCGTTGGAAGCCTTGCAAATCAGATAAAGTAGCGTCTCTGATGCCATCTTTTCATTCAAATAAAATAAATGCACAAAACCGAATTGTATTTCGATACTATTCGAAAACGATTACTCTAATATGAAAGTGGCTGCTGGAGAACAATAAATAAAAGTACCTTAGTTCGAGTAATTGCCCATGAAAGATGATTTAATTTGAATTTGGGTATTTAAAGAGGTAGATGAGAGATAAATATTTTCAAATAGATTTAACGGTGTCTTCTAATGAACCCTAAAACAGGTTAATTTTATAATTAGGCTCACAAAAATTTAATCGTCCATTAGTTAATTTTAATTCCTCCCTCTTTCCCTCCCTTCTGTTTATTGTTTCCATAATTAAGTTTATTGTTTTAATATTATTATCACCAATCCATTATTATTTCACAGGCGCGAAATTATGCGCTCAAGGGAAGGTGATACGTGGGGAAGAAGGAAGACAAGCGGATGAATTCCTGCTTCCGAGATTCCATTAACGTTACCTAGGTTACTAAAAGCCTTGGAGCCGTTGCTTGATTCTTATTGTCTGTCCTACGCTCCCCTCTCCCCACCCCACCACTATTGTAGAGAACCAACATTCATCCTCCCTCATTCTGGGAAGAGAGAATTGATGGATAGCTTGGGGGGGGGGGGGGAGGACTATAATACCTCCCCATTACTTTCTCATTCTCTCCTAGTTACATAATGGCACGAGGAAGTGCTGAGCAGGAAAATAAGTGAATAAAATCTTGCTAGTGAGGCCCTCTGAGATTCGCCCCACCTCACCACCTTACTTAAACTTTATTTTTTATTGTCACTTTTGAATATGCATGCACTGATTGTATAGTTATGTTATTTTAAAAGCTTTTTACGACAAATGTCAAATGTACTTCATTCCCTTTCTTATTGTCTTTTCAGATGTTTTTTGTTCGTGCATGGGGTATGTTTAAAACTATTTGAATCACCAGGAGGAGATTGGAAAGCAAATTTAAAACAGGAGGAAAGTGAAGTAAATAAAAAAGTAATGAAAATTAACAATATAATTTATTCATTTATTTTTCCAGCTCGATAATAGCTTGCCAATGAAACTTTTTTTCTAAGGAAATTAAGTGGATTATTTTTGTACCTAATAATAATTTGATTAGACTTTCCTTATTCGCCTTATTGCCTTATAATGTATGATTAATCATTCTGATTTTATAAAAAAATCAAAAATACAGTCTTTTCGTTTATTCAGGGAAGTGTCATATAATAGGATTGAAAAATTCTCAGATTTATACTAAGGAACGCAAATCGACTGATGAAAATTACTGAAAGTAACAAGATAAATTTATATTCCATTAGCCCTGTTAAATATTTTGAGTCACTCAAATTGCTTAATTTACAAAATTTTAAAATAATTTTTATTAATTAGGGAGCTCATTCGTGATTTATGACATTTTCCTCACATTGTTAAGTGGGTTTTTCAAACTCGCAATTTAAAAAAGGAAGAAAATAGTGTTATCCATATTTTCATCAACATTTTTCACTTGAGAAAAGACCAAAATGAAGGGAGAGAACCGGAGCTGTCAAAACCAATTAGCCAAAACGATGACTGTGGCTATCAGTTTGAGTTCAGCTTTGACTTTTCAAACACGCTGAAAACACTTTTTTCCCATTACTTCAGACGGATATATATTACCTTAAAGGCAAATAAAATTCGGCCTTGCTTCTACTGATATTACGTATTCTTGGATGCGAATAAATCGATTATGCTGTAGACAGTTTGTATTAATCCCTGAAAATTCTTTTGTAAATGACTTATATTAAATTATGTAATACTTGTCCTCCCATCGCCTAATATTCAAAGTCAGTAGGATTTTTAAGGTGCGGAAAAATATAAGTATCCGAAATACTTATTGAAGGTATTTGTACTATGGAGCCGCAAAAAAACCATAACTTTAAGGCATGCATATTAAATGAAATAGCCATTATTTATTAATAAGTTTATTTTTATGGCTGAATGTTAAAGGAGGGAAAATTAAGGTCGGAACCACCACTTCCTATAAGGAAACCACGTTGCCATGACATACCGATAAGCAGCAAATGGTGTAAACAGTCCTGCTTCTACGATATCATCTGGTGCGCACTTGGGAAACACCTCACCTACCGTTTCGTAGACAGAGAAGGTAGTTGAGAGAAGACCGAGTGACGAGCGAGAAGACGAGCGATGGATTTCCCATTACGAAAACAAAGAATGATCACTTGCATTATTGTAGCAGTGGCGAGACTTTCCTCTCATGAGCGGCCAAGAGTACTTAATAATCCATAATTAAATGGCTGAGGAATTAAGTAGGTGAATTCCCCTAAGATGCATTAAGAATACTTGACCTCGCTTCCTAGTACTAGGCAAACCTAGAATTCTTTGACAGACTATTTTCATTCTCGGTTGAGTATTAACCGAAATCCTTTTCTTGAAGATGGATCACTCCAAAATTTTTTAAGGCTATTAAACTCGTGATTCAATCTGCTTACTTTTCCCTGTAAACAGCGTTACAGAAGGCAAAAATTTCTTTGAAGTCTAACGTAATAAAGTTAATTTAGAACCAGCCTGTAGTCATTTTAACCGATAAACGAAGTCGAAGATCAGCCTTTAACGTTAAAGAGTCCAGATTAAGACAAAATTGTTAATAAAAACCAAACGAATTATTCATCCAAGCATTATTATGTACCAAGAGAAGGCTAGATAATTAACCAATATTGCTTTAAGATTTACCACTTCAACATTCGAATTCCCCTGCTAAGCCCATCTACTCGCTCATGGTTGCAAGAAGACATAAAGGAATCTGAGCGGCATGATCAATTATTTCGTCAAATTAATTGATCAGGCACTGTATACCACCCATATGAACTCGCCTAGGAACGTTTGGACATTACAGTGTGAAATAAAGTAAATAGGAGATTTTTCGTTGCACCAACCTCACTAAATGCTCCAAGAATATTATACCAAACTAGTTCGTCTGCATATATATATGTATATATATATATAATGCCCCATGATTAAAACTTGTTATTGTTTATTATGTATTATCACGAGTACTAACAAGAAGCATCTTTCTTTAATCTTCTCGACGATGTTAGGCAATAGGACTTAAAGTTTCGATTTTCACGGTGGGCAACTCAGGTATAATTTACCGCTTGTAAAAGACCAGGCAAATCAGTATTGAAGGGATGAATAATTTGTTCAGAAATACACCCACCAACCAACCTACCATCACTCACTCACTTCCTCGCTGGTGCTGCAGGAAAATGATATGGATATAAGCCACCGAGCACAACGTCTTTGAGTAGAAATTAAGAATACGTCGGGGAGGAATGGTAGAAAGCTGTAGGGGAGGGGGGAGAGTAAAAAGATGGCCTCAAGCGCGTACAACTCGCATAAATGTACACGCGCATATCTCAATGATTTAGACGGTGAGTCACGCCTC
The DNA here is from genome assembly GCA_000469805.3 of Hymenolepis microstoma. NCBI lineage: Eukaryota > Metazoa > Platyhelminthes > Cestoda > Cyclophyllidea > Hymenolepididae > Hymenolepis > Hymenolepis microstoma. Next base: position 17,369,679 of record LR215995.1, on the reverse strand, counting down.
ACTTTACCGGGCTACCGTGTATCGGGAGTCGAGGAGACAGAGTTAGACGTGGGAGTGGGGTAGGAGAATTGACATCCAATCTCTTGTCCTCACCTGAAAGTAATTCAGTTATCCTGTGTTGAGGGAGGGGGGGGGGTTAAGGAAGAGGGAAAACTACACCAAATACAAGTTATTCGTCGTCGGTAGTGCGTGTGCTTGTACCTGTACGTGTACTAGTCATGCTATCAATACCAAGTAGGGGTTAGAAAGGAAAATGACTACCAAATAATGCTGCCATCAATGTGGCTCTCTCTGCTATTCTGAAATTATTGACCAGACATTATTGATAATAGCACTAGTGTCAAAAGACGTACTTGCATGCTCACTGGAAATGACGTTTGTTTAAGGCGCCAAATGAGCGCTTTCGAATGAAAAAAGTAGAGCGTAGATTTAAGATTAAGCAACAGAGTATAAGAAAGTTCTCGTAATTAAATGTGTTTTCTACGTTGGCTTATCTTTCAATGTATAGTAACAATGAAAGAAGACGCCTTCACTGCCTTCTCATAATAGAAGTATTCAAAGACAAGCTCCCTTTATCTCTAAGACCAGGCTGAAATTGAATTTTGAAAATATTTGAAGGGCAACAGCTCAGCAAGTTCAGTAAGCCCTTGGCAGTTTCGATAGTTTATTACCAATAAAATGAGGGAATTTATTAATCCGTCCCTAATGAACCTTCAAAGACATTACGAGGAAAAGCAGAAAGATTTGTAATGTAATAATAAATCGGTGAATGCCAACCACTTTGCTTCAATTTACCACAAGACCTACTTCTCAAAGCTTGTTATTTTCCTGTGTATTTTGAGTGATAAGTCAGTTGAAAACAAACTTCATTGCATTAATTAGCATTCGTAGCTCAAATTAGTTAAATAATATAATAATCCGCTTTGATTTAAGCAAGTAGGACCGTTTTTCAAAAAATCATAAATTAAGAAACAATTTCAATCGTTTGCCTTTCCCAAATGCATCGAGATTGATAACATAAAATGTGAAGAAAATCTGATTAATGTTAATATCTACCCTTTTATTACTTTGTTTAGGAAATTGGAATAAATAATTCTAACTCGAACGACAATCCAACTTGAGTAATCTCAAAAAACAGTTGCCTAAGAAGGCGACTCCACACTCGTATATCAGGCATGGTTTATTGATTTATAACGACATGAGTATATTAACTTTTACTTTTATTGGGAAATAAAACACGATTTACATGATCATTTCGTTAATAATGCTTTTCAACTTGTCAATATAAGCCATATTTCATCGCTATTCAGATTTACTTAGAAATTATCCGAAGAATTTGACTGAGAAAACGAAATAAAAGCTAAGTTCCATTACCTAATTCATAAACATCTGGATTCAATCTACTAAACTACAAAAGTAACAATAAATACAAAGAACAATAATAAAAGTGGATACTTCTTGAATCCCGCAGCATTGGAGTTTTTATTCTAATAAGTAATTTTGGAAGGGGAAATGTGGGTAATAGGTTCTTACAGGGAATGGCAGATCATAACACAATGTTAATTTAAACTCTCGATATAAACCTGGAGAGAGTAATGACATTCACAATATTTCAGTTAGTTATTTGAAACCATCGTATCAGCTAACACAGTATAAAATACATTACTACTAGTATATATTTACCGTTAATATGTAAGTACCAGTTAGTTACATTCTGTTGATGAGCATCACACAAATGGGCGAATTTCATTAACATTCCCAAAATGTAAATATACGTACAACTGAAGCAGCAATTTGAGCTATTGGAGATTTTATTTGTTAAGACTTAAGGTAACAAAGAGGAATATTTTGTCACCTTAGATAAAACCAGGACCTTTTGCATAGCTGAATATAAAATAAAATCTTTAAAAAATCTAATGTTAATTCTAAAGGCAAAAATTTGAACAGAACAATGCCAAAATCTGATGTAAAATGGGTTATGTTATAATTAAGATCATTATTTTTGTTAACTGAACATTGCAAACTGAAAATAATGCGAAAAAAATAATAAATTTATGAATGAAATAAATACTATTATATGTCAAATATTGTTTGCTCATACTTTAGTAATTCTAGGCCTTATTTTACTCTTCTAAATAATCAGTTGAATTCAGAAGCGGGTATTTTAAGTCGACTGAGTCGTTTAGCCGGGTGTGTTTCGTTCGTATTGATTACTTGTTTTGTTTTTGGTTGAATCTCGTTCTGAAGAGGAAGTATGCAAAAGGATGAATCCCAACGGTTAAACAACACAGTTATAAAGCCGATTGTGTATGGCAATGTTTCGCGTTACTTAGGCAAAAAACGTGAAGAAGATGGTCGTACTCATGTATGGACAGCCTTCATCCGACCTTTTGATCCCAATGATGACATTTCTGCCTATGTCAAACGCGTACAATTCAAACTTCATGAGAGTTATTCTAACCCTATCCGCACCGTTATCAAGCCACCATTTGAAGTGACTGAAACTGGATGGGGTGAGTTTGATATCGCTATGAAGGTAAGAATATCCGCACTTAATTGGCATTTATTATTTCTGCACTTCATCGTACAGTTTTATTGCATTTTCTAGGTGTTTTTCGTTGATCCCAATATGAAACCTCTTACAATTAATCATCTTATTAAACTCTTTCACTTTGATCATGAGATTATGATGGGTCAAAAGAGTTTAGTCCGTGAAATTTACGATGAAATGGTATTTGTGGATCCATCGCCTGAAATGTTACATGGGCTTATGAGGTCAACAACTTCGAATCGATCCAAAATCCCTCCTGTACATCATGAGACGGATTTTGCCGAGTCAAATCAGCAAGCTCTCGAACAAATCGAGGAATTGAATAAGAAGGTCGTTGAAGCTATTGAAGCCTATCGTCAGCAATTGATTCTCAAAAAGGATATTGTTGAAGAGGTAAAAGTTATTGCTGATAAAGTTGAAGCATCAGTAATAGGGTCCATTCCGTAAAACACATTCTTTCTGGTTTTATTTTTATTTCATAAATGCTGTTGTATATTTGTAAATATTTTTTAATAGAGATATTAGTTTAATCAATGTTTTTCGTTTTTTTCTGGTTACTGCTTCTCTCTAATTATTGAAATTACTCAATGCAAAATATTTAAGTCCGAAATTTTATATAGTTTTTTCTATCTCTTTTGTAAAATATCATGGTTGCTAAAAATTCCAGATTTGTCGAAGTGAATTGTTTTCTAATTCCCATCTTAGACATCCTGAATTATCTCTGTTGGGAAAATCGAATTTTGCAATGCCTCTCGAAAGTCATTCTTAGGGAAATGTTCAAGGTCAAAGATCGTAAGTTTGGTTCTCACTATGTGATTTTTGGACGCTCAACGGAACTTGTTAATTCTAGTCGCTATGAAGGTTGTTTGAGTGTGTTTCTCATCAGAGAAGCTCCAGGATATCCTGACTTTTTTTCAGTATTTTTTCTTTTACATTTCTTATTTCTAGGAGACATTAGATAGGGCTATTTGGCTGATGGTTAAACCTCTATGTCATATTAACGGAAAGAAACCGAAAGGTTAATAACGCTAGATTACGGGAGCCTCATATTGTGTTCATTGTTAAACGAATAGCAAAGACGATATTCGCTATGGTGTTGTGTTGGTCAGAACGTCTTTCGCACATTTCTACCCTGCTAGTTTCAAGTACTGTATTAAAATGGTTTCTGAAATTTCCAACCATGCTTTAGTCTATGCCCATGATACTGAACTACCAACGTCAAGTGAACTATATGACTATCCATACTAGTTAGATTAGATCAAAAGAGTACTGATGGAATGCGTGTTTCTACTTCTTCGATTTATTTGGAGTAGACTTTTAACGGCTGATTATTATGGATGGCACACCTGAAGGTGTCAACGTCAATGCGTCATAGAAACTGGCGTTCATGCATATGAGTTTTGTATCTTTGTACGCCTTTTCTATCTGAACTATTTGTGACGCATTATGCTTTTTTATATACTAAGTGGATATAGAGTTTCCCCTAGGCTTCAGTTGTGGTTTGTCCTATTACTAGGTATGAGCTTTGAAGAGGAAGCTCTGAAAATCGTCGTTTGTAGTCTTAACGACAGAATTAGTTTGTTTTTAATGTATCTGCGATACAATTTCTGTAGCATCTGGGAAACTAAATTAGTACTAACAGATTTCTGGGGAATATGTCTTAAGAATGATCATACGGAGGTTCGCTAGAAGCGGTATGGATAGTGAGGAGGATAGGCTGTTGGAAGGTCAAAGGGCAAATTGATATGGAGATAAAGAACATTCGCCTGCAATCCCAGATGTAGGTAAATAAACGCTGTCATGTGATTAATAGTCGGTAGATAAAGTGCATAGAAATTTGAGAATAATTATCAGAAATTGGCGCGACTCAATGGTAAAAATCACTACAGCAAATGAACAGGCGCCGTGCTACATTCTACTGGCAAATAGTTAGTAGCTAGAATTGCTCAAAATCACAAAACAGCTCCAAAGTAACCAGCACCGAATTGATATTGAAATGATGTTCCTGCATCAATAAGATACTTTTGCACTTTTTATGGGAAAGGTGAATTAACTCTGCAACCTGGTAAATGTATTCGAATAACAGCGTATAATTTCTAAAAAATAGCCCGAGATGACGAAAAGTCACAAATTTTTCAAAAAAGGAAAAATATTCATTCCATTGAAACGAAAGTATGCAGCACCTTGTCCTAATAAATAATGGATCGCAACGCAATAAATAAGATTAGAAAAAATAAATGTCTTCGATTTTCGTAATAAGCAGTAAGAGCCGAAGATAAAATGAACCGATTAGCATCCTACAGCTCTAAATGAATGGTTCATAAGCAGGCAAAGAAACTACCAGAGTATCTTGAGATCTGTCAAAAAAGTGAAATAGGCTTTACATAATGTTCCTATCTTTCGTAAATAACATTATTCCAACCTAACCTTAAGCGGATTTATCAATACGTTAAGTAATAAGAGGTATTTCCGTCGTAAATATTTTAAAAATATTAGAGTTCAACAAGTTAGGACTAAGCAGGAAATTCCTGCTTTCTTGGCCTTGAAAGAAAATATTTTGAATGCCAAGACCGACCGTCCTAAAAAATCAACTTTGCTGTAATCTAGATGGCGAATTACGAGAGTTATACTTCGGGAACTGAACTATCCATTTATTAAGTATTGTACAACCCGAATCCAAAAGGCTATTTAAGAAGGGGTTAAGCGGGTAAAAGGGTGGTTTATAACATGACTGCCTCCAGTGACAACAGAAGTGTAATCTTTTCTCTAATTTAGTCCACCTTGATTGGATACAATCCAGTTAGCTCTGTCACGTTAGAGAGTTTTAAAGCTGTAAATATTAGTCAATACTGACTAAACGCTTTTCGTAAGGAGAGATGGGAGTGGATGGAATCGTAAGTTCGAATGTTAGCCTTCTTCTGACTTGAGACAACTTAAAATATGTGATCACGAAGGTAGCAAGAGAAGTTAAACCTCCATTCATGGAAAAGAGCTCGATCTTTCTCCAACTTTATTGAAGATTATTGATCAGTAGAAATAAAGTTCCAAGAAGAGGCGCAAATTAGAAATTATGCTCTTTACCTTTCATATCCTTTAATATCTATAACAATGCATCTTTATGTCAATATCTTATTTAACATTAACACTAATCAATAAAATAGTTGCTTACTCTACGCTGTAAGTGTAAACGCTTATTCAGGTGCCTTGAGGTCAAATTCCAACAGACAAACTACTGTGATTGAATTGACCAATATGCTAGTCATTGATAGCCCATTGAACTGGCTTCAGCACTTTTTCCAAGTCATTTTCTGTCTCCTCCATATGTACTATATTCGAACCTGATCTAAATAATCAGTATCTATTGCTTATCGGGCGAAAATAGGTATTTATTTGGCGAATTTTCGAGTTATCGACAGCATTTATAGTACTCAGTTGCTGCATTTATAACGCTAATAACAACTCAGTCCGAGGAAGAAGAAGATGATGAAGAAGGCAGAAGACCTGTAAGCCAGACAATACTTTTGTAAGAAAAATGGGTTTGCTTATAGGTGTGGTTAATGGTCTACAGCGTAATAAACCCATAATTGTTGCGATTACCACCTCAGCGGTGGTCGTACAGATCCTGATTATTGAAAATCCAATAGATGAGGGATTAAGCCGAAGGGTACACTGAATAAATTTGGTTAAGATTTTAGATATAATTTCTCCTAAGTAAGATTTTAAGTGAAAGCGCCTTCCACCCTCTATTAATCTCTTCATAAAATGGCGGCACCATTTCCCTGGTAGTAAAGATCTAGCTCCCATTCTCCATTCATCAGTTCTTAAAAAGTCAAAACTTAACACACCACAGATATTTACAGCTGACTCACACCCAAAGTGCGCCAGACACACGTGTATGTCTTCTACTTTCCACTCCCTTCACCTCATCTCCCCCCCCCCCCCCCTCCAGCAGACACCAAAACTTGTTCTCCTCTCTCGAGAAAGGAAAAAACGAAGACAGATGTCATTTTGTTCAATTTGACTTACTTTTTGGGCGTCTGATGTGGCCATCTAGACCATTTCCCCATTACTCAGAGTATGTGCCGGCTTCAGGAAAGGGGAGGGCCAAACTAGCCTTACTCTTGACAGCATGGATAACGCACGAAACCGAGTTAATCACGATACCAAATAACGTGTGATATGTTGATCAACTCTTTGAAGATCTACCATCTACACAGCCTTAATAAGAGGGTGATTAATAGTAGTAGAACAGAAGGGCAGACTGCTGGGTGTACTTTTAACATTTAGGTCCAGACAGGTAATAATAGGATTGGGATTTTAACAAGAAACAGTTGTTTATCGGGGTCTCCAATCTCCCCTTCTTCAGTACAGACAAATATGAATAACAAAGGTACTGGAATAGTAAATAGCATGCTTTTAGAAAAATAGGACACACACGTTCTAAGCGTGTATCTTCTTGAAATACATTGTGCCTTAGTAAGGTTTTCACCAACGCCTATTGTTAAACAAGAAATTCATATGCATACAATTTGCACTGTGTCAAAGACCTCCTTGGCAAGTACCAGACAGCTGCTTTCAGTGAGCCAGAAGAGACAAAAGATGGTATACTGCGTTTAATGAATTATACCAATTGGTCAATAGGTTCAGAAAATCGGAGGAAATGAAGGTAACCAGGAACATAGGAATTCAAATTCTGAAAGGAAAATTTGAAGCAATCATGTGGAAAGAATTTTTCCGAAATCACATGGAAACTCTTGATTTGAATTTTCCTTATTAGGGACGTGATGAAAATGGAATGGATGAGTCTGATCGATCATCAATCGATAAAAGCAGCTAATCTGTGTTTATGCGAAAATTTGTATCAAGAAATATGACATTTTGGCTACCCTACTGGCTAGGAAAGCCACAGAATCAAAGAAGTTTGCTACTTCTCCATAGGGGAAGGAACATACTCGAATGTGTTCTTATCAGTATCATTAGTACCACCCAATTTCATCAAAGACTCACGCAATTTCTGTCTTTCTGCCAAATCCACTTTGAAGTTGAGCGTTCTCCTTAGTCCTTTTATGATGATGGTGAAAATAACTAGTATTAGTGGTCTCCTTAATCGTCTAATGCCACAGGAAAGATCTTCTAGGGTCGGATGATTCACTTGTTGTTGCGGTCCGCAATGCCTACACATGGAAAAATGAACTTCGCTTTGATCCCTTGAGTTTCTTTTCCATATATCGTTTTTAACGGAAGGTACAAAATCGCACATTTATTCAAACGGACACAAGCTAGTTCAATAGACGAAGTGACTTTTATTCGCTTCCCTGGCCTATTTAAATACCAACTTCTTATTAAATCAGGAAATCTTGAAGTGAAAAGGAGACTTTTGATAAGTTGAATATGTGCATACGCTGCTAAGTCAGAAAATCAATGGAAAAGCTTCTCAAGCCCTTTTAACAACAATTATCCAGAAGAGATGGGCGATGATGTGGAATCGTCCTGATTCGAAACTCGGAGCACCATATTCCTAATTTTAACCAGTCGATTGAAATTTTATGGAATGCATATTGAACCTGTGGTGTATGGAAGAGGAATGTAACCAATCACCCATTGCTGAATACTCCAAATTTAATTAGAATGTGCGTTGGATTTCACGCAAAAGAATGAAAGGCAGTTATCAGTTCTACACCTTACCCAGTTCTATCGATAAAGCTCTTGGTTTTTGGTGTAATCAATAGAAATGCAAGTGCAAGTTAGTACCAACTGATCCGTTAGCAACGGGTTCTCGAAAATCCTTCCATTCTGAATGAATGAAATCAGATCTTGTTATCCTTTATGAGGAACTTAACTCAATCTGCTAATGTTATTAATAAAACTCTTAAAGACATCAATCCTGAAGGAATTTTTAGCCTTCAAGAGCTCTGAAGTTTAAATCATTGGGATATTACCGCCTTTTCGTCATGGCTTCCTCGGAAAACATTAATGAAATAGGCAAAGTTGAAGGTGGTTTATTTGGAGGAATCATTCGAAAGAACTTGTTTAATTGACAAGAACGTGAAAATGATGTACATTTTCTTGGCTAGACGCATTGTTTCACTTTTTGTAAAAGTGTTCGAAATGCAACTCTGTATCACGATCTCCAAAACTTTAAGTGCTCAAGAACCCATTAAATTATCAGCGTATTATGGAGTTTGAAAATCCAGCGCTTGAATTCAAAGAGGGTAATTGCACTGCAAGCAGAGTCAAGCCCTGAAGTGCGAAACTCAATGCCACCGCTTCTAACGTGAAATTATGAACGCTCGGAGTGATTACAGAATAATTGAAATATATATATCAAAATTTTGAGCGCATTCTAATCTAATTCCAATTATAAAGCGGTTGACAATGAAATCATTTCAATTTTTCAGATTTGCTTCTCAAACACTCCTCATATGTTCTGAAAAGCTTGTCATGAATGCGCCTGCAATTTGGTGAAAATGGTAAATACTTGATATAAATACGCGTCTAAAAGGTATGTTCACTCCCTATTTGGAACTTAACTGAGTTTTTTCTGATCCAAATTGAATCTCCCTTGACCTTACTTCGCTAGTCGCCGAAGCCACTTTGGTAAGTCAATTCTAAACGTATCGACTGAAAAATACCGTATCGAATGTTGACCCAAATTAATTAAATATTCACAGAACAACATTTTCAAGTTTTAAGAATAGAATTGTTACCTATTTAATCAGTAGTCTCAAATCTATTTTAATCCAACTAATGCTCATTCATGTCACATAGTTACATTATCGCCTGAACATAGTTTTTTTTACGGAAATGAGATTGTTCCATTATCAAATCACTTCATTCATTTAGTAAAGTATTTTTTTTTAAATAATGCTTACAAATCGCTATTATTATAACTCGAAGTTACAACAAATTCTACTCTTTATGATTATGGAAAGCATCGAATAACAGAGCGTCCAGCAAGACGAAGGAGGGGAGGAGATCAAAAGATGCAGGAGAAGCCTCAAGGTGTCAAAGAATTTTACTTCATTTGATTTTTTTTGGATTTGAGTTGTACAATATTTACTGAATGGCCAATTCACATTCCAAAATTCAGATTTAGCATTCTATACCCTGGATTTCAGCAAATGCGCGTTCTTGATTTTCAAGGCATACTGGCCGACAATTATTTAAACAAAGCGGGGTCAGTCTCGACACTTCGGTTAATTCATTTTTATACAAGTATTGGGGATCCAAATGGTCTTGCGTGATGCTTTGCAGTTTTCACTTTTAATATAACATCGACGAATTAGATAAAATTTTAAATTAGCAGAGCTCCGAAAACTGCCATGTGCTCAATTTATTACGCAATTATTTTCTTATTACTGGGTTATTTCATTCATTGATTATTATATTTAAAAACAATGAAAATTAGCCCAATTTGAAAGCAATAGTAGTACAGTTAAACAAATAACACATTTTTTGAAGTTATTATAATAATATTAAATGAAAAGCACTCCAAATAACAATACCTACGGTTTGTTGAAAATACTTCCTTATTTTAAGTTAAATGGATTATTTTTTTCCTTTTATAAAAGGAACATAAGAAGCATAGAAATAACATGGGTGTTATGGAGAATTGATCAATGCATAAGCATTCACTCGTAAGTACAGGAACCAACCGAAACCTGACTGTCTTTACATCAATCAGTACTTCTGATATATCAACGTCCTTAAACCTCATGAGAACATCATGCAGATTTAAAGGACTAAATACCCAGTAAGAACGAGGCTAACCTCAATTGACTTGAGCTGCTCTTATGAGGATCTCACATTCTATCATGCCTTTTATTGGATAGTGGGTTTGGCCGTCCGCGTTATTGAATGTGCCCAATGATGTACTTCACACGGTCTTTGAATTAGAAGGCTTAAATGCTGACCTGAGAAACTCCGATGTCCAGAGCGTCTGTTGCTTTCAATCACCTTATATAGCAAACCTTTGCACACTATATAACAAGTCGGAACTGTGTTTAATAAACACGGGTTTGTTTTCGTAAACTAGTCCAAAATCCAAATCGCCACTTTTGGACCATAAATGTTCCCATTCCTTATAGTGCGCTAAATTTATTTAGGCCCGTGAACTTACTTATAGACAATGATTGATGATCAGAAATACACAAAAGTGTCTGTCTTAATCTCGGCTAGTGAAGTATGATTCAACGATTCAGTTGTGCGTGAATCATGATCGAGGCTTCTATTTTGTTGAATGTAGGTGGGGGTGGAGTCGGATTTGCCTAACACCAAACATTCTTGCAACACCAAGACAGATTAGTCAGTCAGTGTATGTGTGCGCCTAGATTATGTTCCAAGTGTGGGGTGAAAGAACAGTCACACAGCAGAAGAAGTTGTTCCTTGCAGTGAATTCAGTTCAGCAATATAACTGAAGAAACTCAACTCTGGTTCGTATAGATATCCTAGTGGATAACAGGCAAATCATTTTCTCAGATGAATGAAGAGTAGGAAGAAACAAAGGATCCGAAGACAGCTGAGATGGAGATGATGGAGGCTGTCAGATTAACGTAGTTATTGGGAGGCATTGGAAAGCATTGGGAGGGGAGGGGGAGAGTAAATCAAAAATCAACATTCAAATGTGCCACAAGGAAGAGAGCACTAACTATTCGCATTCTGTACAAATTCATGCGTATAAAAAATTTGGACTAAAAAGCCCCATGTATTAATATATGATTCAAGGGTATTTTGAGATCTTTATAGAAACTCACTTGAGGTATTTTTTAATATCAGATAAGCAGTGATTTGGTTCGGCCAATAATCGTCAATAAAGAGATTTCTTTACTCCTGTTTAATGTGCTATTGGTTACTATTGGTAGAAATAATCTTCCGGCTTCTCTATCGATCTACAATTTAACAGAGAGGGAGAGAGAGGGGGGGGGGACAGAGAGAGATTCATCCGGTTGATTCACTTACGTTTATCTTATTTATATATATAACTTATGTGCTTATTTATTTCGCACTTAATTGTAATTTAGTGAAATGGGTTCCACTAGAATCCTTTTACAAAATGCGATCGTATTTCGTTCTGTTGCCAGGCTGCAAATGCCAAATGAGGCGTTTTGTGATTAGTCGGGATTGGCCACCTTATTCACTTGGATGTGAGCAAATGGTTTTCCTTCTATTTCTTTGGTGAGGAAAATCTCCCTCAATCGTTGCCAAAATACCTTTCATTTGCAAATAAACGCCAATCACTCCACATGTCTGGCATAAGGCGCCTTATGTTAAGTGGAGAAAATATTTAAAAGCATGGTGTCTTGATCGAATAGAACTTGACAGTATGGAAAATTGGTTTAGGTAGTAATCCGACCTTTAATTACTCATAAAAAAGCGAAAACGTAAGTTTTGAAAATGAGCAAATATTTAAATATGCAAGAGAATTGATAATTTAAATGAGGGTTGAAATGGGAGTTCAGTAAGTAATACCACATCAAATTCATGGCATCAGAAGTGTTAAACTTCCCTTAAAATTCGGATTTCTAATTGATATAGTTTACTACTCTATGCTCTAATGCTCCAACTTCAGAATTTAATCCCTAAACTTTGGAGTGATAACTCAGGTTGATGTTGTTCAGAGCTAATTGACCAATAGAAAAAGAGAGTAGTCCGTTGTACCATATCGATCATTTTTTCCTTTTAATACCCAAAACTGATAAATATGTTACAAAGTATGAGATTCTCATAGCCCCAATTAATCCACTCTAATATCTGTAGAGTTTAAATATTGAAACAGTTACCTTTTAGAGTGATGAATATCTTTGTAAGATTAGAGCTTATTTGAAAGCTTCCTGAATGAAAATGATGCTTACAGCTGAATAATTAGGAAGTAATAATGACATTCCTGAGTCATCCATGGTAGTTATAATGCGCAAATTGGTCCCTATTCGTTTGTGATGTAAATTTTAGTCCCATTTAGGCCTATTATTATACTTCAAAATATTTTCCGTAGAAAAAATTTCGAATTTTCCATCTCTTCCGATTTTTTTGCGCAAATAGGCTGAGCATTATAGTTCAAAGCTCACGAAAGTGGTGAACGCGCAGTTACGTTTTAAAACAAGTTTTCCATTCACTGAATATTATTTAACTTGAAGGAGGAATCCCTTTGATTTTCCAAAATTTTTATCTTCGATACCTATCTCAACCTCACAGTGGCGTTTGAAAAGTTTGACCCTACTGCAACCACAAGTTCCCCTTTGGCAATCAGCATGTGCCCTCAAATGCTTTATTTTAATTAATGCGATAAGCAAATTAAGTGTTCCTTAAATGAACTCGAAAGCCTCCGCGTGCTGATTTCACTAATGCTAAATGGGTTTGTATATAATTAATTAGGAATTTTCTAGTACTATTATGGAAAATATTAAAAGCGCCTAATTTAATAGTGGGAAGGTAACTCGGAGGCGCTTCTATGAGTAACTTAAATTCAGCGTTCTTTGCTGTGGACTAGAATAAACTAGTGTTATTGGACATTCATATCATTGGGTGAGACCTGATCACTTGGCATTTGGTACAGTAGTTCAGCATGCCGCATATTTTTTCCATTGTCTATGACTGAATGGACTCATTTGAGGTATTTGAGAACCCATTTCCTAGGGGAAATATATCAGCCTGCAATTCATATTTACTCCCCACATTTCTTTACAAGTTCCACGTGTTATCATTTGTTTTGTAAAATTTGCTTGCTTGAAAACCCCCACAGCAAAATGTGGAAGCGTTGAATAGGGGCCACCACCTTTACTTCTCTTTTTTTCTGCTTATTTTGAAGCGGTTTCGGTGCCATCGTCTGCATCCTCACGCATTACGCCCACCCTTTCATTGAAGACTTCTGGACAAGTGCAGTAAACGCTTCGCCGATGTTAAACAGGCCCCTCGTGTGTCTCAGACTTCACCTATTTTCATGCCCTTTGCACCTGTTCTATGCGCATACGCACACGTACACACACATGAGTGTTTCAGTTATGTCTACGTATTTATTCGGATGTCAAGACTGGTAATAATCTTGTGACTCATTCTGGAGGACTATTGAAATGAGTCACTTTGTGAATACCATGAACCTTATTGCTGGATCTTTCGAGTGACCATGTCTTGTTTTAATTTTAATTTCTCCGTTATAAAAACGCGAAGGCGCACAAAAATATGGAAGGGGGGGGGAGAGGGGGAGGGGGAAGGAGGAAGAAATTGAATTAAATCGGAACTTCCAATAAGATGAAAAAAACGTAGATAAAATTTTATGAAATAGATGGTTACATTGAGTTAAAAACTATCAATTTTCAAAAATAGTTTTGAATCCAGCCAGACAACTACCTCCTAAACCCAACATAATGCCAGGACGAAAATTTGAGAAAATCCTACAAGCGCTGAACACGAATTCTAAGAAAACAAGCGAAAACAATAGTAGTGGAACAATAAATAATTTTTGGTGGCTATAAAAATTAGATCAAAAGACCTCCTATGTTAACTTTTTGGCGGAGAAGGGGCGGAAAGAAATGATGTTTTACAGGAAAAATTGAAACTAAGGCTCAATAAATTTCTGGTGCAAAATTTAGGCACAGCATCACCAATGAGGAACTCGCATTCTTATTCTGCTTCAAGCAATTGACTTAATCATATTAGACAATGTATTCGGGCTAGTGAGTAACAAACTATTGATCTCTGTAAAAAGGTAAATGAATTTATAAAATTACTTTATGAAACAAAAGAATTACTGCGATCAAGGACAACAGAAGTTATTGTCATTAAAGTGAGAGTGGCAAGGTGGTCATTGTGCAGGAAAAGGAAGCTCATTGATGCACTTCCAGTAATGTGAATGACCGACCACCCTGGATAAGTCTGATTAGCAGCAGAGGTGATGGCGTGCGCGTTTCCATATCTCTGTTCAAGATATTCTAAGTGTTATTTGCATTTACCTGGTGAGTTTAGAAAGTTTCTTTCTAGCTACTCCAGCCAATACCAAGTTGAAATTGTGAATATACAACATTTAAAGCTAATATTGGCGTAATTAAACAGCAGAATTTCACGCCATTCAATGGCAATTAATTGACTTCGTTACTCATTCTTTCCTCTAACTTTTCCCTTTGTAACTTCTAACAGGTGTCTCGGTTTCTGGGCGTGTGCGCCTACGTAGGATCTTATAAATACTCTGCGCTGGAGCCGGAAGACCAACAATCTTCTGACTCATTCTGGGAACCGTAAAAAAATGATTTATGTTGGATTAAATTTAATTTGTTTTAAAGGTGAATTTCACTACTAATCTCCTGCTTCCACTCTATTAAATATTCCTGGTTTAAATTCGCCCATTTAATATAATAATAGATGCATGGAACCATTCACTAAACTCCAACAGCAGAAGAGGTTAATAAGGGAGGTTTTATAAACCTTAGTTGAAGTTTCGTAGAAAAAAGCACGAAAAGGTATAGCCAATTGTGGCCACTACTCACTGAACACCTGGAGCAAGGGTTTGCACAAAAAGCAGGAGATAAATCAGAATGTTTGAAATTTGAAACAGTGAAAATTGTGTATCTAGTAAGTAAATAAAATTCAATCAGAAACTATAAACCAAGCGAAGGGAGACTTCTTGATATTCTGACTTTTCTCGATTGGAATTTGATTCCAGTTCCTTATTCCTTGTTGGCTATCACGCTTTTGCTTCATTTAATTGGTTTATCTACGGTGAAACAAAACGAATTGCGTTATCAAGGATAAATGATGATTGGAGATACGCCATTATAGCGTTCACAAAATCAAAAAAGGCATATAAATGTAAAATATCAATTAATGTTCCTGAAAGTGCATTCTCTAGGTTCATGATGTTTAGACAAAATCGTTATTATTAGCTAACTATTATGTGCACCAAAGTAAACGAGAGTAGGTATAAATAAAGTCCGTGAAAATATATCTCAATTCTTCATCTAAGCTCAGTGGCGTACAAATGAAAATTCCAAACTCCCAGACTCAGCAGATCCACCTACTATATAGCCGAAATTGAAATGATTCCACCTGATTGATTATTATGGTGACTCATAAGCTCAAGAATAATACTGCGTCTTTTAGCTCAAATCAGTCGAAATCGATTTTCAAATTAAACCCTCTTAGCAGTGGAAAATGTGTTTATCTGGAAGAAGTTTGTTCTTTAAATCTACTCCTTGAAATATCATACAAACATGACTGAAAATAACAGTTGGGCAGATTTAAAATAACTGCATCAATCGTCACATTAAAACACTCAGTTGAGAAATATTTTAATTAGTACTTTTATATACGGCTTCAAAAATTTGTAAGGTAGAGGAATTCGAAATAACTCAGCCTCCTTTTCAGCTTCACCAACTCAGTTAAATCAAAACAGAAATGAGACGGAGTCGGTAACAGAATATTCTTTTTATTGCCAGATAATGAAGCGGAGGCGACAACCTTGAAACCAGTAAAGTGAAAGTTGTTTCCCTGGGGGAGGGGGGAGGGGACGGGAGTTGAACTCACGGCGCAGGTTTCAGCTAACGAAGAAAATCGATATGCGACTTGGAGTCTAGGTGACGAGTTTTGCATACAACTACTTGAACAAAATTCAATAAAATGGGTAACGATCGATAAGCCAATCGCGTTAACCTGTAGCAGAGTAGATACAAAAATAAAGTCACTACAGAAATGACTGCATATGACCATTAAATAAGCATATTATACGAATAAATGCGGTGATATCATTGGTTCCAATGCCTTTTAATAGAGGTTTAAAATAGATTCAGAGCACTCAAGTTTTTTTTTGTTCACGAAACCATACCTGAAATCAATGCATGAAAAATGCCACAGAGGGTGTCGTATTGAAAAATTGCGGAACACTGGGACTGCCGAAAAAGCAGACTCAACAAAAACGAAAGCCAAATTCGAGGAAATTTCAAACTTTATAAGAGTGGTCATTCGAAATATGCATCAATGTGAATTATACTTTTTAGATGGTTTCCTGCTTCTATTTTTCTAATCGTAACGTTTAAAAAATTTGTAGCGAAATATAAATTTGGAAAAAAGATTAAAAAATCAATCGTAACACTTCATCACAAAGGAGAGGAATTCATGTTAAAACGTGCAGAAAACGAAAACTGGTAAATAAGACATTCTTTATGAAGTTTCACACTTTTAAACTAATCTTCGTTTAACATTGTTTGCCTATAAACTTATGTACTTGAAATAAGCCTACTTCTTTGTCTATGCGACGATGTCTTAGAAATTGCAAGATTTAGAGAAATCTCATCAAACTTCGTTCGTAAAAGGGTTCCATTAATAATAGACGGTGTAAATTATTTTAAAAAATTATTATTTTGTAGCATTATTTGTCGAAACCTCTTCATTAGGATCCTGAATTACTATTGTTTTTTCAGAGGGATTTCATAAAATTACATTAACATTTGCAATGAGAGTGAAGTACTCAACTGGAATGCTTAAGTTCCAAACTCTCGTTAAGGTTAGGTATTGGGGGAAGGTGGATTCACATTCTGCCACATTAACCAGGGCGATTGGTCACCCACACCTTTGATCCTACACGGATACACATTTAAATTGTCAACCCTTGACTTTAATAGCATGAACTCTGATTAGGAAACCGAAAAGTTCTTTAAGTCTGGAGGTTTTTAAGGGAGTAGAATTGGATAATTCGATCGTGTCAAGTATGATCTTCTCTTACTTTATGGATCATTCAAATTTTGAATTTTGATTTTACCTGCACTTTCTAAGACTTTTTGGATAGCTTATTAAAGTCGAAAACAGAATTGAGATACCTCTCTCTTTGTGCTTATTTTTAACTTTTTACTGGTCAATAATTTAGTTGTTAATGGTGCACTTGAGATATATTATCCCATTCGGATGAAAATATTACACATTTTTGAAATCGTCATTTATAAGATCCATTTTTTCGTTAATCTAAAAAATTAAAATTGAGAAAATAGACGGCTTAAAAATTCTCCAGAGCTTGGCGAAAGACTGCCCAGCCAATTCCTCAACCTTTAATCCACTTTCTTAATTCTCGAAGACAGTGCAAATGTCCAATCATCATTTACCACCGTTAAAATAGTGTCCGCAACCATTAACAACAATATTTTGCTTTGCCATGAATATTAGTGGTCGACGTGTACCTAAACCACTTCAAAGGTCCCCGACTCTTTTACAGTCTGCACTGAAGAAAAGACCCACACGAAGAGTATTAAAACACAAATTTCTCATTCGAGGAGTTCTAGAATGCCCTCTGTCTTTTCTTAACCAGATATTATTAATGATTTCTTTCAATAGCCTATACATATTTCTTTAGAGTTCACTGTAGTTTTTTGCATTAGCTGGGAAGATTTATTTAAGTATTTCACATGGAATATAATTGAATCGCCTGGTACAATTTAAATGAACGGAAAAGCTTCTTACGCTTGCCTCAGTAAGTATTTTGCATCGTGTATCATGATATTTGTGTCTATTCTTCCCATTCAGAAGGGGAGATATACAATAGTGGGCTTCTTATTCCCAAAAAAAACTATAGAGGGATAAATAATTGGTAAACTTGACCCAAAAGTCATGTTTACAGCCACACTAGTAGAAATTAATGTTCAGCACAAGACCTGATGAACACTTGCAGCCAAGGAATTTGTGCACCTCGTAAAACTGACCTCCCTGTACGTATGATGCCTTGTTTCGCTTAAATGTCAGCACCACAGGGTAGAGATCACCCAGAAGCAAACCCATCTCACCACCCTTCCGGATACTGGCTATAACTATGTAGTCACCACTTTCACTAAATTCTGCTCCCGGAGAAATGCCAGGAAAGTTTTCTCGTTTTCCTTGCAAACGAGAAGAGGGTGAAGCAGGTAAAAGCATTATTCACCTGACGAAGACTGTTAAATGTCATGCCAAACATTCTTTACCACACGGCAACTCGATTTTTCCTTCCTGCGAGACAATAAAACATGTGTGTAGACCATCATTTGTTTGTATGAGCAATGGATCACAAGTCGCGGTATTTATATTGGCTCCAATTTGGTGAATTCCTTTTAGATGGGACGAATATTTAAGACGGCGATACCGTGAACTACACAGATTCACTTTACTCTAACTGCATTTATTTCCATTTTTGCGATTGAATATCATTTACGAAGGATTTAAATGTTCCACACAAGGTCCGAATTTTTCAATCTTTCCTACATGCATCACTTTAAACATTCTGTTTTAAAGGAGGCTCAATTATATTTATAAGCAGCCAGTGATGTCTATATTACATATAATCAAGTCTTAATAAATGTTAAAACGTAGCTAAAGAGGATTAAATTCATCACATATCTCAAAATCCCAACAAATTTACACCCCATTTGATTAGTATACGACCTCATTGGGGACAATATTCTATCATTAAAAAATTGGGACAGATATAGCATAAGGAAATAATAGCAGCTCAAGAAAAACATAACCCAGATGAAATATGATCTTTGTTAACTTCTCATTCCATATCCACTCTTCTCTAATCCATGTGTGCTATCCTACTACTTCATCTTGTTGCCCATAATTGTGTGCATAAGTGCGCTACTAACATCAAAATAAAGGCGAGATCAGCTCAACGTTATCATTTTACCTCCTTCTTGCTGTGGCAACAAGGGTCATACGGCTATGTAAACTTAGACTGTTAAGCACATTAGAAAATGGTACTACCATCCATTCAATTAAATCAAATAAACAGATGTGTTTTTGAGCAAATTCATCCAATCATTTTGAGTTGAACAAAGCTACATGAAATTTCGTCTTAAACGATACAGTACTTATTATTTATTTTCCAGAATTAATAAAAATAATAACCTTTTCGATTTCGTGGATAATTGTGCAATTAAACCTTTATGAGCGAGTTAAAATAAAAATTCATCAAATTAAATTATTTGGACAGGAATTGAGCAAAGAGAACGTGACATTGTCTTCAAACTTTGCTATCTACCTAAATGGACGATTCTGCCAACATGAGTGGAATGACCATAAATTGCTTATTCTTAAATATTATCGAAATTGATAAGCAGTGTTTCCTCCCTATTTTGGCGTATATATATCACAAGGGAATATGCAAAGAATGGCAAGACTTCGACGTTTGATCTCGATGCGATCAAAAAGCAGATATGCGTCACTCAAAACTGTGCATTACACTTGGAAACAAATATACGGAAATGACCTTTACAATTTGCCTACGTAATGGCCGTACCTTCGAAGAGCGCAGCAGGTCTGTCACATATTCGAATTGGTATTGATAGTAATTGGCTAAACGATATCACAGGTCACACAATTAGATGGAAAAGTGCAAATCTCCTCCTTCTTCCCATACGATATATGCTCATTATTCCTCCTTTGAATTTTACAACTTGTGGCCGTTATTATTTCCAGTTATCGGGAACAAAATAGACTGGCGAAATAATTAGTTTTAAATGCCCCTGCAAAGCGGTTGTATCAGTAAGAGACAATAAAAGAGACTCGCGTCTGTCCGTGCTTCCACGCCTCCCACAGTTAATAAATCTCTGCATTTAGCCTTTCAAGTCCGTTCGGCGGCGGCTTGCGTCATTTGTTAAGAGAAAAAACCTTCATGCGACTGGGACAATCCTAAATCTGTGTCGTATGCGTCTATCGATCCGTACATCTCTCTATCCAATGTCTGGGTTTATTAGCTCTCAAATAAACTAGGCAAGTCGGCACAGTCAAAGGGCTTCCAGACCGTTTATTATCAAAACCAAACTCATTAATCCTCGCATTTTATGAGTGTGAGAACTAAGTCATACTTCTTAGGTTGGAGACATGCTTTAGTGTACAAACAATGTCCACAAATGCGGACTCACACCAAGAGAGAATCTTAGCACTTGAACGAGTCGTGCTTCATTAACAGAGAGCGGATGTGTACACTTTATTCATCAGAACTGTGCGAAAATCTGTCGTTAAACGAATAAGCTAGTAAGAAATATTTGGGAGTTTATGAATATTTAGTCAATTCTCCCATAGTCGCGGGAAGTGAAATTTACATTAACTAGACTGTCCTTTAAAACTAGCCTTAGTAGCGAAAACTGACGTGTCTAGAACCAGTGTCGAGTTTTCACTCTTCCATGGTCACTGAACTTGTCCCTGGACGATTATCCATAGTCAGTGGCATATTTGATACATTCCAATAATTATTGAACTAGCAAATAGAAATCTTCCTCACAAGGGTGTTTGATTAATTGGATTTAATTTGAAAATGATTCAGTGTAGATTAAGACACTTCATGATGAGGTTGGCCCTTTTAATCTTTGGAGTAATATAAGTTGAAACATATCCATGCTTTTATCGGCTTGTATTTTATCGCATTCATATGCTATTCTTAACTTTAATCGTTCGACTAAAGCTATCATTTATTCAATCCTTCACAGTCCTGTCCATCACCCAAAAATGCAATATGGACAAAAAGTACTTTTCCATCTTTCCAACGACTTTTCATATTGCCTCATCTGCAGTTGCAACCTCTTTATCCAAAAAGAATGGATTCATTGATTTTTTAATCAATCAATCGATCGAACTTAACATTTGAAGTATATGAATGACTATTGTAGCAAATGCTTACATTCGCTTTATTTTCTATTAATCAAAATCAAAATCCTGTTAAAAGTCGATTAATCACTGAAGAAAGCCAAGGTCTGTATAAATCGCGTATAAAAAGCATAGGTTTCGTTAGCGTTAGTCAATATTAGCGAATAAAACATCTTTTCCAAATGGCGATATAGCCCGGGTGATTCGAGCTACTATGATTTCATCTTAACAGAGCCCCTCCAGGGTTCAGTTAAGGCGAATTCTAAGTTTCTTTCCCACTTGAATGACGAGGCCTTTAACTGAAAGTCATGCAACATTCATTGAAAGCAACTTGATTTTAAAAAGTCTGCTATGATACATGGAATAATAAATACGAGTGGATGCCAAAATGCGTAAAAAATACATTTGGTGGCATCTAGAATCTGCATGATGATTCTATCTTATAAATAAGTTGATCCGAATCGGGAAGGAGTCCAAATGTCGGAATAAGAGGACTTTCTGTCAATGGACAAAATTATACGACATTGGACTTCATTAAAAATTTTAATTTTATTAATAAAATAAAAGCTCGATTATTACTACGATCTCACTATTTAAAGTGGAAAAGGTTCAATAAGGGAAGGGGGGGCGGGTGGAAGCTAAAGTAGAAATTAAACAGAATTTGAATTCTGGATTCATGGTGTTGAAAATATTTCCAAATTGGTACACTTCCCAACCTTTTGTGCATTATTTCCAGAACTTCAAAGATATGGATTGGATTCTTCTGTTACTTGGTGTGATCTTGTCCACAAACTCCAGAGCTTGTTTATCAGTCGATTCAATTGAGAGGTAGTTCATGAAATCGCAATACATTTGCCCAATCCAGTGCAATTTTATTTAAAGTGATTAATTGCTTCAGTTGATAATATCATGTGCTATTAACAGAGTGAAGTCTTCGTTAAAATAACCATTTTCTTAAATAACTTGGAACATGGAAGCAATTCGAACAAATAAGACTGCGTAACACTTGTTATCAGTCCGTGGAAAACGAATTCAAGTAAGATTTTTCTTGATCAATAGAAAAAAAAAACATCTCTGACCAATAGCGTTTTCAGTCAGGAAAAAAGAAGATCCCATTCTATAATTGGACCACAAAGCACAAAAATTAAATAACCTAAAATCAAAGATCAAATTTCTTCAGATTATTTTGATGACCTGATTTAAAATTTCACCGAATTTTGACCCCTGTCCCTTAATGTTCACTGCAATCAGCGCTTTCACCCTACAAAAAGTTTTGATCGTTAGTCATAGAATAACAATTGACGCAAGGCATTCTCAAGTGCTTTTCAAGTGCGTCTTCAAGTGTTGGTCTTCATCCTTCAAGAGTAATAAACTAACGGCTATTCGCGTCTTCTCTAAAATAACTCACAGTTCTTAAGCCCCCATTTACATAGCTTAGGCAACCATGTTTACTTCACTTTTGCAGGCAAAGAGAAATAACACAAAATTCAGGTTAGTAACTTCGCTGCAGCCTTTGTGTTATTAGATTAAATTCAAGTCTAGTATACGAATGAAACGATGACATAAAGCACATTTGTTCATCACCATTATGTATGACAGAAGAAATGGAAACTGGCAGATTCAATCGGTCTTTCTTGGCTATAAAATTGGACAGATGGTTAAAAAAACCCGGGAAATCAAAAGCAAGAACTCATCCAGAAAGGTAGAAATCGAAATTGGGTCTGAAATTATGCTCCCAATGGGAACGTGAACTACTCGGTGATTTCAGAATCCAAATAAAGTGCTGCTCATAACCTCCAACTTCATTTTAAGCATTTCGAAGCCGCCTCCTCTCTCCACTTTGTTTCTAATTCTGCTTGACTATGCTATCGCTTCACGAGTAAGGATGGCACTTCATGATTAATATGTAAAAAAAATCAGTGGTAACTTCCAGGAAAGTGAAATGCTCTAGCACACATACTTCACTCAAATCTCCAACTTTTTCGAGCAAATTTCTCTAACACTCTATCAAAGTTAAGATTTTAGATTATGTTCCAACTCTCCGGATAGTACATTGTTTATTAACTCAGTAAATAGGGTTACAATTAGAGCGTTATGTAAAGATTTTATTGTGGATTTGACTTTTCCCTATAAGTTCAAATAGTAGAGTACGGATAAGTCAGATCTGAGCTGTCATAAGAGTGAGAGAAGGCAGAATATGGAAAAATCGAATGAAATCTCCATTTAAATTGTCTTAGTTACTTGTGTTAACTTAATATCGAGAATTGTGTACCTTTCTTAGAATAGAGAATCCGACAGATATAGAAAATATCAACAGACCAGATTGATAGAGAGTGTGTGTGTGCGGGTTTTCTTTAGAATAAAGACTGGTATCTGAAGGACATAATTTAGTCAATTTTTGTCCTGAGTCAAGTACACAACTACCGTTTATCATAATCTAACAACACCCAGAAGCTCCAATTTATGGTCGTGGGGGATTTTCGATGCCTTCCCAGTTAGAAATGATTTACTGCAATGAAAAATATATTTAAATTCATTGAAGTAAAATGAAGGTGATCTCAGTGTTCAGGTAGTTTGACTAAGTGTGCATAGGCTTAGCTTATTTATACTAACTGCTCTGCTATCGTACAGATGGGAGGTGTCATAACTCAAGCTGATGAGCAATTACAGTTTTGGACGTAGCCCTTCTGTGCCGCTGAATAAATTAGTCTTCGTAAGTGAAATAAATACCAACAGAATTTGATGCAGTTCAATCGCACAGTAGGAGTGAAACTCTATTCAAATTCAAAAGATTTCTGAGCCTTAAATTAAGTAGATATTATGCACGAAGTGACAATAAATGTCATTGGACATCAAAACACATCTCTTATTTTCATCGGAGAAGTCCTTCAACCTGCCATCTTTTCTTTCTTTCAAATGTAGCATTGAACATTATGCATCCCCATGTTCACATGGAATCCAATTGACTAATTGATTAAGGGGACTTAATATCTAACCTGTTACAATGTTTCGAGTTTCATATTTGAGAGCAAACAAATTTTCATCAATTTAAGTGGTCAAATTTTTATATCATACTCTTTAATGCTTTCCGTTCTTTGCTAAAAAATGTATCATTTTTTAATTATTAAATATATTTAGACTAAATTTATTTGTTTGGGTTAATGTAATGGTTTATTCACACTGAAAGGTGCTATTTGTAAGCCCCTGCGAACAAAACATACCATCTAGCGAAGGCCTCTGGAGAAAAAGGGCCCATAAAAACATAATACAAAGTTCAAAGCTCGACAAGATGGAACCATTTTAATTTGTTGCCTATTTTAACCTAATTATCATTCCTCATAGGTGAATGCCAGTAAGGTCATGTTGGAATCCTGTGGAGATTTTTGCATCACTTTCTTTCGGTCTCAATTAAGATTGCTTAAATATGATAAGAACGGGGTAGTAAAGATACTCACTGTTCAATAAAATTTTTCCGCACTTGATACACTGCTAGTTAATTGAAATAAGGTAGCACAAAAGGCTGTGTTTATTTGAAATTTATATTATTCATAAGCATTCGCCTGCGGTTACTTTAACACCCTCGCACACCTCAATAGAACCCATGGCCCTGTCTCGGATTGCGTGATAGTCCACGACGGTACATATACCCACACCTCTGTGATGATCCTCATTCACCGTCGGTCTCGCGCAACACATTTTAAAACAAGTTATCTTACCGATAGATTGAACACTTAAACGCTCGGTAGATCTTTATCAAGAATTGATTTACATTTATCTCGTATGCAGGAGACCTATTGTGACATTTTTCCCACCTTTCTTCTTCAAATCTCGATTCTATCTCCATTTCCCAAGCAAATATTTGACCAAGACCCCTTAATACATTGTTTTCTGAGGACTTTACAGTTTTTTTTCTGTTAAAAATGGTCATTTGCATATGCTTATTCAAATGTTCTAGGTGCCAGGTTTCCGAATTTTCCCCTGGATTCATGGTTAACGTCATTGACTTGTGGCTCATAGTGGTTATCTGATCATACCATTTCGAAGTTTTCTTTCTAAAATTGAAGATGAAAGAAACATTATGATTTTCACGTAATATATTTTGTCTGGAATATTATCATTTTGATTTATTTCTAATAATATCAATCCTTAAATTTACTTGGTTGTAAAATTTTTTTACCAAAATTCCTTAGAATAATTTTTAACTTAAAGTTTAATGATAAAATTTTTATTATACGGACTCCCTACAACAGTTTTAAATCCAGTTTTAAATCATTCAGTGCATATTATCCGTTTCAATCAGACCAATAAAGACTGTAAAAAGTGCAAATCGGTGAGGTCTTTTTTCAAAAACTGACCCAAAACAATGAATTTCCCCGCATATTCGCTAATTGGTTAACCGCATAAATTTTGAATCCGAGGGAAGCAAAATGTCATTTGAACTTGTGACCTCTGCAAGTTTTGTAATATAGCCTTCAGGAATTAATCACTCATATATAAGACCATTATTAGATTTACTCAAACTACTGAAATTTCATTATTTTCCTTTACTAATGTTTTTTCCAATTTTAATTACTATCCCGCTATATATGAGACTACTTAATTAATCCCTGATATCACGCTACAATTTTAGATTAAATCAGGAGTCCTTTTGAAGTCTAGTTGATTTCCAAAATGGGAAAAAATATTCTGATTAAACTGGGAAGAGCTTTGATTAATTAATAATTTCATAGTATTACGATGAAATTTTGAATTATATCAGATATCTATCCACTGCTTAATATTAGTAAATAATGAGGTCAAATTCTTTGCGGAGAAGAACTATGCTTTGTGAGTGCTTCTAATTAAGTACATAATTAGATTATCCAGTAGAGTTTCGAATATATTCTAGAAATGAAAGGATTCTAGCATCACAACAGTGGAATTGTGCAAATCAATCATCCTGTATTACAGCTAGTGATAGTGCAGAGTGCTCATGAAACTGATGAGAGAATCTTAGCCAGTTGCACTTTCTTGTGTTTCGCAAGTAAAATACTCCAATTCAAAATCAATCAGAAGTAGCAAAGCACATTTTAAATACCAAACATAAAGACGGGTGATATTCAAAATATTAAATTTATTTACTTATTACTCGGTTGAAAGACGATTGGAAAGACGATTTGGGCAGTGAGGTGTGTAGGTTTGAAGCTCAAAAGTTTCTGTGGGTAGGGGATTCCACTTGTTACTCCTAACGCCTCATTCTTTTGGACTAATTGATAAAATAATTTCATTCTGAAATACTCTTCAAAGTGGCTTTAACGGTGTGTTGACACTGCCCATGTTAACGCGAAAAACTTGTAGGACATAATCAGTGGGAAAATCCTAAAAAAGGGTAACAGGAAGTGAGTCAAATTAGGTGCGAAATAGGAGAATGACCAATAGCAAGTAAGTACCGAGGTCAGGATATCATGAGGTCTAGTATTGTTTTGTCCAAATTTCTTCAATGGAAAGAGTTCACCTCACAATGTCTTAATTTTGTGTTATCAATTCACTCCCAAGTTTATGGAAACGATTGTATCAACTATATTCAAGAGTTGTTAAAAATTTGATTTAATGTAGGGGATAGTCATAGAAGTCGACTTAATAGCAAAACTGACTCATCAACTTCAACTATAAACGTGCATTATGGTTTTATGAATTGGCCCTTGGGTGTATTCTCCTTAATATGGATTTTCCACACTATTTTCATTTAAATTACATCTCAGTCAAAAATATTCCTTTTACCGATTCCGAGAATGCTTTTTTTAAAAACGATTGACTTTATTTGAGTACATATTGTAAGAATCTTTCCCGACTTGATTTAAGGACTTAGAAATGGGAAAAAACTAGGCGTAAATCCTTCTACGCATTAATTAAAAATAATGGACTCAGATGTGCTTTTTACGAAATAGGTGGAATCGTGTTTGTAAAAAGAACGGAAAATAGGGCTATTTTTAAGATTAACTTAAAGCATTAGTAGCAAATGACGGTTAGTGAAAATGAAGACATTTTTAACGCCAAGAGTAAGGCTGTTCTAATAACAGGACTGAGTTGGATTTAACAATCTCTCTCTAAATATATTGATCGTCCCATAAACGCATAGGATACAACAGTCTTTCCTAAAATTAAAGGGGAAAAACAGCTGAGAAGAGACACTGACATCTGATGGGCCATCAAAGAGATCTGAGGAGAGAGGTAGGGTTGGTGTAATTCATTATCATTAACCTGGCAGACTTATAACTGATAGTTATAGGAAGGAAGAAATGAATATTCAAAGACATTGGACTTGACCAGGACTACTGTCTTTCGAGATCGAGTAGTGACCTGTATATTTGTCCTCAGGTTGTCTTTTAAAAAATATTTCGAGGTTTACGATTGGTTGGGGCTTATAATGGCAAGTTAGTGAGTGAAAATTGGTACTTTGCTTTTTTCGATGTTTTTCATTAATGCGCATTCGCAGAGTCGCAGATTTAATAAGCAACATTAATTCATGAGGTTTGAGGCTGGAGTAGAACCAATGACTAAGGATCGACAATCACTGTTTCCAAATCAGAATGCCTCAAAGCACATTAAATAAAAAATGAGAATATTAGGATAGAAGAACAAGAAAGAGGGAACTGGGAAAAAAAGCTTGAAAACCAAATGTCTGCAGCACTCATCTTCAAACCGAAGCGCGCATATTAACACAAACTGCTTTTCAGAGGTGATTGAAAATCGATAAGCAACAATTCCTTCAGTTTTTTTTGAAGGAGGGGGGGGGAGGGGAGGACGGAAATATAGTGATTACACTCAGTTTATACGGACATTCGAAATTAAAAATACTTTTCATACAGCAATAATTTAAATCTTGAGAAACATTTTGGAATCAGTCCTTCACATTTAAGTTGGTGTCATTCTGCTGTTGTTATAATCAATCGTCCAAATTTACAAATCGATTTATAAACACCGAACATTTCGAATCTGAATTTACTCTGAAATCCAGGGTAATATTAAATCTGAGTTTTGGAATCTGAATCAGTAAAAAGCATCGGCTGAAAGTCACAAATCTGACTGATTTTAGCACTCCGAACCCTTCTTCCGAGTTAGCTCCTTATTGCGTTCCTTGCATCATATTTATTATAATTATAACTGATTATTAGGGAACAAGCTACTAAAGAGCTAATCATGATGAAATAACTTTTTTGTGTTTATTATGCTCTGTTATGCTCTCTGTATCCTCGAGGGAGAAAATTAATAGCCATCTTTGGGTTAATAACTCTTTTCATTTTGGTATTTTGAGGTGACACGTTTTAAATAATGTCATACGATACTACCGGAGTGTTCCAAATTTTGAAATTTATCAAAGATCAATAAACATTATAATAAGAGGGACATATAAGTTTAGACATGATAACTTTATGTCCTCCAATTATCAACTACGTTTTAGGAACATTAAGTGCAAATAAAAAGTTATGTAAATTTATGCTTGGAAAGCGTTGATAGCATTAAAGTGATCGTCTTGTTAATTAAATACCTACTCAAAAAAAGGACCTTCAGAGGTCTCAATAAGGAGAAAAGGGAGAAATGACTAATTATAAATCACAAGAAAGACCTTGTGGCGGATTGCTACGCTAATGAGCCTTGTAGCAATCTCTATGGCAAGTTCTCCCAGATTGAAACGGTGCCCAAGATTGGCTAAACTACTTCAAGGCTATAGAGAAGACAGACGTACGACGTGGAATACGTTTACTTGGGCTGTGTGTCACTGACACGGAGCTTAGACATTTTACTACAGTGAAGGGTTTATTAAACAATACGCGCTCTCGACCGCACTTGCTACCAGCGAGACAAGTAGCACGGCCACACCTTCGAGTCTGTCCGAGTTCATAGGAGATTTCTTTGTTCAACCATGAAAGCATTGCGCACTCTACAACCTATAAATATAATTTTAAATTTGTTGTTTAATTATTTATATCATCTATGATGCAAGTTAAATAATATTCGTATCTAAATAGGGTGAACTAAGAGAGTTGGCTTGAAAAGGAATAATTTCTTTCTTTTGATAAATCCGTTTTAAGTAATTGGCACCTTTAGTTACTTCGTTTTGAAACCACTCAGTTACGCACTCCCTTGAAGAAATACTCTTCTATATCGTAGTGTTGCCAGGAGAACTAGATCTGCCGCTGCAATTTGTTTAACGACCAGATATTACCTGACTACATTTGACTCAGAGGCGAGAAAGAAGGTCAGGAAAGGTCAAATGCAGTCAACTCCACAATATTTTATACCACTAAAAAAGGAATTAAGCAGCAATTTAATTTGCATTCATGTATTTATATTGGGAGATCGAACCACCACAGTTGTGTTAAAAGCATTGATTCCGAGTAACTGCCAATCTGTCATGAGTGGTTTGAGTCTTCATATAAACCAAGATGATGGGTGACGTTGAGAAAACCTAAGCACTGCAACTATGGTTTTTCGTTACGTCGGAAAGATATCACTTCAAAAAGCTGACCTTGCAGACATGCATTCTGAACTCATAACCAAGAATTACCACCAACTTTCTTATTATAAAAACTTTGTTACGAAATAACTGATCACATGGGCTTTGTGTAATTGAAGTTATGGAAATTTTTCACATTCCTCTTTAGACTTATAAATCATAAATCTTGGTTTTTCATTCAAGATGCTTCTCTATGAAACATTTCATATTTCACATTGGTTCTAAAATTTTCTATTTGAAGATATAATGGAGAGGAAGTGCTTTCCAAAAATCATCCTGCAGGGAAAAATTATTTTTTAAACCGGATTCCTTGCATTAATCGGTCATTTAAATCACCATGGGGTCACTGACGATCATATTTTCAATATTAAAAACCATTATTTAGTCAACATCGAGAAATTTATAAACTTTTTACGTGCCTTGGTGTTCTATTGATTAATTTACTTAAATAAATAAATAACTAAATACATATATATAATGTTAACTTGCGATGAAATTACTCATCTCCTCAGATACAAATTTGGCCGCCTCCCATAGAAAATGTCCCATTGAGACTGAATGGGCGGGAATATTGTTGGTTAGGTACTGATCGGAAGTTGACAAGCCCACTTTTGAAGAAAAGGACAGCAAGTTGGTTCGGCAAGGGAAACGAGGCACAAAAAGAGCTTTCTCAGAAGACACCATTTCGGAATAAATGTCAGAGCAAAGGAAGATTGCATATGTACCTAGTCCCTACTTCTTAAAGTTCATTATTAAATGATTATAAGTAATAAGTATCTCAAATCTAGGAGGGAGGGAACGGGGTGGGAGGACGGTGCCCATTTTGATGTTTTTTAACGAATCAACAATAGTAATGATACTTCTTGATTTAATTCAAATTGACCAATGGAAAAATATGAAATATTTAAATGTAAAACTTATAAAAGACGAAGAACTCTGGTTTCTAAGGGCAAATAGGTCAACTGTAATGATGCATCATTTGCAATCGCAGCCATTCAGGAGCTAAATTGAAGAAACGATTTAAAATAGTAAATTTGGGCACATAATTTTTAAAACTAGCAAATCGAATAATTCGAATTGTGAAGCAATTTAATTAGAAGGACACTAAGACAAAATGTATGGACTTGCTAATATTTGTAGTTAACATAGTTTTCAAAATCATTTAATTAAACACTCATCTCCAATGACGCGAGAGCTTCATCCATTCAAGGTCAAACCATTTAAGATAATGCATTTGAATAAATCAAGGACGAAAACTAAAAATAGAGCGTAAGTTTCCTCCACAAGGACTCTATGCTCTTCCAGTGAAGGGTCTTTCTTTTAACCTCAAAAATTAACTTTTCTTATATTTCCAGATGCTGGCACAACGCATCACTCATTAATCAGCGGTATCTGTTTTAATTGACAGCTTGATGCATTCAATGTCGGGTGTATTCCATTTGGCATTCACTTAGTCTGTTAATCACTTGTCCAACGCCTACCTCCCCTCCCCCCACCCCACACACACCCCCACTTTTCTTCGTATTTCTTAAAAACGGGCATTGTAGTCACCAGATGAAATGTTTTGTCTGGACAGAAATGAAGACAGAATAACATGCAGTTATGACGAGTTTTTGTACAAAAAAGAAGACGAATTCTCTGGGATCGACTGGGAAAACAACCACTCGAAAGGTGATAAAGATTAGAGCAGTTCTAATTGTAAACATTCTTTGACGCTTTCGCATCAATTGTGCTGGCTATTTGTCGTCATGATTTCTTTCAGATGCCAATTTTGCCATTTTTATTCCAAGGATAAGTTGATTCGTTTGGCTTCTATGGTACCAAATTTAGTAGCCATTTGAAAGATAAACCCTCTTGTTTGACATCAAATGAAAGATCTCTTCATTTTTCCCCTCTAATATGCAAGCTTTTCAACTATAATAATTCATCAAACTTTGTATTCATTCTCACTACTCACTACTACAAGGGATTTATGCATTGGGGAAAAGCTAATTCTGGTTTCTCTAATGGTATTTTAGCCAACAGTAATTCAATTTTACTAATCTACAGTTAATCTGATGAAAAGTCTTCATGATTTAAAATCGATGCAAATAGAAGGAAAATGTCACAAATGACTGGAACATTCTTGACTATTGAGTGTATACATTATTTTAATAATTAATTTGAACCCTCCTGCATATCTCGAATATTAATCACAAACCCACTAGCACATTTTTCAAAAGTGATTAATTTAATTCGACTGAAATATTATTCCGCCTTTAAGTAATTAGTATAATTCCATAAATTAATTCCCAAATAGCCTGGTTTTGCACACCTGTAAGATTTTAAACAAATGACTGATATAGGAATTCAAGATTTCTATTTTAAAAACTAAATTTGTTTACCTTTGCTATGGCAGAATTGGCCTCACGTATTTACATAAACAGGCAAATTCATAGCATTAAACACGCACCTATTTGTACTAAAATACCAAAGAATAAACAATAGTAACCGTTTTGATGTCGTCAAAAATTTAACTATTTACGCTAAGTGCATGTTAAGTGTATTTGCGGTAAAAAAAGCTAAATTCATAATGAACCGTTTTTGTACCTTTAACATGTAGATCAATTCTCTTTGTGTTTGTGAAGGTGAATATTGCGTGAAAGAAGTCAACTTATTCCTTCTCTCATATATTTGTTTGATGATTGGAAGCTTTGTTTATTTCTTTGATCTTCCACAAGAGAGATTACAATTTTAAATTAATTACTGTAGAACTGAAAGTCTTTTAACCCTTTAACGTCCTGCAGGACCGTACGGTCCTCTTTCAAAATAAGCTCCATTGTTACTGGCCTCGTAACAGAAGGCGCTATTGGCGTTTGAAACAGATTCAATACGTCTATAGCCTTCGCCTGATACCACCGAAACTCATTACGTCGACGGCATCAATCTGCTGTGAGACACGCGTGAGTGCGGTTGGATACATTTTTCAAAAAAAAAATAATTCGGGCGTTAAAGAGCTAATGAGTGAGAAAAAAATGGAAGATGATTTAAATGAAGGGCAATTGAAAGCCAATAATTGGCCATCGATAGTGTTTTACTGTTCAGGTTGTGCACCAGTTTCCTAAGTCATCGTTCTCCCACTCATTTCCTAATAGTAAGCCAATAAATGCAAAGTTCTTTTAACTGCCATTCCTTATGACCAGTTTACCCCGTGTAATTAAATCCAAATTCAGAAGAAAGCCCATACTCAAGACCATCTCTTCATCACTTCCTCATATTAACTCCATTTCTAAACAATATCCAGCATCGATGGCATTATTATAAACTTTAAAGTAAATAGAAGTGCATAAATAGAAGTATTGTGTACAAGCCATTGGCTTGCTTAAGCCGATCAAAAATGATCGCATTCGGATAATCAAATAAGTGCACTTTTCATTCCAGTACTCGCTGAGGTGATAGTATGTTGGATTCAACATTATGCCTGTTAATTTTCTACCTCAGAGCCGTCTTACTTTATGTCCAGATATAAAATGACTCCACACTTTACAAAAATTGCCTTCTCACTAATTATGATAATAGTATACAATGATTCACTATGGTTTGCGCACCTCCTCTCCTCACAAGTACTTTCATTTCAATCACGCAACTCCTTCTGACCGCCTAATGTACAGGTACACTTTATTTCCACTTTCCCCTGGTTGTATATTCATTTACTTCCCCTATGCGGTGGTTCCCATTTAACACAGACAACACAGACAATGCCCATTCAATAGAGAACGAAAATCACCTGTTGGACAGCCATAAAGGTGAGACCTGTCCCCACTTTTTGCTTTTTCTCTTTCAGATGTTCGTATGAAAATGGTAAGAAACGAAGAGATAAATGAGAGAAGCCGCGGTGAAAAAATCAAAGATAGTAAGGCGAGGCCACTTCCATTCTACTTTTGGGGTCTTATTCTAAGCCAAGACTACACCCTGATTTGTGTAGAAAGTAGTCAACGGTAGGACATACATTGTCAACTTGGTTAGAGATAGGTGAAAAGAAAATGGGCGACTGAGAGAGAGAGAGCGTAAACGGTGGGAGGCGGGAAAAAATATGAGGATTACATTTGAGCATGTGGTATGAGTCACTAGTTTATGAGAGCACACTCACTTTGTGAGCTTGTCATCTGGCATTTTCGACATTATTTCTAAACCTTGGTTAACTCCGTAGCAATGACTACAAATTAATGGCTCGATTAAGTAGTCTGAGTCATCTCTTTAACCACTGAATCAGGGTTGAAGAGCCAAGCAAATTAAAAAGAGATGATGGTGTCCTCAATATTCACTTCGTGATAGACTCATGATTTCTACCCTAAATACTTCGTTTATTTTCTCATTATGATTAAAATCTTACTTGTACAAAAAATTTGCCAATGAAATGATGTTAAATTATGCAATTTTAAGCTCATTTATAAGTGACTACATATGCGTTGTTTCAATGTGTAAATTACAATGAAGACACAGTGGTCAATATGCACATATGCCAAGTTGGAGGACATCAATACAAAACCGAAGGAATTAGAGACCAATCGTCATAATTAATTCTGGTCATCGAAAAAGGTTGTAAAATATGAGTTTCTCCTAAAGGGGTTCCAGCATACCCTAGCCATGTCTTCTGTTGCGAACATTTCCATTCGTGGGCTATGGAAGATTTTAACAGTTGTTAAAAACCACCTTTATTTTCATTATAAAGCTGCTTGCTGCTGAATAGTCATGATAACGGTAGATGTACTAGCCCTCAGGGGTTAGAAATTCCAAAAGTATTTAGATATACGCTATTACATGCACTAGAACTTGCATGTGCAACTTGTGGTTGCAAAAATGAACATTTGAAAGCAGTCCTGGCCGCGAGCACGATTTTGAAAACATCATCTTCCAGCCTCAGTTCAGTCGAACCAAATGAGTTGAAATAGGTTGAAGTGATTCTAAGAATTAATGGCGACCAGCTACTGCTTCAATAGTCTGTTTCGAAATGTCACTTTTCTTACTCTCTTCTTAATGGGCTATTTAAGGATTTGTTTCAGCCTATTAAGAGAATTTTCATCAAATACTTTTCTCGAATGGATCCAAACGGTAGGTGCCCCATCCAAAAATGTTGAAGTTTGCTTGATTTCATTATAATTTACTAAATCATGATCTTTAAAGTCTTCGAGGGAGAGCGTTCCCCAACCTTTATTGCAATCAGAGAACTAAGAGTGATTAGTTTTTGTGCCCCAGAAAATTACTTGAACAACCTATTGGCAAGTATTTCAAAGAATATGCCGAATTGTTAAAATGTGCTCAATTGCAGAGATGTTGCTCTAATTTTGTTTTAAATTCCACCTTTGAGACGTATAAGTTTTTTATTTAATTCTGAGATTTGTAGCTATTTCAGAAGGTCAGTCGTGTGAATAACAAACTTTATACTAAATTTGATGAGAAGCTTGCACTCTATCGGTGTGCCAAACAGTGGGACAAATCTTTTCATATGCTATTAACATCGACCCGTTCACTTTCGTCTTGGTTGTCACACGAGTCTACCGTTGCCCCAACGTCACATGAATAAATTACTTACATTCCGTTTCGATGTGTCTGATATTTGAAGATGTTTCATGTCGGCCATTTTCTCCTTAATGTTTTGAAATATCGAGGGAATAGACATTTGTGTTACTCTGATCATGTCACATTTAAGATTGCAGGTGTCTATTCTATAAAATTGGAACATGTCTGTGTTCCCACCAAGCATTTGATTGCTTTGAGCAGAAGATCAAATTACTGTTTATATAGTATTCCTTTGAGATCAAGTATTAAAATAATCATCGGGAGATAAATTAGTTGATTTGGATCAATTACAAGTTGGTGTCATTAAAAGTCTTTCAATTTATTTCAGTCGCATATCTCGAAAAGGCGCCAGGTTGTCTGCATAAATTCCTTCGGAAAATTCATAAAAAATATCGAAATAAATCTTCATTTATCGTCTCACTCAATTCACTTATCCAGTTTACTAATCAAATCATCTGGTCATCCGCACAGAGGCTGTCTGTTCATTGTCTGAGTTTTGATGGTATCCTTAAGAGGTGGGATGTGTGGAAGTCAATAAATCGGCCCAATAGAAATTTGACACATCGAGAGTGTTTGCATTTCACGTCGGGGAGAAACATTTTACAGTACCTTCTGAGAATGTCCATTTAAGTAGTAAAGAATAACAAGAGCGAACTGAAAACAAACGTAAGCAGATACAGGAAGGTGATAACGTTATAAAATTTAAAATTGTTTGCGCCATCAACATAGTGAGTTAGAAAGTACCCATAATATTGGCCAACTTGTCTTAAAAGTCTACAATTCAAGATATATCGATTCTTCCAGCGTTGCTACGCCGGAAATTTTATACACAGTAGGAGGATTATGCTGTCTAGTAATCAAATGGGCGTGAAACGTTAAGATTTCAGTTTACGCTATGGGTGTTCTTGATACATTATAAGTCTTAAGGGTTATACAGACTACCTTTTTCAAAGTCAGTCTTTAAAATTTTTGATAATTAAATTTGCAACACTGCTTATTTCCCTTCTGATGTATTCGATTTTTCCACAATTTTTTATACCAGGTAGTTCTTTAAGGCTCCTTTGACAAAATCCATACTGATCAATTATTTTGACGAAATCTTCTGAATCATTATCACAGGTCTATGCAATGATTGATTAGTAACATTTTTTATCTAAACCTCCCATATTTATACTTATATATTCGATCCACTTTCTTTTCTTTTCTTTTATTTAAACTGTGTACATATTTATAAATTATTAACGTCGCACTTTTAAGCTTTTAAGCAACCCCGGAATTAATTCTTTAAAAGTCTAACATTTGAATGCTATTATTGGCTGAAATTCGAAATCCAGGGTTGGTGGAGCGGCTGAGGGTGGAAGGAGAGAGAGCTATAATTATTCAAAATGTGGGCAGTGCCTCAGAAGCAGCGGCAGCAGTCGCGATTTTTTATCAAGCATTAAGATCAAAGAAGTGACTGCTCCAGACAGTGCCTATTATTACATCCATCTCTCCCCGCCGAAAGGTTGACTAAGCGCAGTAGCAGCAGTAGACTTAGATCTGCTCATGAGCCATTCTCTGTTGGCTCATTTTGGACGTCATCAGACACTGACTGAGGTGTGATTAATTGTGCTTTAGCGGGCTTAAATAGATTCTTGTTTGGCCACTACCAAAATAATGACCACTTGTGATTCGAAGCCTCAGGTCCACACTCTAAGGATATTCTCCATTTTTATTGATCTTGTGAACTGATCAGCTTGGATTAACATTTCTAAATTTCAGATACGGCAATTATTTTTGGATTTACAAAGATACGGCTCCCGTATGTGGTAAGGGTCTTCGAGAACAGGTAGTAATTGTACTTCGTTCAATTACTCAATTTCTATTTTACGCACAGTCAGCCTATTTTCAACTTTCTGCTTCACTTTTCCGGTTCATAAAGTTGAGAATGGCTAGGGTTTTGGATGGAGGGGGAGGAAGGGGAGAGTCTCTTGCAGAGAGCTAAAACAGTCACTTGGCTAAGCGCCCACATTTCGAACACTTTTTTTGCTTAAATTAATCGGTCTGAATAAATAGCATTTGCATTTACCTAAAATGAGTTCAATAGTAAGTGCGTAATTGATCTTTGTCGCTTACGCAATGGTGACCTTCGGGGCAAGAAGTGAGTGAACTAGGCTAAATGCGAATTAAAACGTGACAGGTGCCGGCTTAAAGAGAGAAAAAAAACAGTGATGTGTTTACCTGTTTGAAACAGAGTGATTTGGGAAAAAATAACTCCCTTTAAAATCCTCGGACGTTTAAATATCATCTTCTCCTCAAGGTTATAAATTAGTCACGAAAAGTGAGTTGTTGGAGGACAAGATTGTGATAAATAACTTCATACGTACATACTCAAATCTTCCAAAAATTTGTAAACAAAACTGAATTCCGTGGATATTTTAATGGAGTTGCGAGCAAATTAAGAAGTTATAGATGATTGAGTATCCATATTTCGAAGTTCAAATACTGCCAAATATCACAGTGTCCTTTTCGCCCTCTATTTTAATAATAATCAATTACCAATTGGATAATTTAATTTAAAATGAAAACCTGCTGCTTACTCACAGAATTATCTTACCTGTCCAGAAATTACATTGATTTTCTTAATCCAGATTGACATTTTTCCAGGAAATTTACTATAATAGTATAAATAACACCATTTACCATGGAGTATATTGTTATTTAATTTTCTAACACATTAATTTGTCATAACCTAGATATTGAATTTACGCTGGTAATTTAATTTGCAAAAATTGTCATGGTATTTCTGACTTTAGAAACTTTTTCTGCTGTTTACCTATTTATTGAGCCGTTTTTAGGCAGCACGACCAATAAGCATGCATGAGTTACTCTTCTGGCTCAAAATGGGCGTCGCCAAACGGCAATGGGTGTGATCAGTTGGTGCTTGAACACGCTTAAACAGGCAGATATTGCCCCGTCGATGCAGACGATGCAATGAGGCCAACTTACTAAACCCCATTTAAGCTAATATTTTGGATTTGAAATAGGTCGGCAAACATTTACCTTGACCTAAAAACTACTTTCTAAGATGCATACCCACTTTCTGAAGTTGGCTCACGCGCATAAGGGCGTTTATGAGTGTACGATTAGAGCGTAAAAATATTCCAACTGAAGTTAATGTTACTCAACTTATTGACTCATTTCATTAATGGGGTCAAGAAAAACGGCTTTTTATGTAATGACTACAAGGGGTGTTATTCTTGACATTCCATTAACTCATGGAGAAAATACATGTAGAAAAAACATCATCTGTATCTAACTTCTACCAAACCCCCAAACCATGACCCATAAATTAAACTAGATGGAGAACTTTTTACGAAATTGCCCAGGGCAAATATCTCCTTTTTCCGAAAATCGTGAGTGCAGCATAGTTCGCCTTAAGTTACCTCTGCTAGCCACCACTTTGTTCTTTCAATATTTTTACTTTGATCGGAAATTTAGTAAACTAGCCAATGAACTATAATATCAGAAACTTGAACACTTTCAGGAACCTATGGATCAAATTAAGGCATTTGGAATTTGGGACATTAGAACATGGCATTGGGGAGCTATGCTCAGTAATTGTGGCCAACCTGGTGAATCTGAAATTCAATTAAAGTAAGACTTTTTTCTAAATGCCTATTGGATCCCTATTGGATCAGTTTTTTTCTATTTCATGGTAAGAATATTGCATCTTTTAATTTAGCAAAAGTAAATTTCTAAATTGCACAGAAGCCAATATTTATTTGATATGAATAGAATATTTTCATATTCTATAAAATATCTCCTCTTCAATTGGCTCGAGTTTATTTTAATGCGATTTTAGAACTAATGGACGCGATTTTGAAACCAGTTTTCTTTGACATATGGATTGATGGAACCATAGCTTTAAATCGTTCAACATATGGCTTTGCTCAAGTTTTAGTATGGGGAGGGGAGGGGGGTGGGCTGTTTTACTTCCACTTTGACATTTTAGTTGCCACGGCAACGGTTCCCATTTAGCGCACAGCCATTTCTAAATAAATTAACTCGGTCTCTAAAATGAACCCTCCATTTTAAGCGTCACTACGCCCGAACTAAATTCACACACTATTTAATGGTGACACGTCTAAAATGTAAGAACTTTCACCTAGTCTGCGTCACATACACAAAGCTATAGATAATAATAAAAACCATAAATCAAATTAAAATAAAGGGCGGTCTGTCTGCTAAACCCACGAGTTCTATGTTTTCACCCAGGCGAAAATGCTGGTGACTTTTGAACTAGGACTTACTTTCGCCGTTATTGGAAAGGGAAGAGAAATTCTTATAAGTCATTCTTCCTCCATGCTTCGTCAACTGCATCACCTCAAAATGGGAGAGAAGCAGAGACGGCGGCAGTAAGTCTGCCCTGAGATACAAAAGAAGTCAGTTTCCTAAGTAGGAAAATTGAGTAATGTACTATAAGCCCATATAAGAGATGGAGAAAAAGATCTATAAATCGTTTAAATGTCAAGGGAGCTTTAAACGACAAGAAATGTTGAAGTAAGCTATGTAATAAAATCTGCGCGCTTTTTACTAGTTGAATGTAAGTAATCCCAATCAACACTGATAAATCAAAAGGTGGGGAACCG
This sequence comes from Hymenolepis microstoma, assembly GCA_000469805.3. Lineage (NCBI taxonomy): Eukaryota > Metazoa > Platyhelminthes > Cestoda > Cyclophyllidea > Hymenolepididae > Hymenolepis > Hymenolepis microstoma. The sequence goes on along the minus strand of LR215995.1, from coordinate 17,329,853 downwards.
AAATCGGAAATCTCTGATTCTATTTCTGATCGAACCCATCTTTTAGGCCTAAACTCACTCCATTATTTTTGCATTGTTACAACCTGACATGAGAAATATTATCTAACATTTTGTATAAATAGTCAAAGAATAAACTAATTGACAACTGAAAATGAGCTCTCGTCATCAGTGCTTAAAGTGTAGATGACTAGACCACCTTCCAGAACAATCGTTAAGGAAAACTGCATTTTTCCTTTTTTTCAGGCAACTGACAAATAGAAGTCTAATTACGTCAGACAATGTTTGGATTTGCTTCATCTGGACGCCTTGAGACGCCCAAAGGCGGTGTGATTAATTTACAGCCCAACTGTTTCCGTGTTGTCTTTTACGGGTATGTTTGCGCCTCGAAACAAGCATATCCGAATGTCCCGCACCTAGGACAGCTGTTTTTGTAGCTTAGATCCCCAATTACGGATTGTAGTGTGGTTAGGTGAACGTTCAGAAATAAGACATTGTATCCTGTAAGTTACTCTAATTAAACGAAGCATTTGAGTGAATTAGCTTAAGTGACGGTCTAGAGGTCCGTTTTTCGCTGAATAGAAAGGAAAATATACAAGTTTAAGTCGGAAGTCCTCAGATTCAGTTAAGTATACGAAAATCTGGCATGAATGAATCTGTTTATTTGCGTTTGTCTTTGGTAGATAATGTCATGTGATAGCAAACTTGCGTTTTGACATTCATTTTTGCATTTTGTAGCATAATAGCGTGCCACATACCGTGTTACAACCGTTTTTTAGCCGAGTAACTGTCACAGACATATTTTTCCAAATAGAGTTATATTTTTATAAAACTGTGAAAGACATTCCCATATTTCTGCGCGCTGCTTCTTTATCGGTCAATATGCCCGTCTATCCAGCAAGAACCAAAGAAACACGACTTGAAAGCGATATGACCAATGTTAATAATTTAAACGGTCGGAAGAGCGCGAGACTATGTAAGTTCCTTATCACAGACTCTTCTTAATTTGCTTGAGAATCGTTGTCTTCCTTTTCGAATTTTTGCTCAAGATTGAGGATCGCCTCTGCACTCCAATCTCGCAGATCAAAATAATTTAATTATAAATGAGATAAAACATCGGATGTCCATCTGCAGTAAGAATAACTTATGCTAATTTAACAATGATTTAGTTAAAATTACACTCATTACTTTTTAAATACGTTCAGCAATAATAATTATCTGTGCAATTCTAGATCTTTTGTAAGAATTTGATACGTTAACTCTGTGGATTTAATTAACTATTTAACTAATTAATTAATTGAATCGTGGATGAGTCATCATTCGGTCTACATCCGATCATTCTTCACTTTGTCAACCTACCCCTAAGGTCATGTCGAGTTGGCATCCCATGGATATCATGGTGGTGGCTTCTCTGAGAGTGACAGAGAGCTATCATGAGGAGGGTGCGAATTTGGAAGATTAGGGCATGACATCGGGAAATCATTGGACGTTTGATCACTAACTAACTGATTTTATTTAAAGGCTTTGAACATAGACGGGAAATAATTCGAGGGATAAGGACTTCTTGCGTTTGCCATAATTCAATTGATTGTTTTTTTTAAGTTATTGAAAATTTTCAGAAAAATAAATTAAATTGGCGAATAGATGTATAAAATTTCTTTTGACTATAAGGATTAAAGTGAATTTTAATTTGGAAATGGTTTGATTGTGCTTACTCAAAAATTCTGACCTTTAGTTCGTGTTAACAAATTAGTTGACATAATGATAGCTATTAAAAATATATTTTTCATTTTTCAACGAACAATATGGTTCGGAACATTGCTTTAAAGTAGGGACTCCTTGTCAGATGGGTGTCGTGGCAAAGAGGTCAATTTTTACTCCCGCGGCGTCAGAGATCTCAAAATTGATGATCATTAGTACACACTATGTCATGGAAGTGACAAACAGCATTAGTTATTTTTTGACAATGAAAGAGGTGGCGGAAGACGAAGTTACCTTTACCTACGTCAAGTGCTTACAACGGTCTTCTTATTTAAGGAGTTTTGGGAAAAGTTTCAAGTAAAACTCCTACTTCCCGTATTGACCTGTTATTTACGCAAATAATCAAGCCAATTTTGAGGCCGCCTGACTGTCCACTTTTCACCATCTATCCTCAGGGTACTACCATGAGCAGCTAATCGCTACTAACAAGTATAATGTAACTATAGCAGAGCTAATAGATCTCAGTTAAAATGAACTTTACCAACAATGCATTTACTATTGAATAAAGGAAAATTTACATTTTAAGGCATGAAAAGGCATTTAAACAAAAAGATAAAAACTGGTAGAGGTTGCTAGGTGTGTCATATTAAATTCACCAATGTCCTCAACTTCGGAAAGCTCAACCCTACATTTGATTTATTTATATAACACGGAAGAAAGAATATTTTCGTTCAACTTACTGTCACCCTATAAGGTGATTTTTCAAACAAGGCGCATACACATTTGAAAAACATAATCGAAAAGTGAAAACTGATTGGATCAAATTTCAAGAGAGAGAGAGAGAGTAATGTAAAATCCACACATTATTTCAATCTTGAACGAAATTGTCAAATTTTATGAATTTAGGATAAATGGGGAATCTGTAACCTTTTAGCCACTTTCCCCCAATATATTTCTCAAGTCAAAGTTCATGGATCCTGTTAAATTCGAAGATGTTCTGCTTATTGCCTTGGCTATGTAACTCAGGGCACTTTATACATGCCTTGCAAATGCAAATTAACACACTTTATGTTTTCCTATGGTCGAAGAGAATTATAGACCACCTACGGTGAAAAAAATGGAGAAAGGAGAAAACAACAAAAGGGAATAAAGCTGAGAAATTTTCCCGAATGTCAAAATATGAAAATAAAATGGGCATATAAGTTGTAGAAAGTGAAGAGGGTGAATATCAAAGGTGGAGGAGGCTGCAAGCCTGTGGAAGATTGGCTATCCGGGTCGCTAACATTTTCAGAAAGAGGGACCAGAAACTAAGGTTTCTGATAGTCTGTTAGCTATCCTTCAGGCTGTACATCTTTATCGTCTAACAAACATCAGTACAACAATAGAGAAATGAAAAGATTTGGAGAGATGAAGGAGACAAATGAGTGGCGAATCGAGTTTACTATGAGGCGTATCAGACCGGGTGTGTGTAAAGGTTAACTATACGGGTCAATAAATGCACTTTTGAGGCAAAGGAAACATTCAGTAAATATAAAGTAATAACGTTAGTTTGGATGACAGGTAAAAAGTTCACTAGATGAACATATTACGTGACACTTACCTCATGATTCATCGAATGTACTTGAGTAGGAAAGCCGAAGAGAGAAGAGATGCTGAAGAACGGAAAAGCCCTGCATTACATTGAATTCGTAATCGCCGCTTTTGTCACCCTCAGTCAAATGCCTCCGGTCCTCAAACATTTTCCGATTTTGCGAAGACCCAAACTTGAGTGTATTTCTGAGTCACACTCCTGGTCATTCATTCCTTTGTTAGGATATAGATATATGCGAATCACTTATTCTCATTGGCGGACTTCGTTTCTAGGATTTGTTCGGACTAAAACCATTTCCGAATAAATGTGTCAAATTTAGGCTACTAATAAGCCGGGTATTTCAATGTTTGAATAGTACTATTGGTTTTTATTGACGCATCAGGATATCCCCATAAGACCTGCATTGCATTTTAAATCATTAAATATACAATGGAAATTCACAAATTCGTATAATCGTATGGGTAAGCGTTCAAGGAGGTGCAACGTTACTGGCACACAATAAAGTTCGGAAACCACTGATCACAGTGTAAAATGACGAATGATCATTACAGAAGCATATACTCAGACCAGGACAAGATTTGTCATGCATAGACAGGTTCAATACAAATCCATTTATTTTCTTTTTACAAATTATTATCTTTTTAAATACAAAGCTATATTATTACATTCTTCTTTTGCTTAGTTTCATCAAAAGAACTGTAAAAGTTAAGTTATTTTATTTCGAAATGGATATATTCGAGAAGATAAATAGGTAACCGATTTGGTTGTCAGTATGAAACCATTTGTCAGCCTAATTTGTCAATTTAGTGAAAGGAAGCAACAGACCTTTACCTGTCGAATGGACGACTAACGATGTAGCCTGTCACCTAACGACATGGTCACTCATCATTCAATAAGTCAGATGACTATTTGGCTTGCACGTTCCTACTTTCATGAGTGAAGGCATATTAGTTAATCGTCCAGCCTCCAGTCACAAAGGCTACATTTTATAATGAAGTGATTCTAATCGAGGAGTCAAATTTGTGTATTACACTAATGAATATGGTATTCAACTCTAGCAATAGAACATCGTAGATATCTTACTCTTTGCAGCATGACTGTGACTCATTTGTTTTCATTTATGTCAGCTGTAGGAAGGGTTATGTGATGAATTCTACGTGGAAAAGCTGACTGTTTCAGGAAATTCGCATAACGTTATGAATAACACATCACAGTGAAGTTAATCTAAAGATTTCAATTAGTGGTTGAGGTTCAGTGTCACCAAAATTCAAATGTTCGTTTATACCATAAAAATAGGAAACTTGAGGCTGAATAGTCAAAAGATGATTAGAAGGAAATCACGGAAATACTTATCGCAAATTAAGCAAATGAAAGTCAGGAAGAATCAATTTATTTTGAGAGACCAAATTAAAACGACTATTTACTCTCCTAGCACAAATTTCTGCTGTCCTCATTTCTTATTTCTTGGGAACTTCGGCCACTAGTGTCTATTAAAATTGACAAGAGCAGGTTCTGTAAGAAGGATCTCTTGAAATTGAATTTTCCGAGCATTTGAACTTGATGCAATGACATAAATAAAGTGTGGTTAAGCTGTTGAATTCATAAAGCATGGTGCTCTTGTTTCCTTTGACTTTATTCTCCCCTCTTTGAATATTTTTGTGCTCACTGAAATTTCAAATTGGTCTATTTTTTTGCTCTGGTAAACAAACTTTATGAAGTTTAACCACCGGAGCATTTCCAATTTAAATCTAATGGAGTTTAATTATCTTTAATGGGTTTGATACTGAAGGTGATTTTTACAATAGTCATAATTGATTATTATTATCACTATGGATATTAATAAATTGAAAAGTTCTATTAATAGTAGGGAAAATATCTGATTCCAGTGGTCATTTCATATTCCGTGCGTCAATTCCCTTACAGCTTCATATCGCTTTCCAAGCTGTCGTTTTTTCTCTTAAATCGGTTTGTTAAAATGAGGTAACTTAGGGGTTCCATATTTGCTTAAAAATCAATATCCATATTTTATTAATTTCTTAACGCGCTTATTACTAGAGCCAATTATCACAATGAGAAAGTGAAAGGCCCGTTAAGGAGGTAAGTTCGGTTGTAAGCTCTCCTGATGGATCGAAATCGAGTTTGGAAACTGAACGTTTTTCTACATCAATGCTTCCGTGCTGGTCAAATATGGCGTCAAAACCATTCATTTTTTACTGGAGTATCACTTCGAAGTTAGACAAAAATTTACTGCGTGTGAGAATACGACGATTTCCACTTTGCTCGGTTATTTATGTTATTACATGACAGTGGAAAGCTACCTACAAACCTTCGGGGATTAGCCAAGTCGAAAAATCTGATAGCGTTCAAATGGAACCTACGCCATAGTATCATTCAAACGATCTTCCCAAATCCCCCCCCCCCCCTAAACAAATCATGGAATCACATTTGTGTTTGCACAAGTGGATCGATTAGGCTTTAAAACAACCACAAAATGTTAAACAAGTCGTAGGGAAATATCATAAGGAACAAAGGAGAGCGAGTGTGGCGAACCTCAAAGGGTTGGCGTCATATTTCGCACAAAAGCACACAATGAACGCAAACGAATGTGTGATTGCAAACCTTATTCAGGACAAATTTGGCCTAACCCGTCTCTAATTTGTGTCTTATTTACGTTCTGAATAGTCAAGTATTGTGGTTTTGGGTCATTTCCGTTAAGATTAACAGTGTGGTCGTTAAATTTTTCCTCTTCACGCGTATACCATCTTTTTTGTAGTCCAGTGGTCATGTAGGCGATATAGCAGTTGTAACATGATTTGATTTAGTGTGTTTGACATCTTAGAGATTTTAAAAGTCTTTCGAAGATCGAAATTGTTAAAAAATCATTTGCTAAACTTTGGATTCGAGCTCTCCACTAAAACTGATAACTGAGCTGCAGCAATTATGGTATCCTAAAGTTTGCTAAAGAAGTAATGACTTATTAACAAAAATTAAAACAGAGAAATATCGTAGTGGCTGTGAACACGTAGATTTTAGGCCAGAGATTTAAGTTTCGCTACCTAGTTCTGAATCCCACTCGACTTCGAACAGATCATCAAATCACAAATTGCTAAAGCGTATCGCGAGAATTGAGGAGGGCATAAAAACTCAAGATTAATGTGAAAAATTTCCATCAAAAATTATACTTGATGGTGGTAAGACCGACCCATCTTGACAAAAAAAACAAAACAGCCCATTGAACGCTAAAATTTGAAGCAAGGAATATAAACCAAACATTAGCTCATATTGTTCAACTCCAAACCAAACATTAAATGAAGTAAAACTCCTTGTCACCTTTACGCTGCTTCCCACCTCTTAATCATTTAACTGACCTTCTGTTGCCCCCTCAATTGCAAATTTTGCGTTTTTATATTGCTATGAGCAATAGTAATGATAATACAAGTGTTCACTAAACTGTATGCGGTTTAATTTCAATTCTTGTTCTATGGCATTAGTAATGAAGTTGATAGTCAGCACTCATGCACTTACCAATTAAGACCATTAATGTAATTATATTCCTCATAGAGCTTGCTAAAACTTGTTAAGCCTGTTGTTGCAGATTTGCAGGTAGCGTAAATTGCACAAAATCTGACCACTCAATGCATGCTACCAACAAGGTGATAGAAGAGCTTAATTCACTAAGAGGAAATTAATATTCCTTCCTTCGTTGACACGATGTAGGCAAAAAAATCAAGAGAGTTGAATCTCTGAGAAGAGAGTATTGAAGTAGTACCATATATATGACAATTATAAGGCTCTTACCAGTTTGCCCCAGTTCCACCCCAAGTTTTGAATCATTGGCGTAGAGGCTAAGTTTAATGTATGACAAGTTAGAGGAGGTAGATTCGATACCCATCGGTACACATCAAGTGTAAAGCCTGGTCAGCCATATTTGTTTAGCATGTGAGGGGGGTAGATTTGTAATGTGAGGCTCCTCTACACTGTTACAATGGTAGAAAGGCTAAATAGACTTTGATAAGGTGCAATTAAATTGCCTAAGTGGGGCTGGAATGGTGGGAGAGGTAAAACAGAAGTGTAAATGACTAAAGAAAATGGATTAACTAAACCAAGACTACGCATGTGAAAACAATTTTTCCGTATTACTGACGTAGAAAGAGAAGATACAACCGAACCGATGGCGGCTTTTGCCCCGAATGACTGTCAAATTGCCAAGGTCGGCATGGACTCGCATACCAATACAGGCGACAGATGACTAAGGGACCAACGAGGAGATTTTGCTCATACTAAGGCAAAATATTAAGGGCTTGTCCTTTTAGGTTTGTTTGAAGACATCCTGGTGAGGAAGTATTTGAGTCATATGTAAGCAAGGCTCAAAGATGTCTAAAGTTAGTGCTATTAAGCTTTTTCCATCAGTAACTTTATAAACATAAATGAAGGTGTGCTGAAGGTTTGGCAAACTGACAAAGTGCAAACCTGTCCACCAATTTCTGACATTCAATTATTAAAATGGGCTAGAAATACCCCGATAAAGGTCAAGAATTCCCGCTAAAATGGCCTGACTGATGAACTATAAATCCTACTTATTCATTCTCAATATTTATTAATATGCGGAGGTTTTAAATCCCATAAACAATATAGAAAGAACATGGATCAACTTCTATTGCGTCTTAGGTGAGGGGGGGGGGGGGGGGGAGGATGAGGTGAAGAATGAATGAAACTGGTGGAAAAATCAAGTCCGTTTAATGTTATTCGAAGTTGGTTCATTATATAAGCCTATACCGTTGAGAAAGTAAGCAAATTACTGGAGTTGCAAATTGGATCAAAACTTTTCCACCGAGTGAATTTGGCAAGAAGGGATAGATCCATTACTTCCGATTTGAATTTAGCGGTGAAAATTAGATCGATTATCAACCAGCATATTATTTGTCTGCAAGTAACATTATTTTCTGTCGACATTATTCTCTAATTGGATTAGGTAGACAGAGTGATTTTATATTATTGGTCCAATCTTTATTTATTGCATATTAGCAGAATTGTAAGGTGACCATCACGTGTTTTACAACAACATTTGCAGCCTCTAATTTTCACCAAAAATCAATTACCCACCTTTGCAGTGTATTCTAGTTGTGTAGTGCTTACACCCTACTTTTAACTCTTTAAACGTTGCACCTAGTTTGGTCAATAATTATGAATATTTTAACCCCTGTCCACAACTTACTCCTCCCTGTTAAATTAAGAAACGACTCTACTAACATTATATGAATCAAAGCTTTCTCGGTTTTCCATACATGCAAAAATACTAGTGAGGTAAACGTGATGCAACTGCAAGTTTAGAAAGCGGACAATTTGATCATCCTCAAATAGAATGTTATTACCCAGTTCCTCCTTTATAACTGAAATACCTTTTTCAACCTATGTGCCTAGATAATCCATTATGTTTGAATGATGTGAAAGCAGTTTGCATTGAGATTGGCAATAGCAATAAATCCTTTATCATTTTGAAGAAGAAAACATTTATGGGTTTTCTACCATGTTTCACTTAGTTAATCTTTTGATTAATCTGGAGAATCGTACAACCTTACTCTCAGGAGTAGGGGGGTCAAGACAGTTTTAAGGACACCAGGTGTGGAAACCTGAAGTTTATTGTACTCTGATGAACTACTTAACTGCCCTCACCTCAGATCAGTTAATCTCGAATTGTATTGGGAATTCTAAGCTTCTTATCAAGATCCCGGTCTAATCTCTAACTTCATAATTTCAATTTAAAATTAAACACTGCATTGAACTTAGTGCCTGGTTAGCAAATACCACTATCCCGTATATTGGCCTGAAATGACCTTAAGAGCAAGTCACTACGCCCCCACAAAGACCGGCCTAAATTGGTCATAGAAACCGGAAATTTTGATGTGATATGTCAGATGACAAGTTTTCAAATGAAGTCAGTTATTGTGTTAATCTTGCAAATGGACCTTCTTTGAGTGGGTGCTTATGAATATTTTGCAATCTGATTGGAGTGTCATGAAAGGTGATACTAAATGTCAGTTCAGTTTTAACTCAACAAACATTCTCACGCGATTCTCATGCAAATATATTGCTAAAGACAGCAGAGCGTGAGATGCGTAATGACAAAAACCTCTGTGGCGAGAAACAACATAGCATTTTTCTTAATTTCCCATGCAAGTTATGCAAATATAGGCTAGGATGTCCTTATCACACGTCTCGAGTGCGGTCAAAGCTTATGATGACCTGAATTTAATTCCCTTCGGCTTCACGTCTTGGAAAGTGCCTCCATTCATCATAAAGTCTAACCTCACTGCATATTCAGATGATCACGGACTTAAAGTTGAAAGATAAAGTTTGGCTTAATAGCGAAATCTTGCAATGGGAAGTATGGAGATATAAGTACATCTTTGGAAATTAATTATCGGAATAAAACTTATTCATGATAAGTTTGATTGGAAAATTATGAGTCATGTTTTGAGGGAATGCTACTTCTTTAACGAATGTTCCTTTGTAAAGGATCAAAAAACTGTTCAACCTTCACCCCAACTAAAACCCATTCCTAAGAATTAAAATAACTTAAATTTGGAATATTCCAATTCCCTGATATAGAGTTCCTCCTTAGTTAATAATATATACAGTCCAAGATCAAATTGAGTGGTTCGGTCATGGAATTCCATTGAATTTTCTTTTAATCATAACAAAGAGTAGTTAGGCGATGTCAGTTTTTATTTTGGCTACTACTAGGGGAATGTAATTACCCTAATAGAGGCCTTTATTCGAACAACGTCATTTTAATTCACATTAGTTCTACTTGTGGCCGTCTAGGCCTTCAGACAGTTAATGTGATTTGGCGACGGAGACACTAATAAGGCGTGTGACTTGTCCACTCTTCATTAGGGCCATAAACAAATCCACAGTTATAGAACCATTTTGTGGCTTTCGCTAACAGCCTAAAGAGAAAGTGATGTTGTCATTGCTGGAGCCATATATAGCATTGCGCCCATTGTCCACTTTCTCAAGAGTTTGGTAATTAAACAAAACACGGCATTTTTTATCAAGAAAGGCGTCTTAACGCCAGGCGTAATTAGTATTTCATGCAAATGTCTGCCTTATAGATGCTTAACCCTTTAACACCCGAAAAACTTTTTTAAAAAGGCACAAACCGCAGACTGATGTCTACGTGATGCGTAGTCTCAGGCGAATGCCACAGACGCATTGAACATGTTTCAAACGGCAAAACGAGTCTAGTACCAATGGAGCTTATCTTGAAAGAGGACCGTACGGTCCTAGGGGCGTTAAAGGTGTTAAAAGCTAAATGAAAAGTTCTCCAGTCAGGCGCTTGAAAAGAAGCAATGGGAACGAAGAAAGACTCTATTAGTCATCATTTCGAAAATAGTTAATGAACATTTTCACTTTACTTCAGGCTACTACTCTGAGCTGGTTTTGGCAAAAGCTGGATCGCATGCAATACTTCACAATAGTGAAAATTTCAAATGTAATTTGGCGCCTTTATGAAACCCCCAATTCCGACTCTGTGGTATTTAAGTAACAACAGTTATTAATATTGCCACCCATGGCAGAACAAAAATTTTCTATACATTTTAATCATATGAAAGCACCCGAAGAAGGATGACAGCAAAAGCATAAAGAGTGCATTTAATTGGCCATATTCTCATCAAGCAAAGGGGTCATTAAGTGATTCCCCTCCCTCCACCCCCCCCCCCCCCCTCCACTTTAATCTTTATCACATTATACGAAATTATTTCCGTGAGGTTCAGAGTTTGTTGACTGATCGATTTATTGTCACCTATTTTACGGAAATGAGGTTAGTACCAATATATTTAGCATGGCACAACTCACTACAGTGAACTCAAAGTAGACTCCAACTTAAATGGTAACAACGGTATTGATTATAAATCCAAATAAATCCGTAAAGATTGTATCCTCTAAGGAATACAGGACCCAATCCTTATAAGAACCTCATTCTCTACCACCCTTCCTTGACAATTTCTTTCCAGAGTGGTCGACTAATGCCATTATCCTGATTTGACCGACATAAGAAATGCGTTCAATATCTGTAATGATCTTGCCTTACTAGTGTGCATTATCCTATCATTAAATTCTGGTGAAAGGGCATCTAGAACAAATAATTTTGTAAGCGACGAACTAGAATTCCAATTCCAAGCGTCAGGAAGGCTTTACTATTACTTGTTGCGTTCATGGAATACCTAAACGGTTAACTAGTAGGCAGTTACAAACGGTGTCTCATTAAGAATTTATATTCATATGAGTTGCATATAAACTGCAAACTTGTAAGTTTGTCGAAAACCCAACACCTTAAAGAATACCACTGAAGGAGTCATGGTACATTACCACCCAAGATAAATGGTTTCCGTGCAAGGTGATAAAATATGCCTTTATAAATTATTCAGTAGTATGATTAAGCATGATAATGGACCTTGTCTCCGGTTCATAGACTCTTACAGTGTGATCATGATGAGCATCCGTTGTTCGAAATATCGGTGAAATTCTTCAAGTAACAGTCGGTATTAGGACATAGGGTGCAATGTGATGTTTGTATCAGGAGGAGAAAGACAAATTCATTGATTTCAGTCTTGAACTCAAGATTTATGGTTCCAGTTACGATTGCGGTGTTTAAAAAATATATGAAACGTTGAGATTGTTTGTTTGGACATCAACTCGCGAAGCAGGTGGGTGAAAAATACGGAATCATTTTAGACAGTATTGAGTATTTGAAAGTTCAAAGGTTGGCAGTTTGTAGTTCCATATATGAGTAATTCAACAAGTTTTGTTGACCATAGGGCTTTTAAGGTCATAAAACCTGTACAAAAATAGGTGAATATTTGCCTATTGTTTATATAATTAAAAAATTGCTGGTGAGAATCATGGTTTATCACTTTGTTTGTTAGATTCATCTCATTCAGTGTAGTCAAGATAAAGAGGTCCTGTGTTCTCTGTCATGCTGAAAGTGATATTTAACTCGTGCTCGGAAGCGCGTGATGTCTTGAGCCCACTTTATACTGTGTATTAATAACGGTTTTACATACAGTCTTGGGGAATGCCGTTTTCAAGCAAACAAATAGTGTCTATTGTTGGAATTAATTCGGGAGGTAAATCATTTGTAACAATAAATGAAAGGTTCACTTCAAAATATCTACGAACAGTTGTTCCTTTTTAAAGGTATTGTTCAGAAAAGAACAGCTTAATTTAGAAACATTGGTTCAGTTACTAACGTTAAGCCATATATATATATATATATATACGGAAAAGATTCAACGTGTTCACGAGACTGCTAAGAAGTCCACTGAAATCAACCAGACGCCTATCCTCCCAACTAAACATCATGCCAGAACATGATGAAGTAGATACGTACGCGAGCGTACAAAGTGCAAATAGTAAAAATTTCGGACTACACAAAACGACAACGAGGAGTTGGAAATTAACATTTGCAACATGTTTGCTTTAATCATACAAGGTGAATTGACAAGTTTCCCAAAACATGCTGCGACGTGTTGAGTTGTGTACCGAAATGCAGGAAGCACACTTTCAACACTTTAGACTATTGGACGTTCAATATAACGCTATTTGTAATATTTAATTTCCAGTACTTACTAAAGCAAAAGGCCCCTTTCACCTTGGCCACCCGGTACAAACTATTCAAATATACGAATCTTTACTTGCGTTTATTACTGATGGCAGTGCAAAAAGCTTTTCCAACTTTAAGTCGAAAGATGGAGTCTAAACAAAGGGAAAGAGCAAAATAGTTCGGAAAGAGATGAAACAGGGCCGAATAGGGGCATAGAGAAAAATTAGAATGCTTTGATTTTTACTTTATTCGACTTCTGGCCAGATTGAACAGTCCACTTTACTATGAAGGGCAAAATTTAAAGAATTTTCATGATTCAGTCCTTAGGTGTCGAGTGAGCTTATATTAAGGGCTAGTTAGTCATTTGAAGTGAATAAACTTTTGGTAGTCTCGCTTTGATTCAACAGCCTCTTTTTATTTTCAAATTATTCCCCGATGTATTTGATATAAACCATTTAAATGGAAGTGAACTTCACTATTAAATCCGATTTCACTTCTTTATAGTTCATGCCGCATCTTAAGGTTTTCTTTAAACAGATTAAGATTTTGAATGTTTACATTATTCAAACAAAAATGAACACCTCCTTTACGAGCACATCTTAGTAAAAAGTGACATTTATAAACTGAACTAAATAAATTTATTCACCAAATATGTAAGGAGTTATTTATTCAGACTTCTTATATTTGACGGACTAATCGAGTAAGGACTTATTAGCAAGTTTAATCTCTAGAGCTCTAGAGACCTAATACTATCCTATGTAAGTCGGAATTCAAGCCCATTTTTCTTACGAATTGTAATCGGAGGCCAGTATTTTCCAACCAATTTGAAGTGATAGTAACCAACTGTGTTAATTCAGAACCAAGCAGTGCATCACATTGTCTTCTACATTTCTGAGTGCGAGTAGCAATTTTTGAAAGCTTAATACATATGATTTCAGTGCCTATGCGAAACTTTTAGTCAATGCATTCAATTAAGTTAGTTAAAGCCTATTCTTTATTCGATCTTTAACTAGTGAAAATCACACCTAAATCCAATGCCCCAATTCAATAGTGGTTATTTATGAACAGGCATGATACTTGGAAGAATCAATGAATTGAGTATCTTGAAGTTAGAGTGGGTGACAGTAGAGGTTATCAATCTGTTGCGACTTGAAAATAAACAGATAATTTGTGAATATACTTGAAATCAGATGTCCACTTTTAAGCACTTTATTGCGTCAATATTGGCGACGCCTTGAGACTATTCCATCCTACCTGTTTTTTCATTTAGATACGCCCTGATGTCATAGCGGAAATCCGTACTCTATCCGTATTTGATGTTTACTTAAGGCAAATCCGATATTTTCCTTAAAAAAGCAGTAATATTATAATTGTTAATTTCTCTCTCACTTTATAAATCATTCCGTTATGCAGTCTGATGGTGCTTTCTAAACCCGTGCCTTGTGATAAAATAATTCGAGATTAAAGGGTCCAAGTAAGGAGTCAACTAATTGGGTTTAAACTCAATTTAATAGCCAATTTGCAGTCTGTCAATATGCGGGACTGTAGCATTTAAATTCCCTCCAGAGATAAATATTGGGAAACGCGACACTACGATGAAAGACTACTGTTATTATCATTTTAATTAACTGACATGTTTACGGAGTTAATAACAAAGGCATATTTGACTAAATTTTACAGGCATTAGGCAGTTGAAATTATAACTTTATTAAAATTATAACCGTCATCTAATCAATAAATTAAAATTTGAAGATTAAATCTTGTCAGCAGTGTTTAATTATTATAATTTTAGCGCGTTTAATCCGGAACATTATTAACTATGGCATCTTTTCGGTTCTTTTTTTCTTCTAAAAATAATAAACTAGCGAACAATTTAGTGACTGTTTATTAGTCACTTCTATCTATCTGACTCATTTTGATTAAGTTTGTTTGGTTGTCACTACCTGCCCTCCCCCTTTATTTACCACCGGGCTTAAAGTATTTAATTTTAATCTCAAATATTATTTTGACTTATACAGTGAATTCCCGTTTTCCATCAGTTTGTTCAAAGCACTAAGTAAATAGACGTAGATAACGTTATTCAGTTGGCTACTTTTTACCATGTTCTATATAATAAAGTAGATTAAGTTTACAAACTGGTGAAATGAAGATTTTGGGAAGAATTTTTTCCTACATCTTGACCTGTCATCAAAGTATCTACTTTGTAAGTTCCAAAGTCTGCGATAGCAACCAGAAGAGGGTGAATTTTCTGTCCCAAATTGAATTGCCTCCATTTTAAGCGAGGGTCCGGGTGCACTGTCGACTTATCGATTACTTTACTGAAGCTAACTTATTTGATGGCTTATTGATTTTTTGGGTCTGAACTGATTTTCGACTGTTAGCCACTAATTTAATTTACGCAATTTTTCGCTCATTTTAACCACAATTCAACGTATTTTCCGATTTGGTTTAACAAATCAAGATCATATTAATGACATTTTAAATGACCTAATAGTCAATTATATCATAAAAAGTGAATTAAAAACTCAGGCTCTATTTGCGTTTATCCAAAGCCAACATTGGTAGAAATAATTTAAAAAAAATATTTTATGAAACATTTATTTATTTACTTATTTATTGGGTAGACTTTAAGCAAATTGGTATATGAAATTTCAATTGCCTTCATTGGTAGTAAACCACTAAATCATCAGAAGAAAATGTAAATTGACTCATAAATAGATGAGGTTTATTTAATCTTGTGATTAAGAGACCACTCTCCCAAAAACGCATGACCTATGTGCAGTGAAGTGTGATAAAGTCATCAATACAATACTCCTTTTGTAAGCATGTAATTTAATCATTTCCAGGGAGAAAAGTGCATTTATTGTTGAGGCGGACTATGTTGTCACATTTAAAGATACCCATTTAACATTCATAGTTTGCTAATCACCTTTAGAACTTGAATCCCTTACATTGGCAAAATCAAAGTGACTTTCTACCATTTCAGATAATGAATTCCAAGATGATAAGTACCAATTCCATGGACTTCATTTTTCAGACATGATTTAAATTAGTTTAATTCCGGGAGAGAAAAGCATTTTTTGATTAAAAAATAGCCAGAGCTCTGCCTTCTTAAATGCCTCTGTAGACGATAACTAAATAAAAACAAACAAGTAATACTTACACCAGCAGACTAAGATACTACATGCTATATCAACCTGATTTTACTTAATGCCGATTTAGCTTAAATTACATTAATCAGCTTAATCTAACCACGACTTTGAGGGCGATTAAAAAGCGCTTTGGTTGCTAATGCAATCAAGCGCAGTAACCTCTTGCCTTAAACACGCATCTTGAGCGATGAGTCATTTCAGCCAGCGGAACGCAGTGGCAGTTTGATAGACACCCTCCAAGGACCTCATTGCGTCTATATGAAGACGGTGGTTTTCATTGGCAAGACAGCACATGCACTTCATTGGCTTATGTTAAGGAGCTAATCTATTGGCTCATTTGTCAGGTGAGTGCGCTGATTGGTTTAGTCACATTATTGTTACTGTGTCCATGATATCGCATTGCAGACTTTTACTGCGTTGGCACATGTTTGGTGTTGTCGCGCTCATTTAAATAATTTACTTTTAGTGGATTTTATCTCGAATGCTTGCTAGCATTTCTGCGGGTTATAATTCCCTATTTGGGAATAAGGAGAGTTGTGAAAATGTAAGTTGTTAAACTGTTTTATTTTTAAATTTTGAGCTATCATTTACACATTCCTTCGTTTAGTTTGAAAATTCTGAGCACAGTAACTCTAGCGATACTGGGTTCAGTCAAGCCTCATGCACATCGAAATCTCCCATGTCGTCACCGGAATTATCGAGAGGAATTCTATCTGTTGAATCTCCATCTACCTGGAGTTTTACTGAAGCTTCGTGTAGTATAATTCAAGGAGCTACCGCCGAAGATGCATTTTTGGATAATCCCTCAAAACAACTGTCGATAAGTCCAGCTCAATCACAAAATAATTCAAGGTCAGTGCCAGATCAGTTGGATACTCTTGACATGGTCACATTGGATAAACGTTGCCGATCAGCTGGTAAGTTGTATCTGATCAGTGGTCATGCTACATGGTCCAATAGTAACTTAATAACTACAACTCAATTTGATATGTAGACTTCACATTAACTGCGATTGAGGACATGATTGAACGGCCGGATAGTCTGAGAACTTTAGGAGATGCCAGTAGTTCTTCTTTCCCTCTTGATTCACAACAACGAAGTGTTTCAACAACCACTACTGCAAGTGATCCTTCTAATCACCGAGCTTACGTGATGGCCCTTGTTAAAAGACGCCGTGAAATTGAAGAAGAATTAGCGGAGTTGAACGTAAAGTTGCTGGAATCCTATCGTGAAGAATGGGTAAGTACCTCTTTGAGATACTATGGGAAGTGCTCTGGGCAAGGTAGTATAGGGCATGTTTACATAGAGTAAACAAAATTTCTTGACCTCTAAATGAGCTGAACTTTGGTCTTTGATTTGTTTAATAACCTATTGTGATGTTTTATTAAAATGTCCAAATAATAGTGCCTAAATCTCTAAACGTGTGCGTGTCCATACTCTTGCTGTTGGAGAGTATTTAACTGTTTCCTCCTTTTTTCAGATTCTCACGGGTGTTATTCCAGAGGGTTTTACTGAGATCCAGTCTCGGGTATTCGCATTTGATCCAAAACTGAAGACAACATCCTTTCCCTTCACTCATCTCTTACCAAACAGCCGATCAACATCTAATTTTAAGCCCCCCATTGTTGATAAATCAGTGAGTTTCCTTCCATATAATCGGGCTGACTAGTTTTCGAATAAAATATTGCTTGAAATAAAGTAGCTATTGCGCCGAAGATGCATGATTGCTTTCAGGCTGAAAAATGCCGTGCTCAGCAGAAGTGCAACGTATTCTTAAACATTGGAAAGTTCTTCACTTTTAATTGGCAAATTTCAAGGACATCAGTTTTGTAGCCTTTGTGTTGCCCAGTTTGACTATAATCGTCTGTGGCGAAGATATGTCTAAATGTAAAAATGTTATACATGAAAAGAAACGTGAAATTTTGAAAGTTAAAAGGAAATTGTATGTGGCTGAAGACTTAAACGCGGATAATGCCTTAACTTTTATTCCTTGATAACAAATTTGAGGACAAAATAATGCTGTTTCGCTCATTTATGTTGTATCCATTTTCAGTCCAAAATGAGCTTACAATTGTCCCCCAGTGAAAGAGATTCAGGAATACAAAACTCGGTTGATGAAAATTCTACCACATTCAATTATAAGGATTCTCTTACTTCCTCTTTTTCGTCAATGATGGCTGATGTAGGTTTCTTAAGACCCAGCTTTCTCTAACTTTAGAAGCAACTCAAGTTAGGCAACATATTTTCTTTCTATCTAGTCTTTCTACTTCAGTCAGAGTGACGACGCTTCTCTGCGAACTTGCAGTTTTATTGAAAATCCAGCTCGCGAAGCAATAGTAAAGAGACTAGAGGAAGTAAAGAATGATTTTGCTGTTGTCAATCAGATCTATCTTATCCATCGGCAGCGTGCTTTTGAGACGAATCAGTCGGCCTTTCGAAAGGCATGCAAATGCAATGTACAGAAAGTGGGTTACACCTGGTTAATAATCATAATCTCACATTAAGGTCTTAAGGAGAATATTTTCTTTCTCATTTTAGTTGAAGGAGATTCAGGAAGAAAAGCGTGCACTAGAGGCGAAGTTACGAGAAATTGACGGTGGTGAACGGCTGAGCTGTGCTGAATGCTCAGGACTGTCCAGATCGACTAGTGCTTCTGTGAAAGAGGACTACTATATCCTCACTACACCAACAACAGTGGCTACTCTTCCAAGACGCAAAACCTTTCGTATTCCCTCTTTGTCACATAATGGGACTCTGCGTCTTAGTAAGCTGAGAAAGCGTCCTAGTGTGAAGCAGATGGATTTTGAGGAAACTCATCAAACTCCCATCATTGGTTCAGCAAAGCCAGTTAAAAGTGGAGGGTTAAAGCATGTCCCATCTAGTCTTAGGGGACTGAGATTCCAACTCCTTCCTGCTCGGCTTCGAATGCCTAGATCCCAGACGATTGTACGAGAGGATCATCTTGATTCCATGTCTAATTCGGAGGTTAAAGAGGTTCCTTCTGCTAATGGTTCCAGTATTCTTCGTGTGGGTAGCGTTATGCTTTCCTATCTTTTGTCCTAAAACTCGAACAAAAGGGTTTCATAGATTGCTTATCTTTCAGCCCAATTCAGTGTATACGACCGTCTGCTCAAATCGGATATGCAATTCCATGGATGATCTGCGTAAAGCACAGCTACAGAAACATTTATCATCCTCGGGCCCTAATCTACTTGATGTTAAAAGAACTGAACAGTTCAACAATCTGGCAGATAAAATGTAAATCTAACTTTCCATAGCTAAATTACGATGCCAAAATGATCTTTATTAGAAATGCGTTGGCGAAGGTTATTGGGAATATGAATATAGAACAATTCCGAGTTTTAGTTGTGTTTAGTGTTGATAGACCAGAAAATGAGTTGATTATTGGTCTTCTTTTTCTCTGCATCTCACCCTTTAATATTTGTCAAAATTGATTGCATTAGATTAATAAAAATCTCAGTGACATTTCTTTGAAGAACATGAATATATGGAAGCCAAACGTAACTGATCTAGGTTTTAAGAGCTCTAACTAGGCATTCACGGATTAATATCTTGAATTTTAGAAGTCTGATGGGTCCAGCTGATGATTTTGAATTGACCAGTATGTTTGGGGATCTGAATATCTCAACATCCAACGTTGCTCCCAAGGATGTCACTTCCTCTCCCGCTGACTCTGATGAACAGTCAACCTCTGGAGCATTTTCAATGGTATCGCAAGAATTCTCCTTGTCAGGTGAAACAGAAGTATGTCTTCGTCGACCCATGAAAGTTGGCCCAGAAGAGTCGCCTATTCGATGCATCTGCAGTTGTATTTCCGATCACGGCGGTGGGAATTGCGACTGTTGTGAAGAGAGTTGGGAAGATTCTAAAGGAAGTGAAGAGAAATCTGATAGTGGAGTTGGGCATGAGGAGGAAGATATTTCCACTCCAACGCCAGTCAGATCCAAGTTTCTCGTGATTATGCCAAGTAGGCAGCCTCGACGGAGTCTGAATCCCTTCAATCTACTTAAGACACACAGTGGGCGACGTGGACCCTTATGGAAACGATAGATTTTCTTGAAATTGCAAACCTTCACCCCTTTGGCTGTGATTGTTATTATGAGTGCGAGAGCCAATCTCTTGTGTACCTCTCCCTAATATTGTCAAATCCTTGTGTACATATTAAATAGAGAACATTTTTAATTCATTCGGAAATTGTGTTGTAGGCCAATTACAATGTTGATAGTTGACAGTGCCTGTGTTTACAGCAGGTTTTATGTGTTATTTAGCGGCTCTATCTCGGATTCTTGAATCTAATTAGCTCACTAGTATAAACTGAGGTGAACAATGTAAACGAAATGTTTGGTCTATTGATTGTGGTCAGCGTAAATGTGCACTGGTGGTGGCTGCTGCCGAAGTTATGATATTTGCTACGTCGGCGGCTCACCGGTTCGTGTGTTCGCCTACTTATTCAGAGGTTGCGAGTAAGCGACGTAGCAAAACTCATTAGCTAAATCAACCCAAATTTGAGTTTTTCAGTCCATTAATCAGGACGAGCATTTGTGAACAATTCCTTAAAATGGTCTTGTGAGTTTTTAACGAATATCTTATTGGATCTTTGATCTTTCTTTTAGTAACTAATTCCTTGGCGGACCTGTGGCTAGTCAATTTATTCAGTCTGAACATTGATTTCATTCTGTTTTGACTTAAAAGACTACTAAATAATAACGTCTGTGAATTGCCATCGCTTACGCCCACTTGGTTACTCAAGTAACCGGTTAAGTCTATTAGAATAAGAGTCATAATGTGGTGATCTGAATTCAACGAAGTCCTAAATCTAGAGTAAGAAATTTTTGGTTATTAGTGCTGATCTTGGTAGTTCTACTTTTGCACTTCTGTTCGTTACGTAGAGAATGAGAATGAGGAAGTAGCTCTTACTGTCTGTATCGTGTTTTCCTTTGGGGTGCTTGAAATTGGGTTGGTATTTCTTGTCAATATCTCAATATTTTCTATTTTAAATTTCAGGTCTTGTAAGATTAGAACGTTGTTTGCTAAAACGTGAGGGGATGTTTGGTTCGAGCAGTTTCACCTTCTCTAGCAGCTTAGTGAGGAAAAAAAGGTTGGTGTGTGGTGATAACACCAGGACCTGGAGTTTTCAATGCATTAATACTTGACCGATCATATATTTCTTTTATATGGTCGGCCGCTTCATCTAATTTGTCAAGTTTGCGTTGGTAAGTGCTGATAGTTAGCCCTTCAGGGAGATATTTTATCCACAATTCTCTTGGAATTGAGCCATCTACGTTGGTTTCATGAGCTAGGAATCGTATGCGACGTAGGAGTTGAGAAGGGGAGCGATCTCTTAGTCCAATTTGTGAAAAGAGTTGAGTATACGTTTTCGGTGTGAATCTGTTGAGGGACTAATGACGGCTCTTCTTGTGCTTTGTCAATGCTATCAATGGATTGTCAGCGACATCGGTTGGTAGAACAGAAAAGGCATATCCAAATCCCGTTCTCTGTTTAACAATGTTTCCTACTTTAGAGTTGTTTTCCAAATGCAGACATCCGGGAAATGATATAAATGAGAGGAGTGGCCACTGTAGTGACATTAAAATCTGTTTGAGGCTTCGGAAGTACAGAGGGAATGATTTTACCCAGAGGACAGGGACGGGTGAAAGTTGTTCGGGTAGTGAAAAATCACCAAATGTGTTGAGCAAAAAATGAATTAGTGTTCCAGGGAGAGAGAGATAACGCCAAGCTGAACAGATCCCGTTAGACTTAAAGAATTACACCAGGGTCACAAATTATGTAGCGGTTGCGCACAAATAAGCACTACGACAAATTTGGGTATTCCCTTCGGAAGTCTAACAAGATCTTCCCTCTTGCATAAATGGTTGCTACTACAAGTAGCTAGTAGCGAGAACACAATCGTAAAGCGTGAAGCGGGTTTACTAAATACATGTTGAATCGAAAACGGGATTAGCAATTAAATACGTTCAGTTTGAAAGAATATTAATTGTTGGTTTACCGTTAGGGCTTCTGCACATACGGCGCATTCGCTCGCTCGGCGACCGATAACACAACCGCACTTTCCAGAATATTCCCTTGGTCAGTCATGATAGCAGTGTGCACTCCACACCTCTCTAAGGGGAAAAAAGACAATGATTCAAATACTTCAATTCACAACTATAAATACAAATACTTCAAAACTCAACAAGCATCCTTTTCGACGAAATATGTTGCAGTAATCCTATCAGATAAAAATGCAACTGTGCCTCAATTTCAATTTTATGTAAGGAACTGTCTAATTTTGCCAGGCATAGGCTACTACCACCTTGAATTACAAAGGAAAGTGAGAGGCAATACATTTACGTTTGAATAGTTTCTGTTATTGATGTTGACTTTGTATGATCAAAAATAGAAATAATTTTAACATGCCTTACACTGACCTTGTCTATTTATGACTTTAAATATCCTGTTGGTGTATAGCAATCATAACAACTACAAAGCCGTGACCACTTGTCCGATTTAGAAAACGCACGTTAATGCCTGTACATTCTGGGATTGCCTTCTTTGTTCATTTTACTAATGATGACACGAGGTAATCTCTGATTTTTATATAGTAATGTAACCTTAGAGTAATCTGAGCTTTGACTATAAGACAATGAAAATTTACAATTAATAATGTGCTCTCACCTTTTCCACCATATTCCTTTCAAAAGAGCCAAAATGAGAACCAATATATTTTTATTAGAAGAAAGGAAACGGTAAATTTGTCATTACAATTGAGTATAAGCTGATAGCAATAATTATCTTAACTTGGTTCAAAAGACGTCGACTTTGACTTTCACACAAATTAAGAGAAAACGCTGAAAGAATCCGGTATGAAACAGGTTCTACTTTCCGACTCATCAATATTAAAGTTATAATAAATCGTGTTAACACGACACACTATGCTGAAATAAGCTTCTAAGAAAGATGGTGGAGGAAATGGTAAATCAACTGTAAATGCACCCTCAATGTTACCGATATTTTTGAATATAAAGTAGTAAAGGTAGTAAAATTACCAAAAATTCAACTTAAAGTTATCTAAGATAATCATGAATGGATTAAGGTTATAATTAACCTTGACTTAAATTAACGAGCCTGATTTAAATAAAATGGGTGAGTTTCACGTTTTTAAGGTATCATAAAAGTATGTGTAGCATATTACTAATTTGGTTGTCAAATTAATGGTTTGCAGAGAAGATATTTAGGAAATTTAAGTCACATTAACGTTAGCTGTCGTTAAATATATTATTTTATTAATTTTTAATTTGAAATATGGATAGTTTCCTATGCAAAAGTTAGTAAAAGTAAAAGCATCCACCATTTTAAATTTAATTTAAAATTTATCTTATTTTCAGTGTTTGTAAATTTTATGTGGTGTAACATCAAGTATAGAGTGTCCTTCTCGCATATTTGACTTAACTGCTGATTTATTTTAAAAATAATGAGGTATTTAAGCGTTGTTGACAATTATCGACTTCTCCGTTTTGATAGCATCAATGACGCCACGTCTTCCGGCCCTTCCCTCTCTTCGCGAAATTATTCGCATTTATGGGCTTAGAGCTCAGAAACAGCTCTCACAGAATTTCCTACTTCAACCATCTTCTATAAACAGCTTCGTTAATTGTGCTGGCAGTCTTCGAGACGCCTGTGTTTTGGAAGTCGGTCCCGGCCCCGGTGGAATTACGAGGTCCATTCTTCGTCAGAAACCCCGTCATTTAGTTGTGGTGGAGCTTGATCGTCGATTCATCCCTTCACTCGAGGAGTTGCGTCTTTCAGCTGCTGAAATGGGTATCAAGATGGATATTTACCGTGGTGTAAGTTACCTTTATTATGGTTTTGCTATTATGCAGCTACGGAATTTGTTTTTCTTTTTATATTACAAATGTATTGTTCTGTTTTTATTTGGCTAAAACAACCTACACCACATTATAAACGAAAAGAGGCAATATGCGAGATTGTTCTGTCTTGACTAAAGCTAATGGAAATTGTATATGTTTCTCTAATCTTTAGATGAGCTCATAAAGTGTTCTGATGAAATTGAGTGGCTTCAAAATGGTTACCTGCTATTGCTCAAACTTTGAACTATTAATACAAGCTAATTAATTACAACTC
The DNA here is from genome assembly GCA_000469805.3 of Hymenolepis microstoma. Classification (NCBI taxonomy): domain Eukaryota; kingdom Metazoa; phylum Platyhelminthes; class Cestoda; order Cyclophyllidea; family Hymenolepididae; genus Hymenolepis; species Hymenolepis microstoma. Next base: position 17,305,642 of record LR215995.1, on the reverse strand, counting down.
TCTATTAGTTTCTTTGTTTTTCCCATTGCTGACTTCATCACTCCCTTGAGTTGTGTCTTGTTATCTCATAGATTTAGATGAATTCGGCTAATACCATCTGTAGACCTTTAGAGGTAGGAATAAATAGAATTTCAGTTTTCATGTTAACTCTCTGCGGCAAAAAGTTCTCGGAAAATGCCATAACTTTAAATAGAACAAAGGTTTACAAGATTCTACAGGTTCAAGCGTGTCCGATCATTCTATGTAAGATCACGATCAAGATAGGTTGCATCTCACAATAGCTCGCGATTTTAAACCCTTCAAATGACAAATTTTTGGATCAGAGATAACATAAAACGTGTAACTAAAGTGGATACCTGTTCAGATCATAGAAGCTTTATGAGAGGTTTATTTGGACATGTGGAGCAGGCATTTATGATTGAATTAAAAGCTCTAAAGAAGGAAGAATGAAACTGGATGACGACCCACGAGGAAGGAAACTCAAAACAGCAAGAAATCAAGAAAACATCTCTCTTGTGCAGAACCTAGTGGAACAGGATGGACGAGCTACCATTGAGAATATCGCTAATGAAGTAGGAATCGCATAAGGATCATCATTTTCAATTCACACAGAAAGCCGTGGCTTGAGCAAGCTCTCGGTGGGACCGGGGGGAGGGTTCCAAAAGAGTTGCAGGAACAACAATTGATCCAAAGAGTTGAACTTTCTTTAGCAACTTTGGCGAAGATGGAGGCAAATGGGGATATTTTTTAGGCGCAGTGTTACCGGAGATAAAACCTGGATCTACCAACCTGATGCAGAACACAAATTCAATGAAAAAAATGACATCCAGAAGGAACATCTGGGCCTGCCAAATTGTAAGCTGAAAAGTGTTTTAAGAAGACTATGGTCACAATTTTTTGGGACTTAGAAGGAGTGATATTGATAGACTTTCTAGAAGGACAGAAAACGGTCACATTAAGTCATTATGAAGGCGTTTTGAAGAAGTTGAAGACATCCCTGGTCAAAAACAGCGCAGGGAACTGCACAGGCAAATGTTGTTTCACTATGAAATGTCTCTGCACATTTTTCAAGAATTGTCGATGGGAAACACTTCCACCTCCTCCTTATAGGCTAGACCTAGCTCCTTCAGACCTTTTTGTTTCCAACACTGAAAGGACACCTTAAAGACAGCCAATTTACGTCTTTAGACGATGTGTAAAAGCATATAATTTCATGGTGTCATAATCAGCCCACAGAATTCTACCATGAGGGAATTTACAGGTCAAAATACAGATTACAAAAGCGTACAGACAACAGTGAATGTTAAATAAATAAATTACGAAATTTGTCTGAGAACTTTTTGATTCATCCTCGTAGTATATCTTGTGGTATTTTTGTCATATTTCCAAATTTTATTACAGTGTAGTACTTCCTAAACCGTCTTGTGTATGGTTAACAGAAATACACTGAAGCTTATTTGATTAATCCAATTAAAACCTGAAGTTATTTTTTTCAGCCGCTATTAATTAGCAAGCTACACTGCATCTACATCCAAGTAAAAAATGCCAAGTTATTAGCATTCCTCTCTGTCTTCTGTATTTGTTTTAACTACTTCTTTTCGTTTTTCCTCTAAAGGATATCTTGAAGCTAAATACGGGAGATGTATTCTCCATAAACAGCGTCCATCAACACGAGGCATGGGGTTCAGGAATTACAGATTTAGCCCCAAAAGTTGATCGCGACTCAACCTCACTTGTTTCAGCCAGTTCAGAACGACCACCACGAGTTCGTATACTCGGAAATCTACCCTTCAGTATTTCTACACCTCTTCTCATCTCTTGGTTAGAAGACATCAGTAGTCGAAGGCAGATTTGGCGTTTTGGACGTGTCCCCATGACACTTACTTTTCAGAAGGAGATTTGCGAACGCCTTGTTGCAGATGTTTGGGATGAACAACGTTCTCGTCTCTCTGTGATGGCCCAAACTTATTGCGAAGTAAGTTGCTTTCTACTAAAATCAAATTAAGTAGCTATACTAAAGTTACAGAACAAAAAGGTAGCTTTAGGTTGTTGACATGGACGACATTTCTCATTAATGCCTGTTTTCAATTTCGTCTTTCTGACTAGTTATTATCTGACACCATAACATGAGCCTTACACCTCTCATTATTAAATCATAAAGGACTTTTAGTTGCAAACACGCACAGCTTCTTACACATTGTTGTTAGATTAATGGACTGTTTACTTTCTCTGCTGCTTGTAGGTTGATGATAAATGGCGTTTTCCCTTTTAAGCTTACCATTTATGAACTGTGTGGGGGAGAGAATCATGGGATTCTGTCTAATGGGGGTAGTTATGATTTATGATTAAGCTCTATTTTTGAGTTGTGGAGTTTTTTTATTTGCAGGAAGTTTAGAGCGCCAAATGATTTAAATTTGCAACGGACTAAAGCTACATGACAAAAATCGCGTTGGTCCAATTTTTACTGTTTTATATGCTGCCTTTCGGTGCTTTGAATAAAAGGGGAAATCGATTCACAGTAGCTGTTCTTTTACCATGTGCTCACCTCTCTTTAAAGAGTTCTGCTACGTTAAAATCAGGTGGGTATGTATCAACTAGCTACCCTGGACTACAAGAGGAGACAACTATGTTGTGGTAAAGTGACCAGTCACTCAACTTGACTATCGGGTAAGCAAGCTCCTGCCGTCGTGGCCATTAGTTTAACCGGAATTCGGGGTCAACTCTTAAAATGGGAACCTTGAAGGATCAGAACATACCATAGTGAATTATATCTACTCAGTTAAAATTGACAACCTAATGAATACAGAATTCAAATAAAGTACAGATATTTTGATATCCGGACTCTTCTCTCTTCCTCTAATTGACACTCAACCCTTATTGAATGTAACAGTCGTCGTGGCTACCAATAATGATAATGTGGCTATTAGGTGTTGGGGACACCATGAAATTATTCACTGGTTTGCGAATGGATTTCTTTTTTAAATTTCATCATGTGACTTTTAAATAGTCCCACAATTTTCATTTTCGATTGAAAGAAGGCTTTCGAGTGTACAGCATTTGTCAATCTGATGATGAAAATTTGATCACTGCTTAATCCGTTTGAAGATGACTTGTAAATTTCAAATTTGTCAATAGATAGTCGTTCGACAAAAGGAAACAGAAAAAGGAAATATTATGGGAAAAATTGTCTGAATAAGAAATTAAACTGATTTCAGAGCAACTTTAAATTGTTCCAACACCATTCCCTATGCTGATTGAATTCGTTTCGTGATGGCCGGACGGACTCATTTAGGTATATGAAAAATAGATGTTATTCACTAATGATATGTATCATCAACTACAGTAATAGCAAAAAAAGGCATTATTGTGAAAACAACCTGCTTGCGAAGACGAGTTGTGTTGATATTCGCCAAATCAACCTGTTGGAGGCACCCCTTGAAAAGAATATACAGAGTTTAAGACAACATACGTTCCGTATTGGCAGTTCACCATCTGAGTAGATGTCTCTAGTACTCCAATTATGCATTAATCTCCTTTTCCCTCCTCCCTTTTTAGGTCCAATTCTTGAAAGAGATTCCGGGTTCAGCTTTTGTACCCAAACCCAAAGTGGACGCGGGTGTGGTTCGATTGATACCCCTTCCTCGACCTCTCATTTCAAGTCCCTTTCCCTACGTTGAAAAATTAATTCGTCATGCCTTCCAGTTCAGGTATATTTGCTCTACAAGGAACATATAGCCCATTAAATTTGTTTCTTCTTTTTGACGGCAAAAATATTACTACGGTACAAAAGTTATCTACAGTGATACAACTACTCGCGTAATTGACTATGGCATGATTAATGAGAGTCGTTTTTTAAACAATTTCACGAACAGGAATGAATCAGATAACGCGCCTACGCGGTGTGTAGAGTAGTAGGGGATGTTTGCGTCGATATTGATTCATGCAGTTTCTGAACGTGAGAACTCTGTAAGTTAGTCCCCGTTTTTAAACTACGCTCTAGGCCCTTTGCTTATATTTTTTCTTACAGTTGGAGATGGCGCTGGGTTGCTTGTGTTTGTGGATATCTCGTACAGTAACGCTTTTAAACAGTTATTACGCACAGAGATATAGAGTTCCGTAGTCTTCCTGACTAATCAATCTTAATTTCGTTATTGTTCGACTCACTTTTTCGCTTATTACAATTGATCAAGACCATACAAAACGTTTATATTTATTAGTCGTGCTATGACATCTAAAAACGGATGGTCGATTAGCAGACTATGGTGAATTCAGAATGTTAGGATGCTGGAGATATCGACCTTTCAACCTCTTCATAAGGCGCATATTTCAATTTGTATACACAAACGATCCAAAACACTGTTGGCATTATCTTATGCCCCGACTTTTGAGTGAGTTTATGTCCTCGATATTCAGCATTTGTTAACCAGCTGGATTCATGGAATGGATGGTCATGCCACTGATTTGGTTCAATTTTCACAGAGGGTGAACCTATATTATTCAAAGACTAACAATGAATGTAAGAGTTGTTCTCTTCCTCTACAAAATTCGAATACTAGCGAATGCATAGATATAGGGAAGCCTTTTTATTTCTCCCACTCCCGGCGCTTCACGTGGTTTGACTAAGTAAAATCTTACATCATGCTTCCCTCACATTACGAAGTGTTATCACAGACGCGCATACGTACGTGGGGTTGCAATTCTACCGTCACTCTCATTAAGTGCGTTCTTTAGATCTTATTTCAGCGCTCAGATTATCTGCCAGTGAGCGCTTTATGCATTTCCCCTTTTGTCTTGATCGAAATACCTTGCATTCTACACAGTTGGGTTTGATTCATAAGTTGCTGTTTTCATTTCACTTTATTCCTTTGGTCTAAACATCCCACTTTCAGACATTGCAAGGATTCGAAGCGGTTTTGTGATGCAACAGTCTTCAATAGTGTTGTTGACGCTATGTCTTTCATGCTGGTGGAGTTTTGACTGAAGGACAATTGAAAGTAATGTGTAACCTTTGGATATGTTCCCAAGTTATATCTCCTTAAATGTTATGCCATAAATGGAAAAAACGGATGCACGCATTTTAAGGAGATTGTCTTGAATTAAGTTAGAACTGCAGGACTATGAGTGGGAGATGATTGAATTCGAATATCACCGAATGTATTTAATTGAAGCTAGTAAGGCAAGGTTACTTCCATAAAAACAATGACTAGATGTATGAAAGATGCAAAGATCGGCCAAGAAGCTCAATGTACACATCAGTATGAGGACGGGAAAGAGGCCTCCATCTTTTAGTAATGGCTCACCATCACCTTTCTCAGGAAAAAATATGAGGATGAATACATCTCGCCATTCTGGCCTTTTCATAGGCGCTCCCATACTTGGCTGATGAAGTTACGTATTTAGTCCATTTACATTTCTGTAGTAGCTACGTACTCAGTATCTTTCCTCTCTCTGTTGACGGTGGGATAATTGGTACTAATTAATGGCTTCAAGTGTGATTGTGTCTGTAACATTAAATCAATATTCATCCACAATTATTGCCGATCACTGCTTAAGTGGTTGAAGTTACGCTGCAGAACTGCTAGAACAAATTTAATTCAGAAATTTTTAATACTTTTGCTTTTCCCTCCTCTCTTTTTTTCCGATACCGTAAAATTGGGAGATTTAAACAACTTGTATAATTATCTAAATGATATTCACTTGGATTCTTTAGAATTTAGCCTTCGTTAAATATCTTCACTTAAATATCTAAATTATCGCTATTTGATGCGACACTTTCGATTATACCAGACTGGCTCTTGATGTAGCCACTTTCCTCGATTATGACTATCGTAAGTAAACTCCTGGCATGGAGCGACTTTCCATATAAAGATTTATAATATATTACTCTGATTGTTTTCTTGTTTGATATAGCTATTAGTGCTTAGGGTTTGTTAGAGTAGCTATCTATTAATGATAAACAGATGCAAATAGCCATTTAGGAAGAAAATAGAGACATTGACAGTGATTATTGTTTTCCATAGTGGCCAATGTTCACGTTTCACTCTGAGACTATTCCTATTGTCACGACTGCCTTCTTTAATTTCCTCTAATAGGACAGGGTGCAGAAACGTAGGCAGATGAAGTTTTGACTACTATTTCCCCTCCGTGAATGAACAGTCGAAAACAGCAGTATAATGTTCTTTCCTTTCGTCTCTTTTGAGCACATGTAGGTTGAGGTAAAATTCCAAATTTTTCCTAAATTGGGAGGAATCTAATAAGTTCCAGCATATATTTACACTGCAAGTAAAGATATCCTATTTTTAAGGTGCCCCAAAGGCATGGAAATCCGTCGAGCTTCGGAGCATGACAAAGTTTATACCACTCCCTGCCGATTGAGCGCAGTACGATTCAATGAACCAAGGCAAGCGAGCGGTACTGATCGTAAATCGTAGCCCTCCTTGGAAAACTTATTTTTTTTGTGCGTGCTAAGTTACATAGAAAATAGATAGAGGTAAAATTTTGATTTAACCAAGATTAAGTTACTTATACAAATGGGATAGTATAAGGTTGAATAGTAAGCCTCTCTATTTTTTGCTCAACATCTATTCACTGAGTCCAATCAGCGGTCTTTGCACAAATTTTTACCACTTAAGGTTACTTAGTGTGTTCCTACGCTAACTTCCCAACTCCTGAACGTTCTATCGTTATCCAGGTTAAAATCCCTTTGTGGGCAGTTGTAAAGACCGCTGATTAATGACTCTATTTTTACCTTATAGGGGCTTTTAATACCTCATTTTCTGGGCGCAATTCTGAAATAATACTTGAAGAGCTGTATGGACTATTCTTAGCTTTAATAAAATCGATTCTCTGTTGTCGGTAGGACATTTGGAATATTTATGAGGCGTTATCAGTCATGTCCGGTCGGTAGTCTCCATAGAAAGCTTCGAAGACCTAAGAAACTGTAATTATTTAAGTTAAGCTAGAGTTGGAGATAGAGCAGTACTTGCGTTCAGTTGTGAACTTAGTAATATTTCATTATTCCATGGCTCATTTTAAGTTCGGCTTCATAGTAATTGAGACCCGACATGGAAACAGTCCACTTTAGGAAACAGAGCTCTTCGTGGTATTTTGTAAATGTCTGTTTTTTTCAAGGTTTTATTTCATACTGTACTTTACGCTTTATTCCGATCAAAGGGAAGCCTTTCCAGAGAAGAGAAGCATTTTAGACTCTTATGAGAAATTTTCGTTCTCATCTCCGATATCACTGCCTATTTTAATCAGTGCGAATGACAATTGACAGCACTTCACGATCGTGTACATCACTGGTGCACATTGATATGGGCATTTATTCTTCTTGAAGGAATTTAATGTTTCAAAGGCTTTTTCTTCGACTTTTTAGACAGAAGCTAATCGTTCGATGTCTTGAAAGCCTCTTTCCTCCTGACAGACCAGATCTCGTCATTCAACTGTTCAAAGAAGCTGCTGTTCAACCAATGAAGCGTCCAATTCAAGTTAGTTCCCACACTCTACTTATTTCACCGTTTTATCTATTTATTGTTCACAGACTCCTAATGCTCAAAATTTCAGTTATTTATTATTTGTTCGGCATTTTATTGCTGACAAAGGGGATTGCAGTTTTCCGGTCGTGAGAATAATAAGTAAACATGTAGTGGGCATGTTTGGAGGTATGATTGTAGAATAAAATCATGTTTTCAGTTATAAGCACTTCTTTTCAACGGGACCTATAGTAGTAATGTTAAGTGTATCTGGCTATTTCAATCGATTGGGCTTGTAATATAAGCGTAGGCACCAACTGGAATACGCTTTCATTTAGGTAAAACCACACTACTATATGACTATTATTGTCTGCCCTAAGAATAGTCTATTCATTATCTGTTTCATATGTAACAGGCGAAACTTTCTATGAACTTTTATATACAAGTACACCTCAAAGCTATTGTAGTTTGAACTGAGTGATTTTAAATCACCAACAGACTCGCATGAACGCAATTCGTCAAGAATAGATTTGATGGTAGGTGAGGTAACTGGTGCGAAGCCGTTTAGATGACTTCGTCTTCATTCACCAAAAGGGTCCGTGGATCAATTAATTTGATGATAATGACAGTCAGCCGTGTTGACAACCGACCTCGAGCACTATCGGCGCTCGTTATACATTCATCAATGTTGTTGAGTTGGTTGGAGGTTAGGATAAAAACAAATGCGCCTATAAAGCTCTTTACATTATTCTGCATTTATCAGTCAACACGTGGTTACTCTGTTTATTGAAATCACACGGTCCTTTTTCAATTCGCTTGACTTGTGATCTGTGTGTGTATCAAAATGGAGTAATAATTTTTGCACTGTACCATTGTCCCATACTATTAAACCGGTATTGAAACCGGTTACCAACCGGTGAGAAGTACATTTTTATTCAAGTTAATAATAGTTATTTAAGAAGAGGGATAAGTAAATACCTTTTCTTTATGAGGTCTTGTTAACTAAAGGTGCAAAATCGTCTATCAAAAATAGGGAGGTAGGGAGGGGTGAATTTGGGGAGAATACTTGAGAGGAATCATTAGCCCACATAATCTCATATGCAGTGTATCACCTCCTATTGACATTAACCCCAAACCCATAACTGGGCTGCTGCTGCTATTGCTGGCTCATGGCATTATAAATCCATTTTGTGATGCCTTGGCAACCACAGAGCGGGAGTTAAAGGCCAATTTGTCAGGACCTACGCTTGAAGACAATGGGTCGTGTAACAATGAATGGTACTGGTTGTCTATTTCTGGTCGATTTGGTTTTATCCAAAACGACTGTCTATGAAAGACTATAACAGAATTTTTGAAATAGATGAAAGCAGCCCTGAATATTATGGTTTCATGTTTTTCTATTTGAATTTTCATTCGTTCCTTTTGCCAAGTGGGAGTTCTATCGAGTTGAGTATTGAAGTAGTAAGCTGTCATTTGGAAACTTTTTTTCAATGTTGTTACAGAATTTAAAGCGTCAACTAAAACGCTTTTCGAATATAAATAGACATGAGGAATTTAATTTAGTGGAAATAGATATTCTCTACTTTTTATATCCTGAACAAGTTTATATAACTTTTGTAACTTTTGTATTCGTTTTTTAGCCATTAGCTTTCCTCACCTCAGTTCTCCTATGCTCATATCTGATAATTAGATCTCCGTACCGCTGGTTTATTGAATAACAAAATTAATAATCAATCATCTTGATCCAATTTAAATCTCAATAGGATTACCTTCTTGAATCTAGAAAAGAAGACTCTCTTAGGTTACAAATCTTCTCTTTTCATTATTATGGATTAGAGAAGTTAAAACTATTGCTTCGGGAAAAAACAGACTATTTTTGTACCATTAGCCCGATAACTCGAATCGAATCTGCTTCCAAATCAGATTTAAACCAAATCAAGTTAACAAATTTCTGGAAACTTTTGATTCTCGACATGTTTATTGTCAAGATAATGTCGAAACGTGTGGTTATCATTCGTGGTATGGTCTGTATGCCTTTACGTATACTGAAAGCATTTTAATCAAAGTGTCTTGCATTCAGAAATCTTACTGCTGATAAAATGACTTGGGGTTTATCTGTTGTTCAGAGTTGCTTATTAACGTACACACACGCGCCTACTGATTTAATTATTGGAGCTTATTATAAGTTGAAGGTCTGACCTGCTGTGGTAGTTGATTTGGACTAAACAACATGTGACAGTGTAATATTTATTAACTTCTTTAAGTTTTGAATGTTTCGTTTTCAGCAACGATCTCTTAAGTCGTTTTCGCAAGATTTATCATAATTATTTGTCCAGCAATCATTTCCCCCTTTCTGACTTTGTACTTGCCATTTTTACATCTCTCTTTTAATGTCCAAGATAAACAGTTTGATTGGTCCAAGTCGAGGTAGTGTGGACTGTGGTCAAAGTAGGCCAGTATAAAGTCATAGAAGAATTTTTCCCAAAATGGCTAATTTTTTTCAGTGAACTTTTAGCTTCCCATTATTTTATCTTATTTTGACTTTTTATGACCTGAGTAAAGATGTCAATTTTTACTAAAGCTGCGCCATTTCTAGCAAAATTAAATGAATCCCAGGTTGTGTTTGAAGCACCAAGCTCCCCCTTACTAAGCACCATATCTTTGATCTAACACTTGACGCGTTCTCAGATCTATCACTTAAACACTAGAATTGAAAATACGATATCGAAATCTAAGACACATGCACAAAATGAATTTATTGGCTCTGGAACCATCCGTCAACCGTGGATCATGTTTACTTAAGATCATCAAACCACCGAACGCTAACTAAACACAAAGTAGGTGTGCATGAAGAGGCACAGCAGAGATGGGAAAATAGTATTTGAAGTATTCATCAATTATTCGGTCATTGGTTTAATAAGAACTGTGCATCACATCTGGATAATTAATTCACCTATCTCCTCTAATCTTTCAATAAGCACTATCCAGTAAACGTAAAATTGATGAAATCGGATCGAATGTGAGAATTATTGAGTAAAGGTGTCACAATAAAATTATAGCATCCAAAACACAGCAAAGTGGGAAGTTTCAAGAATAATGCGAGTTTAAGCGATCCAGGTCGGCATTGTACCGTTCTTGGCTGAAATTAGTGAAGCAAAGCTTGTACTAACCTACACCCTCATTCTGCTTTTAATTTTATCATAATGAGGAATTTACCATGTGGCAAGATTGCCTTTAATGAATACTATTTAAAATGCTAGCAGGAATTAATTGAGGGGGGAGTGTTGTGCTAGAAGCAAAAAAGAGAAGGACAACATATGTCTCCGTCCTTTTTATACGGCTTTGTTTTTTTGCAATGACCTCACTAACCAAGTGAGTTTTTTAACGCCGGAGGAGTTCGTTTCTTCAACATGGAGCAATTTCCTTCTATGATACTATTTTTGAAGCAAGAGATCGATTAGTTGGATCTTTCTCCCAAACCCCTCCCCTTTTGTGATCGGTACGTATATATCCTCGAGAAGGCAACTTTGGTTAGAGCTTAGTTTTTGAGGTGATACTAATATTTTAGAAATCGACTCTTTCCTTTGAATAGCATACGAAGCCGTACATATCAAATTCATTTTCCAGTTTTGCAGATTATTAAAGCTTATATGAACTGTGATTTATAACTTCGGTGGTCGATGGGATTTTTTTTTTGCAGTATTTTTCATTACAATACGAATGAGTGTTCCTAATTCTGAATGGTTTATTTACTTATCTATAAGAAATATTTATACCATTCATCATTAACCTTGTTTTTTTAAATTTTCTGAAAGTTTATCATCTATTGCAGTTAGTCATATCTTATCATCCCTTGCGTGTCATGGATTTCAAGTAGACAAAAGGAATAGTGTTATTCCTTAGGAAATCGCCAATTTGAACAGCTTATTCTCAATCAACTCTGCGAGGGCAAAATTACACACCTCTGTGTGATTCCTGCCAGACAAGAGTTAACGAATAAATAGTAGGCACTACCGCCAAGGTCCTGAACTTTTGTTTGGTTTCATTTTTGACGCAATTTCAATGAATAAATTAGCTGAACTCTCTTTTTACTCCTAAATAGTCTCATGCAAATTCGTTTAATATTCATGGATTTAAGTCCAAATGCATCAGTTTTGAGACTTGCTATGAAGGGCCGCTAATATTGAACCACAAATGCGGTTGGTAGGTGGATTTGCATCATAAAATGATCCCGAAAATTGTTTATTTTCCATTATTGAGTTCGAAAGCGATCAATTTATCATGCCAAAAACGCAGATTATCAATTGTTAATGCTGGGAGACGTGTTAATGTTTTTGATCGCACCTATTGAGAGTAAGTTTGATCAGTTTTTGCAAATAAGCTATCTTATCTCTGCTGTACTAAGGCTGTAAGCTGTCTTATAAAATCGCGTTGCCTTCTCAGCCATTGAAGGAGAAAAAACGAGTTGTGGCGATAAGACCGATCCTTCTTTATTAAAAATGCTGGTTAATAAACACGAAGTATCGTGGATAAGAATTTGTCACAATCCCGAAACGAATCAGGTAGCTTAAATTTCGGAACGTGAGTTGCTTATTTTGTACAACTGAAAACCGAAAATTAAGTGAAGTAAAACTCTTCGGTATTTCGACGTTGCTCTCAGCATGTTTTTGACCCCTCCCTCAATTAATTGTTGAACTTTCTGCTAACCAATTTTAGTTACTTCCAGGAACTAAAATTTGTTCAATTTTTTAATATTATTATTAACAAATATCAGAAATGTATACAGAAATGTACATATGTCGAGGAAACGTATAAAAGACACTTAATTTGTGCTCATTCTTTATCCGATGAAGCCACTTTTTTCGAAGCTCTTGGGCTACTGCGAGGTGAAATGGGACATGTCAGTTATTTCACACTTCTTTCTACTTTCTCCGTCAAACAGTTTTTTGAGTCATGTGATGATGCGAACTCGTTTCAATTTGCCCAGAAATGTCAGAATAAAAGATTCTATTAAAGGGTACAACGTACTTTCCCTGCTATTGTCTTACGAGATGAAGACTTTTGATATTTGTTAATCCTCCATATCACAACAGCTATGACCGTATTTCTTTACCTTTCCATGTTAAATGCACAGAACTTTATGTGTTCTGTGTGACGTTTAGATTATGCATTATTAACGAATTTTGGACTGGCTATAAAATGTTGATGGAAACTAAAGTAAGCGTCTCATTTTTCTGTCTTTTTTTCTCAACGGCAGCAACAGAGCAAAGTGGTATAGACTTGAGATATCATTAAGGTCATCTCGTTTAGTCTGCTCTTTCAGCGAATACAATAAGTACTTTAAAAATAACGAAAGAAGGAAACTTGGTGGTCACGAGGTGCTTGGTGGAGTGATAATTTTCAACGCGATAAATGCGAATTTTCGTTATTGGAAAAAGCTGCTTATATTTCAACTCGATCTCTGGGGTAAGCGGTATTTCCTATTATAATAGGAGGAAAATATGATAGAAATATATTTTTTGCAATGGAAAAATACTTTATAATTTCACGTAAATATATTTTCTCATCGAAAATTTCCTTGAAATTGCTTCGTAGAGCTGGGCAACAGACTTTAGTAATCAGGTGAACCAGGAAAGTGTTAATTTTGAAAGAAAAGTTTTCTTTGTGGATTGGAGGAAAACAGCGATTAGTAAATCCACTGAAATGGACCAGTTTTGTATCTTGGACAGAGGAACGGCGTTATGAGGATCCTCTAACAAGAAATTTTCATTTACTCCAGTTCTTGACTGGTTGACTGTTGAAACCTGCCCTCTGCTAGCCGCTATTAATACAGAAATGTAGACGTATTTCAATTTATGATTCATTCTTCCATTACCTTGCTTATCTGATGCAAAATATATCAGCGTTCAAACTAAGCAAGTGGAAATCGAATTTAATACAGTGTCTTTTTACTTTTGCAATTTCAGTTGAGCAATTTGGAGTTCCGTGATCTCTGTGAAGTGTACGAGAGAATATGCGCGGCTAACGAGAATGTTTTTTCCTACGAATTTCGAACACCTCAAAATCTTCCTGGATGGCACGTAAGAAGGCAAACTCAACGTGAGATACTCAACGAACCCCTCACCGCAGAAAATGTTCGCAAACAGATGTACAAATAAACATAAGCATTGACATTGCCATTATTTGATCATCAATTTCACCTAGTTTTACGTATAGAGGGAATCGATTTTTGTATTTCTATTTCAATTCGAAATAACCTAATAGAGTATTGTGTTTTGAGCTTTTGAACTAGGCATTGAATTATTACTCCTCGCAATTTGGTAAGTTTAATCTACTCGGTTTAAATTTACATTGAGATGTAAAGGAACCAACCTGGTTTAATTTGCCATTAAACGAACTATGACAAGTCCGTATAGGTTAATAGTTTAGGCGGGATTCATTGATATATGTCAAATGTACACACACGGAGTGGAATGACCAATCATGTTGGCTAGGTTAGGTTGGCAAAAGCAGTGGCGGATTTCGTATTTCACGCCGAGAAGGCTTCATGACAGCTCACCTTCTACCAAGGATAAGTGCTAGCAAATGCTTTTTTAAATGTGTTTGGGAGTTATATGTAAAGTCACTGATGTAGTAGGACATCTCGCAATTTGTTGACTTAAAACTTGGGAATATACAAGGAACGCGGTTATGTCAGCATATCTTGGGTGTCGCTGGTTGGTTGCACCTGTACTTCAGTAACCTCTGTACCAATTTATTGAAATTGAAAGTTTATACATAACTCGGTAAAACGTATGATTCAGGTTAAACCCGACACCCTTATGAATTTGAAATTCAACTAAATTGGGGCTCTTGATGAATTGGTTTTCGTTTATACTGCCTCTCGAGCACCTACCTTAAGTACACTCTTTGATCATTGTATCGAATTTCATGCTTTGATGCTCATAGATTGAAATACTCAAAGTCCACTTGAGGAACTACTCCCAACGCCTCATTTTAGAGGAGAGAAGGCATCCTGGAGAAAATTTCGAGAAAATCGCATCCTACCACTAGAATTAAACAGTGTTTGATCACCAAAATCACTACATGTGGACTGATTTCGTGTCCTTTGATTTGATAAATGTACTCGCTGTCTAATTGGTCACCGACATCATGGATAGTAATAAGACTTGTGGACACTACCACTGATGTCTAGTTAGTGTCCTTCATTTGAGGATACCTGAAAAATATGAATAGTGGTTCGAGAGTGGGGAGAGATTGGTATGCACATATCTACAGCGTTATAGTTCGGATTCGCGATTACAAATCAAAGTTAGCTGTTGACTGGCGGCTTTATGGATGGCGAATAAAGCAATTAACATTCTTATTGGGGGGGATAGTGAAATTCTTCGGTTATCTCAATTCTGTTGTATTAAGGTAATGTGAAATCAGTACGCCTCAACCTTTGAAAACAACTGGATTGAAGAGGCAAGACAGACCATTATGAATAGCATAAGACATCGTGGACAAGGATTTGCTTCAATCTATGGACAAATCATGAAATTGAAATTTTGGAACGCGAACTATCTAATAAACTAGTGAAGTAAGACCTTGATCCTATGCTCTTTAACATTTATTTATTTGCATTGCTTCCCACAATAACTCTGGGCTAAATTAACAAAATCACTGACCTTTTATCAGTGAATTAGTGAATTTGAAACTTTTAACATCCATTGAGAATTGGCTCCTATTACCTTTGACGGATAGCCCTAGAGACCCCTCCATACCTCACGTGATGAAAACGACGCTTGATATCTTATGATGGAGATGATGAGGAGCTTGGATACCTCTATTTTTCACTGAAAAAGAACATAGTGAAAGAGATGTTTAAAATTTGGATGCTTTTCTACGAAGGCCTGAAAACAGTAGGACTCACCAGTCATCCAATTTGTGCCAGGAACTAATATCTTGAGCGTTCTGCACCTGTCAAGCACCCATCAACTTCATTGACTTAGCTACAAATCGAGGGAACTACGCACTACTAACCTATCTAACCAGAACTAAATTTAGCTCTCCTCTTGAAATACTTTTCAATAACCTTATTCTAAAATGAGTATAACATGAGCACAATACAAACGAATTATTAGTACAGTTATAAGAACATACGATGAAAACCGTCCGCAAGCCCAATCCCCGTACATCAGTTGAACAAATAGAGCATACTACTATAAATTAAAATTCAGGCTAAATATAAGTAAGTTAGTAATAACTTAACTCCGTAAAGCAATTACAATTTATAATCATCGAGAACAGTTGGAAGGACTCAAATAAGAGGTGAGAAGAGGGAGATCAAATAAGTCGGATCTTCAAATCCTGGAAGTCTAAAATTATTCAATTTCTCACCTAAGAGAAGGGAAGGGGGGGGGGAAGATTTTGTGTCCCATTTATTACTTAAATTCTCGCCTTTCGAAAATCATGATCCGGCTCGTGAGTTACTAAGTGATTTCTAATATCCACACTATTCATCGGATCCATCTGTCAACTGAGCCTAAGAACGTGCTTGGAAATTCTCAACACATCTCTCTCTCTCTCTTCCAGTAGCTAAAGAAGAAACTACTGTGTTTGAACTTTAAAGTTTTTTTTAGTCAATAATGTGACTTGACTGGTAAGAGTTCAATTTTGTGGGAATTATGCGCGCACCCTGGGATAGCATACTTTTATAAGATCAAATGTTAGTTTACTGTGACAGGATACAAACCTGTGGGCAGATGCAAATGCTTCGTGGCAGTTAATAATAGATACGCTGGTGGGAATTCAGGGGTTTTTTGTAGTCAGCGTCCAGAACTCGGATTAATTACAAATATTTGTTTGAAACCCCTTAAATGCAAATTTTTCACGCACCAAAGGCCTTTAAAATTTAGCAGAACTTATCCATCATTTTTGATCGAATGCAGTTTCAGAATATACAATGATATAATATAATTCCACTCTTCAGTATTCAAGGCAGAAAAATCCCAGGAAGGCAGTAGAAGACGAGGGGACTTAAAAATTTTGAGAAGACCACTTATATGAACTACCGTCATAAATAAACTTCCAAGACCTACTCGATGAAATTAATTATGTGTAACTCTGTATAGAGAGTTCTAGTAAAATTTTCGCGTAAAAGAACTTTGTGTTTGTGTGCGTGTGTGTTCTGTACTTTCCGCCCTTTACCGGGTTTTAAATTTGGATAAATTCATGCACAATTAATAAGATCCATAAGAAATCCTATAAGTTACTTACAGGATTCTTGGATTCTAGAACTTTAAGATTTTTCTATTTAAAATTGAATTTTATGAAACAAGTTGCCTTTTCATATGCAAAAAACATTAGTTGATCCAAATATAAATAAGAGCATAGTTGAAACCAGTCAGACTATAAATCCCAAACGCTCCTTAGCACTCACATATTATGCTTCCAACCGTAATACTACCATAATTTTAATGAAGTGGCTATTGAAATGAGAATAAAAATGACAGAAATCCCGATGCCGACTTCAATTTCAAAGCCAAACTCCAGTCAAATGTCGCGCCCTTAGAAGAACAAAGAAAGCTTAGTTTTACTGTGTCCATACAATGCTGAGTGCTTTTCTTGTATCATTCAACCACCAAATCATGTTGTATTCTTTTTGAACCACGGGGGAGGGGGAGGGGGGGAGGGAGGAAGAAGAACAAACCGGCGTCCAGGATTCTGCCGATTCTACCGAACGTTTGGCCAGAGAGAGACCAGTCAATTTGGACTTCTCTATCCTGCTACTTACCGTAGGATATTTGAATTCGATGGCGTTGTTCATTACCTTTCCTAGAAACTCCCATGAACGCCGCAGACAGAAGCTACGCAAGGGACGTCGGAACTGGATAAGGTCGCCATCGATTACGAAAAATCACCTAAAAGATAGTCATATGAAAGGTCAATGGAAATGAACGAAGTTAGGGATGTAGCGTGTATAGTTCGTATATGGAAAGGTTAGGGATCATGCAGATAGGGCTGGCCATCAATACACCACAGAGCTGAAGGAAATTATTCGACCTTTAGGCTTGAATTTATAGAATTTGTCATTGTAGATGTGTCGAATTTTGATTGGAGCAATGGAACATTTCCTTATGACATAATTAATTAAATATTCGACACTGCGTATCGAATAGACACCGGGCATAACTGCACGGCTGTCACTCCAATTAATCCTTAATGTTACGGAGAGTGGCACCTAAATGAAGTTGTATAATGAAAGAATAAAGACTGAAGGGGAATAAAAAACGGTAAGTAGCTGGTTCTTAGAATTTAATATCAGCTCAAAGCGTCATCTTCCAAACACGTTACCGAGTGATTCGAAGTACGCGAAGTAGCAGTGTGAAGGTGTCTTTGAACGAGGTGAAGGAGTGTGTTGGCCTGCAATCAATTCGGACTTCACATACTCTCAGCTAGAGTACCGTGCTGTCCAAATTGCGGGCAAGCATTGTGGCAGGATAGCTGTTTCTTTACTAATTTGATTGTGGATTTATGCAAACTTTGAGCAATGGAGAGGGTAACTCAAAATTGGCTTCATTTGAATGGTATTGACCAACATGGTTATTCATTCCCATAATGCAAATATGGGCATCAAATTCATGATCTTACTAATCGCAGAGCTGCACCATTACCTCAAAATTAGTAGAAAATAATTCGAGAGCATGCATTCAGTTGAAACTCAAAAACTTCGCATTTATTCAGTCACAATTTTCATTATAACATATAGTCATCATTTTATTACTATTTCTTATTTGATAATTACACCACTTAGATAATTGGATTCACCAAGATACCACCCAGATATTCGGGTTTATTTACAGAATATCAGGAAAAACTTGTAATAGAACTTTAAATCCAACTAGGCGCTATTAGCCACTATTCAAATTATTCATATCTGCTGGGGTCTACTTCAAAATGTAATAAATTCACTGAGAATTACTTTAATTGGCATGATATAAATCTGATAGTACTGATTTAATTCTGGAAGACAATTGAAAACAAAATTAAAATAGGTCAAAAATTCAATTACTTGGATTAAATAATGATTATGATATCATTGGAGTTCGGATTATGTGAATTTTACTGGGGCTTGTAGTTCTGAGAGCGCCTGTTCTTCACTAACTAACCGCCGCATTCAAGCAACTTAGGAGCATAATATTATAGCACAGTGAACTGAAATATAAAGGAAATTATGGAAGTCTGATCAATTGAGAATTCAAATATCACTGCACAGTTTTGTAAGGCAATTTTTCACTAGCAGTTTAAATTCCAACTTCAACTTCGCAATTACTAGGGGAGAAAGTTGGTAAAAATAAAAATTAAATGGAGTTTAATTCAAATAAATTGACCGAGTAGGACTATTACTCGAACACTGTCAGCTCACAATTTTTGTGTCGGATACAGCATGCGTGTAAATTTGAAATTGGACAGACAATGGATGTTTGCTTTCCAATAATTATTCAACAGTCAGGATCATTCAATGAAATGAAGGGAGAAGGGATGAGTATTTCATAATTATGAATTTCAAAACTAAGCATTAAAAGTCAAGGGTAGAAAAGGATATTAAACGCTATTTTAGTGCCTTTCCAGTCTCTCTCTCTCTCTCTTAGATCTGCTGAAATGTAGATACTAAGTGTACGTCTAATGCAATCGTTGGAGAAATGAACAGATTACTGCTATTATAAATAGCTAGATATTGGATGAACTTTCCTAATAAGTATTAAGATTATCAAGATGGTCCAAACGCTTTGCCGATTACAATTTAACCCTCGCACTGGGACAAACCTTCAGTTAGAATTAGTTTATTCAACTATTCAGCATGAGATGGTATCTCAAGGAAAAATTTTGAAATCAATGTAGGAATTGCTAAATGCAGAATACCATGTCAGACCATTTACCATCTCAATAATTGGGAAAAAAAGGAGTGAATTGCCGGGACCTCTTGGCCAATAGACGCTGACATCATAGACAAGCGCCTTCTGCAATCCAGACGACGAATAGTGAAATTTGCCACGTGAGCCGCCCATTTAGGAAATATTATTCACACTGAAACCAATAAAAACAAAAGATTCGCTGACTCCTCTGCATCTTATCATTTGTTGGACCTAGTGTCATTCGATATCAGTTGCTTCCCACAATTAAAAATTATAATTTATTTGTATTGTATCTGGATGATATTAATAAATTTCGAAGCAAGAGGTGGAAATCGAGCATACCAACGTTAGAACATTAGATGGTGCCACATTGATCCCTGCACTTTACGCAAAAAATGGACGAATTGATTGCTCTGGATTCAGCAGAATGATGCATCTTCTTGGATGAGAAATCATTCCAACAATTCACTACCTAATAGGCTTACTTATTTATAATTTAAATTCTGTCTAATTTGCTGTAGAATTAGACACAATCCTTTATAAACAGATTACCTTTCTGAGTACGAAGCTGAAAAAAGTGAGCGTTGTTTTCCAGGTTCTAATTAGTTAATGCAGGAGAATTTTAATTTTGCAGATTTTTAGAAGCTGTTTTCAAGCTCAAATGAGCCAGCCCCTTGAGTTGAAATTAAATAAACCTAACAGCATTACTTGAGCTCATTCCTTGCGGAAGAAGAGAGGTCGAGGGCTTTTAGGGTTAGGGCTGAAGTTTTAAAGCACCGCTCGATTTTTATACGGATAATTATCTATGAGACGTATTAAGAAATGCATAGACGTAGAAAATACCCACCTTGATTATGGGTCAACATTTTGGCACTGTGTACCCTCCTGTCTTCAACTATAATGAATAGAGAGACTGAATTTGATTAATTATTGTTGATAATGAGAGGTAACTCAGATGGGAAAGTATATACCTCACTGATCTCCTAGTACTAGTTCGTTCCTGATGTAGCAATGCGCCAATTTATTTGCAAGGACAATATATATATATATATATATATATATGTGTGTGTGTGTGTGTGTGTGTGTAAATGCTTACGCATGAAGTAGATGGTGGAATGAAGGAGATATTTGGCCTGATATAAACCCTTCTGCCATAATCGCTTTGGCCCTACTGTCTTTTGACAGCGGAATTCTTAAAGCTGAGAAGACAATGACCTTTGCTCAACGCTTTTATTCTGTTGGTAATGTCTAATCTAGAGCTCTTGAATAATTCCCATACATCCTCTATTGCATTTCAATATATGTGATATGATTAATCAATCGCTACTTGACAGTTAATTAATAATATTATTTGGTAGTTCTCAAAGGAGCAGATTAAAAGGAGTTCTTAGCCAGGGAAAGTATGCCAATAATTCGCAACAAATGAAAGATGCCTACTATATTCTTCTCTTTTTTTCAAAAGTTATTACTAAATGTAAGTCCATTGCTATGTCAACTTGGTAAACACCATGAACGCTCTAACCCGAATTCATCAGTGTCCATGATCAATAACAGCTCACGATATAATAAATTTTCAGATGTTTAAAGCATAACTACTTAATTCTCCCCAAGTGTGTAAATAACCGATTCGAGGCGAACGTGACTACACCCTTCGACAAGCCAACTGTAGACTCATAAAACCGACTAAACGTCAATAAAAGCCTAATCCAACTGAGGACGAATGACAACAGCAGTGTTATGTGGTAGCATAAGTACCTGGGTTACTCCCAGTAACCTAATTTGCGGGGAGCTTTCTTGCCATTATCACCAAGCGAGGAATCGTGACGACTTGGAAAACAGTCAATAAACGTAGACAGAATCTACTCACTTTGCCTATAAACATGAAATGCCCCTTGGGAAAAACCAACATATTTCAATTAAAATTTTTTGGCTCAACAAAATCGCCTGATGCGCATATATTGACAGAGCACGGTGCTATCGTAAGCATAACTATTTATACCCGGAGAACTATATCCAAGTCTCGAAACAATCATATATTAATTAATATGAAAGCAAAAATTGGTTGCGTTGCTTACAAGACAACTGCCAAACGTAGAACCTCTGACGGTTGATGTAAATGTTGACCGATGTGCCACCGCCGCACTCAGAAGTTGTGAAGAATAATACTACCGCAAATCCATGGTTTTGTGGAGCGTTTTAGCAGGTATGGTAATGCAATTTGTTTACTACAGCAGTTTCGAATTCTCCATGTTGGTAATAGAGGTGTATTAGTAACTCAGTAATAATTGCCCTCCTTTTTTGCAAATTACAAAGCCGTTTAGGGTTTGAAAAGACCATATTCGATAGTAACATGATTATAGATGATTGCATTGCCAATTTCCTCTTTGCAAACTTTGAATATTCAGCATTAGACCTTTTTAATTTATTAAATTCCATCCTTTTACCCATGTTAGCATACCGCATACCGCACCTTAAGTTTTGACAGTTTACATGATAAAAACTGACATCGATAATATGACGAGAGCTTTTATTAACACATATTCACTGTTGGATTAATAAGGCGTCTTGAGTTAAATTATTTCTCTCTTATAGTCCTCTCTTTAGGCTTGAGACAATCATTGCCTTGCCTAGTGGGCATATGGATCACAGTCTTCCTTATCACATAAGGGAAGATGAAACTGTGGAATTCAGTCTCCTAACTCTTCATTTACAAAGAATGAAGTTATTAACGAACCGGAGGGCAAAGATAACGAACTGCAAACGCGCAAACCCGTTATTATGAAGGTTGATTTAGTCAACTTGATCAGGTTCTTGAGTATTGATTTTGAGACATTGAAGTGCACACTTACTGTCTCATAAGTCGGTGAGTTCAATTTGTCCGTTGATGACCAACACCAGCTAACGTAGAAACCTAAGTCGATCATCTCACTTATTGCTTCACAATAGGCCCCCTCTATCAAAATTCGAGTTTTTTTTTCGTTTGGTCGTCTTTTGCTTTTCCCAATCAATTCCTCCTACCTCATTTAAATCCTTTCTTCCTTCCATTATGATTGGTTAATGCACATTTACCCAATATTTTTCTTGCTCTTTAAATTTTGGAAATTTGAGGCCTAACTCAACAATACTCACAAATTAACTTTGAGGCACTTCTCACTTTCATACACTCATTAGCTTCAACGAATCGGTTGCAGACTGGAGGAATTACAGACACAAGGACTTTGTGGATCACTGTACTAAACTTTACTTATTGCATTTGAAGAAACATGCAGTTCTGGGAGTCAGTTTGACATTCGCGTTTGTTACTGAAAACATGCATGTGTATGCTGATTCAAATTAGTTTTACCCCAACTGCCATGCGATATCGCGGATTTGTGGTCGTCTTATCTAGTTAGCAATAGAGCTAGTTCAATATTTTTTACAAACTGGACGTTTGTGTCACTCCGTCTTTAGTCACCTTCCTTCACCGAAATTTACTAATTTAGGTGAAAATTCCAATTACTTGGTTAGTCCTTACAGAGAACTAATTCTAGTAGAACAATCTTCCAGTCTATTTACTGTCAAATTTGACAACATCTTCTGCTCATATAAGCGCAATATTTCTAGTGTGCGATTCTTTGAATAGTTAAAGTTGCTGACGCATCTAAAGACGGTAATAATGGCTTTGAAACTTTATGGTGTAACTTTTTCCATCTGGTTGGATGACGTGACGGACAGACTAAACTGTGGTTTTCACCTTCAGAAAGTTTGCTTGGAATTTTGTGAAAAAACTAGAGTTTCCAATGAAGACAAGAGCGAGGCTTAAATAAACTTGTCAATACGCCACGAAGATCATCGATTTTCGATAAAACAAAATCTTCCTCAAAATTTCCTAGCTTAGAAAATTCTGTATGACCACGATTTTTTCTGCATAGATTATAATTGCCATTAGCCAAAGCCAAACCAACACCGTTTAATGTTTTAATTATGGAAAGCAGTGAGCCAATTCAACAAAGAACAGTAATAATGGTCAATTAGTACACGTATTAAAAAGCATTAAAATGCCCCTTTGAGTTGATTCAAACACCTATACCACAGGGAGAAAAGAGGAGAAATGCTATTCAAATACCGGTTTTTATTAAGTAGATAAAATAACTTATATGGAAACATACAAGTAACAAATTTTGATGGCATGACCAGCCATAAAGCATCAGTGAAATGGCCAAATTCACGATTCCCACATTCGTAAGGCAACTGAAATCTGTTATCAGAAAGTCACCACCAAATTTACTGCTATTTTAAAGTCTCAGAATGTGTCTTCTAAGTCCTTGAGTGAATCATACCCTTGATGTTCAAATCTTGATGAACTGGTGGCAGGTTGATATTAAGCAGTGATTAAAATTAACTTGTCTTGACTTCTATTCACAGAGCCGAGCTCCTATCACCAGTATTTGATGCCTCGATAGCTAATGCAAGATAATTCGTCTGCACCTTATCAAAGCGTTCGCGACTCCATAAGTTCACATTTTGCATGGTAGTTTGGAAAGATTTTCCATCTACCAGAATAGGCAATTCTGTGAATAATCCTTTACGATTTTCGCCTCAGAGCAAGTGGTCTCCGAAGTCCATAGAGTGAATCGAAATTGGGTACACTATTAGTTACTGAAAAGTTTGGAGGTTATTAAAAATGATTACTTTTTAGTCGCCCTGTTAGGCTCTCTAACAAATTAAGAGAGCACACAACGCAATAGTCGAGAAAAGTTAGATATAGCAGAAGATTATTTGGCAAACTGTTTCTTGCTCCGTTGTTTGATTATAAACGAGTTGTATAAACACACAGAGGCGGCATAAAATTTAACCGAATGTACTTAAACGTAGAATTTCGAGTGAGCAGTAAAAGGGCTCAATAAAGCGCCTAAACAATGTTGGTGGTATGACAGCTGAGTCTACTCCACTTTGATTATCGATTTTTTGGGGAGCGGTCCAAATAACAAACACATAAAATACAACACCTCACTTCCTTATTTTTTTGAAGGGGATTGCAAAAGCAGAAATGCTCTTTGGTTATATTACATATACAATCTCAACCCTCTCTCCAGTTAATGACCGGCAGTGAAAGGGAGCAACCAATAAACTCACCAGACAATTTCACTTCCCCCTTCTCTCACCATCTCTAAAGGCAAGTGCTCACGCTCTGCTCAAACTAACAAGTCAGGTTACACAAACACACCCCCGAATTACTCTCAAAGGACAAGTAAAAGGAATGAAAAAGCAAACATTAACGTAACTTAGCCAAATGTTCACATTCACCCAAAAGTATATTCCATCAAAAATGCGAAGGAAAACAAATTGCCCGTTTGTCACTTAGTTTATCAGTTACAGTATGCAAAAATGGGAGGAGTTTAACTGTTGACAAAATGAAGGTACGACAATAGTTGTCGTTGATCTGCTTTATCACAGGTGGGGAGTCGTGGATGTGAAAAGAGATTTGGGGCAGTGAGAATGCGGCTATACACATGCTTTGAGGCTTGGAAGTTCGCATCTTTTTTCATCTAAGGGTTTAAAGGAGAAGAAGTGGTGTTTGAATTGTTGTTGAGTCGACAACATTGGTGATGAGCGCGCATCTCATGGACTGAGGTTGGTTCAGCGGGCTGTTTCTCACTTTCCTCACTATCAATCGATCGGGCATCAAAGTCACTTGAGCTAATGCGAGATATCTGAGCAGCAAGAGAGTTTCGATCACTTGAATTGGAGCTGGAACCGTAGGCAGTTGTGGTCTTAAGAACTGAACCAGTTGAGCCCTTTTGCTAAAAGGAAAGAAAATTATACACAATAAGATCTGTAAAGCTTTGAACTCGAACTGGGGATAACCAGACATCAAATCGATTTGAAACGGTAAGCAGAAATTAATTAAACCGGGCTGCTAATGCAATATGGCTGGGTTCCAACTGAAAATCAGTTGGATGAAAGTGACCCCATTTTAACTCGACATTATTGCCATAATGCGATCAATATCTTGATCTATCTGGCTATCTGGTTATTCCAAAATGCAGCTGTGATAACAACAAAAGACCAATTCACAATTTTTTCTTAATAACTTAATTCATTATTTTGTCTACCACTTTATTCTCATAGGGTCATTTTAACTGTATGTCTCAGATAGTACTGTGCCTTTAAGTGACGTCGAGCCAACTTAATGCTTTTTCATGCTGAAGTTTCACCCTTGCTTGCACCTTATACGGACCCAATAGATTCTCAATTCCAAACAACCATTAATCAAAGAACAAATGAGTCGGATAGAATTACCCCTCCTGTTAGTTACTGCGTTAATGAATGGTGACTCACTCATTATACGCTATACTTAGAGCCAATAAGCACAGTACATGACACATTTTGCAAGTGTTTTATTTTATCGAAAAGTGAATCGCTTTGCTTCCAAAGCCACTTGCTTCCGCTCAAGTTAAGCAGAATCAAATTAGGCGGAGTAACCAGGGGAAAATTTTTACTTCCAAACAAACACTTGATGTACTGCAATTTTCCAATTGGCCAAGCAAACATCCGACTTAGCAGTTAAATTTATTATCCAACGATATTTTTAGTGAATGTTAGGGAACACTGATGCCATGCAAAGAAGCAAGAATGCGACTGGATACCTTTCTCCATATCAGCTAAAAGTATGGGAACTTTCAATACCCACTTATTGGAGGTGCAAATCGATCTAAAACCATGTGCAATTAGCATCGAATACTATTTCCACTCAATCGCATTAGATAAATTGCGTGCTAACTGGAGCAATAAAAAGATGGCAAGATTCAGGGAGGTCTCAAGGACGGAGAAGTATTAATGATTATCAGCATGTCAATAATTTACTTTGTAGTTTTGAACTCTTCCTCACTCATAGTGAATACTATTCATCCACTTTTCCATTTCACTATTTCGACCAAAAGAAGGAACCTCTTAAGAGACAAGAAAACATTTAAGAAGAAATGTCTGTGGAACCTTATGTGTACAATATGAAGATAGGCTGGGGTTATCAACAAGGCAAAATGATTGAATCTATTCCTTATTCCCTCTCTCTTATTTCCATTCATGCTTCTCCATTAAAGATCCTCAGAAAGCGGTCATGATAATTTTCTTTGTTAGCACTCACTATAAGCGCTTTTAATTTTATTTGATTAAATCGTAAGAGATCAACGTGTTTATGTTTTATTGAGACATTTCCATTTTAAAATCGTCTAAGCTGAACCATGGTTTTCTCAATTGTTCTCTTAAGCATACTTTATACAAAGCATACTACTTTCTGAGGTCAAATACCAACTTCTCAAATTAAGATAAACTATCTCACTGTAAAATAAACTTAATTAACCATTAATTAATTAAGTAGAGTGAAAGTAGTTAGGCAAATACAATGTTGGGGGAGGAAAAATGCCACGTAGTAGTAGACCAAAAAACCCAAACGAGGTTCTTTCCCAACGCGCCTAATCCAACCAATCAATTACGAAAAACTCCAATTACTCCACATATCATTGATCGGGTGCATTTTAGGCAAAATATCGATTATATTTTAAAAAAATATTAAATTACAGTATATAATAAAGAGTTTCTCTTGCTTGAAAAAATATTTCAATTGAAATTATAAATTTTGTTACTTATTTCTAAATCGATCAACGCATGAAAATGGATGAACAGCTGGAAAGATATGAAGATAGGGCGATTAAAACTAAAGAGGGAAGGAAACGTAAATTAATACTGTTGTCGTATTTCCCTAAGAAGAAGTTAGTAATTCGCATCATATGCCACGATTAGTCCAAGCAAATACTTTTAATTACCGTGTCCGTACAATCTCTCCATGCTTAGACAAAGTTGTTGGCCTTGATTAGAAAAAAAACGTCTTGATTTTCTCGATCGATTTGATATTTGTTAACAATTTACCCAATTATCAACTTACAGCCTCGGTAAAGGAAATGATATCTTTCCGATAAAATGAATTTAAATCGGAGATGAAAAGTCAAACTTGACATAATGAAGTGCGTAATTATTGATCGATTCTTAACTCAAGAACAATATCTATACTACCGTAAAAGATTAAACCCTTCTTATTTCATACTCGTGATGACAACGCGAATTAATAATTACTGGAACTCACCTGAATCTGGAAAAGCAAAACTTTTATCATGATTTTCGCGCCGACCACAAAATTAAGGGGATTATGAACTCTACTTAGTGCGCCCTGAACAGTGTGAGAAGAATTCGGCGCGCCTTGGAGAATTGCAGTGGCAACTATAAGACTGCTATGTTTAGACGAAAGCAACATAACAAACGATCGATCGTATTCGCACGGCAGATGCCCTCAAAAATCTCCAGAAAAATAACAATTCAATGTATCAGTCATTGCCATGAATTCGACACCCAATGAAGATATTCGCAAGTACGAACTCATGAAAGCGTCACAGTGGTCGACTTTTCACACTTAAAAGCTCGTCTGACCAAGGTGAGGAAAGTTCTGAGCCGAGTGAAATAACCTAGATCTGAATTTTTATTGAGAAGAAAGTCTTTTGCCAAGATCAAAGGCACGCCCACATAAGGTAAGGAATGGCTTGGATTTTATCCGGTGTAAAGGACACTTCTCGAGTAAGGCAGACCAAATTTTCCCAAACTGGTATGGATTTCTGATGCGTTTTCCCCTCCACCCAGGGTGGCAGCTTGTGATGACTTCCTTCGCAGAGTGCTAAGGTTGAATTCAGATGCCTATGTAGAATTGCTGATCATCGTAGCAGCCCTGGATAACTTAACTCGATGGGCTGACGTGTATTCTTTGGACGCCATCGTTTGCCGGTATAGCAAACTCAACCAGTTAATGGCAGGGGCTATAATAGTGTTTGAGACTTTCCAAGGGAAATTATGAGATTAGTTTGCTCCAGGTTCTACGGCAGTTGTCGAGGTTGAGGCCGTGGACGGATCGAGGTTGCAATTGACGCTATTTCGAGTAATGCTCTTCGATGATAGTATAATTTCGTAGCATGTTGAATTTCTTTTAACTCTATTAAACTTTGCAGTTACAAGGGACTTTCATATATTCTAATGAAATTACAAAATTTTCTCGAATCTTCAAATATTTCCCATGGACTGTAATTAATTTGACACTTAAAAGAAAGCAATTAACCTTTATCACCTTTTGTGTAATTTTGGTCCGTTTAGGTTCAATAAGCAATTTAATTTTTGAATGATTTTTCCGATGGAGTAACACAATTAAACGTGGAGAATGGGCATTCCATGCATTCCATTGCTCTCCGAATGGATCCAAGTTTGTCAGTTTTGAATATGATTATAAGGCCTCTGCCAAATCATGTCGCACTCCTAATTGCAGGATAATCAATGGATCCATTTAAATTTAGCAATTAAATGGAAGAACTTTTCCTCATGCCGAACTCGTGCATTGAAAAGTCAGTCATTTTCATTGCTGTCTCTACCACGTCATCCAAAGCTTAAAGAGACCGGATAAAGGGTATCCACTTGTTTGTGGTAGTAGTGACATTTCCGTTATATTATGGAACTCTCTTAATGGCGAAAACTTCGAGGCCCCTAGAGGTGCACTATTTTTTATATTTGTAGAGTGCCTGTCTCGAATCAGTACAGTTACCTGTTTTTTATATTCAATTTAGCTCTTAAATTACCAGTTTTGCACTTATTGGCAGTTGTACACTGTTTAAGGTTGAGTAAGACTGCAGTCGCTTGCAACTAGATAGTTAAGCATAATGCTTAGCCGAAGAGTCTGGCCCTATGATGCTATTTTTCATTTCGAATTGGACCAAAATTTGAGTAATTGTCATCAGATCTTCTGGAAGTAAGTTGCAGGCCTTCTGAGTTCATTACTAGGCAGCAAACTTTCCATCAACCAAATTCTTTAGACATTCAATTAAAGCGGATTCACTTTATTTCAACACATGTTATAGGCGCTATGTGATTCTAGGAGCGTATTTGCCCGCAAATCACTGGTGTCCGTTGTTGCATTCTGCTGCCAAATTCATGTTTGATTTTTAGATTACCACTGATATCTGAATCTTCTGTGCGGAATTTTTTACCATTCTCTAGTGAAAACAATGAATAGAAATAATAATAATAATAACGCTTATAATCCTCATTCATAAAGTGAATATTGATTAGCCTATTGGGAAGTGTGGAATAATTAGAAATAGTTATTAAATAGTTTTGCCACGATTAATTTAATATTTCATTTATTTTTCTTTCCTTTCACTATCATTGAAATTACGACTAAGCCCACAATTTATTTATGCGAGCTAATATGATTTACGCTATACTGCCCAGAGTTCGAGTTGAATTGGAGTAAGTTTCGCTATAGCAACGAGAACTTGTGTACCCCTTCTTTATGTCTGAGATCGTAAAAGGAAGAAAATTGATGAGTCTCCTCCCATTTATCGTTAGGGGAATATCGGTATTTTATTTCCGCTTTTCATTTCACGGTAATATGGTTTGTTTCAAAAAGAGTGTGTGCTCCTCTTGAAACAAATGGGAAGTAAAAGGCTGTCACGTGAGTTCTTCCAACATTATTTTGACTTTCCTTATGCATCATTATTACAGTTATTATCCAAGGAATATAAACAAGCAATTTGTAGATTTAATTTTTAGGAGCAAATACAACAAATGACAAAGTATTTACGGACTTGAGTTATGCGATAGTTTCTAAATGAATAACTGACTTTCCAAAATTAAAATTTCATCATTCATTCCACGGATCGTAAGAATTGTTTGAGTTCGACGCCCAGTGCTTAGGAACATATTTTAGATGACGTTGGTTGGTCTTGCGAGTTCAATTAATATTTTTTTCGACTGATCAAAAGAATACAAAATTTTACACACTTTTCGACAACCTACAGCCTTAAGACAGTAGAGAAGAAAGGTATATAATTTTAAATTTAAAAATGATACATTATTTTAGTGGTAGCAGGTATTTACTTTCGTCAAAAACAAATTAATTGGTCTAAGTTAATATCTAGCAGAAAGGTGCCTTTGGTGATCAACACTCAAAATAACTGTGGCTGATTAATCCGATTGGTCGATTTTATTTCCTCACTTGCACGCCTGAATGGGTTCTCGTTAAACACAGATGGGTTCATACACGTGTCTAAATTTTGTAATTGAAATAATCGTTATTCACATCGCATCACTTTCTTTTCATTCCTTATCTCTATTATGCACCAGAAATCTATTTTTCAATTGTAAGCTCTTCTATGGTAAGCGCAAAGATGAAAACATTCACTCATACTACTGGGAAATAAATTTCGAACAAGCATAAGATTGATGAATCATTGACCACACTGCCACGTAACTCACGCCCAAAGAATGATTAACATCGACTTTACCACTGTGCATAATAAACCGGTTAAAGCTTCTGAGGTTTTACACGTCTTGCTTATATAAAAGCAGTGATGAGTCATAAGTCCATGGTAGAAGAATATTTCCCAAAGTACACAATGTTTAGAGATTGAAATATTTAAAAATTCCTCTTTTAAATAAAGTTGTGCTCAATCTATCCAACAAATGGAAAATTTAGGATGGAATTTTTCGTCGTAACAAGCTAGATGGAACAAGCAATTGATTTATGAAGGAGTACACTTTAAATACGATTTCAGTCTGACGAAATTACATATTCTACATAAAATTTTCAGTGAGCTTACATCATATAATTAAACGATCATAGGATTGTGGCGATCGAAGCTATAAATTGCTAGTTATCAGCGCCAAAACACTTTTGATCAATAAAGCTTGAGGAGAACCCATCATTTTTTACGGCCTTCAAGCCGGTATCACAGTCAGAAGAAGGCAAAATACAAGTTGTCGTTACTATAACGAAAACCTATTATACTTTAATTGGCACTATGTACAAAATATCATGATCCACATTGGTTTACCTAAACAATATATGAGTTAACAGTCATTTCAATGAAAAGGTAAGAAAATAGAAAATAAGTATCTATTCTTGACATATATTTTATTTAAATTTATAAATTTTAAAAGTTTCTTTATTAATGCTATTCAAAATAACATAGCTGGCCGCTGAAAAATGTGCTAAAATGTGATGCTTCAATGGAATTTGAACTAGAATTTTTGACATTCTGTGTAATAATTCCCTGTTATTTTTTAAAACGATTGGTCATTTGAAATGTGCTCAAGTATTCCAAAGGCCAAAGGGTTAGGTTCGCAAATAATATTTCTAGCTCTAGAGGAATCGCTGCATTTGAAGAACACTACCTTCAGACTTGAATGCCCCCTCCCTATTCAGTGAATGCAAAAGTTATAGTTTTTACCCTTATGCCTGTAAGAAAAGTACGTCAGAAATTTGTAGTGCACCCTGTCAAAACCTGGCAGTCTCATTTAATGTAGAGTGCGATATCGACAACTTGATTTCGCCGGTTGCACTTGAAAATTCCAGACCACTGCTAAGGTAATCATAGTTAATGTTATTGATTAATCAGCCAATTACTGCTTTCACTGAATCCAGTGTCATGAGCACATCTATTCTTGTCGGCAAAAGAAACTGCCATTTGTGTTATAGGCCTTTTTCTTTATAATTCATTAGATCTGGTCTGTTTTAATTTAAAAAAAGAAGCAATTGGTCATTGAGGAAACTCAATTGCCACTTTTAAATAGACATTTAACAGTTTATTTATAAACTCATGACTTACTCTGGCCAAACAAGATCCCTGAGCACAAGCTGTAGCCCCGCACCTCCCATCACAAATTACATACTCATTTCTCGGTAGGCCTGGATGTATATCAACTACCCGGTTACCCCTATGCAACCGCTCCTTTTTCCACGGTTGTTGCAGTTTATCTCCATCACTTCCAGTCTCCACACAAGTATAGTCGTCTTCATCTCCATGCTCATCGTCCAAATCGGAGGGACAGTTGAGCCGAGTGGTTTCGCGACCTGCATCGACAAGAACAGTGCGGGAGAAAACCACGTGAGCACGACGAGGGCCCCGCGGAACTATAGGCAAGGATGGTAGACTGAGTGATGGGGCTACTGGTGGAGGGTTTGGAATCTGGGAACCAACTGTACTCTGTTCCGAGGATGTGGATGAAGGGGGTGTTGAACTCTCTCCATCACCGCTTCCTCGAATTGATTTCCCTGTTTGAAGCTGCGAATAACATAGTGCATCTCATTAAAATCGATGTTAAAATTTTAATAATAAGAGGAGGGTCAAATGTCCAAAGTTAACAAAATTGTAACTGCGCTTTTGATTGGGTAATTTGCTTCCCAACCTTCCACAATGAGTCATCAGTCTGGCTCACTAAAGATGCAGTTAATATTTACGAGCACAAATATTTGAAATAATTAGATTATGCTGAATCAAAGAAAAATCGTTTAAAATCATTACAAAAAGTGATGACAAAATGTACCATGGATTGCAAAAGGAATGTCGAAACTGTGCTTCTGAGACAATCGTCTTCTACCACATTACATGTAGACTGGAAATAACTAGTTGAAATTGGCCATCCATCTGACTGGATGCGGACCCAAGAGCATCTTTTTCATACCATTTGATTCGTCCTCGTATCAGACAACTGAAGCAACTCTCTTTCAAACAAAGAAAGTTAACCAGCTCCAAAAATGGATGTTACTATCTAAGCCAAATTCCACAATATTGATTAAAAAGCCCTCCAATCCTAGCTGTTATCAAATATTAGAACGAATACCATGGCGCACATTCTAATGTGAACTAGAGATTGCAAAAAACTTCAAGAAGTGCGTTTCTGAAGTAATACTTTGGAAATACCCTGTCAGTAAACAACTGGAAGAATAAAGCAGTAAAGGAGTGTTCGTATTTTCCTTTTTTGAGACACTTTCGCCTAAGTATATTTTCGGTCTGTGGAAAAGATGGCTTGACGAAAAAGTAGCATATAACAGTGTTGGAATATGACTGCTTAAAATACTTAACTTGCCTAAATCAGGTAGAAGTGTCACAAAAATAAGCGCAGTTATAAAAAGCAAAGATTACAATTCCCAGATATGCGCAGACGTGGAAGACACCAAACTTCCAAGTGCAACTCTCGTCATTTTAGGCATTTTGTATAATGAAAGATCGTCTGAAAAAAAAATACAATAGGAGCATTTATGACAGTAATCCTGATTTAAGTGACCACTTGAACTACGCCCGATGGAGTGATGTATTAAATATGCTCTTATTATAAGCAAAGTTTAGTTTTTTTAACTTTGTTTAACAGCTTCTCTACTTTTAGCATACGTATCCGTATCGGCCAAAATAATATTCAGAGTCGAATTAACACCCCTAAACCCACCTTTTCTGTGCTTTTAAATGCTATCACCTTGGGAGTAGACGAGTTTCAACACGACAAAATTGGCTTAATAAATAAGTCCGTAAAGTTGCTTAAATTTTCACTGACTACCAAGCTCCAATTTTTGAAGAAAAAAAGGGAGTCAAATGTTCGAATTGCAAAAGACTTTTAAGCACTTTCCTGCCTTTTTGCGTTCTGCATACCATATTACTTAGCAATGAAGTAGGCAAATGCAGTGTTAAACTGAATTGGCCAAAAAAAACAGCGCCCGTGATGCGCTTGTTTTTTGGTTAAAAAAAGAAAGATTGAAATTTTGGCTGTAGTGATAGAACTTTGATTGAATTACCAAACACTTTGTCAAAAAATTCAGTTCGCCAATAGAAAAAATTCTTCCAATCAATCATTTGATTCGCATGCAGCCATGGGGATTTCTGGGCTCAGAATGCAGAATATATATTTGATTACAAGAAAATGACTAAAAATTAATCAGATAGTAAATGTGTTCGAAAGTATAAAAAGAAGAATTATCGTACTTGAGGGCACAATTTTCTCGAATGGAATGTAGGTATGAAGTGGTTTATTTCGAAATGACGTTACAACAGTTTTAATTACGAAGTTCCATTCTCTCTTTTGTCTAACGTGAG
Organism: Hymenolepis microstoma; assembly: GCA_000469805.3. Lineage (NCBI taxonomy): Eukaryota > Metazoa > Platyhelminthes > Cestoda > Cyclophyllidea > Hymenolepididae > Hymenolepis > Hymenolepis microstoma. The sequence continues at coordinate 17,271,328 of LR215995.1, read as the reverse complement.
TAAACTGTCATATTGCTATTTTAAGTAATTAAAACCAATTAAAGCATTAATTTGAATGATTATAAATTGGAGATATTGCCTATCCGCTCATTAGATGCTAATTTATTTTTCAGAAAGTAATTGTACAATCAACAGAATATGTTGGCCAAATTTCATACCTACTTTTAAATGATCTTCCGCTCGCTATTAAAAATTTTCAAAAGTTTTCGACTATTCAAAAGTGTTTATTTTAAATTGCCTACTTGCGAGAACTATAAATATGGTTTATGCGAATTCCCGGTAAAAGCTTAACTGGCTGTAAAGTTAAAATATATCCCATTCTCACTCTCAATGGACACTATAATTGTAAAAAAACCGGAAACCTATTGTTTGACTACTTACTAAAAAGACACAATCACTAGAACCTCTACAAAATCCCTTCTATAACTAAAAAATGTGTTCTCGTGACTGATGCGTCAGGCATCTGCAAATTACTTTCAATTGATGAATTCACATTGACCTAGTGAACTGACTCAAAAACGATTAACTGATTCTTTTTCCCATTTAGGCAAAGCAAAGGTTTACTACTGTTTGAGTAGGTACTGAAAGGAACACATCTGAAAAGATAAAACTTCTTACCTGACAACGGTATTTATACCTGATTAAAAGTGTACTCCCAAGGCCGACTAATTTAATCAACAAAATTTTTATTGGCGAAAAATCTTCGCCACAAAGTTTTAATTCTCACGAGGTACCCTACTTTTGAGAAATAAAGAAATGAACATACTAAAATCCCAATCAACAGTTTTCTTGTTCATTCTAATTTACCAATCAAAATGGAACAAATTTTTGTTTGAAAAACAAAATTCGACAAAGAAGTTAAACAATCAAATTCTATCAAAAAATGACTCAATTGGCCATAAACAGAATATTTACTTATGGAGATAATTTATTGGGTAAAATGTATAAAATTAAACTTTGAAATGATGGTGTTGCCGTTCGAATAATGGCAACGTTTTGTATCTTCCTTGAGAGCCCACCTTAAAATGATGAGAGTAAATTAAGAGGAGCTTATCTGAAATTCAAAATTATGTTAATTGCTCACTAAATGCATACAGAATTGGTATATAAAGTATTTAATGAATAAATGCATGGATCAGTGTCACTTCGACATATCAGAATTTGAGAACTGAATTAATATGAACAATGAGGCATGGTCCCAACTATTGAAGGCTGAAATGGTATATCATAATTTAACATACAGTAAGTCAATGGATGAACTTGGAATTGAAATGAATCATGGCTCTTCTGATGTTTTGACATTTGTTTCCTTATTTCTATATTATTATCCTATTCGTGCCCCATTTCGCCTATTCGACTATTTCCGATTTGCAGATACTTTTTAATGACTTTTAACGCCTCTAAGATACTTGCACATTTATTGCACATCGAATATCATTCCCTCGGAGATATAAGGGGCTTTGATTACACAATTACAACCGCCGCAAACTTTCAACCTGTTCACAGAATTTACTTCCAAAACTTTGAAGAGCGTTGAATCTTTGAAATCTGAATTCAAATATCCATTCATAGATTCCACCAAGCATACCAGTACTTGTCTCCTTGTGGGTGAAACAAATTTGAAATATATCGCTTTTTTATTTCAGATAGAAAGCTGAAATACGCATTCAATTTCAACAATACGTCTTTTCAATCACGAAACTATTTTGTTTTAGGATTTAAAAGAAATTTGTTTCTTTGATCTTCGTCAATAGTCACTGCTTAACCAGCGATTATTCTTCTAATTCAATTATTTACAGCCAATAGATGAAATATGCGCGGTTAATTTTTTCCCCAGCCATTGCATTTTGCAAATAGCAAAGTCCATGATGAAAAAGTGAAGCGAAATTTTTTATTTCTTATTTGTACTCCTTAAATAAGCGCAAAGTTTATTACAAAATAATCAAATTATACTGATAAAGTTGGCCTCATCGACTCCATTGGAAGTTATAACAGGAAGAAATAATAAGAAAATGAAAGTAAATACGTCTCAACACACCCACTACAATATTTGGTGTCAAACCAACGAAAATTTTGATGCACGGAATATTTATGAATAACACTTGCTTAAGGATCTATTGGAGATATTTACAATATAAAGATAAGTAACTATCTGTTTTTGACGCTAAAGCTGACTAGTGAATAAATATAGCACTGTCAACAATTCAGCTTAGTCAAACTATTCAAGGGCTCTGAATATCGTGGACATGAACTCAACTAGGAACCTGGAGGATCCAAACCAGAGGCATCAGAATTTAGAACTGTAAACAAAGGATTAATGGAACGGTGGACTACCCAATGATTGCAGAATTAAAAATGAAAATATACAAAGTATGTTAAGGAACAAAATTTAATGTCTAGTTTTACTTGACATCTTCTTCATTTACTACTTATTTACAATATTTGGATGGTTTCCTTGATTATTGTGGGGACACAACTTTAGCATGACAAATGCAGAAGCCTCGCGACCAATCAATGACTTATGTCAATATGATCAAATATTGGTCAATTCCAATATTCAATTACCCGACCAATCAATGATCCAAGTTATATGAGGTCATCATATCATAAAGTGTATATAATGGCTAAGTTCCACGTCATACACACGCACATCACACTCCACGCCATGCATGTCTAGAATAAACGCGTTCCTCGGATACTTCTGTCTCTTTTTAGCTTTGCAGTAGCTTAGCTACTTAAGTGGGACGTACTAACTAGGAGAAATTGCCACTGAGGTTTCTGAGAACAGTCAAGGCTTATTAAGGTAGCTAATCCGCTACATTATAAATCGTATAATCTATGCTTCATTTTAGAGAGCAGTATGGACGAAATCTTAATTAATCATAGAGAGATAGTTATACATGCTAGAATTGAATTTCACGCTTTCGAACGAAAACGGTTTCTAAGACTGCTCAACAAGCATCAGACAGTTCAATTAAGAAAGGACTCCAAGAAAAATTGATCACATCATGCTGATCAGCATTCAATACCCCAATTGAGAGTTCCCGTAGGACTTAATTTCAGTGTAGTGAACAAAAATAAAAAATAGAAAGTAAAGCAACGTACTAATTCAAATTAAGATAAACAACTCAGACAGCCTACAGATTTATCATCGGCCACTATTTCACATGCTTTAAATCTTAGCCACAATGACTTAATGTTTACGGTGCTGAAAATCGCTTTGGAGGAACACTTCTCTTTCTGACAAATATTTCCGAAGCTGATTTCCACAGGTGCTAAAATAACTTCGTTTTAGCAAAGTCGATGCAAGTTTAAATTCAATTACGGCATCTCTAGAACCCAACGTTTATTATTTTAAGTGGTTTAAGTAGTCGTTAACCAGAAGAATCACGAGGAAACACTCCCTCCTTATTTTCAATTTAATGAATACGAATAATTATTATTTGCCTTTAATTACTCCTAAAATTTTTTCTCAGCAAGTTCTTATCTCTATTATTTAATAAATAAAAATAGGAAGACTTCTAATAAAGAAGAAGGAAAAATAAAAAAATTGGCCAATTAACTTGTCATTGTACTGAAAGGAAAATGAGACACTTATTTGATTTACTTGGAGTTGGCGCGTGGCGATTAGGTTGAAAGACGAATTGAAGCGAGGGAATATCTGCTTTATTAGAGCATGATGACGACAACTTAAACAACTAGGAGTAAACATGGCAAAATAGAAACATTAAAAATGATTTTAGGTTAGTTTAATTCAGCTAGCATTCAAAGATCCTTTTAAATGTAAGCAGAAATGTCCTCATTTATTTATTATTGGTCGGCAATCTTGAGATTTTACCAGAGTCGCAAATCGATTTCATAGAGTTTTCCTAGGACCCATGCCCCAGCCAGGAGACTATTGATTGATTTTCATCCTTTGTATAATACCGTCTTGTTAAGGCTTCCTATTTTCATTTAGACCTAACTTGGAATTATCTTCTTTCTACTTCTATATAGGTATTCTGCCAAAAAAGTTGTCACCTTCTTATCTTATGATAATAAAATCCGAAAAATGTGAACCCTTGCTGTTCTTGCTTCTGTTTTCCATAGCCGTGTCTTCCAAGCTGAAGCCCTCTTACTTTTTAATTGTAAATCAGCTGATTATTAAGTTAACAGAAAATTTTATCGGCGATGAAGAAGCAAATAATCAGATTAAAGGGGGGAGGGTGGGGAGGGGGAATGTGAATGGTATTAAATTGCAAAATGAATGAAACTCACAATTTCACAGTGATTACAATGAGTCTCTGATGCCTTCCCATTATCTCGATGTATGGGACACAACCAGCTTGGTAAAATTCCTTTTGTATCAGTCGGGGGTGTTTGATTAGATCCTTCCTCTTCTGATTGCTCCGGACTAGTTGGCAGAAGGTCAAGACTCAGCTCATTGAGGCGCCTTAGAATGTCGCGGAGATTGCTTTCAGATTTTTCCACAGCTCCTTCAAAGAAAATGGACTCACGCAGTGAAAGCATTCGCTTTCGTCGCTTTCTGGTATTTTCATGACACTGAAAGAAGACAAAGTCAATAAAATATCTTTTGCCAAAAATCATCGAATAATCGCCCAGCAGCCAGAAAGATTGGAGAAATTTCATCAACTATCCAATGAATCACAATTTTTCAGATTAACTTGATCGCTTTATGTACATATACAGGTGCATGTTGGGCATGTGAAACAGTAAACATAAACTTTGTTCTTTAAAAACTCTCTTTTTATCCCTTGATTTGTTACAATGTCCTCAAAGCTAGGCTTCAGCAGAAAGCCTCCATGAAGATATTAGAGACATGGCGCCATTACTCACTACTTATGACATACACAATTCAAATTGATTTGCTCTTGGTTGTAAATCAGAATAGTGTGGCCCTTCCGTGAAATTAAATAAGCACGAGCTGAATATTAGGAAGATAATCTTATAGATGAACATGAGAGTCAAATAATGAAGACTAGGCATGAGAAAGTCGCAAAATGAACAACTAAAATTGGGAGAAATTGGACAACTCAATGGTATCAGGTATCAACTCCCTCCTGCTTGCCATGATTACAGATTCTAAAGGTTTTTGGACCAATCGTGGGTAATGATAATGATACTTCGGAAACAAAATCTCCAAAATTTCTCTCACTCTTCTTCATTAAATATTATAAACAAAACTACATTTATCAGATGAGTCATATGGACTTATTATAAAGAAAATTTTTGTTTATGACTAATATAAACTCTTTTTGCAAGTTACCTGAAAAAAACTGACGTTTCTTTTATTTACGATACTCGTTTATAAAAAGAGTATATCGTAGTGCGAACGAAATGATAATATTACATGTGATTAATAAATAAATAATTTTAAAATTACCATCCTTTATTTGCAAACAAATTCCGTTTAAAAATAAATGCCTCCTCTGCAAATTTAGGAAATCGCACAATACTTTTCTCCCTAGTTTAAATTGAAAATCAAAATTAAGGAAAAAACTCTCACCAATTGACGCTTACAAGAGGTAAAGTTTAAAATTTAGCCACACAGGTTGAATTAATAACGTCCCAAGCCAAGCAATGTAGTGACTTCGGAAATATAATGTATTTTATATTAGTTAAAAATCACGTGGAAATTAGTTAGCACCAAATCCCTACTGGTATCAGATATTGGTTAGGATTCGGGACAGAATATTTTATATCACCTGAAATCACGTGACACCAGACTGATCCTTTTCATTTCTGTCACTAAACAATCTACCTCCGTGAATTTAGATTGTACAAGTAAAGATAGATGGAAAAGTCTGAAGAAGGTGAAATTTAGTGCTATAAGATTGAATTCTTCCACACTGTTGCCTTTGCACAGAGAGATACCCAAAAGATTATCTATCATAATCGAATTGAGTGTAAATATCTCCTTACCGATTTTCTCTGACCGTATTTTGACATTATAGCGTGGTTTGATTTTGTAATCGCGCTATTTCTTCAACAAGGGGCAATGTTATCAGACTGCCTACCTTCCGTTGCTGCAATAAAAACACTTTTAAAACTTAGGATCTGGACGAACGGCTGGAATCAGTCAAAATGGCTAGACAAAGTTGGTTGGGTGATGATTCATTCTATATAGAATTGATTAACTTGCAACAAAGCATGTCTGGTTAAAATCTGATTTCAAATCTTCGATGATAGATGGTGGAAAATTCAAGCCTGCTCACCATCTAATAAATTTATATGACATGTTGAAACAGACTCTGAAACCATCTAAGACGAGAGTACAGAAATATCGGATTTACTGAGTTTATAAAAAATATACCCGAAGATAAATTTTAACATTATAAAATTATATTCTCTTAACTTATTAGATTCAGATTTGTACAATATACTAACACCAAGCCTTTTTTTCTGCTTTAAGCTGCCTCATGTTATCTTTTGGTAATGGTGTGCTTTTGCGGAAGAACGACTTACTTCAAGACCCAACATTCTTGCTTCATGATTGGGTACTATTTTGGATATTTGCTGGAGGTATAACTTCTTGTCTTCTGGCCTCGGATCTCGAATGGTTCTCAAAGTTGGAATATTAACACTAATTCCATTTTCTTGAACTGCCGCTAACCTAAAGGAAAAGGAAGCTAAAAGAAGAGCAATTTCCTGCCAAATTCGATAAAATTGACTCGCTTGACCCACCTTTTGAGGGTAAACAGAGTACAGGTTAGTTGCTTGCAAGTTGATAAGGCCGCATCAATCCGTTTCGGCTCACTTGAGAGATATCTGCGAGTGGAAATGGTGGTGCATTTAATGAAAAGTTTAGGCACTGGCATTATTATATGTAAACTAACTCATTTCGCAGTTTAATCTCAGCTTCAATTACGAGTGAGAGCAGATTCGAGGCACTGCAGATTTCGGGGATTTGACCTATTAGGAGGAAGAATATTGTTGAAAAGGTGTTAGCATAAACTGAATTTCTGGTAGTGTTAAGATGCTAAAAAATTTCCGCAAAGCAAAGCAGACAGGTAAGGGGTGGGGTGAAAATTAGATACCCTTTAAGTTTTATTGCAGTGTTAGTGTTGTCACAACACACCAAGTGCGATTTTAGCACCATATGACAACAGCGTAGACGAAAATATCTTTTCTTTTATCTCCACAAAGAAATAATATGAACAGTAAGCCCTGAAGAAATTCATCCAATAACACTGGAACAAATTGAAAATTTTGTACTAAAGTTCCATAGTTATTTGCGGATGATTTAGCTTGTTTAAATGGGTCAAATATGCTCCAAAGAAGCTGAAAAAGTAAAATTCGTTTTTTATCATATTTACAACAAGGGCTCTGTAAATCTGAGGGAACAGATAACTTCGAGATTTCAGACTTAAATGAATTTTGACGTGAATTATGGCATAAATTATCCATATTGGTTTACAATGGTCAACAGTCCTGATTATTTGATGTAATGCATAATGCACAGAATATGGGAAATAAAAATTGGTTCTATGAATGCGGGACTCAAACTTCAAGTGCTAAAGCCCCCCTTTATTTACTGAATTAATTAATGTAAACGTGGTTATCGAAATAAGTTGTATGATGAGAAAGACGAGTTGTTTTCGGTTCAGCATGTGATTTTTACGGTGATTGGTGAAGTCTATTCCAAACAGACATTTTCATGGCAGTATTTCTCCACTTCTTCCAACATATTGGTAAAAGTTACTTTATTACATTTTATGTAAAAAAGTGCATATCAGAAGGAGATTTTGACAAAAGAGGATATTTGGTCTTTACCTTTACTGAGTGGGTAAGACAGGAAATTTCATGGATTTGGTGTCTAAAATGGGAGATTTTGAAATACTTCAGTTGCGATCGGTATTTATGCCGTGGGATACCAAAAGAAAGGGCGAATCGGAAATCGATAAAGTTGAAAAATATGACTTGACAATATATGTGAATTTTATTTTATTCGTATTTTAAACGCAGTGGTTCTTCTCTTATGATATATTAATAACAAATGATGAATGTTTCACTAAGGATACAAATTTTCATTTCGATAGTAATAAGGTTTATAGCTAACAAAAGTCATATATATATATATATATTTCTGACACCTAATCTACCGATAAGGAAAAGCTTGGAGTTAAATTTTGAATGAAGATGAATATTAGTTGTACTTGTTTATCACTTTCTCAGACATAAGTAGATCTCAAAAGTTTCCATCGAAGATCAGTTTATAATCATTACTAGTTAGGTTGTCAAACATGTTATTAGCAAGCCATACATTTTCAGGTAATTTGATTTAAGTTCAAAGGTATTCGAGGAATGTCTTGCAAAACTCATCACACTGGGTTTATTTTTTATTTAAGCGCCGAATAATATAAGTACAGCGTTGATGTATAAATCGAACTTTAAATATAAACTCCATCTAATTTACTCTTTACACGACTGGTTTATACCCAAGTCATTCAATTTTTAATATATATATATTCTTAATGAAATTTTGTGTGCAGTTGATGCAAGTGATCGCCCCGGAAAAAATAAATTGAAGGTATTATATATTGAAGTCAACCCCACAAAACCAGTACGTCTGTGCTTCAAACTAAGAGAGGATCTATTATTATCGCAATGGCTATCATGGTTGTATCGAAATGAGTAATTTTTTCATTAATAATAACAGATTTTCTAATACATGCATATCATATGTGAGGTTTTAGAAAATCAAGCTTATTTACCCTTAAAAGAGGCCAACCGTTGACTGAGACGACTTAAATGCAGAGCGTAGGCTTCAACTTCCGCTACAGAGACCCGACATCGCCGATTAAGAGCGTCGATCCGCATCTCCTCAATACATGCGTCCAGATCGGCAAGCCAGGCTTCAATCTCCTCATATCCTAACTTGTAGTCAGCAATTTGGTTGTCCAACTTTAGCTGCACTGTTCTAAGAGGCGTAGCGTCCTTGAACTTGGCAGCTGTGAGAAGGTCCTAGAATTTTGAAAAGGGGCAATATAAGACGTCCTTAACCGAAAAAGAGGAGTTATCATCCGCTGCTTCAAGTATTCTATTTTCTCATTCACTATCAATCACATTAGTGGAATTCAAGAGAAAATAGCTCTATTTGGCAGAACCGAGGCAAAGATAATCTCATTTCGAAATTTATTTCTCAGTGGAAAAGGATGCGTAAACTAATGAATTGAACAAAATGAATACCTCATGCAGGACGCTCATCCAAATTACTTCCATTCTTTGTGCTTTAAGATATCGCAATTTTCCTAGATAGTTGCATAGTCCATAAATTTATTACTAAATAGTAATTTTGATTTCTTTATTGATGGGCAATTTTCAATTTTAAAGAAAGGATATCTTGTTTCGGAATAACATGTCTCATTTTAAGGCAATAAGTAAATTGGATATCTTAACTAGTGGATGTTGCGGCGAGAATGCTTGTCAAAGATGATAACATATCACCTTCAATATGGTTAATCATACTTCCAATATGGAAATCCAAAACTGAAATTTTTGGCTAGTAAAATAGATCGATTATGTAGGAGGGGGAGGGGAAGGGGGAGGAGAAGGTGGAGGGGGGGGGGGGGAAGAAAGGTCTGAAGTTTAAAGTCGGAAAGTAAAAGCTCTTCAAGGTTGATTCTGGGTGAGTAAGGCAATTCATAATGTCCTAGTATTACCAAGTTTAAATTTTGGGATTTAAACCTTAGGTTTCTGAATGAATTCGATTCCACGCCATTCGGAGGTCACTAAAATTAAACTAACCGATTGGAAAGAAATTGATAAATTAGCAGAGAAATGCTTTGCTGTGCAAGTGGAGTGAACTTTAGATGTTATGTCATAACCAAGGCAGGCTACAACTTGCCAAAGTCACTCGTCATTAATTGATTGGCCCATTGTCTAACCAACCATATTCTGCCCCGGTAGAGATGCAAGTCTAATAATTGGTCAAGTCCTCTCAGGCCAATCAAATTTTAGTGTTCAAGTAGAGTCCAAATTACATCAATGAATAGAATCTGGTCTAAATACTAGTTTAGTCTCGGTCTTTTCTACCCTTTTCTGAGGTCTGAGCAATTGAAACACGCTTTTGTAGCTGCGGGCTCGATCACACAGTATAGCGGTACTGCCAATGCTAATGTAAACCTGATAGCTGAAAATTTAAGTTAATATTAATTTGATTTGACAGTTCAACTTACTATGGGTAATTTAATTGCAAAATAAGTAAAGAATACCGTTATATAAATGATGTATAAATATAATCATTAATCCTAAATTTATTCTATAACCCTTCCGTATTCCCCACTTAGCTTCTCATTTTGTACTAAGTTACTATGTAAAGTTACTTCAATCCGAGTGGATAATTTATATCGAAGACAATTTCTGAACCAGCAATAGGAGGTGCTTATCACTGCCCTATGCGATAATGCATAAATGATTATAGCTGATCTCCCTTCAAATGTCAGAAGGAACATGAAACACATATGCGCATCCCGACAAACGCTTAAGATGTCTATTTGTGAAACATCCTAGCATATACGCAGTATAAAATGGGCAATTTATTCATATTTTTGATTGCACAGATCTTATCGCATTTTGACTACTGAATAGGCATTTTAAGATAAACAAAAACTGTTGTCATGCTATTTCACGCGACAACCTTATCTAATTCACGTATTTGATGTGTACATACAGAAATTTCTTTTACAGCGGAATTGGATAGACTTTGCATTTGACGCGTGTTGGCTGCATGGGTTTCTCGGAGTGATTGGAGATCTAAACGGAGCTCTTTCAGTTCCTTATACGCGGAGAGAAGGCGGTGTCGTTGAGACGAATTTGAGGTGGGAGGGGACGCGAAGTGGGATAAATGTTCTTGGGAGTTGGAGCAGTGATTGGAGTCATTGTTTTTGGCTTAAAGTTTTAAAAAAAACATAATTTATAATTTTAACAATCTAGGGGAAATGAAATTAACCTCAAGGTCAGCCTGTTCAAAAGATGGAATAGTGCCGTTTTCTAATGCTCATAGATGAAGTTGAACGTCAAGGGGAATTTTACGATAATTCATATTAATGCAGACTTCTGTTTCAGAATGCCGACAACAAGTGAAGTTGTCATCTGATAGTCTCCTAAACTATGCTTTGTTCTTAGTGAATACTTTTTGAAGTATTGATTGCAGCCCAAGCTTCTTAGGAACCCGAAATTTTCAAAAATTTAATCTTTTTGCTATAAAAAGTTTTCTTCTTACTTCCATTTGACACCTTAATTATATGATAAAATAGCAAAACTATAATGTTATTTCACTAGGGAGGCGCAAAAGTCTTTGCATTTGTGGTTTTATAATAAATACTGGAAGTATCATGAAGTCCAATATGGAAATAACAGCCTTTAATGCAAAATTGATGAATAATAAGGTCTGACAAAGTATGAGGAGTCGACTATAAAATTAGGGAGGGGAGAAACTGAACTGAGCAAATTGAATTTACTTTGACCTGTTTTCAACAGTATTAGCCACCTTATATTGAAATTTGAGTGCAATCAGTGTTGACTTTACAATTTTATTTCTGCTATTTCGGGGTGTGCGTTAGACTTGCCTCCACATGGTACACCCTGAGCAACGTATACTCATACAGCAAAAAAGGTCTATAAACCAGCAGTTGACTACAACTTACTACGACCCACCCGACTGTATGTCATATTCCACCGCTTCCACAGTACTCACTTTACCCTTTTCTTTACCTTCGTGTCTGTCTCTCTTACATCGGTAAATCACTCTTCTGTTCCCCCCTCTCCACTTTTTGTGACTTTGATGTTCATCCCCTCTGTGAAGTCCGAAGTCAACCAAAGGGCTAATGATAACTATCATAAAGCCTGTCATTTGATATAAATCTCTGCTATTCCTGTTTACGAGCAGAAGCTTTTGAAAAAAATTAAATGTGCTCAATTAGTAACATTTCCGAACACTTTCTTGGTCTGTTCCATTTTCAAAGGGAAAAAAAAATTTGAAGCCACCAACTTTCATAAAGAGAACAATGGCATATAAAGGCTTCTGTTTTGGTTGAAGAACTACAAATACATGATTTCAAATATTACTAGAATAGTCTACACATTTAGTAGCTTCGGATAGTTTCTAAAGCTACCTTCTTGAATAACTAGTACATCTGAAGAACATTTACAATAAATTTGATAAGAATAAGTCTTGATAACACACAACCTCTCTAATATAAAGATCCTATTTACGCAATATTTACAGTTTTGTTTCAAATTTGATGGATATACGTGCTAATGCATTGATTTCTTAAAAAAAAACATTTATCAGTTACTTGCCGAGATTGTGTATCCCCAAAAATGTTCATTGCAACTTTCCTTGGTAGTGCCCTTCATATTTGGCCTCAGATTTTTTCCAAACAAGATGAAATATTTTAATTGAAAAAAAAACCAAATGGAATATTAAAACCTAGTGATATTACAGTAAGGCTTGAAAAGTACATACGGAAGTATAAGGTAGAGAAATTGTTACTTTAGCATTGCTTATACACAGTCTTGTAACTAAGGCAACAATAACGAAACGTACATATTTGTCCAGAGATGCAAATTTCCATTCCACCCTGAGTATGTATAGCTCGAAACCAAGACGTAAGCTGGGTTAATTGGTTGTCCATTTGAGCAATTCGAATTCTAGTAGTATCAAAAAGCGATTGGAGCGAAAGTAATGATATAACCAATTAATAACAGACTCAATTAAATGGGCATGCTCACACATGCTATAATCATAAAAATATTTGAGTGCTAAATACAAAAGTGGAAAGAGGACTTAAGTCATTGAGCAGAAACGTACAGTGCTTCCTCAAGTGTTTGAGGTGGCTTTGAGTTTCTTTTAGCTTGATCATTGAGCACTGATTTGAGAAGAGCATCTGGTAGAACCACTTTCTGTCGGTAATTGGGAAAGGTATTTCCATAACTACTCCCCCCTGAGGAATCAGATTCTTGAAAGGTTTCACTGCTCTCGCCGCTTGGAATATTGTGTTGATCGCTTAGAGGAATTGAATTAATCCACTCTTGATGATTTCTAGGTGAAACTTTAATTTTTCTCGCAGATTCGTCCTCCGCTAAGTGATTGTTGGAATTGGATCCATCAAGTTGTGTTTGACGAATAGCTAAAGAATAGAAGGAGAACGCAAGTTATTTGGTTGTTTTGACAGCAATCAGTCAGTTTACGTTTGATGGATTAGAGATAGACAGAAATGGGTAATTAATGACTAGAATGCTCAAATCACGACAGAACCAGTTGGGTAAAAAGAGTCTTAGAAAATGAAGAATAGGAAAAGAAGTATCCGGAGAATAGCTCAAATTTGAAGGAACGAAACCCACATTTTTGCTGAGAACAGGGCAAAATTAATTTTGTTCCATATTTAAAATATCTACCTCCTCAGTAGTGCATTGAGAATTCTGACGGGACTCTTTGATCTGTTTTGAAGGTCGGTGGGATTTTGAAATCATATTCTTTAAGTTGTTTATTCTTCGAAGTTGAGCGTAAAAATGAAGAACCACCTCAATAGTAAGATGATGCCTACTTATCATAAGTAAGCAAAAATATGAAAAAATGCGACATCACAATTATTGCCCCTTAACAAATCAAAAAGAGTATTTAGACTGTCGCCAGACGCACAATTGTAATAATAACACAACTGAAAAATATACGTAAATTTAGTATTTTATCTAATTACTTTCTTTCGCAGTTACTAGACGGTGTTAGACTTAGCGCTGCTTACAAGAAAAGGCATTTCACCATCCTAAATTATTCGTAACATCGAACCATTTTCAATTTAAAAGGGCAAGAAATGACGATAGGAGAGGGTGTGGAAAGGGTGTGATTTTTTGATAACAAAAAACAACTTCGATTCCCCTCATATAATGTATTTGAGAGGATAAGAGAATTTAACGTGCAGTTTGTATTCCATTAATTTAAGGAGTAAACCCTGTCAATTTTTAATTCCTAAGCCTGAGTTTCAGGATTTTAGTTAAAGCTTATCTGATCTGTGGTTGATTCCAGGCTTGGTAATAAGCAGATTTCTATAATCCCCTCTTCCTCCCTCCCAACCCCCTCCCCCCACCATTGAATAGTACCAACTTTGTTAGTTAAAAATCAGATCGTAAATTAGCATATGAGAAAAATTTGCGACTTCGTGAATAAGGAGGAACTTTCCATATGAATTCATTTTACTCTGCGAAGAAAATCACACTGAGATCATATGGTAAAAGTCGTGGACATTTAATTATAGGTTGAAGTGCTGAGATAAAAATTGCACATTATTAGTTCAGTTAAAATATGGTCAAAGTTTAAAAATACTTCGCCATTGGCTCTGAATACCCTGGACCTGAACCCATTCGGAAGCCCTGCAATCAAATGCTGTAATTCCAGATATGGAACATTCAAATATGAAGGATTGAAATATGCCTACAACTTAATGAATTTAAAAATTTGATGTCTTGAATTAATTGGTTACTTCAAACAAATGTCCCTTTAAAATGTATTTCTACTCGGCAGTGTTGAAATAAAATTGAAGAATTGATAGGCGTCATTGTTTTGTCAATTCAGATGAAAACTCCAAAAGTAATGTAATGAAGTGATAACACGTAAGTCACCTCGAAATTCCACTAACAAACGCGATTTAGAAACATTTTCCGTCGGTCGAATAGGAAGATGACTCTTAACATTTCGTACTTTAAATTATCGATCCTCTCCACCATTTTTGTCTGCTTCACCTAATGAAAAATCTTAGTGTGTATGATCACTTATCCTTTTATCACAACTACTGAAATTTGTGATATTAAAGTACTATTTCCCATTTTTTGAGCAAGTAAATTAAATTTTTCACATTAATTAATAGCTTCACTACCTCAATAAGTATTAGTACTCACTTTGATGCAGTTCAGGAGGACAGGTGCAGACCAACTTCACTTTCTGTCCGGCTTTATTTTTCACAAGATGCGTATGCGATTCGCCATTGCTCTGCCGCCTAGAATGAGTCAAATCAGGAGCAGTCTGTACTAGCCTCAGCATTGTAGGAGGTTGGGGAACCTGAGCCTGTGTGATCTGTGGGATCGATTGATGATTAGAAATCATAGGAACGAGGTGGAATTGGCCAGACTGGTTGGGTAGTGCCGTCGCGGCCACTGAATATCCATCAGGATAGTGGAGGATTAAATGGCGCTCCCCATTTGCACCCACTTGCATGGTAGCTGGGATAAGAGTCGAATGTATTGGTAGACGAGTGGGAGTCCCACCAGGTGTCTGCGAATGCATGCTTCCTGGTGATGAGGGCTGATTTGAAACCGTAACTTCCTCGGGTACTTCCTGTCAGAGCAATCGATAAGAAATGCAATTTAGAACCAGGTCAAGTACACCTAATTGCGTACCCACAACAGCTGTTATTAAAATGTAGGGGGGGGGGGGGGGAGGGAAGGGAGAGGGGCCAAGGGCTTTATACTTGCAAGACAAACAACAGTAACTTACAAAAATAAATAAATAAAAATAAATATGCAAAAATAAAAATTAATTTAATTTATTAATTCGTGTCATTAACACCTGGCTCAATTTTACCTCTTGTCAATAAAACTGGGAATTTCTTCAACTTTAAATTAATGAAATGAATTTTTTGTTTATAATTCGATAGAGGGGCGTAGTCTGTCTTAAATGAGCATAAATGAGCTATTTCACTGAGTAATAAATCAAGTTTAAACCACTTCCACTAAAACAACTTAAAACACGATTGGGTCTCGGAGAGCTGAGATCGGGCTATGTTCACTTTACTGCGTTATTGGAATATTTAGTTTCGAAAACTCGATCTCCAAAGCATCTTAACGATGTAAAAATCATTGAAAATTGGAGAGTTGACAAAGTGTTTTAGTAATTTTTTTACTTTTGGGTGTTTGTGCCATTTATAGCTATTTTCTGATTCAATATTTTCTACCATAGCTGTTGTACATTTTACTGAATAAAAAAAATTGGCATCAATTTATACTCAAATGATCAATAGTCACCGGAATAAAATAACGGAATTGATGTTATGTGTTGAAATTTACACTAAGACGACTATATTTTGAGATGAAGTATTATTAGTTATTTTGCTTGAAATTTATCCTTCCTGCCACCACAACGATCGTGCAAAATCGTTTAGCTATCATGTAAACGCCAAAGTGTTGAAAGAAACAGGAAATTTAGCAAATTTTACTGCGGTAGAACATCAGTGTTAAGACTTGTTTAATCTCTTGAGACTGATTTGTTGCTGTTGATACTAGTTAACCATTGTCTATAGGAAACCAGAAGAAGGATGCGAGATCGGCATAAAGGTTCCGCTCCATCAAGTACTTTCGATACCATTTGACACTGGGGTAAAGGCTCGAGTTGATTAATTAAAGGGACTGAGAGAGCTACAATGAAACACGGTCTATAATAAATATAATAGATTATAGTCTTCGTATCCAAGTTACTTTAGAGTACAAACTCTACCCAACTCAATCGCTGCCCTCACACTCTTCAATACACTTTACTTATTTGTAGTAACTTTGGCTGATTTAGACAAACAAATTCATTACACTTTAACATTTATAAATACAACAGAGCCTTTGCAGACTTCCTCTCTGCCATCTGCCACGCTCTTCTTGAAAAATACGAGATAGATGGGAAACAAATTCATGAGCGTTTTTCTTCACTGTTTTAAGGAGGAATAAAAAATGGGGTAACGGAGCATTAATTCTAATCGGGGAAACGGAGTGGAAATAACCTGTTTTTTGAGCACTGCAGCGATCGGTGTTGCTGAGGTGGTGGTGGAGGTGGTGATGTGATATTTTCGAGAGAGAAGTGGGGCGGCCAAAAAATCGGGCGATTGGTTATTTGAGTAAATCAGGGGTGAACTATTATTGCTGTTTTGTTGAGAGAAGGTACATGATTCAACAACTCCAGTCCGAGGATTAGTAGTTTTGCTGATTATCAATTTCAGCAGAGAACCATTTGGAAATAGTCTACAATGGGAAGACATACTTTTATTTCAGTAAGGCATCGTTTGTGTCTAAAGTAGAATAGTTCCTCGGGGTGGGTCAGATAAGACAGAGCTATCTAGTCGTGTCAAGAATATATCAAGAATCATTCACCAATCAAAATGTTTCGCTTTTGGTTGAACGGTCATTATAGTTTATGAAATAAGGTGCTTGTGAAATGTCCTTACCTTCAGTGATCCCCAGACCCGTAAACTTGCAAGATGGTGCAAAAATAACGGTGAACTAAGAAGTTCATAAATGGCCTGTTCGAATGATTAATGGTGCAACAACTATCAAGAATTGCCGCAAAGATATCAAATCTAGGGTTTATATACTTGAGAAAGCTTATCTATAATGTTATTGTTAAAAATAAAATTCCTTAGTGTTTTATTGCTAATATTTTTAACTGGATCTATGAAATAGAAATTAATTCTTTACTTCCTAAAAATCCTTAAATGATATAAATTCAAATAAGAACTGGAAGTACTACCACTCGTTGCTTGGGTTTAATAGATTTTTCATCATTTGACGATTTGAGATCAATTTTCTTAACTCTTTAACGTCCTAAGGACCGTTCGGTCCATTGCTACTAGACTCGTAAGAGAAAGTGCTATTGCCGTTTGAAGCATATTCAATACGTCTATAGCCTTCGCTTGATACTGCCAAAACGCATCACGTCGGCGACATCAGTCTGCTATGAGACACGCGTGAGTGCGGTTGAGTGCATTTTCAAAAACTAATTCGAGCGTTGAAGGGTTAAGGCTCCACCAGCAGAGTTTGAGCAAGCTAACTTCAATTTATAAAAGAACACTTATTGAAATTGCACATAATGTAAACGCAGGATGAGTTAATCTTTTTTATTTAAAGGACCATCTTACTCGTTGTTGTGAATGGGTCGGAATGCCTTTTGCTGTTCATCCAAAACTTGAAAAACACTTGTGATGTCTGCGGGAAAAGGCTCTTTTGGCAGAAAAATTTGATAGAGTTTCTTCAAGAACTCTACTTCGTCAGTTTGATTTTCTTTGAAGACTCGATTGACGCGGTAGAGTTGATTCTGGCACCAAACGTGGATATCGTGAGCTAAAGTGAGAGAAGGTAAGATCAAAATTATAATAAAATTAAAATTTTGGGGAGTAAAAGTTAATGTCGGTTTCAAATATCCTGTTAGTCCTCCAATCGATACGAGAATAATGAGTTCGAATACTTCAATCGGACAAAAAATTACCATCTCTAATCCCGATCTAAGCGATTTTCCTTGCCCTTGCAGCCAGTCTATGTGTACTGAAACATCAATGTTTAAGAGCAAGCACAAATCATGATTGCTATGTTTTGTCCAAATGCGATTAATAATCAGTCGGGCATTCAGTCAAATAAAAGGCGGGAACAATGGATCCTTTTCTGGCCGATTTAATGAAACAAAAAGGATGACTGACTTTAAGCTAGACGCTTTATAGAACAAATTTACTCTCATCAGTTCCTTTTCTCAAAAGGAATTTCTAACAATTGGGATATGAGCAAAATTCGTAATTAAATTTCAACCTACCGCAAGGTGGTTTTAACAAAATTGCGTTCTTCGGAGTAGGGGGAGGGGGTGGGAGGGAGGGGAGGGGTGGGAATAAAAAATATCTCTTTGATCGTCCTTCAAACAAAATTAGCATAGAAATAACAGTTTGAGTACTCGAGATAACTAATTTTCGGAACGTCAAAAGCGTGTGAAAAAAATAGGATGAATTAATTAATTGTGAAGGGCTCCATTTTTACGTAAATAAATTAATCAGCCATAAGGTAAACGAGCTTTTCTAGAATATAAAACAAACATTGGAAACATTTTTCAAATTAAAGATGAGTGTTGAGTGTTATAGAGAGGGAAAACTTGCCTTAAAGGAGGAAAATTTCGAAGTTGAAAATGACTGCTCCCTTAAGGAGAGACCAAATTTCGTTTAGGAGATGTGAATAGTGTATGAGTGTAGTGCACTTCAGCCACTTTTGAAAGTCGTTTCATCAGTAACTGACGCATTTAGACATACGCACAGCTTCCATTCCAATATGCCGTAAAAATTAACGCATTCTTTTTTCTCTTACTGTTTCTTTGGCCTTGACGTATCCGGATGCACGGCTGCCCTTGGCAAGCGTTTATCCACCATCCAAATGGCCAATCTGTGGGCTGATTGGTCAAAGTTCACTCGCTCATTGGTTGAATGTGGTGCGCAGTGCAAGTGGAACTTCCTTTGCGCATTTGTTCTGCTTGGGAATTTCAACTTTGTAGTTTGGAAAATAACCTCGGAATCAGTGCCATTGCGTTGTAAATTTCTTAACATAACTATTATAATATAATTATAATGTACAGCAACTTTCATGAATGCCAATTTTATGACTCCAATGATTAGTTTTAATTTTAAATTTCTTTCTCCCTTCTTCCTCCTCTTCTTCTTCTTTAAATTCTTATTTTGTGAGAAGTCTCTATTCTTCTTAGTTTTCTGGGTACAATTTGAAAACAGCTATAAATTGATAAAGAAGTATTATGTGACATGGTAAAGTAAGACCCGCTACAATTCCTAATTATGGAAAAAGCACCGAAAATTCATTTATGGTAAAACTGACCAAAAGGTAGTCAATAAGGGAGGACTTCATATAAAAACATAAAATGAAATACCTTGGCCATTAAAGAGGATAAATTTATCTGAAGTATTTGACCAAGCGGAACTAACTTCGAATTCAATTAGCCGGTTTTCACGAAATGGGAAATTCACTCAAAAATGAACGGGCCAAACTTAAAACATAAATCAATAAATTGCGTACATCTTGAAAATGAATTTAGATTTCGTGCCCTTTTCGATGACTTGGTTGGACTTTAAATTCTGCCCGCTCTCCTCCTCTTTTATCAATATTGGATTGCCCTGTAATTCCCTCTGTTCAGACGCTGAACTATCTTACATACCTTCAATGATGGTGCTGTTGTAGGCACCAATAAGCATGTCCGCTACCCTAGGTAAAATGGCCTCGATGTCTATTAATGTTTGCACAAGTCAAAGGGTTTTAGAAGGCGTTAATAAGTAGTACAATTAGGAGACTATTTTTCCCCTATGCATTAAATATGCTTTGAATAGACCAACAAATGAAAACCGCACCAGAATTTGCAGACATATTTACCAAAAAACGGATTTTATTACTCTTAGATGTTCCTTCATATTCAACTGTTTGGAACGTCTAAATAATAGCTATGTCCATCATGTTTGTAAATCAGGTATTGGAATTCAAAAACAGTGGTGTTTCTATAGAGACACAGGAGTTTTGATGGATGGCGAAGTCATCGAACCTCTAGCTCTATAAAGGTGTTCCAAGTGTTTTGAATACTACAGTGAAATAATTAGGTAATGTGAGAATGTTTAAAATACTATATCATTTTACTTTAATATAGGGCGTCACTTCTCAGCCTTTAGACTGTTAAAGCGTTTTCTCATTTGGTCTTCGGAGTAGTACCCAATACTCCAGTAAAATTGCATTTATTTAGACGCTTCTTTCATAACTTAAAGTGTATCGATTTGATTGAACATCTGCTCTCATTTGCTTCTTCGCAGTGAATTAATAAATTATTAAACCCATCATGTGATTGGTGCATACTTTGAAATTAAGGGAGCATTTTAAAAGTTGATGACCAAAGTGAAGGGCATGCAATAACGTTAAAAATAAATGTTGTTTCTTTATCCAACCCCATTAAATACCCTTAAAAGTGCCACTGGATATGTAGTTAATGCTAACGAAGCGAAGCTCTGCAAACAAATCTTAAATTGAATTAATACCCAATAGAAATAATTACAAAAGTGTGATGGCTAATTTTTATTTCAAAAAATAAAAACTAACACTCCATTTAAGTTGACTCGTTTTTCTACCAATCCGAGAATAGCATGGAGTACGTGGCTTAAAGTAGAAATAGCATTCTTTGTGGTGTAAAACTGCTGATCTGCTTACGAAATCTGTGATAAATGCGAGGAACTTCAAAACTTGCACAATTTGAAAATATGCAATTCCATGGGTAATTCAAGTGGAAATTCATCTATTTTAGTTAGGGTTACCCAAAATATACCAATATTATGGCCAAAGTAATGTGGACTACCTTACCTACCTTCAATTTGCAAAAGCAACTGGAACCCGGAAGGATCGTTCAATAAGGGTAGGTGGAGGAGCTCATAATGGGAGTGCGCAAGGCTTTATTTTATTTGATTTGCCTAATGTGGCAATGGTTTTACTGTTTTATAACTGCAATGGAGAATTTGAAAAATACTCCAGTTGGTTGACGAGTAATTTGGACTTAATTTTGAATAGCTGGAGGGAGAAGAACTTAATGTTATCAGTATTTTTCTATAGTAAGATAATAATAATAAATTGTTAGGACTGTAGAGGATTGAAATTGAACCTAACAGTCTTGAATTTGACAAATGATTCGTACTCACTGAAAGCTAAGATATACATAAACAAATGCTTCTTAACCCTTTAACGTCCGAATTAGTTTTTAAAAAATGCACCCAACCGCACTCATGCGTGTCTCACAGCAGACTGATGCCGCCGACGTGAAGAGTTTTGGGGGTATCGGACGAAGGCTAAAGATACGTATTGAACATGTTTCAAACGCCAATAGCGCCTTCTGTTACGAGTCTAGTACCAATGGAGCTTATTTTGAAAGTGGACCGTCGGTCCTGCAGGGCGTTAAATGGTTAAATAGCTACATTGCAGTCATCATGAGTGTTAAAATCACTCCCATCAAACATCGGTGAATGCAGAACAAATTCTGATTGAAATCGCTTCAATTTTACAAAAGGTAGGTGAGTAAAAGTAACAGACTATTTTAATTCTTAAAATGTGCCGAAGTTCACCTTCCACGAGAGATTTATAGTTAACGAGTCGACCTTAATCCATTGAAAAACATCGTTTAACTAGTGTTTTCCAATTTCATGGTGTATTTGATGGGAATAAATGAGTCGTCTTTGGTTTATTCAGTTTCGGTATTAATGCCAAAGTATATTTGGAGTTGAACTATTTGAAAAAGTATAGCATATACTTTATTCTAACACCATTTTTCTATTTTGTATATGCAATTTCTACTTAGTGGAAATTTAGTAGTATGTCATTTAAACTTACTTTTAAGCTGCATGGACATTCCGGCATTTTTTATTTCTTTTAGAAAGATCCTCTCCTCTCCTGAGGGTATACACATTGATCGGCATTCGCGATTTGATCTACCCTGAGAAAACCCACTATCTGGATGTATCCCATTTGCACCATTGACTTGATCAGTAAGGCTACTTCGTCTACGTCCTACCACGGTATCATCCATGAAGAGACTACGTAGATTTTCACCAACTGGCAATGTTGCATTCGGTGGCATAGGTGTTCCAGATGGTCCGTCAACTTTGGATATTTCTACTGAGTTCCTATTTTTATTCTTAGATAATCTCCAAAACGACTTTTTCTTGGTTGCTTTGGTGTCCGTATTGGCTATGAGATATGAAACAAAAGGTTAAAAATTCCGCAAATCCCAATAAATGCCGTGCATAAATGCTTAATATTTAAATACAAACGCCATAATTATTTATTTTCTCAAAACTTGTCTTCATAAACTTTAGATTTGATTCGTTTAGCCCGAGGTCTTATTTTAAATGAGTAAAAATTAAAGATTTAATATTTTCTTTAAAAAAAGTGGTTCTAAGACGAAACATAATAAAAAATAAGCATTCCTTACTCCATTACTGTACTTAAATATTATAGCCTTTTAGATATTAATGAATTAAAACATCAAGAGATTGATAGAGTTTGTATGGATATATTGTTTTTTTCATTTTGTAATAAATGGTATTGGACTGTTTTTAGATTGATATTAATAGATATATATATATATATATATAATGAATAAGCTTGAGATTTGGAACTTAGGCTATTTTATAAGTAAAAAATTTAAATTCGGAATCTCAAACTCAAATGTAGCAAGGTTCCTTGATATCCTGACGTGCTAATCACAGCACCACATTGAACACCTCCCACTCTGCCAATTTTTGGGCTTTCAATTAACTAATTTAAGTTTGTTCTTTAATTACGAATTTCAATTATTATATTACTGTGGGCAGTAAAAAATTTATTTTATGGTTTTAAGCTCGCCACATTTAATACCTAAAATAAGATGGGCAAATACTTGTATAAACCATCACAGTATAGCTAAGAAGGAGACCTATTGCAGTGGAGAAGCAGCAAAATTCGATTGGGGTATTTTGTTTTCTTTCAATGGGGTAAGGCAGTGAATCATCAGCTGCTAAGGCGTTTGAATCAACACATAAATACATGCATTTTGGGAGGCCCAGCAGCTGAAATGACAAACATCTCTACTGGCAGTAAAAAAGGTTAGACATCAGGTTAGCTAGTAATGAAATCCTAACAAATGTCGGGCCATGTTGGATTTATTAATCATTCAATCTTTTGGATAATGCAACAAATTAACTTTCCTTTCATAGATCCAATAAAAGGCACTTAATAACAGGGAAAGTCCTTTACATTCTGATCTGAAAAGTAAATCACTTGGGACTAAGCAAGGTTCATTAATATGACCATTTTTCGTCTTTTGATTAGAGTAAATCGCCTTTAAGGACAGTTTTTTACTAATGCTGTAAATTTAAAGCAATGATTGCAGGTTGGTTGTTTAATTAAGCACAAGACTTACGCATCTCTGCTGGGCTAAAAAAGCTTACTTCTACCATTTTAATACTATAAGCTGCCGAATATTTATTAAGAACACTTTTACCTTCCCAACCATTGGAAAAAAATTGCAAATTACGCAGCAAAACCGATTCGTTTGATTAAGAAATGCCCATCAACTGGCAATGATTATCTTGGACATGCATTTGATGCAATTCATAGGACTATTCATGAAAGTTTGAACGCTTAGCAAATATAATCCTCTCTGAGCTCAAACATCAAGTTTAAAAGGGCGCTTTGTTAAACCGACGTTAGATCTTAGCATCTCCTTCAACTTTCCATCGGATCTTTGGTTAGACTTTCTGTTAATCGTGTGATAATATTGATTTTGATTAGTTAATCAATTATTAATAAAAGAAAAAGCATATTTTTTATAAATAATCGATTTTTACAATTTTTTTTCAAACAACAATGATTTCGATTGGTCAAAAAGCCGAAACTTGTGAAAGGTCGTATGTGAAAATAATTTATTATAGCTTAAACACGTAAGTCATCGATATTTTAGATAAAAGAAGTGAAGCTTTGAGTCATAAGATTTTAAAATGTGCAATTGGTTTTGAAATTTTTATTCGATTGCAGAAACAAAATTATAAATTGCTTGAATTTATACAATTCTGAATTTACCCGACATTAAACTTAATTTTAGTAATTAGTAGCGCCTATCTACCTTCACTGAAACAGAATATTCCAGTTGATGTACAGGTTTAAACCAGCAAAAACTATCAAAGCATTTCAAAAAATAAATTCACCTTCTAGGCTATAGTTTCTTAAAACATTAACTTTGAAATAGAATCTTAAAAAATACCCACTTTTTCGCATCATTGATTTTATATATAATTCCAAATTCGAAAGTAGATGTACCATTAAAATATATACCATCGTTGAAGTAGACGTTTAAGTCAATTATTTCAAAATTAACTCTGATTTAAACGAAATGCTTAATTTAAAATTTATTGCCAATAATACCGAAATATTTTTGCATTACTTGTAGATAGGCAACCAATCAAATTAAAACAAGTTATCGAATTGTGTAAATGATTATCTAGCAGGTGAGCTTCCATAAAAAATTATTTCTTAAAGTATTTGCCGTAATCTTACAATCATAACCTATTGATTTCATTAATTTGATTGGTAATATTATTATGATCTTCGCATTCGATTGGCCCATAGGGACACACGTGGCGGATAACTTTTTCCAATGAGTGTAGAGTGCATTAAACCAAAAAAATGCATGGATTAATATTAATATTTTTATATATTGTCCTGAGCAATCACTCTTTTTTAGCGCTTTATACACCTTTTCGTGTTCATGGAGGATATAATTTTAATTGAGTTTAATCATATAACTTTAGCAAACAGATTACCGGTACCGCAAAAAGAATTTGCCCTTTATATTATCATTTGTCATGTCTGCCAATACTCGAATGTTGAAGAGAAAATAGAACTTAGAAAACACACAAAATGTATGATCTTTTATTACGGCCGATACTGAAAAAAAAAACATTTCAATAATATGGCAAAATCTAATAAAATTAAAAAAAATAATGCTTCATATTAACCTACCACTGCAGACCTTTATTTAACCCTTCTATTTTTAGTTGAGTAAATGCCTCATCGGAGCACCTTTAATTTACGTTAAGTTAATGCCTTAAAAACCAAAGATTCAACATTATAGAGTTGATCTAAAGATGTTTGCCATTTTACCAACAGGGTGATCAATTAATAACGTTTATTTCCAAAGCCGAAAAAGCTACAGTAGATGTAAGTAGAAGAAACAAAATTGTCATAGAAATAATTAAATATGTAATTTATTAAAAATATCTCTTAAGGTTTGCAACGTATTTTAAGTGGTTAACTGACGGATCGTTATTTATTTTTAATAAAACCAATCTTTCCAACAAGATGCAATAAAAGTAGACTAAATCAACATTTTTGGAGTAAGTAAAGTATTTGTATTCTTCTCCTCAAATCATTTTACGGTTATATTAAATTTATTTTTATAAACGATGCAGCACAACAGATTTCACTTATCATCAAATGGAATTAATTAGTTGATCTCTTCTTGCTTGACATCCTTTTAGCAATGATTTGATTTGTCAGGTAGTTATTTATTTAGCCAACACATTTCAAAATTTATTTGCAAAATTGTCACTTTATGTCTAATGCTTTCTAAAGGTCAAGCATCTCCTTCTACAAAGTTTGAAGGAGGAAAGAAGTCAATCGCCATTTTGTCAGATGAAGTATGCTTGAATCGAAAACAATACGTCACTATGTATTGCGCATTTTTAGAAGTGATAAGATGAAATTTAGAATTTAAACAAACAAATTTTCTCTTTCTTAGTAATGACTCAAACAAGATTGGGCTCTTTTTATTCCATTCAGCATTTTCAGATTCCCATTCCCTATTGTAAAGTAAACATTTGGTTTCTCTAAGGGGAAAAATGTTTTTTACAAAAAGAAATATTTGATCAGATGTGTTTGTCTTTTCCCTCTGTATTGAGAATTCCATTTGTTTACACCACTGAAGAATTGGTCGTTTATTTTTTTTGCCACCAAAAGACATACGAAATAAAAATACACCATAGTTGTAATTGTTCATAATTATTCAATTTTAAGGAATGAAACAAGGGTAAATAAGAATGACAAATGCCACTTCTTGTCAAAAAATCTCTTCATAACATCCGCAATTTTGGCCTCTTTTCCAATCAATTTAAAGTACTTATTTAAACCTGTGTGCATTTATTCATGAAAAGTTTGAATTTGTCCGAAAATGGAAGCAAATAGTCAACAATGTTTGGAATATACACAACGAAGCCAGAACAAAGCAGTATTAAAACGAAGACGGTAAAAGCGACGTTCAATTAATTGCTTATAAATATATAAAATAAGTCAATTATACTTTAAAGATTATTTTATTTTTATAAATATCACAAAGTGACCTCAGATCGTGGGGTCATTAACGAAAATTAGTGTGATATTTATTAGTTCGTTAAACTTTCAGTTAAATGCCAAGTACGAATGTACTATTTAATTGGTTTTCTTAAATATTAATTAGATTAGATATTAAATTAAATGCCAAATATTACTAAATAGATACCAAAATGTTATATCCTGTCGACATGGTCTTGTCAAGTTTTCTCCTTGAAATGAATCAACGAAAAATCAGCCATACATTTCAAAGCTAAGGAATGTTTATAGTTTTTCAATAGAAGTTCCACAAACACCTGAAGCTTTGCCACATACACCTAGTTAAGAATACCGATATACCTTCAAATATCTTTTCATAAAAAATTAATTTTATTATTAGATAGCAAATAGTCATCTCTTAACTAAGTGGGTTCAAACATATTTAATGGCAACTTTTTAAAAATTACGCGGCTTAAATACAAGTGATATTTTTAAAGTAAGTTATGAACAATGACTCGGCCAGTAAAAATTAAGAAAAAGCTATGCTCAGCTCTTCTTATCTTTGATTGGATTTAATGTCATTTAGCTTTTTATTAATTTAATACACAACTCAATACATACATCACACACACGTACTTTCAAGTTGTACATTTACAAAATATGCACTTTCGAATAATCTCTCATTATGGTAAATCCTGTTGTCAAATGTGTGTATTTTCCCGCTTACTAACAGAAAAGAACGAGAATTCTATTCGCCCAAATCAGAACTCCCTAAAATTTATATGGCACTGCCGGTAAAATCTAGTAAGGCAATATGATTTAAGCACAAAGATGCATAACAATCAGTCTTGATCCCATTGAATATTGAGAGTGGAACAGTATTGAACAACAAATCTCTGCAGCTGTAAGCTTCGATAAGAGGGGAGAGATTCTGGCTAAAATGCGGCTAAAAGATTCTAGCTTATACCAACAAAACACTTTTATGGCATCTTACATGTGCACATTTTTATGATATCACACAAAGTGGAATGTGTCGGTGATATATGGGAATAAAACAGTGGGACAAATGTTAAGCGATAACTAGTACGATTGTCCCTAAATCGATCTAAAGTCTAATTTTTAACCAAACTCACCTCTAAAATTCAAATGATCTAAGTGACATTAGACGCAACTCAGGGTGTTGAAAATGGTATTTATTCAAAAAAATAGACAATTTATAAATTAATTGAATGATTTTTACAAATTGCGTAAGAATATTATGCTTTGTAATCGGAATATTTAAGGAAAATAAAAAAGGATCTAATTGCATGAAGATAATCAAAGTATGCTCTTAAATAAGAATATTCCAAAGCTTGCAAACTTTAATTGTGGACACAGGAGGTAACCTATCGAATCCGAAGAACAGGTTTCTATATATTTACATTTATTAGGAAATGGTATAGCATGAAACGCTGCCCGGTAAGTTGA
The DNA here is from genome assembly GCA_000469805.3 of Hymenolepis microstoma. Taxonomy (NCBI): domain Eukaryota; kingdom Metazoa; phylum Platyhelminthes; class Cestoda; order Cyclophyllidea; family Hymenolepididae; genus Hymenolepis; species Hymenolepis microstoma. Next base: position 17,243,197 of record LR215995.1, on the reverse strand, counting down.
ACACGCAAAAAACTCTTTTCTGGAGAGTATTTTGCCACCAAGGAAGGGGAATGTTTAAAATGCAGTATTAAGAATTCCAAATTAAACAAAAATACGTCCATCCCTCTAAATCGTTAAATCTCATTTTCCCACTCCTATGCAAAGGTAAAATAATGGCATCTGTCAATATAATGTCAAATGCAACAATTTGATATGACAGGCAATAATCTTAATAGTTAATCATAAAATTAAGGGGCATTCACTTTCATATTAAGGGTGAAAATTAATCTTGCGTCCCAAACGATTCTAGATAACTACATGATTAGATAACTGGGATTCTGACTAAGTTCATTGCCTCCGTATTCAGAGCTTGTAGATGTATGATCCGCGTTCAAAATTAGCAATATTTCAATAGGAAGGCTCATTGGTGGGTGAATACTTCTTATAACTCTGTGGTGCAGGTCTCCAATTTTTCATAGAATGCAGGTCAAGGAGTAAAATTACATTTTCAGGAAGTATTGATTATTGACAAGATGACGATGTTGGTGGTGATTCTGCTGTCTGATAGGTATTGATGAATTAAAAAACATGTTTTCGGCAATTCGGAAGCTTTCTACTCTTGAGCGAAACGTGTGTTTATGAGTTTCTGTAGTTGTATTCACAAAGACTACAAATTTAATTGCAGTAGCGCGGCCATCTACCTCACCTTTCTCTTAAATATTTTTTGATGCTTTTAATCATTTGGTTGTTTTAATTACTTCCAATTTTTTCTAATTGTTGTAATCAACTAAAGGCCGGTAATAGTTTTCAAGTTTAGTTTCAGTAGGAAAGTTAATTCATCTGGATTAAATAGCTAACTAAATAAATATTAAAATATATTCAATCAACACATACGAAATAGTTAGAAATACCGGAATTTGATACAATTTATTTTGGACAAAATTCAATTAAAAGTGTGAAGAACTTCAAGGTCGTTTCAACCTATATTCATCTGTCCAAAAGTTATTTATAATTTAACTTTGAAAGGTAAATTTTACTCATAACACTTTATTTCAAATTTCAAAATGTCGTACTGTTTGTAAACTTGAGAATCTTGATCAATAAATCAATAACTGTGAAAAAGTTGTCATGAATTAGAAGGAACGATCACAGCAAAGCGTAAACATGATTCGGTGATGATCACGTGAAAATATGATGATGCTTTTAGTACACTTATAGCCTTTGGTTTTTTCCGTGCATGAATTTGAAAAAAAAACAGATTAGCTTTGGACAGGTGTCATTCAAATTGAAACGTTTATGCAAAGCCGAGCAAAGAAGAAATTCTAATCTTGAAAAGATTAATCTCTAAGATACAAACTGGACTCAATAAATAAAATTTAAAATAGAGTAACATTTAGGATATGACGTGTATATATTGGACAATGGATTCCATTTTGAAAATCTATGTTTCCAAATGACTGGATTAAGTAATAAAGTGAACCCATTAATGATATAATACCTTGTCAAGTATGATTTATTATCTCTCGTCTACATGAAGGGACAAATGAAATGGTATAGTATAATCCACCGTTTAAGCTTATTTACTAGTCAATGAGTTCAGAATATCATCGACAATGGGTCATTCTGGTGCGGGGGGGGGCCAATTTAGAAATTTGAACTCAGATGAAGCGTTAAGCGATAACACTAAATAAATTATGACACTGTCTCCTCACCTGCTTTATCTGAACTCTCTTTTGAACTCACCCTCACCCCACTCCCCTCTCTCCATTTAGATTGTCCTTTTCTGATAATTTATTTTGAATATTAGTACTTCTGGCTCGATATAAGCGATGATGAAATCACCATTTTGCGCGTTCCTAATGCATTTTCGTCTTCTAAGCAAAATTGCTTTTGGCGTTAAAATACTAATTACCACAATGCCTGTTGTATCTAATTTTCAAGCAATATTATGAACATCGTTAATTAAACAGTGTGATAAGTGCATGACGTGTGTTTCTAAATTAATTTTTAAATATTAGACATAATGTTATGGCTTAATTTTAAACATAGTCCAACAACTACAAATCCCTTCTCTACATATTTCAATAAGAGACAATGCTATGTGTATGTTATAATTGAAAATAGAGCCCTTTTGGCTGAAAATAACAATATTTGTTGGTCAAAGTTGGTTTCGTGGTAAAAATTAGATGACTTTTTTGCAGAAGTCAAGCATTTATTTGTTTTTTCTCCACTTAAAACGCAGGCCATCAGTGAACGACTATCTCTTTTCATGAGACTTACGTTTGAAGTTTGTTGTGGCTGCTAGAAGTGGGCAGTTAATTGGCCTAAATTGATGTCATTAGGAAAATTATGAAGATCAGAAGTCAAGAATAAAAATCTTCTGACTCCATCGTTATGCAATATTTAATCAATTTTTCTCAAAACAAAGGACATTAACACACAGCAAACTTTATTATTAGAGAAATTAATTGGTTTTGAATTGGGGTTGTTTGAATGCATTTGAATCGTTTGATTTTCAAATAGCCCGATGCTTTTCTTTTACTAAATACCCATTTCAAGGACCCATTTGGAGTCTAAATAAAGATACTGTCAGTTGGTTTTAAGAAATTGGCCTGTTTAAGTGAAATTGGCATAGGCAATAAAAAAATTAAAGAAGGATTTAACTAAAATGACACTTTTAACCTATTTATACTGATATCGGTCAACAGATGTATTTAGAATAGTTAATTTCGACAAAAACGCAATTTAATTATCTTTGAAGAATGCAGAAAGTACTCTTAAGTCGCTTTAAACACTTGGCTAATTCATTAATTTTAGATCGAATACCGTTTTTAATTGTAAAGAAGTATGTTTTTTATATATTTAAAGATGATTAGTCATTTAAAATTAACAAACAGTAGTTATAATGATGGTGGACAGAGATTCACACCTTAGAGTGTTAGAACATTAGAAGCAGTAGACTATACTCATTGCTCACGGACATCCCCAATCCGAAAATCAAATAAAGTAATACTCTTTTGATGATCAGACTGGCTTTCAGGCTCTACTCATTGCAAACTACTCAACCGTGCATGACACTTTGCATTGTTCGAAAACAACTGAAATCGTACAACTAAAGCTTCACGAGGAATTAGAGATAGAATAAAAATAATTAAATCATTAGTTACTTCATTTGATGTTTGAATTCGGGTTGGACTATATATTCGCCTAATAGCCGGTTCATTACTTCGTGTTTATCAATACTCACCAAGATTACTGATTAAGTTCGTTTTTACTCCGAGAGCTCAACTTGACATTATCCTAAGCTGTCTACATAATTTAATATGTCAGACCTCGTTCGACTAAGCACACGTCTTACTAAATTGCCTTTATTACCTTCAAATGTTCACCTTTGATTAAAAATGTCAAATTTTAATTTTAAACTTTAATATGGGATAATAATGAAAACCACCCAGGTATTTGATTGAAATTTTATGAAGAGAAAATAAGTGAACAGAAATTCAAACCTGCAGCCAAATTTTTGCTTCGAATACAATATCACGGTCAGAACAATGGTATCTTATTTAATCATCTAAAATCCCAACGCAGATCTAACACATGTAAGTTTCATTAGGTTTATTAAGTAATCCACAACATGATCTGCTGCTGTTTTCAATCACCACAGGGTCGCCTCGTTAAAATAAATAATTCAGAATAACAAGCCAAACTGTCATTGCAAATAGGCTAATCTAAAGACTGTACTGGCGTCAAGATCAAATAGTTGAGGTCCAAAAGTAGAACAACTAAGAGAGAGAGAGAGAGTTCATTCAAGAAACCTAACTTGCGGCTCAATTCTTCCCCTTGTAAAATAAAATAATAAAAAATAAGTCATGAACAAAATAGATGAATTTTAAATGAATAGATCAAACTTAAATATTTAAACCATAGGGTTTTATTAAGAGGCGTTGTTCGACTTTTTTACTATTGTAGTCATTAGATTAATTGGTCAGATTTCGTAAGACTTAACCTATAGCAATATTCATTGTTGTAAAATGCGAACAAATCGCAGTGGCACGACCAACTGAGCAAATAAATCAACCTGTCAACAGGCAATGAATGTAGTAGACACAATCAAACCGTACATCCGGGCAGTGTCCCATGATTAAACATTATAAAAGGATTATTTTGATCTTTGATTATTGACCTTTAAAAAGGTAGTTATTTTTATAATAAATGGGATATAAATAGTTAATGGTACAAAATAACGAGGATCCATTCCAATAACATGCTAATAATCAATAAGTTGAGAAGACAGCATAAAAACCTTACCGCACATGTTCCTAAGTTGAAGCGAATGACCAATCCGTCGCGGTGCGACGATGAGACCGTGCGAGTGTGCTGGTCAAATGGGATTGGCTAGTCTCCTGATTGGTTAGCTGAAACAGTGAATGAACACACGACCTGATTTGACATTTGCGTGGCCTGACTAACTACGCGTTGCACCTTTCAAGAAGTTGATCTTTCACATACACGAATTTCATGCGCAAATTGGAGAATGATTAAACATGTATGAATAAGACATACGTGCAAAAAAATGTGCTATTCGCAGTTTTCCTTCTCCCATCTGTCCTTTCTTAGTGCCATTCCTTTTTAACTGATTGATTACTGAAATTGTTTCTTGGACATATAGTTATGAATAAAGAATTAATCCCGATAACCTGGGTTCCCTATTTGCCAATGAATCACTTTTGCTACCTCCTATATGGGTTAAGCGAGAGGTTGTGCAATATACGTGTCCATCCTCACATTATCTTCACCAAAGTGAAAAGTTATAAATATTTCAACGTGGAAATGTTGCGTAACAGCAAAATAGTCCAACGAACGTAAAGAGGAAGAGTCAAATTAAATTTAAATGCAAGTCAAGGCAAAATGAACCTCATGTTATTTAACTTATCTCATTAGTCACATCAAATCCAAAGGCACAAATTTTAGAATCCTTATAGATGGAAATGATTAGAGACGTTTCTGTCTTCTGACATTATTAGCTACTTAGTGATTAAAATGGTTAAATGTTAGGAAAGTCGTTCCTAGTCTCATCTGAAAGCTCTCGGTTGTATTAAAATGTAGATGAATGGAAGTAGTGTAACCAGTTACGTTCAGCAGGTCTTCTATGTCACGAACACAATCTCACGGCTCAACCTGAAAGTTAAGCGATGGCAATAGCAACGTATTGTTTTCTTTTCAAGGGAAAGCGTACAATTTGTACCGCGAAGTTTAGATAAGTGAGTGCCATGCTTATTGAACCCGATTGATTTTTTAAATACATTCAGACTTACTAAGTTTTCCGCATTGTCACGTGGAATAATAACGAAGATAATCTCATTTAATCTTGCTAATCTCTTCCCCAAGCTCATTCTTGCAATGTTACCTCAAGAGGAGCACTAATTATTGACTCAAATACCACACCATGTTGATATTGTTTCTCGAATTATTTCCCTTTTACATTTAAAAGTCGAGCTGTTTGGATGGGCAGTTGAAAGCATAGTTAATTGTTAATGATCTGTAAAGTTTATGGAGCATGCACTGCTAAAGCGGAAAGCCAGTTCCTTTAAATAACCAAATCTAAACCCCATTCAAGTTTATTCTTTTTTATTATTTAAATAACTCTATGAATAACTGAGGTATGACTAGGTGTTTGGCAAAAGAAAGCGCTCTAACAGGCAACCGAGTAAAAGTAGGCCTAGAGATTGAATGTAGAAATTTACTGTCACTAACGGTGGTTTTGGACTAGGCAACGGGGGAAGTACAACCCACTTGGACTATCCAAAAGCAAGATGTACCAACAAAACATACATTTTGCTATAGCGATTTAAATTAAAATTAATCTCTTTATTGGCTTCAAGATTTTGGCAAATTGAAGATTTCATTTAGTAAAGTTGCAGGACCATCTATTTACTAATAGCTTCTTGTTGCAATTGATAAGCCCATTAGTAATCTCAGCTCCAAATAATAAGTAGGTGAAATACCAGAAGTGAAGGAAGCATGGAGACATGCAAATACAGTTAATGCTATTCCAAATGAAGGTCTCTTCAAGCACGCCTGCACTGTCTAAAAATTCCGAGTGAGCACGAGATTCTAACAATCATAGTTGGTAGCGTTGTAGATTCTAAGAGCAGATGATAGTGGTGGCAGAACTCAGCCTTTTAAGCCTGCACCTCCGTTCTTTGGTCAGTTCTTGTTAGCTAGAAAGGTGTTAGAATCGAGGTCATTCGTAATTGCGGTTCCAAAATGCCCTGAGGTCCATTCGAGCGCCCTGCTGGGATTGGGCAAATTTAACAATGAGTTCACTATCAATGTACAGAAGACGACTAATTGTTCCTTCGATTTGCCACTAATATCGTTTTCCGCTTTTAATGCGTTTAAATCCTTCTAATCCTCCTCGGTAAAAACCCCATTGATTACGGCGACAAGTTCACTCTTAATTTTGCCAATAAGTGCACGAATATTTCCTAAGTCTTCACCGAAAGAAATGTTTCAATCTTTTTGCATTCTTGCCTCTTGTGTGGGATAAGATTTCTTGGGAAAGTGGTTTCTTTGCTTGAAATGCATACACAATAAGTTCAGCCTACATAGTAAAATTTGTTTATGAGAACGCCTTTTAGATAAGAGGGTAATTATCCATCTTAGAAAATATCTATACTCTTACCGAGAAAACGGATGTGTATAAACATGTTGAAGAGTAGGACTAGTACACATGTAAATTCCGGGGTGTAAGCAGAAGGGCGAAGGATTTGGCAATTAAAACAATTTAAAGAGAGCCGCTTGGTAGAAATCTGAAATAACTGCGAATAGGAAGAAGATGGCCTTGAAAAGAGACTGCAGGAGTTGACTGGCAGAAGTTGGGATGAAAAAGCTCTCATCCCCTATTTTAGAGATAAAATCATCATAGAAATGGGAAATATTTGGTATTAACCTAAGAATTTAGGCATATGGACATGGGGATTAATGGATTGAAAACGAAGGTAGGGAGTGAGCGATTATTTGAGTCTTCAAAGAAGTTTGGATATAATGGTCGATGTACGTGGGTTGATAGAATGTTGGTCATCGGTAACAGCCTTGACGATTTTCAAAAATATTGCTTCAAAACTTGGAAACTGTCAATCAAAGGTGATTTATGTAATTTGAACGTGAGAATCAATATCTAATTGTCTGTGTCAAGTAATTTAAGGAAAAATAGTAACATGGTCAGTCATTTATTTTTGGTATCTAATCTACTCTGGACGTAGAATTGAGAGTGAAGATTTCAAGAAATGTCAAAAGTTGATAAAATATAAAATTGACACTGCAAAAGGATAATATCGAATAAGTGGAAGGTGATTTCAGCCACAAATTTTGAATATCACCATAAAATTTAACGCTAACTTTAACAAGCCTTTATCATCACGACACTCATTATTTTAACGTAAAGAGTAGATTGATTGACAAATTAATGCCTATTTTACGGGGAAAAAAAGATTTTTTCAATATTCCAGTGCCTCTTAATAAAAAACAGTTATTCGAATGCATTTCAGAGTGAAACTGTCAGAAACTGTCAAACAAAGCACAAAGCTGCTAATTTTACAGTTCTGATTTAAGAAATTAATGGCAAATTTTTATTCAAATGTGCATTTTCGTCTTCTTCCCGCTAACTTTTTCCTATTAATGAAATAATTATAAAACTTAAGTCAACCCTTACTGTAAATATGACTTCGCTTCTCCCCTCTCACCCCCTACCTCCAATACTCTATTTTTACATATTTTTAAACATGACTTCCAATTCAAACTTCTTGACTCTGCAATACTCTGAACTGCCTGTTTCATTATCTAATAGGTTAAATGGAAAAAGGAGATAACAACAGGACAGTTTGCCAAAAAATAACCGATTTTTATTCTCGTCAATTTTATAAAAAGCACAAAACGACTTTAATGACGATTTACTGTCATTTTGCTGTTCATGTGGATCGGTAAATCACCAGTTTAAGTTTCTCTCTCTTACGAATCCTTTCTTGGGTAATGATTTATTGAAACAGTTGTGCGCGTATTGCAATTTTGCTGTGAGGACGTGGGGTTGCGTACTGGCATCTTCTCTCCCGTTGACTCATCGTCTATGCATTCGCATGAAGTTGAAAAGGTGTACAACGAAGATTAATATTGTAATGTGATGAAATTTGGAGCTGGACATAAGTCATCGCTTTAAGGTGCGATGTATCAGTTTCACGCTTGGTCAGTTGTACTTACATTGCTGTGGCAATAATCCATGATCCATTAACATCACTGCTTTGCAAACTATGCTTGTAACTATCAAGTTCTTCGCAATTGAATGCCCAATTTTTCTTCTGTGGTGTTTTCCTGAAATATCTTCCCAACTTGCTTCACATCACACTTCGCGGAGGAAGAAAAACATCAGAAAACCATGACAGTTTGGGAAATTTAATCAACATGACTTGAGGTGTGTGTTTTGCACTGTATGCAAGCCAAACCGTCTCTTATTATGCTTCCTGTGCTTTTGATTTTGGTGAAAGCCTTTCTCATCAGTTTAGAACAAGATTGTGCTTCAACAGGATGTCTCATTATGCTCAGAGGGTTCTTTGCCTTTGCCAGACCATTTTCATGGGCCTAGTTTGGGAGAATTTGACCTCTGTGACGCTTGCATGAACCCGTTGTAACAAAGGTCTTTATTGAGTGTCAGTTTCTTAGTAGAATCTGAAACATTCAACTACCTCTGATGGCAGAATGTTCCAACGCTTTTTTCTGCACCAGATTTTTGAGCAAACCTGGTATGCGAACGCAATCAGACCGTTTGTTATGCTCCTTTCTTCTGCATAAAGCAGCCTCGTTTCCTCCACTACAAATCCCCAGTTCATTCCGAGTTGTCTCCTCAGGATTGAGGAGCACAGAGCAGCAACCATGTTCTTCCTGTTTTGATGAACGACACGAAACATCATAATACAACTTATTCTCTTATAGATTCAGGAGAGTTCCAGTCGTCATCTATCCACATTGTCACCACGTTTAGGAATGAAGAAGGTCTTAAACTTTCAACGTAAACGTAGTGTCCGTGAATGCGTTTAACACATTCGGAAAAAGCAATCAAATCTTATTCTGTCTTATTTTAAGACACTCTAATTAAATTTGGTATATTACCATTAATTTCAAATCAGACTCAAGAAAAAACTATTGAATCACCTTCCAAACACAAAATCAGTTTATTAAAAAGCCACATTTTTTACAGTTTCAAGAAGTGCCTTGTCAATGAATATTCTTTGGAATTCCAAAATTTTAGTCATCCATGATCTCTACCTAATATATCTTTCCAATTCCGCAGAAGTGGAGTCTGTATTTTTGTCTTACGATAAGAGTAACCGAATTGCATCCATAATACATCAACACCCTTAATTATCACCTTTACCCTATCATTAGGAGGCACTATTTACTCTCTCATTCCCCTGGAAAATTAAAAAAAAACTTTCCTTCCATTTCGAGTCCGAGTGGGATTACGGAACTACGAAATTTATCTGTTGAAAGCTACAGTATTTATTGCAGCCAACTCGTAAAAGAGAGCTAGATTCTGACCATAAAAACCAGTTAATGTTATAGGAGCTTATAATAGAATTTAGCTAATCCCCGATTACTAATACAGTCGTTCATATTCTTTATCACTTCCTAATTAAATGAAGAAGAGGATTTCTACGGGAGCTTTTCTTTTAAAGTTCAGCTAATCTTGTCTAGCATAACTTTGAAGTTCATGCCCATAACACAGGCAAAATAGTTCACAAATTGAAACAATTTAAAATAGGGATTGGGGAGGTGGGGTTAGGGGGGGGGGGAGATATCAGCTACCACTTAAGAACCATGGGTATATTCATATGTTCCAAATGAAAGGAGTTCGACTTTATTATGCCTTCATGTTCAATCTTCATAATTTTGCTCCAGATTCATGACTGAAGCTCTGTCTATTGTATATAGAGCCCGTTGACCAATTAATGTTTTGCCGCTCGAATTACCTGTGATTTTCGAGAGTCAAGAGCATTTGGGTTAGACTGACAAATATTACATCTAACGAACCGCAACTCATCACATCTATTAAAATTTATCATAGGGATATGAAATCTATTCTTATAAGCATGATTCGACGGTATTTGGATTGGCATACAGTGCCACTCACGCTGATTTATTGACCTGCCCGGTCTCTCCATGTGTGGCATATCTCTAATAACTTCTACTCTGCACCAACCGTCGGTGAACAAACCCGTCGGCCTCTCAAAAAGACAACTTTTTTTAGCCTCTCCCACAAAAACGCTGCTACATTCGCAGTTTTGACGCTTAACCTGCTCTTCTTACAACATCCCCCTCCCACCTCCCATTTCCCCTCTCCTTGCTCTGGAACTGTCTGTTACACTACTGTCAGTATCAACTTTGGTTTTCCGACCTGCAAAAGGTTGCTGTCTATCGTTCGCCTATAAGATCAACGTAATTTAAGAGAAGCATTTTCAATTAGGCTGCAAAATTAGCTTTACTAAGATTACTAAGGTTACTTAAGGTATAATTCCTTTTGAGACCCAGCTTGGTTAGCTATTAACCAGTCGCTCTTGGCTTCATCACTAATTAACTTGATCAACTGTTTGCAAGCTCTGATCAACGCTACATTTACTCCTCTTGGGATGTGCAGGAAAAAAGTTCAAATATTTAAATTTTGTAGCATAGGAGTAATACTCAGTAAATGATGCATCAATAGATGGAATGGGAATTCATTTTCATTTATATCCAGCAACTCGACTTGGCCTTTATCTTACTGTCTTTATTTTTAATGCTTTGTCAAATGTGATAACAGAAGAATATCTGACAGAATTTTAATTCAGTGTGAAGCAAATTTTACAAGTTTGTGACTTCTATCTCTCTCTGGCTTATAGAAGTAAATGTAAAAGAAACTGTTATGAGGATTCTAGCCCAAATAAAAATAATTCAAAAAGTTCTGAAAGAAAAGAACCTTGAGTGTAGGGTAGCTACTTTGTCGAAATTCTGAACATTTGCCTCAAAACTGATTACTTTACCTTGTAAACGCCTTCTTACAAAGTTCTGGACAAACTTCGAACCGGGAGGCGTTAGACTGGGAGGTGTTTTACGACGTTCTGAGGTCAGAGAGGAAAGTAATTACCCATTTTACGATCCCTGAGCGTGTCGTAGATTATCCTCCCAACCCCCGTCATAATTTATGGGCCTTACACCTTTCCTTCTTGTCAGGTCACAACTAGGCTGAACTGGCTCCGAAGTTTGTAAAAAGCACGATGTATTTCGGTCAGTTCAGGAAAATAATAAACTTTAAAAGATTTTGGTCAAAATCTTTGAAAATAGCCCAATATTTTAAATATATTGTTTGGCAAAACGTATGTTGACGCATGTTTACCACTATTCATGGACTTCGAAAGCTCGAAATCGTGCTTCTGAATGATTTAAATAAGGGTTTTCTTTAGAACTTTATTAATCCAAAGCAGAGTAGAATGATGAAGAAACCTCAAGAACTACAAAAGTAAGAGATATAGAAAGGTTTACGAGGAAATATTAGGGTATAAAAGAGTATGAAGAGGCGATATGTGACCACAATGACAACATTCATCTGAAGCGATATGCAATCTTAGCTGAGTACAAGTCAGTTTCAATTGTTGAATCGTTTACTTCACCTCTATGTTGATCTGTTTGGTGATGAGGGCTTCCTTATTGGCTGACGAAATGGCTGCCTAAGGGTACTTTAAGATCCTCAGAAGAGTCGCATGATTTTCTAGTATATAATATTAGAATTTAAAAGGTAAATCTTAAACCCTTTATGAAAAAACCTTTAAGCCTACTTAAATTGGATAGTTAAATAGTATCCCAAATACAGTGAGCATTTTAAACAGGCAGTTCATTTATTCAAACTGTTAACTGGATTTGTTTAAACAGACCATGAAAAGGACGAGGTAAAGATTTTGCATCGCAATGTTTCTAATAAACGCTTAATTTGTATCGAATAATAAATATGAGCCATCTTAAACGGGCGGAATCGAGCATCGAAGGATATATAATTAACATTGCAGCAAACAAAATCACTTTTCATCTTCCCACAATAGAGCGCAAGTTTGAGCTTTCGTCGGAATATGATGTGATGTGCTCTTTAGACACTAATTTGGGAAAGAGAATGTAATAAAAGACACACACAAGTGCTACGATGGAAATCTATGTATCTGCATGTCCGAGCATATATTTCAGATGCGCAATTTTTTGACAAAGGGTGGACTCTAAACTCTTGGGACATTGTTTTTTTTATTTTAAATATTAAATCAGTGCATGGGCTGGACGATGACTTGAATCATCTATGAACCACCAAGGTGATATTGACCATTTGACAGACACTCTATAGCATTTGACTTACTGAACGTGGATATCACTTGGTTCATCATAAAAATTCACAATCTTCATTTAATATTTTCAAATTTTCACTCAACTGATTCATAAGATATAGGTAGACAGTTTAAACGATTGCAAGAGAAGGTTAGTTTTTTTACCACAATTTAGATATCCAGACAGCCTAAAAAGATGTGAAAGGAACAGAAAACCAAAGTTGCCATCCCAAATTTCATCCGCCTCTTTTATTGAGAAATCTTAAATATTTGCCTATAGGTAAGAGTGCGCCAATTACGATTTCAATGGGAGTAATATTTGTCATTTTACTTATCAGAATTTGAGTTCTTAATAATTTCCTTCCAATAAATTTAATGACGCGATCTATAAAATCGGAATCGTTACAATACTGCTGGTACTCTTTTAAAAAGTGAGCATGGACATCATTTTGATAACCTTCCATTGGTTTAGTTCATCGGTTTAGCAAGTTTCAATTTTTTTACATTTCAGATGGAAAGAATTTAGTTGTTGGTCTTTCCATAGGTATTTTAGAAGGTTCGGATTGACTATGATGTCATCGTTGTGGATGACTTTCTGATATTTGACTTTTCAATCACCCTTGTATTGACTTTTGGCTGTCAAGTTAAGGGAATTAGAATCCCTTCGGATTGATTTTACCGCAGTTGGAGGAGCGGATCCGTCTACAGATTGAACGTACTTCTTCCTATTTCACGAGCATTTTTGTCCATGCGTCAGCTTCCTACTCCCTCGCCTTTTCATGCTTCTTTTGGTAAGCACTTCGCGCATATAAGAAAGGAAAACAGCAACATGAAGGCTTCTTCGAAGTTTTAGCTAATTTGTCTTAGCTGCAACCTTCTGTCTGTTCTCTTTCCAGTTTATGTTGTACCTAATGGCTTGACGGAAGTTTTTATAGTCCGTATTGTTTCATTTCACAAAATTAATTTTCGTTAGCAAATGCATACACTGGTTGGTGTTTTAAAGCCTTTAATTCGGACTTAAAATTTTTCAGAATCATTATCATCAACTTTTCTTTTCAAGATATACCATGAACCGTAAAGGGTCCTTTGGTTCGAATGTTAAGTTTTGGCATTCGCTTCAATAGTTTTTTTTCAAAAAAATTGATTCTCAATTATTGAAGTATTCGCCAGCAAAAGAAACCCCTTTTTCCCAAGAAACAGTTAGGAGAATCTTTGCGCCTCCCTGCTCTTCATCTAAAGTGATTGCATATTTCAGGCATGTACCAGACTTAACTACTGCCTTTCACCTAATATGACAAAATGCTTTTTTTTGTGAAGTTTTCACTTACAAAACCTCTTACGAATGCATCATAAGTTGTGGAGCAGTTGTTCTAGAGCAGATAGAACTGCTTGTATGTAGAAGCATTTATTCTGTACTAATATTTATTAAAAGCGTACATTTTAAGGCTTCCACGGAAGTTTAAGCGGCAGCATACACCATATATGGTAAGCATTATTTGTCAGCTTTCCGAAATACTGGGTTTCTGATTTGCACATACAAAATTTCAAATTGAACATTGATATGGGAAAAAAATCAAAGTTATTGTTTTTTTCTAAAGTCGTATTTATATTTTTATAGAGTTAAAACATTAGCATAAGATTATTTAGCTATTATAAAGCTCCTGAAGAGATTAGAATTCTAATGCAGACTCTATTGAAAGGAAAAGTTGCCCATACAAGTGTCTGAAATCTAATTAGTACTTGTATGGTTGGCTAGTGGTGGAATAATCAGCCTTACTAACGCAAACATAACGGTTAACACGTATTGTCAGACCTCAGCAAAATCGAAGGTCATAGGCCCATTGGTCACCAATCAAATCTGGTTGATAGAATAGTAACCAAATTGGGTTTTTATCACGAAAACTCTCTGATGACGTTACGCAGGATGAGTGTTGAAAAATTCATTTCTAAAAAGATTTGGGAATTACTGATATCAAATGAAAGTGTTTCATAGCTAAAATTAAGTCCATCGGGAGCAAAATGAGACATATTCAATACCAGTATCGGAATTCGTCAAATTAAGTTAACAGGAGCCTATTTCTCGGACACTGTTTATTATTGCCCATATTTGAAATTGCGCACTTGAAATGCTATAAATTTGCATTAGGAACGACTCAATTTTTTAACCACAGACGTGCTTTCAGTAAATAACTTTGTGTGAGTAAAAATGTTAATCGTAGTATATGCGCACGCTGTCTAATACATCGTCTTGGTCTTTCTCTCCTTTCTGACCACATACTGACTCACACGTTTGTCCTAATTCTCAGTTGTTCATTGCCGAAATCAGAACACGGAATCTGTCAAGAACCTTACTTCATCGAATTTCGCCTTTTATCCACAATCCTGTCTGTTTTCAATTAAAACTAGTCCCAATTTCTTCTTCCGCCCTTCGCTTCTCATTAATTTCCATTCGCTTTCACAATGGAGAATGGCTTTTGAATCCTGTGAACCTCAGGAAGACCATAAACTCAATGAGAGAATCTTGAGTCTAACTTAGTCTGGCTCCTAAAGGTGGATCACTAACAGAATAAGAGCTAATCTGAGGCAAAGCTAAGGATTATTTAGCGCAATATACGCCTATCAAAATTTTAAACTAAGCAAACATATTCAAGAATATATAAGTGTGTACAAATTTCTAATTAACTAATACCTTTACCAAAATATGCACTTGTCATCTCAATTAGTTCGATTAAAATCGTGGGTGAAAAAAACAAAATCGAGCTTCTGCGTTGAATAGTTTGAATAATAAGCTTAAATAGAAGCCGAGCAGTAATTCCCTATTGCCGTTAAACCCGTAAAAAGCATTTCACCCACCCTTCTGCACTATTGTTAAAATTGCATCACAAGCGGAAGTTTGGAGCGCATTTTAAAGTCGTTTATTCGAATATGCAAAAGTTGGTGGATTTTTTAAGGATTGAAACTCGAGCAATATTTTTATGGTTTTTTTCTGTGGAAACGGGGGATAACTGATTTCCATGGCGAAATTTTGCAAAACGATCGTCAATCACTGCACATTTACGATTATGAGAGTAATTCATGCGGCAGGTATTGGAGCTGTCAACTTCGTGAAAGAAAGCAAATTTAGCTTTGAGAAAATTTTATTTCTCCGCTGACTTGCTCTATCTTCAACCAAGACTTTAAGTTATTGGGTCTATCTGATCAGAGTTTCGTTTTTGAAATATGATATTGATAAAAGGAGGTATGGCATTGAAAATTATATCTAACGAAAGAAAAAGTTAAAGGAATCTGACGATGTTCAAGTATTGGCATATTCTTCTTAAGAAACTTATTATATAAATTCTTTTTGAAAATATTGAGATTAACAATGTAAAGTACATCCAAAGTGAATAGATAAGTTTTCATATTCTGAAAGTGCCTTTTGATCATTTCCATGTGTTAGAAGGACTATAAGAGAAGTTTCGATACAAACATTGGTAATGTCTAACTTCTTTGTAAATACGTAAATATCCTCACTAGAATTGTCCTTAATGTGTGCAACGTTTAGTTTTCTGTTATTGTGCCGCCCTTCCAACAAGTCAACAATCCACATCACATCACTTTAACGTGATCACTTGCCCAGTGTTTGTCAAAATAAGTCCTATTGACCTTCCTAAATACCGTAAACAGGGCTGTAATATTGCCGTTAGCATAGAGATCACCCTCTGCACGCACAAATACCTGCTTCTACAGTTCCTGGGTCGAAATGACGATCTTAGTCAAGTAATGTGTTACGTTAAAGAACATTGCATTTACAATAACGTAAATGTATTTCATAGGCTTCAAAAACTTATTTATTCTTTTCTAAATATTTCGTATAATAATTCCACTTCATTCCCATCTAGGCGATTCAATACCCATGAGACGTAAGAACAGAAGAAGTCATGTGAATTTTCAATGATGTGCACTTCGTCCAAAAAAATGAATGAAATAAATTATTTTATTAATAAATTTGAAAAATGGTAAGTTTGTTATTGTAAAAGGAAATTTGTCAGAATTAATCTTTTTTTGCAAATGCGAGCAATGCCATTGTTCTATTTTGAAATTTTATTATATTTAACTCTCAACACTAAAATGAATTCAGTGCTTGATTTAAAATTAGCGCGTTTAAAAAGTACTTAGTTCCGTTTTTCAAGATCAGTTCGTCACGGGAAATTAATTAACGGTATCATAATCAACCAGAAGAAACTCACCAAATTATCGGAAGCCATGGCGGTTTTAGAGACGAATACTAAAACAGAAAAATTAAAATTCTACTCCCTCTCTCTCTCAGTAAATGTTTTACTGAAGCCGATATGCCCCTGTTTTCAAAGACCATTTGATGCAAATAAAATGGATGTTTAGGTTCCTTCCTTGGCTTGAATGTAAATGAGTTGATTGAACTTCTATTGAAGTCATGTCCTTTTGAAAAACGTATATGCAACTTTTGGTGTCATTTCAAAACAAACATTTTTCTTATTTGCTTTCGGTGACATATGGAAAGCGTGCGATTAAGTTAGAGAAATGAGGAAAGAGTAAGGTTGAGAGAATGTATTACGAAAAATAGACTCAGTGCAATTTCTCAGTGCATAATTATTGTAAACAGTGGCTTCGGCGCTTTATATAAACTTTCAAAATAATCCAAAATCCAAACAATGTGTGAGAGCTGAGATAGTGGCGTTAATAGTTTTGGCCTCATTATAAACTCCCTTTGATTTATTGCGATTCGGTTTTAATTGACATAATGCATAAATAAGCATACTAGACCATATTTGATGTCTTCGGGGTTTTACACGTAATTCCTTATACGCTAAAATACTAAAATAAGATTGTGGAAATTTGAAGGGGAGGGAGGGGGGGGGGAGAGATTTCGTAGTTTTGAACATTAGTGCAAGGGATATAATACAATGAGCAATGCCATGATCAATTCCTAACTCACATAAACAATCAGTCCGCTTGACTTTATCATCTTTTCCATCCTTGCCGTTATTTTTCAACTTTTCTGAGTATTTCCTTCAGCTCACCCCATTCAAACAGCATCTGTGTCAACACTGTGGCCAAAACAGATCATACGCATCATGTTTTATGGTAAGACAAAAGGTGTTTTAACCAGAACTCTGGAGTTAATGGGTATATAAGGGGTGATCGGGAAGCAACTTCCTATCATGAAAATCCTGGATCCTATTAAAAAGAGCATATAGATATTCAATTATTTAACCGGAGAATTTATTTTAATTTCGTTAATTCAGTTAAGCCCACACCTGAAGTTTGTTTAACTTATGCCAATTATAGTATCTTTGTCCTTGAAGTTTACGTGACATTTCTTTGCATAGGTCTGTTAATATACAGTCCAAATGACCTATCTTTTCATTTCAATAACCGGAACGATGACCATGTATGCTTTACTAAATTCTACACATCTATAGTAAACTTCTTTGTCGTTAACAAATCTGCTAGGAGAATAATGGGTAATTGACATATTCTTCCAATCTGCCATTCGTTGTTTCTAAGAAGTCGATAGTTACTCAGGAATTGAGGAGGCTGAATTAAGGATTAGGCGATTACCGGCTATTGAATAAAGTGAGAGAACAAACGAGAGCATGTTGATTTATAATGAAAAGGAGTGAAGCGATATGCATGAAGTGGTGAAAAGCATATTCTAGAGTTGGAAAAGCATAACTATCTGTGGGAGATGTGCAGTGGATTGCTACACGAACAAGGCATGACATATCTTCAGTAATCTCAATGACAATGTCCCCTCAACAATATGGAGGAAGCAGCCGTGCTATTTGGGCTGTGTTGGTTGTCACAAAGCTTTGTCGTTAGAATCTAGTCAAGCATTTGTTAAACAATGCAGCGACTATTAATTGGTGGCTAGCTGAGAGGTCTCAGCACTCCCAACTATCCGACTAGTAGCACGGCCACACCTTCGAGTCTGTCTGAGTGCGAATGATATTTCTCTGTTCAGCCATGATAGCGCAGTGAACTCCTTGGATGTTTGAGTTTCGCTGCTTACGCTCAGTCAAGTCGTATATTTAAAAACTGAAATAGTACTACAGTCCTAGTGCAACCAAGATCATACGACTTTTATCCATGTGAATTTATACAAACCTTTTATCGAATATACTATATATTACCATTCTACTGCCAAAATATTTATTTGAAGGTAATCATTGCGAATCGATTGTTTTGGCATGTCATTTAATTTTCACGTATATTCGAAGAATTCGCTGTGGCATCTGACGTAATAGACTTTGCGAATTATAAACTGAAATATTTTCGAAATATCAGTCATTAATCATTTGTCAGTCCAACCCAACCCATTTTAATTAAAATAACATAAAGCAATCGTTATAACTTTGAAGAACGTTTTGTAGAACTGATTGAAGCTGTTTAGACCGAAGGGGTCTATTTAATATTTGTTCTGATAATTGGTCATCTTGTGCCAAATATTCTTTTTTATAAGGACAAAATCAATAAAGTCTTCAGCTGAAAGAGTATGAAGGCGTGACTCAAAGTTGATAGAGTTCTACTAAATATTCGCTACAATGTAATATGATAAATTATTAGATCAAATGAAATTTAGATTCTTCACATGTGTGCGTATTAGAAATAACGGTAAATCTCAAAAACTACACCTAACGAAGGCGAAGCATGCGTGTATGTAGAAAACACAAAGTTTACTCATCATCACTCGGACACACTGGTGACTGACCTCAAAAGAGAAATAATTTTATTTAAAACCATTTAAATTAGGTGCTTATTCGACTATCACGGATAAATTGATTTGATTTAACCTTTGAGATTCAGCAGATTTGATAACAGTAAGCATTTTCCGAGAATTAAAGAAATAACACATTTATTATGGCAAACTATCTAGTTTGCTTCATTAAGGCAGAGAATCACACCAAACTGATTTAATTTACTTTCATATTGTAAATAAATTATGATCATGTATTAAGTATAATCAAAAAATTACCTCGAACATATATATTCAAAAGATAGTCTATTTTTTGAACAACCAAAATTAATATATTTCTGAGATAATAATGAGGTAGATTAGGAGAATATTAAATCATTACCTGAAGGAGATGAAATTATTGTTAATGATATCAAATCTGAGATCTTTAGTCGCCTTGCATCACATAAATATTGTCCATTATTATCCAGGGTTTCGAAGTTTCAGTTAGCCTAACTACACCTGAATTTCATAAAGCCTTTATAAAATTTGTGTTAACAGTCTATTTTAGGCATATATTTATCACCATTTAGAATTATAACATAACATCCATTTACGTTTTACAATTTTATTCCACAAAAAGGATAAAAACGAAAAAAATAGAAATACTCCTTTCCATCCGTAAAATCATAGAAAATTGACCTTTACCGCCCTTAGGATAATATATAATATAGCATACATCATGGAAGTCATTCATATAGCAAAACCATGGGCATTCTCACACATTTAAGCCAATGCGCTGAGCAGGCGCCTTGAATGATTCTAGATGCGAACAAAAGATTTGCCATTGTACTATTCAACTTTCATTCTTGATAGGCTAAATAAAGTTAATTGAGTTTATAATATATCAAAAATAACTTCCATTATCATTGTAAAAAACAATTAAGTCGGAAAAATTGACCTAATTATACATTTGAAAGTGAATAACTGTATAAAATATAACCATAATTGATATTGAATGCCTACTTTGTCCAAATTATTAGAAAATTTTTGTCAAACTTACATGCATATTCAAACAAAGGAAAATTCGTTGCATTTAAGCGGTGCTTAATAAAATATAAATTTAAGTAAAGCTTTACCGAAAAAGTTCTAAAATTATGGGTGCTCATAAATGTCAAGGACATGAATAACGTTCAAAAGTATCCTCCTCCTGGCGGTGAGCTTGAATTATTCTCGGTGTTTGTCGATATTACTTGGTGTCGGCTGGAGATAATGAGCAAGGAGGAGGATACCAATGAAGGACCAAAAGTCAATCCATATAAGATGGGAACGTACGATATAGTGCGGATGAGGATAAATAAGCTCATGGAAAAACCGGTGAGTTCTTACCCATTATGCTTCACTATGCTTTACATGAATTTTAGTAATAAATTTACTTTCAGGATGTCCCTGTCGTCATACCAGAATCTTCTAGAAAAAAAGAGCCCAAAGCTCCTCCTGAATTTGTTAGAAATGTGTGGGGTAAGCTATAGTTCTCTAATGATGCTGTACTTCAAATTTGTGGTTCTGCGTACTATTAAATTTCAGGTTCTGCTGCTGGTGTTGGCAGTGGTGATTTCCATATTTATCGAGGTATTCGTCGAAGGGAATATGCTCGCCTGGAATTCATTGAGCAAGAAGCCAAAGAGGTAGCTTACTTATTTCCTTTAATATAACAAGAAGTAGAAAGCCAAAGCTGATGCATTTATTGCTGAACACGAGGCGAAGAATCGTGCTCTTGAAGAAAAGCGAGCGAAGAAGCGATCGAAGAGACAGAAGAGGAAGGAAGCCATGAAACGCAAGCGAAAAGGTAAGGAAATAGTCGTAGTATAAGTACTAATTTTAGAAGATGGTAAACGAAAAGATTCTGATGATAGCAGTGATGATTCCGATCAAGAGGTAGAAACAAAATCCTCCTACGTTGAACCGGTTTTAGAAAAGACCCAAGGTGAACAGGGAGATGTTAATACAGATAAGGATAAGTGATGCATATACGTATGTAAAGTTACTGTAAATTATTTAATTATATTTTAACATTTGCTGTCTTGGTTCTTGCGATATTCATGGTATTATCGGGCTCTGTTAATTGGACAAATCATTTTTACTATGAGGCTTTGGATTTTTCGTTTCCTCAAGCTCTTCTTTGGTATTTGGTTCTTCCAACTCGAATATTGCGAATGAAATTTACCAAGTTCACTCCTATTTTCGGTTTGTGTCTAAATAAAATGGTATAGATGGTGAACTTGTTGACGAACAGAAAGGAAACCTATCTTAGATACTTTAACGTTTAAGTATCTGGCAATGTCTCTTCCTGTGTCCCAATCTTAGTAGACCAATGCAAAATTCTAAGTTCTCTGTATCCAGCAAAAAATCAAAACCGAAAAAAGGATCCAATGGATATTTATTTAGTCTCATGCCACTTTCCTCTATCAAGGAATCCTGAAACCTAGTGTACCCAGTGTGCTCATTGGCTAGACCGTTAATCCGACCACTTTAGATGATCTCGGAAAATTCAAGATAAGAGCACCATCCGAATTTAATCCTTTAACGCCTGAATTATTTTTTTGAAAAATGTAACCAACCGCACTCACGCATGTCTCAGCAGACTGATGCCGAAGTGATGAGTTTTGGTAGTATCAGGCGAAGGCTACGGACGTATTGAACATTTTTCAAACGGCAATAACGTCCTCCTTTGCGAGTTTAGTACCAGTGGAGCTTATTGTGGAAGAGGACCGTACGGTCCTAAGGGAGTTAAATGGTTAAGGATCAACAACTTTCCCAAAGAAGTGTTGGATGGAATGAATAACCTTTAGTCAAGAAAATGGGAAAAAATATTTATTGGTGTATATTGATAGAATTTACACCATTGTTATGTTATACTAAAATTATGGATCGTTGGGTTGTATATTTTTGGGTGTGTATTTTGATTTTCTCTTAATCTCGTGTTATTGATGGGAAAGAAGGATTGTAGATATGGTAAGCTGCCTATCTAATAGAGAAATCGATGCTAATCTCCTGCTTGTGCCTTTTCAGATACTGAAGCTTTATAACTCACACATAAGTACTCCTTCATGCTATGAATGCAAACTGTCAGAAGGTGTACTGAGGCACCCCTTAGAGCTAATCATCCTGATTATTTCACTACTGAGCTTGAGATAAGTCTCCGGAATATCTTTAATTTACCTCATAATTCACTCATGTATGTGTCAAAAAATACTAACCTATTCCTATTATGTCTTCTCTTTCTGTGAATTAGCGATAAAATATTTATAAAACACTAAAATTAGTTTTATAATAATGCATATACTGTCGACTGGACTGAGCACAATCGGCACTAATTGATAAGTAGGAATACGCTTAAGGCAGTGTTTATTCCAATTGTGATTTTGAGAGGACCCGGTTTTTCTTATTAATGAGTAAGGCTGGAATAGACTCTATGGAATATGTATCAAATAAGCACTTTCTAGTAACATGCCGACACTCATTTTCTTTTCACTCGAGTTAAAGTTCCAATTTGCCAAGTACACATTGTTTACTCTACCATGACTGTAAGTATTCTTGTAAACTTACGGCAAATGGTAATATAGTGTTAATTGTAATATCCTTGACTTCGCTCAACGAAGGCTTTATGACTACGTTAATTGATACTTAAGGATGACTATACTAAACCGTTCTAACTAATAGACGTACAGCTTCTAAGTGGTCCAGGATCAAGTCATATTAATGATTGAATTGTAAGTACGGATCTAGTTGACGAAGATCCGGAAAAATATATAATATACACTGTCCCTGAGACAATGTCCTCAAACAAAACTGCTGAGGAACAAACTGACATTAAAATACTAACCAGTTTGAATTATCTTATACAAATTATCTGCTTCAGAGGAATGCACTGAACATTAAGCATAATGCTCTTGGTAATAGACAGCTGCGAAGACGACCTGTAGGATAAATTTAATTCATCCCAATTAAAGCAATTACTCTCCAGTTTACTAACTTATGGAGCACTTATGTGTTATGATCAACCATAAACCAGAACAATGGTCTTATCATGCTATATTTCAACCGAACATGTTCATCTTATAGAAATTTGAGACGCTGCAGTTTTGAAAGCCGCAATAATAAAAAGCTTAATTTGTATGAAGAGAAATGTACTAGTAATCATTACCACACTGATGTCTTCTTATTTAGTGACTCGGTGCGACCTAATATGAGAATTAAATAAGATTTGAAAATTTATGCCCACATAAACATTCAGAAAACAAAGGCTGCTGTTTCTTATGTTAAGAATATAATAGCGCAGTGTTATTTCTTGTGGAATAAATCAACAAGTGAGAACTCAAATATAAGAATAGTACTGACATATGACCGCAGTCTTAGGATAATATTTAATTTTCCACATAAACTTGAATATTAATAATTTAATGTCCTTTAATAAGCGCTTAAAGTAATTTACATTTATGCTCTGTTAGTTGATTGGTCAAATCCTAAATTTTGGTAGGTTAGCCTTCTAGTCAGACTCGTGCTCTTTTGAGATATTAGGATTTGCTAGGGCCTGCTCCTTTTGCCTTCAGATAACTATGCTGCATTTACTTAAGCGCTCGGCTATTGTTCTTCAGTCTCCATTCTCACGTATTGCTGCCGCATCTTCTCGCCATGTAGTAAATTTTGTGCTTCCAAAACGAGAAGGTGAAACAATCGCCACCAAAAGAAATCGCCTTCTCTACGAAAGCCGTAAGCGTGGAAACCTCGAAAACGGTATTATCCTTTCGTAAGCTTATATTTTTATTGTCTTCTTCTTTATTGTGAGAATTTAGCCAAATTTGATAAATATTTTAGATCATTTGCCGATAAGTATCTGAGCACAATGACAATGGAACAGTTGGACAAATATGATCACTTGATCAACACTCCGGAGTGCGATTGGGATCTCTTCTATTGGTCCACTGGTAGGTTCCATTCCTTGAAATCTTTTGAACATAAAATGACTGCAAGCTTTTGGTTTTGAAGGTGAAAAGGAGGCTCCCGAGGAATATAATACTGATGTACTGAACATGCTCCAGAACCACGCCAGGAATTTCGGCAGGGAGATGCGGAATAGACAGTCTAGTCCAACATTTTTCACTCAATAAACTCCCAAATTTGTTCATAAACCATGAGATTTGTTAGCAATTGTAGAATATGACTTTAAAAGTATTAATTACACTCATCTTTCTAATCCTCAATTCCTATTTGGGTTATTGCCTTCGCTTTTCATTTTTTATATTGAGATTGCTGATTTTTGTGGTCGTTCGTTTGGAGGTGTTTCAATAATGAAATTTGGTGCCGCATTGCCATAAGTTTTTCTTCTATTTGTATTTGTTTTTGGTATGCACTCAATACCCAGTATCTCCATTAGGAATTTGATTTTTTAGAATGAAAAGGAGATGTGTGTGGAACTGGTCGGAAGTTTTCTTTAACTTAAAGGTTAAATTAACTTTTGTGCTCACCGTTTAAGAACATTTTGAGTTCGATTGGTTCCAGTGTCTACGTAATCAACGCAAAAAACATATCGGAATACTTTGGGTTGTGTGGTGGCTGAATAAAGAGAATTTCAAGATTTTTTATATTCAGACTTCTCTTATCCTTGAAATTTATGATGAAGCAGACTATTTGCTGAGATACTAGAGGGGCTTTATGTAATTGTAATGCCCATAGACGCTATGTCCCTCTTGCTCAAGATGTGCGAATCTATTTCTTTGGCCAAAGAGCAGTAAGCCTTGTAATTATGGAGCTCTGATTAAGTGAAATTCTTCTAATCCCCTATCACTTCTATCTATATACTTCCTCTTAAAATGAACTTGCTCTCCCTTAATGAGCTGTTTTTTTCAAGTGTTTATTTGTTTAGCTCTGACATGGGGAATAAAAGTAGGAAGTGGCCGTGTCTTTAACCAATAACTAATGGGACTATCTCCGAATTTTCACAAGAAGGGATAGAAGTGAAAATTGGTGAATATCATCCACCAAATTCGATAAGGAAAGTGCACTAAAATAAAGTTCTGGTGTACCTTTATCGAATTTTAAGTTAACAAGCATCGTGTGGAACTCTAGGACCTTCTAGAAAGTGCTGGCAGGAACTTTTCAGCCAATCAGCAATCTACTTTATGAAGTATAGCATGAGATTGGTTGTATTTAATTGCTAATCATGTTGATAGTTAACCAAATTGTAACAAACTTTCCACTCTACGCACCCTATGTTCCCGCTATTGTTAACATCACTTAGCTAGTTTTGGGAGCAATTTTGTACTAAAAAATTTTAGCCAGAGGCTAGTTTTTATTTGTCTACATCAAATCGGACTTCCTCGGGGATTTTTAAGGTTTGCTCAAGGCTTGTTTGTGTAGCATTCACTGCAATCGTTAATTCCGGAACGATTCCCAGATGCGTCAAGCATATTATTAGAAGGAAGACAGGGGGATTTCTATTCAATTTTTCCATGGTAATATACAACATTTAATCATGGCTACTACACAGAAGTGGTGGTAGAAGAAGTTCATGGAATGTGCGAGGTATTTTGATTTGGACTCTGAAATCATTAGGATATAAACAGATTCAGTTTCTTTTGCTTTAAAGTGTCAAGCTACTTTATATTACTGTCATCATGGTCAACACCTGGAGGTAGACTTGCCAGTGTTTTACAACAATCATTAGACCGATAAGGGGGTTAACCAATTGATGGATTGTCTATTTATGGCAAGTGGTTCTTTAGTGCCTGATGAAAGCGAAAACTAAGGTCGACGAATGCTCAATTTTCCACGCTTAATTGTGGTTGGTGCTCTAGTAAAGGCGAGATAACTTCTCTAATAAATATCAAATTCATACCTTTGTTCTCACTCAGTGCCTGTCCCTCAAAAGATATGATCTGTCGGAGCCAACAACGTTTAGGAAATCCAAAAAATTTTATTAATACATCACATTTTCTGTAAAAAAACTTCCAGAAATTTGGCCTTGGCTGTTTTATTTGTGTGGCAAGGTTTCTAGGGCAGCCCTTTTCAGCCTGCATAGTTAATTTTATTTGTCTTCCAATGTGTAGGCCTATTATTATCCGCCAAGCATTGCTCTAAACAACCTTTATAAACTTTTAATTTAAGATGGACAATAGTAGACTTAGCATAAAAAAGAAACGGGCTCCATTTCAATTCCGAATGTTTTAGGCGCATTCGTTGTCTCTTGGCCTTCCTGATGTCCATTATTGCACCGTCATCGGTCGGACCTTTATCATTCACTGGAGAGCCATGGAATTTACTGGAACTTACTTGATTAACCTTGTAATAATACATTTATTAGAGAAGATTAGTTAATTTTTGCAACGACGTTTAATCATAACGATTTGTTACATACTATTTCCGTATCATGTAATTAAAGTGTAATTTTGTTTCTTTTTTTAAAAAGTTGTCACGAGTTGCCTGTATTTTCAAAATATCTCAGTGACCGCTCACATCTTGACTTTATCTAACGTAAGCTAAAGTATCATACTGAAGATCATTGGTTTTTTAAAGCAACTGACCGTATTTTATGGCAACTGTCCTGCACACAACCCTAATAGGACTGCAAAAGGGGTAAGCGAATCAAGGGCTTCTCACATATCAGTAAAACTAAAAGTGTTCTGCATCAATCATCGATGAATTTTTTACTCATTTTTCTTACATTAAGTAGACCTTCAGAGAGGAATTAATATAGGGTGCTTGCTAGGCGTCTTCAAACTCCCATGAATATTTATCTAGAACGTTTACCCACTATATAGGGATAAAGGACACACCTACGAGTAAAGGAATGTGTTCGAAATCGGAGGCGAAATTTACTTAGCTAAGGGGAGTTAACAGAATATGGCAGAGAAGAAACTCCAGTCAGTAAGTGAGGGACTACCTTAGACGTCAGATTGGATACGAAGTCACATTGATGAAAGAGTGGACTAATTAAAATCGATAGAAAACATAGTAGAGAGTCACAACCTTGCGGGAGGAACTAGTACAATGAATTTATGCAAACCCCAGAAAAAATTTCAATTTTTACCGTTGAGGCGGAATTCATTTAGGGGAAAGTTTATTGTGCAGATATCAAGAATTTTCACTATTTGGAAGAACTCTTGGGTATTTTGGCTGGAACGCAGGAGTGTTTAAATATCAACTTGGAGGGAATTATGCGCATTTAATCGATTCAGATTTTGGCCGACTTTCAGAAGCCCCCAAAAAAATCATATTTGTGTAGGGGCTTCTAATAACAGTAGGATCCGGACTGTTATAAGCTCAGATTGCTCTTCATCATCTTACTTTTACGAGGATTCTCAAAAACTTTTCCTTATTTTATTTATAGTAAATAAATGAAATTCAATGCTTCTAATCCTGACTGTTTGTTTATTTTTAAAAGTTTTGATGACCCTAGGTAAGCACTAAAAGTTTCGATGGGGGCGTGGGAAGACGATGCAGCTGCTAATCCTACTAGATATCCATCGATGCTCGTTCGGCGAGTGGAAAGAACAAGGATACTAGGCGAAATTTCTTTATAAGTACTCCAAATGAAATTCCTTACCGAAAGGGCGTTTTACCGCAACCTCTCCACTCAAAATTAGCTTGGGAGTAACTGAGACCACAGATATCTGCCCTAAAGGTAAATGGAAAATGCATGTATAGTAAGACTAATCGTTCACTAGTAAATAATTTACGTTCATTTTTCAATGAATAACTAGTACTAGTGGGAAGTTAGTTATTGGATAATAATTTATTCCATAGAAGGCATAAAAGCTGCTTTAGGATTCGTCCTTTTTCCAAATTTATCATAATGCATGTCATAAAAGTGGAACGCTTCACGTTATAGTAATAGTTCTGCGAAGATAAATGCAATAAGCGACTTCAATTTGCAATTTCTTTCCCTGAACACTTGCTCAATGAGGTAGGATTAAATTTTTTTCACGATTTCAATAACTTCAGCTCTATAAAATTGCAAGTATTATAATAAATTTGATAATAAAATAATAAAAATAATAAAGACGGGGTTTAGCTCAGGAGTTCGATAAGTAAGACAAATCGGTAAATGAACGCGGAGGACCTTAAAATCTGAAGGATTTAAAATCGATAAATAAAAGGGGATAATTTTTAATATTTGCCGAATCAATTGACTATTTCCAATTCCATAAATATCAGTCCAAGTTAGCATGATGAAAGGACATAAATGAATTCCAGTGTAATTGGCAGATTAGATAATAATTCTTAGTACCAAAGAAAAATGATTAAAAAGCGAATTAAGAACTACATATCAACTAAAGACCTAAAAATGCATCTCAACCCAGCCAAGTTGCGAGTTCTTACTTGTAATCAGTCAAAAGGGGATTGTGATTGCTTAATAAAGACAATTTACACTTTTCTTATTTATTTTAGTATTCCATTTGAACTTACCACTGCCGTTCTAATTTGTAAGAAATGCTCAATGGTTGTGCCATATCTCGTTGGCGCAAATCTCAGTGACCATCTTGGTCCCACTAAATCATCGGAAATTGGACTTCTTTTGACTTCTGTTGAAAAGAATGAGTTTATATCAGCCTTGGGCACAACGTCTGAGAGCATTCAAAAAGTACCACAAAAGTTCAGATTTTTGTTGACAGCTAATTTCTCGATAAGTGTCTGCTTCTGATTATCTTCAAATAGCAAACTTTTATTGTTTGGGAAGGCGAATAGAGGGTTGATTTGGATAATTGACAAACATGTTGATGAGTTTGGACATACATTGCAGTTATCATTGTAAATACATATTTCAAAAAATTTCAACACTGTTTGTAAAAATGGTTATACAACAGAAATTAAAATTTTCCTCGCTAAACGTATATAAACAGGGTGATACATTGTCCAATTACACACAAAAAGCATAATTTTAAGAGAAGATTTAAAAATGAGTTAATGATTTATTTCAACTATGTAAATCAACGAACTCCTTCTAAAAGATATAAGAATTTGGAAGCATATATTACAAGGACCCTAAATGAATTTATCCCACTTTTTCATTGATTTTTTTTCATATTTATTTTTCGAAGACTCCAACTGAATAATCAGTCGAATTTACTTCTGTTACTCCTGAAAAATAGTTGATTCAGTTGATAGTTTTAGATTCATTTTTTTCCTATCACCTTGTATATTCAAACAATAACCTATCTGAAAGTATTCTGAAGTCGAAAATAGAAAAAGGCTTTCATTTTGGGAATTTAGAGTTCTTGAATTAATAGCCAAATCTTTCCATTGCTTAGCTTAAATGAGAGAACATGTATTTTCAAGCATTAAAAAGAATAATAAATGGTTTTTATTTTTTAAATCTAATTTTACAAGCCGTCATGTTTACTTGGGAATGACGTAAGAATTCACGAAAACAGGCAAAGAATTGGAAGCAGTACTCTAAATTCGCAAAAATCGAATAGATCGCACTCATAGAAATCTATTGTTTAAATGCTAAAGCATTTATTCCCGCAAAATACTTTTTCTATCGATCATTTGGAGTGGAAAACATGGTTACACTCTATCAACCCAAAATTCGGACTGTGTTTCGGATTGCGTCAAAAGACCGATTTAATTGTATTCTACCCATAACAGGGTATTTTATTGTTTTAGTTGAAATTTGAGATTTAGGACGAGGAGTTGACAGGACTTTATTGCGTATAACAGGAGAAAGTACAAAGATATAAAATCCCTATCGATACTGCAAATAAATTTTATATGTTCAAAATCTGTTAAATTCTTCTGAAAGATAGATCGAATTAGAATTTTCAAATTTAATCGCGTTCTGATAAAAGGAATTTACACTTATTATTCTTGACTGAAAATTCTGGAAAAAAAGTACACTCAAGTACAAAAAACGTACTCAATGGATGTAAATCAATGGTATGTTCACTAATCTTCACTATCCACACTTTTATATTTATTATTTGGATTCCTGAGTGAAGTTAACTCCGTAGTATTTAGAATAACTAGATTAACTGATTAATTTAGATAAATGTATATACACAATTTCAATACACAGGCTCATACTACTTTAATAGAACACTTCCATACATTCGAATTAGTAATACTGTTTTCTATGGCAGAACTAACAAAAAAGATTGCATATTTTAAGCATAAAGAAGTATCTAGATAAGAGGAATAGTGAGTAAGTTATTACTTAACTTACTTGGAACGGGTCAAAATAATTTGGGGATGGAATATAGCGCACCAATGGCCTTGCTTCTACAAACAATAAAGGCGTTCAGTTAAGTTTTCTCACGAAGAGCAGAATTCGCTTCAAAATGTCCTCATAAGCAAATTTTACGAAATGTACTAAATAATAATTAGCTTGAGTTTGATGAAAGGTAGATTCGGCTCTGCAATTGGTCATGTCTCCCTATTTATTAGGCTATTGTTGCATCCAAGGTCAGGGATATGCAATAAAAAACGACTTTTTTCCGTAGAGCATATCAAACACTGCAATTTTTTAAGTAAAGAGGGCTTTTCTGCGCTAGTTATATTTCCATCCTTAATCTGCTCTTTAAGAGATTGAAGTAATCGTAATAACTGATCAAAAGCTTAAAAAATAACCTATGAAGCAATTTTTTTAACTGAGAGCTTTTGTTAAAAAATTTAGATGTATACTCGATCGATTCACGGCTTTTATTGAATGACTCCTTGCGAAAATATCTGCTTACATATTGGGGGAAGGGTGGTGAGATGGAGTGTGCTGGAATGAACGTATCAGTTCTACTTTAATAACGTCCATGTGAACTGTTAAAATATTTCGCAACATGGACAGGATAAATGTGACTATAAAAGTCGAATTAATGTGCTTCATATTTGAAGTGACCTTCTATTCGGAAAGTTGCTTTATTTAATGCAGTTAAATTACAATTTTTCTTTGTTTAGAATCTTTTTGAAATTTTGACACACCTTAAGCGTTGCATCAAGCGAAAATATTTTCCCAGCTTAATTGTGACTAAATGAAATGCTCCTTTAAAGGATGAATGTTCGACAACAACATTGGAACTCAAAATAAGTATACATTTTACAGTCCAAGAGACACTGCACTTTATGGCTAATATTTTCCGTATAAATGAGTGCGTTCTCATAAATCCGCGACCACAATGGTTTGATTCTGAATGCTTGCCTTTTATTCGTGTAGACAGGCACCCACCACAATAACCTATTAAATTAAAATAGGATTAGGAGAATATTGTAAATGTAATCTATATTGAACTGTAGGCATTTCACCACCTTCGCGACAGAGCAGACGTTGCCATAGTTGCGATAGCGGAATTTCTCAAAATGACTTTATATTGAGCAAATGAATGTTAGAATGGCTATCTTAAAAATATTCCACATGACACCTGATAGCTACACTCTTTTAAGAAATTGGCATGGATAAGTTACCTTCATTTAATTATAGTAGAAAATAGTGAACATTAAACAACACGCAAGGAAAGTGAGGTCACATTTTGTATTAGAAGCATTAGGTCACTAACGTTAATCAAAGATAAAGCTACACTCGATTAAGTTGTTGACAATCTGAAAGGTACCAGGTGTAGAATGCGACAAATTGTGAGATAAATTAGCTAGTAACTTAGCTAATGGTCATGTGAGATGGAAAATGTAATATCAAGCTGAATAAATCACATGACTGAGTTTGCGCACACAAGTGGATCATATTAACGAATAGCAATGAGGCTGAGAAGGAATTTTAAAAATAAGAAAATTGCGAAATAAAGCAAAAGCCGATACTCTATTTTGATGTACCAATTTGCCAATAAAAAATTGACGCAAATCAGCCACCTTTACCAGAACCAGGTGCGCGAATACAAATGATGAACTTGGTGGGGAAGTTTCAAATTTCATAAACCCTGTCTTATTATAAAACCGAAATTAAATAGAGCAGAGATAAAATTATTACTTAGCTAATAGTAAAACTATTT
Organism: Hymenolepis microstoma; assembly: GCA_000469805.3. Lineage (NCBI taxonomy): Eukaryota > Metazoa > Platyhelminthes > Cestoda > Cyclophyllidea > Hymenolepididae > Hymenolepis > Hymenolepis microstoma. The sequence goes on along the minus strand of LR215995.1, from coordinate 17,211,140 downwards.
CACTTTCAATTCCTCCTAATGTCGACTTCACAAAGTTTTGCTTAACAATTTCCAAATTGAATTTGCCATTTCATTGTCCCTTCTCTCATTTTACTTTTATGTCACAAAATTGAAATGAAATAAGACAGTTTTATTTCCCCAGTGAATTATAAATTAACAAAAGTTCTTCCATTTTTTATTTTTAAATAAGAATGCGATACTCAAACTTTTTTACGAGTCATAACTGTTTTTATGTCATAACTGTTTGCTGTTTGCAATATTAAGCTCTTTCTTTGAACGAAGCTAAAATGCTGAAATCTTATTGTAATTTTCTTTTCAACGGACGTTTTTCCTCATGCAATGATGCTGTTAATTGCGAAATTTGTCTGGCAGTATGAGTACATTGAAAAAAATTATATTCCAATAAGATAAGAGTAAATACTTGAAAAATTCGAGGTTCTCAATATACCATTGTTTATTTTAAATGGTGTATTTTGGTGCACATAGAAATGAAATCCGTTAATTCAGCCAATTTTCGAATTTATTTTGCCAAAATTTAAAAAGTATATCAAAAAATGCGCATGCGAGGAATATGAAAGCGAAATTCATAAGTACATTTCATTGACTGTTAATTTAACTACTTCAATATCTGGCATCGTCATGTATTGTTGCAAGCAAGCAACCATCCAGGTTAGTACTGAAAATTTCACATGCCAGAATGGAAACTGGTAGACCAGTTAGGATAGTTTGGCAATAATGGAAGCCAGCGTATAGGCGTATGTTCATCTCTAGGTCCCTTGCTGTAAGAGATTGCAGCGATAATTTTGGAAGGAAGAACCCATCCACTCAACTTTGTACCGCACTGGGTTTCTTGATTGAGTCTCTCATCATTCGAGCCCTCTCAGACCTACGCACTTCTTTCTCCAAGTTAGTAGCTAAAAGATGTTCACAAAAAGTCCATTTTTACTTCAATGTTTAAGCTCAGAGGATTCGAAATTTTTATAGAACTTTGTGGAACTATGATTGACATTTAATCAAACATTCCAGAAAATGTAAAACAGTCTTTGTATATGATATATTATTATTCATGAAGTGTTATTGACTATCGTTCGAAAGCTATTTTAAGGACACATAACAATAGTTTCTGACAGCGCATGGCTATGGATAGACAGTGTAGCGAATTACCTACCTAACTAGGCCTGACTGCACTCAGAAAACTCTGTGGCGAATTCTCCTTGTTAGTACGTCCCACTGAAGTAACTAAGCTACTGCAAAGGCAATAAGAAACAGACGTATCCAAGGCACGCGTTTAATCTAGATATGCATAGCGTGGAGCGTGAACAGGGATGAAGCTTAGTCATTCAACATGGCGGATTAAGTAAAACAAGTGAGCTTTTGACTGGCCATTGGTTGTGTGCCCTCGGACTCAATCCGTACGCGAAGTTGAACGGCCGCATCTTCAAGTCACGCTGTACGTTCATGTGATGACGTGTCCCACAACAGGTACCAATTGGTATAATGGTGAAATATATCTGTAAGTGTTAACAAATCGAGTGTCAAATGGAACTCTAGAAACAACACCAATAGCAGAATTGAATCACTTATTCGAACAGATTAGAACACAAGAAGTTATTTTCATTGGCAGTAGTTGCAAACAAATGTTGGCAAATCCAACTTAACCCTCGATAGTCATGTCTATTAACAATTGCCTAACAATGTTGATTAGTGTTGTATCGAACGGTTTATTGATGGCTACCTATATACTAACTGATTGCTAATAAGTAACAGCCTTAAAACCATAAGACGTAACAAATTTCAAAAAAAATACGTTTTATAAATTCATTCCTTTTGGAATGGAATGCTTAAGAGTTTAAGTTCAATTCAAGAAAAACTCAAGCAGTCAAATGGGATTTATTGCCACTTTTCTTAAGTTGTCTTTTTTCAAAGATCGTGTAATAGATTATTTTTTTAATTTAAAAACAAGGGTTGCTCGTTATGAACGTCAGAATAATTTTAATTAACAAAGCATTGAGGCAAGTATCACCACTTGATTACTTGGAAGCAACTCCTTTTGTTAATAACCAAAACTAGCCATTTTTAAAAAAAAATAAATTACTATTATTCCTCTAATTATTAGCCGCAGGAAAAAACATTATACTTTTAGGGAATGCAGCTAGAATCGGTTAATAGAATATTTTAACCTGGGACAATGAAAGCAGAGCCAAGATATCAAATAGTCTCTAATCCATCTGATTTTTTTGGGTTCAAATTTTGATATATTTTGTAAATTGATAATTTATGCTCCAAATACTGAAACATAATGATACAGTTTCTAGAATGTTCAGTGGTCACTGCCTGGTGTTAAATCGAATTGGGCATGTCCTGCCACGTCAATTTACTAATCTTACAATGGTTTTAAGGATAAAGTGTTATAAAACTATTTTCAACACCCTCATTCCTTAACATAATTGAGACAGGGCATCCAAAAGTGCTTCTACGATAATTCATAAGCTGGAAATAACCCCGTGAGTCTTGGTTGATTGGCTCGGCAAAATTGATTAAAGGTAGACCAAGAGGAGGAGAGGAATAGTCGAATGCAATCTTGGCCAGGAAATCGTTGAATGTAGGATAAGTGCAAGGAAAGAGAGGTAGAATGTCGGAAAAAGAAGTTCCTTTATCCAATTGATAAAAAAATATGAAAGAAATAATTTCGTGGCCACATATTATTGACTGGTTTTTTAACTATAAATATCAACTTGTAGTGCTTGAGTTATCCATCATAATGCACACATAACTAAAGTTGTCTTTATCGGACTCTAAGCAACAAATAAACTTTAAAATAGTCCCCTGCATAACTGACAACTAATGAAAATGTGGAAAGTTGGATTAAAAATGTACCAACATTATCTTAATACTATCAACTTTAGACCGTGTCTAAACGAAATTCACCTTAGAAGGTGATAAGCTAATGCCTGTAATACGCGGAATCTGTAACATTCAAATTGCCCGTATAGTGTATTTTCATCAAATTCCAGATAACCTTAAGCATGTCAAAGGATCTCTCTTTTTCTACACACAGTTTAAATGGTGTGGATTTCTAGTGTACAAGGGAGAGATTTCTTTGATGCATTCATAATCAAGTTCACGTTACTGTTCTTACTTATCACCGGCATTACATTTGATTCAAGCTGTTCTAAAGTTCTGGAAATGTGCAGCTATTTTCAAGAGACCTTTATCCTGTGCTCTTTACAATTCACTGCTCCTTGTGTCATAATTTAAAAATTCGAAATACAACGTTTGAAATTGTCACAATCTATCTCATTTTAGCAAATAGTAGAAATAAAACATGGAAATATTGAATCGACGACGATTTGAAATTTTTCATGTTTCAATTCATTTCCCTTCAAAATTGAAAATAAATACAACTTTCAAGTGGATTTTTTCTTCTTCTAATGAATAGTCCTTCACTGCAATATTTCAAAAATAAAACAAAAATATGATAATAGAATAGTTGAAAAGAACGGAACAATTTACTGAACAATTTTTACAAACTATCCACAGAATCATCTGTTTTTAACTTTCATCAATATGGGCTTGGCAAAAGTGGACGGCCTTTGTGAAACCTATAATTAGAGTACGCCAACAGAGAGGGGTGATTGGAAAAAATAAAGAAACGAAAATATTTAAAACTGTCTCAGTTTTTAAAGTAAAGGTAAAACCAAATTACATATAACTTGAATTAATTTAAGTGAATAAGAAATTTTTTTAAAAAGCATTAAACAAGTTGCCATTTTCGAACCCTAAAGGAAAATCGCATCTAAAATGTTAAATTACAAGCTAAAATGGCAGTTTTCTGTTTATTAAGGCAGACTTAATGGTTAAAATTAAAAAAAAACGAGATTTAATGAAATATTAACGACGTCTTATTTCAAGTAAATATCATTAATCAATGATGGCATTAGCTTTAAAGAAATATGTTGTTTTTCTAACTGTGCACGTGAAGTGCGTACTAGGTGCTGACCTAGTTGTTACATTTGGCCATTTACGCTATGCCAAACTTAGCCAAAACGAACATGATGACCGATATTGGACCATGTGACTCAAACTTAGCCCATTCCTAATTTCACTGGTCACTCGTACAGTTGGGAGGTATTTACTAGGCCTATGCTTTCGCCCTCTTTCAATCCTGTCGGATAGTCCAATAGAAATGGGTCTACCTCGAGTGTCGATCTATCGATTTAAGGTAAATATTTTACTTCAAGTTACTTTATTAGGAGATCATCAAGAGATTGGCTCTATTTTGTTGTCAAACGCTAGCCTGATCCTTTGAATGTTCCATTTTATGATGTTCTACTCTATGATATTATCCTGCAATTTACGAACCCGTGTTTAACCCTTTTTGCATTACACGAACAATTGATTTACGTGTAGCATCTAAAACATTTGTACTTCTAATAGAATAAATCAAAAGTGAGGATTCGCAAACGCTCTAAAACCGATGTTTTATTTGGCATTAAGCGTTTCTATCAGTGAATAAGAATTTAAAATAAGGCAATTCTAAAGACACTATAGTTAACTGAACAGATCTAAAATGAAGTTCTTAATTCATCTATCCTTCCACTTAGACATTCACTTCACCTGTCATTTTGTCTTGAAGTATTTGACATTGTTATTCGGACTTTTTTTGTCACTCAGTTAGTTTAGCTTTCTCTTTTTTCGTTTTATAATTTTTAAGGTGTCTTATTTTTACGTAAATTAAATGTGAATTTTCAATGGTAGAACGTTTGCAGGTAGAACACATGGGTATCCACAAAAAACACAATTTCTAAATTCAACAAAATTGTTCAAGGACACGCGCATATCGCCTTCTTGAAATTGCATAAGATTATATCTACGTACATTCAGAGGTATATGAAACACCGTTAGAGAATGCTTTTAAATGAAGGTCAATATGAAGTATGAAATATTTATTATTGTTTTTCTTATTTATTTTATTCAACTAAACACAGAACATAGTGGAAAATATGTAGGCTTGTCAGAATTTTGCTTGTGTCATATAATTTATTTCCAATATATCGTAGAATCTGGTTAAAATTGGTTCAAGGTAAATCATATTTACGTAGTTAATGACTTGATATTCCATTATTATTTGATTTATCTTCAAGGTGTTTAGTTCCGTCGGTTGGTGTTCATTTATTAAGACAATTTGTTAACTTGGAATAGTCAATTGATTTTGTGCAATAAACAGTTTGATCGTTGTTAATTTCTTTGGAATAAATTTTGTGAAATTGATTAAATCATCCAAGGATTTATTTTAAACTATAATTGAAACATCGGTTCACGACGGTTTTTAACTCGTGTGCGCGGGTTTGACTGAGAAAATAAGAGCCAAATCCAGAAACTTGGAGGAACGTATTGAACTATATTTGATGAATGAAAATTGGTAAGCTGAACTTATTTTCATGTATGTACATAATTTTGATTCGTTAATTAAATTAAAAATGGTAAAATCCTGCCTGATTATAACTACACGAACTCTAATTTGTTGTAATTGCAAGCATAAGTATTTAATAAATGCGATTTCTTCTCAGCTGTTTGCGTTTGCGTGATAACGTCTACAGGAGGTTGTGATTCACTTCAGAAACGTCAGAAAAAGATCTAACCGCCGACTGTGATAACATATTATCGCTATTTATTGGTCAGTAAAAGATTTTTTAATGCCATTCTAATAAAATTTCTAAAAACGGAAATTTTAAAGTAGCATTCTTTATATCCATGGCGCACGCAACTTTATTCATTTCACCATTCTCTGAATTTCTATCATTTTAAACTTGTTTAAGAGTGATATTGCGATTAAGACTGATGTTTTCTTTTAGGTATTACTATTAAAAAAGCTATCTAGGGTGAATGAAAGCAGGTTGTGAAGTTCTACCAGCGTTAAATCTCTATCTACCTCAGCTGTGTCATGTTAGCACAATAAGGTGCCCCATGTCTCATAATATCATATTGAATTCTCAAGCATTCAGAGAAGATAATTGAAGTGGCAAGACCGAGTGTGATGATAGAACTTTTAATTTTTAATAGACATTTATAAATAAAACGGTTTGGGAGTATAGTTAGTCCAAATACGAAGGGTCACTTCAGTTCGTGATGCATATAATTGGTAAATATCAGTAACCTAGTAATAGGTAAGCAAGCGAAACGAAGTAACCCTTCGTATTTGGACTAACTATACTCCCAAACCGTTTTACTTATAAATGTCTATTAAAAATTAAATAGTTCTTCCTCAGTCTTAATAATCGTATCTCTTATTATTAACTTTGTCATAAAGTTTTACAATTCCCATTTGTATTATGGCAGTATTAAAAGGCCCAATTGTAAATGCAATTGCTACATTTTCAATAAAAAGAAACAATAAAACCTTTCCGTTTACTTAGCTTCGTTTTGGAGAAAGAAAATGAAAATAAGCGAGTAGGCCATAAAAACAGACGCATATTTGCTTAAGGCAAGCAAAATTCAGTTATAACTCGTGCACAGAAGAAATTCACGCTATAAACAATGGTATGGCAGGTTGAAGAGGTTGTCATTGTTCCTCATTCTGGAATTGCTTTGCTAAAACAATTAGAACACAATAAATCTAACTTGAAATAAAAAAAGAACAAGGTTTTTGGTAGATATGGCTATTTTAATCTTTTCATAAATTGAATTAGCGTTTGCAAACGTTACATTAAGAAATTAGCAATTACGAAGCATATGATTCCTATCGTTAATTTTTATATTTTATTGCGAGCAAAATAGCAGGAATTGAATTTTATCTCCAGTAGAACTTACCCTTTTGTAGCAAATTTACATTTTAATGAATTTCGAGTGAGTTATGGCATTACAAATGTAGGTTATTCATTGAACTTAATTGAAAACACACAGTTGATAATTGCAGAATACCCTGCACTTAGGTATTTACAAACCTGAGAAATGATAAGGGTGAAATTGCATTAAATTTAAAATAAATTTAATTTAAATTATAGACTACATTTTATGATTATTCAATGATATTTTATTTATGCTTTGTATGTAAATAGGTGAACAATTATCCTATTTTTCCTACGTAGTTAGTAAACCTTATCTGCAAGGTCATATTTTGCTGCAATATTCAGAATATTTATTCACATCTTAGCAATATTCAGTTAAAGCAAAAAAAATAAAAAATTACCTATTTTTCTTTTGCGTTGACCAATTAGGGATTAATCAAATTCCCTCCCCTCCTACCATTACTCTATTCCATTACGCGTGTAGGTATTTTCATAATCAATTTATGGACAGATTAGCCTTATTCAGGCAGATAATTTCCTTCAATGCCTTCAAAGATATTGATATTAAACAACACGACTCATCTGTTTTTGTCATTTCCACTTTTAAGACTTCTCTCCCACCCTATTAGTAAGTTTTTCCCTTCAGTCCTGCTACTGGTGCGATTTCAAAGGAGTAACTAAAATAATCGCATTTGAAATAGGTAAATTTTAATTGTCTTCAGTGCCTTATCTCATTTTTTGCAATGCTATTTCCATTTTTCAAAATCGGACTTGTTAAACAGTCTCACTTGTATTGCTAAACGCTTTAGCTTGACATATGGAAAATTTGGTCTTTGTGCCAGCTTTCATTTGAAGCACTCGTAACATTTGTCCTTAGTTTCAAAAGTTTTCCTTTTAAAAAAAGATCTTGAATGAACACTGGTAATTAGGTCTTGTTAGCTTCAAGGTGTTGATTGGTTCGAATGTTGTCAACTTTAGTTAACATCAGCTACAAGATTAGCGGGGTTTATTATGAGATGAAGAATATCCTACCTTTAAACTTGCACAATTTTAGAGCTAAGTATTCTTCTAATGTTAAAATATTAAAGGAAGATTGTAAATTAAGCTTCCGAGAAACTATGTAGGAATTTTGGATTTTTTTCGTTGAAAAGTAGTGCAGATATTCATCGAATGTCTTGAAATCAGAAGAGAAGTGAAGTTCTCATGCATCTTTTGAGAAAAAATTATGATCTAGTTGGTGCGAGCTGCAATTCGAGAGAAAGCTCTACTTTGTCATGAGGAATTAACCAACTACTAGTCATTTGGGGTGAACTAAATTCTATGCTATTTCATCTTAAAACACATGAGATTGAATAATTATTGAAAATTAAAACTGATAAGTAATAATAGCAATCATTTAGTAGGGGAATATTTGTTAACGTTGGCCTAAGCTCTTTTGTTTATATGCCACTTAAAAGAAATTTTTTTGAAATTAAGCATCATAACATTTGAATATTGATTGATTCCAAATAAATGAAAATTGACAGTGATTTAAAGTAAATTATTGCTCACTTAGAAGTAGGTGTACAAAATTCAAAGCCTACACTTTTAAGTATGCTGTTGGCACTAGTATGCAAAAAGCTATCTAACAGTTTATTCAAAATTTCCAAATGATTTGAAAGATGATAACACAAAGACTCTGCATGTGAAATTTAAAAAAATTCAATTATATTTGTCAATTTATTTACTTTTGAAAAAAAATAAAATTCTTTTTGAAGGAATTTGGGGGTATATGAAACGCCAGTTTTTCACAACGTGCTTTCCCTATTTACAACAAATTGAACTGTTAACTAGCTTCACGGTAAAATCTTGAGCTATACTTCTGACCGCTGCTATTTTGCTGTCCTTTTTCAACTTATAACACTCGGTTATAAGTAATTATTCAATATATTTATACATATTTCCACGGAACTTTTCTACAAGGTACTCTACAATGTAAATGGTAAGAGATAAATTATGAATTCATTTTTACTTCAAAAGAAGTTAATAATTGCAAAATAAACACAATTTTTAAGACTATGTTGGGTCATTCCTTTTTCATTTCTAAAAAGTTTTAATTTTAGAACATAAACTACTCGTTAAATGAATACGAACTAGGAGAATCTGTCACTGAGGTTTCTGAGTACAACACTAAAGTATGAATGAAATGAAATAAGACTTCGATTAAATGACCCTACTCCCAAAATCTTTGATATTCCATTTTCAGTAGTATATAAGACTTACTGCTAACCAATGTTCGTTGCCCTCTATCCATAAAACTTCGTTATCCACAAGATTACTCCTGAATGCCTTATTTTCTACTCACAGCCTGGAGAGAAAATGGCATCATAGAGCCTCGCCTGTGAGGGAATCAAACCCCGCCGTCCTTCATATTCGTCATTTCGCGTTGTTGTGGATTATGCAAACAAACCAGTGGAATTGATATAAACCATCCTACGATGTCACTATCTGATCCATCATTGATGATTGACTGATTTCGCATTCAATACGCGTAAATGGATTGGTAAAGTGAATGAATTAACGGAATGCAAAGCAATCACATTTTATGAAGATTTCACATCAAAAACTAATTGTAATAAATAAATAGAAATACATTACCACTTGAAGACTTTGTGAAATGATTAATTTAATGTAATACGTAAGGTGTTAAATACCTTGTATGATAATTTGGCATTATAAATAATTGAAAAAAAATCTAAATTGAAATATGATAGCGACTCTCTTCTTGAGTAAAACAACGTTTGATAAGCAGTGGATATCTTAGACATTAGCAGAAATCCCGAGGAAGAAACACGAAATTTAAATTCTGCAATATTGGCTACCCTTTTAGTAAACATCGGCAAATTAGAATCCAAAAATCAATTGAAGCAGGACTCACTGGTGCCTTGACTCAAATCTAAATCTTCAAACTTAACTTTTAACTGAATTTCTATCAACTGATTTCGATTGTTTTCTACATTTAATTTTTTTGCCTTTTTTATTACTGTAGACACAGTAATAAAATTTGCATAATAAAAGAGATGGGAAGGAGAGTTGATGCACTATTTTTCTAAAAAAAAAGACTGTGACTAATCGTTTGCCTTAGCTTTTGAACTAAAGCAGACCTAAAGATATATTATGAGCAATAGTCGTCATTGGCTCCAATTCTTAGCAGAAAAGCTTGCTTGAATTCACCCTCCCACTCCGTCACTTCTACCATGTTAATACCAAGTATTAGATTTCAGTGCTTTGTTTGGCCCTCGAAATAAAAAATGACGGACGAGTAAATATGCACTGAAAATTTTGTAGAATTATTCGATTAGAAATCTAATGATTGAATAACTAACTCTGAAACGTTGTGCCGTGAACAGCCAATGAAATGGCAAATTCCACAATCTTTTTTAGAAATTCTAACGCCATCTTGTCATTTCTATTTCCTAAACGCTTAATTGAATTTTAATTACCAGGTTCTTTAGGTTTACTCATGATGAGGAGTATCAAATTTTTGCATTGAAGCGGGGTTTTAGCAATATAGTACTCTGGCCTGGTTGAAAGCGCTGAATTTTTGGCAAGATAAGTATATTCATGTCAATTAATGGAATATTTAAACTGACTTGTAAAATGAATTGGAGAAATATTTATTGCTTTTTAGAGCTCATTGTGAACGCTTATTTTTTCTGTTCAAATGTGGTATTTATTATCGCTACTGTCATTACAATTATTACAAAAAAATTATAGTAAAACTAGTTAAACGATATATAATGAAATTATAAATAGCTGATTATTTATTGTGGGTTAAAATAATAAGGCTATGATCTAAGTCAATGCATTTTTTAACTACTTGAATCTTAGCGCAATCTGATTAAATCTACCTGTTGTGAATTGTATGCTTTTTTTAAAATGTCTAATGCTATGTACCGGGATGGGATGATTTGATTAAAACAAGTCTCTTCTAGCATATTTTAAATTGCACACTCGTTATCAGATGCGCAACTTGAAGCAATCGAACACAATTCTTTTTCTTCACTTTATCAGCAAATCTTTTGACGCAGTTTTTCACAACTTCATCCTGCAATTCGACTTCAAAGAAACCATAGTTGTAAGGAAACTGTCTACTGCCATTTTATTTACTATATATAAATATACTATACTATATAGCATAATATACTATATTTACTGTATATACTTCATCGAATCTGAATGTCTACTGTTTTTCATGCTATAGGAGTAAATGTGAGATATAAACACAAGCGCCACTGAAATTCCGTCTTCCAAAATGTTTCGTTTTAATCAGCATAAACAAAAACTTTGTTAAGGCAACTTCAGACGAATGCTAAACAGGTACTTGGTGAGAACCTTGCAAAAAAATCGCCTATCTCATCTTGTATGTTTGTGTTTTAGGTGCCTCGACTCCTTACTAATGGAAGTGAAGTGAGACGACACTGGGGGATCTCGGACGTCACGAAACCAAAACTGAATCTTCCAATTATTAGGCATTTGCAAATTCATTTGCTTGGTGGATGAGTGAGAAATCGCATAAAAGTATATCATCCAGATTTTCTGTAAGAAGAGCAACTATATAGTCATATATCATATCGATATCCAGTAGTTTTTAACGTTTTGTGTTTCAAAATTTATACTGTAGCGATTTCGATTTTGCATCACTTAAATAAGTTCATTTGATTCTTAATTCTCTTGTGGATTTCCGACGTCAATTGCTATCCGCCTTGTGGCACCATTTTGCCTGCAATCCATCTGAAAGGAAAAACCAATGTTAAATAAAAAATAAAAAACAAAAGAACGTATTTTTTAAAAAAGTGAGCACACTATTACATTCACACATATTTTTACAATTTCATCAAGTGAATCATTGATTTGTATTATTGCACTCCTAATAGTTAAAACGATTGAATAAAATTGCTATCGAAAGACCCACAGTTTCTTTCCGTGCCATTGATGCTGGCAGTAAGAATGACTGGAGGTTAAGCGCACTTGATGGCGTGATGCCTCTGCATCCGTGATTAACTGACCAGCTAAAGAACTGATTGAAAAATCACTGTTTTGTAGATTTGGAGATACTTGATAGCTTTATACTCAACCCATAATTTACTAAGTCTATTTTTGTTTCTTCTGTTCTCCCATCCACAAAGATTCCCAGACATAGCACGACCTTCATACCCTTTTCAACACTATTTTAAGAGATCAATGGTTTACAATGCTTTATGTATAGTTGGCCAGTTGTTTGGTATTTAATTTGAAATCTGCTGAAATTTTTCTCAATGTAGTTTTGATCGCACTTATCCTAGATGCAATATATACGAATAATTAAGAAAAAGAAAAAAATTTCAATTTGTAATTTAGGGATTTCTAATCTGCCTACTTAGGTATATTAAAAGGGAGAACGTTCCCATAGTAATTTCAAAACTGTAAACATTTGAGTACCTCACATGAAAAAAATTGTTATTAATTTCTACTCCCATCAACCCGATCAGCAGAAATTTGAAGAGCACATTGATTTGAACTGAATTTAAAGAATTTCCTGTCAAAATGTATTCCAGAATGCATCCTCTCCGTAAGCTTTTGCTTGAATGCTGGCTCGATTTTTCTCTCCCCAAGTCCCATGTTTGCCATTCTTGCGGCGAAAAAGTACGCGAGGAAATTATGCGTGAATGAAAACCAAACTCAAAAAAAAGAGAAACACGGTCCGTAAGGCTGCACCAACGAACTCTCAGAAGTTTTCGAGGACTAACTCTACTGCAGTGAGGTTAGTAGTGCTATTAGCCATGAGGCTGAAATTGCAGTTATGTACAGCCACTAATATTACTCTGATTTCATACAAGTAAAACATAGGGAGATTTGGTGGACCAGTATCAGTGCCTTCCCTCCAGAAGCCTGAAGGATCATTTTTGCTTCACCAAGAGACATTGTTCGGGTCCGCTGATCACCATAGAAGACGTAACATTTCAATAAGCAGGCAGAGATTAGGGCTCTATTAGAATTGTACTTTCCATTCACATTTGTGGGAATTGGTACTGGTCGAAATAAATCAAAAAATTACGTTTTAATTTGGCATCCAGAACTGAGTTCTGAAAAGCAAAACGGAAATCAACAGATAGAATGAGAAGTAGTTCTTTGGTATTTCATTGGCTTGAAAGCGCCATCATAGGTGAATATTTTCGTAGAAAATGAATAACTCTACAAGAAGAATTATGAAAAGAGTAGAACTGCAAGCAAATACGAATGAACTGTCTACGAGGAAAGAAGGTTTTGAAAAGGGAAGATGTCTAGGTCCAAGTATAATAGTTCAATAACTTTGATGGACGAAAGTGACATTAAATTTTGGATTTTATTCACATTTCCGATTAACTCTTACATTAGTTACTGAATCGAAATGAATTTAAAGAAGTAAAATGCTGTGCTAAACTGTGCCATCTTGCTCAGGTATGTTTTTTCTTGTGCTTAAAAGAAGACGCTAATCAAATATTAATGCCTACCGCAATAACTTAAAAGTCTCCTTCGCATCTGTGATGTTCAAAGTGGATAATTTTAACTGCGTTAAATGTTTCGCATCTTTTTCGAAGCTTTTTTAAAAAGTCAACTTTATTAAAACTTTTGGCAAACTTCTGCAGACTTTAAATATATCCTTTTGATGAATCCCTCAAGTCCTAATGATTGGACATTTTGAATAAAAGCTGTTCAGTTTGAATTGGCTGTAACAAATTAAATTAGGGTCATTATGAAATTATTTCTGAAGGGTCAAGGTCTTTTAAGGACAGAATCGTAAATGTTGGCTGAACGCGAGGCACTAAAACCCTTTAATCATTGAACTTTAAACCACGCCATAAAATTCAGGAAATTTTCCAACTGTATATATATATATATAATGTGTGTGTATAGAACATAAGGAGTTACTGATTCAATTTACTCTGTGGCATTTATTCACCAAATTTTAATGCCAACTGGAGTATCAGCTGAGAACATTTAAAATAACACCTACAAATATATGCTGACGACAGTTTTATTGAAGCACGCGTTCTGTTTTGAATATGATTAGAAGAAATCTGTCACTAAATGCATTTTACTATACTACATAACATTTCTATAGCATGCTATAAAAAGGCAATCACTCACTGAAATACTTCTGGAAATGAACTAATTTCTTATTTAAATCGATGCAGAATGAATGGATAGAACTAATATAATAGGAAATAAAATTATTCAGCATCAGTATTCTCCACATTAAGGTAAAATTATTTCGGTTTTAACTTTCTTTTAGCCAGAGTGATTGATTATAAATAGTCATTATCATGATCGTGCTTTCAAAATAGGTTTCAAAATTTCTCTTGGCCTTGATATGTATTTTTTTTCGTTGGTTGGATCACTCAATTGAAATTCCAATAAATTACTAGTAAAGAGTTATAATTAGACATATACATATTTATATACCTTTTTTAAGGAACAAATCTGGGACACGACGGTGAGTGAATGACCTAAATTAGAACGTTCTAAAGCAAATATTTGTAACATTTTGTTTAAAAGTTATTTATTGCGTAAACTCCCAATCTGCGTACATTTGCGCAAGAACAAAGCGAATATCGCATTCAATGCTATTTAAAATTGGGTTTGACACAACTGAAGCCAAAAAATCGATAATTGTAATTTCCTTAAAAATTAAGTAGTTTTGTAATTTTGACTCAAATAAACAAAAAGCGTTGTTCATCGTCGAAAAATAAAAATGTGTAAAATGTCTAACAAAGAAAAAGTTATGACAAATAGGGGAAATCATAACTTAACTAGCTTCTGAAAAATAAGTCTTGAATTACCCTTGGCAATCTCTATGGCGAAATTCTCCAGTATGGAATGGCTCTCGAAGTTGGCTAAGCTATCTCGACAGTATTGAGGAAACAGACGTAGGCCGTAAAACACATTTATATGAGTTTGTGTTTGTTGACATTAAATAATAAATAATCATTAAATATTGCTTTGGGTACGCATACCCTGTAATGACTATTAATTATTGGGTGATCTAGAAGTCTTTGCACTCATGATCTCAGTTGCTTCTTAACGCGATCATTACAGCAACACATTCCAGAATTGTCTAGTATGTGTGAAGTTGCGTAGTCTAACTGCGCACTCCACAGAATCAACAGTTGAAGCGATTCAATCCCGTTTTGCTCAAAAAATGAAAGGCTCCTCTCCCATTAGATAAGATTGGATGTGGGAGGTGGGGAGTCGATTTAATTTTGTCAAAATTGCCTTTGTGCAAAATATTTACCTTATGAATCGAAGCAACGAGGATAGTTAAGCGTAACTTATATTGCATACTATACGCGAATAAAAGTCGTACTACATTGTAAAATTTATTTTTGCATTATATATATCATTTTATTTTATAAAAAATGTATTTTAATAATTTTGATCATTTTCATCTTCTAGATATTGTGAGACTCGGTCATCGCATGAGCGCACAGCGTGGCTTGAAGGTGCGGCCGTTCAACTTCGCGTACGGATTGAGTCCGAGGGCACACAGCCAATGGCCAATCAAAAGCCTCCGCTCGTTTTATTTAATCCGCCATGTTGAATGACTAAGCTTCCTCCCTTGTTGCACTCCACGCCATGCACGTCTAGAATAAACGCGTCCCCTGGATACCTCTGTCTCTTCTTAGCTTGGCAATGACTTAGCTGATTCTGGGGGAGAATCTGTCACTGAAGTTTCTGAGTACACTCAGGCCTAGTTAGGTAGCCAAATCCGCTACAATATGTTTTAGGATGAAACCTCATTATATGACGAGTGTGAGACAACAGAATATTGATTTAAAATCCATTACAAGTTATTGATTAAAGTTCCAAAAATACCACTATTCGTGTTGCAAGGTTCTTTGATATTTTCCCTTTATTGGCCAAAATTTTTACAAATAACAATTACGTAAATGAACACAGGATAATTGAAGTTCAATTGCATCAGTTTATCA
The DNA here is from genome assembly GCA_000469805.3 of Hymenolepis microstoma. Lineage (NCBI taxonomy): Eukaryota > Metazoa > Platyhelminthes > Cestoda > Cyclophyllidea > Hymenolepididae > Hymenolepis > Hymenolepis microstoma. The sequence goes on along the minus strand of LR215995.1, from coordinate 17,195,362 downwards.
AATCATCCTGTTCGAAAACTTTGCTTAGATTACAGTCATGAACATAATCAACTTAAAATTCGTTTCAAATTACTTATTATCATGCTATTTAATGTTTACTATAATTATAATAATTGTTGGTGCCGGTTTTCAAGTGTACTTCATGGTTGAGTACGTGCAGTATGGTGAATGTAAGGTTCTAAATGGGACTGAGTTTGACCTTCTTCAATTTCTTTTCCTAATAATAGTTATCAATCAATCAACTTATTGCTTATAATTGTGCATTTTTTCTCCCACATATTTTTTTTTCACTTTTGGGTCGGTACATGATATGCAAATATACATTAAGTTAAATACGTTTTCTAATCAGCAAATTCCTCCTAGAAGAGGCCTTTTTCAATGAATTATGAAAGGATAAAAGTACTACTTACACAAATATTTGCATTAGAGTATAAAATGTTCACATATTAACTATTCATAAAGTAATTATTGATAATTGGCTAGCCCTTAAACAATTGATTGTTTATGAGTTTGGTAAATCTTGACGGTGTTTTCTTGAAGAAGCATCGGCAATTCCAAATATTTCATGTAATGCTACTGAGGCGTATCTAACTTTATTGTAAGTATAGTTTGCTGACATCATCAGATAGACAGGAGTAGGAAATTTCGATTTCTTATAAAATATTAATCTCCATGCCTTGTAGCTCATTTGATTTTCTAGGTGAATTTGCCTTGCAGTCGGTCGATTAAGCTCCTCCTTTAATCGATGCTGTCTAGGATACATCATAGTCTTTTCTAGCTTTCGTTTATATTTAGACAACTTTAAACATTTTGACAGATTGTTCACTCTCTGTTTATACTGCTTTGCATTATTTACAACTTTTACAAAAATCATATGTAATTTCTACATAATATCCCTTATTATTAAGGGACTATGAAAACGTCAAAATATTTTTTATTAAAAACACGTATTCTATATTGTCCAAAAAATTACCAATTTTGTTTTTAATCGATTTCAACTCAAAGCTCCACTTCCATCTTTTTAAAGTATCAAAGGGTGATAAAAAGCCCATTAAAACTGCCGATTTACAATCATTTGGTATTATTTACCTAAGTATAAAAAACTAGTTTAAATGTTATTAAAAAATATCGAACAGTAAAATCTTTCTACAAACACTCGAACGTAATTTACAGACTCCTTCTTCCATGAATAATATCATCAATTATTATTGATTTTACTCACTCACTTCTGGATGTGTAAGATGATCGATAACTAGCAAAACGCTATTTTTAAATATCTAGCCAGGAAGACAAGTATTCCCCACATAGTTAACCTGTTGTAAGAAAATAAAATTTCTTACTATAACTGCCAATGCTTTGAGGAGCAGGTTATCTCCCCTAATTGTCGGGGATTCGCGCAGTTTTAAATTTAAAAATGAACAAATGAGTGTCAAAAAAGCTTTTTTATTGTGAATGTTAAAAAAATAGAAATGAGAAAAATATTTTTTCCCCAAAACGTTATCAAGGATTAAAGAGTGGATGTTGAATGGCGTTCAATTAGTCGTTAAAATGGATTGTTTTCGTCATAATATATCTAAAACATTGAAGTTTTGAAGCGGCTACAATATTTCTTTATAAAAATCCACTAATTTAATTTATTGAATATTATTAACAATTTCAATTTCTAAGACTCAACGATATTATTCCAAATGAAGCTTTTGCGAAGTTTTTAACAAATGCGCAGAAATTCAATGTTTATAATCAATCTGTTATTTTTAGTCGAATTTTATATGAAAATTTATTTTGAATTAATCTTGTTTTTATTACAAAGCAGAAATTATTATATAATATTATATAAAAATGAATGGAGGTACCTTATAGAAGTGTTCCATCCATCATTCATTAGTTAAAATTGTATTTCAAATTATTTTCAATCTAGATCTAATTGCACACGATTAACATTAATTGGGCATTCACTTCAAATTTAATATGACGATAGCCATAGTAATAAATATCTGAATAGACAATAAATGGGGGTCAAATTTTAATAATTATATGAGTTCTCAATGGAGATTCTTGCCATCTTGTTTCGAACTTATTTAATATGAAAAAATTTGACAGTAGTTTTTAGGAAACCTCCGAATTCAGTACAATTTAAGATAGTTTTTCTGTGTAAATCTGGTTCGAAAGTAATACTTTGTTTTATTGACTGCTACGTTTTTTGTTTTCAACGTACATATTCAACTCCTCGGTTGAACCCGTTCAATTTCATCAAAACATGTATTCAAAGGTGTGAAATAGAGTTCGCCCATGAGCTGAAATACAATCCAATAAACCTTGCACAAAATAAAACAGTCCGCTTACTTTTCCGAAGGGCTCAAATTTTTCAACATTTATTTACAAATAAAAAGAATCTAAAATACAAAAGTTTTATAAATTGCTATATATTTACAAATGCTATTTTACAAAAGAAGTAGTATCGCTTAATTCGTATTGGTCACGATGTTATGATAAAGTTCTTTAAAAAATTATTAGATGTTTATCGAACAACGTTCGTAATTAATAAAGTTGTAAGTTTTGTTTAATATACATTGAAATTTGCAGTGCATTGAAGATCTGAAATAAAATATTTGAAGGTTCTAATGCCCTTTTTCTAGTAGGTTACCGTCTTTAGGTAATATTTTCTTAAAATTGCTACAGTTGTAGGATCAAAGAAACGCGGCGAAAAGACAAAGAAGAACGTAACTTTATATATCAACTTTTTAATGACAGTTTGGACCACTTCGTGACGAAGTATTCCATCGATTATTTCTGCATAGAAGGCCAATCTGGTTATCTCCAATTAAATCCTCCCGACCATACTTATTTAGCTTCAAAAATGCGACTGATTAATTCACCTATAGAAGTCTGGAACTCTTCATTTCATATCGAAACGACAACGTATTTATATATGGTGTGGCTAAAAAATGACCCTATTTTAGGGTATTTTTTGACATCCATCATTGTCAGATTAGAGGGAATCATTAAGTCCCCTTATTGATAAATTTTAGCTTCTTAAAATACGTATTGGTGAAACTAAATCGTTGTCTTTCCACATCTATTTAAAATCCGAAATGATATTAAAAGTTTATGAAGATTTTGTCAGGTGTTCTACTATTTAATTATCGAAAGTTGAGCTAGAATCTGAGTAAATTATAATTGAAGCGGAAAAAACTTTATTTGCTGATGCTCATATTAAAATAAAAGTGAAAAACATTTATAATAAATATTGTGAACTTAAATTTATATAACTTTACTTATAACTACAATTTCAAAATGTATAAGTAGTGCATTTTTATTACAGCTTTACGGATTAGAAGTAGCAATTGCATTTCGAGCTGAAAAAATGTTAATTCAGCGGGCAAAATGTTATCTACTTAAGTGTTAGAGCTCACTTGAAAATGAACTCCAGTTACTACCTACAAAAAATGTGAAAGCCGGTATGAAAAAAAATATATAAATCAGCAAGCGACTAAGGTCGGAAATTAACTCACTTTAAGAGCAAATTTTAAAGTTAAAAAATTGAGGCATGATAACATGTGAAATGAAAGGCGTAGGAATTCAATCCAATGGACCAACTTTATATAACTTCTAGGTTAGCTGAACTGTTGCTTTTAGAAAGTTTCCTGAGTAAAACGTCACAATTTGTTTTCCTTGTAAAGCTTAATAATTAAGTTTTAAGTTATGAATTCATTTTTGCTTAGGCAATACGATTACGAGTAAAATCGTTTTGGAAGAGGTAAATGTTTTGAGCAATTGCTGGCATTAATGTTCAAATGCATTACCAATTAAAGTCGTGACCAATAAAATGAGCCCCAATTTCAATCGGTGTGCACATAATTAAATCAAGGAAGTTCGCTAAATCAAATTTTAGCCAGCAAACAATTTTTGCTTTTTAATTAAATTTCTCATTAACTCAATTTGGGGTCAAATTTTCTATTTAGAAGCGCATGAATCTTCCTTCGAAGATTCTTTATTAAGAAATTTCCTGATAACTTGAGGCAAATGAAAACTAATTAGAATTTCAGATGATGATCCAAAACTTAATAAAAAATTTATTCATCATTTCAGTACGATTGACAGATAAGAAATGCTATTTTGTATTACAAATCCTTCATTTGAAGGATATTTGGTCGCATACCGGTGGTAAATTAAAGACTTGGTAAATGTATAAAAGCACTAAATCGCTAACGATTTGAAATGTTTTCTGCTTAGAAAGTTTGGAAAATAATAAATAAACTTATTAAAACTTAACACAAATAGCACTATCATTTGCATTATACATAAATGAAATAATGTTAAATAATAGATCATTTTAGATAATTTACTGAGTAGTTGTTGAGAATGAGATTAAGGCATCGAAAGACCTCGTGCCTCGCTTGATTTTAAAATTTAAAATAATCATTTTTTGTTTAGTTTGCGTAATTCACTACTCCATGTCACTGCCTTATAAATAAATTTGTTGAATTAATTCTTGTCCGCAGTTTGTATTATCATTGTGGTTGGTCGTTTAAGTTTGATATTTTTTCATTTCATATCGTTTTTTTACAATATCTAAAAGATGAGGTTGGTGCTTACCAAGATTATTTTGACTTTAAAGCTCACATGAATTTCCCCATATTGATAACCTGTCTGTATTTCAAAGTGTTCACTGTTTCAAAAACCCAATCATCAACAAAGATCTCAAATGCGCTATTTCGGAATGCTGTACTTCCAGCAGATTCCTAATTATCATAATTGTATCAAATCCTGTCTCTAATTTCGTGATAAGTCACACTTTATGGCAATCTGTAATGATAGATCTTCCTTTGATGGGGTCGCGGAAAGTAGATTTTTGAAATAAACGCTCTCCATCCGGTATTCTTATATAAAACCTTATCTGCATTTTCCTTACAACCGATGACCCCAGTAGGTGTTCCCTTGTTACCTTCGGTTTATTCACCTAATAAATGTTATGCCTTCAACGTAATCTGATTTGTAAAGTTAAAAAAAAATACTCTATCTCTCTGTCATTAATTCCTGCTAACATTATTATAAAGGCTTATTACTGAGCCGCTAAGATCACCTAATGTTGTTTTTAAAACAGCGATTCTTGTTCACCGTTTTTTCCTAACTAAAACAAGTTTAAGGTGCAATCAACAATTTCACTTACTGCGCTTTTATCCGAAATGAGTGGGTTTATTTTGAAGCTAAAAATATGCCTCTCACTGCTTTGTGTAGTCATGATAGTATTTGTTTCTGTTTGGCAACTTTTCACATTTATGTGACAGGCTTTTTATTTATTTTCTGTTATTTATTTCCTTCACTTAATTTATGGGTAATTTAGGCTTTTTTTAGAAATCAAGGTAAGTGCACAGCATTTTGTCGTCTATCAAAATTTTCAATGTAAAATAAGGTAAAGCAAAATTTCTTTAGTCGATCATGCCATTGTTCAACTTCACATTCAAACCATAAAACTCAAACTGGCGCCACGTTATTCTTTTGAACAGAGCGTTTAACATGAATTATAATCATTTGAGGTTAGAAGGTGGGAGTGGCAATTTAAGTATCCTGCTTTTCTATCCCATCGTCACTACAACAATTGAATGGAGAAGAGTGAAGACTAAATTGTGTTGGCCAGAGCTGATTGAATCAGGACAAGAAAAGAGGAGTGGGATGGATATTGTGGGTACTGAGTAAAGTGTGTATTTACAAATGGTTAATAAGGTTCAGTGAGGATTCGATCAGACATTCGAAGTTGAATATACGACTCCAGCAAATAATCATTACAATTACGATAACTGGGAGTTCAGTGACATATGCGGGGCCACGAAAAGTGATTGCGACAATTAGGATAAAAGTTAGCTCTAGGTAAATAGTCGTACTGAGGTTGACATCAGAGACTCTGGGACAACTTATTTAAAAGTGGACCTAGAGAGTATTTTAATAATACTAAAATTTACTCTAGATAGACATCTCACAGCCTTCTTTAGGATATATTTTATATTTTTTATGTGATAATTTTGCTTACTTTCTTCCACCAAACTTTCGTTCCTTAGTAATAGTTATAAAGATGACCTTCACAGAATGACAATTAAAATAAATTCAGTTTATCTAAATAATTTTTGTTAAATAATTTTTTAGGAGGATGTCAAAGGTCAATATTTAACTTTTAAGTCAATCCATATTATTTATTTTTAAATGTACACCGCGGTGGATTTACGAAGTAATTATTTAATTTAATAATGTTTAATTAACTTATTTTCAATACAATTATGATTTTGATTAGCGTAATTAATACCTAGCTGCTTTTAACTAAAAATATCAGGTGTACATTTCCTCCTCAAATTTTGGAAAAAAGATTTGAATTGATTTGGTATGACTGACCGCCTAGCTTAAACAGTCGGACAATAATCACTAGGTACGTGGTCACTAATTTGTTAATTCAGATGATGAATCGTAAATTTCAAATATTCGAACGTACTGTATCCATAAATTAGGTTTAGTTCAAAATGTAGTTAAGTAATTTCCCTGTATTCCTTAACGGTGTTCTTAGCTTATTTTTAGTTTCTATTGGTCAGTTATTTTATTTGTTTTAAACCGATTTCAGCTGCTATTCCTGAGTTAAAATCACAATGATTAAAATACTATTTCACATTTAATAACGATACACCTCGTCAATGGCTTCGCCCACACTTTAGGTTTAGGCAGTGAGTAGCTTAAAGTTGTAAAACTTAGGACTTATATTGCCCTCTCTCCTACGTTCATGGTTTATGTTTTCAATAAACTCAAGAATTATTCTGCGTTAGGAGTTGCTTCACCAGGGTTAAAAGTCGAGACGAGCCAATAAGTTCCAACTCGAAGGTCAAATGAATTAGCAGATGGTGGTGGGACATTGCGGTCCACTAGAGCTTGACAATTCGTTTGTACGAATGCTGCCAAAAACATATCGACACATTAGTTCAATTAAGTGATCTGATATACATTATGAAGACGTTCGTATACATTTTAGTAAATGTCCAATTGCTGTTAGGTGGAGCAGACTTACTAACAAATGATTTGCTGTAAAAAACGCTTTATTATAATGAACCACTGTTATTCAATTCCAAACTAAATTGCCGTTTCAATGAATGTACTAAGACCACTCAGTTGTCTGACATTTATTTGATTGTATTGCCAGAACTAGACAAGTTGTATTTTAAGGCATTAAGTAATATAAGAATAAAAATAAGAAGAGTCTGGAGTGTTGATTCTTTACGCTTTATTGAACCCGAGAAATTAATATTCAGAACTATTATGGAAATGAATTTAGCCAAAGTAGTTTCACTTTGAGTCAAAATCAAAAAATTGATAAATATTCCACATTCTTTGCACCCTTCAGCAAAACCTCAATTTAACTTAGCCATAACTTCTTTAAATGGCTTTGGTTTGCCCAATGTAATCAGGAAAAGCTGCCTAGGTCTTCAATTTGAGAAAGAATCAGAGAAAATCTAAATACTTCAGCTGCAAAACGTTTTCTTTTTCAAAAATATGTAGGGGTCATTTGATAGAGGTGTTGAAGGCCTCAACTAGCAAGAAAGCCCAATCCGCTTTTACATATGCATAACACGCAAGACATAAGTACAACGCTGCCGGAAGAGTAATTGTACCTTCGTGAAAGATAAATTCGAAGTCTGATTAAGAGGCAAATCTGATTAAATATGAAGAAATTGAAGGCTTTTGTTGAAGGGGTTGAGTTGTTAAATGGTGTGATACTATTTCTTCAAAATATTATTAAATAGGACTATTGCACTGTATTTGGATTGTTTTGCGTAGAAATAGGTGTAGGCGGATTCTGGAGTGAGCGGAAATTTAAAAAAATGTACCAACGCCTAGAAATGATTAAAGCAAAAAGCACTAATATATGTAATAATGTTCTTAGTAATACATGAGGTGTATAAAACGGTTGTATTGAAGTCACATTATATAAATGATTGCGAAATGTAGATTCCACAAATAGCAAAGTGAAACTTTCAATCTTTGCTGTGGTTTCTTTCAGCAGCAAAATGAAGTTTTACAAAATGCAAATTATCAAAGAATTTGAAAGGTTATTCTACTACTTTAAATAATGTCAATAATAATAGTAATTATTGGCGACAGGCATTATTGCTCGAAATAACAATTGGGCAACTTATTACTTGACATATTATTCCCTCTTTCGATGACAAATACACAATTATTTGTCACTTGAAAGATTGGTAATTGTATACCTTATTTAATTACTAAAATAATTTTTAACGTATATTTCTATTACAGCATATGTCTATTAATACTTCTACTCATAATTATTTCAAGAGCCTTACTTATTGATTAACGGAACTGTGTATAAAAGGACAAGAAAATCCCTAATTAACGATTGCGTGGCGTGACTACCTGCTCCTGGCAACTAAACGTAAGAGAGAGATTGAGTTGGCATGAATAACACTGGAGTTAATTTGAAATAAACCTACCTTTAACTGTTGGTTTTATACCTATGCACTAACATACTAGTAAGATCTAATAAACTTCGGAAATGGTTTTATTGATCACAAAAGATGCTTTAGGATGGAATATAAAATAAAAATAAATACTCATCTCGTCAACGGTAAATAGAAAAAAAGGAGTTAAGGAGGAGGCGGAATCTTATGTCTCTGTTACGTGATTTTTTTTTGGTTATGAAAAGACTGGAATGTTCTTCTTTGCACACGTTAATTTGATATTACGGAAAAAGCAGTCGAGCCGCTTCCGAAGGGCACCATCTCTTAGGGCGTAGGTTACTGGGGTTATAATGGTGGCAGCATATACGAGAATTATGCTAACCGCTTCAAGTCCTGCCAACCATAAACATTCGCATTCCAAGAATTCCACCAGTATAGATTGAAAGCAGATCATGCACATGTAGGGTAAGATCAGGCCATAGAAACTGCAAACTATTAGTACTGCTGATTTTGCAGCTTTTGCGCGTCTGAGATAGTCATTCAAATACTGCGCTCCTACCCTACTCTCCCCTTCTTGACTACAAGCAGGTGAGGAGAAGTTACTAAATAGTCGACCTCGAGAATTCGTAGAGAATGAAGCCATCTGTGGAGGTTCTAGATAATCCTTTTGACAGTTTTGGCATTGGACATGATGATTTTTCAGCGCTATCACGGAGTCAGAGAGTGATTGCACTTCACTACCTCGGGGAAGATACCTCACATGATTTTCCTCATGTGCATCGGCGGATCGATTTGCAACTTGGTGAATTTTAGTGTAAGCCAGTAGAATAAAGCACAACGGAATGATGAATACAATGGCAATATAGGCGTAGGCATACATGTAAAATCCATTGAACCCTTGTATACCAACCAGGAAACAGTACTGTAGACCTTTGGTCAATTCTCTGCTATTGAATCGCAGATGTATATATGGAATGAGAGCAAAAACAATCGATACTCCCCAGCATACGCCAATGACAAGTAAACATTTCCAGGATGACATGATTCTCCAGTAATGAAAAGGATGACAGATGGCTATCAACCGGTCAGTTGTTAATTGAACAAGACTGAATGACATCACCATAATAAGGGCGGTGATTGAAACTTCTGCCATGAGACACTGGACAGTATGCCGCACATCAATGACAACAGAATTACCCTTGCACTCATTGAATTCAATCAGCACATTTAGCAGGGTTGCACACATTAATAGAGTGATTGCAATGCAGAGACTACTGAAATAGTAGAACGTATACCTATGCAGTGAGTGATATCGACAGATATCATAGGATTCCGCTGATATGCAGCGATGTCGACAATAGTGCCTCTGGTATGGCGCTATCGCGTGTGGAATGGCAAGTCGTTCCTCATTTTGCTTATTATAGCGCTCGAAATCGGGATTTGGGGTAGATACTTGTATAGGGAATGGCATAACGGTACTTTGAAGGGAATAAGCCAATGACGTAATGTTTGCACGTGTTCGTGCCAGAAATGCGAACCTCTGACGCCGTCGGCGAAGGGCACATAGTCGATGCAGCGGTTTGATTGTGAGGAGGACAAAGAACACATTTTCTATCAAGCTAGTTATGACCAAACAAAGTATGATAGGTCCATATACAATATTGGAATGAGGTCCCATTGTGGAGACATACTGAGCGGATTCATTTAGAGCAAAATCTGTTTCTTCGTGACTATGGAGGTCAGACTCCATTGGCGATTTACACGTCACCTCCCATTAACTAAGAAATGAAACAAATGCTATTATCATTTTTTTGGCTATATAAAGTGTTTTAACTATTTGCGTTCAAGCATTGTTTAAGAATCTACTATCGAAAGATAAACTTTGAATTATATTAATTACCAATTATTCACCGATAAATAAAATGTACATTTTTAGAAGAAATTTTATTCAAAAACAAAACGCAACCATTATTCATAAACTCTTTGCATTTATTAAGCTTATTTTGGATTTGATAACTATCACCAGGTTCAATACGAAAAATGCTAATACCAATTAATATGGGTTTATAGATGGGATCTTGAAGCTGTCATTATGGAAAAGGTGACTTTAATATAGTTAATTAAAATTAACTAGGACAGTCAATCAACCGAGTAAACTCCTAGGAGCTTCGATTTCGTGGCCTCTGGTCCGACAGACGGACAGACACGTTGATCGGTAGAACAACATATCATCTTCGACTAACAAAGTTCTTTTCAATAACTGACTGGGTATTGTTTTGTGAGTTCTGAATATTTTTTCAATTAAATAAACCTTTTCCTAGCGGGCCGTTGTAGTTGTGGAATTTGCTATTCATTTTTTGGTTTCAGTGTTTTATAAATCGCATTTAATATTTGTAAATATTTATTTAATCTTCAAATGGCTCATGGCCAACTAATCTCATTTACACATCTCCGATGAATATTTATCGTATTTCTGTACAGCTTCTATTTTAAATTGGCAAAGTACATTTAAAATAGAATAGTCAAAGATAGAATGAGGAAGACAAAAGAAGTTATCTTTTTTACATCGATATTAAATTAAATCAGAATCTTACTTTCACTGTAAATTCGATGTTATCCACTAATGTATATTCGTCGCATCGACATTTAAAGAAAAAGATAATTGATTTTATTAAATATTTTAAAATTAATAAATATTTTTTTAAGGAAAACTTTTCAAAAATTTCCACCCTTCAAGTTTAACATGGAATACAGATAATTTAAATAATAATAACTAGTAAGAGTACACGATAAAAATAATTCTTAAATAACACTTTTTCGTAAATTTGTTTATTTTCAAAAAAAATTAAATGAGTAAATCTTCCCTATTTATAGGGAATTTAACAAATCCTTTCAACCTACTTTTAATGCCTACTAAAAACGGTTCCGTGTTCTGCATACCATTTCGTTTATTACAGTTCTTAAAGATGCATTATTCATTCATCTGATAGTAATACATTTCTCCTAGTAAAGGAACATTTTTCCTGAAGTAAGCAAAAATTCACTCCTTTGAAATTTCATTTTTCAACTCATAACTTATTATGAGTTCTTTATTAAAAAGATTGGAAACAAGCAAGTTTAAAAACAAAAGGGACGTGCGATTATTACTATGAAGAGATTTTTCCAACCAAAATTCAAAATTTCTACTTGAGCTATTACTCCTTAAATGAACCCCTTTCAAAGTTTCTACCGAATCTTTTGCATGACAAGATAACAAGAAAAAAGAAACATTAAATACACACATTTCTCGGTCGAACTAATAAAATAGATCGATATGCCTCGATGAGAGAGAAGATTATTAATTATTCAAAGGCGAAATATCCCCATGATTTCAGCCAAGCTCTTTGCCAATTTAGCTTTCTAGTTTTGGCACAGTTTAGTCAATTCTCCGTTAAATAATCGCATAATAGTATTCAAACTCATTGCCGGTTTTGTTTTAATATTATTCATAGACTTGCCATAAATAACCTTAAGATTAATCGTGTTTAATTTCAGGCTTAGCAGAGTTAGGCGTGTGAGATCGCGATTTCAAACAATTTAATAAAACAAAATAATCGCAGATAGAAAGTGGAATAAAAAAAATCTATAAAAGATATATTTTTTGCCGTAATTTCACGATAATATTATGCAGTCCACTTTTTGTATATTTTTTTAGTTTTTATCTATTTACCGAATTCATATACCTAAGTTGATATACCGTTCTTAGAGTAATTTATCTACTCTACGACTCAGTTTGTCTATATTTACTTATTCGGGCAAAATTCACTCAGATATGTTTGTTAAACTTTTTTATTGCAGTGAACTAGAAAGTAATTATTATATAGTTACTTACTATTTCATATAAAAATGTGATAATACACTCTCAAAAAGTTCTAATTTCCTGACAGAATTTCAGGCGCCTTAGGGAAGTCGGATATGTAAATAGTATGTACATTTGAATACTGAGCAGACCACCATTGTTTAAAACAATGAATTAATTTGGAAACTAATTAGATTGTGAAGCTTTGATGAAGAAGCCCTATTGTCGAAAATTTTATACGCTTGACGAGCTGGCTAGAATTTTATTGGTTTAAGTTAACACAAATATTCCAAAATTTGCTCCACATTATTTAATAAATTCTCATTTGAATCTTTATGCTGCTTATATATAAAATAATTAAAATTATATACCTACTTGTATTTGCCTTGTTTTTAAAATGTTGTACTAATTAATTCTAAAACTAAGTTGAAATGTAAATATATAACTTTGCAAAATACCCTTTAAGGAATTGCCAGATACATTATTATAAGAAATTTTGGTGTTTTTATTTGGCATTTACAGAATTTGGTAGAGAAATAATCTTCGAGAAAGAAGTCAAAATGTATTAAACATTTAATGACTTCTAGTAAGGTAATATGACAGGCATTTTGGGGAATATAAACAAACATTTTGTAAATAAAATGTGATTTACCACTTAACTTATTCTAAGGACCAGGCTTAGAGCCCGATGTAAGAATATTCGCAAAGAATCTAAATACTGCAGGATATTTTAATACCACCCCAAGTACAAGGCGGGTATGATTAAATTATTACTACGACACGGCAACAAAGATTTTAAGCTTTGACCAGATGAAAGCGTCGAATGGAGGAATAACTTGAGATTTATTATGATAATAAAATCGTAGGGATAAACAGTAATAGGGAAGTGGATTAAGGATATCTTCTAGAACTAGCGGGTTTTGATTCGTTCATATTTTCTAAAGAGGGGAGTTCAATTTTTGATGTCTCCGTATCCAATCTTCATCATCATCATCATCACTTCAACCATATTTGGATTCGGTTGAACAAATGATTTATCGCCTTGTTTTGTCACGCAATCACGACTTGTTTACAACAATTTACAACTAGGAGCCATTTAGGTGATTTATTTTCAATTAAACCAACTCCAAATAATTAAGAATATCCCTTTATTATCGTAATAAATTAAATTTTGAGTTTTGAAAGACGATTATAGCTTCAATTTATCATTCCTTCAACCAGAATTTGCTTTTGAGTTATTGAAAAGCACATTTTTTAAAAAAGTTCTTCTACTTTAACTTCTAATAATTCGAGGTTTCGAGAGGGGTTTTATTTCAAGGCAAACAAATATGCACTTTACGCTTGGTCTTCAAAGTGATTTCAGCTCACAACTTGCCAAAGAGTCTTCCACCGGTTGAAAAGTTCCACTTAGGTCGTTTAAGAATAATATGGCATAGAAATTATAAAAAGAAATCAGATTTAAACAGACTAAAAGATGGGGCTAAAGAATATTTGAGATTCGTTCAATCTGAAAACCAGTTAGCCTTTTCAGAAATTTTATATGAGGATTCAATGAAATTTTGAATAAGCAGAACTTTTGCTGCGCATCAAGAGATAAAAACTTCTTCTTTCAAATAATTGAAAATATTGCTATTAATTATCAGTCATTCATATCTGTCTAAAAAAGGTTTTTGGTTCCCGGCAAACGTTATTTTAAGATGTCTTGACAACAAGTAGGATGTTTTCCTTTATTTAAACAGCAAATAGTGATAAGTAACTAGAAAATTGTGGGATTTATTTGAAATCCGTGTATTTTTTCCGTATCTATCTTAACTGAGTTTCTAATTCTTACAGGTTAACTGAAACCATAATTTCATTATTGGGAGGAATAAATGTATAATCTAGACCCTAGTGGTAAGAAATTGGTCAAAACTTACGCGGCTGGAAGCGAGGACCTATACACTTCTACTTCCGCTATGTGTTAACTGCGAAGAGGGAATAAGGTGAGCCAACAGTTTGGAAATTCTGGGCAAACCAATCAGCACCCGCGATATAGCGATATAGGATTGGTCAGTCACATTGCAAAGTGCAACCGATATCCATCGATCATATTAAGGATGCATTTACAATTCTCTGTTTACCAAATTTATTTCATTACTACAAAATCTGGTTTTAAAGCTGTATGTCTTCTAATCAGTGAAAAGTGTCGATGAAATTTAGGGAAATAATATTGTTATGCATAAATATAACTATCAAAAGCATAAAGGCTAATTACGATTCATGGCTCAATGCTTATCGTGCACGTCTGTAAAGCCAGAGGTCATTGATCTGCATACAGTGAGCGGAATGGCCAACCGCACTGACTAGGCGTGGCTAATAAAACTGAGGAGGCAAAATTCGAGAATCTCACCAAGATGGCTCTTTTCTATTGCCCTCTGGTATAAGCGCTGTAAAACGCGTTCCCCAAATGGACCTGAGAATTATGACAATAAATTTTGAAAGTCCTGTTTTACCCTAAGTCAATTGGCATTCATGAGCAATCGTCAACGCAACTTAGCGTGAATTTTGGCTCTTATCATCAGCATCATATTGGGATGGCAGTATGAGGTGACAAGAAGAAATAATTTCCATGAATTACAATTTATGATGCGGTATAATAGTAAGGCCTTCTTTTCACTGAAAATGGATGCTCCAAATAGTAAAACATGAGAGGATTAAAAGGCCATTTCAAAACTCGCTTCACTACTCCCACCAGCAAATATCCCTTATGGTAAATAAAAGTGAGGTATGTTAGGAGATAGCTAATCAACATTGGAGTCAGCCAATGAATTCGATATAATGGACAAAGTAGAAGGTAGTACTATTTTACTACCAGAGGGTGTTTGCCCATTAATTGACTACTTATTCAGAATATATACTGGCCATGTTCATAAGTCACCAAAGCCCCTTGGAAGAAAACACTGCCTTATATGGAACTTGGATAATAAAACGAAATGACAAATATTTGCAATTGGATTTTTCCAATGAATTAAGTTTGGTATATGGGTGTGTAAATAGGTCTTTGGTATTAATATAAACATAAAATAGTTTACAAAACGATTAGATGTAGAATTAAGTAAGATTTCTTTCATGCTTCACAAATGCTCATTAGTAAAAGTTAATTCTTTTAACCAACTAATAACTCTGTAATTTTACTCATATTTAAAAACTACTAAGATTATTAAATAGCCATCTAGCCAAGTGTTTAAAATTTTTTATGTGAAATTTATATTAATTATTTAAACGCTTTGAGTTTTTACTTGGTAAAGGAAAAATCAAAAATGCTCTCAGCAAGTTTTTAAGAAGAAAGGTATCCTTTTCCTCCATACTTTTCTCTTCCTTTAATTATGCCTTTTATGAATAGGTGCCTTCTTGACTTGGAAGATAGGAGGAGACAATTTGCATAATGCAAACAAATCACATTTAATTATAACAATAATTACAGCAAACTCGGACATCTAATCAGCATAGAAAATTGCAAAAATTGACGCAATTGAAAACTACAGTCTGTGAGTGGAAAATGATTACTCTACGGAAGGATAAATAAATGCTCAAAACGGGAAGAATTTTTGAAGAAGATTCAATGTTATTTCCGGTCACTTCCGGTCATTAATGCTTTGCCGTTTTCGAATTGTTTATGTCCAATATATCGTAATTGTATCCTGTTAACTAGCCAGTACTTAAGTTTAAAAAATGCAATTGCAATTCTTTACTAAGCAGAGGCGCTCTTATCTCCAATGGCTTAATGGCACTAAAGATTGGGCTTATGCCTTATTCTAATGGGTGATAATTCATTTTATTTGATTCATTACAATTTTATTGACCTTTGTTAATACTTTAAAGAATAACTACTGCTCTGAGAGGCCAATGGAACAAAATCATGGTAGCGCAAAGAGTATTCGAATGCTGGAATGTTTTCAATGAAACTTGAAAATGAATAGAAATAATCAAGAATGAAATATGATGGACTTTAAGAACAACCACGTTTTGAACACAAACGAAGTTGGATATTTGGTAATAGAATACATATTATTGTTCACATATCAATTTTTCATTTTTTTCCAAGAGATCGATATCTTAGGCATCTGCCGTATTCTCATTGACGCGTTCAAAGTTTTCACTTGAATATTTAATGAATATAATTGACAATTTGTAAGATAGACAAGCATCTGAAATTAGTTAAGATATCAAAACCAATGACAAGCCAAGGTATTTAATTCTTACATCCGGATTCACTGCCTTTATTACTAAATAGAAGTCCTATCCACGATATGTCATACTTACTGGTCTGTTTGGTTGTTTCAATTGAAGCAAAGACGATTATCACAAGCCGTGTTGAGGAATCTTACACTCAAAATTTACCTCTTTTATTTTACTCAATAAGATTTACACTCATTACATGCCAGAAAGACCTTTCAAACGAATATTCTTTAAGGAAAGTATGCTTAGCACTCTACCTGGGCAAAGGGTGGCTATTCTACGACTGCTTTGACTGGAAAATAACTCAACAGTAGTGATGCTGAGAAAGACAATCTTTATTTGTGTATCGTTTAAGATTGAAATTCTATACTTGAGCACCGCACTGTAGGGCATTTACTAATTTGTTAATGAGATAATAATGGCCTTAAGCTAATTTTCAGGTTATCTAAAATTGGGAAGATTTGAAATTAGCCTGAAAACTAATTAGATCTACAATTGACGAGTTAGGTCGGTAATTAAAATACCCCGTACAATGGGTTCTAAATTAAAAGTATTAGAAATACTACTGATTTCACCTATTATGAGTAGCACATACTTCCACTGGTGAGCTAATGTACTCTGTTACCATCTCTTTTCCATCGCTAATTATCCAGGTGTAAATTATCTTATGGCCTTTCGGAATGGAGAAGTGCTCTGTGCATTGTGTAAAATAACAGAAAAATGCGGTTGACGGAATACTTGTTTCCATAAACGCGTCCTGCAGAATCGATTGTTACAAGTTGAAGCCGCCAAAGGGAGTTAAAGGTAGACTTGAGGAACATCTAAATACACAAGGAATTATTATCGGTTCAAGCAAATACCTCAATTCATTCCCTCGATTTTGTAAATTAGACATAACAATGTAGCGTATGCTTGCTATAAATAATGCATTTGCGTATAGCCCTTTAAAACCCTCTTACACTCCTTGTATAATTTAATAGATAAATAAGTTGGATGTGCATAAATTTGCCATCATTAAACTGTTATCAAAATTTAAAATCTCCCATAGAAGATATTTCTTTTTAAGTAATAAAATGCGGCCATTTTTAGGTCTGTAAAGGAACTGACTGTGGAGCAGTCTTCCTTTGTAAACGGAAGCATTGTAACAAAGAAATGATTTCTATCAAGACTTAAAAGTCAGCGAAATTTTCAAATTTAACAAAAACTAAATATAGTTCCTTACGCATATTTTAAAACAATTAGTTTGCAATTGAATAAAAATTTATGTTAATTAATGGTTAAAATTGATACAAGTGCCTTTGTTATGAACTATGCTTAGTATTCTATCAAAATCGCTTTTAATTAAAGGCGCTCCATTGTATTGCTTCAGAGAAGTATTAACAGTGAAACTAACAAGCCGGATTTTCAAGCGTTAAATTTCAAACTTAAGTCCCACAGAAACTTATTTTAAAATTATTAAAGTTTAATTCTAGGTAAAAAGATGTTGCACTATGTTGCTTTTCAACCAAATATGTAGTTAATTTTACCAAGATTACACAAATATACCTTAAAAGTCAGTACTAATCGAAATAACTTTCTACTACAATTTAGTTATTTTTTCTGTAAATTTCTCTATACTCCTGCATGACCCTTTGTTTGTTAACCGTAACAAGTGTCTGCGCTTTGTAGGCATTGATCATGTTAGGTTTAACAGAGGGGTTATAAGTAGAAAGTGGAACACGGAGCTCTAAAACACGAAAGGACTAAACATTTGCGAGTAACTGTGAATTGATTCTTAACGCATAATTTGTCAATAATTACAAGCTTTACTAAAATCGATAGCCATCTTTCAAATTGTGAGTTTGCGCGTTAATAGTCAGAGTGTAAAGGAGATTTCTTCATAAGAATTCATCACTCATCATTATTCTTCAATTACTGCTTATATGCTTGGGCTAAGACGTGAGACCTTGCTAATGCTGCAAAACCACTAAACAGAGAGATCGTCCAAAGCTATATAAGATGTCACATTGGCGAAGGATTAACTATTTTTTGAGATGGGAGTATTTGTCTTCCTCACATCAAGGCTGACCAAGTATCTAAATGATACTTTTTAGTGTTATATTAATATTGGAAGGCCTTCAAAGTAATTTATCCCACTGATTTTAACTGAGACCATTCGGAACCACTCTGGATCACTTCTAATTTAAATATTTAAGCACTGTAATTCTTTAAGCACTCATGCTTAACTTTACAGTAGTTTTATTCTTGTGCACAGTAGCTTAAATCAGCGCTCTTCCCATTTGAAGCTTAAAATTCAAAATCATTTATATTTAAATTTTATTAATCTCTGACAAATAAAAATACTTTTATTAGTGAAATTCCATCAAGTCCTTTATTGAAAATTCTCTTTCAACAATGACAAAATAATTGTTTTTTAATGTTCATAACTAAAATTTTAAGAAATTGAAATTTGCACATGGTCCTATCTTAATTTATAATGGGAAGTTAAGGAGCCGATAATACTGAAACAATTTTTTCAATTAAGTTGTAAAAAAATTTAAAAATAACTAATTTAATTGCGCTGTAATACTGAGGAAAAATTGCAAAATGAATTTAATATCTCAAAAAGATTTAATACAAGTAGCTGAATGTTAAGCTCAAATCTTTGTAACATCATTAAAATGTGCCGTCATATATTAAACTCGTACAAAGAGTTAAAAGTTGTAATCTCTGCAAGTAGATCATTTGCTTTCATATAATTAAATTAAGAGCGAGTCATGCCTTAATATCAAGCTTGTTAAAGTTGCCATTAAGAGAGAAATTATTTATTAGTTCGTTTGAGTTAATTTAGACAAATGAACAAGCCTAACGTGAACATGTGGGGACACAACTTTGGCATGACTAATGCAGAATCAATGACCAATGCCAATACGATCAATCAATGGTCAATTCCAGTACACGATTACCCGACCAATCAATGATCCAAGTTATATGAGGTCATCATATCATAAAGTGTTTATAATGGCTGAGTTCCACGTCATACACACATACTTCACACTCCACGCCATGTATGTCTAGAATAAACGCGTACCTTGGATATCCCTGGCTCTTCTTAGGTTTGCAACTAGCTTAGCTAATTCTGGGGGAGACTTACCAACTAGTAGAATCTGTCACTGAGGTTTCTGAGTACATTCAGGCTTAGTTAGGTAGCTAATCCGCTACAAACAGAAGGGCCTAAATGAATTAAGCATCTCAGATTAAGTTAAAGAAACAGCATAATCAGACTTTAAAATTTTTATTCAAATTATTACTCATTGTGGTACAAAAGGCGCCAATTCTTAATCATTGGAAACAATTTAGATCAGTTAATAGAAATTCCAACAATTGATTAAGCTAGAGAGAGAGAGAGATCAAAAGGATACTGTAAACGAAGTCAAATTGTATGGAAGCGCCTTGTTTCATTTCAGATTTGTGCTATATACAATATTTATTTGTGAAAAGCGCCGATTCTAGACAAACAGCAAATGTATGTCCAGTGACCAATTTTAGATTAATTTTTGCTCCCAATGTTGGCGAAGGCAAGCTACTCTTGTGGAAGGCTTTATCAACTAACATTGCACTGAGTAATTGTTTATTTCAAAGAAAGATTAGGGTCGTGAATAAACTCAGGAATATTTATAGCAACATCTTCAGTCGCTGGAGGCTTGAGAATTTCTACAGAGCCAGAATAGTAGTAGAATAAGTTGAAGGAACCGAAGATACAGATATAACAACAGAATCTATATTTTAACAACCATACGATTTGATTCTAAATAGTTTTCGCATATGCAGACAGACTGCTGCCGAGCACTAATTGTTGGGAGACTTGTGAAACCGTCACTTTTGGAATTGCAGAAAATGTCAGCGAATTTTCTCATTGCCACCCACCATTTGTTATGGCCTCATCAGCCTCCAACTTATCCACGAACCCATTATTTGAATAAAATATAAGAAATTGAGGATAAGTTCATATTTTCTCCCCATTATTTCTGCAACGACCTTCATTTTTACGCATTTAGAAAATTACGTCAACTCGTTATTAGGTAATAATGAAATTAATAAATATTCGAGGTTGTCACGTCGATTTCTTTTTCTGGTTGAAATAAAAAATCAATTTTATAAGAAAAATGACTGTTCTTTGTTGAAATTGTCTTAATTTGTGGTATCTTAAAGGTTTCTATTCTATCTTTTTAGATTCGAGATAAGTGGAATGAAAATGTGGTGTTTTTCGAATTCTCAGTGTCAGTCCAAATGATGCACATTCAATTTCAGACGACGTTTCTTTCTGCATGATTGACAGCAATTGCTGCATTCGTTTCCCTAAGGCGTTGTAATTGCTACAGCTTAACCCGATTCCAAATGAAGTCCGTTGAGGATTTCAGATGTAATTCCAACTACATTACAATTTGTCATATTTTTCAATCCTTTTTTTTTGAATTTACAAACCATCTCAACTTGGCTGGAAGGGAGAGAAGAATTGTGGCATCCGGAGATGAACAGTTGCAAGTATTAGTCAGTTTTATCTCCGAAATTTTCGCTTATTTACCAAGATTTTACAAGTTAACTCATTCTACCTGCGTAAATACTAGATCATCTCACTCAGACGTTGTAATGTAAGTTTCCGACATGCGATATAATAAATATCTCCAAGAAATTAATTTTTCATAAAAACAAGCGAGAAAATTGAAAAAGTGTAAAACGGTTGCCAAAGATCAGTACTTTAAAATCGTTTCCGTTTAGTTCTTTTCTACTTTAAGGTTAAAATAATATTTCCTTTTTAAATATCTTAATTCCATTATAATTTACATTGGCTAGGAATTCCATTGTATATCAAATAATTAGTGGAGATGTTCATGTTCCCGTGTGTCACCTCTTCAGAGTTTGTGCTGTTTGAGATGTTCATTTTCCCGTTATAAAATGCATTTGAACCGACATTCCAGAACACACACGTCTGCAACAGCAATCTACACAGACGATGCAAAGGAGAGGACGTGGACCAGGCCAGTCAATCATCACAAGAAAGTATTTTACGAGTCGACATGACTTTTTTCCCATGAAGAGACGCTTTCATATAAATTTAATAGTTTTACCTACAAATCGTTTTAAATTTTCTAACCATCCCTAAACTGTTCTTTTAATTTTGATATTTTGCATTCAACTGGCAACACTTCACACTACAACAAAGAATTATGAAAATACCCATAAATTCGAATTATCATTCAAGAAAACCTACACCAAATGCACCATTCCCCCAATGACATTCAACGTCAATAATAGATCATATGCATGACGAAAGAAGGATTCGGTCCTCTGACAGACCTCAAGAGAGAGTAAAAGTGGTTATCAGTCAATACTTACTACTACATCAATCCCAACTCTCCAGATCTTAACCCGATGAACCATTATGATTACACTTGACCCTGTCGAGAAACACACTAATCAACGAACCAGTACTACAAAAGCCAATCAGTTAATGGAAAGAATTCAAGGATTCTTAGAGATCCTGTCCAAGGAAAATGTAAGATAGGCTTGTTCTAGGTTCTGGGTCTGATTTTGGGGAGCGATCTGGAGTTCTGGCCGGATTAAGGTTACAATTAGCACTAATGGCGTTTATTTTGTGTAAAGCTCTCCTGAAATAGTGTAATTTCCATGTCTACTGAATTTCTAAGCTACTTTGTAGCTGCCAACAACGTTTTCTCTTCCATGATGAAATCGACAAATTTATCCGAATTTCTCTGTATTCATGGTAACTCGTCATTTTCTAAATTGCGTCATTTTCGACTTTTTAATTATTATTTTGGCAAAACTGCCTTTTGTATGACCGGGTGCAGTCAATTAAATTCGTTCGCTGCTATAACTTGTGCTGTAAGCCCTTTATATATATACCACACTTTTGACATCGCTAGAAAAATTAATATGAAATAAAATAAGCTAATTGATTGCGAGGAAAACTACGATTCCAGTCATATTCACAGACATTTTGCGTTAGTCAATCGAAGGGCATGGACTAAGGAAAACGTGACCTTTTGGCCCATTTCGTCACGATTACAATAGCAAACGCAAGTCAGCTACAACCTATTCTAACGCTGAACAACAACGTTTCTGCTCTATAATGGAGAAGAAGGTAAAGTATGAATTACCACCTTTGATCTTTTCGTTCACAAATCATATTTATTAAAATTCGAAACAACTTGAGCGTGCTTTTGGAGGCAGTCGGTAATACAAATTATCTGTGCAAGACAAGTTTATATATTATCAGAATTTTATTATTCCAATACTTGAATAAGTGTAAAATAATGCAATAATGATTTTAAAAAGAAACATTTTATGACAAATTAAAAAAAACACGTTTAAATTTTACTATTCTATGCTATCCTGTCTATTAACAATGAAAAATTGGCTCTGTGATTCTAGAGATTGGAGTCACGCCACTACCCAAAGTCTCAAACTTTTACTTCGAGTGGGCGCTTCCTTTCGCCATCAGATGACTTTTATTCTTAATGCATCCCTAGGTAACCGTCATAAAATGTTCACCAAATAAGATTGGACTGAAAAAAAAACATTAAAATAATGTTTAAATTTTTATGCTTTCTATAATAAATATACTCCATATGCATTTATCTATAATTTTGAGTAAAATAATGGTCAATAAAGTGGAAGAAACGCATAAAATTGAATTATAATTTTACCAAAGGAAATAATATGTCTTAATTTTCATACGGCCAACATTTTTGTTTTACAGGATGAATCCAAATTCTTCAATGTTTTTTTAAAGAAGTATCTATAATATCTTCAGTCGCTTTCGGTAGAAACTCCATCAGACTTCTTCAAAAGACCCCATTGGGGTCCCTAACCGAAACTTTATTTGTTTTTCTCCTTTCTTCAATAAATATCATATCTAAAGAAATTTACCTCATGTGCAAATCATCTGTTGGCTATGACCGTCTATTCAAACAAACTAAGTAAATGTTGAGAGAGGTATGCTCGAGAAATAATATCGGTGACCCATAAGAAGCTTTGACCACATGTAGTGTCCATAAAACCGCGCAACTTTAAAGGAAACGAATGCAAAACCCTTGAAGTCGCAAGTTCATACAAGGCTTTTGCAATACGACGTTTAGGCAGTTATTAGCGACTTGGCTTTTCAATGCCTTAAAATTCCAAATATCTTTTATTCCACTCAAATCTTGGCGAAGAAATCCTATTTTCATAACACCCATTGAATAGGTGTATCTAGCCCTTTTGCTCTACGCGTCAATCAAAGTTTAGAGATTATTGGGTATATTTAGTCTTTAATAGGCTTGAGTTTGAGAAGTAATAATGCAGATTAAATTTAAAACTCAGTCAGGCGTATAAGTAGTATAGATGGCACCATAAATAAATGGAAGCCTGAGAGGGGGTGACAGATGTTGCTTAATCATGACACATACGCGCCTGCGGACATCTAAGAGCAATATGGTTAGTAGCGAGAAAAAGGAACGCCAAATGCAAGTTTTCAGGAGCAGAGGTTTGCATTTTTCGTAATGCCACCCAATTAAAGTACACTGTAATGTGTAAAACAAAGTTGAGTAAATTAGATTGTAGATGAAAATTGGAAAACCTCGACAATAATTCATTTTTCATAGCACTTCCGGAATGGAATAATTATCCTGTGATCGAGTATTTCATGATGCTGATTATAGTCGAAATTTTTTCTGATGACCAGTTAAGAGAGTAGGTCAACTCTCTCTCTCTCTCAGTTTCATGAACTTTGAGCAGGATTATCTGCTTGGATTGATTTTGAGATGCAGTACCTTTGGATATGAATTTATAGTCACTATTTTATTGACTATTTCCTGTGGTCCTGAATAGCAACGGGTATATTTTAAGAATTTCGTTATGGCAAAATCTTTTCTGCTCTCTTTTCCTGACAATTTCCCTTACTTTTTGTCAAATTTGTTCACCACCTTGCTTCATGTGGATAATGAAAGAAACGCCTGCTGTTATTGAAGGAATTGTTCCTCCCACGACAACATGGTTCCTTATGGCCTCTTTTACCACAGTTCTTTTTGGATGGCGGAACTGAGGCAAACGCCATTGGTTTCAAAAAGTACAAACAGATGTTGGTCTGGGGAGGTGAATAAATGTGCTGATTAAGGGAATTAAGTTGAATGTGGTGGATTTAATAACTCTCACACCTTCCTCATGTCTGCAGGTTATTTTAAATCAAGACTGCGTCCGTCTTCTTATTCTTGATATTATAGAATATTTCGTGGAAATATTCTAAATGTTGACTATTACAAATATGTTTTTAAAAGGCATGAAAACCTTTACAGTCCCCTTTCGGATCTTCCGGAATAATTAGATGTCGTGCAATAAGCAAAGTAATCTGCTCTCAGAAATTTCTAATAGTAGCTCAAAAGCTTCGCTGAACTCCAGATTTGATGGTTTTGGTAGAATTGAAATGTTAAACTTCGTATTCTTGGATGCCTTCCTTTTGCAATAGAATTTGAACTTTCTTATCAGCAGGACATTTTTCATCCCTGTCCGGAATATGACCTCATATTTCTGAAACCACCTTGCGCAGGAGCAACCATCTAAACAACATGGCGGAACGGCTAATTTGCTGAGAGAGGACGTCAGCCACTGAGTGAATTTGAAGTGAAATGGCCTGATTGGATGGAAGAATCTATTTTTTGTCACTGTTTCTACTAAAACTACTCGAAGTTTTTCGAACTGAACTTGCCTTAGTGGGAGGGGAGACTAGAGATTCTTGAAACTGGTCGGAAATTAGTATAAACCAATCTTCAAAATATTCACAAATCTCAGAACTCCATAAAAATATATAACTGTTCGAAAGATACATTTTTCCACTAGATAATGACCCTTCAGTAAAGCACATTTTAATAAACAAATGAATTTGATGAATAATGAACAAAAAATTATTAACATTTTTTTGTGGGTTAGAACAGTTCATTTTTATTAAGCACGGCAGAGCGCTGGTTGGTTACTGTGGGGAATTCTTTGATTGGTTTGAAGATATTTAGATGAGTCAGTAAATAACTATTTCGTCGATTTTATACCATTACAATAGCCCTCAATAATTTACACATTACTCAGGCCTCAGGACAGGTAAGAGGAAGGATTTTTATTTCGAACGGCATTTTTGTTAAGGAAGTAAGTTTGCTTGCATGGAACTGGATATGAGGTGAATGTTTGCCTGCCCTGTTTACAGAAATTTGAATTAATGATTTCCTCTCAGGTGTTCTTACGACATTCAATCACCCTCTGCATGGAGAATGGGCATTCGACTTTATATCGATTGCTGGTCACAATTAACTGACTTGCTCGTTCATTTCACTCCCTGGATCAGTGCATATGAGAATAGAGGATGAGGAATTTGACTTTTTAGGCTAAAATTTGGGAAGGAAAATTTGCATTAAATGAGATAAATGAGAAATTTAAAGAGTAAGAGTTGTAGTTTTGGGACATTGTGAACCTACTCGCAAACCTTGGTGAATGTCAAAAGATTTGTTATGATTCTTAGGTGTTGACAACCTGGCTGTAAATGCACGTAATTTCAGCTTGTAGCAACCACGATCAACTATTTATATGAGCAAAAACAACTTTTAATTGTTAGTAAATATTTACACTTAATCCATATGGAATAAGAAAGAATGCGCACTCTTGGACTGTTAAATTGTCGGAAACAGGACTTTGTCGCTGTTTTTTTAAGAAGCTTCAATTGGGAACGTAAAAATTATACTAGTGGTCTCGAATTCTTCCCTTAAAATTCTATGAGGTGTAAGTTGGAGACAATTTGGAACAAATTTGAAGATCTGATAATTCTTCATAAAATAAATATCCGTATCTTGTAGAAATAAAAGCATAATTTAACCTAAGTTTCACAGGATTTTCATTGGAAGCAGATACTTGCTTTCAGTAAGCTTTATCTCAAGTAGTATAGATTAGGAAAGTATCCGATAGACATTTTACGATTGTTATATATAATATGTTCACCCATTTTAAGAAAAAATGTACGTAATCTTCTTGTTGCATTCTACTGTTTAATCACTATTAATTTATCTTATTATTTAAAGTACATGGTAAGCTTGTCGGAATCTTTGTAGATTTGTTTCTCTGAAAAAGGATTCTGCGGCTCCATGAACCGCCCTAAACTCACTTATGAGGCATGTGGCTTATAACAGCTAATAAAAGGTATTACACGATCCTTAACATTTTTGTACACGAAAAAATCAGCTTTTGAACTTCACGATATCATTAACTAGACACCTTCTCGAGAAAATAAACCTCATAAGTACTCACTTGGTTCATGTAGTACTGAAATATTACTTATTCAAATTGGTTACTATAGTAGTCCGCTTTACGTTCGAAATTGTGCCATATCTCCTGTTTGGGAGAGGAGAGGACACTATGATTTAACCTCACAACCCAGCTCTGTGAAATAAATGAATACCTCTTTAATATTAAAGGCTCATGGTTAGCAGTACTCTTAATCATGAAAGTTTAAAATATATTTGGATATTTACATTTCACACTATTTCCTCCGGTTCTGCAATGATCTTATTTGCCAAATTTGCATTTTTATTGGGACTCAAATAAGTTCACTTTCATTTAACTAATTGCTCGTACTCCATTTACAAGTACCCTATTCAGTAATTTCACTAATACGACACATCCCCAGCTAACGTCGGACTCTAATTGTTGACAAAGAAGTATGACACATATATTTTATACAGAAGCAACTTCGCATTTCAAAACGAGACTCTCGTAGAACGTCAAAGCGGAAGTTAAGGTTATTATTGCCTCCAAAATGGTTGTCATCCGATTAAATGGGTTTATATGAAAGGATAAAAATGAAATGAAATACTAAATGGTAGAAATGGCTAAACATGTTCTACAAAATTTGCATGCACCAGGATAATCGTTTTTCATGAAAAGCGGACGTTTTTGAGCAGTTAAAAAGTTATCGTCATAGCGATGATAAATATGTTGACATTATTTTTATATTTTCAACCTTATTCTTGAGAATTTTGTTCACTGAAATCGTTTTTTAACCTCTTTTATTGAAAAGCTGTCAAGTTCACTTGATCAATTGCCAATTAATTATAAACTGTTGGGAGATGTGAATGATTTTCGTTATGAGCTTTGTTGGCAGTGACCTCAGTTAGGCTTCTTTCTATACATTTTTTAATTAGGACTGATTTTCTTACCTTTCCATTTAAGTCGATTGAGAGGTGCGTCAACAATGGCGGTTTAGAATGATTTTGTTTCCACTTAGAGGTATTTCTGGGGAAGATTTTTACGAATGAGGTGGCGCTGGTGATACCGATTTGTAGGTTCAGAGGATACGTTGATTTCGAAGGGGTTTTCAGAGATATTAAGCTGATCAAAATGTCATATAACTGCTTGGTCATTCTGAATGAATATGTGGACTTACATAGTTGTAAAAATCGCCCACCTCTAGCCCTCTTTTATCTGTTCCAACGAATAACATCAAGTTTTATATCAAGCAGTTTCATCTCTAAGTTGGAAATGTCATTAACAATTCTTAATAATATAGTGCGTTTGATTACGCTGTAATAAAGACTTGACACGTCTTGATTGAAATTTAAAAGCCCTTTTCTACTCTCTCAATACATCAGTGTAGGTGTTATTCATTCTTTTTGGAAACTCTGTGGTACAGATATCACAAAGCTGCAGTACAATACCGTTGTGTTAATATGTTGTCTTTAAATTATAGTTTAAGTGATAATAAGCTGTTCTTAATATTGATTAATGGGTTATTTTACAAAATATGGTAATTTGTTAATATAAAACTGTTAAAACTAATTTTCAGGGAATAGTTCAAGAGCTGTTTATATACCATTTGGCATGCTAATTTAGAAAACATTATTATTAAATTAAAGTTCATAGAATAATACACCATCTTAATTTAATTAAACTAACTCTATTTATTTCAGTACTTACTTAAAATTGCAATAATTCTAAGAGTAATCTTTTATCTTCTCTCAACTATATACATATCTATATTCGCCTATTTCAAACATTAATCTCTCTGCCTGGAATTATTTTGGAGCAAGATGGACAAGTTTAATGATAGCTTATATTGCCGAATAATAATAAAAGTTAAGAAATCTCCTTACAAACATATATTTGAATGAAAATGAATTTTCGTCGTTAGTTAACTTTTTATTATAGTAAGGGGAATCTTGCTGTTCATTTACTTCTTCAAAATCTTTTGCCAAAGCCTAATGATCTGTAAAAATATTTGACCCACTCCTAATTTTATTCTAGGTTACCTTCAAAAGTTAAAGAAGATGCAAATATAAAAGGTTGCATGGTATATTCAACATTAGTAAATATTCATAAAAATTTCAAATCAGAGACCAATGCTCATTGTCGATCAGTAACTGACCTGAGGTAAAATTTTTCGAAATATTATCCATTTCATTCACAAAGATCTTGATTTTCCATATCAAGATAAACATTAGCAAATATTTACCAGCCATTTAATATTAACAATAATCAGTCAAAAATACTAAATTTATTTATTTAAAAGAAACTTAATCTATAAATATGTAAAAATGAATCCGCAGATGCGACTCGAACGTGACCATGACGCTTAGGTGTTTGGTTGTGTCAAATAAATGTATTCTCTAATTGGTGGCATTATTAAAATCATCGCTAAGGGTGATGGTCTTGTATTAGAGACAATTACCAAACTAACTACGCGTCTTTCACTACTTCTGCTTCTATTTTTTATCGACGGTAGTATTATCGGTTCCATGAGCTATAAGGATACAATTCAAAACTCAACTAGTCTGTCAGAGGTTAGTATTTTATGCCGGATAATTCATTATTAACCTTGAATTTTCTCATTTTATTTTTTAAACTATCAAGATAACCGGTGACTTTGATGTTGATCCAAAGTCACAGCTGTGTGGCGTATCCGAAAGTACAATGGTGAAAGAGTCTCCCGATGAAACAACTACGAAACAAAACTTTTCTTTCACAAGTTCCTTTCAGGCAAATACTACAAAGTCCAATTGCCGAGGAGATGTTGTGGAAGATAAAAATACCGATACCGGTAACAATTTTTGTAGACAAAGTTTGGGTGATCATTTGTCAGTTCAAGGTCGGATATCCTCGAACAACCTGTTTTCCAGTGATCAACTCTCTAATTCCGCAGTTTCGGATGTACTTGAAAACAATATTGAATCAATAAAATCCTTGTCTTTGAAACCGGATACTGGACCGTCTGGATTCCCATCATTGAATTCTAGTAATTCCAAAAATCGGGATTTGGCTTTTTCTGGAATGACTGGCGATGTCAATCCATTTTCTTTCGAGAGAAGTCAGTCAGCTCAGAAGTTCGACGCTTGCAATTTCCTTGGAGATGGTTTAAATACCAATTCTAGCGGAAAAAGTCATTCAACCCCCGAATCAAGTTCCGGAATTGATGGTCCTTTTAATGGTCGAAATCCCCTTCTTCAAGATTCAGAGAGTTCTTCAATCACCAATGAAAATCACATTGGAGGTAGTTCTACTTCCTATTGGGGTACCCCTGGAAATGCTCAAGTGGATGATTTGAATTCTCAATCAGGTTTGAATAATTTGTCGCCACTTTTGACAAACTTGCTTTTCCATCAAACTGGAAATTCTCCTGTCAGTACTAGCAGCGGATCACAACCCAATTCATCTATCATAGCTGCTAAACGAGCTCTAATGGGTGGTCATCAAGGAGTTAGACCCTCTTTATCTCGACCTCCAGGTTGGAGCCCTTCAACCACTTCTTTTGATTCAAGCTTTCCACCGCCATCCGATCAGTCATCGTTTTCTGGAATGCCCTCTTCCAAGAATCCCAATTGGATGAGTCAAATTTCCTCTCAAAACAGTGGCAACTATCCCTGGTCTTCTACATCATCTCAGCAGAATTCATTCAAGGCAAGTTTCTCGGAAGCTGCCTTGGGATTTCCAGGAAATAATATTGGAAATGGTAGCATGAGATTTGGACCAAATCCTAATCTCTCTAGCATTGGTTCGAGCAATGGTTTTCCGAAGAATGCAACTTCCAACCCGACATCAATGTATTCCATGTTCCCTAAACGTCAAGCACATCGTGCTATGACACACTGGCAATCACAACACCAAAGTCAACAACATATGCAACAAACTCCACCCTCAGCCTTGTTGAATAAACAACAGCACAACAATTCAGATTTTTCCGGTTCTGGTAGTGGTCAACAGGATAGCATATTGAACCAAAAACTCTCTCACGGCAACTTTGGATCAGGTCTGATGTCTGGTAATATGGACGGGTTGAATGCGGACAAGTACTCTAACTTCGCCTTCGACCAGCATCTGATTGAAATCATGAAATCTATGGACTCCTCCTCGGGTAACTCCCAATCTGGTCTGCTTGATGATCTTGGCCTTGGAATGTCTGGAATAGATAATTATCATGGTGGAAATTTACATTCTCTGTCTAATTTGCCCCAGACGAGATCTGGTTTAATGCAAAACCAGGGTCTCCATGGCTTAAGTAATGCTCACCCAAATCTCAATTCTATTGCACCGCGGGAGGAGGGTTATTCTCGTAAAGTTTTTGTCGGTGGATTACCTCCGGATATTGATGAAGGTACAAATAAAATTTTATTTTTCTAATTTCTAACTTCTATTGAACATGCTTTAATCGTTTAAATATTCTTTTAGAGGAAATCACCACAGCTTTTCGTCGTTTCGGTGCGTTGATTGTGGATTGGCCGCATAAAACAGAAAGCAAGGCTTACTTTCCTCCTAAAGGTTAGTTGGTTACTCATCGCCTACCTTTCTACGCCTCTCTTTGAATGTTTTAACTTGTTTGCTCTTAATGCACTTTAAAATAGGCTACTGTTTCCTGTTATTCCAAGAAGAGCAATCAGTGCAAAATTTGATAAATGCTTGTATTGTTGATGAAGGGAAGTATTATTGGTGTGTTTCTTCGCCCACAATGAAAGATAAGCCCGTGCAAATTCGCCCATGGAATTTAGCCGATTCCGACTTTGTTATGGATGGTTCTCAGACTTTGGATCCACGTAAAACCATCTTTGTCGGTGGTGTACCAAGACCTCTTCGTGCAAGTGAGTATTAGTGAAATATATTTCGCTCGGTGAAACCCTTGGCTTTATCTTGAAACCATTCGTCCTTTCCTCTGATTAGTTGAACTTGCCCTCATTATGGATCGGCTCTATGGAGGAGTTTGTTATGCTGGAATTGATATTGATCCAGAACTCAAGTACCCTAAAGGTGCCGGTCGTGTGGCTTTCTCTAATCAACAGAGTTACATAGCCGCAATTAGTGCCCGATTTGTCCAATTACAGCACAACGACATTGACAAACGGGTATGATATTGACAAAATCTATTAAGATATTTTACATTGATTATCGGGTTGCTTTGACACCTGTTTTTGTCAGGTTGAGGTCAAACCATACGTGTTGGATAATCAAATGTGCGATGAATGTCAAGGCGCTCGCTGCGGTGGAAAGTTTGCACCACTCTTCTGCGCTAATGTCACCTGTTTGCAGTACTACTGTGAACAGTGCTGGATGCAAATCCATAGTCGCCAGGGTCGTGAGTTCCACAAACCCCTTGTCAAGGAGGGCGCTGAAAGACCGCGTCCAGCTCTCTATCGTTGGTAGAGGCTCTCTAATCATCAATCCCACAACCCCAGAATAGTATTCGCTTTTTGCGTATATAGTTTTATAGTTTCTCTCTCCGTCATAATCCTCCCTGTGATCGGTCCCTTATTTCCGCCTCTCTTACCCTCTGCCCTCTCATTGGCTTGCGCATTTTTTTCAGTTCGATTACTTTCCGTATATTATCTACTTATTAGCACACACACACACACAAGTTCATCAATTGATTGACTTTTTGGTAATATCTCTATTTTTTGTTACACTTCTTTTTGCATGTTTTTCGGTTATTTGTGAGCTTTTTATCCTCCCCATTTCCTAATACTTGAATGTAATCTCTCTCCAAAATGTGAACTATTTTAATTTGTTCTCCCCCACATACACCTCTCACTGTAGTTCCCTCAGGTTATCATCATTTTTCTTCATTTCTCTCTTAGCGGTTCTCCTTCTCACTTCTATGATAATGCCAAAAGTGGTACCCTTTTCTACTTTCTGTTGTGCAATTTGCGTTTCTTAATTATTTTATATCTCCTTTCCTCTTTTGATAACTGTACGGTGTGGCATCTCTTTGTTGTAACGGAAAGTGAGCAGACCATTGGATAGAAAACAAAGAACAAACTCGAGAGAAATACCAACTTGTCTGTGTGCCATGACTGCACACATGCTGCTCTCTCATTCACGACAATCACTATCAACTGCTCTACACACACACGACTTCCGAGGTGTTTGTCCTTCCCCTTTCTGCGTATAGTTGCTCAGTTTTATACCAGCTGATCTTTTGTGTGTTCCACATTTTCCAATTTGGTTTCCTCCTTCTCCTTTTGTAATGCACGCACATATTGTCTTCCTCTCTCTTTTATCGTCGAGTTCGTACGTAGTCTGCTAGAACATCTCTGTCCCTCCATGCATGTTATTTGTTATCCGGATTTAAAGGTTGGATTACTTATTTATTTTTTGTACTCCCTTGTCTGATTTGATGGCTGTCTCCGGTGTTTACGGTGTACAACAAAAGAAGAATAAGAAAGGACTCTGACCCAGCAGCTCAGCTAGTTTCGCTCTATCTATCGCTCGCTCTCAATGCACTCTTACTACCGCAATGCATGATCTTTTATTATTACGGGAACTATTTTCATAAACTTTTTAATGCGATCCAAATTTATACTACTACTGTTATCGGTCACCAACAACAATTCGTGCGTGGTTTTCACTCTGCTATATTTTCTGTCGTTGTCATTTGTGAATTTGTTCCTTTTTTTCTCGCTCTCCCACATTTTTTGATCAGTACTTCAGTTATTTTTATCGTTCCCCTTTTGTGCACTGTGACCCCTATTTAAATACCTACCTTCCTAAGCTACTACTTTATAGCACCAGTCATTCTTTAGTTTATACGACCTCTGATCTGTTTGTTTAGCTTACTACCATTACTTTGATACATGTCCACTGCCACTTCCTTTCTCTCTGCATTTTTGGTCCTCTGCGAAGGCAGGAGGAAATTTTGATCTTGCTGGGACTTTGCATACAGCTCCCTTCCCCGTTAGCCAATTTCGTGCAATTAATTTCTTTGTTTTGTTCTACATGTCGCTTCTGTATTTTGATTTCGTCATAAGTCAACACGATCAACTTGTTTGGAGCTTCAGTAATGTGATCTCCGTTTCTCACTGCTTCAGCATGTTGGTAATGTTGGACATTCACCTCTCTTGATGCATCAGTATTTTTCTATTCTCTACATGTATTTCATCCACTTTCTCCTAGCACAAATGTGATCTCGTCACTACTACTTTTCTGGCGCACATTTTCATCACTCTTTCTTTCTCTTTCTAAGCAGTCGACTAGGCTTTATTTTTTTGTTCTCTCCTCCCATACTTTCAAACTGGTCATTGTACTTTCTTATGTAATTCATCTCGTTTGTTATTCGCTCCTTTTTCCCTCTCCCCTCGCCCTTCCCCCACCTCTCTTGGAAAGGCTGTTTTGCAGAAACAGCGCGACCATCCAAATTAACATCCGCTGTATCTGTGTTATATCTTCGCTTTTATTTGCATTAAAAAGGTTAATTTA
The DNA here is from genome assembly GCA_000469805.3 of Hymenolepis microstoma. Classification (NCBI taxonomy): domain Eukaryota; kingdom Metazoa; phylum Platyhelminthes; class Cestoda; order Cyclophyllidea; family Hymenolepididae; genus Hymenolepis; species Hymenolepis microstoma. Next base: position 17,161,105 of record LR215995.1, on the reverse strand, counting down.
ATTAGACTCTTCCTTCTCCTTTATTGCCTCTTTCGGCTGGCTTTGTTGTATTTATTTTCAATAAGACTGTGCTGATTTGACTATATTGCTGGAATTAGAATGTCCTTTTAGCTGATTAATCATTGTCAAAGTTTATGATTTCGACTAGAAGTAGTATAAATGTTAGTGTACAGATTCATTTAACTTAATGAGCGTGAAATCAAAGAACATTGGTCTCGTAGTCACATGAAGCAGTGAATAGATATTCATTACTAAAGATTTTGAGGGTAATTTCATTCCTTGGAACTTTGTTTTGAAAGTTGTACCGAATGTCAATTGATTCACTTTACCATACATATATGAATGAAGTGTTTATCTCGAAATTTCATTGTTTAATAAAATCAAATAGCGGGATATTTTCAATTCTACTTACTGTTTATGAAAGATCGATTTTATATCAATGCATCAGCTAATTTCTCAATGAATCGGCCCAAAAGTTGAGTTGAGATCCATCCGTCTTTTCTCGGAACTCATTCTGTTGGCCCTCCCATTAATATTGAAAATATTAATTTAACCATTTTAATGTACTAAGTTAAAGGATTTTTGTTCTGCAAATGCTTTAAAATTAACCACTAACTCTTATTTTACGTTAATCAGTGAATGGTATCCATAAGCAAAGGGTAATATGAGTGACCGTCTTAAATTACACTTTAAGGGTCCTTTACGAATGTAAGTGTCATGTAATCGCAAAGTCAATTAATTATGGCAAAAATCTACTTATAATTAGAAGTTGTAGGTACTCATTAAGTTGGGTTTAAGTTCAATGAATAGACTGCCTTTTCTCTCAGTTACCTTCCAGTTATGACTTGTTCAAGTTAAAAATGGTGTTCTATCGCCATTAGCATAATTCATGTATGGTCATTTTCTTGATTGTATTTGCATATATTACTGTTGTCATGGTTTGCTCTGTGTTTGTGTCTTGGTGGTCACAAACTCTCTTCTACATAGGTTCGAAAATTCTTGTTTGACCAAATTAAACAATCAATAAACCAATCAAGTTGATTAGCCCATACTATTTTGCAGCAGGTGTTCTATAATTAATTAAGCCTCTACTTAGAAGGTAAAAAAAAAGGTTTAGTTCATTTTATTGCCAAGGCCTGGCGAAAAATTCGGGTCATTTGCAGGTAAAGCACAGGTAAAATGCACGTGTGTCCTTTTGACCGAGGGTGGTAGAAGTCTACGCGACGCAAATTTCGTAGTTCGTAGAGAAGGGGGAAGGTTTGATGATTCATCTCGCCTAAACCCGACCAACCAACCAAGAAAGCCGGCAAAACAGGCACGTGCAAGGGATTGTGCGTACGCGAGGTTAAAGCCAACCAATCCGCGTACAACCTTCACCAATGCACGCGTGCAGTTTGCTCGGTAGTCAGGGTGCAATGGCTATGGTAGCGAACACGTACACCGGCGTAACCTTAACGTGCTTCCTGGACGGAATTCATCACGGACGCACAAATACTCTTAGAGGACAAATAAGGTGGTGGCGGAAGCGTACACGTAGAATAACTACTATTCTACGCAAAATGCCACCATTCTCTATCTGTTTGTGCGTCTACCAGCATACACCAACCACTAGGCGTTTGGCAGTTTGGAATCTACTTCGCCTAGTTAATGGCATTCTCGAGATAAGACAATAGTTGACAATGCTTAGATGAAAACGTAGGATATGTGACATTGTTCTGTTTACCAGCTTATATTCATTGTTTACGCTGTAAACTGGACTCTTTAGCGTTCAATAGGTGCGGCATTCATATCAAGTGTTAAGTGGTTTAGGTAATTGAGCCAACTAGGTTGATCAGAGAGATATTAGGAGGCAGAAGCTAGAATTCAGATTAGTATTGTAAGCTATATTAATAAATGAATTACGAAATTTTGTGCATGCGCTTTGAAATTTTGAAGACTGGAATCCACAGTACAAGATTGATCGATCGATATGATTTTTATGGCAGGCTCAGGCCGAACTCAAGTACCTATAAATGCCCGTAACTATCCAGAATTAGAAAACAAAATGACTAAGAACTGCAAGGTCAAAAACTTACCAACTGTTATTGGAACTAGAATGTTGAATTTGCAGGAAGGAAATTTGCCAATTTCGTTCATGAAGAGAAATTATTTCTCTGGAACTGAAGTTGTGGTCAGTTCATCTTTGCCTTTAAGATCTCCCTAGCTTTTACATTTGAAGGCCAAAAATTCAGAACGTTGTTAATTTGACAAACTCCTTTGATCGAATCTCTATACTTTTGGGATGTTTTTACACAAATAAATTCCGATCAAAATTGTAGTAGTTTTTGTAATCGATCGGTTTGTAGTTTAAAAACATCTATTGCCATAATTTGCAGTCAAACCTTGAGAAAAGAAATTGACAAGGTTTCTGAACTGAAAGTGGGAAAGAATGAACCTATTTTAAAGACGGGTAGCAGTTACTAGAACTGTGCACCCTGAAATTCATTTCCTTCCTTTACCAGGCTTAATTAACTGAATGGAGGCAAATTCAACGGAACAAGAGAGGTTCTCTATTTCTGGCAACAAACTTGACTCTTTAGAACCCTTCCATTTCCTTTTTAATTATGATTTAGCTTGATTTCATTCTGCGAACTTAGTTGAATCCAAGTTGATAGAACTGCAGGATTGCGTTTACATCAACACGAATTGTTCAGGTTACCAGCATAATGCAATGTTTGGACACCAGTCGTCCGAGTGTAGATATGGTAGTAAATCACTACGTGGTCAGGTTGATTTGGTGTAAAATTCGAGGCCAGAGGTTCCTTAATGGAATCCTAAGCAGCTGAACAAACTACAAGTGAATGCTGTACATCGCTTGATGCACTCGCATACGAAGTTAGAGGCCACAAATTTGTAGCCCATTGGTGTGTGTCCAGTGAGCAGAGTGGTCAAAGACGTTCATGCAGTCCTGTTAATAAATAAGTTTTCATTTCTACCTGAAGAGCTTTCCTGAATAGGTTCTGAATTTTACTAGGAAGTGCATAGTTGAGTTGAGTTTTACTTCCAATTAAAATTTCATGTCGCACTCATACTCATTGTTAATCAATATCGCTCACTCTGTTATGTGAAATGTGCAAATTTGTTTAATTCCTCACGTGGTAGTTATAAAGAACGTGACACGAGAAAGGGAGTCATGTTAGTGCATGTGCGAAGGGGTTTAATTCTCGAAAAAAATGACAATTTCGATGAGTGTGTGTGCCTTTGTGTAAATTACACATACGCAGAGAGTAAGAGAAGAATGGGTGACTCAGGCCACTTGTGTGCAGACAAAAAAAACTCACACAATACACGTGCACAGGCATTAACTACTACCACCATACCAAAATCAATGACCTTAGTCACCAGTGTACTTGTGCACTTGATATCGATTGCCACATCAATTGTAGCTGTTTAAATGTTCAACGCAAATTTCACTTCGAAGATTACTAGCATCGACGTCTAACTTAATAAACGTGTAGAATTCGATTTATGCTTGTCCATTAATAGGGTTAATTATTATCTACCTTCTTAAAAGACATGAATACAGAATCCACTTTCATGGTCCTGCAATTTGTGGACGTGTGTCATTGACCTATGAAAGTGGGTGGGTTTGGGGTAGGAGGAGGGGGAGGGATAATCGAAAGTAGCCCGTGTTAACGCAAAGTGTGGAATGACTATTTTTCAAACAAAGAAAAGCCGGAGTTGAAGTGGCAGCGGAAAACTAACTTGGGTGCCTAATAAGTATGTTCTAGACTTTCACAACGAGAGTACTAAGACTACTGTTGCCAAGGCGTAGCAGAATGATGAAAGAAGACCCGTAACTTAAAAGACGGCTTTGTTCTTTTGGAAGTATAACGCTTTAGATACATTTAGTAGAATGGCTGTTCAATTAGTCAATAATGCTGTATTGTTCAGAATTACATTAGAAGAACAGTAACGGAAATACCTGGTACCCGAAAATCAAACGGCACTTTCTGTCTCAGTCTCGTTTTAACTCCTAATTTGACTTTTAATGTTCTTTAGTTCTTGTGTTTTGTCGTATTTCGTAGAAATAATCAGGATGCGATGTAATATCTCCATTTGTTTGGATATTATAAAATAGCTTACTTAATTATCCTTTGTGGTTGTAACAATTGGCAATTAACCATGTTTTTCAAAATCATGGAAAATTGAAAAAAACATAAGGTAGCAATAAGATCACACCAGTTCACAACGTGGGATTGTTCAAAGTGGCAAAGATTGCGTGTAAACATTCTCACATTTGAAGCTAGTTACTACAGCTATCTCTTTTGCATATTATACAACTTTGTATTTCTAATTGTATAAAAAAGTTCATGCATGTATTTGATTTTTCGATTTATTAGTAATAATGACTATGAACACGCCTCACAAGTTATTTATGTTGCGTCAACATGTTGCTAACTTAAATTAATCCCTTTGGCTTTGAATATTGGAATACGAGAACAAGAAGGTTAATCAAGAATTTAATTGGAGAACGATACCTGTAATGCCATGACTTCATTTTATTTGCTTTCCATGATGCGAATTGAGCATTTTTGCATTGAAGTGTGCAATGCATAAATTAGTATAATGCAGTGATGCAAATTCTTTTTCCATTAATCGCATCTACTATTGAATCGCATTTGCATCGATTTACAGTATTCATTTGCGCGCCTAGATGCGTTTACATTATAAGCAAGTTCGCGTCGGTTTATTACACCGGCATAAGTTCGCCATTCTCAGCTTTGTGATGTCTTCCTGTTGTCAACGTAAATAAATGAAATTCGAAAGATAAATTGCATTCCCATTCATACAATTTCGAACGTAATTCATTGTTCCCTATCCTTCTACTGCCTTCGATTCCACAATGTTAAACATAATTACGTGAAGTAGAAAGATTGAACTAGTTTGATCTGAAGGGATGCCTACTCAAGATGGAAAACCTTGTAATATCTAAGGCACAGCAAGAGAAACAGATGAGTTACGATGGGCTGACAGGCACAAAGCCAAAGTCATACTAATGCGTATATCTTAATTTTCAAAATTTATTACAGAGTAAGTAAAATACATGAGTATTTTGATAATTATATAAATTCCAGACATTTGTTTAAAATCTGGATAAAATTTCAGGATAATGGAATAGAAGCTCGGTATAATGATCATCTAACGCTAAAATAACTGAGAACAAACAAAATTATCAACACGCCATATAATTCAGAATTCAGATTTGTTCAAATTCAAGAAAAGAGATAGGTCATTACTAAAAAATTGATCAGCAAGATGCTGGAACAGTCGAGAACTGTCGAACAAAATGCATAAGTAGCATTCAGTAGTTTGAGAAACGGGAGGCATATGATTCTGTACACTTTGTATGTTCTTTGGGTCAAATTTGACAGAACATAAAAATAAACAGTGAGCTCATTTACTACTGACATTAACCCCCAAGGGCATTTTGCTGATGTGTCCTATACAGGGCAAATGAAGTAGGTCAATTTAACTTATTTTTTTTATAAATTGTCATATTGATGCCACAATTTTTCAAACAGATGAATTTTAGGCCATATTTGTGCAAATTCGGTGGGACAAAATATGGTTTTAGTTGCGCTTTATACATTATCATTAAAACGCCCCTATTTTCTCATTTGGATTTATGATTTAAACAATAATTAAAGGGGTATTAGACGATTTTACTAAAAACTTACAGAACTCCCCAGAATTTCTAAGCAGCTCACAAATGTATCAACCATTATTTTGGAAAGAGGGCTCATCTAGAATATAAATAATCTTTCTAAACTCATCTTGAGGTTGCTTTACTTGCCTACCCTGTCAACAAACACGAGCTAAGGACTTATTGTGACCGAGATGACAAAAATGCTGCCCATCAGAGAGAAGACAAAGATGAATTTCTGCACTTAAAATATGCTCAAAATGCATTTTCCCTTCTCACGTATGATTTTTTCAAAGATTTCCTATTAATGAGTTTGGAATGCTCTTTAGTGAATGCGAATAATCGATTTGTTTATTAACAGAAATGTGATATGGGCATTGTACACCAGACTTTAAGAATACACTCCCTGCAGCTTGATATTTTTTTTATAAAACCTGGCTTATAATATTTACCTAGAGAAGTTTACTAATTGGAATACTTTCCACTGACGTTTATTGTCTCGGCATTGTAAAATGCCTCCTTGAATTGGCATAATCTTAAGAAAGTGTCCATCCGGCGGCGAGGAATAAGAGAAGTATGGCTGCGCGGGAAACTGCTTCTTTACAAGTCTGCTATTTTCGATAAGAAGTTTCTACAACTCAACGGAGCACTATAATTCGAATATTTTTCAGTATTACTCGTTATCTTAATTCTTTGAAGACGCCTTTGACGATTAGGAAGATTAGCCACTCCTACTGAACTTATGTCACAACCACCATAGACACTGATCCTTTTGGGATAATATTGAAAGGGACATTTTAACTCACATTGCCCTTAACGCCTCTAATAAAAAATTACCACTATTAGAACCATTTCAACTGTATTTGGAATCTGTTCTATTTGGCAGAATAGCAAACTAAACAATACACAATGCCAATTTTTTTTAGGTCAGTGTTTTCATTCAGTCATTTGCAATATGTGAAATCCGGGGCAACTCCGAATTCAATGGTTAATAAGGAGCTTTATTGATTGCTATAGTTAGATTTAAAAACATTGTATTGCAGTAAAATGTGCTTTAATTTGCAAAGTAAATTATAAAGCAAATGCATTCAAATGATGCGAAATGCAATAAAATGGTGTTAACCGTTTGATCAAATCAATTTTCGCAGCAAAAGTAATCCAACTTTTCTTTTGAGCATTTAGGTCCAAGTAAAGGTGTTGCGAAGACAAGATGAAAACTGGTGAGTCATAATGCATTTCTAGGAATATCAGGGTGATGAAAAATTTTTACTGGTTTATCAAATCTCTCCAGGAAGATGCTTAATTTTGAGTTTATAAACCAATTTTTCAATTTCCAAGAAGGTGATAGGGCATTGAGAAAATGCATGAACAGATCGATGTAATGGCTTTTAACAACTCCCATAAAAAACTCAAGGTCACTAGTTCTATAACGGAGTTTGCAGAGTTTTAAGAAACTACGTCATATTTAAACTAATTTTTTATGTATGGCGTAGCCTCCTCCTGTACACTGTATCCAATTTGCCTACCCATACAACTATCTTAAGGATTTGAGTTCTTTACCTAAAAGGTGATTTTATAATATAAGAAAATGTCATCCAACGCTTTATTAACGATCAAAGTTAGACTTTGAGTGTTAGTATTCTACCTGTGGTGTGCTTTTATAATTTTCTGATCATTGGTTATTAAGGTACGTGACTGAGGTCAGTCTGCTAGCTGGAACAACACATATAAATATCTTATGACCTTGCAAGTCCGTATATTAATGGGTTCGCGGAAGCGCCTGGTTACAGTCGTCTTACACCGTATCCCAAAAAGCGATTTTAGTTTATTACGGAGTGATGCACTGATAATATAGGATTATTACTAACTGGAAACGTTATATGAACCGGCGAAATTCCTGACAAATTGAAATTATACGCTCCTCTCATAAAGAATTCCGAATAGACGTGGTCAGTGAAACTATTTTAAAGGTCTTCACGTGCTTCTAAAGAAAATAGAAAATTCAACTAATAAGCTAAAACTAAGTCCAGAAAGAGTGCTATGCATTTGAACTCCACGTGGTGCTTATTTCAAGGCCCACCAAATTACCGATTGCCTGGTCGCTTCTTTATATTTAAACAGTTTAACTTATTTTAATTAGGTTATTAAATTTAATGTACCAGTCCAATAAAGTGTGTCCTAATTGGTGGAAAAAGCACTTTTTGGTAAGTGAACGGTCGCTAGCGGTCCCTATGTCACGAAACTACGTCCTGCAGAAAAAGATCTGACAATTTGAAACATAGTTGCAGCGTACATGGTTTTGTTTATTCGTTAATCCACTAAGCGCAAATTGAAAAATTAGGCTTTTTTCTGCTAAAATTACTGTTAGAAAATTGATGTGATCTAATGAGCTTATATGACAATCAGATTGACAAATAGCCTCGATAGATGGCTTTCCCCGACTATATTGTCAATTAGAAGAACAATGGGCCCATTTAAATTTACCAACAAACGGCTCGGAATCTCTAAATCGAGGGAATCTTTTAACTTTGGCAAATTCGGTTAAGGCATTCCGTTTGAACCATTCCTTCCCTCAGCAAATATTTCACTAAAAACTATACTTTCTATTTCAAAATCGCATCGTAAGTGCGATCTTCTAAAATGGATTAAATAAAGAATCCATTAAGGCTCTGCCTTCTAAACCCCAATGAAACCCTATTTTAGCACCGCTTGACATTAGCCTTAACATTTGACTAAGAGCATAAAAAATACAGGCATTTTAGTTATTATATTTCTTTTAAGATTTGCGGAAAATGAAATAGGTAACAGATAAGAGAGGATCAATGGACTTATGAACTTATTCAACACGAGACGGGAATGTGGTATTATCAAATCTCAACCAATGACGGTCAGACAACTTTGAAAGGTATATAGTGGTGTTCATTATGACCCCATCTGTTCCTAATCGATAATAGATTACAGTTAAATTAATCTTTTTGCTCTAATTATTTGAGTTTAGGCGTTTTCGGAAGCATCAAAATGGAGAAGAGTTTCTTCCATTCTGAATTCGAATTCTTTGTTTAAATCTTTTCATGTTACTCCATGACTTGGTCATTTTACGACAATGCAGCTTCTACGACAACTGAGAGAAGAAGCAAATTGAAGCAACAAGATCGAGTGTCATTGTTAGATTTAACCAATCAATATGCACTAGATATTATGGATATGAATTGAAATGGGCGGAATTAGAAAATGAAATGAAACAATTCGTTTTTTCTCTCACTTTTCGGTCTGCTCCCATTCTATGCGTGCATTAGGAATTCATTTTATTAATGGGAAAACTATGGAAAGAAGTGTCTCTCTGCCAAGAATGAAAGGGTGTACATTTGATGGGAAAGTTTCTGAAAAATTTCAACCTAAAATATCAATTGGCAATAGTAGTGGTTAGCAGCTGTTATGATTTAATTTATTATTTTTATTATAGGGATGAACGTTAACAATTCTGAGTCTGAAAAATTAAAATCTTTCTTGAGTTCAAGCAATGATTAACTTTTCTTTTCAACAAACCTTCATTGTTTGTGTTATTTTCGACTAGCAAATCTCAGTAAATATCACTTTTCACAAAAAATTATTCTTTTATAGAATTGTCAGCTCTCATTACACATAGCTGGTAATAATAAGTTTAAACAAAGGAAAAGTGAGGCTTTTAAGATCAAATAATGACATCTTTTCCCATAATTAAAGGCATTAATTGGGATTTACAGAGAGGATTACTTTCACACGGTACTATTGTTGAATTCGTCACTGGCTAACAGATATTCTCAAAGCTATTTCACTTTTCAAAGAGTTAGGAGTTCACCTACTCTTAATCGTCATTTGATTAAAAAAATCAAAGACCGCTTTTACGATGAGTGTCTTAAAGTATGTTGAATCTGCTCTTACATGTGATGACACACATAAAGTAACTATTTTATGCTTTCAAACATATTTAGTTTACTCACTGAGACCTTGGAGACATTGAGTTCACTAAGAGGGCTGTTTTATAAGGTTTAATGTGCTATTTGAGGTCACGACTTCTCTCGGGGTAACACACGCATATAGGAATACAAAATGATGAAAAAAAACAGTATGTCTCAAACACCCCAAATGCACTCAAGGAAACCATTTGGCTAGTGATACTAAAAAACTGCGAGCTTGTTTCTTTGCTTCTATGTGGCAAGTATCGCTATTTGGACTTCAGTTTCGTTTTTAAAGTCCTGGAAATCCAAACTCCATTCTAGAACGCGCCATTTAAATTGTAGGCTTAAGTTTTGCTCTAAGCCAATGCGAAAAACGGTTATCTGAGTGAGAATAAATAATTCCAGGCTTTAATTTGCTAATTTAAACAACGTACATAGAGTTGGCCTGAAGCTAGGACGTTTTATTTCGTCCGGAAACACCTTTTTTGCCAAAGGTACACAACGGCAGACTTTTTCGCGGAGGTATTTTCGAGATTGTCATGGCAAAATCTGCGGAAAAGAAGACGCTTTTTCAGGCAAAGTAGCACGAAATTTCTACTCTACTTTCCTATCGATAATCAGACAGCTGTTTGGTGTACTAAGCTGATTGTTGAGGTAGACATTGGGAAATATGGTTATTCCTAATGGTAGAAAAGCGTATTCAAGGTAAGCTTAAATTCTCTTGTGCCCGTTGAATGAGAAATGAGATGACGGCAAATTCGAGAGGCCTAGTTTCCGTATTTTCGCGTAAGTGTGTGTGTGCATTTGAAGGGAGTGAATCACCTTTGTGAGAGCTATCAAGGCCAGCAACCTCTCCAGCCATGTGATATCTAATGCTGTTGCAGTGCGACGAATCACTCTCGATTTATATTTCCTGTTGCCGTGGCTGCATGCAGATGTGAGGGTTTTTTACACTTTTTTGCTGTCACGTAATGCTTCAAATAAAAAAAGAAATAAGGACTTGCCACCAGTGATTTGACAAAGTGGACAGCACTGAGCGTCTGCAAGTACATATGCGAATTACCTATGGTCAAATAATCATTGGCAGATATAGCAGATAGTATGTTTGTGGTTCCTTAAAACTAATAATTAAAGCTAATACAAAAGTGTCGTGAGCGATGCAATCTCACCCCTAGGCTTATATTGTTCTTATTTTCATGACTAAAAAATAGTGTGTCCGCTTTGAAATTCAAATAAACCTCAAGTTTCTTCATAGATTTAATCTTTATTTTAAAAGTTTATAATAAATAAATGTGGGAGGCAATTAAGAGTGGATGACAAAAGTCTGATATTTAATGAAATGGAGGAGACCAAACAGTTGCTGAGAGCAACGTCAAGGTATCAAAGAATCGTACTTCATTTAATCTGCGGATCCGGGTTGAACGCTCCAGATTTCAAATTGAATGCTTCGTCCCCCTAGATTGCTGTTAACGCTTGTCTGCAATGTTCAGTGCCGTTGGATGGATGTATTTTAATCAAAAAGGTTCAGACCTGCCTCCTCAGTTCAATTTTTATCTTCCAATGGTGAGGTATGCTTACTTATCACCATTCTTCCTTTACATATCATACTACTTCAATGGCTCTAGAAGATATGAACGCCAGCTGGAACAAGGTAAGTGAGGTGTGTCAGAGGACTGAATCCTTCTTCCATCATGCGTATGACCTATTATTGACTACTCGTGTTTGTTAATCAAGACTAAACTACCGAGGTACGTAGGCAACTGAATTCACTCTAAGATCCTCTTAAAAGTTCCGAGGATAACCCAGTAGTCGTGGTGGAAAAATTTAGTCTGCATGACTCGAGCTTTATCCTTCACACTGTGTTCAAACCAACTCATCTCTTATTCTGCGTCTTGTGCTTATGATTTTGGTGAAAGCCTTTCCGATCAGAAAAGAACGAGATTGTTTGTGCTTCAACAGAATGTCTCACTATGCTCAAAATTTCTTCGCTTTTGTCAGACCATTTCTGTGGGCCTAGTGTGTAAGAATTTGACCTCTGTGACGCTTGCATGAGCCTGTTGTAACAAAGTTCTTTTTATGAATGCTAGTTTCATGGTAGAATCTGAAACAACCAATCAACTCTGATGCCAGGGAGTTCCGGCTAATATTTTGCGCCAGATTTTGCGTAAATCTGCTGTGCGTAAGCAATCAGATGGTTTGCTATGCTTCTTTCCTTTAGATACAACAGCCTTATTCTCTCCACTGCAAATTCCCAGCTCATGTCGAATTCTTTTCACAGTATTTGGGGGGTGGGGTGGGGGGGGGGGGGGAGGGCACTGAACAGTGATCATGATCTCCTCATTTTGATAGCTGGCTCGATTCATTATGATTAAGGTGGGTTCCAGTTATCATCCATTCTTTTTATCACCACGTATAGGGATGAAGAAGAGTTGAAATCTTTGAAGAAAGTTTAGTATGTGCGAACACTCCCAAAATATAAGTGTCTATAATTTATCCCAAACACATTGCTTAATTTTGCATACTCAATCTCCACACTCTTATTCACTTGCTCAATGTATGCATTACACTTTATCGGATGAAGGGAAAATTGAGCGTGAGATGAGAGAGCATTTTTACCTTCCTATTGTCGTAATAGTTACTCATTTATTATTTAGAATTGCCCTACCTTAATAGACTGTGTTCACTTAAGATGATTTATGAACACTGAAGTAAATAGAAAGACTTTAATTGGAGAGCTATAACTCTTTAATTCTGTATATTGTTTAAAGGGATTAACATGTGCGGCAATTTCTGTCTGTTAAAAGATGACAATTCTACTGAACTGTATATTAGCCGATTTTTAAAAAATTTTTGTAGTTATAATTTATAAAATGAGATAAGGTTCTCAGATTAAGAACACAAAAGCGTTTTATAGAAGTAGATTTCATTGATAAAAGCTACCTGAATTGAAAAATTTTCCTTATCACAAATGCGTACAGAATCTGAATCACAAACTTCTATTCCCAACGACGTCTATTTCCCCAATCCATAGTGGTGACGTATTTCCCAGACTGTACTCCAAAGAATGTTTGCACAAATAGCTGCCAAAATTGACAAATTTATGGGACAAGCCCAACTAGCAAGTCTCGTATAAGTAATATAAGGCTTCACTCCACGTGCGAGATTAAGGGAAAATTCCATTTTTGAGGTTAAATCCTACTGGGCAATTCTATTCGATTTAATTGACTGATTTAAATCAGCGCATTATCTTTATAGAATTTCATGCCAAATGAAAGCAATTTTCACATGGAATTACACTGATTTCCGTTAGTTTAACCGAAAAAAAAGGGAAAGAATTCTTCGAAGCAGCTTGAGAAAATTTGATCATGATCCACACTACTATTATTGTCAGTAATATGGGCAGAGAGAGATCGACGAGCAAATGCGTCAGGGAGCTGGCGATCATCATTCTATCGTTCAGAGGAATGATGCACGCAAACATATTGCTTATTTATCCAATTGCTTCCTTCTCTTTTGCTCTTAATCACTTGAGCGTTTGGAGTGCGATGGCTCTTTAAAACGTGGACATTTTCGCTGCATTTACTCTTACTGAAGACACAGTTAAATGACACTAGATCGAAGCTGAAATATAAATTTAGGGGTAGCATTAAAAATTGCTATTTTATAAAGAGAGCTTATGGAAATAGCATTCATGACGAGTGTTGAAGCTACTCCTATTTTATTTTATGGACGCTTAGATATTTTATCAGTAGTATATGCAATTCTGCAAGAGAAGTAATAAGAAGTGATTTCTCGTCAATTAAAAACTGGATATTCTGCGCTGCAGTAGATCATATATTTATCGATGACCTACAGTAAGAAATTAAAATCCATTTTTATCTCAAAAAGGCATCAGAACATAGGAAATGATAAAGCCGTTTAACACTGTAAAGGTGTCTTAAATACATCAAACGGAAAAAGAGATTTCAACTTCGAATGTTATTGCACCAGATTTTGCTTCATTGGAATAGTTCACTAATTTTGTAGTTTTACAGTATTCACACTTTCGGACATGTCCTCTAGTCCCTCAATTCTTTCACTATTTCTGACCTCGAAAGCGTATTGATCAGCTTTTCATAAAAGTAATTCAGCGTTTTCAAACGAATTCTTTTACCATTATTACTATTATTTTTGTCCCTGGTACTACAAAAAATGAACAAGTTTTAATTGTGGAATACAATCGAAGTTGGTTTACAGGCGACCCAATAATTATAAAGGGGAAGAGATTCGGTTCCTAAAGTTTAAATTCAGCTCTTCGTTCCCTGTTTTCTTGCAATTTGCAGTTTTAACAAAGTAGAACTGGGATCGTTAAAATCCTTAAGTTACCAGGGCTCTGTGAGTTGTCTTCTCTTTCTGCCAGGCTAAATACCTCCTTTAAAAAGGGCAAATGCATTTACGAATCTATTAGTTATATGACTATGTCTACATCAAAAGGTTTAAGAAAGTCATTTCATTGAACTACTGATAAGCTGTTTCACCTGGTTTCAGCAATTTCTAATAAATTATTGCATGCACGTCTCACCAAATGTATAAATGTTTCTGAAGAGTCAGCCCTAAGCGATGTCTTAAACGGTCCACTTCTCACCCCCCCCCCCCCCCGCCATTAAAAATGTGGTGAAAAAGGACAAATTCTTTGCCGTCAAGACAATACTCCACTCATCATTTTGTTTTTGGAGAATTGATGCAGAGGCATCCAAATCGACATCCTATTTAATTTACAGATGAGCACAAACTGGATTCAAGTATCAATTTGTAAAATGTCCAACATCCTATTGGAACATCCATTCCACCAGATGGGGCTATAAGAACAGAAACACAGCTGGGAAGGAAATCGAAGACATACTTCACAGCAGCCCTCTAGAACTTATTTACAGCGATGAGTATCCTGCGAAATACCTTCACTACAGTGGAACCAGAACAACTCCCGACTTGCTCCTGGTTTCAAGCGACATCAGCGAATTCACACAACGCAAAATTATCGACGATACTGGATCTGGTCACAAACCAGTCATTGCTAGTATTACCATCAACTCCAAATCCATGACACCCAAAATGCCAACCAAGGTATTGTGGAAATTCAAGAAAGCAAACTGGCCTAAATTCACAAGTCTTTTGGAAACCGAACTAAATGCAAGTCCTATCAACTACAACCAACATCCTGACAAACTAAGCACCAATATCACCAATATTATAATCAAATGTGCAAAGAACAATATCCCCCGTGGTAAGATTAAACACTATAGAGTGGTCTAAAAACCTTGAGGAACTGAAAAGAAAACGGGAAGCCCTTCGCAACACTGCTGAACAGACTTGAATAACGGAAGACCTACAAACCTGGAGATGACAGTCCTAAGGCAAGCCACCTTACAAGCTAAACGGACTATCTAAAACAGCTTCATCTCAAATACCAACTACAAAAATGATAGCCAACGCACATTCAAATTCCTGGGTAACCTCCTAAACAAAAAGAAAAAACCCAAGAAGGAACCAATACTCTTAAACACTAAAGTGCTTACCACCGACTCCGAAATAGCTAACTTCTTCGCGAGGTTCTATTCCCAAAAACAAAAGAAAAACCCATTTATCAGAAACTCTTCAAGAGATATCAGGAAACAAGTAGCAAAATTTGATGAAATTAAGGAAAACACAGCAATACCACATAAGGTACTTACTCAACCATTCAGTTCTCACGAACTCAATGCTGCGATAAAACAGCTAAAATGCAAAAAGTCTCCTGGAGAAGACTGTATCCGCCCCAAATTTCTAAGTAAAATGGGACCAAAAGCGAAGGTAATTCTGCTGACACCATTCAACATAGTAATTCTAATACTAAAAAAGGGCAAAGACACTGGCAAATTTGATAACTATAGCCTCACAATCATGTTGGCTAAACTCATGGAAAGAATGGTTAACATGAGGCTGACCTGGTTCCTTGAAATCAACAACATTCTTGGAAACGAACAAGCAGGTTTTAGGTCACAAAAGTCAACAAACCAACAAGTAGCCACGCTCTCCCAACATCAAAGATTCCCTTGATGCAAGAAATACTCTTACAGCTGTATTCATCGATTTCAAATCAGCATATGACCCACTATGGAGAGAGAACTTAATTCTAAAATTGGCGAAGAATGGTATAAGACATAACATGCTAAATTGGATAAAAGCATTCATTGGACAGAGAACATGTAAAGTCAGATATGGAAACGATCTCTCCAAATCGAACCTTTAACAAACAGGCTTACCACAGGGAGCTGTTACAAGCTGCTCTCTTTTTAACGTCTTGATCAATGACATAGCTGAACTGGTACAGACAGTTACGGAAGTCAAATGCTTACTTTATGCAGATGATCTTTTTCTACGGTATTCCGCCCCCAAGATGAACACTAACTGGTGCGACCACAATGGCATGGTTATCCACACATTTTCGTTGGCCCACCACAGCATAAATCCGCTTTTAATATACAAGGATACTCCTCTAGAACAGACCAACGAATTCACTTATCTCAGAGTGACGTTTGACACAAAACTAACATGGAAAAACCACATTACCAAAGTAGCAGAACGAGCCTCGCTGGTAACATACGGGGCTGTGCGCGCTCAATCCTAAACACCACTTACAAGATGTTTGTTCAACTAATAATGCAGCTGTGTTGCTGCGAGACACTCGTTACAGCCCCTGAGGCTACTCGCAAACCACTCGAGAAGACACACAACCAGGCATTACGACTAATTACTGGAGGGATAAAATCAATACCCATTGATGCAATGCTCCTGGTCAAAGGGAACAGTATTCGAAGGTGAAATGGAGGCCATTAAGATAGCCTTAAGCCACTTGTGCTGCCGTAATACTAAATTCACCAACGGTCCAATTCTTTCGGACTCACGGTCAGCAATACAGTCAATTTAAAACAGAGAACCACCCAAAACAGCTGAGATCCACGAATGCAAAAACTGTATCAGCTACACAAACAAAAAACAAAATAATAGTTCCTCAATGGATCCCTGGACACTGTGGCATTATAGGCTATGAGCGCGCTGACACACTTGCTAAGAAGGTGACCACAATTTTGCAAGCTATAGACCGGCCAATATAGTTCTACACAATGAAGACCTTAATCAGGAGAGAATTCAACGAGAGAAGCAACGAACTTAAAGCCCGAACAAGGGAGAAGCAGTGGACAGCGGCACTCTCCAGCATAGGCGACTGGCCTAGACTCGAAGCTGTTGCAGAGTTTAGACTGTGTATAGGACACGATTGCCTGGCGAAATATCTCCACAGAATAGGAGTATATGCCCAACCAACATGCACTCTATGTGGCCTTCAGGAGGAAATGGAGAAGACGCATCTGTCCAGCCCTACAGACAACGACAGAAACCCAGAGATACTGGGAAGTCAGAAGTCAACTAAAGAGCTAATGATAACTATTATAAAGCCTGCAATTTCATATAATAATATTTTCCTTACAATTAAGCCATCATTTGAATTAAAATTGTCTTCGATCTGAGCCACTGCATCCGCTGTGTTAATATAGTGCAACCAAACAATATCATCAATTTAATTGCCGTGATTATAGCCGGCACCTCCTGCAGGTAGAGTAAATTGTCCTAAAGTCCATGTTCTGAGACGAATGTTGTTTTTTCTTTCTCTCATAAGAAAGTACCCAGGAAAAAGCACTTAACCATTGGCTTGGACACACTAGAATGTCTTGCAGAAATTGAATACTTCATGTTGAATGAACGAGTATGAAATGAATTTCAATATAACGTTACAAATAGCATTTTGTACATTCACGGGTTCATAGATAATCGAACGAATAATATAACCAGTTGATTAATTTGGAGAGAGATGATAAGTACATAACTGATCAATAATATTGTGCCCCCAAAAGCACACAAATTCTTAAATTTATGGTGATAAATAAATAATGCTTAAATTTAGAGTTAAGATGAAATTCATTTACATATGCTTAAAGTGGGCACCACTTAATTTTTGAGCTTTGGATGGGCTGAACATGTCTAGCAGTATTAATCTCAATAAAAATGGTAAATGAAACTGCCTGTCATAGATTAATGCTACCACATAAAATATTAATTAATTAATTGTTTACCAGTTCTTAATTTGGAATGCCATATGGATATAGGCATCTGCCCACTCACATTTTCAAGGAGTGAGTAATTGTAGGCGTTTCGAAATTATAATTCGAGAAATGAGTATACGGTTCGTAAGTTGAACATATAACTCTCTTCTTGTAGTAACACATCAGTTTGTAGCAACTGTGCCTGGAGTTGCTTCGTAATTTTTGTGGTTTTATTCATTAATATGTTGAATTTTGTCAATAATACCAAATATATTGATTCATAAAACGTGAAGAATTTTCGCCGTTTAATCACGAAAAAAGCATCTAAAAAGAGAACTAACAACCGTATTATTACTATTATAATTGATCATTCTGACTCAAATTGCTACTTGGGATTTAAAGGGAAAATATAGCATGTGAATAAGAGCGAATGAAAATACAGTGGGAATGAAGTGCGAATTCCATTTTCTCGAAATTCAGAAGATCTGACTTTCATTCTGAACCTAGGCAAGTGAACGCATAGTGACAGCAATAAGGAAATAGTTTGGGCAGAGGGAAAGGACGTGAGATAAGCTCTTCTTTTCTTCTCAGTTCGGAGAAATATGCTACTACTTTTCAAATAAATGAAATTTGATAAGTTGAGAAATAACCGGAAATCAGTGCTCATTCAAGGACCATTTTATTAATCTGTCCCACTAGTTAGACAAAAACACTTGAGGAACCACGTTGGTTCCTTACGGGGACTTCGAGGTTGCATCAGAATTAAACACTCCAAGCGTCACTGTGTGGGCGGGATAATTAGATCTCCGAGACTAGTTATGACCGCGATAAGAATTTCGGAGTCCCATCCTTCACCCTCTGACCCCTTCTTCAGGTATGAAACGGCAGTAGAATTTTTGGTTTTAAATTCCATTTGTCTTGGATCAAGATATTTTGGATCTGCTGTTGACTGGGAATTTCAGGATCGTAATTTAAGGACTTTGAGATGATTGGGTTGCAATAGCACTTCAGAAGACAGAGATGGGTGAAATGATATATGCATAGGAAAAAGCGTATTCTTGAAAAGTGTGAAGAAGCTCTTTGAAACTTTAGAGACACGGAATCGATCGATCGAATTATTAGGGATGAAGTAGCTTACTGGATGATGCTTCTCTCCAAGTTCAGAGTTGGTATCACCAGCAATGGCCAGAAGTTCTTTTAATCGTTCTGCATCGATTACCGAGGATAAGTCAATGATATCTGCCTTAAGAGGGTTCGATTCTCTCTTATTTCGAACACTTTTATGATGGAGCGATTCATCAGGCTGTTTACTCTGTGACATTTTGCGCATCTTAGCCCTATTGTGATTCCGGCTTCTTGACACGCCCCAGAAAGACGTTATCATAGGGGTAGGGATTTGATGGTTTAAGAAAGATTTCAAGTGCAAACACACTGGCTGCTAGGGTAAGACCGTTGAGGAGGCAGGGGAACCGCAGTTTCTGACTGGTTATTCGTAAGCACAAAACTGAGTCAGGAGGAATCGAAACTTGAATACACTGTTTAATGAAGATGGGATCAATGTAGTCGTTTGTCATTGCAAATTGGGAAGTTATCAGTTCTTACAGAGTCACAAAGTTAATGAGGTGGCAGCAAGCAAGTTTCATAGAGTTGTGTAGAACCAAGTGAAATTAATAAATAACTAGAAGAAAGTTTAGGTTGTAACAGGGTCAAGCACTTCATGCGCTACTGTGAGGGGTAGATAATTAGGTCCCAGAAACTGGCCATGACCTAACTGGGAGTTTTAATCCTTAATAGGTTATATCCTTCAAAGTCCCCATTGGTCACCGCCCCCGAAGAACGTCGATAGTGCAAGCTCATTAATTATATTTTCACGGGCACTCGCTTAGAGTTGACAGATTTGCACTTCACCTTCACGTGATGCAGCCTGGGCAACGTATACTCATACGGCAAAAAAAGTCTATAAATCGGCAGTTGATTTCAAACTACCATGTCATATTCCACCACTTCCACAGTAATCACCTCACCTTACCTTCTTTCACATCTGTTAATCACTCTTCTGTTCCCCCTCTCGACTTTTGTGACTTTGACGTTTCTCCCCTCTGTGAAGCCCGAAGTTAGCCAAAGGGCTAATGATAAAAATCATAAAGCCTGCCATTTGATATAAATAAATAAATAAATATTAAAGTTTAGAAAATCAGCCAAGGTTCATTTATATGCATCTGCTTAATAAATAGTTTTAAAAAGATTTTTTCCAAATTTGACAAATTTTTTCAACGTCTCTTTTTTACCTTCAGGCTTCCTCTAACTGGTAGAAGATATTGATAAACAGAGGACTTTTAGCAGAAGTATAAGAAACAGTGGTAGCCATGATTTTTGCAGAAAGAACCCTTATTTCTGTGAAATTCATGAATTAGGAGGATTAACGGGCAGTTAAATTAGAAACTAAGCCACTTTAAAAAATGCAGCAAGATTTTTCTAGTAAAAGAAACTTTTCATTGATCTATTTCAGGAGCATGAAAATTAACCACAGTCGCCTAACGTTATACGTGAACTAAATGCTGATTGAATTATCGATTTATTTTTTTCTCCGTTAGTCAGTATTTGGCACGGCTCATATTTGAAGCCAAAATTTCGCCTGCTTAGTAGTGATTTCGCAGTTTTGGATAGGGCACGAAAAACCTACCGGCACGATCGACCAGTGCGTTGAATGTCGGATTTTGGCAACAGTTTATCCACCTAAAACGACTCTCTTCATTGGTTGGCCGGGGTTTCGTCCGACGCGACGCTGGCAATGACTAACGACGAGCCGTTATTACTACCACTACCATTCTTGCTGTTAAGTCTTCTGCAGTGCTTTTACTCAAAATGGAAATTCGCTTTGCCTTCCTTTCCTTCGCCGTCACGATTTCAGTAGGCTTACGAATTTGTCGAAAATTGTACATATTTTGAAAAGAGCCCACTTTGTATCTACAAACAAAACATATTTCAGCATATTACTACACCACAAATAGCTAGTGAATAGGCCTTAAACTCCCTAGGGAACTATGGGTCAAATTCCGAATTTTGAATTTGTAACATTTGGATATAACGCAATGAACATTACTCCGAAATCGTTATGAATTAGTTTAAAAATTAAACTCTGTTCTATTATTATTACCCACATGAATGGAAAAAATCGCAATTTTTTTATTGTTTCGCCAAACAACTGATAACGAATGCCAAAAGCAAACCAATGATAGAAGGGGAGGGGGTGAGTCAAAATGTGGAGAGCAAAGTCAAGATACCAAAGTCGGAATTCAATTGGCTTGTGGAAACTGGTTATAGGATAGTTAACAAATGATTAGTTCAATGATCACGAAATCGTCACGTGCTTGTCTGCAATGTTTACCGCCCATTAATAGACGTTATTAATCAAGAAGGGTCAGACCTGCCTCTTCAGTTCACCTTTTATCTTCCAATGGCTGAGAAGGCAAAATAATCAGCAGCTAACAGAGCTGAGATAGAAGAAAATTTGAAGTTGCCTTGGCTCAATGAGGTGTGTTCACACTTTGTGAACTTTGTTCTAAAGTTCTAATAAATTCTATTCTCATACCTCTATAGACTATTCCATTTTTCTCATAATTTTACTGATTCAAAAATTTATTATTTTTTTTCCCCCTCATGTATATTTGTAATTAAGAATAAGCTTTGATATACGTCTCGACGTTGAAGTAAATATGCAAATTTTTACTATTTACTCGCTTTTCTATGATCTAAATTACATGCTGAGGTAGCACTCATTACGATAGTACCCTAAATTGGAGGATCATAGATGTAGTATGTATCTGGCAAAAGTCAAGAAATTCAAGAAGTGACAGAGTTCTAGCTTAAAAAAAAATAGAAAGTTCGCCCATATTTTTTTGGGGATTTTGATCTCTAAATTGGATAATGTAGTTAGGAAAAATTAGTGGAAATATGCAAATCATCGTGCAGTTCAATTTGTTTGAATTGTTAACTCATTGGGCTGTAATTTCTCCTTCATTAGTGTGTTATATTCTAATATTTCCAAATTAGAATGTAATAATTTTAGCCCTGGACAATGGGATGAACACTTTTGTTTAACATATGCAGAGATTATTGTTTAGGCTGGCTAATTTGAGTGGTCGGTCTTACCATCTTGAAATATAGGAGGGGTTATCAGAGTTCGTTGAAGGAGAATTCCATTGCTAATGCAAATCAATATTTCCAACGGTTTATATTGTCATGGAGACTGGACTTCCGTTCACATTCAAATTACCAGGAAGCACGGAGAATATTTAATTGCCTTTGTCACAAATACTGCCGTAAATAAACATTCGAGTGGAGAGAGCTATTTTATCTTTTTTTAAAGAAATTCAAAGGCCTAATGCTGTACATAGTTTGCTTACCCTGTTGATTTACATGTTTTAGCGAATTTTAGATTTCTAACAGAAAATAAGATAGCGTCTTAACTGATATTGTCGAACTGCCTTAGGCTATTAGAAGAGACAAATGATTCTAATAATTCCCATCAACAGGTCAATAGGTTCTATATATCACGAATGTAAACCTATTCGGTAACCCGAGTACTAAATCCTTAAGTATGAATGTGACACGTAGTCAACTACGAAATTTTTTTTGCATTCAGAATCCAAATGAAATATTAACTTTCGTTATCTTTCCTAACTTGTTGGCTGATCATTCTCTGTGCTGTCCCATGATTAAAAATGATTCTACTCTTGATAAACGCAGGAAATTATAATAATATAATAATACAAGCTTTCGGCTACCAAAATTTAGCTGAAAACCTCAGCTAATATCCTATTAAATACGAACTATTTAGCTTTACTTAATAAAATTGACATAATTAACTTGAGTCGCATCACTCCAATTATGCTAAATGCAAAAACGTTCAACTTTTTAAAATAAACACACTGAAGGTATGAAATTGCGACATTTATCTTTCAGTTCAATCTGATGCACTGAAAGTCAACAGTGGCAAACTCATGAGTTCATCTCCCTCCCCCCCCCCCTCTATGCTCAGACTTGGTTACGTTTGACCACCAGTGAAGAAACCGTCACTGACAGTATTAGTCAACAATAGTATTAGGACCAACCAGATTACTCTCATAGGCTCTAGAATATTCTGGAAAGTGGGGCAGTAATATCAACCACACAGCGAGCATGCGTGGTCATGCGCGCACTGGTCTTCTCAGCCAAACAGCTATGAGGATTCGTTCAAAGCTGCTTTAAATTTATTCATTTAAGTGATCGTGTTGGCCAGTGTTTCTTGCATTCGCCCTGTTTCCTTAATACTATTGGCAGAGCTTATTTCAGGAGCAATTTTTAACTAGAGGATTTCGCTAGAGAGGGTTTAGTCAAGCGTTATTTTTGTAGTATCTCTTACGCAACCAGTCAACTAATCAACCATCTCATATCTAATTTCATATAAGTTCATTTATTTACTCCACAAGAAACGGTTGTTTGAGCTAAGATCTACCTTCTTTTACTATGGTCTATAAAGTGGGCAAGCGAGAAGGTTAAAAAGCTTCCTCCTGCTGTAATTAAGATAAGATACTATTTATGGAGTAAATGAAAAGCAAAAATTGAATATTTTCGTCGATAGCGGATAAAATTGTCTCCCAGTTGTCTTTAATATCAAACTTCAAAGGCACTTAGTTATTCCAAAATCTCCATCTGAGAAGATTCTTGAAAAAACGTCTACTTTATGCAATCAAAGTATTGAAATTTCACTTCTTCTGCGTCCTTTCAGTAAATACTGTATCTAAAGCTCTACAACTATGGTACAAATATCAATAAATAGCTTAATTTGATTAAATGAAATATGCTAGTGGAAAAATCTGATTTGAGGTTGGGAAGGTCGCTGACAATAAAATAGAATTTGACTAATTTTATCAGATCAGAACTTCAGGAGAGAGATGATGATTAAATCGGCTATTTTTAAGCTGATTGTCATTATGTATTTTTGGTCCTTTGAAATTAACATTAAGTTTTAATTCGATCTTGAAAAGCACTTTTAATGCACACCTTGGGTAGGGCGACGGCACCACGAGACCTTGCTGGTGAGAAACTCAAAAATCTGCTTAATTAACCAGACCTAGCCAGTACGGAAGGCCTCTTCATTAACTGGGCGTACACGGACGGACATCAAACCTATTTATTCTGAATTCGCAAACATTCACGATAATCGCTGCACCACTGGAGCTTTTGTAATCAATCTTTTCAGCTCTTTGTTTCCTGATCAAATCTGATTTTCACAAGTAATAATCATAATAGCAATATTGTCGCCAAGGTGAATTTAACCTCTAACATACTTCTTCCTTCTTATTCACTGCCCTTTTGTAAATGTACTATTTTATAAGAACTCTCAATTTTATTAGCAGCACTGCTTTTATGACCAATAAGATACTTTAGTCTACCAAGAAGGCAATCGTACTTGGCGTACTACTTGTCGCATTTAGTAGTACCCTAGGCCAACCTACTATTCTAGCACATTGTTAGCACGTTCTTTCCGGAAATAGTGGGCGAATATCTATTCACTTAAACCCTTTACTGGCCTCCACTTTGTACATTAGTCAAATCAACTTACCAAGACCTCACTCGGGGTACTTGCAACTTGGGTATATGCGTACTCCCCACTTTATAACATGGTCACCAATTTGTGACCTGATCGGAGAAAAAATGTTACCTCATCTCAGTCACGCTTGCGTAAACAGCCACTTAATGACTTAGTAAAACTGCTAGAACAGCAGGGGGAAATATAAACAAAGACCAATTCTATACATCTAGAGTCCAAGTGAGTGAGAATAATTGTGCCGTAGGTGGGAGGTAATTAACACGAAATGTCAATTAAAACTTCCTAAAAAATAGGCGCTGATTTGGTAGGCGCTTCTGAACTTTAAATACTCGATCAATCAAGGAATCGACTCTTGTTAATTAATGTGGATTTGCAGCCCAAAACATGAGTGTGGCACCAATGACCTATCTTTTACCCTTTTCATGCGTAACTGATAATTGGTGCAAAATGCACAATTATGGAAGAATGAAACGAATACAGTTGCGATTAACACTCATCCACCTTCGAAACGCTAAGATCCTTTTGGGAGTGAACTTTCTCAGACAAAGATTCCCTCATTACTGTTCAAATTTTTATGAAAACGTAGATTTTATTAATTAATAAAATATCCTAATTCCACTTCTTAATAAAAAAGCTCCATAGCTTTCTATCCAAATCATCCATTCACTAAGCCATTTGGTCAAGCAGAGAAAATAATTGTGGATTACCATTCGGTGGACTTTGAACAGTTTTTCGATTAACTGCTTAAAAGTCCAGATCGAGCTATTTTCACTTAACCCTCAGTGTGGGTGGAATTTGGACCATACAAATTCGTCGCCGACAAATTAGTCAGAGGTGATAACAAATAACCAGTAGACGATTATCTGTGCTAATATTATTCACTGAGTATTGGAAAAAATAAACGAGGATAATAATTGCCGCCCATTTCAATGTATTCGTTTAAAAGAAAAGCGGTCTGCCAGCCTTCATTAGGAAGCCAGATGAGGAAGAGTTAGAGAAGGTAAAAGGAGATAGCTCAGTGTGCACGTATTTTTAGTTCAGTATTGGAAGAGGTGGGGGGGGGGGGGGGGGAGGGGGGGAGGGAGTGCGTCTAAGCTCTAAATAGACCATCGACCATCGAGATTAGAAAAGAGATGCTAAGCTTTCTTTAATGCATTGCCTGCAACGAGGTACATTTGTATCTAGAAAAACCACATCTGAAACTGGGGTTGCAGTTAGTGCCCCTTTATCTCCAAGACCAAATCGAGTTGGTGCCAACTGTGTAATAGTGTCAAGTAGCTAATCGCCCACGGTTACGAATTTTCGAATAAAAATACTCATTTTGTAGTTATTTTCATGAGTAAATTCCGATTTATTTGCCAACAGAAAGACTGCTTAAATACAATTGTCAAAAACCATGCAGAGGCAAACTAAATTTACTGACCGTTTTGTTTTTCCACTATCTTCGTATGGTATCGTAAGATAATGCAGGTGTTATTTAAAATGGCAAACAGTGTAAGAAAATAGAAGGCATCTTGTTCTTGACTAGCAGAAGAGACAAATATTAAAATGGCATGGTTAATACCTTCTGGGCAATCAGCTATGCACCACCTCTTGGATCTGAACTTTGGAACAACCGGTCTGGACACTTTCGCTTTTCAAAGTTAGAATTGAAATGAACTAAAGTTCCTCATCTGCTCAAATTTTTGTTCCCTGCTCTTGACAAGTCCCCTTTCTCCTTTATTTCTATTTTTCTCTCTACTCTGATGTTTCTCTTAATAAAAGTAAAGTTTTTTTCTAGTCATGGATAATAAGTATTGAGAATTCCACTTGCTGTTCAATTATGAAAGTCTCATTGATCATTGAGAAGATAATGAGGTAAGCTCGAAGGAAGGGGGAGTGAATGACTTTCAAGGTCAGACGGCTGTTTACCCCCCAGGCTGTTACGCTTGACTAAACTCCCCATGACCAAAATTTTGGAGATGTGGTGTTGTTAGCAATTTCTAATCTCTTGACTGAAACGTAATTACATGAGCAAACTATGTGACATTTAACTTAAGCTTAATTCCCATCGTGTGCTTCTTAAATCATTTATTTAAATTCATTTATAATGCGTGTAATAATTTATGAATTTTCCATTTAAGGTAATTGTTTGATGCCGCATTTTCAAAATGACGAAATTTAATGCCTAAATTATGTATTCCAGTAGGTGATATATTATTGACACAGATAATTTTTTATATCCATTTCCCTTAGACTACTTAAATGTCGGGGGATTCTATTGGCAGAGTAAAACCACTAGACATTTGAAAGGCAAGCACCAGTATTTATTTCTTTAAAGCGTGTGATTTTATTTTGTTAATAATATCCATTTCTTGGAATTTAAAGAAGTTGAAACGGCATTCACGCTCAATTAATGCGACCTTGGGTGATCATTTCAAAATGAAAGTTATCCTTGAACCACGTAGTGGAAATAAATTGACGTAACTGTAAAATTTTTTTGGAATCAAGTTTTAGAGGTCCAAAATAGGGAGCGATATCAAACTCATTGACGGGAACATCATCTGTTAAATCCCTCAGGCCTTTCCCATCGGTACGCAGGAATATGAAGGATTTCTAATGTCCTCTCCAGTTCGTATTGTTAATACAATCAATAAATAAGTGGATTTAAATTTAATTCATTCATTCCTACATTGCTCATGATTCCTTTGAGACAAATTTGTATAACCTGTTTTGTTAGAAAGTTATGTGAGAGTATTCAGATGATTTTAAAGCACCCTAATCTATGCAATAATTTACTTTTTGGAATATGGAAAGACCGAGGTGGTGGTCGAAATTCCACAGTACAACTGCTAAAATAAGATAAATGTTCCTGATATTCTTGTTATTTCGGTATGCTAATACCAGTCTTGAAAGAGCTGTGGGTCTAGGGAATAGGCTGTTAATGTTGATTAACAGACGACTGAAATACCAATCCACGCTATCTGATATGTTCGTTGGGAAAAAATTGATCGATTTCTGTTAACTGGCTTACTGGTATAAATCTCATACCAGCTTGCATAGATAGGACTGTAAGGGCACAATATAACCATCTTCAACGATTTGATCAATGCTTAAGATACCCTCTTATTGCTATTATATTTGCAGAGCGCTTTTGCATATATCCAGGTTATTACCACAAAATGAAGGTCAGCTGATAGGGATTAGTGATCTCAAGGTTTTTTTCTAAACAGCGCTTCATTTCTGAAAGCTGAATTGTAAGTGATTGCCAGTGTATTCAGTCTGAGGGCAAGGGTCTAAGAACTTTTATATTATGAGACCAATGATTTGCTGTGCAAGGTTCACTTTAAATTTAGATGTGCATATAATAAAACACACTTGGAAAGAAAAGAATTTTCATTTGTCAGATTTAAACAGGAATTAAAACAGGAAAAAATGTACTTTCACGAGGTTTGGGCTTCAAGTCCTGTCCACACATGTTCTGCCGAGTATGTTTTGAGGGCATAATTTGGTTAAAAGTTTGGAGAAATAAGTGATCTCAAACGTCGGCACTGTTGATGATTTTCATTTACAATTTTTTGTCTGCGGTTAATAGCAGAAACCAGCAAGGTCGTACAACGTCGATTGGAAAAAAATCGTTTTAAGGGGATAGCAGGGTGCCAATGAGGTGTCTATTTCATGCTCCTTAATGTAAGGAGACCAGTTTACTTTTCACAATAGAGATGAATTCCAAAATTATTCAATTATACCTATTGTCTTCTCATGTCATACATTTTAACTAAACAATAGACGAACAATTTGGTCTGACACCAAGTTCAAGGTACTATTACTGGTTTTTTAATACTAAAGTTGAAGAAAATATGTAAAAGGAGACACTAAAACTCACTAAATAATCAAGTGGTAAGTTTACATAAACTCTCTATATTACCAAACGACTAGGAGGTAACATATATGAATGTATCTTGATTATAAGAAGAAAGCTTTGCCTTAACTTAATACAAACGCAGGATAATAGTTTTAAATTGTCACACTGCCTTAAGTTAAAAGCTTTGTGGTAAATGGTGATTAGAAGCACACCGATTTTGCCTAAAAACATACCCAATGCTGAAATTGCCAATAGCAACTGATCGAGAAGGAATGGTTAAATGTTTCTTAGTGACAGAAACTAAAGGGTGTCTTAGCTCTCATCAAGTCATATATTCTATCAATAAATTCACTTAAGAACTGATACCAGAAATATGTGATCGCACAAATGAACACGACCGATAATTCTCGTTCTTAAATCAAATATCCATCATTTTCGATTCCTTAGAACCTCTCAAAATAAAATGGAATAAATTTTATCAAATATCTCTTCTATTCAACCGGGTACCGATCATCAGTCTGAATAAAATCCTTTTTTTCAGGACCAATATCCTAAACACTTACTTGTCAATTATGCATCCTTGTTACAAGTGTATAAGCAAATGAGTACCTCGAAAATTATGACTAATTCTCGGTATTTTGTGGCGATAATTAAAGTTAAATGTGGAGGATTAGGGGTTCCTTTCTTTTAATTGGTTTACCTCAAATGCGAGCAAGGCATTTCGCGGCAGCCAGCGATAGCACAAAACACAATATTTGAAGTGCTCAGTCAATTTGATAATTTTGAATATAATATCTGGTAGTGTACATGCTTGATCCAATTCACAGTGCGATTTTCGCCCAAAGAGCGCGTGACATGCGCTCGAATGTGTTGCATGTTATTTTTTCCGCCTCTATTGGGCACGAGAGAGAGAAAGAGAGGAGTTGGTGAGTTACGGCGGCTGGCCAGATGGGGGTAATGACGCAAGCACACTTTATGGAGCCATTCGTAAAAATAACTGATGCCAAAGTTCGCCATTTAAATACATGTAGTTCAAAATGGTTGCTTTGTCTTCACTCAAGTTACTGCGCGTAAACTAACAATCACTTTTGTGCAAATATTATGACTGCGCCCTCCGTGCCTATTTTGGGACATAATCAAGAATTATATCGTCCTATTCTCGAATTCACGTATAGGTGTAAATTTTTTTATAACATTGAACTATATTTGGACAATGCAGATAATTTCGAAGACAGTTTATGTATATTTGGACGTGTTTTATTCTTTATTCTTAGTTTTCTTTTTCGCCAAATGAATCAAATAACACTATTTCTTTATCTGAGCTTAAGACTTTTATCTATTATGTAATAATGTCCTTCTGTCCATTGTACCATTAATTCGATAATGAAAAAATGTACGTGAAATTTTATTTTGCCGAATCATTTTAATACAAACGTCTAGGTTACTGAGGAAATAAATTTAAATATATATTTGAACAATAATCAATATGTTTTTTTGTACAAGTCAGCTGATTCGAACCTATATTTCTTTAAACCTCACTATTTAACTTTCCTATTCTCTTGGTTGCCTGAGGGTAAGAAAGAAAAACTTTTACATCTGTGCAATAAATGTTCACACTGTTTCATGTTGCTAAATTCGCGTAGTGGAGGGAAAATACAATATTTCGTTATCTTCATGCATATATGCATCTCTCCATCTGAAAGTCTAACTAATCAAATAACGCAAGTCATTCAACAATCTTAAGACGTGCTGTCATCTTATTAGTTAAAGTAAGTAGATGTACGAATAAATATAAGATATTCAATAGTAAAATGGGAAGGTTTCTCATATGATATATTCGGTGTTGAGTAACCGGAAATTAGGTCGAGATATCGGAAGAATTCCAGGAAATGGTACTCGGATGGAGACCGAGTTGGATGAAATTATAGCTGTGGGAGCCGAAAGTTCCTACTTGGACTAACACATGAGTAAGATGATTTTCGCCTTATTAATGTTGATAAAGACCAACATTCCAACCTAGTATTTCAGTCTGCAAAATATAAACAGTGAATATTAATTTTTTGCTTAAAATTTTCAATATCAAAAATTTTAAACTAATAAATATCCGAACAATAATTTTATATGATAATATAATTCTTGTATTGATTATTAATTTATTGTATGTATATATAATTGCTACTTGCATTCAATACCAATACTATTTATCACGTTGAAAATTTTTGCTTTCCATTCATTAATATTGAATTACATTTGGCCTTTGGATTGTTTATATGAACTTACAAAACTTCTATATGTGTCGCACGTATTCTTTGTAACAGAGGGAATTCACATCTTTGCTTTTGTTGTCTGGTGTGTCAACTTTCAGATCGTTACAAGCTGGCATTTATTAGCCCTAATCATTATCGGTTTAGATTAAAATTACTCTCGCTTTATTAAGAAGTTACTAAATTAATTTAAGAACATATTTAACCCTTTAACGCCCGAATTATTATTTTTTTAAATCCACCCAACCGCACTCATTCGTGTCTCACAGCAGACCGATGCCGACGTGATGAGTTTTGGTGGTATTAGACAAAACCTATAGACGTATTGAACATATTTCAAACGGCAATACCGCCATCTGTTGCCAGTCTAGTACCAATGGAGCCTATTTTGAAAGAGGATCGTACTGTCCTAAGGGCGTTAAAGGGCTAAATGTAATACTTTCTTTAAATGCTTACAATTTTAACCTGGGCCTAGTTAGCAAGCGAAGTTTTTCCACGTATCTTCCCTTTCATTACCAACTATTACTTCAGTGAGTAAATTTGGTTTGATAAATTACACTCTGCAATGATAGGTTCGGCCATAAATCAGTGTAGGGTTAACGGTGTCCAAATCCCTAATTTAACGTTGACGAGATGATTGGTAGTCTTTTGCTCTGTATAGACAGGAGATATCTTGATTTCGTGATTTTCTGCAATTAGTGTTACCTTGCGTTGCTGATTGGCTGATAGGCCTCTGCACTCACGAACATCCTTGATTACCATATGGGTGGAGGGAGTTAGGGACTGAGAGGGGGGCAAAATATATCCACATGAATGTGCTGGAAATGATCATCAGCACGTTTATCAGCTTGGCTAGCTCGGAAAGTGAGACAAAGTCTAACTCATAGTCGAATGTCATGTCGAGTGGCTTTCTAGGTGAAGCGGCCCTTAATCAGTCTGGTTGTTGAAAGAATGCGTGGGTGCGACAATGAAAGAAAGTGACCGAAGGTCTTCTGCCAGTATGATTGCCGGTCGAAACACAACAAGGGAGTTTAGTATTAGAAATGATGTAGAGTAGACATTAAGAGCCCGAGGAAGAATTTGACATGATCTCCGCAAATTCTAGATGAAACTCCAGGTTAAGTTTCATCCACATTTAGAACACTTCGAGTTTTAATGGAAGTACTAAGAAGACTTAGCAGGATTGCTTTAGTTAATTGCTGTCTCACCGCAGCAAACGCTGATTCTGCTTTCTTTATCATGGTAAAATGTTTCGAGTTAGCTGCAACTCTATGATGCTCCAGACGTTAAAATATTTGTCTTAGGCTCTTCAGGATTGGAACAAGCAATTGGAACGTCATCAATATATGCAAATACGAAATCTAGACCAAATAATACTTGAACCATAAAATGTTGAAATGACTGCACTTTGTTATGTAGACATAAGGCTTAATCAGAAACCCGAAAAGACCAGAGGGTGTGAATAAGGTCACCTTTGCGCTATCTTCTTGAGACATTAGTATCTGATGAAAAGCTCGAACACGATCTAATTTGTCATTTACTATGGGGAATTGAATGGTGATTGAATTGAATTGAGAGTATAATAAACTTCACGTGGTCTTTACTCGCTATTTTTCATTGACATCTTGTACAAGGAAAAAGTTAATGTACTATTCGGAGGTCGAACGATTCCTAAAGATACCATATACGGAAATATTTTCTTGACACTTTGTAGTTTGTCAGTATAAAGACGAAGTGCTTTGGCGAATACATGCTGTCCAATATTAATAGCGTGATATTGCTGCCCTTGTTTAGAATTCACGATTTTAGAACGATCACGAGAACAGATGGTGAGAATATGATAGGCTCCTTTGAATGTGTCATAACGGTTATCTTCTGGTGCTTTGTCAAGTTAGAAATTAGTCGTGTAGGAACGTCGGTTGGTATCACAGAAGAGTCATGTTGAAACATCATTCTCCGTTTAGTAATGCTTTGTAGTTGGAAGCTGTTTTTCAACTGTGTGAACCACACACACACGAGTTTCTGGGACCTAAAAATGGGGTAGTTGAGGAGGAGAGGGAGTTGACAATTAGCAGCTGTTAGAAAGGGCAAAAGAAGCGATTTGGGCACAGAAATCACAATTTCAGGGGGAG
The DNA here is from genome assembly GCA_000469805.3 of Hymenolepis microstoma. Taxonomy (NCBI): domain Eukaryota; kingdom Metazoa; phylum Platyhelminthes; class Cestoda; order Cyclophyllidea; family Hymenolepididae; genus Hymenolepis; species Hymenolepis microstoma. The sequence goes on along the minus strand of LR215995.1, from coordinate 17,128,529 downwards.
AAGGATTACGTTAGTCCTACCAGATCACGTCAGTATTACCAGTTGATAGACAGGTAAGCTTGACCAAACCCCAAGAATTATTGTTCACAAAACCCCCATGTATTAAAGTGCTCCGAAATTAGTATGTTATGTCAGCAGTATCGAGGAAGCGGAACGTATAGTGTTTATTACAAAACCGGTGAATTGTACCAAAACTTAATCAACAAATCTCAAAAAATACTATCAGTAATAAAATGCATTATAGTCGCTGTTAAAATAACAAAATTGAAAGTATTTTTTTATCTCAAATATTACATTACAACTTGTTATAATCCTTAACTTAATGATTACGTGCCTTGTGAAGGCAAGAATTAAGTGAATGTAAACCGCTAGACCGACGTAAGTGAAATTAAAGGATTTTTACTTAAAGCTAAATAAGTCAAATAGTTTAAATTTGGCTACTTCGTACTAATGATTTATCTTTCGAAACCAAGAAAGTTCAACGCAAGACTTAAGGAAGGGAATGGTATTTTAGAGCCGCTTTTCAAGAACTTCGCTATCTACTGCACTCTCTCATGTGATCAGTTTAATTGATCGTCCGCAACACTCGTACTTGACGTCATTTCATGAATTCATTAAGAGTTGTATAAGGAACTTAAAGGCTAGTTGAATAGAAAATATTGTTATAGTTTGCTCTAAAACCTCAGGGATTATATATTCTTTTTAATATTAACTCAACATAGATTATCGGTAAGTAACTAAAATTTTAAAAATATTGTTTACTCATGGGCTTCGTGCTTATTCTAGTTTAAGCCCTATAGTTCGTTTATTGCTTGTCAATATTCCGATAGACCCATCTGGATTACCGACATGAATTTTCGTTAATCATTCGTTTTCACTCTCCACCTTTTGATAACACGATTAATATGTGCATGTTTGTGGAATATTTTAAAGATGTGTTAAAATGTTGATTGGAATTTTCCTTGAAAAATTTCGAATGCGCATTCTCAAACGAGCACAACGATATTGAGAAAATATTTGGCGATGACGGTGTCACTTTTCTTTCTGCGCATGATTAAATATCAAACCGGCTATATTTATCCACATGATATTAAATAGTATGCAGTTTTATATGACAATATGATTTGAGGCTAATAGATATTATCAATATTAGATATCTCACCAATTTTGTTCCATATTTACTACAAGAGACTACTTCACATCGTTAATATATATGTAGTAATTTTAACTTACTAGAAGATTGCGAATAAACAATATAAAGCAGATACTAATGTCTGAATTGCAGGTAGGCTGGCCTATAACTCACTTAAAGAGTGAGGTTGAAGTTAGCTAGTACTTTTGTTTTGCTGATAATTCTTTAAAAAGCATTTAAATTTAAAGGTTACATTTTCAAGTTTGTCGATTGCTTTTTTTCTTAGCTTTAACGTTCAAATTAGAATCTGGGTGACCGTAGCAAAATGTTCATGACATTTAGTACTTGTAAAAATTAATTCGCAATGAATGAACGGGGTGACAAAATTACCAGGGAAACAAAGTCCGCTCTTGAGTTTTATATGCTTTAAAAGTGTTGGGTTTTAAAACATTCTTTTCTGCATCGTATTAAATGGAAACCCTAATTTACAATTTATAAAAAAGTAAGAGTTGGCAAGTGTCTATTCCTAGGAATCTTAATAAGTTTGTATTTGCTATAATTTCTCATCTCGTAAATAATAGAAGGTGTTTGTCAAAGTCGACTTGCCTAAGTTTTGTAAATGATTCCAGAATTTTAAATAGTTTTCGCTACCATTTTGGGAATAAAATTGATTGATGGAAACGAGATGTATGAAAACTCTTCAAAGTTTTAGATAAGAAAAGAGTCCTTAACATATGTTCCGTAATGAAATTTCTAAAATCCCCTATTGTTCATATAATTATAGTTACTTAAAACTAAGCTTAAACTTATTTACATATTATAGGAATAAACGCCTAAATCATATAATAGGCTATTTATATTAGCGATAGGAAAGGGCGCCGGGATTAGGCATAAGTCTCCACGCACTGTTCATGTGAGTATGGTGGACGCTGATGCGAAAAATTACGTTAACGAGGTAAGTATTAGTTAGAAAAATAAAATCTTTCCCATCGTGTATTTTATCTCATATGTTATTTTTCGGCTTTTGTTATCCTCAGGAATCTGTCGAAGTATCTTGGGCTATTGCCGCATATGATCATGCAGAGGTCTATTATGATATTCTCTCAGCAGTTCCAGATGCTAGGATTTTACGGCTGTCTCCTTTTGATGATAAAATATACGCGGCCTTCTGTAAAGCTTTTCCCGATTTTGATGTAGACCGTTTCACAGAAGATGATATTAAATCAAATGAGAAGAAAGAGGTATGTTTAGAAATAATAGAGAAATTTCGTTAGGGTATTTGGTGCTTTTTCTTTATTGATGTGTCACTTAATTTTAGCTCTGGCGAGAATTTTGTAATAGTTTCGATGGAGTTGTAGACGACTTCAATCGTGGAACGCTCCTTAGGCTAGATTCTTCCCAAGAATACTCTGAAAACAATACTTGCATCGGTAATTTTGTGTAACTATTGTGGGATTTTTTTCAATCAATTTGTGTGTAATTTAATTTTGATGTCTCTGGTTAGTCCCTCGAATTCAGTATCTTGCTATTGAGATTGCACGAAATCGACGAGGTATCAACAACCAAATACACAAAGTGGGACAAGGATCTTGATGGTATATTCAAAGCGTTGAATGGATTTACACTGATATCAAATGTATAATCTGTAAAATAGAACTTTTTGTAATGTATTGTTTATATTTTTATTTTTGCATTAGTGACCATCAAGTAATTGTTCTATAATTCTTATTGCAAACATGAGTTAAGAATTAGGGTCACATTTAGTTGAATTATTTTGGATTTCATTTCTTCTTGTTGATCAATTTCTCCTCCTTTCTTTTTGCTTCATCTTCTTCTTTCATCATTTTTGCTTTCTTTTTCCCTAACGGGGTTTTACGATACCATTTCTGAAATAAAACATTCGGAATTAGGAACAGTTTTTATATAGGACATGTGTTCCGACCGTTACCTTATACGCTTCTTCTTCATTAACAAAAACTGGATCATTTCGAGCCAACGGGGCGATTAGTTCAGATCCTTGAAGAGGTATTTTGTCCATGAGGGCCAATCGCCGTTCTGTTAATATTTCTTTACAGGACCTTTCCATTATTCCTGCAGTATAACCATCAGAAACCTTCGCAAGGGAAGAAATATCCAAACCCCTTGTCAGCTTTCCTCCGTTTTTCACAATAAGTGTTTTCCAAAGAACTGTAACGAATGGTAAATTACGGTAGTTGTTACTCACGATAACGAGTGCCATAATCAGGACGCGGGATTAGTATAATTCGATCGTACAGTTTGCAAAGTGGTTTCACTTTGGCATCAAAGGGAGCTTTCGTGGTACCAACCAACAGAATTCGATTACCCTGTTTTACGGTTTTCATGGCTTTCACTAAATTTTTCTTCAGTGCTTGGAGATTCACCTAGAAAAAATGTGCGTGTCTACTTATCTACAATTCAGTAGTTGTAGTAATGCGAGTTTACCCTTTCAGATTTTGGGACTTTCGTGCCAAACATGCGTTGACACTGATCAATCATAATGACAGAAGGTTGTAGAAGATTGGCGACCTTGAATACCATATTAACAAGGAGTCGAATTGCCTGCTTCCCTTCGTACTTCCCCGCAACGTTGACAGGACTAAGGTCGAACAGGTTAGCTCCTGTTTCAGTGCAAATTGCATTCACTAACATTTTCTTTCCAGTTCCCTCTGGGCCTGTTAACATAATCGACCGTGTAAGTGGCACCTTAGCATGAACATCTGGTGAGCCTGTGGTTAAAATAAATACTAGACATGCATCCTGCCGATCTATTTCAAGGTAATATAATCGCTGCTCACCCAATGGAAGAATCCCATAGAGTGTGACGAGTTGTTTCACATCAGAGAGTGAGGGTTGAATTTCAGTCTTTTCATCACCACTATACGAATATACATCGTAATATTCACTAAGATTCGTAGTTTTCGGTTTCTTCATTATATTCATAATAACTAATTCCTCGCAAATTGATCCGAAGTTTCTAATTGCACGTTAAAATGGAATTGATTTGGAAACCTGTTTTTAGTTAGATCTTTCATTGCACCCTTCTTTTTCTTAGGCTTCGCTATCTTCGCCTTCTTGTTTATCCTCTTTAGTTTCTCCTTGTCAATGGCTATTTTCAAATTTCGCAACTCTTGTCTCATCAGTTCATCGATCTGTAAGAGTTTATAAAAAATAACCGTGTTGAGTAATTACACATTTATTTGAGATCGGGTGAAGAAGTAGGAACCGATTTACCTACATTGGCACGGATTTCATTTTCAACTTCAGAGCGTTTCTCGAACTTTATGATATCTCCGTTGTGCCTTTGAAAAAAATTGTCAGATTCGTCTCTATTTTTCCATTTGTCTTATGAAATATAATAAAGCTGTTTTACGTCATTTGTCAAATAAGCGAATTAGGATACAATTAATTTCCTAGTATGGCAATCAAGCGTTTCAGAAGCATTTTATAACCCGACGGTGATCATCGGAAGAAAGATTGATTGGTTTGTGAATCGAAAAGTCAGTTTTTGTTATTTTAGATACTACTTATAGTTTATATATTCGTGCTCTGACTTAAGGAATCAATTTGGTCAAACATAATCTAGCCAATTCCTTAATTAATTAGATGGTGTTAAAATGTCCCTTTCCCTTCTATTGCCTGAGCATCAAACCTATTATTTTCAGTGCACCTGAAGAGAGTGCAAAACCTACGACCATCTCGCATTGATTTATTGAATTTTGCCTTTCACCACTCGTGCTCCCACGTGCTTTGGATTACTGACTAACCAGCCAACCGATCAGTTGAGAACTGTTTCTTGACCCTATTTTCTTGAACGCATTTGCTGATTTATTTTTGATCATAGGACTGAATTAGCGGGAAGACTGCTGTTGCGGAATTTGTAATTGTTGGAGACGTTAGTGCAGGACTATTTATCATTTGCCGTTACCAATCTCTTATCGAATTTCTAATTGCACTTAGATTGAAACTTCTCAAGAAAGCATGCTGCTTTGAGTGCTTACCGTTATATTCCTCGAGTCCATCGTTAAGATCTTGGGTAAATTGTGATGGTGGCATGACCCATCCCTCCGGTTTTTTCTACAATGTTCATTAATTTTCATTTGCGGATAAAACAGAAGAAACATAGGGCAGAATTGAGGCAAACCTCTTTCTTTATAGCTTGCGTAGCTTTTGCCGTTTTGGCACTTTTTTTGGGGATCTGAAACGTCAAAATGTTAAATTCTTTAAGTAAATTGATAAAATGTGTGTAGATTTTTTTCATTAAAATAAGTGATATAACAGAACCTACGCGTTTCGCTTCCTCTTTAGCTATGAGTTCGATAGGTTTGCGCTTAAAAAGCCACTGGGAGCCACCTTCCGCTTGTGGAGGAATATTTGGAAAGACGTCGTTTGCCTCCCTGTTTGAAGTAGAAGGCCATAATTTATTATGCCATTCAAAAGGCGACAAAACGAATAGATGGTTATAAAATTTCAACTCTAAAACTTATCGAAGCCATCAAAGAAACTGGTGATAACTGATTTGGGTAAAGGGTATCCTGAAGTCGTTCTTAATAGAAGCTTTTCTACTGCCTCTTGTCGTCTAGAATTAATCGTATGAGCATCGATCTTTGACTTGGCAGACTTTTATTTTGACCAGTGTGATAGTCCATAAAAATATTGATCAGATTTAGCTCCTATTAAGGTGATGCATCCATTACAATGGGATTCGTATGATAGGGTAATCTATTTATCATACATGGATGTCACAGTGATTAAAATTCACTTCTAACATAAAGGGGGTTACGCGATCGATAACCCTCAGTGACGCGGATGATCAGCCATAAGATGCGGTAGGGAGAAGGAGGGGGGGAAGGGGTACAAAACGTGAGTTTCTCGTAGTAGTGGGCGCAGAATCCCTCACTACCCAATTCCTTTGCTTTGAGCACCTTAATAAATAAACAAAACATAGAATAGACGACATGGAATCTATTTGCAAAATTGTGATTTTGATAAATCTAAGATCACTGCAATGGGTTGGATTGTAGCATTATTGAGAGTATCTAAAATGTCTAACCAAGTAAATTGTACAGCGGGAGAGGCTGAAACTCTATTGGAATCTGGATTTTTAAGCTTGAATGAATGACAATAATTCAAACCTTCTACGTAATTAGAGAGAAGATTATGAAGCAGAATACGGGCGTAATGCAAACTATCGGCGGGGAAGAGCAACGAAAATAACGGTGAAATTAAAGGATTCAAGACCGGAAGAGTAGGCAACAAGCTTGACCACCTAGAGCGTTAAAGGTGTCCTTGTATAGTCCAGCCTAATTGTGCTAGGCACCCAATATCTATCAATGTGTAGTCGGTAAAAACCAGCATATAGGATATGGGATCCTAAAGGTATATTGTTCGAGTTCGCATTGTCTCAACACTGGCTCTCATCGCTTATAAAACTGCCTCTTACACATAAGAATGCAAAGAAGTTATTCACGTGAATTCTCAATATTTCTGTAAAAAAACCGAATTTGTAGAATCCTCTCCAACACTTGATTAAATGACAAATATAGTTTCTATAGTTACAGGTATTTAATGCGTTTTGCACCTAAGACATTTTTGTGGCAATTTTTGTCTTTAATAGGCTCGCATGGGTTTGCATGGAATACCTGCATTGAAGAAACCACTGTCGTAACTGTTCCTTCATCCTATCCTGCATATTAGTTCCCTCAGTCAAACGAATCTGTTCTTTTAATTTAACCAACGCTTGATCATATTCATTTTTATAAATATATTGTAGAACACGTCGCTGCCGTTCAATTTTCTGAGCAATCCGAGTTGTGTTTTGGGTAACAGAATTGTAATGCAAATCTCTGGGTTCCTACAGGGAAAAGGAACCAATAAAATTGGCGAAAAGTCATCTACCATTCCGAGCCAGATAAATTCCTCCTGACGCAGGCTTTTCGTGTACTGTCTAGCTAAATATCCACGCCAATGCTGAAGTGTGTTAAAATAAAATTTTTTTACCTTTTGTATGATAATAGCAGCACCCTCGGAAGTCAATGAACTTTTAACTTTTAAGTCAGAGTTATCTTCAGCCTCCATTTTCTGGCGGTTTTCTTGCAGTATTTTGGCCCGTAAGCGACCTTGTCTTGCACGCTCATGCCTTTGAATGATCAGAACTGCTTCAGCTATGGACATATGCTCTTCCTCCTACAAAATCCATATAGAAGGATATCCACTCAGCATACTTTTGGTTGTGAAGAGTCTATTCGATTTCGAACATTGGTAATAAAAGAATGTCTATCACGTATAGTACTCTCATTATCAATCACATAGTATTTGGGAATTGGTATTTCCAAGTCTGATGGCGTTATCTTGAACTCAGACATTATATCATCAAAATTATGACATTCGCTAAGTTCAAGCTTTACCATCTCTTGTTTTATTTCAAGAATCCGACCAATGATTCCGTCTAGTATACTTCGTAGAAGGATTCGCTTTTGCGGATGAACTATCTGATCATAACATTTTTCGATTTTCCGAAATATACTAATATAGTTAGTAAATAGTTTTGCGCACTCTTTAAATGCTAAACTCAAATCCTATATATAGAAAACAGACTGCAATAATATTACTTTAATTTGTTTGGTATATTTTATAGATTCATCTTTTAGTACATTTTCAATGAGCAACTGAGCTTCCTTCCATTCAAAATTGTATGCCCTGGATGGTAATATAAGATTAAGGACCTACTCGTGTGACATCTTAAATTAATCCAGTGTATTAGTAACCATAGTAACTAAATGACCTTTATTTGATGCTTAAGCCAAACAAAAGTTAGGGGACAATTTAGAAAAATTTGGGGCTTTTTATTCTGACATTTTTGATTTGATTCAAACACTTAGTTCTTAGTATTAATAAAAAACTAAAGTATGAGTCCACGTATGAAAAATACATATAATATGAGAGAAAAATTGTGCAAATATCAAAATAGTGCATTTATTTAGTTAAATATTTTTTTAATTGGAGGAGCGCAGTTCAAATTAGTGCGGTGAAATTGAGTCCTATAATTATCGCTAGACTCAAAATTTTGATGATTATGCTGCATGGCAAGCCAAGAAAATATGAAGACCGTGAGTTTATCGAAAGTCCAGGGAAGAGACTCTCTAAAGAATGACATTTTCTTCTTTTCGAATGGAGATCAACCCATTATTAGTATTGTCCTCTTCTGTGGTGACTTGCAGGTTGGTAACAATCTATCTTTCCTAATCATTAGTAATGAGACGTTTTTACTCTTACTCCTTCAATCGAGTCTTAGTATTTTTATTTACCATATTTCCGTTTTGTAATTTCTTTAGAATGAATCAGTCATTATGTCAGCACACAGCCAATTCGGGAATCTTGCAGAAAAGTGGAGCTTCGAATCCGTTGCAAAACTCCTGCTTGATCGAATCGGCTCAAATTCTGGTGTTCAGTTGTGGATTATTCGAGCTTCTCGCTGGTCACAAAATGCATTCGCTTTTTACGATAATTTTGTTCGTTATAACGCGGCTGGTGCACCCGACTACTCAGGAATCAATAATGTCGGTGGAACTTCATTTGCAGCTTGGCGGCATCTAGATGCTCTCATGACTAACGCGGTTTCTAGAGTTGAAGGCGCATCAATTGGCGTTCCTTTTGCCGTTATTGGATTCTCAAAGGGTTGTTCTGTTATGAACCAACTTATCTATGAAATGGGTTTGTTTTACGATGAGCGAGAGTTTATTGAAGATCTACAAATTCCTTCCAGACTCTCTTCCTTAACTTGGCTTGATTCTGGTCACAACGGCTTCAATCATCTCTGGCCAACTTGGACTGCACCTCTTGCTCGTCTCAGACATTTCTCATTTCTTCCCAAGTTGTTCATCTTTGCTACTCCGTATCAAGTAAGCATTTATTGGTTTATTACTAATTTTCACACCTGCATTTAACGTAGTCTGAACTAATTTTGATTGCTTCTCTCAATTTCGACAATTTGGTTCCGATTTTCAACAACTGAGCATTTGCTACAATTAAACCGCCTAAACCTATATATCGGTTCCTTTGTGTATCGTTTCCTAATTTTTATTAATACATAACAGTTTAAATGGAACGTTAATTTTAGGTGATTGGGTGTTTTTATGCTATCAGAAATGGTCAACCTTCGTCGCAGGATTTTCTTAGGTGAATGATATTCTGGATTTTTTTATTTGACCTATCAAAGTCTAGATCATGTCAGAGTTCGAACCCTGACTGTCCTCAGTGGTGGGGTGGGCTGTATCATCGTGGTGATAGGTCCTGATATTCGCGTTCCAGTGTACGTGTATTGGAGTCGGTCACTGGTGGTACTGATTTTTGTCATAATTTTATATTAATTAGTGCTCACAATATTTACACACTGTAGAAGGACCTAAATCGGGTGTAGACTATAGAAAGAATTGAATTAATCACATCTGTGTGTGACAAACTACTTTCATGTTCATATTTGAGTATTAGTCTTCTCTCTTATTTTAGCTTTGCAGTGGTCGACCTTGGAACTTTCGTGATTTCAACACTTTCCTGCACACACTTCGGACATTTAGATTACCTTTCCATTCGGACACTTTTTTTAATGGTGTCCATTGGCAATGTCCACCTCCCGACGGGATCCAAATGCTACATGACGTCAGTATTGAAGCGCATTTTGAAATTCTTGAGTGCTTTCCTATTCACCTTTGTATTTCACCGAATTCTATTGATTTACTATGAGTTTGTATGTAGTATTTTTTATTACTTAGATCTGTTATTAAGACGAGGTTTATTTGTTGTTTCGACTTGTTTTTTGGCATTGCTAAGTTATATATTGTCATCATGAGGTCAGGACATGTTGGTTACCGTTTATGTACCTGTTTTAAATGGTATTATGAATTATTTTGTATTAAGAATGGATTGTTTGTTCAAGAGATAGTTGACATCTTAGGCTTAAAAACTGAACGAACTTTGTTAAAAGTACGGCGTTTGTTCACCGTCATATAAAGAACGTACTTCAATGAACCAAACAATTTTTTTTGGAAAATACTATAATTGTAGTTTGGTCGCGCTATATATACACCGTGCAAGTCAGGCTCCTTTTAAGAATGGTTCTTGATCCTTTTACCTTACTGGACCTTGTGGCAGACTTGCTACAATAATAAGTCTCGAGTATACTCAGAAATCTCTATGGCAGATTTTCCCAGTCGGAAGGGCCATTGCAATAATAGAGAGAGAACACGTGTTGCAATCGAAGCGTTTGTTGATATCGATAAACGAGATTAGTTATCAAATGAATCTAGTATAATTTTAGTGAGCATTAATAGCAAAGTATCTGAGCCGTGATCTGCACGTACGGCCGCGCACTCCAAAATGTTCGAGTGCGCATTTTATCATGTGCGGATTGCGTACGCCACAATCTCGCGAACCACAAAACCTAGCTCTCCCTCGATTAAAGTATATTTTGTGTTGTCGTCACTAATGATTATGGTAAGCTCAAAACTATTTTGTCGAATAAGTTAGACTCTTGCCATGTATATATGTATACATATTAAAAAATAGATATGTTAAATCCACATATTGAAATGCAGCTAAAGGGATATTTATTAAAAAAGGATTAAAATTTTCCCGTTTTACATATTTCGAGCTGCCTCTGAATTTTCCTCTCAGTGTCATAAGCTCGTAGTATTACCATCGAAACGGAATCTAACTGACCGAAGAATTGGACACCTTCCATTAGGTGCTTGAGGATCCCGACAACTTGATCATCCAAGCTCATCAATTTTGAGTGGATCATTTCGGCTTTGTGTTTTCTCACTTTGATTTCTTCTGCTGCTGCTTCTAGGCCACTAATTTTCAACAAAGTTGGAGGTTCTTCATGTATAGGCTTCATCTGAATGGGCTTATGACGTTTCACTTTACGCGGCGAAGGGTGCAATGATTCGTTACTGTCAGTACTTGCTAAAATATCTTTTCTTGCTCGTTTACCGTTGGCTACAGCTTTATCAGCCCGGGGGTTGCTAAAATGTGGGTAAGACCCTTGCGATTTGTCTTCATATGTCACTTCTTCTGGGATTTCAAATTTGTCAGAAATGTATGAAGGTGGAGAATTTTGTGGTGTAAGCATTCTCACCGTACTTCTTTCCCAGGAAGAATCACAATCGAAATCAGAACTTTCAATTGGCATTGTGTTTACGAACAGTTTTTCTTCGGTCCCATTTGAGTGGGATGATACAAGTGGAGATGAAGAGAGATTATCTTTACTCTTTAAGATGTCATTCCATTTCTTGCCTCTTGGATCAATTGAGGGAGATGACGGAGGTGTTTCGTAATTGGACCCTTCGTTTTCCTTCAAATCGCGAAATACAATTTCTGATCCATTTGACTGGAAGGATAAGGGTGATTGTGGAGATAGGGTTTTGCTTTCACTACTTGGAATGGTCTCTCCAAATGAATCAGATTCAGAGACAGATTCCGTCTGAACCTCTAAACTGCCAGATGTTGGGGAAAATTGACCAGTACCATTTTTGAGTAATTCCCATTCTTCGCTGTTTTGGGAACGGTTTAAATGCGGTGATTTGATACGCTTCGGTAGAGTTTTGGTCTTGCGCCACTGATTCTCAGCTACCTCGAGATATCTAATTTCAAGTTCAGTGGCGGAAGGAGTCCTTAATAATTTACAAAATTGTACAATTTCGTACTCAATCAATTCAAACCAAAACCGGAAGAGATCTGTGTGTAGTTTTGAAAAATTGACCCAGTCCCCACTGATTATTTCCCTAAATAGTTCTTTATCGTCCAAATCGTTGCATACTTCGACCTACATACCTGTCTCTATCAAATGATTACAACTTACGAGATAATCATAATAGGGTCTTTCGAAAGTGGCTAATTCCTTTGGAAAGGGGGCTTCTAAAACATCGCAGATGTACTGGATGATAGTAATCAGTTGTTGGAACACATTTAGTGTATCTGGTTCGAGGCCTTCGAACAAATTTTGTGGTTCTTTGTTTTCATGCTCATTGTTAGAAATCATCCAAAGGAGAGCTTCGTTTAGATAAGGGTCCTATCAGAGTTTAGACAGAAAGTTCGAATTACAGATATGCGCAGAAATATGTAAATAGTTTGGTCATCTAGTTGGAAAGCATATCCAGCATCATAATCTGAACGGCGAATTAGCTTTAATCTAGACTTCTGATTAGAAGAAAACGTTAAGTGCAAATACGCTAAACATAAATTGGCATCCACTGGTGGAAGTACCATCTCTGTAACTAGGTAAGTTGAAAATGAGAATTGTGGCATTAACTTGCGAATAACATAAATCAAGTAAGCAAAGCTGATATCTACTCGGATGAATTTGAAACATATTCTGCTTTTAAGTGATTGTCTATGCAGAGAAAAATCGATTACTGGAAATTCATACCTTTGAGCCAGTAAACACTCTATAGGCGGGTACGATATTCTTTATTTCGTTATTGTGATCTTGTAGAAAATAGAGGGTGTAAAAGTTGGAAATGAAATTTAAGAACTTATATACTGTACTCATGTCAATGGTGGATATTCTATTCGTCTATGTTTCTCTCCCTCTGCCATCACTACTACTTATTGCCAATTCACGCTTTGATCGCCAACCTCAGAGTCCTGGTAACCAACATTCCACCCCCTTTGTTTATTTAACATTGTGTGCTTTATCAAGTTGAGGTCTCGCTTCTCTAATCATGACTCCCTTCTGCCTCACGCTTGTTAATTCAGGATACGGTATAAATTCCGATTCCCGGTTAAGATTATAGGAACGTTAACCTAATTCAATTATCGATCTGAGACAGTAGGTACTTGACTGTCTAAATTCTTAAGCACTGAGAGGGGTTGAACTCACCACTTTATGTCCTACTTCTTAACTTTCCTCGCCTGACATGCAGATTCACGAATGGGATTGCTTCTATTTACGGCGAACTTATTGATCAGTCAATTGCACACTTTCACAATAAGCTCGACGATGCACTGTTTTAAAATAACCCTCAGATCCTAATTAATACTCCTGGACTAAGCATAGATCTCCTTTGTCATATCATTGCCCATTTTTCTCAATAAGATTTTTGGGTCCCTTTCTGCCACCGGTCCTTCGATTTACTGTTGGTGCGTGAAAAATGTCAAAATACAACCTCCCTTGTGGTTCAATAATTAGCAACTAAGGTACTTGATGATTATTGAACCAATGGAACTGAAATATATGCAAGGAGAGAGTATTTTTAATCCTCCTTAAATGTTTCTTTCCTCTGATAATCTTTATGTTTCACCTTCATTAACGACCCTCACACCTTTTAGTACATAATTAATGCGAATCCGCAAAAAATATGAATTACCTGACTCCATTGAATATGACATGCTCTGCGATTTTGTGACTTCTTATGTAATGTAATATCAGGTAATAACATAAGAACCGCAATCTCATAATTAATTAGAAAGACTATTTGTAAAGGTAAAATAGACCTTATATCCCTCTCGTAGATAGCAGGAGAGGGATCCACTAGGTTTTCCCTAAGAAAGAAATGTGAGTAAGGAAGATAGGTTGGTGTAGGGTTGAAGGGTATAAGGCGCAGGACTGCGATACCCATTAACTCGATCTCCAGTTTTTGCATCTTTTTAACAACCCAGAACATGTAGATGTGAAAGTCAATAATTTCTTCAATCAACCAGTGAACTGAGGCAGATATTCTGATTAATAATATTTCAACCAAAATTTAACAGTTTCATTTTCACATCGACTTCAAAGCAGGAAATAAATAAATTGAATTGCCGAAATGCCCTATTGTACTAAATAGATAAAAGTATTCCGTGAGTTCTTGAAATGACGGCTTGATACAGTTTTTTTGCTAAAAATGGTGACACTAAGTCGCCGGAAATGTAAGCAAGAGTGTCACCGCAATGTCACTATGAGACCACAAAGATATACTATGCGAGCATGGTTGACTGAAAGCCAGGAGATTAGACAAAAAGGAAGCAGAAATACTCCAACTCGATAATGTTTTTTTTAAAAGAATATGGACATATTCGAGGGGTGTCTGACCATTCCCCCTCCCCTTCCCAATACTTGTAGCAGTGGCGTGATCGTTCGAAGAAATTCAATGCAAGAGGGACTGAAAACATTTGATTTGGCTATCTAATATAAGTGCAATTCGTTTTGCAAAATAAACAAAAAAAACCTAGTCGATTACTGATATAACGGAAAGTGTATCAGTTCCATTTTTAAAAAACTAGAAAATCAAAGAGCAAAACGAAGGCACTTCTTGAAATCAATTAAAATTAAGGCATGTATATTTTGTTTTAATCATTGAGTGGGGCCAATAAGACATTTCAAAGCATGCAGAGCCAAGTTCTGTCGACACTCAGCCCTGTTAACACCAGTAGATAAGAAGCATCCACCCCTACCACTGTGTCCACATTTAAGACGCATTGTTTGCGGTCCCTTGGGTTCCGAAAATTTATCCCCTAAATTCTCGGATGATGAAAGGAAACGCGAAACCGAGTGGGTTCTACCAATTTGAAGTAGAAAAGTGCAGCCAGATTCTGCGTACTTATGAAATTTGCCATTCTAAAAATAGAGATCATGAAAGATTGATTTCATACATTATAGCCAATAGGATAACAGTATATTCCAAAAGACTTGAGATTCTTTTGAATAGTTAATTCGTAGCTACCTAGTCTCTGGGTAAGCTAGCGCTCATCCACACTCCCGTTAAAGTCGCTTTTCTCGAAGCTCTTGGACTACTGTGGAGTAAAATAGGACATGTAAGCCATTCACTTCTGTCTACTTCTTCCGTCAAAATGTTTACAATTTTTGTACTACTGGTAATAAATAATTAAAATGGGGAATTCTCTCTAGAAAATAAGTACTCATTATGTCTACAGAATTTCAATTAGAAGTGAAGAAAAAATATAATATTTACTGGACAATAAACTGAAATAGGACATCCAAGACTTCACAAACCATAGTCAATTTTGAACAGATAAGAAAATAAGAGCTGCAGTCTTAGTATACTACAATAAGTATTCAGATTTACACCGATACAATTCACCGCCGGCTGAAATGATAACTTGCAACACATCTATGCTTAGGAATTCTAATGGGCATTATTTGGCCTCCCAACCAATTAAAGAATGTCGCTATGCTTTAAACAGGATGCTAATAGAAACAGAAAGATGCCAAAACACTACTCCTTCAATTAATAAAGGAATGACCAAAAAACGAACCTGAAGAGGTGCCCAGCCTTTGTTCTTTTCACTCAACCCAGAAAGTTCGACCAACTGACAGGGAATACCGAAACGGCTACACATTTGCAGTAGTTGGGCATCCAAACCGACTGCCTTTGGGTCAGAAAGAGGTAAATTATTCCGTGACCCCCAAGATATTAGCACTCGTGCAAGACTTGCTAGTAGTTTCCAGGACACGACATCTTGGAGGGGGTTTGGCAATGGTTCTTCCTTCTCACCTTTTATCCCTTGATTACTTTCTATATATATTTTATAAGAAAAAGACTAATAAATGTCATTTAAACTACTTCAATAGAAAAACGATAATATTACCGTTGGGAGTCGCGAAATAACTGTCGTCATGGGGATCCACGCTCTAAATCCAAATCAATAATACTTCGTTAAATTTCCTTCAAACGGGGATAATACGCACAAGTTAAATTTTTCACGCATTTCTAAATTTAGGCAAATTTTCTGCTTCTCATACCCTCTACGTCAAATTCATCAGCCTTTAAGCTTTTTAATATTTTTTAACCGTTCGCCTATTTGCGCTTGTTAACAAAATTCATCTTATTTTTCAGTTGGTAGTCAAAAGGAAACCGTTTTATCTATATTCGTCTAACGAAAATAGCTTCTTTCGCCACCTTCACCTTGAATTTTTTCTATTCTAAAATAGTTACTTTTAATCCAAATATCTCTTAAAATAGGCGCCCAATTCAACTGATGGAAATCGTGCCAAGGTGTAAAAATCGAAAAAACAAAAGTACGACTCTTACCTGGCCATTTAATGAACAGCTATATAAATTAGACTTTAATGTTTATAAAAAGTGATAATTCCAATAGATTTACCAGAAAATTAAGTTCATATGCAAAGGTGTCTATTCCAACAGAAGCCGGACGTGGAGTATTTCGACTCATTGATAAGGGTAGTTCAGGCCTACACGCGCTTCTCGATCTGTAAATTGAAGTTAAAAGATGTGAATTTAATTTAGAACTTCAGATTAATTGTAACTCCTACTCTCCTACGAATACTGTCAGTTATTAAGAACAAATAATCGAATCAGGCCTTAGGTAACCGTGAAATGGAGAGAGCTTAGAGAACTCATATTTAAGTTTATGAGGTCTAGCTAAGCTTTCAAGCTCTTATCCACAAAAAGGTAATTACGAGGATAATCCCTAGAAAGGAATTTTAACCAACCTTCTGTTCGATTTGGAGGTGAACCTATTGCTTGGCTGACTCGCAGCATCAAAGAGGACAACTTCCTTGGCGCATGAGAATGAGACAGCAGAATCCTGTGAAACGAAGATGATATTTACGTTCGGATAGGGAAAAACGGTCTCTTCGATTCATATTCTTTTAACATCAGCATACATTAAAACAAAGAAACTTCAACATATCCTTACCTTTGCTCCTTTTAATTGGAAACCTGAAATGAAATAAAAAAACTGATAAAGAATAATTCAAAAACTTTTGCATTGGTCATTTTCGTGTATCCATGCTCTCATTAAACTCGAATATTCGAATAAAAATTAACCCAAAAGTATCAAAAATGCAACTCAGATCAGGCAGAGAAGGAAGTCAAGATCCGTTTAGATCAATTCCACAATATCTGTCCTGCCTACTTCATTGAATCTCATGCAAGCATACCATCCATAAGAATGCCATAAAGTCTTTACTACGTAAAAGGAAAACATGCCTGCATTCAGTGAAATGGTTCGAGTTATCAAAAGCAGGGTGAGAGAGAGATTATATGCAAGAGGTTGAAATCGTGCTCACTACCCTTATACCTGATTTTAAAGAAGTGAGCAACTGTGGATGGGCGACACCAATACTACTTTGCCTTTTCAACTGACGGTAGGCACCAACTCCCAGAGTCTCTAATGCCTTTTCTGCAGCTGATCTTTTAGCTAAGCGTTTATTGCAGTACGCGTCCCCCCGAATAGCAATCTCTCCAATATTGCACTATTGAAAATTCAAATGAAGAAATTCACTACTGAAATAAATAAGACGAAGAATTGCTTTTTCTACCAACTTACAGTACAGAGGAATTTGATGGGTCCACGGTGAGATTTCACCATTTTATTCCCGACGCAGGAAAGAATCACCTTAACTGGAGGGTATAACTCCTCTAGGTTATAAATGGGTTCGGGTTGTTTATTTGCTTGTTGAATGAGTTCTAGGCGTTCAATAGGATTTAATGATCCAGAATAATCAGAAGAGCCCCTAACACGATTCTTAAATTTCTTTGGATGCTTTGTAGATTTTTGACCATTTGAGGATATGATTGATGGGGACTTTTCAAATTTCTTGAGTTGGCTAAACATCAAACGAGAGGCCAATTCTTTTGCATGTTCTAGTGTTTTGGCGGATGCCGTAGTTTTCGTGAAAGGGTGTAGTATACAGTCCACAGAAAACTTCGATAGATCATTCAACATTTCGGACTATTTAAAAATTTTTAAAATCTTTAATAACTAACTTACGATTTCGAATGAAAGGGAAAGACCAAGAAGACGGGAAACAACTTCAATTCTCCATGCATAGCTTTGAATGGAGATTTGATTCAGAGATTCGATTTCTGCACGAATGGCCTGAATGGAACGGAAGTAAAAAATGAAGTTATTGATTACGGGTTTAATACTATCGACTTCTAAAAATTTCACATAAATGGAAAAAATAGCGATAGAAAAAAGGTGAATTCAATGGTTGCATGTTCAATGGTCATTGGTGCAAATCTAGTGAATGCATTTGTCAGGTTAGTATAACATAGGCGGTATCAAAATTGAAGTTTGTTAAAGAGGGGTATCGTTAAGTATTAATCAATGGATTTGAAAGTGAAAGTGCCATCAAAGCCTATTCTTTAAACTTGTGAAGTGCATCTAGACGTCTGGAGAAAACGTAAATATTCACACTTTGCATTCATCTCACATTCAGAAATGTCTTTAAGAAAATTTCTTGACCAGATGGACAAAAAATAAGTGTCGAAAATATTGAATTCAGACGCAACCTCGTTATATAATGTCAATAAAATAGCCGGAGAAGAAAAAAGTAAAAAGCGTGGATCAGCTTTTAGGCAACAAACTGAAGCAGCTCGATAACATCGGGTTGATAGATTGAGCTCAAGAAAAATTCACGGAAAAAACGAAAATGAAGTCGAAAGGAAGAAATTTGAAAAAATCTTCCTTCCAATTTTAGCTCCTACCTATTTAAGTACAAGAGATAATTTTAAAAACACAAAATTATCTGAGTTATTAATAAATAATAAAAGCGTACTCTGAGAGCCTTATAGCTAGCCTCCACATAGCTAATCGGCGATACGAATTTGCAATGGCAAAACAAAACACAATAATCCGGACCGGACTTGAGCATACAAACAGGCACTCTGAACAGCATCCCCAACTTCACCAAATCACTGTAAGCACTATTTGATGTCAGAAGGTCCTCCTCATTGAGTTTCAATATTAACGACAGATTTGCCTCTTCATTCTAAGATTTATCAAATATATGAGACGGTTAAAATGCTGTTAATAAAAATGATAGTGATAAAAGGGCAAACACCGATATGGAATACCTTGCTGAAATTATCAGTAGAAGGTTTAGCCTGTTTTAAAGTGGTCAGCGCTGCGAAAGCCGAATTCCTCTTGGCTATTTTGATAGTGTGACCGAAACCATCGAAGATACCAATATCCAACTTTTTGGATACATTTGATACGATTGTTTGGACATGAAACAATCGTTCGTGTGGAAGACCGACCTCGTCAACAATCGTTTGGCGAAAAGTAAAGTTGCAACCTTTGCAGAAGTTTCGAAGTGAATTGACAGAATATTCATGGTCTCCCATTATTTTCTAAACTACAAGTGTTTTAATTCAAGCGTAAAAATGTCGTCCTTTTAACATACTATACATTTTGCACCGTACTTCATCAGATTCTGATGCAGTTTTTGCGGTAAAAATCACTTATATTAATAGAGCACAATCCTATGTGATCCAAATTCCCGGGTCGGAATCAATGGTCTTAAACACTCAATCACTGAAGTAACTACTATGAAAAAATAATAAGTATCTTCACACGAAGTTAACTCCTTACTAACGCCAAAAATAAGGTATCGCTCAATATATTAATATTTTATAAGATAAGAATAGGCGTTTTTATGCTTTTGAGAACACAATGTAAAAAAAGATGAAGTTGCCCAACGACAGCATGATCATTGGCGGATTTTGTGCAATTATATATATGTTTTGGTTTATGACTTAAAAAAAATAATTTTTGAAAACATGACCTTAATTTATTGTTTCATTATGAAATCAACAACAATTCTATCGGCGCCGTTCTCATATTGATCGAAGAGTTGTATTTGTCAGTGTATATGCAGAATACTAAAGCAGTTTCCAAAAAATCAGCAGAAAGTAGAGAGTATGAATAAATTATTTATAACATTTTAGTGTTATAAAATTCCGTTGTTCCCTAACTAATACTATTTTGGATGTTTTGAGGAAAAGGGGTTGGCAGGAACTGGACCCGTAGAGTTAAAATTGAAATTCATGATTTGCGTCAATCCTTTTAGTGAAGATGATGAATTCGATTTCTTCTGGTGTAATATCGATTGGATGCGAGATAATTTTGATCATATATTTTTGTCAGATCATGTTCGTCTATGCCACTTTCGTAACCATTATGAGGTAACAAGTAATACAATGGTTAAGTTTTTCTAGCTCACGAGGAAGAACTTGATGGTTAAAAACTTAAAGAGGGCAAAGAAAGAAGTAGAAAAGAAATCGGGTGTAAAATTATCCAGTGAGTAAGTAAACTGTTTGCACTCTCCTAATGATATAGATTTGATTTCTTTCCAACAACGTTCGAGCTACCTGTAAGAGTATAAGCAATATAAAACCGATCCAACTAGATGGAATATCATATGTTCCTTGAAGAATTCAAAAAAAATCCTAATTATATTTGGATTATGAAACCTGTTGCTAAATCTCAAGGGAGGGGTATATTTCTCTTTCGGAAATTGAAACACATTGAAGCTTGGAGGAAAAGCTCTCCGCTCTACTCTACTAGTAAAGTAAGTAAACAAAATCTCAATTTACATTTGAAGGTTGAAAATTGTAGTGATGGAGATCCAAACGAGGGTCCAGAGCATTATGTCGTGTCACGATATATCGAGAATCCGTATTTAATCGGTGGGAGAAAATTTGATCTACGTGTTTTCGTCCTAGTTACTTCAGTGTGTTATATTGACAAATTTCTAAAACAAACTTTTAACGTACTTCTAATTTTTTAATTATTTTTTTAGTTTCAACCTTTAAAAGCGTGGGTTTATCGAGATGGTTTTGCAAGACTATCAAATGTTGGCTTTTCAATGGACTCAATTAACGATCAATGTAGCATTATAATATGTTGCTATTGATTTTTGCTTGCTATTGATTTAGGTATTATTTTGTTTTGAATATTTTTTTATAACTAGATGTCCACCTGACAAATGTGGCGATTCAGAAGACGTCGCCGGATTATGATGCAACGATGGGATGCAAGTGGTCGATTTGTCGACTTCGTCGATACATGATTGCCAAACACGGGAACGAGAAGGTTCATTTAAGTCCTACTATTTTTAGCTCCATCTATTCGCATACTTAACGTTTTGCTCTGACATTTTGACTGTGAATGAGCTCTATCAACAATTTTTTTTTCAAACTCATCCTAAAGTCGCCCGACCAAGTTAGATTTAGTTATATCTCCAAGAAAAACTAACGATTTGTCTAAAATCCAACAAAAATTAGAAGTTCAGAAGTTAATTTTGATCATGGATGCAGAGGATTATTGAAAAATATGAGAGGAGGATTGCAAAAATAAGTATGAAGAATGAATTAAAATTGAAGAGCAGGGGAGTAACTTGAGGAGGAATGTGGTTACGAATAAGAGAACAGATTAGGATACGTTAAATTGGGTTGACTGCTTTGTTCGGCCAGCAAAAGTTAGA